>CM069410.1:218073595-219302345 GCA_035609135.1 Eleutherodactylus coqui | reverse complement strand
GGCAGTCTGCCGAGACAGCCCTGGGACCTTTCAGGAGGCCCCGCACCCGCACGACTCCCTGCCATCTCACCGCGGGAGGGTGTACGGGACCCTCTGAACATCGTTCGGGGGATTTAAATGCCTCTGTCAGAATTGACAGCGGCATTTAAAGGCTTAATAGCTGCGATCGGCCGCGCTGCTGATTGCAGCTATTACCCGCGGGTGTCAGCTGTAATAAACAGCTGACGGCCACTCTGTATGAAGAGAGGTCGCCCCGCGATCTCTCTTCATACATACCAGTAATGTTTCCACATCAGGCACCCTGCAGGAGGGAGCGATCACCTTGGAGCTAGCTGCAGATGGACAGTAATTGGTGGTCATGTAAAGGCCCATTTACACGAGATGAGTGTCAGGCAAACGATGCCGGTCACTCATCCCTGTGTGTAGTCGCTGCGGTGCTGTTACGCAAGAGCGAGTATTGCTGACAGCACGCCCGGTAGGGAGGCAAGGCGGCAGGAGAAGCGTGTCCCCCCCCACCCACCCAACCGGTCGCTCAGCACTGTTTACACTGAACGGATCGTCGTTTTTCAGTTTCTGCATGCATTTACACTGGACGACTATAGATCAACATCCGCAGGAGCAACTACCAACCATAATCATCCCGTGTAAAAGGGCCTTCGTGCGGACATGATAAAAAGGCTGAGCCATTGTATCATGAACACGAAGACCTGCGATACCATGACAACCACATCAATAGGAGGCGTGTACAGGACTGATGAGCGTGCCCTATGGAGTATCTGAGTTAATGCAGCTCAAAACAGGGAGATATAGAAGTATCATCACTCTCCACACATAAGTGATATATGACAGCGGTGACATCATCACTCTCCACACATAAGTGAGATATGACAGCGGTGACATCATCACTCTCCACACATAAGTGATATATGACAGCGGTGACATCATCACTCTCCACACATAAGTGATATATGACAGCGGTGACATCATCACTCTCCACACATAAGTGATATATGACAGCGTTGACATCATCACTCTCCACACATAAATGAGATATGACAGCGGTGACATCATCACTCTCCACACATAAGTGATATATGACAGCGGTGACATCATCACTCTCCACACATAAGTGATATATGACAGCGGTGACATCATCACTCTCCACACAGAAGTGATATATGACAGCGGTGACATCATCACTCTCCACACATAAGTGATATATGACAGCGGTGACATCATCACTCTCCACATAGAAGTGATATACAAGAAGTTACGGGGGTTATATACACTATGTTATCTATCACAAGCTATCATGCTTGTATCGGGCTCACAGACTACAGTTGCCGGTATACAATATCACGTGACTCAGACAGGGCAAAGTAGACTACATTTCCCGTGATGCTCCGGGGCTGTAGGCGGGACTTCCGGTGTGTCTCTGGTTGACGTGTCTCTCTTCACTGTGAGACCGCGGAGAGTGAGGTGGACGGAGGTGAGTGCCGGCGGGCCGCAGTGGTGGCCTCTGCCAGGGGCTGGTGTCTGTATTTCCCCCTGTTTTATAGAAATAGGCTTATAGGTGCATCAATCCCTTCGGATGAGCCGGGCTCCTCGCCATTCCTGTATGAGTGCTGTGCCCCCTTCCTGCTGTATGTGGGGGTCCTCCTTTGATGACATCATGCCCAGCTCTGTGATGTCATTGCTGCTCTCTTGCTCCCTGCAGATGAAGAGGTTACTTGCTGCGCTGCTCGCCCTGCTGGCGGTCGCCCGCTGTGAGGAGGGGGCCCGGTTACTGGCGTCCAAGACCCTGCTGAACCGCTACGCCGTAGAGGGGAAGGACCTAACGCTGCAGTACAACATCTACAACGTGGGGTCCAGGTGAGAGCGGGACAACATGGCGGCCGGGAGAGGCGGGACATTGTTACTGCTGGGACAGCATGGCGGCCGGGGGAGGCGGGACCTTATGTTAGTGCTGGGACAGCATGGCGGCCGGGGGAGGCGGGACCTTATGTTACTGCTGGGACAGCATGGCGGCCGGGGGAGGCGGGACCTTATGTTACTGCTGGGACAGCATGGCGGCCGGGGGAGGCGGGACCTTATGTTACTGCTGGGACAGCATGGCGGCCGGGGGGAGGCGGGACCTTATGTTACTGCTGGGACAGCATGGCGGCCGGGGGGAGGCGGGACCTTATGTTACTGCTGGGACAGCATGGCGGCCGGGGGGAGGCGGGACCTTATGTTACTGCTGGGACAGCATGGCGGCCGGGGGGAGGCGGGACCTTATGTTACTGCTGGGACAGCATGGCGGCCGGGGGGAGGCGGGACCTTATGTTACTGCTGGGACAGCATGGCGGCCGGGGGGAGGCGGGACCTTATGTTACTGCTGGGACAGCATGGCGGCCGGGGGGAGGCGGGACCTTATGTTACTGCTGGGACAGCATGGCGGCCGGGGGGAGGCGGGACCTTATGTTACTGCTGGGACAGCATGGCGGCCGGGGGGAGGCGGGACCTTATGTTACTGCTGGGACGGGGAGGCGGGACTGCTCAGTGCTCATGGTATTGTGCAGAGGACTCCTCTACCTTTCCTAGAAGTGAGGTGACGCCCCTGCTGGGGCTGTGATGGCGGCCATGTTGGTTGTCACCAGTGTTTTCACACGGCATGTTATCAGTCCCGTCATTTAGGCGAATGTGTCCGATATTTCTAGTTCGTCTATCTTATATTCGGAGGGGAGATGGAGGCGTTGGGCGCCTCGTACCTCCCTGCTGCCAGTAACGTTGTGCCTCTTGTCTCTCTAGCGCCGCCCTGGATGTGGAGCTCTCCGATGACTCCTTCCCTCCAGAGGACTTTGGGATCGTCTCCGGGATGCTGAATGTGAAGTGGGACAGAATCGCCCCGTATCCTTTCTCTGAAGATGCCGCGGCGTAGGTTATGGAGTACCGCGCCACTTGTGAGCGGCGGTGGCAGCTGGTCAGGTGACTTGTGGAAACCTTATTTGCTGCCTTTCCTGCGGTCACCGGACATCCTGTTGACGTCCGTATTAACCAACAGCTGCCCTGCCCGACCTGTGGTGGCGCCGATGGATGGGTAGCGGACTGCACTTCAGTCCTGTCGCACACCGAGCGTCCTCTGACGCGTTCTACACTTTGGCGTATTTTTAGGCCTTGTTCACGCACAACGGGTTTTCTCTCTGGATTTTCCATATGGAAAATCCACACCATCTAGATAATGTTCACAAGGCGCGTGTCACGGATTCTACGCCAAAATACCCGAAGCCCTCCAACACAGACGTTTTTGTACAGCGCCTAGCGCTGCCTTTTTAGCGCTGCGCTAAACACTCGCTGCTCCCATTGATTTCACTGGGGCTGCTCACACAACGCTGCGCTTTGACAGAGATGTGTGTTCTGTCTTTCGCCGTTCTAAGCCCTGCGCCGCCCGTTGAAATGAATGGGCAGCGGTTTCAGCGCTGCTGAAAACGTGGCACAACTTCATACCGCGCTTTTAACAGCGCTAAACGCCCTACCTACACTACCTTTAAAATAAAAAAAACAAGAGATTGCTCTGATTGGCCGAGCCTGTGCTTGATGAACCAATCACAGCCATTCAATGAATGGCTGTGATTGGTGCATCCGGCTCTGGTTGGCTCAGCCATTCAGAGCAATCTCTTCCTGGAAGCGGGGTCTTCAAACCCCGTTACCAGCAAATGACGCTCTGTCGGTGCTGACAAGTTCCTGGAGAGCAGCAGTGACCCGGACGGCACCCGCTAGGTGAGCATTGCTGTTTTGTTTTTTTTTCGTTTTTTTTTTTTTTTCTCAGCTTTCTTGGCTGCGTTTTCAGCTGCGCAGCCAAAATGCATGCAAGTGCTGCGTTTCTGCAAACGCCTGTGTGAGTACGCAACCCACGGATGCGTAACAGGTGACCGCGCCGCTGTCTTGGCGACATATTTAGAATCGGCGTAGTTTTTAGTATCTGTTTTTGCCATAGAAATCAGTAGGACTGCAAAAATCACAGCTAAAAGGTGTTTGGATACGAATTTCGCCCTAGAAAATGCGACAAAATCTGCAGCGTTCCGCCATGGTTTTGGTGGGGATCCGTAAGCGGAATCTACCCTGTCGATGGGCAAAATCTGCTCGTGGAATTCCAACGTGTCTCTTCTTGACGCGGAAACTTGTTTTTCCACATCCGAATTCCATTGCCACGGCAGATTCTGGTGACGGTCTGGTGGATCCGCATCACAAAGCGTGGCGGCGGAAAACCGCAGGTCTTGTCATGGTTTTTTTTTATGCAGAATTCGCCACAGAAAATTCCTCCGCGTTGTGTGAAGATGTGAAGATGCTGCTTGTGTGGCTTATACAGGCGCATTCTGCTGCAGATTGTTTTCCATCCCGTTACAGTCGCCCTCGCACTAGCGGCAATGTGATAAGATTTTTCATCATCTCGTCCCAACGCCATCTGTGCAGACCCTGACCAGCGTGGCGGAAACTAAATCCGCAGTGTGACTATTAGCTATGACTAGAGATGAGCGAGCATTGTCCTTAGCGAGTACCTGCCCGCTTGGAAGAAAAGGTTCGGGTGCCGGCGCGGGTGACAGGTGGGTGGCGGGGGGAGAGAGAGATCTCCCCTCCGTTCCCTCCGCTGCTCCCCACCGGCACCCGAATCTTTTCTTCCGAGCGGGCAGGTACTCGCTAAGGGCAACGCTCGCTCGAGTAATTGCTCTTAGCGAGTATGCTCGCTCATCTCTAGCTATAAGTTATCCGTTGCAAATGTGGATATTGCGCTCCGGGTCTGCCGCAGGTTATCCGCTTTCACTGTATGAAAGTAGCTTTAACCCTTTCCAATCCATTTATTTTTTCTCACCCATTCTCCCCAGCTCCAAATAAATTGGAGCTGGGGAAAATGGGTGAGAAAAAATACATTTTCCCTGCACCCTCCTGAACTGACAGAGTTCAGGAGGGTGGAGGTGCTCACTGCACCGAGGAGGGACCTGCTTACCTGTCAGGCGTCTTCCGCATTCTCCTTCTGCCTCCCGGCTCGGTGATCATGTGACCGCTGGGGTCAGGTGACACCTGGCGGTCACATGATCGCCGGGCCGGGAGACAGAAGGAGAACGCGCAAGACGGCGGTCAGGTAAGCAGGTCCCACGGTGCAGGCTCCCGGCTTGGAGTTCATGTGACCGCCGGGGGTCAGGTAACACCAGCGGTCACATGATCGCTGGCCGGAATCTCTATGCATTACATAGCGCTAATTGAGCGCTATGTAATGTGTAAAGGAGAAGGCAGAAAGGTTTAAAAACCCTTTCTGCCTTCTCCTCGGGGGTCCTCGATGGGGACCAGTGCACAAGTGTATCTGCACCTGATGTGTCTGCTGATCGGGTGCAGATGCACTCCTGCACTGCAGTGTCGGGCCTGCCCCGACATCGGAGCTGTGGAGGGAAATGATGTCGGGGCAGGCCCGACATTGGACTGGAAAGGGTTAAAGCGACGTTCACGCAGGCGGAAGCGGCGTCCTATTTTCCCACACAGACTTCGCCTCCGCCATCTGCAGCAGATCTCCACCGCTGATTTCCACAGATTTAGCTCACTGCAGCGGGGAAAAAACTGTGTGGCTTCTACCCCAAAAGTGATGCGCCGCTGCGTCTTTTCTTTCTACGTCACGGAATAATTTGCGCCGTAACACCTACGGCACAGATTCCAATAGACATCAGTAGGGCGCCTTAGAATGCGGATTTCGCCACGGATTCCATATCAAATCACAGCAGAATCCAACAAAGGAACAACCGCCATCATCAGGCAGAACGCAAATCCGGAATTTAAAGGGGTTTTCCAGGACTTAAAAACGCGTCACCATAACACAACATCCAAATAAGTGTTGGTTTTTTTTTTTAATTTAAATGCGCGGTTTAGCGCCATTCCATGAGGCTAATTCACACGTGCATAGCAGGTGGCCATTATAATATCTGTGGGGATAAGTGTGTGATCACTGGAGATCTGACCTCTGAGGACCTCACCCCTCACGAGAATGGGTGCCTCATGAATGGCGCAGCGGTCACATATGCGCGCTACCGCTCCATTTACTCTGATCAGTCCCGTAGACAACAATGCAGTGGCAGCGAGTGTTCTCCTTCCTTAACTCCCCGTCTTCAGAGCCAGCAACGTCTCTCACACCGTGGTCCTGCGCCCCCTGAAGGCCGGGTACTTCAACTTCACATCCGCCACCATCACTTACCTGGCACAGGAGGGCTCGCAGGTTGTGGTAAGTAGCCGCTACCCTGTTGTGGGGGTAGGGTCATAGGGACAACCTGTGGGAGGGGCTCTAATACAATGTGGTGTGTTTTGGTAACAGGTGGGCTACACCAGCGCCCCCGGACAAGGTGGGATCCTGGCTCAGCGAGAATTCGACCGACGCTTCTCCCCGCATTTTGTAAGTGGATTGATGAATTAGTTAAAGGGACTCGGTTGCTGGCGGAAGCACCATAGTAGCACTAGAGGGCGCCAAAGTGCCAGTCGGGCTGGAAAATGCCTTCTATTCTGTGGGGCGTTGAACAATATCCTGATGTCAGATATCTGGCATTCTGATAAAAAAAAATAAAGCTGCACATTTTTGCATGGGGTTACTTTGTGCAAAAACTTGTAAGCACTCTTATTTTTGCTGTGATCATTGTATATTGCGGCATGTAGAGGGTTCCCGAAGGAGAGCGCCCGATCTGTGATGTCATCGGCCATCACGGAGGGCTGATGGGTTGTGGCCCGATGGCATACACTGATGTCTGGGCCTGCTGTGGCCTGTGATCGCTGTTGTGAGTGATAATGTACTGCAGTGTATTATAGTGATAAGAACTTTCATGGTTCAAGTCCTACAGGGACATAAAAAAATGTGTGTTGAGAAAACTTTTTGGGGCACTTTTCAGTTTGTCTAAATTTTAAAAAGCCATCATATTTAGTATTCTGGTATCTGTAGCGATCTGTACAATAAATTGAACACAGATTTATCCTGCATGGCAAAAACCATAAAAACGAAGGCAAAATGCTTATGGCCGGCAGCACACAACCGGGTCGTATTGCGGTTTGGGATACTGCACTGGAATCAGACTCTGTGCCTGGCCGCTGACCCCGTGTACCTGTCGTTATCTTTCTTCGGTACTGCGGATTGGTCGCCATCAGACATGCGCAGTACAGATTTTACTGTCATCGCTAGGCAATGACGCGGATCCCGTGACCTTTCCACAATGGTAATGCGGAAGGACCGCATGGTAATGGGTTGGACGGCTTCCATTGACTGCAATGGTAGCCGTCTGTGCGAACACTGCACAAAAATAGAGCATGGTGCGTTTTATTTTTTTATTTTCCCTCCTCCGGAAAGTGGGGAAAAAACACTCGCGTACAGCATGCCATGGGCGATATTTGCTTCGTAGTGCAAATATGCTCGTGTGTAGGCGACTTATATTGTTCATTTTGCCTCACAATTAAAGTTATCTTAAAAACAAAAAATTGTGTCCCCCAATAAAAATGACAACTTGTAAAAAAAAGTGTGTGTAATAAATATATATATACACACTTTCCAAGTAATTAAAGGAAAACAATTTTTGTATTGCCGTAATCGTACAAGGCTGCAAAAAATGGATTTATGGATTATGCTGCATAATTCTATAAAAAGCAATAGCAGAATAGTTTCTCTCCTGTCCCTCCAAAAATAGTACCAGTAAAAAGTAGCTTCCCAAATAAAAAAAACGAAGGCATCACATGACGAAAAGTAAAATCAAGTTATTGCTTTTGAAAAGTGTAGTTGAAGAGCACTCCACCCCCCCCCCCCCCCCCCCCCCCCCCAACAAAAAAATCATTGCATAAATATTGCCAAAATAAGCAGTGTCACTAAGGGGTTATAGGGCTGAAGGGATTAAAATAATAAACTGAAACATACTTGCCCCGCTGTGGTCCCGCTGGTTGTTGTGGTCACTGACGACATCACAGTGACTGCTGCAGCGTCGCAGTCCTGAAGTCTTAACGTCATGGCGCTCAGGATGTGAGTGCCAGGAAACCGAGTGATGCTGCAGCCGTCGCCTGATTTTGTGTGATGTTAGCGAACACAACCACCACTGGGACCACAGACCTTTCCTTACGCTGCCCTGATGCTCCCTCTCTGCTGTTTCAGTCTTCTATTTACTTTGGGCAGCAATGGTCACATGGTGGTTTACCCACATGATCGCTGCAGCCAATAGGAGGCCGGACAGGGATGTCATCAGTGTCGTCCCTTTAAACCTGTCTCAGGGCTTCTAGAATAGACGGGAAGTTGCCTCTCGGATGCCATGGTGCTGAAGCGGTGGCCCGGCACCGCAGTGAGTATATTTACGTTATACAAAGCGAGAGCCCAAAGTAATAAAAAAAAATCTCGGAAAATCTTTTTTAATACGTCAGGTGCATCTTCTGATGGGGGACTGTGTATCAAAACCGCGTTTCATAGGCCATCTTGTTATGTCTGTCCTCTATATGTCCCTTCAGCAGAGCCCAGAGGCCAATATAACACCTTTCCTGCCTTACAGGAGGAGCCCTGTGTGAGGCGTCAGGGGGGGGTGTTTAGTAAGTGGATTTGGGCCCCTTACTCTAGTGTTGCATGGATAACCTGAGCCTGTCCTGTCACTTTAAAAGGCGGGTCTGTGGGAATTGATGGACTGTCTGCCACTAGGGGCACTGCTGTAGACAGGATCTCTTACTAACAGTTTGTCTCCCCTCTCACCCCTTAGCTGGACTGGGCGGCCTTTGGCGTGATGACTCTGCCCTCAATCGGCATCCCCCTCCTCCTCTGGTATTCAAGCAAGAGAAAGTACGACACCCCCAAACCCAAGAAGAACTGAGGGGGCTGTTAGTCCGAGACCCTACCCCTGCTCAGGACTTATCCTGTGAGCCCACCTACCGCTGCCTTTTCCAGGAATCTCCAAGTACCCATCTGAGGCAGCTCCTCCCACACCTGATGCCATTGATCGCCAGTGTGGGGCGCTCCAGGACCTCAATATTAGAACTTATTCATTGGCTGGAAAAATAATTTTTGGGGGGACTTCACCTGTTAACCCCGTCGGTGCCAACTTGATGGCAGAAACCAGTGCAGATGGGACGATTGTGTCGGGTACTACAATTATGATCTGCTGTGTCCTGTCTGTACAGTGTGCGAGGGGGGCGCTAATGAGCACAGCTCTCTGCCACCCCCTGCTGGAAAAGTGGAGGGTTTTCTAATAAAAGTGAAGTAAAACTTTCCTGAGTCTGCTTTATCTTTGTACCCCGGGGGTGTGAATACTTTTTTTGGTGAAGCAAAAAAAACAAAACAAAACACAGTTTAGTTGTAAGCGAGGCCGAGTAGATTGGAAGCTCCGCAGACTAGTCGTCACAATATGTCAGCTGATTGTTATTTATCTCCCTTTAAGGAGAAGACCACACACACCCCCAAATCCTTCGTTACTGCAAAATGGAGACATGAAGGTTCTTGGCTTTAGATTTTGGCCCTTGTCACCTTGTTGCATACATATATAATATACGGCCCGTGTAGCATTATTGTGCCTTGTCTGCGAAGAAATGGTGACATTTTGGGGGGACGGTGCAGGAATGTTTGGTGGGTGATAGAAGTACCATCCTACGGAAGGCAGACAATGATGTGCTGTACGCTGGCGCCCACGGAGCTTATAGTCTTGTATTGCTCTCTGGCTTAAAGGGGCAGAAAATGGTGTACAAAATTTTAGCGCCAGTTTACAGCAGCTAGATTTTACTTTTTGAAACAAGAAGCGGTAAGCGATGCTACAAATTAACCTGCATACGTTTGCTGCATCTTACCCTGGCAGCCGTGCTCTGAATTGCCAGTTGTAGGGCTCGTATACAGGCGTATGTGTCTAACATACAACGTTGTTTTTGTTTTTTTTCCCCCACACGGTAAATAAGCGTGTACGTAAGGTGTGTATTTGAGCGATAATCATAGTGAGCATTACAGGGCAAGGTGATCGCTCAAACGTTGAGCGATCACCTTGTGCTCAGAGCAGGGGATGCAGAAGACAAGTGGGGCCGCTTGTCTTCTGCATCCAACTGTTCTCTGCTCGGAGCACCCGGCTGTTATACAGCCGAGCGCTCTGAGCCGGGTATGCAGAACACAGTTGGACCGCTCTGTTCTTCATACCCAGGCTGTGTTCAGGGAGCAGGATGCAGCTGAAACAATAGTATCAGCTGTATCCTGCTGTGAATTCCTGATAAGGCTCATCGTCTTTGAGCATGCTGAAAGACAACGATCAGTGACTGCTTAAAGAAAACTGCACAATGTCAGTGCAGTTAGACACAAAGCTTATCACTCAAAAGACGGCTTTTGAGCGATAACCATGTCTAATTGGGCCTTTACTAGGGATAAATACACAGTGATGTCACAGTACCGGGATAATACACAGTGATGTCACAGTACCGGGATAATACACTCAGTGACGTCACAACACATGGATAATACAGTAATATCTCAATAAAGAGAGGACAGTGATGTCTCAGTACAGGGTTAGTACACTCAATGATGTCACAGTACAGAGATAATGCACACAGTGACGTCACAATACAGGAATAAAGATTGTGACACAGGTATAATCTAAATATAGTAACGTCACAGTACAGGGATAATAAATCCAGTGATGTAAAAGTACTAATATACTCAGTGATGTCACAGCACAGGGCTAATGCACAGTGATGTCACAGCACAGGGATAAAACATACAGTGAGGTCACAATACAGGGATCATGCATTCAGTGACGTTACAGAACAGTGATAGCACAGAGCAATGTCACAGTACAGAGACCATGCACTCAGTGATCCCAAAATTCAAATAAAGTAGGCAACAGCACAACCCAAACACAATACCACAAGGTCGGAGAGCTTGTCCTAACGTGGTGCAGGATTTCCAATAGGTCCGGACTTAATGACCCATATCAAGTATAGTTACCAGTCACTCTGTTGTGGTGAAATCAGCACTCCAGAACTTGTCTTTTAGTAGATAAAACAGAACTTGATTCCTCCATGAGAGAGCTGCGACGTTACGACCATGAAGAGGTCTTTGTCAAGCATGCAGCACACTCAAAAAACACATACATATATATGAAGCCTACACCAATCACAAACCAAGTAATATAAACACACCTGATACACATATACATCAAAAGGCGTGGCCATCCGTATCACAGGAATCGCCTCCCTACAATCTAAGCCATGTATAAAAGAGCCCACAACGTACGTACCTTGTGGGTATAACCCAGCGGCGTCCTAAAGGCATAACGAGGCCTGCGCAATAACACCCAATCAGCATTCTTCCCATAGCCATACGGGCACTATATCCTCACTGCGCATGCGCGGGAATACAAAGCGCACGCGAGAGAGACACACACCTCTAACCCGACACCATACTGACACATGTGCAGACATAGAGGATCTTACCTAATCATCGCGAGACCTGCAGTACCTCAGTGCAATCTACTGACGTCCCATATACATCGCGACGCATGCGCATACTAGGAACAAGATAATCAAATGTCCCTATTGGGACATCAACTCTACAGGGCATATGTATAAGTTTGAGCAACCAGGGAAATACCGATCGAGTATCCAATCCATGCTGGCGCTAAACCCGAATGACAGCCATGGATTCCTGCATATAATTTTACGCAGATTGTGCGTATCGCTAAACATTAATGTTGATCTCAGAAACCCTCAAAGGATTGCAAAACGTACTCACCGCAGTCCTATTCAAACATAACAATCGAAGAGGCACCAATATCACAGGTAAACCTTCCCATAGAAACAATATCTTTATTAAGAAATAATATAAAATGCAATCTCATCTGGGAAAACAATACACCATATGATATTCAGCAGATAGCATCATCACAATAGACTATTTTATAGGGGCCATAATAGGGAATGAGGAAGTCAGAAATACTATTTCGACTGATGTCATCAATTTGAATAGGAAGTGACCACTGCGGTACAGAAGGCCAATCACCACTGTAAGCAGAACATATACACACAATAAGACACATATTACATTTAAGCATAAAAACATCAAAAGAAAAAATATATAATAATCCAATCACTAACCAAGTATTATGCAAAATCAGTATGTAAATTAATAATGGCACATAAAAGTGAATGCAAACATCGCCCCAGCAAATTCATAACTGAGCATACATCTATCAATTAATATACCACTAGTACTCAAAAAGACAATCCTTTCACAGAAATGGTGCATAATTGTACTCTAAATTAAGCCCTTTTGGACCTAAAGTGTCCAGTGTATAAATCCATTTCAGCTCTAATTTCGTTAATTGATGTTCTCTATTACCTCCTCTGTGTGATCCGGGTATCCCATCTATCACCCTGAAGCGTAACTGACTGATCGAATCTTGCGCTTCCAAAAAATGTTTGGCCACTGGCACTTCCTTATTCCTACTTCGTATAGTACTTTTATGTTTCGAAATCCGATGTCTGATTTCCTGCGTTGTCTCTCCGATATAGATCAATCCGCAAGGGCAGACGATCATATAAATGACAAAATCCGATCTACAGGAAAACCACCCACGTATCGGATAGCTTTTATAAGTTATGGGGTGAGAGAACTTGTTGCCCCTGATGAGATTACCGCATTGGGCACATCCCATTACAGGGGAAACAGCCGTTTTTAATGTTCTGCCCTGCCTTGTTAGCTCGCACATCATGTGTACCCCTGCCGCTTCTGACAACCCAATCACGTATACTGACACCCCTACGGTACGCCAAAAGGGGAGGCATTTGAAAATGAAGCTTACACCCAGGCAGATGCTGAAAGGATTCTGTCTGGAACCGATACAGATTGCTCATTCTTATCTACGCCAAGTTGTAAAGTGGTACAAAGGAATTATGAATCTACCAACAGAAGATTGATTTCCCTGCCATTATGCTAAGGGGATACTATACAGCCAAGCGCATACCCAGGGGACTGAGACCGCATGTGCAACCCACTTTGATGATGCATGACGCTGAAGCCTGTGTCAAATTTGTTAACATCACAAACAAGTACGCTTTTGACATAATATTATGAATCTGGAGTTTCTCCAGAAGGAGATCAAACTATGCTCTGAAGCTTCGACTAGAATTGAGGCGGAGCTACAGGGCTTGATGACGAATTAGGATTGGTTGGAGTACCGGAAGAAACTGGATGAATCTCTATCTAACTTTAAAGCGGAATTAGAGATGTCTAAGCGTGCTAAATGGTTTAGAGACTCTGATGACTATAAAACTGGATTTATATTCAACTGGCAGAACCCCAACAAGAAAGGGATGAGGTCCAGACAGAAAGCGGGAATGAAAAATCGGAAGCCATATTGGAGACGCAGAAATCTGGGCCGGAATACAACATCGGCTACATCTGATTCTACCGATGATGCGTCCCATGATGCAGAGGTCATGCACACACTGAACACAGAACAGGGATCATACACGCAGTGATGTCACAGAACAGGGATCATACACGCAGTGATGTCACAGAACAGGGATCATACACGCAGTGATGTCACTGTATCGGCATAATACACTCAGAGCATGGATAATACACTCAATGATGTCACATTACAGAGATAATAACACTCAGTGATATACAGATACCAGCAGCACAATAGAACAACCACTCCTGCGGTGGGACCCACAATAATGCACCAGCCACCCAGATCCGGACCTAATCCGCAGTCAAATGTAGAAAGCGAATGTGGTAGCATTTACAGATGTAGACGTCACGAAGTTTCTTTTATTCTCCCATAACAAAAAAAATGTATTTACAGGCTACGTTTCGGTCCCCAATTGGACCTTTGTCAAGCTCAAAATTACTGGAAAACAACCACATATAGCATAAAACACATATAAAACACAACCACCTATTACTATCTAACACACATACAGCTGTGAAGAACCACCAGACATACATGGCGGAGTGTAGTTAATTAATCACCCCCAGCCATGTGCAGTGTCAGATATGTCCTCCTCCAGCATCCAGGACTCCAGCGTCAGTCAGAAGGTGCTTACATGACTGGAAAACCAGTTATGTAAGCCAGCTACCGGGCCTGGATGCTGTATATGTCTGGTGGTTCTTCACAGCTATATGTGATTAGATAGTAATAGGTGGGTGTGTTTTAAATGTGTTTTATGCTATGTGGGTGTTTTCCAGTGATTGTGAGCTTGACAAAGGTCCAATTGGTGACCGAAATGTAGCCTGTAAATTGTTTTTTTTTTGCTATGGGAGAATAAAAGAAACTTCATGGCTTCCTACACCCATGAATGCTGCCACATATACTTATTACACTCAGTGATGTCACAGTAAAGAGATCATGCACACACTGATGTCACAGAACAGGGATAATACACTCAGTGATGTCACAGCACAGGCATAATACACTCAGTGATGTCACAGTTCAGGGTTAATACACTCACGGATATCACAGTACAAGGATAATAAACATAGTAATGTCACAGTACAGGAATAATATACTCAGTGATGTCATAGTACAGGGATAATAAACCCAGTGATGTCACAGTACCAGGATTATACGCTCAGTGACGTCACAGCATGGATAATACACTCAAGGACGTCACAGCACAGGGATATTACATATAGGCTGGATTCAGACGACCGTATATCGGCTCGGTTTTCACGCCGAGCCGATATACGGTGTCCTCATCTGCAGGGGGGGGGGGAGGATGGAAGAGCCAGGAGCAGGAACTGAGCTCCCGCCCCCTCTCTGCCTCCTCTCCTCCCCTCTGCACTATTTGCAATGAAAGGAGGTGGGATGGGGGTGGGGCTAAGTTCCGAGAATTAGCCCCATCCCGCCCCACCTCCTTTCATTGCAAATAGTGCAGAGGGGAGGAGAGGAGGCAGAGAGGGTCCGGGAGCTCAGATCACTGCTCCTGCCTCTTCCAGGCTCCCCCCCTGCAGAGAGAGACGACGTATATCGGCTGGGCGTGAAAACCCAACCGATATACGTTCGTCTGAATCGAGCCATAGATATACTTTTTATCTAGATGACAGATTTTATGGAATATATATATATATATATATATATATATATAGAGAGAGAGAGAGAGAGAGAGAGAGAGAGATTTTATATGTAGATTCTATAATCTATAATGTATACATTATTTATATATATTTATAAATAATTTTAAATCTATCTTTAATCAATATCCACAAAATCTATAATCAAGATATAATCTATATCTATAATCTATATAAGTGATAGATAGACTCACATACATACACACTGTATGCAAATGAGCCAGCTGTCTGACAGTTGCTGTCACTGCATTGTGATGTCATCAGTCTAGAACTATAAAGGCCAGAGCTTGGCGGCCATCCTCAGCCAGTCTCCGCTGCAGCTGGACGTGGGCAGATGTGTCCTCCACTATCTCCCCCGAGAAGCCACAGGAACTGGATAATTTGCATTTTTAATGGAGCGCCTTTTATTTCAGCTCACAAGGGGGGAGACAGCAGCCTGCAAAAATCTAATTGGCCGCTGCTGAGGCATTTTTTTTAAGCTAGGTTCAATTTTCAGTTCTGGTCAGTGGTGGATGAAACATCAGAAAGGCTCAAACCAACTTTTAGAGATGCTGCAGCAGCATTCAGTAGCCTGCAAAAAAGTCCAATGAACATTTCCTTTAAACGGACATATTTCTTTATTCCATCCATAGACACGACAATGTTTCGATCGTTATCTTCGGTCTTTATCAAGCGGTTAAAATGTTGCGGTGTCTATGCATGGAATAAACAAATATGTCCTTTTAAAGGAAACGTGCATTGGAGTTTTTTGCTCCCCGAAAGCTCCTCCATCTCTAAAAGTTGGCCTGGATCTTCATAGATGGATAGTCCACAACCTATGTGTAGTGTGCATCTCAACCCACGTGCTGTGCTTCCCCTCTATGGGGCACGGATCACGCGTGTGGGTGATCCGCTGCGGATTAGTCCCCGTGGACCTGAGGCCTAAATCAAGTGCTTCTTTAGCAGCAGTAGCAGCTGCGCTGGAATTCTTGCTTGTAGTTTCTGCTTTTGGAGACAGCTATAGGAAAGGGGGTGCACCGGTCCTGGAGGTACTGCAATACCAGGTCAATGTGCGGAATGTAGACAGAGCAAGCTCTTTTTCCAGCTCCCTGTTCTAAAAATCCATTTGATATATGGCTCCTAGATAGGGGACGAATCAGATATTAAACTGATAAGAACAGATTTTTTTACGTTTACATTTATTAAAATGAGGCCGCCTGCACACGAGCGGGTCGGATCCGGCAGCGAGAATTCTCGCCGCGGGACCCGACCCGAGAGCCTGCAGGGACGAGCGCGTACTCACCTGTGCCTGGCGGCCCCGGCTCTTTCATGTACCGGCTGCCGCGCAGCCGGCGCATGCGCAGACCGGAGCCGGCGGCCGGGTGAGTGCGTGCCCCGCACAAAAATAGGACATGCCGCGGTTTGTTTGCCGCGCGACATTTCGCGTGGCCAAACCGCAGCCGTCTGCATAGGAGTGCGTATTGTAATATACTCCTATGCAAACTTTCAGTGGCGAAAATCCCACGGGAAATCCCGTGGCGGGATTTCCGCCCGTGTGCAGGCGGCCTTAGTCATAGAAAAACAAGCATAAATAGACCTATCTCAAAGCAACATATTCCACAAATGAAAATCCCACATACTCAGAGCTAAGATCTTCTTATAAAGCACATAATATAAATGCAGTTCACTGATCGCCATTTTAAGGCAGTCTTTCCCACTTATGCAGTCTCTTTTAAACAGTAAGATGTTTCTTGTTTTCCATGAGGCATTCTTGACACAGTTTAAGGTGCACCATAAGACTCTTTCTTTCTCTTTAGTAAGATTTGGTAAAATTTCATAAAAAACAACTCCATGGTTTAAAAAAAATCAAGAAGACCATCTAAAAATGTTAAAATTGGCTGCATTCTCTCCAAACCTTTTGAGCAAAGTAACAATTCCACATGACAGGTAAAATAGTCTCATCACCATCGCATTGCTGCCTAGGGCAGATTGAAGTGTTGCTCAATCTTCTTCGGTGTTGGAAGTCTCTTGTAGGCAGACACTCGCGTACTGTCATCCATGCAATGTCTTTATGTTCATTTGTCAAATAAGGTGCATGTACTCCAGACAGAAGCCCATCTGTTGTAGGAAAGATTCACAATAGGAGTCATTGTTTCCGCTTTCTTGACCTCTAACAGTAGCTTTTTAGCGTTTTTTAGATTTTCTAGCTCAAAGGAATCCAGACTGTACAGTCTTATTACTTTTTCCAGAATGATGTATTGCTTGGGGGGAAAAATTAGGACTGGAGCCGTCAATGAAAAGGACACCCATTTGCGCTTTCTAAAAATATGCCCAGCAGCATATCTGCAAAAATAAGAGCAGGTATTTTCCAGGAACATTGTTTTAAGGCGTAGGCTGAAAAATTTGGAATATAGAAATAATTTGACATTTGGCACATTCTTTCCTCCTGCATCGTGTGATTTATGCATGGTTCGTCTTCTAAGCTTCTCAAATTTGGAGCTCCATACGAACTGGAACAACATTTTCTGCAGCGTTTTCACTGTGATGTCATTGGGAGGGAACACAAACCTCAGATACAACATCATTGGAAGCAGGAAGGCTTTGATGATCAGGATCTTTCCTTCCAAGGTGAGTCTCCTGAGTCTCCAGAAGTCAAGCTTCTTCTCCAGTTGTCCTTTTACAGATTCCCAACTCAGGGTTCCCTAATTTTGTTTGTTAAAGGTTACTTCTAGAATTTTTATTACGTCAGACTGC
Organism: Eleutherodactylus coqui; assembly: GCA_035609135.1. Taxonomy (NCBI): domain Eukaryota; kingdom Metazoa; phylum Chordata; class Amphibia; order Anura; family Eleutherodactylidae; genus Eleutherodactylus; species Eleutherodactylus coqui. Next base: position 219,284,536 of record CM069410.1, on the reverse strand, counting down.
ATTTTAATGTTTGGGATTGTCACGTCTGACCAGTTTCCAATAGTAAAGCAGCTACTATTGTCAAGGTTTAGCTTAGAGGCCAAAGCCTCACAAAAGAACTCCGTCACTCTTATTGCTCTTCGGAGTGCTGCGGGTGAGGTGCAAAAAATGGATATGTCCTCCATGTAGCCTAGGACTTTCACATCTCTGCCTTGCCCACCAGGAATAGGGACGCCTCTCACAACTTTGTCTTTCCTGAGCATTGACAGCAAGGGTTCTATTGAGCAGATGAACAAAATTGGCGACAGAGGACAGCCTTGTTTTACTCCTGAGCGCAGAAAAAATTTCTTTTGTCAGAGAACCATTTATTGAAATTTTACTAAAAGAGTCTTTATATAAAAATTACAATCTGCCTTATAAAATCCTCTGGAAAGTGCACTTTTCTTAAAACAGACCATAAAAACTTGTGGGATACACGATCAAAAGCCGTTTGGAAGTGCTGCCTCTATTGCCTCTCTTGCTGGTTCCAGATTACATCACGGATAGTATTAGGCCCCCTGTCCACGGACGTGTATTCACCGGCAGTAAACCACCATAGCATTGCTATGGAAAGTGCCGTCTGCTGTCCACGAGTGGAGAATCATTACGATTCTCCGCTCACAGCGGGCAATTTGCAGCATGCTGTGAATTGCCACGATTCTCTGCGGCCAGCCTATCTATCAGATAGGGCTGTCCGGCGCAGATTCGGCGGTGGAGATCTGCGGCGGGACTTCGCAACGCCCGCGGACAGGGGCCTTAAGATGTTCTTGCACTCCTCATCCAGGGACACTGCATGCTTGATCAGCATTAATCACTTTTTTTTAAACCCCTTTACAATGGTTCACTATAGTTTTGGACATTATTTTGTAGTCTACATTCAGCAGCGTGATGGGCCTCCAGTTTTCCAAACGAGACCTATCCCCCTTCTTAAAAATCATAGAGACAAGTCCACTGCTCCAAGAAAGAGGTAAAACATCGCACTTAGAAGATTCTTTAAAAACCTCAAGTAGATCCACACTTAAAATGTCCCAGAACGCTCTATAAAACTCAATGGGGAGGCCGTCTCCCCCAGGGGTTTTGCCATATGAGAGGCTTTTGGTAGCAGAATCCAGTTCTTGTAAAGTGACTTCAGTACATAGCAGTTCTAGATCAGATCTCTCTAGTTGGCGATATAAAGTGTTTAGTGCATCTTCAGCAAAGGACCAATTCATGGACTTGTCACTAAAAAGCTCTTGATAGAACTCTTGGGCTTTAGCCAGGATGCCATCGGACGAGGTTTTGCCCTCTAGTTCTTTAATCATGTCTTTTGCCGCCACAACTTTTTAAAAAAAAAAGAACCTGGCGCATTTCTCCTCATTCTCCATGACTTTAACTTTGGAATTATACATCAGCTCTTTGCCTTTAGCGATTTCCTTCCTTATATTCGCAATGATGTCCTCCATGTCTACACCATGCTCTCTGAGTTTAAAGCAAGTTTGAAGTTTGGTGCTGAGCTTCTTGTGCCAGCTGGCTCTCTTCCATGCTCTAGCGAAACTGGCCTTGACAAAAAATTCTTTTATTTGAAGTTTACTTTGTTCCCACCAGTCAAGCAGGGAAATATGGTTGCTTTGCAGACTTTTTAGCTTTTTATAGAAGGCAGCAAATTCTGCTCTTATGTCTGGGTCCGGCAGTAGCGTCATATTCAGCCTCCAAACACCTCGAGCTCTATGCAGACTAGGTAGCTCCACTTGCACAAGGACCAGCTTGTGATCAGAAAAAATATTGTCGGCAAAATCAACTGATTTGGCGATCACTTGCTCCGTTATAAAGAAAAAAAGTCTATTCTAGATTTGGAAGTAGCGCTCTCCCAAGTGTATCCTGGGTCAGCTGTGGGCAGTTCATTCCAGACATCTTTTAGCCTGAAGTCTGTGAACAGATATTTTAATTGCTTTTCAGTTTCATCTTTCTGTGGTGTATCCGATCCTCATCTCTTCTCACCAGGCAAGACGCAATTAAAGTCACCACCGACCATTAGGGGTGAAGAGCCGGGTAGGTAGTACTGCAGGTCTTCAAGAAGCTGAGATCTCTCTTCTTTCAATGGAGAAGCATAAATGTTCAGAACCCTAAAGTCTGCTCCCCCAAGGCTGATATTTAGAAGAAGAGCTCATCTAGGCATGATGTGCAAAGAGGACGTAACTTTGAAGTCATGGGATTTGAAAAAGACTCCGACGCCTGTTGACTTGCACTCATTATCTCCAGACCACATATAGGGGCCTAGAGTCCAGCTCTCTCTCAGTTCAGCATAATTCATGTCAAAGTCAATTCCGCATTCCTGTAACAGAATGATATCACAGTTAACAGGTGATTAATAAAATAATAAAGCAGTCCTTCTTGAAGGACTCTTTAAACTCCTCACATTAAGCAAGGAAAGTCGGATGTTGCTGCCCATTAGATATTTTTTAGGCGTTGCTGCTGTCCAAGTCGGTCATTATCCCAACCGTGCCAGGGCTTGAGATGTTGCCAGATGGGTCCGAAGGGGTTGGCTCAGGAGGTAGCTGCAGCCTAGATCGGACTGGCCTATAGTTACGAGAACTAGAAGGAAGTTCAGATGTCACAGTTGCGGGTTGCATGTTGCTCAGTTTTATTGGCACTTTTTAAAGTTTTGCATATGCTTCATCAGCTCTTCCCGTTTTCCTCTTCCTCTGTACTTCGAAGTCCATCTCGTCACTTTCTGTAGTCTCACTAGTATGACCTTTAGCCACCGCCGAGGAATCCTCCCCAACCTTAGCTTCAGGCTCCATCATTCTGCCTCTTCCCTCCCCTAGGTCATCCGGAGTCTCTGACCAGACAACTGGAGCTATGAGGTTACCAAGGGATTCAGCAGTACAGAGATAATATATTCACCGATGTTACAGTAAAGAGATCATCCTCACACTGATGTCACAGTACAGGGATCATGCACTCAGTGACGTCACGGTACAAGGATAATACACTCAATGACGTCACTGCACAGGTATAATACACACAGTAATGTCATAGTACAGGGATAATACACTCAGTGATGTCACAGTACAGAGATAATACACACAGTGATGTCACAGTACAGGGATAATACACACAGTGATGTCACAGTACAGGGATAATATATTCAGTGATGTCATAGTACAGGGATAGTACACTCAGTTATGTCACAGCACAAATAATACGCTCAATGATGTCACATTACAGGTATAGTACACATAGTCATAGCACAGAGATAATACAAACAATGATGTCACAGTACAGACATATAACACGCAGTGATGTCACAGTACAGGGATAATGCACACAGTGAAGTCACAGTAAAGGGATAATAGAGACAGTGATGTCACAATACAGGGATAATGCACAGAGTGATGTCACAGTGCAGGGATAATATACTTAGTGAAGTCACAGAACAGATATCATGCACTCAGAACAGTGATAATACTCCCAGTGATGTCACAGTACTGGGATAATACACTCAGTTATGTCACAGCATGAATGATACAGTCAATGAGGTCACACTACAGGGATAATACACACAGTAATGTCACAGTACAGAGATAATGCAAAGTGATGTCACAGTACAGGGATAATACGCACAGTAATGTCTTAGTAAAGGGATAATATTCTCAGTGATGTCACAGTACAGGGATAATATATTCAGTGATGTCACAGTACAGGGATAATACACAGTGATGTCACAGTACTGGGATAATACACTTAGTTATGTCACAGCATGAATGATACAGTCAATGAGGTCACACTACAGGGATAATACACACAGTAATGTCACAGTACAGAGATAATGCACAGTGATGTCATAGTACAGGGATAATACACACAGTATTGTCACAGTAAGGCTGGGTTCACACAGGGCGTATTCCCGTCGGAAATCTCGCGGTTTGGCCGCAGCAAAAACCGCGAGATTTCCGCCGGTAGAACCGCCGTGGTGGCTTTGAAGCGGCCCGGCCGCTTGCTTTTCCGTTGCGGCCGGCGCTCCCATAGAGGAGAGCGCGGCCGCGACGAAAATAAACAAAAAAGGAAAGATAAATAGACATGCTGCATCTTCTGAAACCGCGGCTGCGGCCGCCGCAGTCGCGTTTTCAGCCAGACTTACCGCAGCGGATTGGCCGTCCCGTGTGGACGAGATTTCTGAGAAATCTCGTCCACATGGCTGGCTAATCCCGAGATTAGCGGCCGCGGGCGGATTTGCCGCGGCAAATCCGCCCTGTGTGAACCCAGCCTAAAGGGACAATATTCTTAGTGTTGTCACAGTACATGGATAATACTGCTAGTGATGCCACAGCTCAGGGATAATATATTCAGCGATGTCACAGTACAGGGATAATACACAATGATGTCACAGTACAGGGATAATATGCTCAATGATGTCACAGTGCAGAGATCATGCATTTAGTGACAGGGATAATACACTCAGTGATGTCACAACATGGATAATACACTCAATGATGTCACAGCACAGAGATAATACATACAGTAATGTCACAATACAAAGATAATGCACAATGATGTCACAGTGCAGGCATAATGCTCACAGTGATGTCACAGTGCAGAGATGATATACTCAGTGATGTCACAGTACAGGAATAGAGTTCAAAGGCAGTGCTCCAATGGGAATATAGATGTAAAAATGTAAATAGAAGAAATAAATTTTGCGGACTCTGACGTGACCGGTCTATTCTTAAAGTAGGTCCCGGTCTGTCATCTGATCCAGGTCTGTACTAATTAATCCAGCAGAATACTTTTCTTATGATCCGCCGGTCCAAAAGGGCATCCCTTCGGGAGAGCGTCTTGAGCTGACTCTGGGCATATATATGCCAGAGGGGGTGAAGTGTACAAATGTTGTAAGTTAAAAAATCTCAGCACTCCAGTGGATAAAAGATAGAGTGATTTGGAAAGGAATTTACTTCTCAGAGGTGCCTGGTCTGCGGCACCCCTGATCCCAGAAGGCGTATAATTTAAGTGCAGGAGATGGTCCGATGTTCAGTGACACTAGTTTATTACAGCAACGCGTTTCAGCTTCTAATATAAGCCTTTTTCAAGCATATTGACAAATACATACATCTATATATATATAAAGACGAAAGCCCTCACTGACTCACTCACTGACTGACTGGCCACTAATTCTCCAACTTCCCGAAGTCGGAGAAACATGAAATTTGGCACAAGCATTGATTATGTCATAAATAGGAAAAGCAAACGTGTCCCAACTCGATTATTCAATTCGAAGCGCAAAAGAACTAGCGTCCAAATTTTACATACAGAATCTAATTCTCTCACTTCCCAATGTCGTAGAAACATGAAATTTGGCACGAGCATTGATTATATCATAAATAGGAAAAGTTAATGGGTCCCAAATCAATTATTCAATTCTAAGCACAAAAGAATTAGCGTCCAAATTTTATGTACGTAATCTAATTCTCTCACTTTCCGATGTAATAAAAATTTGAAATTTGGGAAGAGCATTGATTGTGTCATAAATAGGAAAAGCTAATGGGTCCCAACTCGATTATTCAATTCTAAGCGCAAAACAACTAGTGTCCAAATTTAACGTACAGAATCTAATTCTCTCACTTCCCGATGTCATAGAAATGGGAAATTTGGCACAAGCATTGATTATGTCATAAATAGGAAAGGTTAATGGTTCACAACTCGATTATTCAATTCTAAGCGCAAAAGAACTAGCGTCCAAATGTTATGTACGCAATCTAATTCTCTCACTTCCTGATGTCATTTTATATAAAGGAAACTTCGCATGGTTACCTCCACGTGGTGTTTCCCAGGTAAGGTTTGGGTGCCGGCGCGGGTGAGCGGTGAGTTGCGGAGGAAGAGAGAGAGATCTCCCCTCCATTCCCCCCTGCTCTCCCCCGCTGTTCCCCGCCCCCCCAGCACCCGAACCTTTTCTTCTGAGCAGGCAGGTACTTGCTAAGGACAATCCTCGCTCGAGTAATTGTCCTTAGCGAGTACGCTCGCTCATCTCTAATGGTGAACATATTTTTTTCCTCGGTATCTCTAAAGTAACCACGACTTCATAAGATTTTCCGTGTGAACACCAGATAAACACCAGTACCAAATTAACTCGGGCGAAGCCGGGTATATCAGCTAGTATTATATAAATGGGTAAAATATATAAAATATTAAATTGTCATATCTATATTTTTTCAACTGTTTCATTCAGACCAAACGGACGCAGTGTATTAAAATGAAAAATATAAAACATCTCCTTTGCTCTAAGTTTAAATTCGCCTGTAGGGATTTTTTCTAGTAGGGTGATTTTAATGAGAGAGGATATGCACACACTGATGTCACAGAACAGGGATAATACACTAAGTAATGTCACAGAACAGGCATCATACACTCAGTGCCGTCACAGCATGGATAATACACTCAATGATGTCACAGTACAAAGATAATTCACACAGTGATGTCACAGTATAGACATAATATACAGATGATGTCATAGTACAAGGATGATATACTCATTGATGTCACAGTACTAGGATAATACATTCAGTGAAGTCACAACGCGGATAATACACTCAGTGACGTCACTGCACAGGGATAATGCACACAGTAATGTCATAGTACATGGATAATACACAGTGATGTCATAGTACAGAGATAATACATACAATGATGTCATAGTACAGGGATAATATACTCAGTGATGTCTCAGTACAGGGATAATATAAAGAGCGATGTCACAGTACAGGGACAATACACTCAGTGCCGTCACAGCATGGATAATACACTCAATGATGTCACAGTACAAAGATAATTCACACAGTGATGTCACAGTATAGACATAATATACAGATGATGTCATAGTACAAGGATGATATACTCATTGATGTCACAGTACTAGGATAATACATTCAGTGAAGTCACAACGCGGATAATACACTCAATGACGTCACTGCATAGGGATAATGCCACACAGTAATGTCATAGTACATAGATAATACACAGTGATGTCACAGTACAGAGATAATACACACAATGATGTCATAGTACAGGGATAATATACTCAGTGATGTCACAGTACAGGGATAATATAAACAGCGATGTCACAGTACAGAGATAATACACTCCGTGTTGTCACAGTACAGGGATAATACACACAGTGATGTCACAGTATGGAGATAATACACTCAGTGACATCACAACACGGATAATACACCCAATGATGTCACAGCACAGGGATAATACAAACAGTAATGTTATAGTACAGAGACAATAGATAGTGATGTCACAGTGCAGGGATAATACACACAGTGAGTCATAGTACATGAATAATATACTCAGTGATGTCACAGTACAGGCATAATACTAAGCGATGTCATAGTACCATGATAATACACACAGATGTCATAGTACAGGAAAAAATACACACAGTGATGTCATAGTACAGGAATAATGCACACAGTGATGTCATAGTAAAGGAATAATGCACACAGTGATGTCATAGTACAGGATTAATACAGTCAGTGATGTCACAGTACAGGGATAACACACGCTGGTGTCATAGTACAGTGATAATACACACAGTGATGTCACAGTGCAGTGATAATACACACAGTGATGTCACAGTACAGAGGTAATACACTCAGTGATGTCACAGTACAGGGATAACACACGCTGGTGTCATAGTACAGTGATAATACACACAGTGATGTCACAGTGCAGTGATAATACACACAGTGATGTCATAGCACAGAGGTAATACACACAGTGATGTTACAGTAAAGAGATAATGCACACAGTGATGTCACCGTACAGGCATAATACACAGTGATGTCACAGTCCTGAGGTAATACAGTAATGTCACAGTACATGGGTATTGTATGCAGTGATGTCTCAGTACAGGGGCAATGCCCATAATGATGTCACAGTGCAAGAGTAATGATAAAGAAGTGTCACAGTGAAGTTCCCTCACGGAGTATAACCTTGCGGTGGGTACTCTATACGCATCCCTAACTACACCCATATGTCTGAGTGGGGTCTCACAGAACTTCGCTGCGAGCTGTCCTTGTGGTCTGGGGGGCCCCACTCACTGCTGTGGTCTCCTTGGTAAGTTTCTCACTGTGGCTCACAATCCATTACACACACATCATGGAACCCCTAGATGGCGCCAAAACACATCTCATGACAATCCTACTCATTTTGAACAGTAACGAAAGAGTCAGCACCATTCACTTCTTGTTTCCTCCTACATGTGCTTCTATCTGTCCTGAGCTGAAAGTGCTTCACAAATACAATTCCAGAATTGCAGTGAAGACTGACACTCATATAAACAGAGCAGGAGGGGGATAGCGATGAATAACCAGGCAACTTATAGCCCACTCAGGAAAGCTGGATGACAACCCCATGAGCGCTGTAGTGGCGACGTACTTCCTGTGGTTTCCTGGGGTGTAACCTGGTGTAATATGGCATTCAGGGTAACAGGAAACTGATAAAATCTCCAATGGCCACAATTCTGTTCATGAATACAATGCAAGAATGTACAGTGAAGACTGACATGAACACAGAAGTGTAACTGCCTCCTCTGCACCCCGTATATGGAGACAAAGGGTATTGTTAAAGAGCATAGTAAGTGAACCCTCAGTTTTTCAATGTGCAGGAATTGCCTTTTAAGCGATAGTCAGCTTTGTTGCTCCTGGGATAGAAAGTGCATCAAAGCATAGGGAGGGGAGGAGGAGGAGGGAGATGAGGCTGGAGGGAGGGGAAGAGGCAGGGAGAGGCAGCCACAGAACAGGAGTCAAGTCCCTTCCAGCAAACACATTACTGGGAGCCGCCACTGGGAGAGATCCTGGTTATCACCAAGGAGAATTCCCAGAGGATACGCCGGCAAAGGGTGAGTGCAAAGAAGTGTCAGCTCTTCTGCCATATCCTGCACTACATGGCACAATCAGTGCCGACTGTCAGCTCTTGGGATTAGATTGTCTGGCCTGCAACTTGTAGCTCTGATGAAAGGGAGACTGAATTTTTTGTGGGAGCGAGGACCAAGGGGTGGTGTAGATTGTAAGCTCTGAGGTCAAGGATGTATGTCCCCTTTAAATGAAAAAAAAAACAAAAAAACTCCCCAGTAATGTAAAGTCTTTGAGTCGTCTCCTTCTGTCATGTAGCTGGAGCTTGTAGTGCGCCGCTTCTTCCTTATATCTGTTGTAGATTATATCAATATGGCTTCTTCGGGGGAAGGCCACCCAGCTTTCCCCGACTCTGGAATACAAAATCCACCTCGCTCTGTAATGTACAGAGATGTACTGCCCTAGAATAAGTTGCGAATCCTGCTGGGACCTGTAGTCCTGGTTGTCAGTTCTGGGCGCAGAGCCTGTGGGTGATCGTGCCCCCTCGTAGCTGGCACACGCCAGTCTTGTGGAATTTCTCTAATTAACTGGTTCTTAAGTTTGCTCTGGCGATCACGGAGCAAAACCGCCTGTTGTTCATTACCATGAGAACCTGACTTACTGGGTTCCCGATGCCCCCCAGTCTGCTGTCTGTACGGTCGGTTGGCATGGAGGGGCATGATCCAAACACTTAGTGGTGGTATAACTGGGGTCAGGTATGAGAACTTCACTTGGTGCAGTGTCGGGCATGGGCATAACGATAATGTGGGCAGTTGCACCCGGCCCCTGGAGCCTTAGGGGCCCATATGAGGAGCCCAGTACTATGAATGAAGCATTATAGTTGGAAGCCCTGCTACAGATTTTGCATTGGGACGGGCAGCTTCCTGCGAGCAACAGTTTGGACCAGAGGCCCCTACGTGCTTATTGCTGGTGTTCCAGTAATATAAGCCGGCCCTGTAAATGCCCGCACCCGGGTGACCGGAGGCCCTGCGATTGTTAGAAGGACTCTCCTGCCCTGCTGACGAGCCGCTGCTATTGTTTCCGCTGCTTTCCCATGTAATGCCATTTAATCACGGGAGTTCCGGGTCACTGGCGGGCGACATGCCCACAGGAGAATGTGACGCAGACGCTTCTAGGACTACAAGTCCCAGCATGCTGCTGCCAACAAATCCAGACCCTAAGAGACTGGCACAGCGGAGAGTCCCGTGACCGTGGCGGGGTCCCTCCCGAGTCACACGGAGAAGAGACTTTATATAATATCTTATAATAATCCCTTTATGTTCTCCAGAATATTCCTCCCTCGATCGTCCGGGCTGAGCGCACTTCTCCGTTCGGCTTCCTCTGCTGAGGAGCAACTGCCTCGACAAGTTGGGAAAGGATAGCGGTCGTCAGCTATTTAGCCAATGGAAAGTGATTGGTGAATTAAAGGGGAACTCCGCCTTTAGGCCCGCTGAGCGGAGCGTTTTTGCGAAATGAAATATCCTTTTTTTGGGCGTGTATCGGCGTATCCCACTGCACATTTTGCGCCCGCAGGGTATGTTAATTTGCGTGCGGTAAACAAGGCCGCGTCGGTTGAAATGACTGAGTTCCAGATGTTTTTTTTTCCTGTGCAATTACGCAGTGTTTCACGCATCTCCTTGTGTATTAGGCCCCCTCATGACTTCTATGGGGACCTTTACTGCGCAAATATGCAGAAAAGCAGAGCATTTTTTTTGTTTTCTGTGTAACTAAAACGCACGCGAAAAATACGGAAATGTGGATTCTCTGCGAATTAGTGCTCATTCCCACCCTGCATATACTGGAACCATGCTAACATATTTTACGGCTTCTGTTTATACCAAGTTCCACTAGAATTATGACGGCGTTCATTCCTGTGCATCCTCTTGATCTGTGCACACGGCTACACGCTATAGGATTAGGCTTCTTTCTTCATGAAACAGCGCCACATCTGACTGCAGGTTGTGCTCAGTATTGGAGTTTTCCGGGACTAAAAAATGTCAGGATGGGGACGGTTTAAAATAAAGAAATATGACGCACCCACCTCTCCGATCCAGCACAGGAGTCCTGAGCCCCACCCCTTTTATCCTGGAGGAAGCCGCAGCAATCACCTGCAGTTCACTGTGCGCCTGACTGCTCAGCCAATCACAGGCTTCAGTGGTGGTATTCAGCAGGTGATTGCCGCGGCTCGTTCTTGGTGGGGACCAGGGATTCTGCACTTGACAGGGGTCACATATTTTCTTTCACACTGTTTCCAGCCCTACGTTTTTTTTTTAGTCCCGCAAAACCCCTTTAAAGTGACTGGGGTTGAGCTGTAATTCCAGACATAATCTGTGGACAGGAGTGGCACTGTTTCAGGAAGAAAGCAGCCATGTTTTTCTAATTTCTATCCATGTTCAATTTCTTATCCTCTGAATAAGTAACCCTGGCGAGCATAAGACGTCAATTTTATTGAGAAGTGTCACGTGTTACTGGAGGACGTTGTAAGCTCTCCATAAACTTGGACAATCAACCACCGAATCCTCCTCGTACGTCACAGACGCGGCCGCCAGACTCTGCTGTTAATGCAGGAAATGGTCCTGAAGTTAGTTAGTGTATCTACAAACAGAGGAGTGAGTGGTTGCTATGGGCTACAAACAGAGGAGTGAATGGTTGCTATGGACTACAAACGGAGGAGTAATGGTTGCTACGGGCTACTTTTCTTTGATCTGTAAGGGCCACATTTGTATGTACTTCCTGTGTGTTTTTCAATAAACTTCATCTACAGTACTGGACAATTCCTTGAAGTGGAATTTTAAAGTGTGACGTGTTTTGGGCCTGGTGATTTGCTACGCAGGAAATAGCTCTGAAGTTAGTCGCTGTATGTGTGTGTATGAATATATAGGGTGGTGACCAGAGTCCATCATGTAGCAGTTTGTTTACGTATGCGTGTTCCGTGGGCTTTCAGGCTTACTGAAGAAGTTGCGTTGTAGGCCATATGCTTGAAACAGGAATTAATGGTTGCTATGGGCTACAAGTAAAGAAGTAAATGGTTGCTATAGGCTACAAGTAAAGAAGTAAATGGTTGCTATGGGCTACAAGTAGAGAAGTAAATGGTTGCTATGGGCTACAAGTAGAGAAGTAAATGATTGCTATGGGCTACAAGTAGAGAAGTAAATGGTTGCTATGGTCTACAAGTAGAGAAGTGAATGGTTGCTATGGGCTACAAGGAGAGAAGTGAATGGTTGCTATGGGCTACAAGGAGAGAAGTGAATGATTGCTATGGGCTACAAGTAGAGAAGTGAATGGTTGCTATGGGCTACAAGTAGAGAAGTAAATGGTTGCTATGGGCTACAAGTAGAGAAGTAAATGGTTGCTATGGGCTACAAGTAAAGAAGTAAATGGTTGCTATGGGCTACAAGTAGAGAAGTGAATGGTTGCTATGGGCTACAAGGAGAGAAGTGAATGGTTGCTATGGGCTACAAGGAGAGAAGTGAATGGTTGCTATGGGCTACAAGTAGAGAAGTAAATGGTTGCTATGGGCTACAAGTAGAGAAGTGAATGGTTGCTATGGGCTACAAGTAGAGAAGTAAATGGTTGCTATGGGCTACAAGTAGAGAAGTAAATGGTTGCTATGGGCTACAAGTAGAGAAGTGAATGGTTGCTATGGGCTACAAGGAGAGAAGTGAATGGTTGCTATGGGCTACAAGTAGAGAAGTAAATGGTTGCTATGGGCTACAAGTAGAGAAGTGAATGGTTGCTATGGGCTACAAGTAGAGAAGTAAATGGTTGCTATGGGCTACAAGTAGAGAAGTAAATGGTTGCTATGGGCTACAAGTAGAGAAGTAAATGGTTGCTATGGGCTACAAGGAGAGAAGTGAATGGTTGCTATGGGCTACAAGGAGATAAGTGAATGGTTGCTATGGGCTACAAGTAAAGAAGTAAATGGTTGCTATGGGCTACAAGTAAAGAAGTGAATGGTTGCTATGGGCTACAAGTAAAGAAGTAAATGGTTGCTATGGGCTACAAGTAGAGAAGTAAATGGTTGCTATGGGCTACAAGTAGAGAAGTAAATAGTTGCTATGGGCTACAAGGAGAGAAGTGAATGGTTGTATGGGCTACAAGTAGAGAAGTAAATGGTTGCTATGGGCTACAAGTAGAGAAGTGAATGGTTGCTATGGGCTACAAGGAGAGAAGTGAATGGTTGCTATGGGCTACAAGTAAAGAAGTAAATGGTTGCTATGGGCTGCAAGTAGAGAAGTAAATGGTTGCTATGGGCTACAAGTAGAGAAGTAAATAGTTGCTATGGGCTACAAGTAGAGAAGTGAATGGTTGCTATGGGCTACAAGTAGAGAAGTAAATGGTTGCTATGGGCTACAAGGAAAGAAGTAAATGGTTGCTATGGGCTACAAGTAGAGAAGTAAATAGTTGCTATGGGCTACAAGTAGAGAAGTGAATGGTTGCTATGGGCTACAAGTAGAGAAGTAAATGGTTACTATGGGCTACAAGTAAAGAAGTAAATGGTTGCTATGGGCTACAAGTAGAGAAGTAAATGGTTGCTATGGGCTACAAGGAGAGAAGTGAATGGTTGCTATGGGTTACTTTTGCCCACTTACTGTGAGGGGCAAAATGTGTATGGAATTCTTTTGTGTTCTTCAATAAACTTTATTTACACAGCTTTGGACAATCCCTTGAGGTGAGACTCTAAAGAGTGATGCACTTTGGGCCCGGTGACTTGTTACGCTGAAAATGGCCCTGATGTTAGTTACTGTATTTGTGTGTGTGTAATAAAATATATATATATATATATATATATATATATATATATATATATATATATTTATTTATATTAGTGGCAAGAGGAGTCCATCATGTAGTGTGTGTTCACATGTGCAGGTTCCACATGTTTTGGCGTTACTGAAGAAGTAGCGTTGTAGTACATAGCAGCTACAGGACAAATTGGTTGCTATGGGCTACAAACAGGAGAGTGGTTGGTTAAGGGCGCCTACCCACTGGCGATTTTTTTTCCTGCGATGTTTTGCGTTTTTTCTCAAGAGCAATTAGTATAGAATGTGTTCTTGTCCATCTGGGGTTTTTTTCCGTTTCGTGGGGTTTTCTCACATAGGAACTGTCAGTTGCATATGTGTCCTTATTTTTCTCTTAATGCACCCATGATTGTCAATGGAGGGCTGCAAAAAACGCCGCGAAAAACGTGGAAAAACCGCCGCGTTTTTCACGCGTGAAAATCGGCAACGCAAGTGGGTAGGCGCCCTTACATGGAATACAAATAGAGTAGTGAATGGTTGCTATGTGATAAAACAGAGGAGTGAATGGTTGCTATGGGATACAAAGAGAGGTGTGAGTGGTTGCTATGGGATACAAACAGAAGAGTGAGTGGTTGCTATGGGATACAAACAGAGAAGTGAGTGGTTGCTATGGGCTACAAGGAGAGAAGTGAATGGTTGCTATGGGCTACAAGTAGAGAAGTGAATGGTTGCTATGGGCTACAAGTAAATAAGTAAATTGTTGCTGTGGGCTACAAGTAGAGAAGTAAATGGTTGCTATGGGCTACAAGTAGAGAAGTAAATGGTTGCTATGGTCTACAAGTAGAGAAGTGAATGGTTGCTATGGGCTACAAGGAGAGAAGTGAATGGTTGCTATGGGCTACAAGGAGAGAAGTGAATGGTTGCTATGGGCTACAAGTAGAGAAGTGAATGGTTGCTATGGGCTACAAGTAGAGAAGTAAATGGTTGCTATGGGCTACAAGTAGAGAAGTAAATGGTTGCTATGGGCTACAAGTAAAGAAGTAAATGGTTGCTATGGGCTACAAGTAGAGAAGTGAATGGTTGCTATGGGCTACAAGGAGAGAAGTGAATGGTTGCTATGGGCTACAAGTAGAGAAGTAAATGGTTGCTATGGGCTACAAGTAGAGAAGTGAATGGTTGCTATGGGCTACAAGGAGAGAAGTGAATGGTTGCTATGGGCTACAAGTAAAGAAATGAATGGTTGCTATGGGCTACAAGTAGAGAAGTAAATGGTCGCTATGGGCTACAAGTAGAGACGTAAATGGTTGCTATGGGCTACAAGTAGAGAAGTAAATGGTTGCTATGGGCTACAAGTAGAGAAGTAAATGGTTGCTATAGGCTACAAGTAGAGAAGTAAATGGTTGCTATGGGCTACAAGTAGAGAAGTAAATGGTTGCTATGGGCTACAAGTAGAGAAGTGAATGGTTGCTATGGGCTACAAGGAGAGAAGTGAATGGTTGCTATGGGCTACAAGTAGAGAAGTAAATGGTTGCTATGGGCTACAAGTAGAGAAGTGAATGGTTGCTATGGGCTACAAGTAGAGAAGTAAATGGTTGCTATGGGCTACAAGTAGAGAAGTAAATGGTTGCTATGGGCTACAAGGAGAGAAGTGAATGGTTGCTATGGGCTACAAGGAGATAAGTGAATGGTTGCTATGGGCTACAAGTAAAGAAGTAAATGGTTGCTATGGGCTACAAGTAAAGAAGTGAATGGTTGCTATGGGCTACAAGTAAAGAAGTAAATGGTTGCTATGGGCTACAAGTAGAGAAGTAAATGGTTGCTATGGGCTACAAGTAGAGAAGTAAATAGTTGCTATGGGCTACAAGGAGAGAAGTGAATGGTTGTATGGGCTACAAGTAGAGAAGTAAATGGTTGCTATGGGCTACAAGTAGAGAAGTGAATGGTTGCTATGGGCTACAAGGAGAGAAGTGAATGGTTGCTATGGGCTACAAGTAAAGAAGTAAATGGTTGCTATGGGCTGCAAGTAGAGAAGTAAATGGTTGCTATGGGCTACAAGTAGAGAAGTAAATAGTTGCTATGGGCTACAAGTAGAGAAGTGAATGGTTGCTATGGGCTACAAGTAGAGAAGTAAATGGTTGCTATGGGCTACAAGGAAAGAAGTAAATGGTTGCTATGGGCTACAAGTAAAGAAGTAAATGGTTGCTATGGGCTACAAGTAGAGAAGTAAATGGTTGCTATGGGCTACAAGTAGAGAAGTGAATGGTTTCTATGGGCTACAAGGAGAGAAGTGAATGGTTGCTATGGGCTACAAGGAGAGAAGTGAATGGTTTCTATGGGCTACAAGGAGAGAAGTGAATGGTTGCTATGGGTTACTTTTGCCCACTTACTGTGAGGGGCAAAATGTGTATGGAATGCTTTTGTGTTCTTCAATAAACTTTATTTACACAGCTTTGGACAATCCCTTGAGGTGGGACTCTAAAGAGTGATGCACTTTGGGCCCAGTGACTTGTTACGCTGGAAATGGCCCTGATGTTAGTTACTGTATTTGTGTGTGTGTAATAAAATATATATATGTGTGTGTGTGTGTGTGGCAAGAGGAGTCCATCATGTAGTGTGTGTTCACATGTGCAGGTTCCACATGTTTCGGCGTTACTGAAGAAGTAGCGTTGTAGTACATAGCAGCTACAGGACAAATTGGTGGCTATGGGCTACAAACAGGAGAGTGGTTGGTTAACATGGAATACAAATAGAGTAGTGAATGGTTGCTATGTGATAAAACAGAGGAATGAATGGTTGCTATGGGATACAAACAGAAGAGTGAGTGGTTGCTATGGGATACAAACAGAAGAGTGAGTGGTTGCTATGGGATACAAACAGAAGAGTGAGTGGTTGCTATGGGATATAAACAGAAGAGTGAGTGGTTGCTATGGGATCCAAACAGAAGAGTGAGTGGTTGCTGTGGGTTACTTTTTTTGACCTGTAAGGGGCAAAATGTGTATGTATTCCCTGTGTGTTCTTCAATAAACTTTATTTACAGTTCTTGGCAACCTCTTGAAGTGATGCGTTTGGGGGCCAGTGACTTGTTAGGGACTGAGGAGTCCCCCATGGTGTGTGGAGACATGGCGTGTACATGATTCAGAGGTAACACGCCCTGCACGTGTCAGCTGGAGCTTGGTCCAGGATGGCTGCTATCTCGCTGTTACTATAGACTGAGATTAGAGGGGAAGCTGGGCGGACAGACATGGGAACATACAATGCGTTCTTCGAGTGCAGGATGGGAAGGCCTGGAATATTCCATGGTTGGCGGGGGCTGCGATGGGCGCCGGTGGAGTGGTCTCCAGTAGCAGCAGGTGTCGGGGTTAATAATGACGAGGACTCCAGTGTTTGCGCTCGGGGCGTGCGGCACTTGACTCATAAGTAGCTTCATTGAGGCCAAATAGCGCAGGGTTGAGGGCCCTCGTCAGTACCAGCTGATAAGCGGAGACGCCGCCATCCGCTGCCAAAAATTCTGCCAGATCATAACACCCCCGTGCAGACAGTAGCTTCATTATGTGGCGATTTTTCATTATAAACTGGTCACTGGGTGGCGCTGCTGCATTGAAATCTATGGTCATTCAATCGCCCTCAGATCTGTGAAATTTACCGGATCCGTAAAAAATAAACGAGAGAAGAATTGCGGGATTAGCGTTGCTTTAAGAAGATTTAGACATTTCTGACTCGGACTAATTAGTAAATGAGTTGAGGAGATAATCGTCCCCGTGATGTCACCGCGGTCAGAGCAGGGGATTCTGGGTGGTGAATGCTCAATATTAATCCAAAGCCGATGGACCAGGTTCGGATCAGGTTACGGTCGGATGTTCACATAGGGGCGATTGCGGAGTGACACAAGGTGTTTTTTTAATCGCAGTGGTGATGTGAGGTTTCATGCCGTAGCGGCAGACAGATTTGGAGAGTCGCCATCTTTCCACTTGGTCCGTAAAATCTCAGAGGAACTGCAAAATGTTATCCGTCCGCAGGCGACCCCGCTCATTGTCCTGGGGGGCTCGTGACACAACGGGGCACATTTGTCATAACTGGCTAACAGTAAATGTGTGTTTGTTGCCCCTAGCGACCAATCACAGCGCGGCTTTTATTTTACTTCAGCAGTATAAGAAACGAAGGCCGCACTGTGATTGGTTGCTAGGGGCAACAAAAACAGATATACCGTTTGGGCCTCATTTATCAAGGCTGTCTAAGGCCGCATTTACACAGCGAGCTGCAGGGGTGATGCAAGGCGGTTTTGACGTAGCTTATGGGACGCTAAGGTTGCGACAGCTTCCCTCTCTTGAGCACCTGCCTCGCCTGCAGCTCGCTGTGTAAATACGGTCTTACACAGTCTTAATAAATGAGGCCCAAACAGTAAACCTGTCCCTGTTGCCCCCAGCAACCAATCAGAGCTCGGCTTTCATTACTCAAGCTGCTGAGGTAAAATGTAAGCTGCACTGTGATTGGTTGCTAGGGGCAACAGGGACAGATGCTCTAAGAGTCAGTTCTGTCACACACTGCACACCCCACAGAGCTTACAATCTATCGGTACCTACCACACAATGCTACTGATGCCTACATAAGAGTCATTTACCCCTGCCTCTGGGGAAGCTGACTGAAGATGAATGCAGATTTCTATGACAGGAACAAAATACCAGAACGGCAGTGAAGACTGACACTTATATAGAAGGGGGCAGCTCTGTGTAACCAAACAGATCTATGCAAGCCCCCATGGACTCGGTAAGATACACTCGTGTTCATCCTGATGCTTTCTGCTGCATGAATAGAATGCCAAAACTGCAGTGAGGACTGACACACGCTGAGGGATGCAGGAGGGAGTGAGATGAGGAGCCCCCTGAGAAGGTGGATGTCACACTATTCCCAGAAACATCTCAATTAGCTCATCCCTACTCCGGATGCTCCCATGATAACACTTCCTGGACACCTCAGTGAGGCAGCAAGGTGTTCTGACCCGCAGGAAACGACAGTGTTATCCAGCAGATGCACAACTGCTGCTATTAACCCCGTCCTGATCAGCCGTGACCCAACGCTACATGTATAATGGGATCGGCGGCACTCTGCCAGCCACAGGGCACCAATGCCAACCTCACGGGGAGGATGGGAGGAGTGTGGGGGGCGCAGGGTGAGGGGTTAATACAGGAATTAGATCCAACATGAGGAGGAATGTGGGGGGCCCACAGGAAACCCCGGCTGATAACAGAGAGGGAGGAATATAGCCAGAGTGGCCAAGTATATATACAACAGAAACCCCATATGTATCTTATGTGTGATACTGTCTGCTGAGCCGTGTATCTAATCCTATCCTGTGTGATACTGTCTATGAGCCGTGTATCTAATCCTATCCTGTGTGATACTGTCTGCTGAGCCGTGTATCCAATCCTATCCTGTGTGATACTGTCTGCTGAGCCGTGTATCTAATCCTATTCTGCCTGGACCATGACCTAGCCCCATCCGCAGCATCTACCTCCCTCTTCTGCAGTTTCGGTGCAGTGTGTCAGGCTGTCCTGGAAACATGGAGCAGAAAATGGTGCAAATACTTCACAGCGGAAAATCCGCATCAAAATCCCAACTATTGCAGCATTTCTGTGTGCGGATCCGCAGCTGGAATATCGGCCCCCGTGAACGTCACATGACAGAGACCGCCTCAGAGCTGTCCGCACAGAATCCCCCTGTAGAGGTACGTTCTATGTGAGTTCTGCCTCTAAAAACCGCTGTAAAATCGGCGTCCATTTGTCATGGTTTTATCCTGTCAACCGCATGCGGGACAACAACGCGTTTCCACAGCAAGAAGTGAAGAAGTGACATGCAGCTTCGGGACGCGGAGGCGCAATTTTTCTAATTGGAATTACGCCTTGAGAGTTTTATCCATTTACATGTTGCAGTTTTAAGAGGTCGAATTCACACAGAAAATTTAGCGGTGGATTCCGTCATGTGAAGACACCCGAAAACCGCTGCCGAAATCTGTAGCTGTTCTGCCGCAGATCCACGTGCAGATTTAGTCCTGTCGGCCAGTGGACTTCTTTCAGATGTGCAGAAATAGTGACGTCACTTTTTTCATACAGATCTGTGTGACAGCGCTTCAGAAAGTCTGCACAGGAGGATCTGTGGCAAAAATGGCGGCAGAATAGCTGCGGATTTATAGGTAGGCTCCATTTGTGCGCTAAGCGAGGCATTTTTGTCCGTCTACTGGCGAAATCCACAGTAATTCCGCGTCAAAATCCACGTTGGATATGCAGATTTTGGTGTGCATTATCTGCTGCCTGTGAAGACACCCTAAGGCCTCTGTCACGCATCCGTTTTTTACCGCGATTACCGCAGCGTTTTGAATGCCGCGGTATAATGCTGCCAATGATTTCAATGGGGCCTCACAGAAATGCACTCCATTGCGGCGCTAGACATCGCTTTCCAGTGCCACGATTTTTGAGCGCTGCCTGCTCTAGTTTTCCACATTTAGTGCTCATCATTACCCATCACAATGTTGGGGTGCGCTAAAACCCGCTGTCGAACGCAGGAAACTGCAGCCAAAAATGAAAGGGGAAATGCAGCACATGCGAATACACGCCCCTCCCACCGTTGGCCGCGTCATATGACGCCGGCAGTGTCATGTGGGAGCTGCGCAGCGGATCCAGAGGTGAGTATGGAGTCTTTGGGGGTTGTGCCGTTACGGACTCCGCTGCGGTATTCCGCTTGCGGAGCCCGTCACAGCCGTGGGCATGAGCTCTAGGGCCTCCTGTCCATGAGCGTTTTTTTTTTCCCACTGCGTTTCCCGCGGCGATAACCCGGGCGCAGGAAACATAGTGAACGCTTTCCATTGACTTACTATGGAAAACGCAGCCCGCTGTCCACGAGCAGAGGATCATAGCGATTCTCTGCTTGCAGGATTTATATCACAGCATGCCGCGATTTGCTGCAATTCTCCACTGTGAGCCTGTCAGATAGCCAGCCCGGTGGCGGCTCCCGTGGCAGAGATCTGCTGTGGGATATCGCTATGTCCGTGGACAGGAGGCCTAACACTCAGGTGTGAAGAGGATTAGATGAGGATGTAGTACTAGTAGATCACAGACTGAACATGAGTCAACAATGTGATGCAGCAGCAAACACAATTCTGGGCTGCATTAAGAGAAGCATAGAGTCTAGATCACATGAGGTAATTATCCCCCTCTACTATTCCTTAGTCTAACCTCATCTGGAATACTGTGTCCAGTTCTGGGCACCCCTCTTTAAAAAAGACATAGTGAAACGAGCAAGTTTAGAGAAGAGTTACTAAGATGGTGAGTGGTCTGCAAATCATGTTCTGCAAAAAGAAGGCTGAGAGGAGACTCAGGCTGCCTGTCCACGGGCATTACGATATCCCGCGGTGGATCTCCGCTGTGGGAGGCGCCGCCCTCGAGAGCAGGAGCAAGCAGACGGATCTCTGTCAGATAGGCTCACCGCGGAGAATCGCGGTAATTCGCAGCATGCTGCGATTTGCCACCCGTGAGCGGAGAATCGCTATGATTCTCCGTTCGTGGACAGCAACGCTATAGAAAGCGTGCACTGCGTTCACTGCGGCCAGATTATCGCCGAGGGGAACGCAATGCAATAACGCTCATGGACAGGCAGCCTTAATAGCGGTCTACAAATATCTAAAGGGTTGTCACAGCACAGAGGGATCAGCCCTATTCTCATCTGCACAAGGAAAGACTAGAAGCAATGGGATGAAACAGAAAGGGAGGAGACACAGATTAGATATTAGCCAGTGAGGGTGATTAATGAGTGGAACAGGTTGCCACGGGAGGTGGTGAGTTATCCTTCAATGGGTGGAGAGGGTGGGGGTTGGACCCGATGACCCCGTAGGTCCCTTCAGCTCTACCATTCTATGGTATTTAGAGCAGGCACACACGAGTTTACGAGTAAAACGCTGCATGTATAATGCGGTGTTTTTCCGCTGTGTGAGCGGCGTGTCGCTGCGCATAATAGTGTTTTTTCTCACTGTGCGCTCTGTCATGCGCAGTCTTTTTATTTTTTTTAACTTTCCTGCTATGTCGCTTAGCGACGGTGCGTATAAACGCCACACATACGCAATTACGTTTAGTTCACGCCCATAGAGAACAATAGCGCTGTATGTGCCTAATACATGATAGAATAGAACATGCTGCGTTCTTTTTTACGCGCGTATTATAAGCAATGTATATACGCAAAAGTGAATGCATCAATGAAAATCAATGTACTTTCGCTGGATCCACTTACCGCGTTTAGTGGGCGCGTAATTAAATAACACGGCCTGCCATTAAAGGCATCCTGTACGGGTGAGGCAGCCCCTTTAAACCACCTGTGTTGACCGTAGAGCGCAACGAGAGGCGTCATCTGCATGTAACGTGACGGCAGCACTTCCGGATGTCAGTACACACAGTGCCACGAGTAATTAAAGTTTAATTAGGAGGACGAGCATGTGTGGAGCAGCCGCCACAGTCCCGATGTCTCGTCTCTGACAAGTCCCGTCACGGCCTCCGCTCTGAGCACTCGGGTTATACATTTCTAAAGCATGAACTAACAATGACTGCGGGTGACGTCTGCGCCAAACCTCCACCCAAAACATCACACAGCGGCAATTATCCCCAATAATCCGCCACAGCGTTTGATGTGACAATCCCAGAATACCTGCAGGCGATATACAACAGACCTGGAGTACACAGGGTGGAGAAACCTACAGAGATCACATACCCCCGCAGATATCCAACTTATCTCATGTGGTTACTGAACACAAGGAAGTTAAAGGCTAAGCGATGGTCTGCAGATCTCTAGAGGTCAGTGGTGTAATAATCTGCAGGATATATCACTATGTATCAGGAGGTAGAGGGGACAGAGCGATGTTCTGCAGATCTATAGAGGTCAGTGGTGTAATAATCTGCAGGATATATCACTATGTATCAGGAGGTAGAGAGGACAGAGCGATGTTCTGCAGATCTCTAGAGGTCAGTGGTGTAATAATCTGCAGGATATATCACTATGTATCAGGAGGTAGAGAGGACAGAGCGATGTTCTGCAGATCTCTAGAGGTCAGTGGTGTAATAATCTGCAGGATATATCACTATGTATCAGCAGGTAGAGAGGACAGAGCGATGTTCTGCAGATCTGTAGAGGTCAGTGGCGTAATAATCTGCAGGATATATCACTATGTATCAGGAGGTAGAGGGGACAGAGCGATGTTCTGCAGATCTCTAGAGGTCAGTGGTGTAATAATCTGCAGGATATATCACTATGTATCAGGAGGTAGAGGGGACAGAGCGATGTTCTGCAGATCTCTAGAGGTCAGTGGTGTAATAATCTGCAGGATATATCACTATGTATCAGGAGGTAGAGGGGACAGAGTGATGCTCTGCAGATCTCTAGAGGTCAGTGGTGTAATAATCTGCAGGATATATTACTATGTATCAGCAGGTAGAGAGAACAGAGCAATGTTCTGCAGATCTCTAGAGGTCAGTGGTGTAATAATCTGCAGGATATATCACTATGTATCAGGAGGTAGAGAGGACAGAGCGATGTTCTGCAGATCTCTAGAGGTCAGTGGTGTAATAATCTGCAGGATATATCACTATGTATCAGGAGGTAGAGAGGACAGAGCGATGTTCTGCAGATCTCTAGAGGTCAGTGGTGTAATAATCTGCAGGATATATCACTATGTATCAGGAGGTAGAGGGGACAGAGCGATGATCTGCAGCTTGTGAGATAACCCTGGAGTATAGTTAGTATGAGGAGAAGCCCTGCGGATGATGATGATGATGATGAGGCCCCTCTCTGGGGGGTACATATAGGACACACATGTCTTGCTCTAGTATGGGCCTCATCTGTACAGTATGTGCCTGCTGTATGACTGATACTTGGCAGCGGCTGTCCATGGTGGCCCGAAGCCTTGTGTTTACATTAGTCACTGAGTGGATGACGTCAGTCTCCGGCCCCACCTCACCCTCATATTACAACAGTTACAGTTACTGGGTCTCAAACACAAAGTTGCCACCCCGACCGTCCAGCTGTATGCTGTCTGTATATAACTATACATGTACAGCTGGTATAAGCTAGACATGTCCTTGTATACAGTCATATGGACCATGCTGGTATAACCTGGGTATCTCCTGTATGTAATTATATATGTACAGCTGGTATAAGTTATGCATCTCCTGTATATAGTGATATGGAGCATACTGGTATAACCTGGGTATCCCCTATATATAGTTATATATGTACAGCTGGTATAAGTTATACATCCTGTATATAGTGATATGGAGCATGCTGGTATAACCTGGGTATCTTCAGTATATAATTATATATGAACAGCTAGTATAAGTTATACATCCTGTATATAGTGATATGGAGCATGCTGGTATAACCTGGGTATCTCCAGTATATAGTTATATATGTACAGCTGGTAAAAGGTATACATCTCCTGTATATAGTGATACGGAGCATCGTAGTATAACCTGGGTATCCCCTATATATAATTATATATGTACAGCTGGTATAAGATATACATCTCCTGTAAATAGTGATATGGACCATACTGGTATAACCTGGGTATCTCCTGTATATAATCATATATGTACAGTTGGTATAAGATATACATCTCCTGTATATAGTGATATGGAGCATACTGGTATAACCCGGGTATCCCCTGTATATAATTATATATGTACAGCTGGTATGTTATACATCTCTGGTATATAGTGATATGGAGCATGCTGGTATAACCTGGGTATCCCCTGTATATAATTATATATGTACAGCTGGTATAAGTTATGCATCTCCTGTATATAGTGATATAGAGCATGCTGGTATAACCTAGGTATCCCCTATATATAATTATATATGTACAGCTGGTATAAGATATACATCTCCTGTATTTAGTGATATCGACCATACTGGTATAACCTGGGTATCCCCTGTATATAATTATATATGTACAGCTGGTATAAGCTATACATTTCCCTGTATATAGTGATATGGGGCATGCTGGTATAACCTGGGTATCTCCTGTATATAATTATATATGTAGAGCTGGTATAAGATATACATCTCCTGTATATAGTGATATGGACCATACTGGTATAACCTGGGTATCCCCTGTATATAATCATATATGTACAGCTGGTATAAGATATACATCTCCTGTATATAGTGATATGGACCATACTGGTATAACCTGGGTTTCCCCTGTATATAATTATATATGTACAGCTGGTATAAGTTATGCTTCTCCTGTATACAGAGATATAGAGCATGCTGGTATAACCTGGGTATCCCCTATATATAATTATATATGTACAGCTGGTATAAGATATACATCTCCTGTATATAGTGATATGGACCATACTGGTATAACCTGGGTATCTCTTGTATATAATTATAAATGTACAGCTGGTATAAGCTATACATTTCCCTGTATATAGTGATATGGGGCATGCTGGTATAACCTGGGTATACTCCTGTATATAATTATATATGTAGAGCTGGTATAAGATATACATCTCCTGTATAAAGTACATATAGAGCATGCTGGTATAACCTGGGTATCCCCTATATATAATTATATATGTACAGCTGGTATAAGATATACATCTCCTGTATATAGTGATATGGAGCATACTGGTATAACCTGGGTATCCCCTGTATATAATTATTATACAGCTGGTATAACTCTGAATACGTCGGCTGGATGTTTTTGTCGGGGTCAGAGTATCATCATGAGATTTGGATATAATGCTGATCTCTGTGGTTTTTCCAGCTGCATTTAATAATCTGTATCATCAGATGGCAGAACATGAGAGCTGAGAGAAGGACATCGTGAGCCATATTATATATCCAGACACAGAGACAGCATCACGCAACAGGATTAGATACACGGCTCAGCAGACAGTATCACACAGGATAGGATTAGATACACGGCTCAGCAGACAGTATCACACAGGAGAGGATTAGATACACGGCTCAGCAGACAGTATCACACAGGAGAGGATTAGATACACGGCTCAGCAGACAGTATCACACAGGATAGGATTAGATACACGGCTCAGCAGACAGTATCACACAGGATAGGCTTAGATACACGGCTCAGCAGACAGTATCACACAGGGTAGGATTAGATACACAGCTCAGCAGACAGTATCACACAGGGTAGGATGAGATACACGGCTCAGCAGACAGTATCACACAGGATAGGATTAGATACACGGCTCAGCAGACAGTATCACACAGGGTAGGATTAGATACACAGCTCAGCAGACAGTATCACACAGGGTAGGATGAGATACACGGCTCAGCAGACAGTATCACACAGGATAGGATTAGATACACGGCTCAGCAGACAGTATCACACAGGGTCGGATTAGATACAGCAGATAGTGAGCAGTCTCCGGTTATTACGCTGCGGCTGTATAATAGTCGTCAGTAGGACACAGCGCTCAGGTGTCTTGTTCTCAGGTGGGGGCGGGGCTTGCAACATCTAGGTGATCAGGAAGGGATCAGATACCTGCAGGGAGGCAATGGAGGGATCTTCAGGACAGGGATGGAGCCGGGCGTGGTGTTACTGCTCTTAGGGTAAGCACTACAGATCCCAGCATTGCCCAGAAGCAACAGTGCTGTAAGTATGCCAGTGATACGTGTGTGCAGGGTCATACCTGGTGAGGGAGGGGCTGTAATAACATGTACAATACTGGGTGATGTCATGTCGCGCCCACACAGGTGCCGAGAGGAGGATGCTACCTGCTGATGTGCCCACACGTCATGTGCACCCTGGGGGCCCAACTGAAGGGCGACTGCACCCCTAAAAAATATTATTTATCCTGTATGGTGGTATTATTTGGGCACTGTATGGCAGTATTCCCATTGCACTGCGCCATAGAACACTGGCACTAATCCTGACGCATTACTCCTGTGCCCGGCATCTCGCACTGTATTACCATCAGGCGCTACCTGGTGACTCCTGGCAGGCCATGTTGGGCGCCACTTATTGCTCGGCCTCCAGTATCCGGCTGCAGCGTTTTCTTAGTGATTGGTGTGTGGCGTTGCGTGTGACGTTGCAGGACGGCGCAGTAGTTGGCATCCTCTCAGGGGCTCATGCCAGCTGTTAGTTGGGGTCCGTGCCCGGGGTGGCACGCCTGCGGTGAGGAGACATGGGAGGGGCAGACGGGGATTAGTGTGTGTTTTGTTCTCACGGCCACTCTTGTTATGCGGACGGGTCTCGCCAGTTACTGGCGGCAGAGAATCTACGCAACGGACGGGTAATGTCGCAGGAGGTGTCTGTAGATGTGATATTGTAGTCCTGGATTCTGATTGGTCATCCTCGGAAGCGCTGTCGCCGCCGCCACTTCTCTCTTTGCTTCACAGGTCACCACCTTCAGTTCTCACCAAGACATGCCAGTCATGCCAATCTGGGAGGTGTCACCTGGCGATGCCCACAGAGGATCCTGCTGCTGTCTGGCTTTCCAGTGTCCTATTTTCACAGTTTTCAAAATCATTGCTTGCAGTCAGTGAATGAAAACATTCTTGTTTATAACCTGTCGTGACCTCATCCTCCTCACAGCTGAGGGGTTGTTACATTGTATCAGCTCCGAACTGATACATTGTAACAAACCATCAGGAGAGATTTGTCTGGCGCTGATCCGGCAGAAAATCGCAGACGAAAAACCGCAGCATGCGGTGTTATGCCGGACAGACCCCACTATAGGCAGCGGGGGTCCGTTGGGCTCTCGCACGCGCTGCTCCTGGCAGTTCTGGTATTTTCGTTGTTCGACAACAAAAGGACAAAGCAAACAATAGGAATCGCCCAGAGCCGCGGTGCGGGCGTGACCGGGCCTCACCTAGACCAGCGCAGCGGAAACAAACCCTCAGCTGCTGCAAGTCTCAGGACTGTTCAGATTTTTCAGCCTCCTGGATGCAAACGGTAAGAGCCTGCATTCACTGACAGCAAGCAGAGGTTGAAAATCATGGCGGAAAGTTGATGAAATCGTCGAATGTTATAGTTCATGCGGACGTATGCAAGTTCGGTCCGTAAAAAAACGGAGCAATCTCACTGCGTGCGTGTGTACGTGTTGCGTGCGCCGTTGTTACACTTTTTTCACCTCCGTGCGCCATCCGTTTCAGCATGTGCAAAAATAAAAAAATAATCGTGTTTGCTGCGTTTTTTTACGCTCCCGTAAATCTTCATGGCCGATTTTCGTCCGTGAATACAGAAAAGGACGTGCTGCGAATTTTTTATTTTTTTTCCCATGGATTATCGGTGCGCCCGTGTGGGGAGCCCAGTTTACCTTAATGGGTCCGTGTCCTGTCCGTGTTCAGTCAGTTATAAACACGGACCGCCCGCGCTCAGGATAATCGCCAGCGTGAATGAACGCCAAGGCCACTTTCACACATGTTACCCCGCATGAAAGCTCTACGTATTCCAATGGGGCCTCTCACACTAGCGGTTTTGCTAAATCAGACGCAGCGTTTCCGATTTTCAGCGCATTTCATGCATAAATCGTCCATTGAAATGAGTGGGGTGTGTAAAAAAAAAAACCGCAATAAATATGAAATTGCACGCGTCGTACTGCGTTTTTCATGCAATTTACTAAGCCACCAGGAGAAAAAAAAGTTGTGACACCATCAGCTCGCTTGTCTGCGTTTTTACTGCGCAAAAGTATACAGCAAGAACGCAGAGAAATGTGAACAAAAACTCATAAAAGCGCGGCGCTGCATGCAGTAAAACACTGCATAACATGCGGTGGTGCGCGACGGCTTGAGGGTCCCATCCGCACTTGGAGGTCCCGTCTGGAATCTCTATTTTCGTTAAAAATGACGGCACAGTCTCACGCAGCGCTACTGATTCACGTGAAATACCGGATGGGCGAACAGAAACCGATTCCCATTATAGTCAGTGGTGTCTGTTTGGCGCGGCTCCGGTCCGTCATACGACAGTTTTGTTTGGCGGGTGATTTTGATGTCCCTCTAGAGGTGGCATTAAATACCCGGCTCAGTACTTCGGGATCTGGAATGGTCCCCTGTAGAGATGAGCGAACCTACTCGGCCACGCCCCTTTTTTGCCCGAGCGCCGCGATTCTTCGAGTACTTCCGTACTCGGGCGAAAAGATTCGGGGGGCGCCGTGGGTGAGTGGGGGGTTGCAGCGGGGAGTGGGGGGGAGAGGGAGAGAGAGAGGGCTCCCCCCCTGTTCCCCGCTCCGCCACGCCTCCCCCGCCCCCCGACGCCCCCCGAATCTTTTCACCCGAGTACAGAAGTACTCGAAAATCGCGGTGCTCGATCGAGTAATTACTCGAAACGAGTATATTCGCTCATCTCTAGTCCCCTGCGATGAGATTGCGAGGTGCCGTTTGGTTACCATGGCAGCCGGGGGCTTCTGAAGAGCCGCCATGACTGATACATGGTGAATGGAGTCAATGAAAGTCAATGGACCATCCCTGATCCCTGCACAGCAGCGTTTAGATGCGCACGAGAAATAGATTGCGGCATGCGCTATATCTCTATGTATCTCGCGGCGCGAACCATATACATTGGTTTAGGCTGCGTATGCAACTCTGCGACACTGCGCTTGTCTGTGAGCATGTGAGGCCTAAAAAGCAATCGCAAAACAACCGCAGACCGCGACGTGGAGGGAGAAATAAAAGATATCTTTTTAAATTGGGCAGGAAAAAAATAAAAATAAAATAAAGCCTGTTAGGGGTCAGAGGGGTCGGAGCCTTGATGGGTTAGGGGCGAGGGTGTTCCCGGCCTGGGGGGAGTGCGGTCATTACATTATATGGCCCAGGGTGGGGGCTATCCTCTACAGTCCACTGCTTTTATGGCAGACTATTGTTCTGCACCAGTGATCCGTAGCCAGTGACTCTCCAGCTGGTACTACTACTCCCAGCATGCCCCGACAGCTGCAGGATGGGGGTCATCACACTGCAGAGTCATTATAGCGATGGGTTTTTGGTTTCCAGGTGATCAGACGGCGCAGCGCCGGACTGTCGGTAGTAACGTTCTTCTTCCGTCCGGCGTGTCACATGCAGAACGTCTCTGCTCAAGCGTCCCCTTATAATGAAGTCCCGCTGCGCCTCAATCGGAGGGGAGCATACTGGAGTGACACAGGAATCTGTCGCCGCGAGCGCGGGTGTAATACGTCTATGTAGGCGGCTGGATAATGGCGCTAATTGCGCTCCTGGTTCAGTTTTGAGGTGTCGTGTAATAAAGGTGCAGTGACAAACTCATCTAAGCTAAACGGATTTCCATGGACATCCCCTTTAACCCCTTCCGTCCCAGGTGGTATATTTATGCTCTGAACGAGAAGCGGTTCCTGCGAATCGGATGTACATTTACGTATAGACAACGCAGACTTAAACTGAGCCAGTGATGGGGGCTGACGGTGACTGACAGCCGGTCTCCCGCCACAACAGCAGGAACACCGATCCCCGCTTATAACCCCTTACATGCCGCAATCAATATTGATCGCAGCATCTAAGAGGTGCACAGAGGGAGGTGCTTATTCTGTGATGTCATCGGCTCTCTGCCATCTAATCACATCCGGATCTGACATGTCCTGTGATACATTGCGGTACAGAAGTATTGCAGTGTACTTTCAGAGCAATCATAGCATCGCAGGTTTAAGTTCCCTATAGGCCGGTTGTACACGACCGGGTTTGAATTGCGGAATCCGCAATCGTCTCCCGCACGGACGATCTGCGTCATACCGCACCAATTCAAACCCATGGAGCGTCCACATGTCCGCTCACGCAAGCGAACAGCAACTGTGATTTTTTTTTTTTTTTTTTTTCATTCGCGGAGGAAAAATTGCAGCATGCTCCATTTTCGTGAGGGCTTCTATTGAAGTCAATGTAGTTGTCTTACTGCGGCCCTTTCACAATTGAAATGCAGAACGGTCGCGGGACCCACGTAATCGCCTAATGACGGCGCGGGAAATTCTGTACTGTGCATATCCGACGGCTTGCCGGCCAAACCATCCGCAGTACAGAAGGCCGCCTGCACACGACAAGAAATGCCAGGTACGTGGGATCAGGGTCGGATTCTGGTGCGGGATCCCTCATCCGGGGTCTGACTCGGCTGTGTGCAGCCGGCCATAGAGACATAAAAAGTGTACATAAAACAATAAAACTAAATAAAAGTTGTAAAAACAAAAACATGAAGAGAATTTTTTTGTGCCCTTTCCCCTCATTTACAAAACCATTTAGAAATGACCACATTTGGAATTATCGCATCCGTAACAACCAGTACGGTAAATTGAACTCTGTTTTTCTACTGCACAGCTAAAGCTATGACATAGGAGGCCCAAAATGCTTTTTTTTTGTTCATTTTGCCCCCAAAAAGTAATAAATTATCAAAAAAGTCAAATGTACCCCAAAATAGTACCAATAAAAACTACAACTCCTCATGCAAAAAAACAAGCCAAACTCACACAGCTCCAACTACGGAGCGAGAAAAAAAAAGTTGGGGAAGTTTGAACAAAGCGATGCAAAAAAAAGGGGGTTTTTTATTGTGCAAACGTGGAAAAAAACCTAAAAAAATATATAATTTCAGTATTGCTGTAATCGTACCAAAAAAAATGTACCGTCATTTATGCTGCATGATTAACGATGTAAAAAAAACTAATGGCAGAATTGCTGTTTTTTTTCTTCTTGCTGCTCTTTAAAAGAAAATAGTAAGTTATTTAAAAAAATCATCTGTGGCCAAACAAATGGTGCCAATAAAAACTACGGCTCGCCGCGCAAAAAAAATAAGCATCATACGGGCGACGGAAAAATATAAAAGTTATGGCTTTTGAAAAGTAGAGATAAAATTGCCTAAAAATTGTTGTGTTCTTAGGACCAAAATAAGCCGCGGCACTAAGGGGTTAAATAGGTGAGGATGAGCCCCCCCCTTGCAGGTGAACGCTCCAGTGGTCCCTACAGCTCTGTGCACACCATGCAGCACCTGGTCACTGAGGTGAATGACCCCCATGAATGAGTCACTGCGCTATTGTTCTGCTCTGGTGGCTGAGGAGGATATTGTCACCATGAGGCTTGTGTTACACAGAGCGGTCACACGGTGGGGGTCATTCTCAGGACTGTAATTACATACCGCCCCCAGTCCTCCTGCTCACCGGAGTGGAACAGAGATCCCAATATCTATTATTGCCCCCCCCCCCCCCCTCGCCACCTGTAACATCCCATCTCGCCCCGGACCCTCATCCTGGCAACATGGTATCATGTCCGAACGATATGGCAGCCTTATGCCGTGTAACTGTGCTGCATATTATCATGGCGGTATTATATAGGTTGTACATTGACGGCCCCTTTATTAGAGACCCCCATCTAGTGGTGCGTTGGAGTCCTTTGGCCTTCAGAACTAGCAGTTCGTCGCGGTGTAGATCCAAGTCGGTGATGAATTCGCTCTGCAGGAATATCGGCCCCTGCGGACAGGAAGCTTCTTGTAGTTGCTGCAGATTAGATGGAGGTGCTGACTTGCTCTGATCAGCTGACAGGAAGGGGTCAGCGATTCATGCTGCTTGCGCCAAATTCTGACCTCCCATCAGCAACAGAAATCTGTCTCCATCTGACCAGGAGATGTTTTCCCGCTGCTCAGTGATACAAGTTTTGCGCTCTTTTGCCCGCTGGAGTCTCGCCATCCTGTTTCTCTTAGACACAATGGCGCTGTAACTGGTCGTCTGCTGTTATATCCCATCTGTGCTAAGGAATGGCGAGTTGTGCATTCGGACATGTTAGTTGGAGCTCCAGCGTTGTATTCTGTGCAGCGCCTGTTGGTCACAACAATTCCTGACATCCTCCTCTGACCCCTTTCAATGATGATTTGTTTCCGTCCACAGATCCACTGGATGTCTAAAATAAAGGGGACATTTAGTTTATAAGGCTGTATTATCTTGGCACTATATGGCGGTATTGTATGGACTGCATATAGAAGTAGAATCCTGATGGTATAATGGTGCATTTGGCAATAGTATATTGGCACTATATGGCAGTACTGCATGGACTGTATATGGCAGAAGTATCCTGATGGCATTATGGTGCATTTCGCAGTAGTATCTCGGCACTATATGGCAGTATTGTGTGGACTATATATGGTAGTAGAATCCTGATGGCATTATGGTGCATTTTACAGTAGTATCTTGGCACTATATGGTGGTATTGTATGGACTGTATATGGCAGTAGTATCCTGATGGCAATATTGGGCATTTCGCAGTAGTAGCTGGCACTATATGGCAGTATTGTATGGACTGTATATGGCAGTAGTATCTTGATGGCATTCTGGTGCATTTGCCAGTAGTATCCTGGCACTATATGGCAGTATTGTATGGACTGTATATGGCAGTAGTATCTTGATGGCATTCTGGTGCATTTGGCAGCAGTATCTTGGTACTATATGGCGGTATTGTGAGCTGAAATGACAAGAACAATTGTATGGAACTGGCAGGCGGTGGGTCTTGCTCTGCATAGTATTTTCTTTAAGCCCCCCTGACTGATCTGCCGGACAACAGATGTGATGTCTTCTATGGTGTACGACTGGTGGGTAAGATACCATGTAAATTACCAGCCCTCCCTATCATGGCTGCCACATTGCAGTTGTATCCATTGTGTGTGGCGGTAGACCCGTCCTTTCTGAGGGTCTCTTATGCCCCCCGGGCCGCTGTATGGCTGAGACAACCGATCTGGACTGTCCTGCTGTCAGAGATACAGGAAAAGCCCCCACTGTCTGGTCTGTGAACATTGATGCATACTGCCCCCTGGTGGCCCTTACATATAGTGAGCCGGCATGTGCCCAGTCTGAAGAGGTGGGCAGAGGGATAAAGTCCTCTACATGGTAGCGTTCCTGAGACAGACCGACAGCGGCGGACGAGAAGTCAGCGAGGATTTCTAGCTTGGCTGAAAGTGAACTACAAACAAAGTGCGCGATTCTCGTTTGTCATCCAGTCATTGGCTCGCAGTAAACTGAACGATTTTGTTCACTTTTATACATTTTTTTTTTATAATAAAATCGTTAAATCTAAAAGCACCTTAACTGTGCCACCCCGCAACGATGGTGCCAGCTGCCCTGATAGTTATGCCAGCTGTGCCATCCCTATAATGCCAGCCACCCCAATGATGGTGCCCTTGACACATTTGAAGACCTACACTTACAGCCGGGAGACTGGTGTGCCTGCATGGGGACGTTTTCTTATCATATACACAATGCAAACAACCACATACAACCGCCATACACACCCCTCACGTGTGCACCCACCATATATATACAACTCACACGTGCAACCGCCATATATATACACCTCACGCGTGCCACCGCCATAGATGTAAATCTCACGCGGGCAACCACCATCTCTATATACACCTCACGTGGGCAACCGCCATATTTATACACCTCACACAGGCAACTGCCATCACTATATACACCTCACGTGGGCAACCGCTATCTCTATATACACCTCACGTGGGCAACCGCTATCTCTATATACACCTCACGTGGGCAACCACTATCTCTATATACACCTCACGTGGGCAACCGCCATGTCATCGGGGGGTGGAGCTAAAGTAAGCCCACAGCAAGAAAATCAGAGCGAATAAAGTCATGTGACCTCTCTGAAGGTGACATCATGTAACCATGTAAGGGATGACCTATTGGTGGGGTTAAAGGGGTTTTCGAGGCTTTTACTATTCAGGACCCATCTTCAGAATTAGTCATCAATTATTGATCCGTGGGGGTCCACCGCTCTGGATTATCGCCAATCAGCTGATTGTCTGGCCTGCTGAAAGGTAGCAAAGTGAGCTATTACACTTCCGGCCCGACCCCGATGATAACGTTTGACCCGCTGCACTGACAGCCCACTGGAAGATCAGCTGATTGATGGGGGTCCCAAATGGAGGACCCCGCCAGTCAACTATTGATGACCTCTTTAACCCCTTCCGCCTAGTGCAGTGATGAGCTCCTCCCCTCTGGACGTGGTTAAAAGGCAACACTATAGAGGAATGGTGCAGCTGAGATATGGGGTGCTGTTTGCAGGTGATGTTGTGAATGATGGCCATATCAGTAATTGTTGTTAACTCTGGCTGTGATGCCCCCCACAGACAGATCCTCAGATCTCAGCTTCCTGGGACTGGCCGCCTACTTCAGACTTTCTGGTATAAGACTTTCTGCCTATGTGATTGGTTGTCGGTCAGTAGAGTATCTGTGAGTCACTGAATCTGCCGCCAGTAATAATTGGTATATTTGATTTGCAGGTGAATCGGGAGCAGCGCAGATGTCACCGCGGCGCGGACGAGACGCGGCCTCCTCTGTGTACGATATATGTCAGCCTCCTCAAGAATGCAACTTGTGATCATCTACAGTATTAAGCGGTGTGTATATTTATTCGCAGGGACGTGTATATATACTCACAGCCCGCCCATGCTGATGACATCACTGAGCGGGGGTGTGGTTACTGTAACCCTACAATTCCCGATCTTTTCCTCAGTGTCCGGTGTGTATAAGAGAAGGCTCGGGATGAATAACTCAGAGGTGTTTGATGCCGGGCCCTACATGGTGCGGGGCCACAAGCAGCGCTGCCTGTCCGCAGTGGAGCAGCGGGTCCCAAGTGAGCTGGAACTACAGGAGCTCCAGGAGGAGCAGGACAGGTTTCTGGGAGTCCCGATGCGGAGATACGGCCCCAACAGGGGCTCAGTCCACGACCGAGACTCCTTCCGAAGGCACAGCTGGGAGCCGGGCAAGAGGCTGCAGGAAGCGGAGGCCAACTATGACAGGTAGTGCACCGCCTTCTCACACAGGAGAAGCTTAGTCACACAGTTCAGCAGACTGTATCGCATAGGATAGGCTTAGATACACACTCAGCAGCACTCTCTCCCTGGAGATGTAGTAATGCTGGGGGTTGTAGTCCTGTAGGGTTCAGTTCTGCCGCTATGTGACTGATGACATCACTAATAACTTTTATAATGCGGTCAATCCGTAAAGAGAAAGCGCCGCGCCGTAGACGCCCGTGTGATCTGTTCTATATCCGCCATCAGACATTAGTGGGGTGAATACGGCATAATCTGGCACTGTGGGATAGCAGGGTGGCATTAATGGCAGAGCAGGCATCGTGGGGTCACCCGGCTTCCCCAGTAATCACCTATAATGTACAGTGTAATACCCCTATATAACCACTAGGGGACGTGACCCTGAGAGAGTCACCTTGTCTTCTGACTATTAATACTTCTGCAAGTGTGACGGCACAGGAAACGGGTAAGATGGAAGATAGATGTCGCCTTCTGTGTTGGGGCAGCTCGCTGTCTGCCACTCCGACTTACAGCCAGTCTTCTGAGTGGTACGTGGGGTGGCGGGTCTCGGGGCTTCTCCCCAGGGGGCGATCACCATGGGAGCCGCAGACCCTTGTTTCACTTCTTAGTAGGAGGAAGCTGGTGGTTTTAGACAAAGTCTCAGACAAGGAGGAGTAACAGGCTTTTGCTTCCTTTCTTTAACAGCACAGTGCATTGGAGCTGCGTACACTAAACGGCATTACTACCTGCCGTCATCCTAATGTTCATCTCTGTCTAATTGCAGCCTCAGTTTGAAGGGCCTGGATGCAGAGGACATGGAGGAAAACATGGGCTACCACCAAGACCCCCGCCGCACCCCCATTATCCGCAGTACCGACGAGCTGGAGTCTTTGCTGTCTCTTCGAGGGGAAGATGTGGAGGTGACACAAGAGGTAAGCGAAAACTACTAGTGATCCTTAACAACCAATCAGATCCTGCTTCTGGACTGCATCAGATAAAATCCAGAGCTGCATTCACAATCCTGCAGGCCTCAGAGCTGGAATCCCACAGCATTCCCTGTTCTGCAGAAAGCCTGGTGAATTGCATTCTGGGAAGTGTCGTCCTTACACCAGGCTCTAAGGACGTATTCACACAGCCGTATGCGTATTTTGGCCCCTGAATAAGCAGCGTATTCATGGACTGAAATGCGTTAATACGGGTTTCGGCAGTTTCTTTACACACGTAAATACATCACGTGTTTGCGTGTTAAGGAAAACCGCACAGCTAATATGCTCCCTGTGTTGTAGCTCAGGCGAGGAATTAGTGCAGCATCCACAAGCTTGCTGACTGTTTCCTACCGCAGCAGGTAGAATTGTGACTGCAGCTCTGGATGCAATTGGAGTATACAATGTGATACAACTTGGAGGGGTTCGGCAGGAATGGAAAAATGTGGGGGCATTCATCAAAGATTTTGCATCGATTTCTGGCGTAAAAAAGCTCCAAATGTTGCCATCTGCCAGAAACTGTCATAAATTCTAACAGAATTGAAGGCCAGATCGGGGCTGACATACATTTTTGTGAGGGCGCACGGAGGTGCCGAGATGCGTCTAATACTAGTAGAGCTGTGTGCGGCTTCGTGTATTAGGCGAATCACGCACTGGTGAAAACATTAATACGACAGCGCTTAACATGACGGCCTTAATGAATTTTCCCTATAGTTCCCTTCTTCTAAAAAAATAGTGCCACTCCTGTCCACAGGTTGTGTGTGGTATTGCAACTCAACTCCATTATTTTCAATAAAGCTACGCTGCATACACGATGTCATTCCCTATTCAGAAATCTCTCTGAATACTATGATATTGTAATGTACATTCCTGTTTAATAAAAATGTAATGTGGAAAAAAATAAATAAAGCTAAGCTGCAATACCTGACACCACCTATGGACAGTTGTGGCTCTGTTTCTGAATATACAGGAGTGGCGATGGCGACCTAAGGATACTTTTCCTTGTCCAGCTATTGAAACTAGCGATTTAGACCATCAGCCATCCCACGTAAAAACCTCCTTAGTGTGTATTCACACAAACAAATTATTATGTTAAATTTTTGGACCAAAATCAGATGGAAATAAAGCAGATTATTTTAAATGATTTTATTCACATGTGAAATGTTTTTGATTAGACGAACAGTCCAAGTCTTATTCTGTCGCAATTTAGATGAAAATTGCCCATTCAAACCTATGGGTTACTTGATGCCATTGCGATCCGTTTATATCACATGTAACCATAAAAGGAAAGCCAACCATCAAAGAAAGCCTAAAAAAACGTGAAAATTGCATGAAAAATTGGGCCAATTTCTTCAGAATGATAAAATATGCTTGTGTGAAAATACCCAATTGAGAAGAAATGTTGAAAATTTTTACACAAGTGGGACTTGAGTAAAAAATATGATTTATTTTTTTTATTTTTATTTTTTTTTACAGGGAAGCCTGTTTTTGCCCCCCCCCCCTATATTTTCTAATTCTGCACTGCCCCTTTAAAAGGAGTATAACATGAACTGTTATGTGAAGGCGCTGGCTGGCAGCAGTGCTGGTGGCACCAGTGCCTCTGTATACTGGTCAGCACTGGAGGGGGCGGACCCTGCTATGAACCTGGGAAGCCCCAGATTTTCCATGGGTTCCTTGTTCTAGCAGCAGAAGTGCTCCTGTGCGCAGCAGACATGGCCGAGGTCCAGGGCTTCCCGCTGACGTCAGCATTTCCCACAAGCCAGCTTTTTGCAGCACCTCTTATACTCCAAGTTACAAAGGGATTCTGATCAGTGCCCCCAAATACTTTCCTACTGCTCAAACAACCAAACTTGTAAAACTAGTATCAAGTTGGTAAAGTGACGAATTGGTGAGCCCCCCGCATTGGCGCCCCCTGTATGTAATGTCATACTGATGGTGGTGCTCCCCATCTGCCTCATTGAAAGGCCTGACCCAAACCAACCATCCGCAGTATAGATGATACAAGGTGTCCCAACAAAGGGCCAAACCCGGAGAGCTGAGCAGAAAAGAGGGGTGGAGAAACCCCTGGGAAGATGTGGGCAGACCCTTTTGTGAAGACAACCCAATTACCATCTCAGCCTACAAGGAGGACATGAGAATGATTAAGCCAGGTATGCTCCTCACCTCTGCCTGAAGAACTCGCGTCCCAGCGCTGCTCTACACCCTGGATTTATGTCCATAGCAAACACTGAGGAAGGGGCATTCTAGCCCCGAAACACCTCTATTTATGCTGCATTATAATAAAACTGAGAGGTTGAGCTTTTCTTAAAAGGTTGCGCCTGAACCCAGTTTATTAATTGCTTACTGGTTTAGTCAAACCCAAAGAGTTGACAATTTTAGGTGAGTTCTTTTCTTCAGCCATATCATGACCTTATAACTTGATAATTGTTGGTTATGTGAGGAGCTGAAGATGATATACGCGGCTCTGATCCGCTGTCTGCTAATGTGCTCTTTCCCGTGTCATACAGGAACACGGCAAGAAACTGCAGCAGTACCTGTCCCAGGTCTACAGCTACAACCCGCTGTCCAAATCCGTGTCCATGACAGGAATTGATGGTGAGCAGAAAACACAGAATATTCCATAGGTCGGAGTGTAATATTAGGATATATATAGGAATATTTCATAGGTTGGGGTGTAATAAAGCGCTGCGGAATAAGTTGGCGCTATACAAATAAAGATTATTATTAATATGGGGATATATATGAGAATATCCCATAGGTCGGGGTGTAATATGGGAATATTCTATAGGTCGGGGTGTGATATGAGATACATAGGAATATTCCATAGGTCGGGGTGTAATATTGGGATATATATATGGGAATATTCCATAGGTTGGGGTGTAATATAAGGATATATATGGGAATATTCGATACGTCAGGGGTGTAATATGAGGAAATATATGGGAATATTCCATAGGTCGGGGTGTAATATGAGGATATATATGGGAATATTCCATAGGTCAGGATGTAATATGGGGATATATATGGGAATATTCCATAGGTCGGAGTGTAATATGAGATATATTGGAATATTCCATAGGTTGGGGTGTAATATGGGGATTATTAAATGGAAATATTCCATGGGTTGGGGTGTAATATGCGGATATATATGGGAATATTCAATAGGTCGGGGTGTAACATGAGGATATATATGGGAATATTCCATAGGTCAGGATGTAATATGGGGATATATATGGTAATATTCCATAGGTCGGAGTGTAATATGAGATATATTGGAATATTCCATAGGTTGGGGTATAATATGGGGATTATTAAATGGAAATATTCCATAGGTTGGGGTGTAATATGGGGATTTATATGGGAATATTCCATAGGTCTGGGTGTAATATGAGGATATATATGGGAATATTCCATAGGTCAGGATGTAATATGGGGATATATATGGGAATATTCCATAGGTCGGAGTGTAATATGAGATATATTGGAATATTCCATAGGTTGGGGTATAATATGGGGATTATTAAATGGAAATATTCCATAGGTTGGGGTGTAATATGGGGATTTATATGGGAATATTCCATAGGTCTGGGTGTAATATGAGGATATATATGGGAATATTCCATAGGTCAGGATGTAATATGGGGATATATATGGGAATATTCCATAGGTCGGAGTGTAATATGAGATATATTGGAATATTCCATAGGTTGGGGTATAATATGGGGATTATTAAATGGAAATATTCCATAGGTTGGGGTGTAATATGGGGATTTATATGGGAATATTCCATAGGTCGGGGTGTAATATGAGGATATATATGGGAATATTCCATAGGTCAGGATGTAATATGGGGATATATATGGGAATATTCCATAGGTCGGAGTGTAATATGAGATATATTGGAATATTCCATAGGTTGGGGTGTAATATGGGGATTATTAAATGGAAATATTCCATAGGTTGGGGTGTAATATGCGGATATATATGGGAATATTTAATAGGTTGGGGTGTAATATGAGGATATATATGGGAATATTCCATAGATCAGGGTGTAATATGAGATATATAGAAATATTCCATAGGTCGGAGTGTAATATGGGGATATATATGGGAATATTCCATAGGTCGGGATGTAATATGGGAATATATATGGGAGTATTCCATAGGTCGGGGTGTAATATGAGGATATATATGGAAATGTTTCAAACGTTAGGGCGTAATATGAGATATATAGGAATATTCCATACCTTGGGGTGTAATATGGGGATATATATGGGAATATTTCATAGGTCGGTGTGTGTGATATAGGGATATATATGGGAATATTCAATAGGTCGGGGTGCAATATGACGATATATATGGGAATATTCCATAGGTCAGGTTTTATAAGGATATATATGGGAATATTCCATAGGTCGGGGTGTAATATGACAGCAGGTGTGTGACATCTGGTGGTCAGTACCGCGGTGCCCCCTGCTGGCCGCAGCTCGATCTGCTGTCAGATAATGGGCTGACCTCTCCGCAGCGCAGCATGAGGTAACATTTGGCGGTCCGGGGTAAATGCAGTGACTTTGACCACAGGCAGATTGTTTGTGCCAGGATTTCAGAAATAGTTTCACTTGCTGGCTGTTCGCAGACCGCGGTACCAAGACTGGTTGACCCAGAAGGTCACAGAGCGGCGAGCCACAGGTGGTTGATCCTAGGGGCGAGCGTCGGGTGGTGGGGCCGGTATCTCAGCAATTGTGTGCCATAGTGGACCAGCGGACCCAGCAGTACAACAGCCAGCAAGTCAGACATTTCCACCATGACAATGGCGTGCACCTTGCGTTAACTGGGGTTCAGTAGCCAAAGATTGACATAGGTGGCCCCGGTGACCTCAAGTCATCACTAACACCTCCCTGCATGGCCGAGGGGTAACATCAATGGATGACCGTAGACACATGGGAGGTGGTCGGGAGTGAGGAGTGGTTTCCTGCTGAACCATACAGGCGGCCAGATACATATCTGGTGTAAGCAACATGAGTATATATAGGTCCAGAGCTCGGGGGTGGGGGTTATATGAAGTTTGTATATACATAGTCCCAGCACTCGGGTTTATATGAGGATTGTATATAGATGTCCGGAGCTCGCTCGGGGAGTTATATGAGCATGGTATATAGAGGTCTGGCGCTTGGGGGGGGTTATGTGAAAACTGTATAGATGTGTCCGGAGCTTGGGGGGGATTATATGAGGATTGTATATATAGGACTAGCGCTTGGGGGGGGGGTTCATAGGAGGATTGCGTATATAGGTCCGGCAATCGGGAAAGGTGTTATATGAGAATTGTGTGTGTGTAATATATATACACACATACACATACATATACACATACACATATATAATTTCCGAAGCTCAGGGTGGGGGTGGGGAATTATATGAGGTTAGTAAATGGCTGAGCGCTGTCTGTGATTGGCTGAGCACTCAGCCAATCAGATTTTAAATCCCCGCCTGCCGAAAGAACTTCACTGCACTGCCGGAGGACCAAGCGGCTGGACGCGCCTGAGCCCGACAGCAGGGGAGAGGTGAGTATTTAATTTTTTATTTTTTACAAATGCTAGGGATAATTTTCTTATATTTAAAGCCCTTCCCCGAAAATCACTGCACGCAGCCCATTGTTTTCAATTGGGCCACCGACAGCAGCAGTGACCCCATTGAAAGCAATGGTGCATGGACCACACTCGAGTATAAACCCACCTTAGGCTTAT
Source organism: Eleutherodactylus coqui (assembly GCA_035609135.1). Lineage (NCBI taxonomy): Eukaryota > Metazoa > Chordata > Amphibia > Anura > Eleutherodactylidae > Eleutherodactylus > Eleutherodactylus coqui. The sequence goes on along the minus strand of CM069410.1, from coordinate 219,242,374 downwards.
ACTCGACTCAACAAGTTTTCCCATTTTTTGGGGGGTAAACTTGGTGTCTCAGCTTATACTCTGGTTGGCTTATACTCGAGTATATACGGCATATATATAGGTCTGGCGCTTGGGGGTTATTATGAGGAATATAACATATTTATATTATATATATATATAATATTTATAATCTGACGCTCGGGGGGGGGGGGGGGGGGTAATATGAGGATGTAATTTCCCTATAATTCCCTGTAGAATCCAAGAATCCAACCTATAACATCCAGCAGCAACAACTAATACAATGCAGCCATTACCTAAACCCCATGCACCCCTCCCTCCCCCACTACACCTTCTGTGTTCAGCCTTGACAATGATTATTGTGTGATATCCCCATCAGGCGGAGCCCCTCCCCCATGACTGTATGTAAATATCTGCATTTTGCTTCCATTCACATGCAAAAACAGTTAATTACCCCCTTATATAATTAGTACGGTTGGTTGCCATGGAAAGTGCAGGAATTGTTCCCTCCTTGTCATTAATAATTGTTGTAGTAACCGTAAAACTCTCCCACATGTTACCCACAATGCATTGTGCACAGTGTATAACTGCAATAAATCCACAGTCGGGTTGTGAAACCGGTCTGGGTCTGGAAGAGTAAACCTGCGCTGTGCGGCCCTGGGTATCATTATTTCTACTCTTCACCACTAGGGGGAGTGACGATCCCATCAATGACTTGTCTGCTCCAATGTGTAATCGTAGAGCAGAAGTTGTCATTGTTCTACAGTGGTTTCTTCTCCACATCCGAGTACAGCGGATTACAGGGCAATAGATCGGAGCAATAATGGCGTTTATTTAATACCTTATAAAGTGCAAGCTCCTGTGAGGCGTGTCCTGCTATATAGGAGGGAGTTACCACTCCCCCATCCAGCGGTGCCCTATACCTGCAGGTTGTTGTAGTGACCTTACATGATGGGGGTACACTAAGAATGTATCATACACCTAGGCTGCGATACACAGCTCAGCAAGCTGTATCACACAGGACGGGATTACATACAGTGCTCAGCAGCACAGTAGATATATGCACATCTCAGGTGCTTTAGAAGCTCTCGCTCAGGGATTATTTCCAGATATTAGCGATATATTAGCTGCTGTCTCAGCTGTGAAATTAAACAGATTTATCCTGTAAAATCCTGGTATCAGGTGGGGAAGTGCCTGAAATCTTGGATTTTGTCTCTTCACAGATGTGGCCTTCTACTCGCATGGAAATCACTTGGGGAACAGGTAAGTGACTGTCAATCCTCTTACACACCTGTATCTGCAAGTTATGTCTCAGCATCACCGCCGTTATATAAAGGTAAATGTCCGAATGGTCTGTGTAGGAAATACATAGATAAATATAATATCTATAAAGGATTTATCTCTAATCATATCTGCAAAACTCCACAGCAACATGTGCAAGAATATAACTACTATAATACTGCCCCCTATGTACGAGAATATAACTACTATAATACTGGCCCCTATGTACAAGAATATAACTACTATAATACTGCCTCCTATGTACGAGAATATAACTACTATAATACTGCTCCCCTATGTACAAGAATATAACTACTATAATACTGCCTCCTATGTACAAGAATATAACTACTATAATACTGCCCCCTATGTACAAGAATATAACTATTATAATACTGCCCCCTATGTACAAGAATATAACTACTATAATACTGCTCCCCTATGTACAAGAGTATAACTACTATAATACTGCTCTCTATGTACAAGAATATAACTACTATAATACTACCCCCTATGTACAAGAATATAACTACTATAATACTGCCCTCTATATACAAGTATATAACTACTATAATACTGCCCCCTATGTACAAGAATATAACTACTATAATACTGCCCCTATGTACAAGAATATAACTACTATAATACTGCCTCCTATGTACAAGAATATAACTACTATAATACTGCCCCCTATGTACAAGAATATAACTACTATAATACTGCCCCCTATGTACAAGAATATAACTACTATAATACTGCCCCCTATGTACAAGAATATAACTAGTATAATACTGCCTCCTATGTACAAGACTATAACTAGTATAATACTGCCTCCTATGTACAAGACTATAACTAGTATAATACTGCTTCCTATGTACAAGACTATAACTAGTATAATACTGCCTCCTATGTACAAGACAATAACTAGTATAATACTGCCTCCTATGTACAAGACTATAACTACTATAATACTGTCCCCTATGTACAAGAATATAGCTACTATAATACTGCCCCCTATGTACAAGAATATAACTACTATAATACTACCCTCTATGTACAAGAGTATAACTACTATGATACTGCCCCTATGTACAAAAATATACCTATCATAATACTGCTCCCTGTATACAAGAATATAACTACTATAATACTACCCTCTATGTACAAGGGTATAACTACTATAATACTGTCCCTTTGTTCAAGAATGTAACTACTATAATATTGCCCCCTATGTACACGAATAGAACTACTATAATACTGCCCCCTATGTACAAGAATAGAACTACTATAATACTGCCCCCTATGTACAAGAATAGAACTACTATAATACTGCCCCCTCTGTACAAAAATAGAACTACTATAATACTGCCCCCTATGTACAAGAATAGAACTACTATAATACTGCTCTCTATGTACAAGACTATAACTACTATAATACTGCTCCTATATACAAGAATATAACTACTATAATACTGCCCCCTATGTACAAGAATATAACTACTATAATACTGCCCCCTATGTACAAGAATATAACTACTATAATATTGCCTCCTACGTACAAGAATATAACTACTATAATACTGCCTCCTATGTACAAGAATATAACCACTATAATACTGCCCCCTATGTACAAGAATATAACTACTATAATACTGCCCCCTATGTACAAGAATATAACTACTATAATACTGCTCCCCTATGTACAAGAGTATAACTACTATAATACTGCTCTCTATGTACAAGAATATAACTACTATAATACTACCCCCTATGTACAAGAATATAACTACTATAATACTGCCCTCTATATACAAGTATATAACTACTATAATACTGCACCCTATGTACAAGAATATAACTACTATAATACTGCCCCTATGTACAAGAATATAACTACTATAATACTGCCTCCTACGTACAAGAATATAACTACTATAATACTGCCTCCTATATACAAGAATATAACTACTATAATACTGCCTCCTACGTACAAGAATATAACTACTATAATACTGCCCCCTATGTACAAGAATATAACTACTATAATACTGCTCCCTATGTACAAGAATATAACTACTATAATACTGCTCCTATGTACAAGAATATAACTACTATAATACTGCCTCCTATGTACAAGAATATAACTACTATAATACTGCTCCTCTGTACAAGAATAACAAGAATATAACTACTATAATACTGCCCCCTATGTACAAGAATATAACTACTATAATACTGTTCCCCCCTGTGTACAAGAATATAACTACTATAATACTGCCCCCTATGTACAAGAATATAACTACTATAATACTGTTCCCCCCCCTGTGTACAAGAATATATCTACTATAATACTGCCTCCTATGTACAAGAATATAACTACTATAATACTGCCTCCTGTGTACAAGAATATAACTACTATAATACTGCCTCCTATGTACAAGAATATAACTACTATAATACTGCTCCTATGTACAAGAATATAACTACTATAATACTGCCCCCTATGTACAGGAATATAACTACTATAATACTGCCCCCTATGTACAAGAATATAACTACTATAATACTGCCCCCTATGTACAAGAATATAGCTACTATAATACTGCCCCCTATGTACAGAAGTATAACTACGAGTAGTGGTGCTGTGTAAGGTTCTGATGCTGGGATTAGCAGGTTGTGTCCTCTGATGTCAGCCCCAATCTATGTCTTCATTAGTACTTGGCTCACATCTCTCAGTCATGAGTGAGCTCTTTTCTTGAACCCTTTATATTCCCACCATGCTGTAATGTTTGGGTTTAACCCTTTGTGTGTGGTGTTCGTTGACCCTTAGCTTTGTGCCTTCAGGTTTAGTGCTGTCAGCTGCGGGGAGTTTGAAGTCCTGGAAACTGAAGAGAAGGAGAACAGGAACAAGGAGGAGTCCCGATTTGAGAGGACGCTGAGTTTTATCAGGAAGATTTCAGGAGGGAAAAGCAAGGTAGGAACAAATTAAAGCCCCCCCCCCCCCCCCCTGTGGGGGTCCACAATGTGGCGGAGGGGCTCTTGGATGTATTTATTTTAATGGACCAAAAAAGGATAATTATTGTGACACTTTGGGGAGAGGAGGACTGGACAGTCAAGCGCTGACCCTTGGAGAAGGGGAACAGGACCATGATGAGCGTGCACTTGGGGAGGTGGGACAGAACAGTGACACGCTAACGCTTTTGGAAGTGGGGCTGGACGGCGCGACGCGCAAATGAAGCGGGGCTGGACGGCGCGACGCGCAAATGAAGCGGGGCTGGACGGCGCGACGCGCAAATGAAGCGGGGCTGGACGGCGCGACGCGCAAATGAAGCGGGGCTGGACGGCGCGACGCGCAAATGAAGCGGGGCTGGACGGCGCGACGCGCAAATGAAGCGGGGCTGGACGGCGCGACGCGCAAAGGAAGCGGGGCTGGACGGCGCGACGCGCAAATGAAGCGGGGCTGGACGGCGCGACGCGCAAATGAAGCGGGGCTGGACGGCGCGACGCGCAAATGAAGCGGGGCTGGACGGCGCGACGCGCAAATGAAGCGGGGCTGGACGGCGCGACGCGCAAATGAAGCGGGGCTGGACGGCGCGACGCGCAAAGGAAGTGGGGCTGGACGGCGCGACGCGCAAAGGAAGCGGGGCTGATGGTGCGACGCGCAAAGGAAGCGGGGCTGGACGGCGTGATGCTCTCGCATTTAGGGGAAGGGGGGCAAGACAGTCACACGCTGATACTTGGGGAAGAGGGACATTGGCCACATCTGTTGTTAGATGGTACTTGTGGGGTACAGTAGTATGACTGGTGGTATCCACTGATCTGCGCACGGGCTGTAGAATAATACTGAAGTAAATAAAAAAATCTTGGTATTTGTACAGCGCCAACTTATTCCGCAGCGCTTTCAGGTAATTATTACTTATTACCCCCCACCAAGCTGGGTTCTCATTTTACCGACCTCGAAAGGATGGAAGGCTGAGTCAACCTTGAGCCGGCTACCTGAACCATTCGGGGATCGAATTTGCAACCTTCAGGTCGCAAATTCGCGAGAGCTTACACTCTGCGCCACACGAGGCTCATTTTTAGAGTTCTCCCTTAATCCCGGCTGCAGGTTTTGGACCGGTCGCTGGCTGGTGGTCCAGCCTGGCCTTCAGACGTCTTTCCTTTTTCCTTCCAGCAGGATTTCGGAGAGTTGCATCAGCCGCTGCACAGAGATGTGGCATTTCCTGCCAGGCTGAGGCAGAGCAAGACTCATGACTCAGTGCAAGGATAATATTACCGCTGTCTGTAACCCAGGGAGTCCGTGAGAAGCTCCCAGGTCAGCAGAACAGCAGGGGCACAGCCGGGGTACGAGGCACGGCCGCCTCATGTCTCATCCATGGCCAGTAATTGGACATTTAATTGCTGATGAGCACTGAGAGATATGAACTCTCCTCTGAGAGGGCAGTGGTGTAATAATCTGCAGGATATATCACTATGTATCAGGAGGTAGAGGGGACAGAGCGATGTTCTGCAGATCTCTAGAGAGGTCAGTGGTGTAATAATCTGCAGGATACACCACTATGTATCAGGAGGTACAGAGGACAGAGCGATGTTCTGCAGATCTCTAGAGAGGACAGTGGTGTAATAATCTGCAGGATATACCACTATGTATCAGCAGGTAGAGAGGACAGAGCGATGGTCTGCAGATCTCTAGACAGGTCAGTGGTGTAATAATCTGCAGGATATATCACTATCAGTATCAATATCACTATCAGGTGGTAGAGAGGACAGAGCGATGTTCTGCAGATCTCTAGAGAGGTCAGTGGTGTAATAATCTGCAGGATATATCACTATCAGAGAGGACAGAGTGATGTTCTGCAGATCTCTTGTTAATGCTTGTTCTCCTTGCAGACTACTATCACTCCCATCATGATTGCCCTCACATCCCTATAACACGTGACCAGTAAATATCCCCTGTCGCCCCTCCCCCGCTCTCCCCATCATCTATCTGGTGAGAACAGTTGCAGGCTGGGAGGAAGTAGATGAGGGGGACACACAGGACATGACTGACTTCCTGCGCCGCTGAGAACCAGCCATCACCCAGCTGTCACATCACTGATAACACTACTGAGGGTTACAGTGTACCTTCCAGTATATGGCTGAGCTGTGTATCTAATCCTATCCTGTGTGATACTGTCTGCTGAGCCGTGTATCTAATCCTATCCTGTGTGATACTGCCTACCGAGCCCCTATATCGAATCCTATCCTATGTGATACGGTCTGCTGAGCCGTGTATCTAATCCTATCCTGTGTGATACTGTCTGCTGAGCCGTGTATCTAATCCTATACTGTGTGATACTGTCTGCTGAGCAGTGTATCTAATCCTATCCTGTGTGATACTGTCTGCTAAGATGTGTATCTAATCCTATCCTGTGTGATACTGTCTGCAGAGCAGTGTATCTAATCCTATCCCGTGTGATACTTTCTGCTGATCTCCTGTATCTAATCCTATCTCGTGTGATACTGTCTGCTGAACTGTATATCTAATCCTATCCTGTGTGATACTGTCTGCTGAGCCGTGTATCTAATCCTATCCTGTGTGATACTGTCTGCTGAGCTGTATATCTAATCCTATCCTGTGTGATACTGTCTGCTGAGCTGTGTATCTAATCCTATCCTGTGTGATACTGTCTGCTGAGCCGTGTATCTAATCCTGTCCTGTGTGATACTGTCTGCTGAGCTGTGTATCTAATCCTGTCCTGTGTGATACTGTCTGCTGAGCCGTGTATCTAATCCTGTCCTGTGTGATACTGTCTGCTGAGCTGTGTATCTAATCCTGTCCTGTGTGATACTGTCTGCTGAGCCGTGTATCTAATCCTGTCCTGTGTGATACTGTCTGCTGAGCTGTGTATCTAATCCTGTCCTGTGTGATACTGTCTGCTGAGCTGTGTATCTAATCCTGTCCTGTGTGATACTGTCTGCTGAGCTGTGTATCTAATCCTATACTGTGTGATACTGTCTGCTGTATCTAATCCTATTCTGTTATACTGTCTGCTAAGCTGTGTATCTAATCCTATCCTGTGTGATACTGTCTGGTGAGCTGTGTATCTAATCCTATCCTGTGTGATACTGTCTGCTGAGCCGTGTATCTAATCCTATCCTGTGTGATACTGTCTGCTGAGCTGTGTATCTAATCCTATACTGTGTGATACTGTCTGCTGTATCTAATCCTCTCCTGTGTGATACTGTCTGCTGAGCCGTGTATCTAATCCTAGCCTGTGTGATACTGTCTGCTGAGCCGTGTATCTAATCCTATCATATGTGATACTGCCTGCGGAGTCATGTATCTAAGGACCCCATAATGAGCAGTGCACTGTGTGCAGAGGATGAGGGGTTACTCCGGATGAGAGTTTCCCCATGTGTAAGGATTTCAGGGCTGCAGCTTGATTACAGCTCTAAGGCTGGGGTCCCATGGGATGGAAATCTCGCGGCTGGGCTGCACCGGAAAGCTGCAGCTTCAATACCCGCGGCATTTCGCTGCTGGTTTTGGATTGGTTCGGCCGCTGGCATTCTGTTGCCGCTTCCCCCCCCCCCCCCCATACAGAGGAGTGAGGCCACAACGTTAAAAAAAAAAAGAATTAACGTGTTGCGGCTGTCAATTCTGTGCTGCATCACCAGTTCCCTCCGGCTTTGATTTGACGGATTGGCCGCCCCTTGTGGACGAGATTTTTGCAAAATCTCGTCCACGTGGCTAGCTAATTTCGGGATTAGGAGCCGTGGGCGGATTTGCCGCGCAGAAATTCTGCATGGAATTTCCGTGGCAAATCCGTCCTGTGTGAACCCAGCCTCAGGGCTCCAGGAGATTACAGAGAATCGTTCCTTTCCCCGCAATTTCATTTCCACAGCGCTGCTCCTCCTGCTGTCCTCTGGTGTCGGCCATTGATGCGCCCCTCACTTTGTGGGGTTATGGGGTGGTCCGTTCCTCCAGTGCGGCTCGCACAGCACTTTCCTTCTGATTTACTTGTTTTTTTCTGCAGGTGTTTTATATTTACAGCTGACGCGTTTAGCAGCTTCACTATCTATTGTTTTTCTGACGCATTTCGCAGCTCTGTCGCCCTGCGATTATACTCGGCCGCCCCACGTCACAGCCGCCTCCCAGTGGTTCTATAATGCGGCCGCCTCCTGCAATATTTTCTGTCCTGCAGATGCGTTTCGGGACTTGACCTACTACATCACATAGTAGATTATCTCCATTCTCAGACCAGACGCATTTCACAGCTTGTATTCTGTCCTCTGTTCCAGCGATATTTCCGTGCTGCATTCTGCTGCCGCGCTATTACTAGTGGATGCGTTTTACTCTGTATAAAGCTGTGAAATGCGTTGGTTCTACACATCACGTCCGGTCACTTCTCTGTTCTGCATCATCCCTTCTCGGCTATTTCCTGTATTTCAACTTCCAGGTGCTTTTAAGTCCCGGGGTGTTATTTACGTCCCGATATCTGTTCCGTCATTCCGAGGGTCTCTCCTGCCTCTCTCAGCGTCTCCCCGTCACCGTCTACCTGTTCCCACGTACTTTGGTTGCTATGGAAGTTTGGAGATAATCTGTTTCCACAGCTATTGGAGGGGGAGGGTGCAGGGAATGATGTATTGGGCATGGGGATATGAGGGGGAGGTGGGCATGGGGATATGAGGGGGAGGTGGGCATGAAGTGATGTGTGGGGCATGGGGATGTGGGCATAGAGTGATATGCGGACCGGGAGAGTGTGGGGTTGATGTGCGGGGCCTAGGGTTGTGTGAGAGGGATGGGCATAGAGATGATGTATGGGGTATTGGGTTATTAGGGGGGATTGGCAGGGAGTGATGTGCAGGCATGGGAGAGGTTGGCAGGGTTGATGTGAGGGAGGTTGACAGGAGGTGATGTGCTAGGCCTGGGGGTGTGAGATAGAGGTGGTGGTGATGCACGGGGCAGGGAGATGATGTGCGCCATAGAGGAGGTTGGCAGGGGTGATGTGTGGGGCATGTGTATGTGACGGGGAGGTAGGGGGTAACGTGAGGCATTGGGGTGTGAGGGGGAGGTTGGCATGGGGATGTGAGGGGGAGGTGGGCATGGGGTGTTGTGCGGGGCCCGGGGTTGTGTGAGAGGGATGCGCAGGGCATGGAGATGATGTGTGGGCCATTGGGTTGTAAGGGGGGTGGGTTGGCAGGGGGTGATGTGCGGTCATGGGGGAGGTTGGCAGGGATGATGTGTAGGAGTGAGGGAGGTTGGCAGATGGTGATGTGCTAGGTATGGGGATGTGAAAGGGAGATGGACAGGTGGTGATGTGTGAGGGGGAGGTGGTGGTGATGCGCGGGGCAGGGAGGTGATGTGCGTCATGGGGGAGGTAGGTAGGGGTGATGTGCCGGGCATGTGTATGTAAGGGGGAGGTCGGCAGGGGGAAATGTGTCAGGCATTCTGCTGTGAGGGGGAGGTTGACAGGGGTGATGTGCGGGGCATGGGTGTATGCAGATAAGGAAGATGTGAGGGGGAGGTTGGCATAGTGTGATGCGCGGAGCATGGGTATGTGAGCATTGGGATATATATGGGGCAGGGGCTGGGAGGTAAAGAGGAGAAGGGAGGCAAAGTTATTGGATGCGGCTAGGGGGTAGGCCTGTGGATGTAATTGGGGCGTTTATGGGCGTGGCAGAAGGAGAGGGAAGGCAGGCAGTTGTGGGGAGAAGGGGTAGATGTGGGGGCACTGCCCTGGGGCAGATTTCAAAGGAGTCGGGTGGAGTGTGAATGTAGGATGTCTTCTATAGGGCAGGGGTGGATTGAGATGGGGAGGGGCACATGTTTTAGTGGTTACGAGTGGGGAGAAGGTTACTGTGGGGTGTACATGATGGTAGGGGTGCAGGAACATGATGAAGGGGGTTTGCTATATCCTCATGTGGTGGATAGACTGCAAGCTCTTGGGTCTAGAGGCCAGTGAGCAAAGGCTGGAAAGTGGAGGTGCAGGGCCTTCCCACGTGTCCCCAGTGACCGCCGCTTCCCGCCAGGATATCTGGCCTCCAGGAGCAGCAGGGATGCTCCAGACAGGAGGTGCTAGCAGAGCGGTCACTGGGGTTAGAGTGTAAGCTCCTGTGTGCCGTGTTGTGCTCGGCGCTGCTGTGCGGGGTGGATGGGTGGAAGTCATGTTCTATAATTAGCTGCAGTTAGGTGATGTCATGTTGTGTGAGCAGCCAGAAATACGGGGGGCCGTGATGTGTGAGCGTCCCCCACTGTGTCTGCCCAGACCAAGGAACAGCTCCACCCAGGGCCGAACCTGGGCTGACCCACAGACCAGACAGAGGCCCCCACCAAATGCATAATCTGATGGGAGCAAGTGCCTCCAGGTCATCCTCTGATCCGGTCCTGCTCCCTCTGATGGAGGCTGTTTATTCTTGTCCTGTTATATTACAGGCTGGTCTCTCTTTACCTCTGATGGAGGTTAGCCCCTGATAGCAGACAGCCCCAAGGGCCCTGTGTTCCCTAACGGAGGCCGGCCCCGTTGGTCCCGTGTTCCCTAACGGAGGCCGGCCCCGTTGGTCCCGTGTTCCCTAACGGAGGCCGGCCCCGTTGGTCCCGTGTTCCCTAACGGAGGCCGGCCCCGTTGGTCCCGTGTTCCCTAACGGAGGCCGGCCCCGTTGGTCCCGTGTTCCCTAACGGAGGCCGGCCCCGTTGGTCCCGTGTTCCCTAACGGAGGCCGGCCCCGTTGGTCCCGTGTTCCCTAACGGAGGCCGGCCCCGTTGGTCCCGTGTTCCCTAACGGAGGCCGGCCCCGTTGGTCCCGTGTTCCCTAACGGAGGCCGGCCCCGTTGGTCCCGTGTTCCCTAACGGAGGCCGGCCCCGTTGGTCCCGTGTTCCCTAACGGAGGCCGGCCCCGTTGGTCCCGTGTTCCCTAACGGAGGCCGGCCCCGTTGGTCCCGTGTTCCCTAACGGAGGCCGGCCCCGTTGGTCCCGTGTTCCCTAACGGAGGCCGGCCCCGTTGGTCCCGTGTTCCCTAACGGAGGCCGGCCCCGTTGGTCCCGTGTTCCCTGGCGGAGGCCGGCCCCGTTGGTCCCGTGTTCCCTGGCGGAGGCCGGCCCCGTTGGTCCCGTGTTCCCTGGCGGAGGCCGGCCCCGTTGGTCCCGTGTTCCCTGGCGGAGGCCGGCCCCGTTGGTCCCGTGTTCCCTGGCGGAGGCCGGCCCCGTTGGTCCCGTGTTCCCTGGCGGAGGCCGGCCCCGCCGGCCGCCGGGTTCCCTCTAGGCACAGTCTCCGCTCTTCTCTGCCCACGTTCTCCATCCTGCTGTCATGTTTATCACCTCTTACAGGGGTTGCTGCTGGCGGTAACAACCTGGCTCCTCTTTGAGATGGGGCTCCGGTTCCCCCAGAAGCTCTTGTATCACCCCAACACCTGTCCTATTAATCCTTTCCAATCCACTGTCTGATGTCCGATGACATTCTGATTGAAGGCTGTACAGCTGCGCTGTCGGAAGACGTTCGGCAGGGTATTCTTACTGTATATTACTGGCCGCTCTGCTGTCGGGGGCCTCTCCAGCATGTCCCATACCGCAGTACTGGCTCTAGCCAGCAGACGGCGCCATGGTATAATGGCAGAAAAAGAAAGCCCCCTATGAAACCCTGAATCCAAAATTGGATTGCAAAGGGTTAACCCTTACTGAGCTCTATCTGGGGGCAGGGACAGCCTTGTGGGTCATTACCTGTGACCAGGTGGGGGCGTCCATCTTTCCTGTGATTCGGTGTCTACATGTAAACATGCTTGTCTTATAATCTCCTCGTCATCATGGTTCTTATTAAATGTTACAGCGTTTTGTGATTGCTGTAAACCAGGTGATGACTGGAGGCCACCGCGCCCGCGTCCCTCACATGTTCTCCATGCCGTTGTTGTCGTATCCGAGGACAACAAGTGTAAACACCATTCATTAAAGAGGTCCTCTGCCCACATACAGCCTGACTTATCAGTTCTGTGGTAACTCGCTGGTTGCTAGGGACAAGTTGGCTAGTTGTCAGACAGTGTATCCATAGCAACCAGACCAAGGATTGGCACCTAAGTAGGTCAAGGATTTGACCACAGCTGAGGGTTTGTTACAATTGTGCCCATTTTAGTTAATCACCTGAGGTAAATGCATAGTCAGAGAGGGTTGTTGTGACAAGATGCAGCTGTAACAGACCTTCAGCTGTGAGTGGAGTAAGGTCTGTATAGATCGGCCACCTCTGGATGTAAATGAGTTCCTTCCTGTTCACTGACAGCAAGCAGAGATCTGAAAGCATTGAAACACACACGGATTCATTTATCAAAAGCTGTATAGTAGAAACCTGTCCCTGTTGCCCCTAGCAACTAATCGGAACTTGGCTTTCATTTCTGAAGCTGCTGAGGTAAAATGAAAGCTGCACTGTGATTGGTTGCTAGGGGCAACAGGAAGAGGTTAAGATAAATGAGGGCCACAGTCTGTGAGAGCCTTGCCGGGGATTAGAGGTGTGTTGGGGGTTCTGTCCGGCCGCTCCTCTCGCGCCTCCCGGTCGCTTTCTCCACAGTTTTCAGTGTTTATATATAAGAGCCTGTCAGCGCAGGTTGGGTGGTCGGTATGTCACTGACCGTACCACTGCCTGTCACCTCCAACATGTCACCCCTATCCTGCCAGTAACCCCCAACTTCCCCTCCGCCTGTCACCCCAATCCTGCCTGTTCACCCCAGCATCTCACCGGCTTCCAGGAATCTTCTTAGCTTCTATTGTGTCTATTCACTGTCAGCCGTCTGTCACCGGAGATTATACGAGAGCGCGTGTAATAACAAAGGACGGGCAGACAACACACAGCGTATACTGTGCTGCAAGCTCACATGTGGAGGATATGTACAGTATGTGGTGTGCTGAGTGTATCACACAGGGTAGGATTAGGTACACAGCTTAGCAGACAGTATCACACAGGGTAGGATTAGATACACGGCTCAGCAGACAGTATCACACAGGATAGGATTAGATACAGAGGCTCGGTAAGCGGTATCACACAGGATAGGATTAGATACACAGCTCAGCAGACAATATCACACAGGATAGGATTGGATACACGGCTCAGCAGACAGTATCACACAGGATAGGATTAGATACACGGCTCAGCAGACAGTATCACACAGGATAAGATTGGATACACGGCTCAGCAGACAGTATCACACAGGAAAGAATTAGATACACAGATCAGCAGACAGTATCACACAGGATAGGATTAGATACACGGCTTAGCAGACAGTATCACACAAGGTAGGATTAGATATACGGCTCAGCAGACAGTATCACACAGTATAGGATTAGATACAGAGGCTCGGTAAGCAGTATCACACAGGAGAGGATTAGATACACGGCTCAGCAGACAGTATCACACAGGATAGGATTAGATACACGGTTCAGCAGACGGTATCACACAGGATAGGATTAGATACACGGTTCAGCAGACGGTATCACACAGGATAGGATTAGATACACGGCTCAGCAGATGGTATCACACAGGATAGGATTAGATACACGGCTCAGCAGACTGTATCACACAGGATAGGATTAGATACACGGCTTAGCAGACAGTATCACACAGATAGGATTAGATACACGGCTCAGCAGACAGTATCACACAGGATTGGATTAGATACATGGCTCAGCAGACAGTATCACACAGGATAGGATTAGATACACGGCTCAGCAGCCGGTATCACACAGGGTAGGATTAGATACACGGCTCACCAGACAGTATCACACAGGAAAGGATTAGATACACAGCTCAGCAGACAGTATCACACAGGATAGGATTAGATACACAGCTCAGCAGACAGTATCACACAGGATAGGATTAGATACACAGCTCAGCAGACAGTATCACACAGGATAGGATTAGATACACGGCTCAGCAGACAGTATCACACGTATCTAATCCTACCCCTCACTCCTCTGCTCTTACTGTTGGCTACGCTCCCTGGTTGGTCAGCGTCAGTCTCGGACGAGGGACGTCCGGTTGGATCTGGTGGCAGCCGGCGGTGACTTACCTGTTCTGTGACCTCCTGCAGGGCGGAAACGTTCAATATACAAGGTAGAGGTTATGTCCTGAGAACTACAGGTCCCAGCAAGTCGTGCTGGGGTTGCCGTAGCTACAGAGGGAGTGCCCCCAGAAACCCCTCTGTCCCAATAGTATAAGTAACATTTGGTGGGGTGCCGGGAGTTGGCATTCCACTGCTGGTTTGCTGGGAGTTGTAGTTCCTGGGCACGTTGTTCATATCTTTGTGAGGTATATGCAGTAACTGCCCACTGTTGGTACATATCTCATCTCATTTACTGTTATCAAGAGGTGATACCCGCAGCAGCCAATCACAGCGCAGCCTGCGTGTCTGTGTCACTTATTGCCTGCATTTATGTGGATTTTGATGATGTTTGATGCCTTAATAAAATGGCGCAGAAAAAGGTGTCCGCCTAACGCTGCCAGTCAGAGTAACATACGACGGTGTAGATTCCCCTGCAGAAAGCAGTAAGTGTGCACAGCGCTGTACATCCACCACCCGACCACAGCGGAAGGACCTCCGTTACCATAGCAATCGCCTGCTTCATTGTAGCATCGGGGCTCTTAGAGGAACAAATAATTACAACAGTCAAGAGTCAGGGGCTCCTTCACACGGCCGTGTTTGCAGACGCAAAATCTGCGCATGCTAAACACAGAGAATAGACCCATTCTGATAAGCATTCATTTACGTGCATGCGCAGAAAAAAAAATAGGTTCTGTACTATTTTCCTGCATTTTAACACACACTGATACTTTGGGGACAGGATAATGACACACTGATACTTGGGGGACAGGATAATGACACACTGATACTTGGGGGACAGGATAATGACGCGCAGATACTTGAGGGACAGGATAATGACGCGCAGATACTTGGGGGACAGGATAATGACACGCTGATACTTGGGGGACAGGATAATGACACGCTGACACTTGGGGGACGGGATAATGACACGCTGATACTTGGGGGACAGGATAATGACACACTGATACTTGGGAGACAGGATAATGACACGCTGATACTTGGGGGACAGGATAATGACTGGCTGATACTTGGGGGACGGGATAATGACACGCTGATACTTGGGGGACAGGATAATGACACACAGATACTTGGGGGACAGGATAATGACACACTGATACTTGGTGGACAGGATAATGACGCGCAGATACTTGGGGGACAGGATAATGAAACCCTGATACTTGGAGGGGCAGGATAATGACACACTGATACTTGGGGGACAGGATAATGACACGCTGATACTTGGGGGGGGGACAGGATAATGACACGCTGACACTTGGGGGACAGGATAATGACACGCTGATACTTGGGGGACAGGATAATGACACGCTGATACTTGGGGGACAGGATAATGACACACTGATACTTGGGGGACAGGATAATGACACGCTGATACTTGGGGGACAGGATAATGACACACTGATACTTGGGGGACAGGATAATGGCACACTGATACTTGGGGGACAGGATAATGACACGCTGATACTTGGGGGACAGGATAATGACACGCTGATACTTGGGGGACAGGATAATGACACGCTGATACTTAGGGGACAGGATAATGACACGCTGATACTTGGGGGACAGGATAATGACACGCTGATACTTGGGGGACAGGATAATGACAGGCTGATACTTGGGGGACAGTAGAGAACTCCAGTGCTGCTGCGGTCTGTAAGCCCCTCCTGTGGTGCCGCTCTCGCAGTACAGGTGATGCAGTATATTCAGGGTGTACTAATGACTGTGCAATTATTGCCATATTTCAGTAGTTTAAAATTTTAACTGTTTCTGTCTTTACGATTATTTTTCAAATATTTTTCTGGTTTTCCTCAGTTTTTTTTTCTTACTTAGTCAGTTACAGTTTGTCACCCGTGTAATAATACATGTACATGTAGGAGCCTGTCTTCATCGTGCGCCCCGTAGTGACGGCTTATTTAGTAATCTCAATACGGAGGACAAACCTTTTAGACAAATTTCAACTTTTTGTGATTGCTGCCCAACTCTTTCCTCCTGGGGAAACACTAAAGGGGTTTTCGGAGCAATAAGCACATTGCTGCCCGTGGGCGAATGAATCATAAATAAGAAAAAAAACAAAAAACCTCCTGGCTGCTGGGCGCTGCCGCTGGTCAGGTGAGGTGAAAGTGGCATCATCTGACTAGTGGCCGCACGCGGTAGCTGTGTGAGGTGACGGTGCGCACTGCTCCTTTGGGACTGACGGCGTGCAGTATTCCCAGGTGCGGTGAGGCTTTTGAGCAGGCTGAGGTTGGCTGCGTATCTACATATGATTCGGGGTCAGTATCCACACTGATGGCCCAGTTTTTGACACTGAGAGGGTGCAGATTTGCCACTCAATTTTCTGCTACAAAAATCCGCAGCATTCCACCATGTGTGAACATGCCCTTAAAGGGGTTTTCCACGGAAATGCTACTGATGGGGCATCCTTGGCATAGCTCATAGTTAATTGGTTGGAGTCCACTGCTCTGGAGCATAAGCTGATTGGGCCTCCTCTGTCAGCACCACAATAAACAGGGGTCAGAATGGAAGCCGCTGCTCCAGCCCTGCGTAGTGGCCGACGCTTGTAATTGCAGGATGGGGTCTCTTAAGAAGCAGTGACCGTTGCACCTGCAGTTACAAGCAGCAGCCACTACATGGTTGGAGCACCACCAACCCTGGTGTAAACTGATCAATGATTAATCAACGACTTCACACCGGTGTTATTACTTTCTGTTGCGCTTTACCCTCTGAAGGTGGCAAACAAGACGGCTGCCCAACGGAGGCTAGCGGACCTGACTGACTAGAAGTGGAAGTTTTTGCTATGGATTTCATGTGGATTCCGCGCTGATTCTATCATATCCGCATACTTTCAACAGCAAATCGCGCTGTTGTCTGTACTCCTTGAAGCAGATTCCACGTCGCGAGTTCCGTATGCGGCTTTGTTCATTGAGAAGGGCTAAGTCTTCATGTAGATCCGTGGCCAGACATTTGGGGCGGCAGAAATCTACATATCAGCTGCAGGTTTCTGCCACAGCTTTTAGAGTTGGAATCAACACAGAAAATTGTGTCGGATTCCGCCGTGTGAACATACCCTAACGGGGGGCCGTTCGTCTCCAGACGTGCCTTCAGGTGTTTTACCAGACAGGACTGTACAGCAGTATGTATGTAGCCAGAAGTAGCCAAATCGGAAACGTTACAGTCAGTCGCATGCAGCTTGCATTGCAGTTTGAGGCCAAAGTTGTGGCAAACGTTCTACCTGCGACCAAACCTCCAATAGTTCTGCATTTTCCGCTACTGGTTTGTCGTAATGACGGGAGGTTGCTTCACACGACCCAACTCCAACTACAGAGAGTCTGGAAAGTCTTCACACCCTTTCACTTTTTTTTTACATGTAACCATTGTGGCCTTGTGCCCCCCATCATTCTGCACTCGGTACCCCATAATAAAGTGACAACAGAACAGAAGAAATCGTTGTACATTTTGTAAAAATGAAAAACTCCCGTTTTGCCCTGACATAAGTATTCACACTCTTTGGTCCGCCGTGTGACATTTAGCTCTGGGGTCTCACATTCCTTTTGATCATCTCTGAAATGTTTCTACACCTTTATTGGAGTAACCTGCGGTAAATTCATCTGATTGGACATATAAGACCCCCTTGTTTATATAATGTCTCACCGCTCACAATGCATATCAGAGCCAAAACCAAGGAGGAGGACAGAACTGCCTGTAGAGCTCAGAGACAGGATTGTGTGGAGGTGCAGATCTGGAGAAGCTACAAACACATCTCTGCTGCCCTGAAAGTTCCCAAAAGCCCAGCGGCCTCCATAATACTTACATGGAAGAACAACCAGGACTCTTCCTAGAGCCGCCCCCGCCCCCACCCCCAAACTAAGGGCGAGAAGGGCCTCGATAAGAGAGGTAACCAGGAACCCAACGATCACTCTGGCTGAGCTCCAAAGACCCTGTGTGCAGATGGGAGAAACTTCCAGAAGGTCAACAATCACTGCAGCCTCCACCAATCTGGGCTTTGCGGTGGAGGGGCCAGAAAGAAGCCTCCTCAGTAAGACACATGGAAGCCCCCGGAGTTACCAAAAAGACCCTAAAGGCTCTCAGACTGCAGGAAATAAGATTCTCTGCTTTGATGACACCAAGATGGAACTTTATGGCCTGTAAACCTTCTGTCTGGAGGAAACCAGGCGCCGCTTATCACCTGTCCCATACCATCCCTACAGTGCAGCCTGGTGGTGGTGCATCATGCTGGGGGAGGGGAGACCGGTCAGGGTGGTGGGAAACCAGGCACCGCTTATCAGCTGTCCAATACCATCCCTACAATAAAGCCTGGTGGTGGAGCATCATGCTGAGGCATGGGAGGCCGGTCAAGGTGAATGGAAACCAGGCGACGCTCATCACTTGCCCAATACCATCCCCACAGTAACACCTGGTGGTGGAGCATCATGCAGAGTCATGAGAGGCCGGTCAGGGTGGAGGGAAACCAGGCGCCGCTCATCAGCTGTCCAATACCATCTCTACAGTGTAGCCTGGTGGTAGAGCATCATGCTGAGGCATGGGAGGCCGGTCAAGGTGGATGGAATCCAGGCGCCCCTCATCACCTACCCAATACCACCCCTATAGTAAAGCCTGGTGGTGGAGCATCATGCTGGGGGAGGGGAGACCGGTCACGGTGGAGGGAATCCAGGCGGCCCTCATCACCTGCCCAATACCATCCCTACAGTGAAGCCTGGTGGTGGATCATCATGCTGGGAGAGGGGAGACCAGTCAGGGTAGATGGAAACCAGGCGCCGCTCATCACCTGCCCAATACCATCCCTACAGTGACACCTGGTGGTGGATCATCATGCTGGTGAAGGGGAGAGCATTTAGGGTGGAGGGAAACCAGGCGCCGCTCATTACCTGCCCAATAACATCCCTACAGTGACACCATGGTGGCAGCATCATGCTGGGAAGGGGAGAGCGTTCAGGGTGGAGGGAAACCAGGCGCCGCTCATCACCTGCCCAATACCATCCCTACAGTGAAGCCTGGTGGTGGAGCATCATGTTGGCGGAAGGGAGAATGGTCAGGGTGGAGGGAAAGTTGATTGGGGGAAAAGTACAGAGATAATGACAACCTGCTCCAGAGCACACGCGACCTCAGACTGGGCAGAAGGGCCACCTACCCACAAGACAATAACCCTAAGACCCCAGCCAAGACAACACCAGAGGGACAACTCTGTGAATGTCATTCAGTGGGCCGGCCAGAGCCCTGAACCCATTGGGGCATCTCTGGAGAGACCTGACAACGGCTGTCCGCAGATGGTCCCCATCCAACCTGACACAGGGCAGAAAACCCCCAAATTCAGGAGTGCAAAACTTGTGGCAAGAACACTGGAGGCTGGAATCACTGCCAAAGGGGCTTCACCTAAGTGCTGAGTACAGGGGTGTGAATACTTATGTCACTGCAGAATGGGGGTTTGTCGCTTTTAAAAGATGTACAAAGATTTCTATGATTTTGTTGTCATGTTGTCATTATGGGGTACTGAGTGCAGAATGATGGGGGCACCAGGCCACAACATGTAAGAAGGTGGGAGGACTTTCTGTATTACATGCCGTGTGAACAAAGCCTTGGTCTAGTCCTAGCTTTATCATGAAATTTCGAACGGAGTGATAAATGTAGCAACTATCGCACGCCGCTCTGATACTTTTTCCCCACAGGAAACACAGTAGCGCTTTTGCACAATTCCTATTTGTGACACATTGTATATTTTTAGTTCTACAGTTTATTCCCTTTCTATAGGCGGATGTGTTTTATTTTTCCACATGTTGGACAATTATTCATTCGGTGTTAACGGTTGCAAACCAAAGCCACAATTGCAGTGGTAGAAGGTTGCCCGGCGGTCGGTTTTGCTAGAGGGTAAAGTTGGGTTTTCGGGGCACAAGCGGCGCCTTGTGTTTGCCACCACTTTGTCATCTCTAGAGGGTTAATGGAGGAATAATAGTCCACAACAGCTGCACTGTGCGCTGCCCCCTCCTCCGCCCCGCACCCCTCCTCTGCTTGCTGTAATGGGATGGGAAGGTCTGGTTTGGGAGCTGGGGGTGGAGGGGTTTGGTTTTGAATTGTGCTAGCAGAGGCTGTGACTTCCTGTGACTAGATGCACACTGGCAGCGTGAGCTCCGTCTCATCTGGGCAAAGAGGTACTGAAACTCCACTGATTGAAGAAAACTGGAGGGGGGCAAAGAGAGGAGCCGCCCGATCCTAAAAAGCAGCTTCCAGAGGATATGTCTCGGATAGAGCCTTTCTCCAGAGCTCGTACAGACCGGTCTAAGGAGATAGCCTCGAAGGTTGGTGCCTTTTGTCTCCTGCGGGCGGTAGGGATGCACTTGGCGGATGAGGTTTGGTGGTTCGCAGGAAGGGTGGGTCCCCACAGGACAAAAAAAAAAATCCAGATGGGTTTTGGGTAGAGGGGATTCCGTCTTGCGCTTCCATTGTTCCACCTTGTGCATAGGTCAGAATTGCCATCTGTCACGGCGTATCATTGCCCAATGGGTATAAAGCCCTCAGAGGGTTAAGGCACCAGCTGTGCCAAAGAAAGGAATTTGAGCAGAGGTTGGGCACCGCAGTGTCTCTCGAAGACTTAAGGCCATTTGTGCTGCGGTTGGACCAGTTTCGTCTCGGGGTTTTCCGACTACCCGCTGGCACTCCAAACCACGCTTTACCTGCCCTTCTTTCATGCCATGTGGCTGCAGCGCGGCTCTAACAGCAAAATCCCCCAAAGGGATCTGCGATTTCCTGCCTGCCATGTGCGGTGAACACTGATGACAAGGGGCAGATACTTTTATTTCAGGACTCGGGTCTACATGCAGTTCTGATGTTCTTTTGTTGTCTGCTCGCCAAGCAGGGGGGCTGATGGTGGTGACGGGGTTAACCGCTATAGTATCTGGTACCTCGTTGCTGGTACGGGGAGCCGCGTGCCGATCTGGGGAGCCGTGTGCCGATCTGGGGAGCCGTGTGCCGATCTCAGTCTTCTATCCTCTTATCAACTTTAAAAAAAAAAAAATAGTTCTAGTTGAGTCTAGTAATGTAATCGGATGTTTTTGTGACATCTCTTAGGTTTTGCAGCAGAGCGCATGTACAGCGAGCGCTGCCTGCTGCTAAATATGTAACGAGAGGCGTAATAACGAGCCGGCTACCATAGATCCAGGACCTCTAGTCCCTCTTTGTTAGAATCTGGGCTGCTGAGGCGTCACAGAAGCCAACACAGCAGAAAGGGCTTCGCTCCGATAGGACTTTACATGTTTGGTTCATGAGGTGACAATTAGATGTTGGACACAGGTGGACAACTGAGTTGTCAGGTCAGAGGCCGGAGACTCGGAAGGCTGTGCTGTCAAGTTAGTTAGTCTTTTTTTTAAATTTTGGATAGATGTGAAGTGCGGCTGGGTTTTTGGGTCGGTGGACGGGTAGCTGGGTCGTCTGTTCGGTGGACGGGCGGCTGGGTCGTCAGGTCGGTCAGTGGACGGTGGCTGGGTCGTCTGGTCGGTCAGCTGGGTCGTCTGGTCGGTCAGCTGGGTCGTCTGGTCGGTCGGTGGACGGGTAGCTGGGTCGGCTGGTGGAGGGGTAGCTGGGTCGTCGGGACGGGCGGCTGGGTCGTCGGGACGGGCGGCGGACGGGCGGCTGGGCCGTCGGGTCGGTCGGCGGACGGGCGGCTGGGCCGTCGGGTCGGTCGGCGGACGGGCGGCTGGGCCGTCGGGTCGGTCGGCGGACGGGCGGCTGGGCCGTCGGGTCGGTCGGCGGACGGGCGGCTGGGCCGTCGGGTCGGTCGGCGGACGGGCGGCTGGCTCGTCGGGTCGGTCGGCGGACGGGCGGCTGGCTCGTCGGGTCGGTCGGCGGACGGGCGGCTGGCTCGTCGGGTCGGTCGGCGGACGGGCGGCTGGCTCGTCGGGTCGGTCGGCGGACGGGCGGCTGGCTCGTCGGGTCGGTCGGCGGACGGGCGGCTGGCTCGTCGGGTCGGTCGGCGGACGGGCGGCTGGCTCGTCGGGTCGGTCGGCGGACGGGCGGCTGGCTCGTCGGGTCGGTCGGCGGACGGGCGGCTGGCTCGTCGGGTCGGTCGGCGGACGGGCGGCTGGCTCGTCGGGTCGGTCGGCGGACGGGCGGCTGGCTCGTCGGGTCGGTCGGCGGACGGGCGGCTGGCTCGTCGGGTCGGTCGGCGGACGGGCGGCTGGCTCGTCGGGTCGGTCGGCGGACGGGCGGCTGGCTCGTCGGGTCGGTCGGCGGACGGGCGGCTGGCTCGTCGGGTCGGTCGGCGGACGGGCGGCTGGCTCGTCGGGTCGGTCGGCGGACGGGCGGCTGGCTCGTCGGGTCGGTCGGCGGACGGGCGGCTGGCTCGTCGGGTCGGTCGGCGGACGGGCGGCTGGCTCGTCGGGTCGGTCGGCGGACGGGCGGCTGGCTCGTCGGGTCGGTCGGCGGACGGGCGGCTGGCTCGTCGGGTCGGTCGCCGGACGGGCGGCTGGCTCGTCGGGTCGGTCGCCGGACGGGCGGCTGGCTCGTCGGGTCGGTCGGCGGACGGGCGGCTGGCTCGTCGGGTCGGTCGCCGGACGGGCGGCTGGCTCGTCGGGTCGGTCGCCGGACGGGCGGCTGGCTCGTCGGGTGGGTCGGTTGGCGGACGGGCGGCTGGGTCGTCGGGTCGGTCGGCGGACGGGCGGCTGGGTCGTCGGGTCGGTCGGCGGACGGGCGGCTGGGTCTTCGGGGCGGTCGGCGGACGGGCGGCTGGGTCGTCGGGTCGGTCGGCGGACGGGTCGTCGGGTCGGTCGGCGGACGGGCGGCTGGGTCGTCAGATGATTGGTTTGATGTGCGTATTGTGCGCGCAGTCATGTGTCTGTGGCTTTGAGACATGGGAGGTGGATACGTTTGCTGTGAGATCAGGTCACGGCCAGAAGTGTTTAGGAGGAAGTGCTGGACGGGGTGTTGTGAGATTTAGTTTGTGGTTGTGCTGGGAGGACAGCTGCGCACTCAGATAAGCAGCGCTGTGCTGTTAGAACTTGTGTTGCCAGATTACTAGTCTGCGTTGCTGCGTTCCACGTTATTGTAGTCTGGGGCGCTTGAAATTCTGCACCCCTTCATTACACCCCTCCTTCCCCCATCCGGAGTGTGGTTAGGACAGGGTTAAATTAAGTAAGCTGTTGAGTGAACTTCCCCTTTCCATGCACAAATGTTAGTACATGGTGGGCGTACGGTTGTGTCCGATAACTTGCATACGTTAGCAGCCATCAGTGTGGTGCGGACTGCCTGGTTTTGTGGGGGTTTAGTAAAGCTAGCAGTTGTCCAGGGCTCCTGTGATTTAGGGGCCCCTGAGGACGTAATATTACAAGTATCATTTAACAGTGCATGGTGGTATCACCAGAGAACTATATGGCCGTATAATAACGGAAGTATATGGCATTATTATATGAGTGCTTTCATGTGGATGAAATTATAATTATTTGGGCACTATGTGAAGGTATTATATGGGCTCTGTATGGCAGTGTTATCGTGATACAATATGGGAATATATGGTCTCTACAGCAATATTATTCTGGCACTACATGGGGGTATTGTGTGGGTGTTATTTGACAGTATTATCTTGGTACTGTATGGAGGTATTATTATATAGGCTGTATATGGCAGTGTTATCTTGGCACCATATGGGGGTATTATTATATAGGCTGTATATGGCAGTGTTATCTTGGCACCATATGGGGGTATTATTATATAGGCTGTATATGGCAGTGTTATCTTGGCACCATATGTCGGTATTATTATATAGGCTGTATATGGCAGTGTTATCTTGGCACCATATGTCGGTATTATTACATAGGCTGTATATGGCAGTGTTATCTTGGCACCATAAGGGGGTATTATGTGGGCTCTGTATAGCAGTGTCTGTACACCCTCCATGGGAGAGAGGGGGGCGGTGACTGCCTGTTTTGCTTTTTTTAGTTTTGGAATTTGCGTTGGAAAGTATTTTTTATTCGCTTGGAATTTGATATTTCATCTTGGAGTTGTGAAAGTCATTGTGGTCATGTGCCGGGGGGCCGCACCGCCGCCTCTTACAGAACTTCACAGAGAAAAGAATTGGGGTCCCTTGTCAAAGAGCAGGAAGCCAGGAGCGCCCCCTCCCCCTGTAATCTGTCAGTGGGGGCAGCAGCTCTTGGGCACATGTTACATGTGTAACTCTGATTTCACACGCTGTGATACAACAGACTGTCCTAGGGGAAGGGTTATGTGACCCTCTGCTGGGGGGGACAGACAGACAGAGCGATGGGGCGTAGTCATCTAGTGGCATGTTTCCACACACTCTAATGAGTAACTTCACTGGTAATTAGTGGGCGCTGCTGAGGGTGAATCACAGGGGTGACGCCATAATGTGATACCCAGAAACTAGATGGTGGCATTAAAAAAATTCACACAATCAAGGTGCTGCTGAGCCGTGTATCTAATCCTATCCTGTGTGATACTGTCTGCTGAGCCGTGTATCTAATCCTATCCTGTGTGATACTGTCTGCTGAGCCGTGTATCTAATCCTATCCTGTGTGATACTGTCTGCTGAGCCGTGTATCTAATCCTATCCTGTGTTATACTGTCTGCTGAGCCATGTATCTAATCCTATCCTGTGTGATACTGTCTGCTGAGCCGTGTATCTAATCCTATCCTGTGTGATACTGTCTGCTGAGCCGTGTATCTAATCCTATCCTGTGTGATACTGTCTGCTGAGCCGTGTATCTAATCCTATCCTGTGTGATACTGTCTGCTGAGCCGTGTATCTAATCCTATACTGTGTGATACTGTCTGCTGAGCCGTGTATCTAATTCTATCCTGTGTGATACAGTCTGCTGAGCCGTGTATCTAATCCTATCCTGTGTGATACTGTCTGCTGAGCCGTGTATCTAATCCTATCCTGTGTGATACTGTCTGCTGAGCCGTGTATCTAATCCTATACTGTGTGATACTGTCTGCTGAGCCGTGTATCTAATTCTATCCTGTGTGATACTGTCTGCTGAGCCGTGTATCTAATCCTATCCTGTGTGATACAGTCTGCTGAGCTGTCTATCTCTTCCCCTCCTGTGTGATACAGTCTGCTGAGTCGTGTATCTAATCCCCTCCTGTGTGGTACTGTCTGCTGAGCCGTGTATCTAATCCTAGCCTGCATGGCACTGCCTCCTCAGCTGTGTATCTAATCCTATACTGTGTGATACTGTCTGCTGAGCCGTGTATCTAATCCTATACTGTGTGATACTGTCTGCTGAGCCGTGTATCTAATCCTATACTGTGTGATACTGTCTGCTGAGCCGTGTATCTAATTCTATCCTGTGTGATACTGTCTGCTGAGCCGTGTATCTAATCCTATCCTGTGTGATACAGTCTGCTGAGCTGTCTATCTCTTCCCCTCCTGTGTGATACAGTCTGCTGAGCTGTCTATCTCTTCCCCTCCTGTGTGGTACTGTCTGCTGAGCCGTGTATCTAATCCTAGCCTGTATGGCACTGCCTCCTCAGCTGTGTATCTAATCCTAGTCTGTGTGGTACTGTCTGCTGGTATAGGTCTGTAATGAGTGTCCGCAGACAAGTATGCCAGTTATTTGTAGAGATAAGGGAATGCCAGGACACTGTAGAGCGGGCGCTGGAGGATGGCAGCACATCAAGAAACCTGGCTTGGAGTTTGTGCATATCATTTGATCTCTGAAATCCCCAAATGTTGCAAGCTACTGAGGTCACGGGGTACAATGGCACATACTGATTAGCCAGCTAATGAAAAACTGTGTCACCAACCGGACGGGAGGATGGAATCGCACAGATCGACTTCTAAAGGTCCATTTAGAAACAACGATTATCGCTCAAAAGCCGCCCTTCGAGCGATACTCGTTGTGTGTATCTGCACTGACATTGTGCAGTTTTCGTTAAGCCGTCACTGATCTTTTAGCATGCTGAAATATCAGCGATCAGTTATCAGGAGTTCACAGCGGTATACAGCTGATAGTATTGTTTCAGCTGTATCCCACTCCCTGAAGACAGGCGGGGTATGAAGAACAGAGCGGTCCAGCTGTGTTCTTCATACCCCACTCGGAGCGCTCGGCTGTATAACAGCCGGGCACTCTGAGCAGAGAACAGCTGGATGCAGAAAACAAGCCGGGCCACCCCGCTTGTGTTCTGCATCCTGCGCTCAGCTGTACAACAGCCGGGTGCTCCGGCCCCGCTTGTCTTCTGCATCCCCCGCTCGGAGCACAAAGTGATCGCTCGATGTTTGAGTGATCATCTTGCTCTGTAAATGACAGAACGATTATTGCTCTAAAGACATCTTTTGAGCGATAATCTTTGTCTAAATAGGCCTTAAGGATACCAGGTCGGATACCTACTTGGGGTGGTTCCCTCACCACTTCTGGGTCAGCCTGGTGTGTGAGGTTGGAGGCTCTTGTTTTACCCGTTTTTCTACTTTGCCCAAGTCGGCATAATGTGGACTCATCGTACTGAAACTTACATGTGTTCTGACAACCCACAGGCACTATATACCAACACAGCATTATATGAGTGATGTCATCAGCAGGGGGCGGGGTTGTGACTACCTCTCAGACATGATATACAGGCTGGTTGTCAGTAGTAATAGATGATGTCACTGTAGTATAAGGTGTGCGTCTCTCATGTCTGATCCCCTGTCATTATATTAGTGATGTCATTAGCAGGGGGCGGAGCTGTGACTACCTCTCAGACATGATATACAGGCTGGTTGTCAGTAGTAATAGATGATGTCACTGTTGTATAAGGTGTGCGGCTCTCATGTCTGATCGCATGTCATTATATCAGTGATATCCTATAAGGCAGGAAGCGGGACGACTTTTCCCATCTTCTCTCCGGGCTCTCCCATATTTTCCCTCCCACATCCTGTAATGGAAACGAGTGATGTGAAGCACAATGAGGGATTTTCCTTGCATTTCCTTTAGCCTTGGAGGTGCAGACACAATACAGAGCTGCATTGTCCACACAGCCCTTCGGTATCTGCCCGCGCCGCTGCTCTCTGAGCTGTATAACAGGTGGCAGTTGGAATCCCTACTCCATGATCATTCGACCTTCTACACGACGTGACGATCTGGCGGTCATCCTTGCTTGATGATCAGGTTGTGTAAAAGGCCTTGAGATCTCAGTATAGAGTTAGTGGTCCCCGTCACACAGGGAGATGTGCTGCCAACAACCAATAATGGGCCATTTGCCTGATCATCAGGCCACATGCAGGGGTGAACGGGCCCAATGATCTGACCCCACGGTGTCAGAAGTGTTCTGTCCGCTGATAGAATTGGATCCTCATCCCGATCGCATCAACCGTTCTTACAGGAAGTCCCTCACCTATATGTTGTGCTGCAAACCATCGCACGTTGTGCAGGCCACTCGCTTTACAGCACAATGTATAGGTGAGCCACTTCCTTTAAGAATTTGCACATATTTTTCGGTTTGGTCCCTTCCAGAAGAGTCCACATGACATAGCCGCGGTATTCACGGACTGATGGTGGTTGTGGACAGTCAGACCGATTGTTCTAGTCCCGCCTGAGTCTCCCCAGGATATGCAGGACCCTTTGTTGTTTAATAACTGTGTAATGCCATGTTGGTTTCTTCTGCCCCCCAGGCATCCCCCACCCCGCCTCATCCCTTCCCAACTGAGTTCCCTTTGTTCTATGACATAAAAGTGATTGGACATGGCCATTGTTCAAACTTGGTGGGGTGTAGAGGGAGACGTGAGGGGGAGACCCAGGAAATACAGAGGCCAAATGTTATCCGGGTGACCGACTACGGGGGCATCCATGTAGTATAAAAGGCCAGACCCTGAGATCAGCAATACCGCTGCACTGCAAGATCATGAAAACTGATGACGTCACAGCTCCCTAGTGAGTGGATAGGCTGCATTCCCGGTGATGTCACCGCTGCTCTCTAGCGAGTATATAGGTGGCATTCTCAGTGATGTCCCCGCTGCTCTCTAGTGACTGGATAAGCAGCTTTCTCAGTGATGTTACCACTGCTTTCCAGGGAGTATATAGGCGGCATTCTCGGTGATGTCCCCGCTACTCCCTAGCGAGTGGACAGGTCTTTTTCAGTGATGTCACTGCTGCTCTCTAGCGAGTGGACAGGTCTTTTTCAGTGATGTCACTGCTGCGCTCTAGCGAGTGGACAGGTCTTTTTCAGTGATGTCACTGCTGCTCTCTAGCAAGTGGACAGGCGGCTTTCTCAGTAATGTCACCGCTGCTTTTTAGCGAGTGGACAGGCGGCTTTCCCAGTGATGTCACCGCTGCTTTCTAGCGAGTGGACAGGCGGCTTTGTCAGTGATGTCACCGCTGCAGCGAGTGGATAGCCGTTCTGTTGATAAGGACACCCATCTCTTACCAGACAATGGTGATATATGTTGATACACCCAAGTAAAGCATGAGCTATGGTGAGGTGTGTTGTACGATATGTTCCCAGGCCGCAGACAGCGCAGAGATGACTGTAAGCAGCTGTCACTGGTCACACGTTTCACCGCCTGTGACCCAACATCCAGCAGCTCATTGTGTAATCCTGCTACATCTGGGGAGAGGGGAAGTGATAGAAGGACTCGTCTTCCAAAATAATGCCTGCATAGAATCGCCCACTGATTGCTTGCAGGATAGATCATTTATCCACATTTGTATTTATAGGCCTTAATTATTAACCCTCTGCTGACTGAGACGTCTCTACAGTGTGTATAGCTGACGATCCAGATGGAGATTAAATAACATAGGCTTCATGGACAGTAACAGTATGATGTATTTTCTGGAGTGATCAGTACTACACACTGGATCACCAGGACATAGAGCAGTGATATCACTGTATATACATGACTGGTGAGGGGTCACTATAGTGATCAGTACTACACACCGGGTCACCAGGACATAGAGCAGTGATATCACTGTATATACATCCCTGGTGAAGGGGTCACTATAATGATCAGTACTACACACCGGATCACCAGGACATAGAGCAGTGATATCAATGTGTAATATATATCACTGGTTAGAGGTCACTATAGTGATCAGTACTACACACCGGATCACCAGGACATAGACCAGTGTTATCACTGTATATTCATGACTGGTCAGAGGTCACTATAGTGATCAGTACTACACACCAGATCACCAGGACATAGAGCAGTGATATCACTGTATAAACATCACTGGTGAGGGGTCACTATAGTGATCAGTACTACACAACAGATCACCAGGATATAGAGCAGTGATATCACTGTATAAACATCACTGGTGAGGGGTCACTATAGTGATCAGTACTACACACCGGATCACCAGGACATACAGCAGTGATATCATTGTATATGCATCTCTGGTGAGGGGTCACTATAGTGATCAGTACTATACACCGGATCACCAGGACATAGAGTGGTGATACCACTGTATATACATTACTGGTGAGGGGTCACTATAGTGATCAGTACTACACACTGGATCACCAGGACATAGAGTGGTGATACCACTGTATATACATCACTGGTGAGGGGTCACTATAGTGATCAGTACTACACACCGGATCACCAGGACATAGAGCGGTGATATCACTGTATATACATCAATGGTGAGGGGTCACTATAGTGATCAGTACTACACAACAGATCACCAGGATATAGAGCAGTGATATCACTGTATAAACATCACTGGTGAGGGGTCACTATAGTGATCAGTACTACACACCGGATCACCAGGACATACAGCAGTGATATCATTGTATATGCATCTCTGGTGAGGGGTCACTATAGTGATCAGTACTATACACCGGATCACCAGGACATAGAGTGGTGATACCACTGTATATACATTACTGGTGAGGGGTCACTATAGTGATCAGTACTACACACTGGATCACCAGGACATAGAGTGGTGATACCACTGTATATACATCACTGGTGAGGGGTCACTATAGTGATCAGTACTACACACCGGATCACCAGGACATAGAGCGGTGATATCACTGTATATACATCAATGGTGAGGGGTCACTATAGTGATCAGTACTACACACCGGATCACCAGGACATAGAGCGGTGATATCACTGTATATACATCACTGGTGAGGGGTCACTATAGTGATCAGTACTACACACCGGATCACTAGGACATAGAGCAGTGATATCACTGTATATACATCACTGGTGAGGGGTCACTATAGTGATCAGTACTACACACCGGATCACTAGGACATAGAGCAGTGATATTACTGTATATACATCACTGGTGAGGGGTCACTATAGTGATCAGTACTACACACCGGATCACCAGGACATAGAGCAGTGATATCACTGTATATACATCACTGGTGAGGGGTCACTATAGTGATCAGTATTACACACCGGATCACCAGGACATAGAGTTGTAATATCACTGTATATACATCACTGGTGATGGGTCAATATAGTGATTGGTACTGCACACCGGATCACCAGGACATAGAGTTGTAATATCAGTGTATTGTAGTTTGTGTGTAATAACAGGTAGTAACATGTAATATAATACGCTGTATTTTGTGACATTGCTTCACATAATGAACACTATGCCATATAGTATTTTCTGACTGTTTTATGACACCTCTGCAGCAGATAGTGATCCCTGTAGCGTCCTGGGATCCGCCGCTGAAATGTGTAAGTCATTACCAGCTGTGTGATAGCGTACAGACAGCACTGTGTCCACTATAGTGTAACTATAGGGGGTACGTAGGTTGCTGTGACATCGGGCCCTGGAGCCTCAGGGAGCCCTAAAATTGCCCCTGCTTCATTGTAATAGTAGGGGGCAACTCAATGTTTTTTGCATTTGGGTCCCAAGACCTTTAAAGGGATTGTCATAGAAAATGAACTTATTCCATATTCATAACGTTCTGATCAGTGGGGGTCTGACCGCAGGGACATCCACCAATCACAAGACCAGGGGTCTCACAGGCCCCTGAATGAATGGATCGGTGGTAACACATGCGTATTGTTGCTACATTAATTTCAGTGGGTCTGCTGGAGATAGCCGAGCGCTTCCTGTCTAATGGAGACCCTCGTACTGGGAAGAATGGCAGCCATGGTGGACGCAGGTGACGATGTGGCAACGGTCCAGTGAGGGGGTCTATAATACTTCAGTCATTCTGCCTGTTCATCCGTCTCAGATCAAAGCCTTGGAGTAAATTCATGTAACAAGTCCACCGTGATTATAGCGAGCACCAAGTATGTAATCGTCTCAGAATGGCGCCCTGCCCTTTCCTTCCTGACAAGTAACTTTCTTCTGTGGTCTGTGCATTTCTGTTCCAGCCGCTCTGCGCTCTCTGTATCCTGCCAGGCTCTCTGGATTGTTCTAGTCCTCTGCTCATTCTCAGGAAGCTGAGGTCTGGGCTCCTGTAGGCACGGTACTGCACAACAATGCAGGTGTTACATGGATCGCACTGTATGATCGTATCTTAGGATTAATGGAGTCGCGATATAATGCAGCCGCGACAGTTGTAAAGAATCCAAAAATATTGGACTTTTGGTTGTAAGTTGCACCATCCTAAAACTCAATGCAAGTCATGTGACTGCGCCCCGTCTGCGACGTGGTTTAAATTGGTCACGCTACAGCAGGTTGCATACGTCACGGAAACGGGGTTCACGGGTACGATGGTAACCAACCTGTGACGTATGGCACCCGGGGGCAGACCACAGGCTCCACTTATGTCCAGCTCCCCAGATCCTGCCCAAATTGCATCCAGCACTTACCGTTCCCGACAGGTAGGTCGGCCACCTCGATCTCCACCAGCCGACCCACGGCTAACGCGCTTCTGCTTATGGATCACCTGTAGCTTTCAAGGATGACTAATACAGTTTAAAGCGTTATCCTAAAAAGGGTCAGCAGTGCTTAGATAAAGATATACAAAAGGACAGAGTTCCAAAAGGGGGCGGAGCTACAAATCCCGTCTATGAAGTGGTTTCCAGTAGTCCTGGCTGAGAAGCACGTGGAAAGGTGGATATTTAGATGCCATTCCTAGTTCTGACTAAGGCTGGGCTCACACGGCCGTAAGCGTGAAAAGCTGCGCGGGTCACACAGGATTTTACAACTGTGAAGTGGGCGGTGACCCGGGTTACTGCCGCGCCAGTGCACTGCGCATGACCGCATATGTCACGCACGCCGTTATGCACACTGCACCTGGTTCACAATGGCGCATACAATTACATTGGGTCTGGGCACGTGTATATACGTAGCCATAGAGAACAATGGGTTCTCACGAGCGTATATATATGACAAAACAGAACATGCTAGGATCTTTTTTGCGGCTGCAAGTTACTGCTTATCACATGGGCGTATAGTACACGCGTAATATGTAGTAATCATCCGCTCAGGTGACCGGGGACTGTCTTAGTGGACCGGGTAAATACGCTTGCTCTTTCATTCTGGGGGATTTACTGACTCACTCGTTCTCTCATGCGTTTCACATGCGGTAGGGATGTCTCTCCTTCTCCCCCATATTAGGCACAAGGAAACCAGAGGTGTCTCCCTGTGCCCCTGTGGTTTCTCCAGTGGATCGGGGAAGATCCTCAGCTCCAACATGGGGAGCCTCTCCTTCTCCATTTTCAACACAGGGAAGCTAAAGGTGCTTCCCCGCATCACTGTGGGTCCTCCAGCAGCACGGGCAGATGGAAGATCATCAGCAACCACTCCAGCTCTCTGACATGACTTTTATAATCTCACTTGTACCTCATGACACAGTAGGATAGATACATTCAGCAGCAGAGCTGAGAGGCAATGATTTTAGAGAGTTAACCCTTCAGATGCCGCAGCTGTGTAACATACATACAGAAAATTGACATGACAGTTTTGCACATTGCATCCACATTAGACAGAACATGTCTGACAATTATGGAGGGGAACAGGATGGTGTTCTGGGAAACTACATTGCATTCTTCTGATTTTCACACATGCTTAAAAAAAAAAAACGCAAAAAAAGCCCAAATGAAGTCATCCCCACCCACCCACAGTGAACACCAATACTAATGCGTGTTCACCGCTTCCTACGGTCCCATAGACTGGTGCAACATCGGTCTGCAGATATACCACCTGTCTGAATATACCCATTTAATGTATTGAATGCCGGCTGGAGGGTCACATACATGTGAGCTGCAGCACTCTAAATACATCCTATAATCTCCATTGTCCATTATAAGGACCGTGTTCTGCTCCCGCCTCATCCTGCTGGCAGTCAGGGGAATAAAACCAGTCAGACCTTAAAAGGGAACCTCCGCTTAATGGCCTCATTCTTTATAAATGTCCCTGTGGCCTCTCACCCAAGAAAAACAGAGTTTCCGTATTAGGACTGTGTCCGCAGTCCCAAAGTACAAGATGTATGAGGCTAATTTCCCACAGGCGAGCGTGATGCTCGGCCTGATATCGCGCTCGTGCATGTGCGATGTTCCCTTCGGATGTAAGGCGTCCCGTCACTTTGGTAAAGTTGCGTTCCTCAGAGGCCCGGCAAGTGCTTTCCATTGTTTTCAATGGGACATCTCGAATATGTGATTTTTTTTTCAGGGGAAGATATTTATAACGCACAGCGACTTCCTGGTTCTGAATGCATCCTGAGGGGATTCGTTATGTACGTTTTAGTGTCTGGGAGTAAAGCAGGTAAAATAAATAAAGATCAGGTTGCAGGAGGGCGCAGGCCCCTCCGACTTCCTGCAGATCAGTATATAAATGGCCTCGTGGGCTCTTAATATCTCATCTATTAGTGACTGATTTGGTGCAAGCTCATATAGGATGAGGCCAAACACTGATATGTCCCCACGATAACACTCCCTGTTTCACATTATCCAGTTTCTCCGACAGTCCTTGATTCCAAGTGTTGTCCCAGGAAGTCTGGCTCATGTCTCATATCGTCATTTCAAACCCGACCTTCCCCATTTTTCACTGCAGTCTAGTAAGGACTCCTGGCATACAAGACTGCCGGGCCGTGGGCTGTATTGGTGCACTCTACGTCCGGGGCGGACCCAGTGCGGCGGCTGCGGGTCCCGAGTGGGAAGGTCACGTTTACGATGACAACAGAACATGAGCTTTGTGAGTGTAATGGGGAGTCATAAAGGATTCGTCATAGGATCGCTAATGGGGCATCACTGGGGGCACTAAGGAAATTTTTACTGTTTCGGGCAACGGTGACAGCATTAAGGGGGCATCATACTCTGGCAGGGGGGTTATAAAGGAGGCATCTGTGTAGAGGGCACTAAGGGGACATCTTTACCATGTGGGCCATCACTACTGTGGTAGGTTCACTAAGGAGGTATACTATGTAGGGGCATCCTTTGTGAAGGAAACACTTAGAGGGCATCATACTGTATAGGGGCATCCTTTGTGAAGGAGCTATCCTTACTGTGGTGGGCACCAAAGGCGTATTATTACTGTCTACGGGGGATTATTACTGTGTGTGGGACAGTATGAGGGGATCATTACTCTGAAGGTACTAAGGGTTACTATTACTGTGTGGGGCACTAAGAGGGGATCATTACTGCTTGGGGGGCACTAAGGGGGCATCATTACTGTGTGGAGGGTCTTGCGCTCATAACAAAGGCCTAGTCAATGTATCATTTCTCTAGTAACCTAGTACTGGGGATGGCTGCCATGACAGATGTAGTAGCAGTAGATACTATGGTAACTGTCCCCATCCATGGTCAGATCTGGTCCTGCTAGAATAATGAAGTCCCTCTGACAACACTGAACTTGCAGAACTCAGGAAGTGTTGTCATGAATGCCAAGAACAGAGTGGAGCAACTGCAGGGTTCGGGCCTATAATTTCACATTGCATCATGGAGTATTGCACATTATATTGTTGCTCCGCCCATTTTGGGGGACTGGTGGTTATTTGGTGGAGCCGGTTACACTACACGGACTATTATGATATAAACCCAGCGACCCAGCTGCATGACTCACAGCGCTGGAACATGACAGGAAGGCAACTTACCCTGCAGCGCTGCACTCAGCGGAATTCTGTATGACTACTACACCCATCATTACTCCCGGCACACAGCCCCGTATGGTCCTATGTATTCCCTGGGGACTAGCCTTATCACTGGGGTAGATGGCACAGAGTTCTAGATCGTTACACGTATGCAGCGCCGTCCGGACGTTACCGGCTCCACAGAATAGGGATGGACTGGGCACGACCTGGAAGGGTCTGGATGTGCCCACCCGACAACCGGAGGGAATACACTGATTTTGAAGTGTTAAAAAAAACTAAAAAGTCACAGAATAAATTTTGTTAGATTTTATTTTTGTGCTGACAGAAGTACTAGGACATAGAAGGGGATGAGATTTGATTCTATTCACATTTTTCAGTTTGGCGTTGGGCGCCTTTGGCCTGAAATGACTGCAGTCACCCTCCTTGGCTGCTTCCAACAAACCCCCATAGATGTATGGAGGGATTTGCCTCCATTCCTGGAGGAGAGCTTCAGATAGTGATGTCCTGTACAGATTGGTTGGTGACATCCCACCGCCAGACCCCGTTGTCAGTTCTACACCTGGGGACATCCCCCCCACCAGACCCAGTTGTCAGGTCTACACCTGGGGACATCCCCCACCAGCCCCCGTTGTCAGCTCTACACCTGGTGACATCCCCCCACCAGACCCCGTTGTCAGCTCTACACCTGGTGACATCCCCCACCAGACCCCGTTGTCAGCTCTACACCTGGTGACATCCCCCACCAGACCCCGTTGTCAGCTCTACACCTGGGAACATCCCCCCCCACCAGACTCTGTTGTCAGCTCTACACCTGGGAACATCCCCCCCCACCAGACCCCGTTGTCAGCTTTACACCTGGTGACATCCCACCACCAGACCCCGTTGTCAGCTCTACACCTGGTGACATCCCCCCACCAGACCCCGTTGTCAGCTCTACACCTGGGGACATCCCCCCACCAGACCCCGTTGTCAGCTCTACACCTGGTGACATCTCACCACCAGACCCCATTGTCAGCTCTACACCTGGTGACATCTCACCACCAGACCCCATTGTCAGCTCTACACCTGGTGACATCTCACCACCAGACCCCATTGTCAGCTCTACACCTGGTGACATCCCCCACCAGACCCCATTGTCAGCTCTACACCTGGTGACATCCCCCCACCAGACCCCGTTGTCAGCTCTACACCTGGTGACATCCCCCCACCAGACCCTGTTGTCAGCTCTACACCTGGTGACATCCCCCCACCAGACCCCGTTGTCAGCTCTACACCTGGTGACATCCCACCACCAGACCCCGTTGTCAGCTCTACACCTGGTGACATCCCCCACCAGACCCCGTTGTCAGCTCTACACCTGGTGACATCCCCCCACCAGACCCCGTTGTCAGCTCTACACCTGGTGACATCCCCCCACCAGACCCCGTTGTCAGCTCTACACCTGGTGACATCCCCCCACCAGACCCCGTTGTCAGCTCTACACCTGGTGACATCCCCCCACCAGACCCCGTTGTCAGCTCTACACCTGGTGACATCCCCCCACCAGACCCCGTTGTCAGCTCTACACCTGGTGACATCTGATGGTTTCTGTACTGGGATATGATGTGTGATCCTCTCCTTTATACCTAATGCTCACACATCCACTGGCTGCACAGGATTCGTGGGGGGCCAATACTTTTATCAACATAGTGTACACTGAAATAAAATATTCACTGCTGACAAAATTAACAAAACTTCATTTTTGTTTTTAGGAAATTGATTTTGTCCCTGTATCATTTGCGGTATCTTAATATTTTTTTAAATAGTTATCTTGTTACTTTTTTATGAAGTTGACCAAAACGGGCGAGAAAGTCCTGAGTCTGCCTGCAGTTTTCCCGCGGGCGTACATATATATGCTACATCCTGGTACAGCGGCGTACGGTTTATCTAGCTGCGGATGCCAGTAAATCCCTTTGAGATTTCGGCTCCTCCTGATCCCCGCCAGCTGTTGCCGTTGTTAGGAGAGGTGCGCTGTGTCATCGTACTGCGCCATTCTCATCTGTGGGCTACCTGACCGCCCTCACCTCATCCGACCTGCCGCCCTCAGACCAGCGGAGCTGCGGTGATGTTTACTAAGGCCAGAGATGTATTAAGGGTAATTACAGGATATCGGCGATCTCTCATTGTGGGTGAAATATGAGAAATCTAAACTTTTCGTAGCGCGGGGGATAACCTGCTGAGGGGGACGTAATCTATCCTTCTGGCGGGGCAGATATGTGCTGGGATGCGAGGCCATTACAGAGAGGTATCGCGCATTAGGCCTCATTCACACGGGCGTACGTACTTTCCATATTATGGACCATAAACCCCATTACTTTGCACTGGTCATGAAAAATCCAATGAATATGCGCCCCCAAAAATGTGTAATCCGCAGAGTTTTCATGGACTGAACTGAATCGGCCCGTGTGAACAAGCCCTTAGATTGTAAGCTCTGCTGGCTAGGCGAGGACCCCCTGCTGTGGGGCGTGCAGGCCATTAATCCGACAGAAGATTTGTAACCAAATTAGCAGAATCGTCCCACATTTGCATATTCAAATGCTGAGCTCGGATTTACTCTTTGGTCTCGGTGGTTTTCTGTCGCGTGACCTGACGGTGATGAGTCCTCGCAGTCCTACGATCCGCCATGTTTACGGAACACACGCAGATCTCGTCTGGTCTTATGCAAATAAAGCTTAATCGTTCTGTAATGGGACGTTGCCATTCCTCGCCGTTTTTAGAACGTCGGCACGCTGTTAGTGAATACGGCACATTCTTCTGTTCACCTAGAAGCTGAACGGAGCTCCAACTTCTCACAGCTGAGGGGTTGTTACAGTGTGTCAGTCTGGAGTCCACAGAGGATTGTCTAGACGGGATATAATGGGAACATTCAGCTGGGAGAAGTCTGAGCTTTATAACCTGTTGGACCAAATTGTGAGGGTTTGGTGAGGGAATGAGCTGGATTTGGCGCAGCTCTCAGCCGCTCTCATTTGAAATCTGCACCCGCAGCATAAATAGGCGCGTTGTGGGATTAACCCCTTAACAGTGCGGCCCTTTTTCTTGTTTTTTCCATAACCTTTCTTACTTTTCCAGCGACATAGTGGTCTGCGGGTTGTTTTATTGGACAAGTTGTATCTTTCAGTGATTCTATGTAAAATTTTTAAGTGGAGTGAAAAAGAAAAAACTATTTCGCAATCTTCTTTTTTTTGGGGGGGTAGGGGGGGTAGGGGGGTGGGGGGTGGGAGTAGGGGACGCATCTTGTTCTCACAGCGTACACATTTCGGCATAAAAGACCTGATAACATTATTTATGTGTCAGAACGATTACGATGATAACTAATTTATATCCTTTTTTTTTTTTGGTGGGACGTCCTGAGGTTCTTTTTGTCCCATTTTTGATCACTTTTTATTACATAATTTCTTGCCGTCTGGATGATCAAAATTCACAATTCTGGTCTTTTGCGTATTTTTAAAATTTTCTGACTACGTTCACCGTGTGGAGTAAATAATGTGGTGATTTGTTTGATCAGACTTTTACAGACGCAGCAATACAATTATTTTTTAGTATAAATATGGGAAAAAGTGTTTTTTTGTTTTTTTTACTTTAATTACCCATTAATTTTTTCTAATAAAACCTTCTATTTTACCTCTCCTTTTAGTCCGCATAGGGGGTTTGAACTTGTGATACCATAGTAGCATAGTATTACATTATACTCCATTTTGACAGGCCGTGTATGCCACTTCATATAAACCTGTATGCCCAGGACATAAATGTATCCCTGGGGATGAAGGGGTTAAAAATCCACACCGCTGGTCAATTTACGCAGTGGATGTTTTCCGCAGCTTGTGCATGATCTTTCTTATGACCTCCACACTGCTGGGACTGGTGGCTTTCTGCTAGCCGTGGTCCTCCTCTTAGGGCCCGTCCACGTTTGTAAGTGCGTTACTTACTGAACACGGACAAGAACATGAAGGTCTATAGGAGTGTTAAGCAGCAAACATGGATGTTACTTGCTGTGCACTGTGTCTTTTACGCATGTTGCTAGGAGACGCTGGAAAAAAAGTGCCACCATTTTTAATTTTTATTTTATTTTTTGCATCTGTGCAAAACAGATGTGTGATTGTTCTCAGTAAGAGAAACCAAGTAATCTGGTAGATATGATACCTTTTAATGGCTAACAAAAATACATGATGTTACAGCGAGCTTTCAGGTTCTATCAACCCTTTGTTGGGCTAATGAATGAAACTAGTTTGGATGGCACACAAATGTAGCATACAGATGCGGAGGAGGGGAGGGGGGGGGGACACACTTCTTGATCTAAATAAATGTTCACGCACACAAATTTGAGACTTAAAATAACACCAGACAATCTGAGTAGAGAGATAAATACTAAATCAGTCCACTGAGCTGAGGAATGTGACAGTTTTATGATG
Source organism: Eleutherodactylus coqui (assembly GCA_035609135.1). NCBI lineage: Eukaryota > Metazoa > Chordata > Amphibia > Anura > Eleutherodactylidae > Eleutherodactylus > Eleutherodactylus coqui. The sequence continues at coordinate 219,202,624 of CM069410.1, read as the reverse complement.
TCTCTTAGAAGAGGATGGAAATACTACCTCTGCAGCACCCCCTATTGGATGGCAACATCCTTTACAATCAATTTCTGAATTTTTATGAGAACAAGAAAAAATAAACAATGATTGGGAATAGGACGCCCATCTTGACCTCCTTCAGAACTTTCATGTTCCCCACTTTGAGCTGGACATTGGTTTTCTCCAGCAGGTTTCGGGGTATTTTGTAGCTTCCAAATTGTATAGTGTGCACACATCATCGAGCAGATCAGACACAAGCTATCAGTCTCATATCCAAAATGGCTCTCTGGGCAGAAACACCCAGACGGCCCCTTTTATTGTAAAGCATAACACCTGCCCTTTAATGGGCGTGCAACAGATTACATCAGTAACATATAGAATTCTCATTTGTCGGATCATATAGAATCCCCCCTCCTTCCTGCCCACCTTCTCTCAACTCCAATATATAAGCAAGTCTTTGTCTTACAAACATGTGCTCAAACCTGAAACTGAAAGTAGATATCTCTTTGTTGAAGAAGATTCTGTGTGGGGGATGGGGAGGACTGGGAAAACACTCAAGATGAACACAAGCAATAACATATAACACTGTGATTTAACTCTTTCCTTATGCAGCAGAGTTCCACATTAGGCTGAAGTCACAGAACACATATAATACGTCTAGTTTAGTACAAATCGATAGACATTTTACACTGACTAATCATCATGTCTATCACAATTTATGCAAGAATCCCAGGCTGAGGTTCATTCCATTCTTGAGGGTATCAAAAATAGCCATAAACTTATACTCCCAAATGCTTCTGTGATGCTGAGATTTGAAGTTGCAAAACGGATGTAAAAAAAACTGCACATAAGCAACAAAAATGCTTGCAACATGTACGTACGAGGGGAAACCAGTCCTTTTATTACAGACTGAATTGCCTACGCCCATGGAGTGAGCCCCCAGACCGCAATCACACGGTGGACAGCGCCACAGTGGTGCTGCTGATATCCTGTAAATTTTGTTGCCGCGTGACAGATGGCAGCAGAGGGCAGACTGACAATATGGCGCCTGCCATGAAGAGCGCCTCAATCAGTTCATCCGCGAGTATAGACGTATCATCGGTGAGTTAATCGAGGCGCTCTTCGTTCCGTTGTGTGACGGCTGTGCTGGCTGTCCGGCACGTGGCTGGTCTTCACGTCGCCACTTCTGAAACGCACCGCTTCACTGTGCTAACACCCGCTGTTCGGCCTCCGTAGACGCGCAGCGGGCATTGCTGAGTGTCAACGGGGTCGCATATTTTCCATGGAGTTTACTGACACATCTTCGCTTTATTTCCACTTTCATGCACGGCGCCATTTTATCAGACCGCCCGCTGCTCAGTCGCACGGCAACAACCTTTTACCGGATATTGGCGGGAAGGCTCATATTGCCCCACCGCCAACATCCGCCCCTGACATAAGTTAGCTTTGGAGCGACTCTCCTAAATTCAACCTAAGATCACTCTGATTAAGCAAGCTTTACTTAAAATTGCGAGCATCGTCCATCTGTAGTGACAAATCAGCCGCCGTCTGTCATCCATTTTGGTCACATGACGCTTCTTTGACAGGTTCATTTTACCCGTTCTTAGTAGTCACATGACCGTTTTACGCCCATCTGTATGAGCTCCTAAAATGCGGATGATGCGGAGAGACGGCACGCCCCATTTTTATCTGGAGTTCCCCTCTAAGAGTGTGTGGGGGAGGGGCTGCAAGTGCCCCAAAGCATCATGGTCACTATAAGCTGGCTGATGTGGCTTATTATCAGCAGGACACAGGGCAGGAAGCGGAGACTGCGCTCAGCGCCAGGATTATTAATAACGGCCCGCGTCCGGGAAGCAGGAAAATAACCGGCAGACCATTATTTAGGTTTCATTATTTTTTTTTCCAGAGAAATGACACCAAAAAAGGATAAGAAAACTAATTTGTTTTCAGTCCCCAAAAGAACAGCCGCCATTCCAGAGGACTCTACCAGCCCCGCGGTACACGAGCACATCACATACAAGGACTCGCGTGTCCTGGGGTCCGTGTTTTAAAGGAGTTGTGCTTTCTTCCAAGCACAGCGCCATCCTTGTCAATAGGGTTGTGTGTGGTACTGCAGTTGCGCACCATTGTAGTGAACGGGGCACACAACCCTGGACCACCCCTTTAAGGGCCCGTTACGTGGCCCGATTATTAGACACGGACATTTGGTTCCTGCAGTATAAATGTGCCAACGAGCAGCTGATGAATGACGAAGCGCTCGTTTGTTGAGCGATCTGGTTTAGTGTGTTCACACATCCGATATTGGGACGGAATCTACGGCCAACTCCGCTTACAGTGGGACGCCACGTCCGCGTATCATGACAGACTTTTCTGCCGCGCATTTAAAAAAAAAATTATCACGTAACGCAGATGTACTAGGAAATTCTACACGTGGATTTTGCCCGCAGACTAGCGCTAATCCGTCACTTAGCCGCAGATGTCTGCCGCAGTTGTTGAGGCAGAACCCATGTGTAAATCTCCTCCCGCAGCGATCCTGTGGGTCAGTAATCTCACAGCATGTTCTATTTTTCTGCGATTTAGCATTAACCCTCTCCAATCCACTGTCTGACGTCTCAAGACATTATGATTTAAGGCTGTACAGCTCCGATGTTGGAAGACATCCGACGGTGTTCTCTTACTGTATATTGCCAGCCTCTCTGCTGTCTGAGCCTATCCAACGTGTCGCCTCATGCAGTACTGGCTTTAGCCAGCAGATAGCGCCATTGTATAACAGCAGAAAAAGAGTAAGCCCCCTAGGAAAACCAGAATACAAATTGGATTGGAAAGGGTTAAACTAACCTGTTGTTACTACAGGAAAACCGCATCGCCCTCGCACGTACACACACGTTTAACGCAATTTTTCCATTTTCCCATTGGCAGACCGTGTGACCTTCCCGCACATGAATATTGTGTGTTCAGCTGTACAGTTTTCTCGTAAATCGCATCGCCCTCGCAGTGAAAACTGAATATCGGTTTGACTTTCTCTGATCGGTATTGCGCTTGCCTGCACAGCGTCACCTGCAGTTGTTCTCTGCCCCTCCCCTCCCAGTCCGCCTGTTTTCGGTCATCTACGAAGGCTGCAGCAGTTTTCTAACTACCTAATGCCCCATTAGGGTAGCAAACGATGCCAGCTGCGCGCCCCGGTGATGCGCCTCCAGTGCCGTTACACAGAGGCGAGTATCGCTGGCCTCGCTCACTGCTGCCGGCATGGAGGTGGAGTGAACTGGGGAGCATTCTCCACTCAACTGCCGTCATTCGCTGTAAGCAGTCAGTCGTTCAGAAGTGACCGACTGCAGTTTACATGGAGCGGCGTCTAGTCGGTGCATGCGCTTACACAGGACGATTAGCGGTCGGATTCCTGCAGGAGCCTGGATGATTCTGAATAGCGATGAGCGAGCACCCAAATGCTCGCGTCCGCGCTATTCGAGCTTTTCTTAAAATTCGAGAGCTCTACTCGAGTAACGAACCCCATTGACTACAATGGAGACTCAAGCATTTTTGTATGTGGGACACCGGGTCCCGAGCTTTTTTTTTCTTGGTTTGTTCTCTCTCTCTCTCTCTCTCACTCCCCCTCTCCCTCTCTCTCTATGTAGCCCCCTCTCTCTATCTATCCCCCTCTCTCTATCTATCCCTCTCTCTCTATCCCTCTCTCTATCCCTCTCTCTCTCTATCCCTCTCTCTCTCTATCTCTATCTCTCTATCTATCCCCCCTCTCTCTCTCTATCTATCCCTTTCTCTCTCTATCTATCCCTCCCTCTCTCTCTCTATCTATCCCTCTCTCTCTCTATCTATCCATCTCTCTCTCTATCTATCCATCTCTCTCTCTATCTATCCCTCTCTCTCTCTATCTATCCCTCTCTCTCTCTCTATCTATCCCTCTCTCTCTCTCTCTCATTCTATCTATCCCTCTCTCTCTCTCATTCTATCTATCCCTCTCTCTCTCTCTCATTCTATCTATCCCTCTCTCTCTCTCTCATTCTATCTATCCCTCTCTCTCTCTCTCATTCTATCTATCCCTCTCTCTCTCTCTCTCTCATTCTATCTATCCCTCTCTCTCTCATTCTATCTATCCCCCTCTCTCTCTATCTATCTATCCCTCTCTCTCTCTATCTATCCCTCTCTCTCTATCTATCCCTCTCTCTCTCCCTCTCTCTCTCTCTATCTATCCCTCTCTCTCTATCTATCCCCCCCTCTCTCTCTATCTATCCCTCTCTCTCTCTCTATCTATCCCTCTCTCTCTCTATCTATATCCCTCTCTCTCTATCTATCCCTCTCTCTCTCTATCTATCCCTCTCTCTCTATCTATCCCTCTCTCTCTATCTATCCCCCCTCTCTCTCTCTATCCCTCTCTCTCTATCTATCCCCCCCTCTCTCTCTATCTATCCCTCTCTCTCTATCTATCCCTCTCTCTCTCCCCCTCTCTATCTATCCCTCTCTATCTATCCCTCTCTCTCTCTATCTATCCCTCTCTCTCTCTCTATCTATCCCTCTCTCTCTATCTATCCCTCTCTCTCTCTATCTATCCCTCTCTCTCTATCTATCCCTCTCTCTCTATCTATCCCTCTCTCTCTATCTATCCTTCTCTCTCTATCTATCCCCCTCTCTCTCTCTCCCTCTCTATCTATCCCTCTCTCTCTCTCTCCCTCTCTATCTATCCCTCTCTATCTATCCCTCTCTATCTATCCCTCTCTATCTATCCCTCTCTATCTATCCCTCTCTCTCTCTATCTCTATATCCCTCTCTCTCTATCTATCCCTCTCTCTCTCTATCTATCCCTCTCTCTCTATCTATCCCTCTCTCTCTATCTATCCCCCCTCTCTCTCTCTATCCCCCCCCTCTCTCTCTATCCCTCTCTCTCTATCTATCCCCCCCTCTCTCTCTATCTATCCCTCTCTCTCTATCTATCCCTCTCTCTCTCTCCCTCTCTATCTATCCCTCTCTATCTATCCCTCTCTATCTATCCCTCTCTCTCTCTCTATCTATCCCTCTCTCTCTCTCTATCTATCCCTCTCTCTCTATCTATCCCTCTCTCTCTCTCTATCTATCCCTCTCTCTCTCTCTCTCTATCTATCCCTCCCTCTCTCTCTCTCTATCTATCCCTCCCTCTCTCTCTATCCCTCCCTCTCTCTCTATCTATCCCTCTCTCTCTATCTATCCCTCTCTCTCTATCTATCCCTCTCTCTCTATCTATCCCTCTCTCTCTATCTATCCCTCTCTCTCTCTCTCCCTCTCTATCTATCCCTCTCTCTCTCTCTCCCTCTCTATCTATCCCTCTCTATCTATCCCTCTCTATCTATCCCTCTCTCTCTCTCTATCTATCCCCCGCTCTCTCTCTATCTATCCCTCTCTCTCTCTATCTATCCCCCCCTCTCTCTCTATCTATCCCCCCTCTCTGTCTCTCTCTATCTATCCCCCCCTCTCTCTCTCTCTATCTATCCCCCCCCTCTCTCTCTCTCTCTCTCTATCTATCCCCCCCCCTCTCTCTCTATCCCCCCCCTCTCTCTCTCTCTATCCCCCCCTCTCTCTCTCTCTCTCTCTGTGGCGGTAAGGGGCCAAAACAGGCACGTCACAGCGGGGAGGAGCCAAAAAGTGGGGCGGGGTCGAACACTGCGTGATGCTCGTTCGAGTAACGAGCACCATCGAGTACGCTAATACTCGAACAAGCATCAAGCTCGGCAAAGTACGTTCGCTCAACTCTAATTCTGAACGATAACACTGGTCAATAACCATTTTAGTGCCGGTTACATCGGAGTGATCTTAGGTTGAGTTTAGGATGGTGAATCCTAATATGCCAACGGTTTCACTAGATTGGCTCTAGTTTTTGAGATATTGTAAGTTCTACCGAAAAACTTAAAAAAGCATGAAAATTCACATGAAAAGTATAAGCCACTCACAAAGCAGTATGAAAACAATAGCAAATCATTGGAAAGTAAACATATTAAATACACGGTGACACAGAAGGCAACATACTCTTCACAATTATTACATGAAAGAACTCTCCTATGCCAGTGATCAAGACAATCGCGTTGGAGATTCCAGCAGTCGTCTGCCATCATGGGCCTGTCCCATCTTCCTTGATACCTTTCCTCCATTACTTTGATGTCCTGATGGAATCTCTCCTCCTGTGAAATCACCAAGATTGACGGGAAATCTATTTAGGTGGCTATGGAGGAAGTCTACCTTGATGCTCATATTAGCCCTCAAATTCTGAAAGCTTGTGAGCATGTCATGAACCAATTCTTCCTAGTTGTGTGCTTGGTTCCCCAAGAAAGTCCTTACAACAGAGACAGAACTACACCAGGCAGATGCTTCACTATCAGTCTTGACTTCACTGAATTTGGAATCATTGATGAGCTTTCGAGTTTCAGGACCATCGAAGTTTCCTGCTTTCAGATCTTCACTACTGAGTCCAGGGAAGGATTTGTAAATGTACTTGAAGCAATTAGAATTTTTGTCCAAGGCCTTAACAAGTTGCTTCCTGAGGCTCGGCTTTATATGGAGCGGGGGAGGATGATTTTTTTCCCTATCAACCACATGCTCATTTATGTGATCGCTGCACCAACTGTCATATTTTCCCTTGAAGGCCATGTCCCCTTTTTCCAGTGATCTTGCTTAGCCTTGCTAGATGAATCATGGGTGCTTTGTGTATCCACTTGGCTGCCCAAGCAGGAAGTTGACCATCTCCAAACCACCACAGATAAGCCACTTGTGCTGATGAGAACCAGGTTTCTGCAGAACCATCTTACTGTTGTTGTACTCTTCACGAAGTTTTGTTGGGTGGGCAGGTGGGATGGATAGTGAGTACCACTGGGTAATGGCACACATTTTAAGCTTTTGATGGACTTGTCTATAAAGAGTCGCCAGTCTTCTGGTCGATGATCTGGAAGACCGATCTCAAGACGTAGTCCCGGGACATTACTGCAGTACACAATGTCCTCATCTTCACTGAAGTATGGAAGAAGTCTCTTTTCTCTTGTCCGGTAAGCTGTAATATTAGCTTCTCTTCCTTCAGTCTGGATGCCAAGAGTTCAGATGCTTGCTTAGACAGACTGAGGTCTCGTATCAAGTCACTGAGTTCTTCCTGGGAGAACTGCCGAGGTGTAGAAACACTAGTGTTACATTCGAAGCCTTGCAAGTCTTCAACTTCTGATGATGAAAGTTCAGGAAGTGTGGTATATACTGGCACTGGCACATCTTCACTGAGTGGCACAGGGCGCCCTGCTGACTCCAAATCAGGATACTTCCACTTATGTTTCTTGTACCTATTGATGGCTTTTAGATTCACAACACAAAAATAACAGTTGGTGATTTCGTAGCTCTCTCCATACCATAGGCCAGTGATGGCGAGCCTTTTAGAGACCGAGTGCCCAAACTGCAACCCAAAACCCACTTATTTATTGCAAAGTGCCAACATGTCAGGGGGCGGGGCTTATCACAGCGTATGATTTTACCCCCGTCGTTCTGAAAAAGGATCGGGCCGCTTCAAAAATAGACCAGGGTGTGGATTTTGCCTGCTCTTTGGATGCGGAAATACTGCAGAAAGTCCTCAGCGGAAATGTCTGTGGAAAATTCTGCAGCATTTCCACATCCAAAAAGCAGTCACAATCTGCACCCTGTCTATTTTAAAACAGCCCTGCCCATTTCCGCCACATGTAAACATACCCCAGCGGTAATAGTGACACCCCCCCCAGCTGCCCCCAGTATAGTAGTGACACCCCACAGCCGCCCCCCACAGCGCACCCCCACGTAATAGTGACTCCCCACAGCGCACCCCTGCGTAATAGTGACTCCCCACAGCGCACCCCCGCGTTATAGTGACTCCCCACAGCGCACCCCCGCGTAATAGCGACACCCCACAGCGCACCCCCGCAGTAATAGCGACACCCCACAGCGCACCCCCGCAGTAATAGCGACACCCCACAGCGCACCCCCGCAGTAATAGCGACACCCCACAGCGGCCCCCCCGCAGTAATAGCGACACCCCACAGCGGCCCCCCCACGTAATAGCGACACACTACAGTGGCCCCCCCGTGTAATAGTGACACACCACAGTGGCCTCCCCGCGTAATAGGGACACACCACAACGACCCCCCGAGTAATAACGACACCCCACAGCAGCCCCCCGCGTAATAGTGACACCCCACAGTGGCCCCCAGAGTAATAGCAACACCCCACAGCTTACCCCCAGTCTGTGCTGCAGCCGCTCTGGGTCCTGCTCTCCAGCTGCCAACGCCACTCCCTCCACTGGCAGTGACTGTGCTCATGCCGCTGGCACTCTGTCTTCTGCTGCCGACGCCACTCCCTCCAGCGTCACTGCTGCTGCCGCCGCTGCTCTCTCTGCTCGATCCGCCGCTGCTCTCTCTGCTCGATCCGCCGCTGCTCTCTCTGCTCGATCCGCCGCTGCTCTCTCTGCTCAATCCGCCGCTACTCTCTCTGCTCGGTCTGCCGCTGCTCCCTCTGCACCGTCTGCCGCCGACGCTTCCCCTGGTAAGGCCACACACGCCCCCAGCCTATCAGAAGCTGGGGGTGTTACAACATTTCAAACCCCTGTATTATGTCGCCACCCCTAACTTCTGGTGGCGACATAATACAAGAGTACCGGGGAGCCGCAGCCCCTGCTGGTACTCGCAAGTGGTGAGCGGCCGATGGCGGTGTGTGCCAGCAGGGAGGGCTCTGCGTGCCACCTCTGGCACGCGTGCCATAGATTCACCACCACTGCCATAGGCACTCCAAAGTTTAAACTTTTCTTTTTTTTTGATTTGTCCACTTCCGTAGACCGTCCACACAGGTTTTACAAAACTTATGAGGAGCCCAAGACTTATCTTGGTCCCCAAGATGAATCCTGAAATATGCAAAATATGCTTCCTTAAGGCCGCCTGCAGACGGTCGGATCCCCTGCGAGAATTCTCGCAGCGGGACCCGACCCGAGCCCCTGCAGGGACCAGTGCGGCGCTCACCTCTCCTGTGGCTCCGGCTCTTTTATGTGCCAGCCAGCCGGCGCATGCGCAGAGCAGAGCTAGCGACTCGGGAGCGACATTTCTGTGCGGGTCTCGCAGAAATAGAGCATGCCGCGATTTGTTTTTTGCGTGTGATTTCGCCGGAGACCAGTAATGTCAGAATACAAAGCTTATTTGATGAACACCCTGTATTTTAAAAACTAGAGCCAATTTAGAAAAAACAATCAGCAATACCAAAACATTTTTTGTTGGCCTGTGAATCATCCCATGTAAACGGGCCATTCCGCACACTGTGCACTACTTGTGATTGGCCAGTGCTGAACATGTGAGCAGCTGTGGCCAACCGGAGCAGGTACGCTGGTACTCATAACGGAAGCACTGCGGGGTCTGCAGATTGCTTAACCATCTTGGATGGCCAAAAAAGGAACCTGACGCCGGCAGATCGGAGGGAAGAACTCTTGCAGGTAATGTACCCGCTTCCCACTCCAGTCCAGAAACCAGAGGGGCGCTTATATAGGACAAGCACTACGCTATTGCCCCGGACTCGGTAGTAAGGCGGTGCGCACATCTGCGTCAGGAGCGTCTGTCACGTATGCATCAGTCCGGTGGACATGCATGGAAGGACCCCATGGACCCCAGTATAAGATAATGGCGTCCACTGCTTGCTGCCGCAGTCTATAGTGCAGCAGATTCTGCATCATTTCATGTTTTGTGTTTCTGATGGCAGCGATGGCTTTAGAGGGGTATTTCCATCTCTGTGTCTCATAGATGAGATGTGAATCTGCTGCTATAGTTACCGGCCGCTGACTACGTAAACAGCCGGTCGCTTCGGCGTAGCGCTGTTGCGTAGTTTCCATTGAAATGAATGGGAGCTACGGAAACGGTGTAGCACAGTGCAGTATGCTGTTCCTGGGGTGCTACGGTGTAGCACAGTGCAGTATGCTGTTCCTGGGGTGTTACGGTGTAGCACAGTGCAGTATGCTGTTCCTGGGGTGTTACGGTGTAGCACAGTGCAGTATGCTGTTTCTGGGGTGTTACGGTGTAGCACAGCGCAGTATGCTGTTCCTGGGGCGTTACGGTGTCGCACAGTGCAGTAAGCCGTTCCTGGGGTGTTACGGTGTCGCACAGTGCAGTATGCTGTTCCTGGGGCGTTATGGTGTAGCACGGTGCAGTATGCTGTTCCTGGGGCGTTACGGTGTAGCACGGTGCAGTATGCTGTTCCTGGAGCGTTACGGTGTAGCACAGTGCAGTATGCTGTTCCTGGGGTGTTACGGTGTAGCACAGCGCAGTATGCTGTTCCTGGGGCGTTACGGTGTTGCACAGTGCAGTATGCTGTTCCTAGGGCGTTACGGTGTAGCACGGTGCAGTATGCTGTTCCTGGGGCGTTACAGTGTTGTACAGTGCAGTATGCTGTTCCTGGGGCGTTACGGTGTAGCACAGTGCAGTATGTTGTTCCTCGGGCGATACGGTGTAGCACAGCGCAGTATGCTGTTCCTGGGGCGTTGCGGTGTAGCACAGTGCAGTATGCTGTTCCTGGGGTGTTACGGTGTAGCACAGCGCAGTATGCTGTTCCTAGGGCGTTACGGTGTAGCACGGTGCAGTATGCTGTTCCTGGGGCGTTACGGTGTAGCACGGTGCAGTATGCTGTTCCTGGGGCGTTACGGTGTAGCACGGTGCAGTATGCTGTTCCTGGGGCGTTACGGTGTAGCACGGTGCAGTATGCTGTTCCTGGGGCGTTACGGTGTAGCACGGTGCAGTATGCTGTTCCTGGGGCGTTACGGTGTAGCACGGTGCAGTATGCTGTTCCTGGGGCGTTACGGTGTAGCACGGTGCAGTATGCTGTTCCTGGGGCGTTACGGTGTAGCACGGTGCAGTATGCTGTTCCTGGGGCGTTACGGTGTAGCACGGTGCAGTATGCTGTTCCTGGGGCGTTACGGTGTAGCACAGTGCAGTATGCTGTTCCTGGGGTGTTACGGTGTAGCACAGTGCAGTATGCTGTTCCTGGGGTGTTACGGTGTAGCACAGTGCAGCATGCTGTTCCTGGGGTGTTACGGTGTAGCACAGTGCAGTATGCTGTTCCTGGGGTGTTACGGTGTAGCACAGTGCAGTATGCTGTTTCTGGGGTGTTACGGTGTAGCACAGTGCAGTATGCTGTTCCTGGGGCGTTACGGTGTAGCACAGCGCAATATGCTGTTCCTAGGGCGTTACGGTGTAGCACAGTGCAGTATGCTGTTCCTTGGGCGTTACGGTGTAGCTAGTTGTGCTACGCTGTTTCCACCACTCCCGTTCACTAGAATTAGAGGATGGGCAAACAGCGCTGCGCCAAAGTATTCGTGTGTTTTTGGCAGGTAGTTGGCAGGTGTTTTTGGCAGCCCTGAAAATCCGGGGTGAATACCCCTCTCGGTGTCGGAGTCCTCGTACACAAGGGGCGGTTCTCTCCAGTAGACAAGCGTCGATCAGGGAGATCGCTGCCCGGCCGCTTCCACGTGTGGCAAACAATAGTTCATCCTGCAGAGAACCATGGCCTCACGTGGGCAGACGGTCAGGTGCAGTCGTTGGTCTCCAATCTCTCCGGCTGTTCCAGAACTACAACTCCCAGCATGTCCTGCCAGCTGCAGTCATCCCATATACAGACGACTGCTGAGTGTTTACAGAAAGCCCCGAGTCAGGGCGATGGGCCGCGGATCACTGGGGGGGGGGGGGGTTAGTTCCTCAGTAACCGCAGCAGGAAGTGCAAGACTTGTGTCACACGGAAACCCCCCTGCAAGATGTTACCCAACGGAGAGAGCTGCGCTGTATGCTGCATCCTGCCCCGCAGCCGGCAGGGAATGCTGGGACTTGTAGTGTTATACCTGGCATGGCGGGAAGGTTGAACAGTGACAAGAGGGCGTTATAGTGATGCAGTAGGTAATGTGTGATCTGACCCGGGTGGGGGATCCGGTTATCAGTAGACCCATCGGGTCGGTCCTCATCGACCCGACCCCCCCCCCCCCCCCCTACATCTAATTCACTTCATTATCTGTGAACCCTCATGTTTTACTTTAATGGTGGGAAAATCAATATGGCCGCTAATTATCCCGGCGGAGGGCGGCTTATGTATTCCTGACCGCTAACTGTTAACTAATGTGCGCTCATATAACCGGAGTATACGTGCAGTAATTATACCGCCGCAGTATCACACGTGAGAGGATTAGATACACAACTCAGAAGACTGTATCACATGAGATTAGATACATAGCTCTGCAGACTGTATCACATGAGATTAGATACACGGCTCAGCAGACTGTATCACATTAAATTAGATACACGGCTCAGCAGACTGTATCACATAGGATAGGATTAGATACATGGATCAGCGATCAGTATCATACAGGATAGGATTAGATACACGGCTCAGAAGATTGTATCACATGAGATTAGATCAATGGCTCAGTAGACAGTATCACACAGGATAGGATTAGATACACGGCTCAGCAGACAGTATCACACAGGATAAGATTAGATACACAGCTCAGCAGACAGTATCACACAGGATAGGATTAGATACACGGCTCATCAGACAGTATCACACAGGATAGGATTAGATACACAGCTCAGCAGACAGTATCACACAGGATAGGATTAGATACACGGCTCATCAGACAGTATCACACAGGATAAGATTAGATACACGGCTCAGCAGACAGTATCACACAGGATAGGATTAGATACACGGCTCATCAGACAGTATCACACAGGATAGGATTAGATACACGGCTCAGCAGACAGTATCACACAGGATAGGATTAGATACACAGCTCAGCAGACAGTATCACACAGGATAGGATTAGATACACGGCTCAGCAGACAGTATCACACAGGATAGGATTAGATACACGGCTCATCAGACAGTATCACACAGGATAGGATTAGATACACAGCTCAGCAGACAGTATCACACAGGATAGGATTAGATACACAGCTCAGCAGACCGTATCACACAGGATAGGATTAGATACACGGCTCAGCAGACAGTATCACACAGGATAGGATTAGATACACGGCTCAGCAGACAGTATCACACAGGATAGGATTAGATACACAGCTCAGCAGACAGTATCACACAGGATAGGATTAGATACAAGGCTCATCAGACAGTATCACACAGGATAAGATTAGATACACGGCTCAGCAGACTGTATCACACAGGATAGGATTAGATACACGGCTCAGCAGACAGTATCACACAGGATAGGATTAGATACACGGCTCAGCTGACAGTATCACACAAGATAGGATTAGATACACGGCTCAGCAGATTGTATCGCATGAGATTAGATCAATGGCTCAGCATCAGTATCACACACGGTAGGATTAGATACGCTGGCAGTCGGTGGCCGCTCTCCTCCGCAGCGATGCTACTGGATGAGGGCGGCTGCGTTGCTGGTTGCCATGGTTATAGATAGAACACTAGTGAGCAGAGAGATATTTCAGGACTCCGGTGTTGGTGGATGATGCAGCCGTCGCTCCGCAGCCCCTCCGCACACGGCCATGTCCGTGGAGAAGTCTCCCCTCGCAGGCTCCAGACCATGACCTGGAGGGCCAAGAGGCCCAGCGAGCGGGGAGCCGCGGGGCCGGTGGGTACAGAAGTAGTCCTTGCGTCATGTGACATGGCGGATAGTCTGGGGTCTCCGCTGACCTGTCTGTGTCTTCTCTATGCAGAATAAAGAAAAGGAGAAGATGAAGGAGAGAGAAAAGGACTCCAAAGAGAAGGACACGCGCTACACTAATGGCCACCTCTTCACCACCATCACCGTGTCCGGGACCACCATGTGCTTCGTCTGCAGCAAGAGCATCACGGCTAAGGAGGCTCTTATATGTCCCAGTAAGTATGTGAACCCCCTTGGTGATGTCATTGGCTCACCTTATACCCCAGACGTTGGAGGCTATTGACCAGGCCCCCCACATAACATGCCGGGCGGTCAGGCCTTAGGTACTGCGCCCATCCTGCGGGGCGTAGACCACTGGGCACCATGAGATGTGTGGGTGTACAGCAGAGCCCTGGCGGTGGGGGAGCTGTGAGGACCTCTGCAGGCGGCAAAGCTGGAAATTCATGAAAAACGGGGCAGCAAATGGTTAAATGGAGAAACACAGGAGCCCACCTGCCGTCGGGCACAGATGCCCTATTCATGCCGCCTACATCATGTTATCTTCAGGTGTTTTTGCCGTTGCCTAACATTAAGGATTGTTGCTATGGGTAATTCTGGGCATAGACATGAGTGCCTATCTGAGCACCTACTGAGGAGAGGTAAGCCATTTACAGGGGTGCTCTAGTGGTCACATCATGTAACACTACTGATGATGACCGGGCATTGTGCGGCGGGGTAAGGAAATAACGGGCGTCACAATGTGGACCTCCTGCCATAACAGGTAATGAGCGCGGATGGTCCGTACACGCCAGCACATGCGTGACCGCAGTGCTCATAGATCTAGGAGTGATTGACTGATGGATGTCCGCGATTTCACATTCCGTCTGGCTGCAGTCATACAGGATAGCAGTGGCGAGATATGTCTATGTCTAGCCATTGTAGGGTCTATATGTGCATGCTGAGACCTGTAGTTCTCCGGTGGACCGCCATCACTCTGGTTTCTGATATATAAATACATAAGCCTCCGCGAGCTCCTGGACGCCACGTATTAAAGGGTTCGTTCACACGTAGCGAAGATGTTGCATATATATATATATATATATATATGTTGCATCATCGGGGAAAGATGGCAGCGCTCAGAAGCGGCTGACTGTGTGCGCTGCGCTGTTGGTGCCGGCAGTGAGCAGTCAGCATTCAGAGGCCAGAGGAGCTGCTGAATCCAAGTCAGAGTCCGCACTAGTGGTTGTGTGAGCGTACTTGTAGAGTCATGATGGAGGATGTAGCGCTTCTCAGAGAACGCCGCACACACCGTAAGCTGCAAGTAGGTCCAAAGTTGGATGCGTTAATCTACACGAACGGCCCCTTTATTAGAGACCCTCCTCTAGTGGCGCGTTAGACTCCTTGTGAACCAGCAATTTGTCGCGCCGTAGATTCCACTCGGTGATTAAATCGTTCTGCAGGAATATCGGCCCCTGCGGACAGGAAGCTTCTTGTAGTTGCTGCAGATTAGATGGAGATGCTGACATGTTCTGTCTAGCTGACAGGAAGGGGTCAGCGATTCATGCTGCTCGCACCAAATTCTGACCTCCCATCAGCAACAGAAATCTGTCTCCATCTGACCAGGAGATGTTTCTCCACTGCTCAGTGATACAAGCTTTGCGCTCTTTTGCTCGCTGGAGTCTCACCTTCCTGTTTCTCTTAGACACAATGGCGCTGGAACTGGTCATCTGCTGTTATAGCCCATCCGTGCTAAGGAGCGGCTGGTTGTGCGTTCGGACACGTTAGTTGGAGCTCCAGCGTTGTATTTACTAACTGTGCAGCGCCTGTTGGTCAGAATGATTCCTGACATCCTCCTCTGACCCCTTTCAGTGATGAGATGTTTCCATCCACAGGATCGCATTTCACTGAATGCTTTTCTCGATCGCGCCTTTCACGGTATACCTGCAGCATACATCTACGGATCTGAGTAATGCGATATGGTAGCGGTGACGGATAATATACGCACGCCTGTAGGAGATAGTTGCACCCAAGAATTGTTTAGATATTTGTAGATATCAGCCCAACAACTTGTATGCCACGGGGGCTTACGTGCCTCCTAGGTCGAGGACAGCTGCAGTTTGCACCCTGGCATCAGCGCAGAAGACCTCTGGTCATATTGGGTGAGTGGACTTTGCAGCGGATGCCCCATTTCCCGCCGCAGTGTGAACAGCTCACTGTATCCAGTGAGATATGAGTGGCCCTCCGTCCCTCTCAGCGGAGCGCACACGTGCCGCCGCCGGGAGCGTCTCTCTGCCAACGTGAGATTTCTTTAGAACATGCTGTTCTGTGGATTCAGTACATTTCCAAAAATGTGTCTGCATCCACCCCCCCGTCCTGCCGGAATACATTAGTGTTACATATGGCTGGCAGACTCGCGGCTCATCTGTAATACGGATGAGATCTCTGTCCGCTGTAGTATTATACAATGAATGGCCACTTTATTAAAGACCCCAACTCTTTTATTAGAGCTCCCAGCTCTATGTTGAGCCCCCGGCCCTCTCACAATTGGTGCTGCCTTGTATGTAGATTCTCCCCGTGACTCCTGCGTGTGGCATAAAATCACGTGAAAAATTTTCTGTGGATCAGTTTCAGTGTGAATCCACATTAGATGAAAAATCCAGCGATCGGAGCGACTTTCAAGGAGGTCCGGTCATCGATGCTAGACTAGCCGGGGGCTCACTGCCAACCTCGGGGGGGGGGGGGGTTTCTCTTGTAACGGTGTGGAGAATATACAGAGAATGGTGTGATCAAGGAAAACATCCAGCGAAAGGCGATCCTGTGGAAGGAAACAACTCATCACCGAAAGGGGTCAGAAGAGGATGTCAGGAATCGTTCTGACCAACAGGCACTGCACAGTCAGTAAATACAACGCTGGAGCTCCAACTAACGTATCTGAAGACCAATGGAGGTCCAATGCACTACTAGATGGGGGTCTCTAATAAAGTGGCCATTCAGTGCAGTGGGGAAGACATTGCTGTTCTTTTTACATGGACTCCTTATAGGCTGACTAGACAGATAGACTGTTAGAAATTAAATGGTTAAATGAGTCCTTTACTCACAGATTAATCCATTTGTTTAGTGCCCCCCTCCCCCAGCTCCCCTAGGACCCCTTAATACGACTGCTTGTTCTGCCATCCCCCTGCAGCGGTACTAATTATCACAGACTTCCGTGTTTGATCTGTTCCGTCTCCAGGCAAGATCCACATTTCTGTCAGAGCTGTAATCTGAGGTTTGCAAGGTAAATACTGGGCGGAGATTTCTGCTCTCATGGCTGGTATATTTATCCAGGATAACGAGACCACACAAACGAATGACTTCTAATTCCAGATTAAACCGCCACCTATGGCTGCAGCCTCTAATCCCACCGCAATCCCAAATACGGGTCATCTAATTGTCAGATCAGTAAAGCTCGCCAGCATCCGAAAGCCTGAGAATCACAGTACAAATATCAAACAAGCAATCCACAATACACCCTAGAGTATGACAATGCATAGAACACCAATCCTCCAGAGCTGAAATCACCCAGCATTCCATGCTGCTCCAGTCTCACTGTACTGTTATCTGATGTATAAAAAGCCAATTGACTCCTAGATTATAGAAGCTCAGGATCAAAACAGGATAAGTAATATATGTCCACAATGACTCTACCAGCAGAATAGTGAGTGCAGCTCTGGGGTATAATACAGAATGTAACTCAGGATCAGTACAGGATAAGTAATGTATGTACGCAGTGATGCCACCAGCAGAATAGTGAGTGCAGCTCTGGAGTATAATACAGGATGTAACTCAGGATCAGTACAGGATAAGTAATATATGTACACAGTGACTCAACAGCAGAATAGTGAGTGCAGCTCTGGAGTATAATATAGGATATACCTCAGGAACAGTACAGGATAAGTAATGTATGTACACAGTGACTCTACCAGCAGGATAGTGAGTGCAGCTCTGGAGTATAATACAGAATGTAACTCAGGATCAGTACAGGATAAGTAATGTATGTACGCAGTGACACCACCAGCAGAATAGTGAGTGCAGCTCTGGAGTATAATACAGAATGTAACTCAGGATCAGTACAGGATAAGTAATATATGTACACAGTGACTCAACAGCAGAATAGTGAGTGCAGCTCTGGAGTATAATATAGGATATACCTCAGGAACAGTACAGGATAAGTAATGTATGTATATAGTGACTCTGCTATTTATATATAAAGCGCAGCATGGGGTTTTCTCTCAGTTGGGGTAATGTTGTCAGTGCCGATGAAGGCTGTAGTGGTTGTGCAGGCTGTGAGCAGCGCCCCATGTCCTCAGTCCCTCCACGGTGCAGCTGTCCCCACCTGTCCCGGAGTCCCTTCCAAGCAGCTGCGCAGCCTTCACCCTTAATAGCTTCCTTGTGCTCCAACAGACAGCATCTGCGCAGACGGTCAGCTGCAGTCGGAGTAATCCCAGCCTGCGGCCCCTCGTATCCCTGCCGCAGTTGTGTAGTATTTTGGTCGCTCACCTGTCGCTCTGTGCCGTTACTTTTCTGTATAATTATAGATAAATCTTCCCTGATAATGATAATCAGTCACTCTGGCATGAGACTCCAGATCTGTGAGGGTGAAGCCTGCGCCCCGTCTGCGGCTCTCCTGGCCCTGGGTGAAGCCTGCGCCCCGTCTGCGGCTCTCCTGGCCCTGGGTGAAGCCTGCTCCCCGTCTGACACTCTCCTGGCCCTGGGTGAAGCCTGCGCCCCGTCTGCGGCTCTCCTGGCCCCGGGTGAAGCCTGCGCCCCGTCTGCGGCTCTCCTGGCCCCGGGTGAAGCCTGCGCCCCGTCTGCGGCTCTCCTGGCCCCGGGTGAAGCCTGCGCCCCGTCTGCGGCTCTCCTGGCCCCGGGTGAAGCCTGCGCCCCGTCTGCGGCTCTCCTGGCCCCGGGTGAAGCCTGCGCCCCGTCTGCGGCTCTCCTGGCCCCGGGTGAAGCCTGCGCCCCGTCTGCGGCTCTCCTGGCCCTGGGTGAAGCCTGCGCCCCGTCTGCGGCTCTCCTGGCCCCGGGTGAAGCCTGCGCCCCGTCTGCGGCTCTCCTGGCCCTGGGTGAAGCCTGCGCCCCGTCTGCGGCTCTCCTGGCCCTGGGTGAAGCCTGCGCCCCGTCTGCGGCTCTCCTGGCCCTGGGTGAAGCCTGCGCCCCGTCTGCGGCTCTCCTGGCCCTGGGTGAAGCCTGCGCCCCGTCTGCGGCTCTCCTGGCCCTGGGTGAAGCCTGCGCCCCGTCTGCGGCTCTCCTGGCCCTGGGTGAAGCCTGCGCCCCGTCTGCGGCTCTCCTGGCCCTGAATACATTTTGGACTACAGAATATCTTGTGACATTTACAAAACCCCTTTTGTGTACTGAAATCTGTTCTTCTCCTGCATGTAACAGACTCACAACCTGTATAACAGGAGGGGCGGCGGGCCGTGGGATCTAATGTGTGATTAACACACAATGTCGCTTCCCGCCTCCGTAAATCGGGCTCAGCCCAGATCAGAGACGGCACAGATTTTAATTAGTTAATTTTGGAAGTTATTAAGCATCTCAGACGATGTGGTGACAAGTCTGCTGGCCCGGAGTGTAACCAACAATGTCACCACCTTGTAGCAACACGGAGCATAAGGAGAACCACACATCTATCTGTGATACCGAGTGCTGGGCCGTGTATCTAATCCTATCCTGTGTGATACTGTCTGCTGAGCCGTATATCTAATCCTATCCTGTGTGATACTGTCTGCTGAGCCGTATATCTAATCCTACCTTGTGTGATACTGTCTGCTGAGCCGTGTATCTAATCCTATCCTGTGTAATACTGTCTTCTGAGCTGTGTATCTAATCCTATCCAGTGTGATACTGTCTGCTGAGCCGTGTATCTAATCCTGTTGTGTGTGATACTGTCTGCTGAGCCGTGTATCTAATCCTATCCTGTGTAATACTGTCTTCTGAGCTGTGTATCTAATCCTGTTGTGTGTGATACTGTCTGCTGAGGACTGTATCTAAGCATATCCTGTGTGATACGGTCTGCTGAGCTGTGTATCTAATCCTGTCCTGTGTGATACTGTCTGATGAGCCGTGTATCTAATCCTATCCTGTGTGATACTGCCTGCTGAGCCATGTATCTAATCCCCTTTTGTGTGATACTGTCTGCTGAGCCGTGTATCTAATTCAATCCTGTGTGATACTGTCTGCTGAGCCGTGTATCTAACATCCTAATCTGTGATACTATCACTGTAGGGGGCACTAAGGGAGCATCATTACTGTGTGGGAGACACAAAGGGGGTATTGTTACTATGGGAGGGCAGTAAAGGAGTATCATGACTGCGGGGGTGGATAACTAAAAGGGCTTCATTACTGTGCGGGGGGTTAGCTAAATTGGCCATCATTACTGTATTGGAGACAAAGGGGGCATCATCATTGTGGGAGACACAAAGGGGGTATTGTTACTGTAGGGGGCACTAAGGGAATATCATTACTGTGTGTGTGGGGTAACTAACGGGGTGTCATTACTGTGTGTGTGTGGGGGGGGGGGTCACTAAGAGGGCATTGTTACTAAGTGGGGGTCACTAAGTGGGCATCATTGTGTGGGTCACTAAGAGGGCATCATTACTGTATGGGAGGGTCACTAAGGGGGCATAATTACTGAATGTGGGGGGGGGGGGTATCTGAGGGGGCATCATTACTGTATGGGAGGGTCACTAAGGAGGCATAATTACTGAATGTCGGAGGTCACTGAGGGGGCATCATTATTGTGTAAGAGGTTTTCTAAGGGGTCATCATTATTGTGTGGGTGTCAAAGAGAGTATCATTACTATGTGTGTGGGGGGTCACTGAGAGAGGGCATCATTACTGCATGAGGGTCACTGAGAGAGGGCATCATTACTGTGTGAGGGTCACTGAGAGAGGGCATCATTACTGTGTGAGGGTCACTGAGAGAGGGCATCATTACTGTGTGAGGGTCACTGAGAGAGGGCATCATTACTGTGTGGTGGTCACTGAGAGGGCATCATTACTGTGAGGGTCACTGAGAGGGCATCATTACTGTGTGGTGGTCACTGAGAGAGGGCATCATTACTGTGTGGTGGTCACTAAGAGGGCATCATTACTGTGTGGTGGTCACTGAGAGGGCATCATTACTGTGTGGTGGTCACTGAGAGGGCATCATTACTGTGAGGCGGGGAAGGTGATTGGGTGGGTTAGAGGTGTGGAATAGCACTGTAGCATGGCGTTGTCCTCCTTTCCATGCTTTGGAAGTTGGCTACCGCTATATACACCAATCCGGACACTGATGGGGGTTTGAATGTTTTTTCCTTTTGAAACCCCAATAATGTAACCGACCTATAAACCTAACAACCGAATACAAGTCCCCAGACCCCCGCACGAGGCCAGCGGGTATGTAAGAGTTAATCACAACTGTCAGGGTGGGGCAGGAGCTTCCTCGTGGGTAGAAGTGAATGGCGGAAGCCCCCCTCCTCCTCCTCTCCGTAGTCCGACCTTTATAATGTACAGTACTGAGGAGGGTCCAATACTGTGAAGAGGAGGTAGAGCCACAATCACCTCGTACCCATCAGGCATTCTGGGCGCAGTAGTGCCACTCCAGAGGACAGTGGAGGCGCTGCGCCTTTATTATACACAACGTTTTGCATCATTCTGTCTCCTGATCGGGGGGCAGTTAACTCTTTACTGGGCTTGGGACGTGGCAGCGGTTAGAGGGCCTCTGCCAGCGTACGGTGCCCTGAGGGAGATGACGTATGCTGAAGCTGCAGCGCCGGTAATGAGGAACGAGGGCAGACAACTCATCTCCTGTAGCCGCTCACAAAGGCTCCATTGTGTGGAGGCCGAATCACACAGACAGCAAATCACAAGCTCCCCGCCGAACACTGCAAAACCGCAAAAACTGCTATCTAGTGCTGAGGACACCGCCAGAACCAGGACAAGATGGCGCGTGGAACGGTCAGTTAATGCTCCTGCTATGTGCCTCATGCCTCTGCAGACAATGGCCGCCGCAGTGTCTAATGTCGTTAGCGCACTACTACCCGAGAGTATCATGGCGGTACAGTTTATAAACTGTATTCATACTCCATCGTGCGGTGCTGGATTATGACCGGCAGATATCCACCTGGTACGGTATGACGGATTTGGGCGCTGCCAGGCCATTCGCCACACTCAACCTTATTGTATTCTGACAATCACATGGAGGAAGAAGATCTTATTTTCCACGAGACAAGGAAACGCATGTGACCTTTCACCTTACTCACATCGGCGCCCTGCATCCACGTGACGTTACTATGTGTGCCCCGGAGAGGATACGCACAGGCTGCAGGGTTATTGTAGGCAAGTGCATGGCAGTAGAAGATACTGTCTGCCTGGCTGTGTATCAGCAGGGTAGGACCACCACGGACCCCTACATAGTCCCTTACATAGTAAAGATGTCCCCTTAGTGCCCACACACAGTAAAGATTCCAGCTGGGCACCACCCCACAGAAAAAGTGCCCCTCATGATGCCCCTAAATGGTGTTGATGCTCCCCCACAGAACAGAGAAGGTGCCTAAAGTGATGCCTCTTAAACAATATCTGATCCCCCTTAGTGATGCCCTCTTAGTACCTCACCATACACTAGGATGTCTCCTTTATGACTCCCTCTTCTTCCCATTACACTCACACAGACTGCCTCATGTTCCTCTGCCACCTCCCTGCCCGCTCCGGTCCCCGCAGACTCAGCCGCCGCACCGAGTCCCGACAGGATTTACAGAAACTACCGACCCAGCTCTTTGACTTCAGGCCCCGTGTGGTGGCTAAGCTGCCGTGACCACAGGGAATGGTCGGTTTTGAGGTGACAGAGGGTCAGCCATCCTGGGATGGCACCGCTAGATCCAGGATGGTTGGGAGGACTGCTATGTGGGCATTGATGTGGGCGAATCCAATATTCCAATGGCAACATTAAACCTCCAAAGCACATGAGAGGAAGTGTTGACATGGGGTCAGTGGAGCTGCTGCTTCCAGGAATGTTTTATCTAGGGGCCCAACAAAGCATACAAGTCTGGTGCATAACATGTTACCTGGATGTAGGCAGCCATATTGGATGGTATCATTGGAACCTACTAATTACCAGCTTCTCTGCTTCCTCCCTCAGCATGTAACGTCACCATACATAACCGCTGTAAGGACGCCCTGCCCAGCTGCACCAAGGTGAAGCAGAAGGTAAGCGTGGGGTCTCTTCCTGGTCCGGAGCCATCACTGGGCTGAATCATAGGGGAGATGCAATAATCTGGATTTTCCTTTTCGCAGCAACAGAAAGCGGCTTTCCTGAAGAACAATTCTGCTCTCCAGAACGTGTCTCTGAGGAATAAATGTAAGTAGGACTGCGGCCGGCGTAGAAGACTCGCGTTGTCCCATCGAGGTACTGTGTGAACACATAGTGATGCACGATGAAGACACGAGGGTTAAAGGGACCAGATCCCCACAAATTGTATTATATTTATGAAAACCAGACAGAGAAAGATTTCGCATTTTTCTGAAATGCTTTTATTTTCTGATCTGTACATTTTTCTGTATTCTGCAGTCTATACACGACTCTGGGGCGGCCATGTTTCCTGAGCTACATTTAACAGCATTTATAAGATATGCTTTATGTCCATCTCAGCTGCCATTCCCATAATAGAGAGAAGGGGGCTCATTGACCTGTATGGGAGATGCTTCTAGGCATGTTCTGTGACCTGCAGGGGGCGTCATACAGGGAGGGGGAGTAGATGGTCACCGCTGATCACCTATTGTGAATGGTGGGTCCCGTGCTATCTACATATAGGTGTCACCGCTCAGTGTTATCCTGCCTGTGATGTTAGTGAGATGACAGCTGCAAAGCTTTTTCTACAGATATCAAGAAGTGTCAGACTATTATTAGGCTTTGTGGTCAGTGTGCAGGGAGGAGGAAAGCTGTGACATCACCTATTGTGAATGGTGGGTCCCGTGTTATCTACATATAGGTGACACTGCTCAGTGTAATCCTGCCCGTGATGTTAGTGAGGTGACAACTGCAAAGCTTTCTCTACAGAACAGGAGCTGTCAGACTATTGTTAGGCTTAGAGGTCAGTGTGCAGGGAGGAGGAGGAGGCGAACTGTGACATCACCTATTGTGAATGGTGGGTCCTGTGTTATCCATATATAGGGGTTACCGCTCAGTGTAATCCTGCCTGTGATGTTAGTGAGATGACTGCTGCAAAGCTTTCTCTAATGATTAGGAAGTGTCAGACTATTACTAAAGTTCGTGCCCCATGCTAATAATGCAGGATCTTAGGAATTTTTAAAAATACAGATTGTTAATTAAAAAAATAAATAAATAAAAAGATCAAAAATTCTTGAATGTGATTTACTACAACAGGTCATTTTCTGATGACACTTTCCCTTTAAATATCAGGATGTTGTTCAGTATTGAACAGGCCTGATAAAGCATCGCAGGTTAGTTGTGCTTGTGTCATGTGATCGCGCAGGATGAGGATCTGGGTGTGTTCTGTGGATTTCCTCCTTTTTTTGAGCGGAAAAAAGTTTTTGTATTCTTAAATCTGCAATACTTTACTGCCACACTGAGGCGATCAGCAGTACTGCATGTATATATATCATATAGAAATATGGGAAATAGAATGTCTGTTCCTTTGGCCTGCAGCTTCTACATTAAGGGAGAGACCCAACTCCGCCATCTACCCTTCCGACAGCCTCCGACATTCCCTGCTAGGTTCACGGCGAGGGCGGCCATCTTTATCCCTCTCCAAAAGCGTTTCCACAACCAACATCGCTGGGTGAGATTTGGGGTTTTCTCAGTTTGGAACTTTGCATGACGACATTGGGGGGGCAACTTGTTCTTATTATGGTTGTGTTGCGCAGGAATCTAAATGATGAGAGTCCCCTGGGAATACGAAGGATCCTGTCTCAGTCTACGGACTCGCTGAACATGAGGAACCGGACGCTGTCTGTGGAGTCTCTGATTGATGAAGGAGGTTTGTATTTTTGCTGTTTTATATTAAGGCCTCATCCAACGCTCAGTATCTGTCTCCCATAGAGGCTGAGATACAAGTCTCCTTTTTTATGTCTTCAGGAGCTGATGTCATCTGCAGTCAGCTGATGAGCGATTTCGCAACGGACGAGAAAGAGTTTGAGGCAGATTCATGGAGCACAGCGGTGGATAATAACTATCTGCAGCAGCACAAGAAGGATGTGATGAAAAGGCAGGATGTTATATATGGTGAGAGGCGGAGCCAGTATTTATGGGGGCTCGTCCGGGATTAGAAAAAAGGAACAATGGCACACTAATCAGTAGGCTCTGTCTGGTATTACAGTTTATCTGAATGCTGCCATACCAGGCACTGCCCATGGACAGGAGTGGCGCTGTTCCTGGAAAAATAAGTTTTTACTTTTTTTTTTTTTTTAATCTTGGGACAGTCCCTTATTGATACCAACCAATAGGGCTCTGAGCTCCTAGAACAGAAGTCGGTGGATTTCTTGCTTTTTATAAATGGGCAGAACGTTCCTTTTTCGCTTATACATCTACTGTGCTGGTTTTCTTCTTAGAGCTTATCCAGACCGAGGGCCGCCATGTTCGCACATTGAAGATTATGACCAACTTGTTCCGTAAAGGAATGATAGAGGACCTACAGATGGATCCGGCTCTGGTGCAGAAGATGTTCCCGTGTGTGGACGAGCTCAGTGACATCCACAACCACTTCCTCACCCAGCTCTTTGAAAGGCGTAAAGACTCCCTGGAAGCTGGCAGTAACAAGAACTTTGTCATCAATAAGCTGGGAGATATCCTCATAAACCAGGTAACTACAGATACGGTACTTGTGTGCAAAATGACTTTGCAGAGTGCTAGGGGGCGCTATTAAATGGCCGATTCTTCTGGGTTATAGCTCAACTGCCTCTTGCATTGAAAAGATAGAAACCTTAACCCCTTACCACCCAGGGCGTAAATGTACGTTCCGGCTGGGAAGCAGTTCCCATGAATCGAAGTAAACTTGAGTCCTATATTGATTGGGGCATGTAAAAGGTTCACAGAGGGATGGCGATCCCTCTGTGATGTCCTTGGTCTTTCGCCATGTAATCGCTGAGGACCAATGGGTTGCCATGGCCTGTGATCGTAATGAGAAGCAATAATGCATTGCAGTACAGAAGTACTGCAATATATTATCAGAGCGATCATAGCATTGAAGTTTCAAGTACCATATAGCGACATAAAAAATGTAAAAAAAAATAAATACATTTTGCATACTCTTTAAAAAAAATAAAAAAAATCATGTTAGATATCACCTCATCTGTAATGAACCGTACAATATATTGAACACGCTTTTTGTCCTACATGGCAAAAGCTTTAAGAAGAACGCAGAAAAAACTGCTGGAAATTTTGGGGGGGTTAATTTTGCCTTCCAATAAGACTCTAAAAAAGGTGTTCTAGAACGGGAAACAGACCTGCAGAGCAGAAAGAGGGAAGGCATAGCTAGCATGTCTTGGTATTAGTGTATCTTGACACCACCGGAAGCTAGGGGTTTGACAGGCGTAATGCCCCTCTCACACCCTTAGCTCCTGATTGGATCAAGAACCTAAAGTCCTGAAAGGGGGTTACCAGCCGGGGACGCTAGGAGAATTGCGGGGGAGCCTAAGCGGGACCCATGGTGCAGAAGGAGTGGGACCCATGTGCGACAGTGACAGCGCTCCTGCCTGCTTTGGCTTCCGAAGAGGAAGCCTACAGTCCTGGACTTTAGCGGGGACACCTGTCACAGCGCTGCCATGTGCTTGGCCCGCTGAGGGAGCGGAAGCGCCTTGCTTCTTTCAAGTGCTGCCGGAGTGGGACCCGGGGATGGCAGCACTGACAACACGAGAAGCTCTTCCACATGCTGTGAGCGCAAGGGGAGCGACAGCTCAAGAGTATTGTTGGCAGTGCTCGGTGCGCGGGAGCAGGGCACAGCAGTGGGGACGCCAGTCACACCGCTCCCGGATGGGTCGGACGCAGGGGGTGTGGACGCGGGACTACACAGTGCCAGGGAGGGAGGAGAGCAGCGGGTTGCCAGCTGTGAGCCATAGGCAAACCAGCCGCCGCCAATTTGTGGCAGGGATGGAGGGTTAGGGTGAGGGGTATGTGTAACAGTTAGCCTTACATTATAACAGTAAGGCTAACTGTTACACTTACCCTTAGACTAACCCTCCATCCCTGTCAGAAATCACTGCAGCTGCTGCATGAGTTTAGTGGGCTGCCAGGACCTGCAGCTCAAGGAGCTCTGCAGCCAATCAGCTACAGGGGGCGCCACCCTCTGTCAATCTTGACTCTACCAGTTCTTCCTGGTGGTGTCAAGATACACTAATACCGCATGTCTCGTTGTGCTTTCAAGTAAGAGAATATTGGGTTACCAAACCTTGCTCTGTAGCATCCAGTGTGGTTAACAACACTTGAAACATCCTGTTACCAACTGCAGTAGGAAGGGCAGCTCTGGAACACAAATCATTGCTCTAGCTTCAGTATTGCACAGAACAGAGTCATTCATGAGCACATGGTTTTTTTTTTGGATTTTGTAATATGAAATTTGGGGTTATGATCACCATTTTTGGCTATGTTGTATTTACTCTATTTGTGCTACAGTTTTCAGGGACCAACGCAGAACACATGAAAAAAGCTTACACTGAATTCTGCAGCCAGCACCAGAAGGCTGTGAAACTCTACAAGGAACTGTTTTCCCGAGATAAGAAATTCCAGCAGCTAATAAGAGTGAGTTTTCATTGCAGTGTGGGCTTTGGGTGGGAGCTATCAACATTTTCCTCCTTTTTCTGATTTATTTCCTCTTGCCATACAGAAACTGACTCGTTCTCAGCTGCTCCGGAGGCACGGAGTTCCCGAGTGTATCCTTCTAATCACCCAGAGAATTACTAAGTACCCGGTCCTCATCGATCGCATACTGCAGAATTCTAAAGGTGAGACGTGCGTTGCGCAGATGTGAGTCATATTGCCTGCAGAGCCAAGCTTCGTATATACTCCCTGACTAATGTACCATGTGTGAGCTGCCAAGAGGAGTGGGCGACGGGAAGTGACAACCACTCTGAGCACATTTATGTCACACAAGAGAGTCACTATTTAAGACCACACATGGATGACTAAAATTTAAACTTATAGGTGTCCACATCAGAATACATTTATTGAGATCACAACAGGTGGAACAAATTGCGTAGACTTTTTGTGGCGAGTATTTTGACTGTTATGTCATTTTTTCAAGCTGCTTCAGCTGTGGACTGGTTTACATTTGCCTCTTGACTGAGTCATTCTATAATACTGCCCCCTATGTACAAGAATATAACTACTATAATACCGCCCCTATGTACAAGACTATAACTACTATAATACTGCACCCCTATGTACAAGACTATAACTACTATAATACCCCCCCATGTACAAGACTATAACTACTATAATACTGTCCTCCTATATACAAGAATATAACTACTATAATACTGCCCCTATGTACAAGAATATAACTACTATAATACCGCCCCCTATGTACAAGAATATAACTACTATAATACTGCCCCTATGTACAAGAATATAACTACTATAATACTGCCCCCTCTGTACAAGACTATAACTACTATAATACTGCCCTCTATGTACAAGAATATCACTACTATAATACTGCTCCTATGTACAAGAATATAACTACTATAATACTGCCCCCTATGTACAAGAATATAACTACTATAATACTGCCTCCTATGTACAAGAATATAACTACTATAATACTGCCCCCTATGTACAAGAAGATCACTACTATAATACTGCCACCTATGTACAAGAATATAACTACTATAATACTGATCCTATGTACAAGAATATCACTACTATAATACTGCCCCCTATGTACAAGAATATAACTACTATAATACTGCCCCCTATGTACAAGAATATAACTACTATAATACTGCCCCCTATGTACAAGAATATAACTACTATAATACTGCCCCCTATGTACAAGAATATAACTACTATAATACTTCCCCCTATGTACAAGAATATAACTACTATAATACTGTCCCCTATGTACAAGAATAAAACTACTATAATACTGCCTCCTATGTACAAGAATATAACTACTATAATACTGCCTCCTATGTACAAGAATATAACTACTATAATACTGCCTCCTATGTACAAGAATATAACTACTATAATACTGCTCCCTATGTACAAGACTATAACTACTATAATACTGCCTCCTATGTACAAGAATATAACTACTATAATACTGCCCCCTATGTACAAGAATATAACTACTATAATATTGCCCCCTATGTACAAGAATATAACTACTATAATACTGCCTCCTATGTACAAGAATATTACTACTATAATACTGCCCTCTATGTACAAGAATATCACTACTATAATACTGCCCCCTATGTACAAGTTTATAACTACTATAATACTGCCCCCTATGTACAAGTTTATAACTACTATAATACTGCCTCCTATGTACAAGAATATAACTACCATAATACTGCCCCCTATGTACAAGAGTATAACTACTATAATACTGTCCCCCTACATACAAGAATATAACTACTATAATACTGCTCCTATGTACAAGAATATTATTACTATAATACTGCCCTCTATGTACAAGAATATCATTACTATAATACTGCACCTATGTACAAGAATATAACTACTATAATACTGCCCCCTATGTACAAGAATATAACTACTATAATACTGCCCCCTATGTACAAGAATATAACTACTATAATATTGCCCCCTATGTACAAGAATATAACTACTATAATACTGCCTCCTATGTACAAGAATATTACTACTATAATACTGCCCTCTATGTACAAGAATATCACTACTATAATACTGCCCCTATGTACAAGTTTATAACTACTATAATACTGCCCCCTATGTACAAGTTTATAACTACTATAATACTGCCTCCTATGTACAAGAATATAACTACCATAATACTGCCCCCTATGTACAAGAATATAACTACTATAATACTGCCCCCTATGTACAAGAATATAACTACTATAATACTGCCCCCTATGTACAAGAATATAACTACTATAATACTGCCTCCTATGTACAAGAATATAACTACTATAATACTGCCTCCTATGGACAGGGATAGAACTACTATAATACTGCTTCTCTGTACAAGAATATACCGTATATACCGGCGTATAAGGCGACGGGGCGTATAAGACGACCCCCCAACTGTCACCTTATACGCCGGTATTCAGTGGAGAAAAAAAAAAAAATTCATTACTCACCTGCCCCGGTGTTCTGTCGCGCTCCGGCAGGATGTCGCTCGCTCCGGCAGGCTGTCGCTCGCTCCTCGTCCCGGCGCAGCATAGCTTTCTGAATGCGGGGCTTGAAATCCCCGCTTCCAGAAAGCTAATACACACGCCGGCAGCCATGACATCATTGAATGGCTGTGATTGGCTAAAGCACACGTGGCTTCAGCCAATCACACTATTCAATGACATCATTGAATGGGTGTGATTCAGCCAATCACAGCCATTCAATGCTGTCATGGCTGCCGGCGTGTGTATTAGCTTTCTGGAAGCGGGGATTTCAAGCCCCGCATTCAGAAAGCTATGCTGCGCCGGGGACGAGGAGCGAGCGACAGCCTGCCGGAGCGAGCGACATCCTGCCGGAGCGCGACAGAACGCCGGGGGAGGTGAGTAATGAATTTTTTTTTTTTACACTTTTTTTTTTTTTGTATTACCGGCGCATAAGACGACCCCCGACTGCAGAGCAGATTTTTCGGGGTTCAAAAGTCGTCTTATACGCCGGTATATACGGTAACTACTATAATACTGCTCCTATGTACAAGAA
Source organism: Eleutherodactylus coqui (assembly GCA_035609135.1). Lineage (NCBI taxonomy): Eukaryota > Metazoa > Chordata > Amphibia > Anura > Eleutherodactylidae > Eleutherodactylus > Eleutherodactylus coqui. Next base: position 219,172,100 of record CM069410.1, on the reverse strand, counting down.
TATAGTTACTATAATACTGCCCCCAATGTACAAGAATATAGCTACTATAATACTGCCCACTATATACAAGAATATAACTACCATAATACTGCCCCCTATGTGCAAGAATATAACTACTATAATACTGCCCACTATGTACAAGAGTATAACGACTATAATACTGCCTCCTATGTACAAGAGTATAACGACTATAATACTGCCCCCTATGTACAAGAATATAACTACTATAATACTGCCCCCCATGTACAAGAATATAACTACTATAATACTGCTCCCTATGTACAAGAATATAACTACTATAATACTCCCCCCTATGTACAAGAATATAACTACTATAATACTGCCCCCTATGTACAAGAATATAACTACTATAATACTGCCCCCTATGTACAAGAATATAACTACTATAATACTGCCTCTTATGTACAAGAATATAATTACTATAATACTGCCCCCTATGTACAAGAATATAACTACTATAATACTGCATCTTATGTACAAGAATATAACTACTATAATACTGCTTCTCTGTACAAGAATATAACTACTATAATACTGCTCCTATGTACAAGAATATAGTTACTATAATACTGCCCCCTATGTACAAGAATATAACTACTATAATACTGCCCCCTATGTGCAAAAATATAACTACTGAAGTTCTGCATTTACCAGTCTCATAGTAGCAGTTATATAAGGTGTCTGACCCTTTAGGATATCCTGTATCCGGATTGTTCATCTCTCAGATAGCAGGTCTATGTTTCGTCCACTTAACGCTTTCACTTCCGCAGGTGATGAGGAGGAGTACCAGGACCTGGCCACATCCCTAACACTGGTGAAAGAACTTCTTTCCACCATCGACCAGGAGGTCTACAATTATGAAAAGAATTTGCGTCTGCAAGAGATCTACCAGAAAGTGGACAGCAGATCCACAGCCGTGGTTCAGGGAGATAATTACTTCAGCAAGGAAGAGCTGCTGAGACGGAAGTTAGTTCATGAGGGTTCCTTGCTGTGGAAGACGGTCGCCGGACGTTTCAAAGGTGACAAGATTGGCCTGATGGATGTGTGAATGTGTATTTATTAACGTTGGCTACATTTCCCAACCGTGTTGTGTGTTCTGGATGTGTTTTTGATGAGGGATCTTGGTTGTTCTCTTGCAGATGTGATCATGCTGCTAATGACTGATGTCCTCGTCCTGCTCCAAGAGAAGGACCAAAAATACTGCTTCCCAACCCTGGTAAGAGTGCATGGTCTTCAAAAGTCTGCTGACCTAGTAGACCTAGTTCTCCAGACAAAAAATTTACTTGGGAACTGTTGGCTCCTCAATAGGAAAATGTGAGCACCAAATGGAGCTTTCAGTAAACGTAACCCCTTAGTGGCCAACACCAAAATAATAATTTTTAAATATAGTGTCAGAATTGCTATTTTTCTCTTGTTCGCCTCACAACAAGAGTCACATCACTAGTCACAGCAGTGATCATCTGTAGCCAGTGATTGGCTGCAGCAGTCACATGTCCTGGTCAGCAGCAACCAGGAAGAACAAAGTACTCGTGAAGCAATTTTAGTTAGTGGGAAAACCCCTATAAAGCAAAAAGTAGGGTATTCACTTAGGGTTTAATTACAAATATAAAACATGCTATAATTTAAAGGCTTCACTGTACATTACATAAAGACAAAGTAAACTTGTAGATATGAGATCTTTTAACCCCTTAACGCTACAGGATGTACAGCTATGTCCTGCAGTTACGGGGTATGTATGGAGTGGATCACTGTGGGGGGCCTTCCGAATGGCCTTAGGGTCTCAGTGACCATGACCGCCAGAATTGTAGTTTCATGGTCATCCAGCCTTCAAGATAAAATGTAATAAAAAGTGATCAAAAATTCGTATGTACTCCAAAATGGTACTAATAGAAACTATAGGACATCCGGCAAAAAGTGAGCCCTCTTACAACTATGTCGAGGGAAAAAGAACAAACTTATGGCTGTTCAGATGGCAGCAGAAAACAAATAAAATTAAATCTTTGGGAAAAAAAATTGTAGTACAACAAAAAAAAACAAAAAACCCCGAAATAAATTTGGTATTGTAGTAATCGTTCTGACCTGTAGAATAAAGTTAGCATGCCATTTCTGTTGCACTGTATATGCCATAGAAATAAGACCCCCGCCCCCCCCCCCCCCCCCAAAAAAAAATGACAAAATTTAGTTGTTTTTTTTTTCCATTTCACTACACAAAAAAAATTTCAAGTTTTGCAGTACATTATATGGTACTATTGACAATACAACTCGTCTCGCATAAAACAAACCCTCAGACATCAATGGCGATGGTTAAATAAAAGTTATGATTTATAAAAAGAGGGAGGGAAATACCGAAAATGGGTCGGGGGGAGGGAAAGGGCCGTGTCCTTAAGGGGTTAATGGCTAACAAAAAGACATGATGTTACAGCGAGCTTTTAAACCTACTTAGGGTTCTTCCTCAGGCATAATAGAATAGATCTGTTGTTGCCCAGAGCAACCAATTCACACAGCTTTCATTTCTTACACCGCTGAGATAAAGCTGTGCTCTGATTGGTCCTATGGGCAACAAAGACAGATTTCCTTTCAGACAGCTTTCATAAGAGCGTGGTTATGGGGGGCACTTTTCCATGGCCATATATATGTGTGTGTGTGTGTGTGTGTGTGTGTGTATGTATGTATGTGTGTATGTATGTATATATGTGTGTGTGTGTGTGTGTGTGTGTGTGTGTGTGTGTATATATATATATATATATATATATATATATATTACACATATACATACATATAATAAAAAATGATGTGTGTGATACTGAGTTGCTCCCCAAGTGTAATATACATAGTGCTGCGCCCTAGTGTACAGATCAGGAGAGACCCCCTTCCTGCGTAACCACATACAGGTTATACAGAATCCCTTTTCTGCAGCATAATCACATCCAGAGCCTCAAAGTATAATGTCTAGAGCCCCTCATAGAATTAAATAATCACACCAAGTATAATAAAAACATACAGAAGCCCATTTAGATACGATTATCGCTCAAAATTCCATCAAAAGCCATCTTTTGAGCGATAATCGTGTCTGACTGCATTGACATTGTGCAGTTTTCGTTAAGCCGTCACTCATCATTGTCTTTCAGCATGCTGAAAAGCCTTATCAGGGATTCACAGTGGGATACAGCTGATACTATTGTATCAGCCAGAGGTGTAACTTGAAGCTCCTGGGCCCCAATGCAAAACTTATAACAGGGCCCCCAACTATAATGCTTTACTCATAGTACTGGGCTCCCTATATGGAGAAGAGAGGCTTTATGGGTCCCCTAAGGCTCCTGGGCACAGGTGCAACCACATCCCCTGCATCCTCTATAGTTACGCCCCTGGTTTCAGCTGTATCCTGCTCCCTGATGACAGGATCAGTAGGGAGAACATCGCTGTCCAGCTCTGTTCTCCATACCCGGCACGGGGCGCTCGGCTGTATAACAGCCGGGCTCTCCATGCAGCGAACAGCTGGATGCAGAAGACAAGCCAGGCCACCCCTTCTTTTATTCTAAACCCTCCGCTGGGAGTGCTCGGCTGTATGACAGCCAGGCGCTCCCAGTGGGGAACAGCTGGATACAGAGGACAAGTATTCCCCGCTGGGAGCGCAAGGTGATCACTCAACGTTTGCGCGATCACCTTGTGATGTAAATGGACACAACAATTCTCGCTCAAAAGACATCTTTTGAGTGATAATTGTGTCAAAATGGGCCTTTACCCCCATACAGTACAACAAATGCATCCAGTGCCCCCATCGTATTATAATCACATCCATAGCCCCCCTTACCATATAACATCTAGAGCCCCCTCGCAGCATTATAATCACATCCAGATGCCCTGCTCACAGTATAATAAACACATGCACAACCCTTTTAACGATATAGTAATCAGATCCAGAGCTGCTGTAGCAGTAATCAACATTCAAAGCTCCCCCCTGCTTGCAGTATAATAATCTAATCCGCTGCCCCCCGCAATATGATATCCAAAGCCCCCCCCCCCATGGTATAGTCAACGCATCCAGCACCCCCCTTCTAGTATAATAACCATATGCAGAGCGTCCCTCGCAGTATAATTACATACAGCACCCCAACATAATATAATCACATGCAGAACCGCTCATTGTAGCATAATTTCATCCAGCGCATCTCCTCCCAGTATATCAATCTAATTCATAGCCGCCCCCTCCTGTAGTATAATAATCTATTAGATAGCCCACCCCCTACTAAAGTAAAATCACACTCGGAAAATCCCCCTGTTCCCATTCACAGGGACCATACCCCCACTCACCCCTCCACCAACCTAATTACATTGGTAGGAACCCTCCCCACTGAAAGGCTCCCCCCCCCTCGTGCTGTGATCACCCCTGTATTTCAACCTCATCTGTATTACGCTGGTGGCACAGCTCCTGTGGCATAGTTTTAGTTACCCAGGTTGGCAGAAACTATGGCAGTGCTAATGAGGTTCCTCAGAATCTGGTGGGCAGTGTTTGTACCAGGGGGCATCATCTTCTAGCAGACCTGTTTGATGCAAAGACTTTACCCTACAGCTACACAGTGAAAGGACTTATTGCAAGCGGTAACAAGATTGAAAAATGTTGTTGCCATTTAGAAAACTCTTGGTTGGCGTTGGTGGCCATTTGTGTTTGCCAACCGGAGCCCTTTGTCCTGCCAAAGTAAGAATATGGTATACATGACTCCATTCTCTCCACTGACCTTCTTGTGTCCTTTCTGGGTCCTAGGACAAGTCGTCCGTTATCTCCTTACAAAACCTCATTGTGCGGGACATTGCCAACCAGGAAAAAGGAATGTTTTTGATCAGCGCCAAGCCTCCCGAGATGTACGAGGTTCATGCTGCTTCACGAGAAGATCGGAATACGTGGATGAAACTCATTGCACAATCCGTGAAAGTGTAAGTGGGCGGGCAGGGCACCTCTATGCAGGCCGCCAGTCAGCGGATCCACAAGAGATCCTTTTTAACAATTTAACGACCACTCAATATCTTTTGGCAAGCGATGTTTCTTGGTGTCGCTGCTTTAATAGCCTCTGCAGTTTACAAGCATTTCTGTCTCCAGTAACGGAGACACCCAGGAAAACAGGAAATAGAGGAGAGTGATGGCTCGTTCTGCCCATAGAAGTCTATGGAGAGGGGAGGGAGTTGCTGGAGGGGAGGTGCTAAAGGTAATAAAAAGTAGAGATGAGCGAGCATATTCGTTAAGGACAAATCGAGTATCGCCCTTTTCGAGTATCTGCCTGCACGTCTGCAAAGATTCGGTTGTCGGCGGGGGGGATCTGTGTCCCCCCCCCCCCCACCGCTCCTCCCTGCTCACTCCCGCAACCCACCGCTCACCCCCGCCGCACCTGAATCTTTGCGAACGAGCAGGCAGATACTCGAAAAGGACGATACTCGCTCGAGTATTTGTCCTTAACGAGTATGCTCGCTCATCTCTAATTAAAAGCAGTCCTAGGAGCCATGAACAAAATGGTGCAACAATAAAAAAAGTCAAGCCTGGTTAACCCCCATGTGCGCAGAATCTCACCAAAAATCCAGTCGTTGAATTGGCTGCCTGTATGGGGCTGATGAACGAATTTCTGTCACACTGATGTCACCTCAGCATTATCTTCATTTTCAGGTGTCCCAAACGTGAGGATTTCCCGCTGATTGAGACCGAAGTAGACGCCAAACTGAGAAAGCTGAAAGGTTAGTACGACTTACATAATACTCGTGCGCTATGGCCTTATGAACCCTCCTGCCTCGTAGAAAGAAGCAAAGAGACAGAACTTTTTTCACCTTCCATAATTCTCAATGCCTTATTATGTGGGTGTAATATTAACCCCATGTCTTCTGGCAGAGGTCATACAGCAGCGGGACAAAGAAGTAGCAGACATCCTTGAAGAAAAGGTGAACCTCTTCAATAAAGTGCTTCAGCTGCAGGCAGGAGAAGATGCCCCTATGGGGGGTAACACTCGGAAACTCTTCAGGACGGAGTCAACAGACAGCTATCGAGGAGAGAAACTTATCGCCGAAGCCATTAAGGAAGGTGAGTGAAGTGAGAAGACACAATTTACATGAAGATGAGTTTGTTACCATTATAGTCATTGTTCAAAATTCAGGGTGCCTCCAGAGGGCCATGTGTGGTACTACAGAAACTCAATTTACTGTATGTATAAAGTTTATTATGACCTCATATACTATGTAGATAGAATATGTCACATTCTGATTTTTGCCAGGCCCCCTTGGCTCTTCTATTTCCTTCAGCAAGCCCAGCTGGTGGGTTCCCTTAGCTATCACGTGTCCTGCAGTAACCACCACCTATTGGGTGCTCTTGGCTCTCAAATCTCTTGCAGTACCTGCTGCCTCCACTTGCCTCTTATGTGTCCTGCAGTAACCACCACCAGTTGGGTCCTCTTTGCTCTAACTTCTCCTTCAGTACCTGCGGGTTCACTTAGCACTCACATCTCCTGCAGTAATCCACACCTGCTGGGTCCTTTGACTCTCCAGTCTACTGCAGTGCCTGCGGGCCCACTTTACTGTCATGTCTCCTGCAGTAACTGCCACCGGCTGAGTCTCTTTGGCTCTCATGTCCTGCAGTACCCACTAGGTATCCTTAACCCTTTGCAATCCAATTTTGAATTCAGGGTTTTCTAGGGGGCTTTCTCTTTCTGCCATTATACAATGGCGCCATCTGCTGGCTAGAGCCAGTACTGTGGTATGTGACATGCTGGAGAGGCCCCAGACAACAGAGCAGCTAGTAATATACAGTAAGAATACCCTGTCGGATGTCTTCCGACGTCGGAAGCTGTGCAGCCTTCAATCAGAATGTCTTGAGACGTCAGACAGTGGATTGGAAAGGGTTAACTCTTATCCCGTCTGATGGGTCCTCTTGGCTCTCACATCTCCTGCAGTAACCCCAACCCGCTGACAGTATTTTTTCCTTTTTCCCAGTGGAAGCGCTGAAGGATATGATGCTTTTGATGGGAACAGAGTCACTGAAAATTGACCAGAATCATGTATCTAGCAACACAGCATGTGAGTATCCACCAGGGGGCGTTCGTTCTCGGACAGTATAGATGGGTTTTTCTGGGCTTGATTGGAATGACTCCAATTACTTTGTATAATCAAGTCCTTATCTTCTGCAGATACTGAAACCGGCAGTGTGAATGGATCCCTAGATTCTAACAGAGATGAAGACGTCAATCAAAAGGTGAGTAAGCAACATTTTCCTGCAATCAGGGGAGCAACTACTGTGGATCCACATGGTATCCCGGGGTTGGAATAGCCTCTGTCAGAGAAGGTGTATTATGGAGAACGACATGCATTACTGCTGTTGTGTTGTACATGCGTGGTCATTAGCACCCAGTACATGTGAATAGTCTACACATCTGTCTGTCACGCGGCTGCTATGTCTCACATCTGCTCTTTTCCTGTAGGATCGGAATGGAAACCAGCTACAGAGTAAAACTGCACAGGAGGTAAATATCAGTAATCTAGGGGGCTTTACACTGAAGGGTGCTTGTTCTAAAAAGTTCCTGCATTGTTTTGAATTTGAATGGTAATCAAATAGTGTAAACACGGCCAAGGATCGAATGATAATTCACTAATCAGTTTAAATGCAGATCGTTCTCATTCACTGGTGCAGTAAATGTGAACGACTGGTTCGCTCACGTGAACATTAAATCACTCCGTCTAAAAGCACCCTCATTGGGTACAGAATCGTTATCTTGTCCTGTATACTCTGTGATGGATCTATGTCCCTCCGCCCATACGCACAGAGCCGAGCCTCGGTCCCTCCTTCTGTATACTCTGGATGCATCTTTTCTCGTGACTGCAGTTATTAGACATTGGAGTGACTGTTCTGTTTCCTCCTGTAGGAGGCGCTGCAGAGGATTTCCAGCCTATATAGCATGTTACACAGCTTACAGGTGAGTAGATGGACACTGCTGCTGGCACTACAGGTGACATGTATGTTATGCAAGCTGTAGGGCTAAATGGAGGTTTATACGTGGACAGCCAGCAAGCCGGACGATAATTCATAGCGTGATCCGCGTCGATAAATCGCATGCGGATCACGCTTGAAACGCTTCCCATAGGATAACTATGGAAAGCGTAGCCCGATGTAAACGAGCGGGAAATTCATAGCGATTTTCCGCTTGCGTCTAAAAAGCGCGGCATGCCGCGATTCTCCGTGATGAACCTAAGTGTTCTCCCGTGGCGGCTCCTGCAACGGCAATCCACGGCGTTGAAGCGCAAGACCCATGGACAGGCAGTCTAAAGGTGCCAACCTTAGAGCACAATCAGAATGTGAGCGCATTACACCCATCCCAGCAGTAGGGGGAGCACTTTCTCAGCCCTCTTCCCTTTTCCCTGCAGGTTGTGGTCGCGCAGCAGGACAGCCTGTTGAGTCTCCAGATCCCAGATAGCAGTGATAAAAAGGAAAATCTGTCCCGTGCCAACTCCCGGGATCTGACTGAGCCCTTGTCCAAGAGCATTGATAAGCCCGGGACGGAGCTGACCCTGCTGCAGCGTCAGCACACGCTACTCCAGGATGAGCTGCGGCGCAGCAGGAAGCAGTGTGAAGAGCGAGCTCAAGAAGCAGGCATTCTGGAAACCCGGCTGAGGGAAAGCGAGCAGGTCAGGAGCAAACTGGAATGCGAACTGGAAGAATCAAAGAGACAACTGGCCCAGGTGCAGAAAGACAGGAGCAGCTGTGGCATCGAGATTGGCAGGGTCTCTAGACCAAATGACCCCAGAAGACGTAGCCTGCCCGCCGGAGATGCCCTGTATCAGACATTCACACCTCCCCAGGTAAACCTTATTTATTCCCTACTGAACCCAACGTATGATCGGTCCACAAGTAGTAATTTCTGACCTCATGATTCTGTCTTTCCTCCCGAGCAGTCAAACCACGACCGACGTTCTGCCGCGGTGGATGGTCCACTCCCCATCATCACAGTTCAAGATGATCCAGACCTAAAAGATGACCTGAGTGACCTGACTGAGCTAGAACGACTTCCAGAGACTGCAGACACAGAGTCCTCGGAAGAAGAGGGTGGTGGTCCACCGACTTCACCGTCGAGCACACGAGGTAAGAGTCCCTCACAATGTTTGAATGGCCCGACATGACAAAGCTAGAAATCACAGTGAGTTGCCTAATAACATCCCATAATGTTTAAGGGGAGCTATACTCATTGGATGAATGTCCACTGAATGGGGCAGCTGATCATATAATGTGCATGAGGCGGTCACGACTCTCCCCTGGCAGGGAAAGAAGAGTTGGAAATGTTGGATGTTCTCATGGAAGATAACGGACCAGCGGACGTGTCTGGCAGCAGCTTATTTTAGTCTCCCTATCGAGAACACGCGCACAAGAGGGGGTTAGGAGAAACGAGTGCTCAGCCAACACCTATCTGAATTGTATGGCCACCTTAAAGAGCACAATCCGTTAGTGTCATGGACTCTTCAGAGACTTGGGCTGTGGGACCAGATTGCTTTACTATGTATTTACACTGAAAAGCCACTTTATTAGAGCCCAAAGACATTTTCATGATTGGAGCTCCTCTGAATGGTAATTCTCCCGTGACCCCGGAGTGCGGCATAAAACTATGTGACAAGTTTTCCGTGGACCAGTTTCAGTGTGAATCCACATTAGATGGGAAAATCCAGTAATCTGAGCGACTTCCAACAAGGTCAGGTCTTCGGCGCTAGACTAGCCGGGGCCTCACTGCCAACCGCGGGGTATTTCTTATTTAACGGTGTGGAGAGTTTATAAAGAATGTCACCTTCATCTAATCTGCAGCAACGACAAGAAGCTTTCTGTCCGCAGGGGCCGATATTCCTGCAGAACCATTTTATCACCTAGTGGAATCTACACCACAACAGATAGCTGTAGATCTGAAGGCCAGGAGTCCAAATCTCTTCTAGATGGGGGGGCTAATAAAGTGGCCGCTCAGTGTAACATTATATCACAATGGATATTGCCGTATCCGGCACACAAACCCTGGACTAATGTATTACTATAAAGGATAACCGGGTTCTGTGATCTCATGATATCCTGTCTTTGCAGAGTTTCTGAGAATGCAGGACATTCCAGAGGAGGCAGAGAGCGCTCAGGACCTCAGAGACGCAGAGATGGGCTCTTCGGAGAGTTGAGGAACTTGGTTTTTGCGACCGGATGGCTCTTACTGTGGAAGCAAGATGGACGAACTGCTCCAGCCAAGGGAGCAGCGAAATAAAGTGACTGATACTGTTAGTGGAAATGGCGCAATTCCTTCCCAAATAGATTTTTTTTTTTTTTTTTTAGACACAAGCAAATACAGTTTTTTATCTTACCTAGTGGTGGACCAAGGACGGGACTGAATGCAACAGTTACGCTCATACAGACCAGCATGGATATGGGGGTTGGGAGTCGGGTCATGTGTACATGGCCATAAAGTTGGCTAACGACTCAATTTCAGCAAAGCGTAAAATATTCTAAAATGTTGACTACTTGGTGTTTTCAGGTGAAATCTGTTTGTTCACATACTGCAGAATTTACTGCAAAATCTCCGTATTTTTCAGTTCCAGCAGTGTGAATGAGCATGTCGATTTATGGGGAGGATTTTCCCAGCAGATTTCATGCCCCTCAAATGCAGCAAACGAAATGCGAATATGTACCCTAGAGCCGTGTGCACAGGGCAGATTTTGCATCCATTCCATGTCCTCTTCATTTCAGTGGGAATCCACTCTGTAGTTTATACGGCGTGGACTTTTCCTCACGCATATTTCAAATCCACACTGCAGCGATGTGTCCGGTATTTTGCGCTTGGATCAGTCCCTTTGAATGAGGCTCATCTGCCTGCAAATCCAAGGCAAAAATCCGCTCTGACAATTCATGGACCGGGAAATACAGAAATAGGCCGCCTGCAGACGGGTGGAAATTCCGCGGCGGGAATTTCCGCCCTTGGAAGCTGCCATACGATTGCGTTAGCAAATGCAATCCTAGGCAGACGGCCGCGGTTTGTCCGCGCGAAATCTCGCGCGGCAAACAAACCGTGGCATGTTCTAATTCTGTGCAGGGCTCGCAGAGGCCCACACAGAAACCTCACTCACCGGCCGATGGCTCCGCATGCGCCGGCTGCCCGCAGCTGGCACATGAAAGAGTCGGAGCTGCGGGGCACGGGTGAGTACGCGCTTTTCTCTGCAGGGGCTCGGGTGGGGTCCCGCGGCTAGCCTTTTCGCAGCCGGATCCGACCCGGCCGTCTGCAGGCGGCCATACAGAATTGGGTGCAGAAAATCGGTGACATTATATACTACCAGCAGTGGGGATGGGACTTCAAGAAATGTCCTGAAACACTGTAAGCGCATTTAGTGCGGATTTTGAACCTGCAGTATGTGAATTCGTGCTGCAGATTTTCATTGCAGATTTTGATCTTCAAATGAGGAGGTGAAATCCGCACCAAAATCCGCTATTTGTGGACATAGACACGGTCACAAAATCCCTTTAGATTAGTTTGTTAGTACCTGGGTAGGGGCCATAAACGTACCTGCTACATTCCAAGAACCAAGCCAGGGGGCCAAAAAGAAGAGAAGCCCAAATCTATAGAAACTACGCCCTAGTATGGAAAATTATTCAGGTCCTAAACAACATTACTGCCAGGTCTGCAAAAAGTTTGGGGAAGTCCCTAAACAACTTGAACAGCCAACTCTGCGCCCCCCCCCCCCCCCGCTCCGCCCCTTCCAGGAAGTGAGCGGGCACTGCAGCTTTCTGTAAGACGGGTATATTGTTGCTTCCTCTGATCCGCCAGGATGGACGGCGTTTATTTATTTATTATTTTAAGGCACCTGCAGATTTTTCTTTTAAGTTATTATTTCGGGTTCGAGAAGCAGAGCAGAACCCTCCGAGATTTCTTTTATTTTTTTTTTAATTGATTTTGGCAAGCTGAACCAATCTCCATGGTGCGTCTTCGCCTTTCAGAAAGGCATTTTATTATGACTGTTAAACTGCTTTTTAGGGAAGAAAAGCCAAACGAGCCGCGTCTATTAATGAAGATGCGGATCACCAAATCCCGTATTTAGTCCTCTCAGGCAGGCTAATGGACAGAATTGCACAGTTCTGCATATTCATCTCTCTTAGCGCTCCTCACGCCTGACTCTCGGCCTTCTTGGTGGAACTAGGAGCCATTTCTGTAGATTCAGAATAAGAAATTTCATTTAATCCTTTAATGAACCACAAAAAAATAAGTTTGTATGCCTTGATGTAAAGTGACCCCGGAACATGCAAAAATGCGGCTCAAGTCAAGAAACTTTCTCAATTTACTAAAAATCGTATGACGTCTGTTTTCTGAGATCATTGGAATTGTTTACGTCTGCAAGTAAATGGAGTCCTGCGAGTATTTTTGCCGCCTTTACATGTTGTATTTCTCTCTTCTTCAACATCAAAGGGTTTGTTCGAGTTGTAAGAAGTCTGGACAACCCTTGCCCATGCATTAAAATAACAAATTGTGATATAGTCACCTCTCCCCAGACCCATGGGGGCGTTCAGTCCCCACTTCGGTTTCTGTTGACAGGTGCAGTCCCGCCCCGTTTGTGGGACGCCGCAGAAGCTGCAGCCAATGACGCTCAGCAATGGATCACTGAGCTCATGGGACATCCCGTAAACTGGGTGGGACGGCAGCTGTCAACAGAGACTGGAGTGGGGACCACAGCAGAAGTAGGGAGAGGTGAGTAGATCGCCATTGCTATTGTCATGCATGGGGAAGGGGTTGTCAATAGTTCTTACAACTCGGACAAATCCTTTAACCTGTGAATGTTTTGTATTTTCTTTTCCATCTTAAAACTTGCAATGCTGCTTCACACTAATGGGTAAAAAGAACCTCCTATTCCAACCATCGACCTATTTTATATTTTGTATGAATTGATCTGATGTACAGAATTTTCGATTTTTATTGAGGTCCGGTGTTTCATAACAAAAATGCTTTTTTAAAAGTCTTTAAAAATTTTTTTAATTAATGGGAACCTGTCTCTTCTTATCCAACGGTTAGCCGGCCCCAGCGCACTGTTAAAGGGGTTGTCTCGCAGCAGCAAGTGGGGTTATACACTTCCGTATGGCCATATTAATGCACTTTGTAATATACATCGTGCATTAAATATGAGCCATACAGAAGTTATTCACTTAGCTGCTCCGTTGCTAGCGTCCCCGTCGCCATGGTTCCGTCTAATTTCGGTGTCTTCTTGCCTTTTTAGACGCACTTGCGCAGATCCGTCTTCTCCCTTCTTCTCCCTTCGGCTCCGCTCAGCAATATCGGCATTTTGGCTCCGCCCCCTTGTACGCATCATCGCGTAGCTCCGCCCCCATCACGTGCCGATTCCAGCCAATCAGGAGGCTGGAACCGGCACACATCATGGGGCGGAGCTACGCGATGATGCGTACAAGGGGGCGGAGCCAAAATGCCGATATTGCCGAGCGGAGCCGAAGGGAGAAGAAGGGAGAAGACGGATCTGCGCAAGCGCGTCTAAGGCAAGAAGACACCGAAATTAGACGGAACCATGGCGACGGGGACGCTAGCAACGGAGCAGGTAAGTGAATAACTTCTGTATGGCTCATATTTAATGCACGATGTATATTACAAAGTGCATTAATATGGCCATACAGAAGTGTATAGACCCACTTGATTTCGCGAGACAACCCCTTTAACCAAATTACCCTTTCTGACTCTTTTCAGATTACTTTTACTATTGATCTATGGGGGTCCACTACTTGGTTCAATGGGAGCTGCACCTGCAGTACCAGCCCCAGCCACTGTATCAGGGACAGCACTATCTGCAGGCTGGGTCATCAGCTGATTGTCAAGCATGCTGAGCCTTGTGACCATACTGATCAACTATTATTGACCTATTCTGAGCATAGTAAAGTCCTGGGCATGCCCTTTAATGTGAAGAGCTGCTGTCTGTTAGGGGATTCTACTGAGGCCGCACTGATCAAAGAAGCAATATCCTAGAAGTGAGTTGTAGAGCAGAGCATGCTAGGTGGTAACTCAGTAGCCTATCTGTGGTAAAGCAAAAAAAGCACAAGCATTGGCCTCAGGCTGCACGGTGCATGCATGAGAGTCACATGGTCATATGGATGACATAGGAGGAGTCATCCATTTTTCAATGAGTTTTTTTTCTAAACTCTAAAATTTCAAAAAAAAATTTTTTCTAAACTCCTGCTTTTCCCGCTGTATCCACAATGTCAATTGCGGACGGGCCGCAGGTTGGATGGCTTCCATTGACTTTAATGGAAGCCGTCTGTGCGGACGCTGCAGGAAAATGGAGCATGCTGCGATTTTTCATCTGCGAGCGGAAACCGCAATTGGTTTCCGCTCGTGTGAATGAAAAATCACTTTTCCATAGCATGCTATGGGCGGTACTTGCTGCGGAACACTGAGGCGATCACTGCTCCGCATTCCACAATTCAAATCCGCCCCTGTGCATTCACCCTTAGGCAGTTTCTGGTCAAGCAGTGTGCTGGGAATGGTTCACTGGGTAGAAAGAGGTGACAGGTTCCCTTTTCAATCTTTTTTTTAAAGAGGATGTCCAGTCATAAACTACTGATGACCTATCCTAAGTAGATTGGTTAGGGTGCAGTGCCTGGGACCCATGCCAATCAGCTGTATGCTGGGCCTTTATGCTCATGCACAAACAGCTCTGTTCCCACTGCAGTGGCCGGGCTTGATACTACAGGCATTGAAATGTATAGGAACTTAGCCCACAATACCAAGCCTGGCCACTGCAGTGACAATGGAGCCGTTTGCACAAGCACAAATGTCCATCTTACAGCAGACTGCAGTGGTCCCAGGTGATGAACCCTCAACGGACTACTATTGATTGCCTATCCTAAGAATAAGCCATTAAAAGTTTACAACTGGACAACCCCTTTAAGAGCTCCATACAGCAGAAATCAGAACCTAGAAGCAAAGCTGCTTAAAAAAAAAAAGAATAACACTGGTAGTAAAATTTGCCGAGTTCTCTACACCCCTGGAGGGAAAGATCTGTTTTAGGGTGGATTCAGGCGACCGTATATCGGCTCGGTTTTCACGCCAAGCCGATATACGTCGTCCTCATCTGCAGGGGGTTAGGGATGGAAGAGCCAGGAGCAGGAGCTGAGCTCCCGCCCCCTCTCTGCCTCCTTTCCGCCCCTCTGCACTATTTGCAATGAAAGGAGGCGGGACGGGGCGGGCGAAGTTTTGAGAATTAGCCCCACCCCCATCCCGCCTCTCCTCATTGCAAATAGTGCAGAGGGGCGGAGAGGAGGCAGAGAGGGGGCGGGAGTTCAGAGCACTGCTCCTGGCTCTTCCAGCCTCCTCCCCCTGCAGAGAGAGACGCCGTATATCGGCTGGGCGTGAAAACCGAGCCGATATACGGTCGACTAAATCCACCCTTATTCTGTAATTGACCCTCTCAGTGGAATCGGCTGTTTTGCAACCTAAGCCCTTTATTCAGCTAACAAACATTGCCAACTGCATTGTGTGCAATTGTCTGATACATTGAAAAGATGGGCCAATATTACTAACCAGCCGATGGCTTCTGAGATTTTTTCTAAGAATACCCCAAAAAACGGCGTAAGATATTTAACAGGAATATTTGTATCTGTATATATATATATTTAAATATAAAGACGAGTTTTGTAAATAGCCTGACGTAATATTGTATGAAATTCATGGGATTTTTTGGTTCTGATAAAACTCCAAAAAAGGAAAAAAAAAGTTATTTTTGCTTTGCTGGTCAATAAAATGTATTCATATGGAATTTACTTACAGCCGTTGTCTCCTTGATTTGTATCACTTAAAGGATTTGCAATCAGCAACATAATACAATATTAAGGGCTTATTCACCCAGGAGAGAATCTCAGAGAAGAGTGTGTTTTGTGCGTTGCCAGTCTCTCTCTCCCTCTCCCCCCTCCCCCTCTCCCCCTCTCTCCCTCTCCCCCTCCCTCTCCCTCTCCCCAAAGGCTACAGGTGCTGGGCTTGCTCCAGCCATGGAGTCCCGGACCTCCTCCCTCTGGCACTGGTTGGGGGGAGGGAGGATTGTACCCCAGGAGGGGAGAAAATTTGGTCGGGGTGGCAGCAATGTCACCCTGACTTCCCTGGAGGAGCCCAAGATGACTCACAGCCAGAGGAAGAAAGTGGAGGACCATGCGTCAAAACAGAATATGCAGGCAAGTTGGGCTGATCACAAGGAGGACGAGTCGGCGACGGATGTGGCAACCCGTGTTGCCAAATACATGAAAGACTATTGGCATGTCGGAAGGCGGCTGAATAAATATAGGCAGGAGCTGCGTGCTGCCCGCTATGATGCAGAGCGGGCCAGATCCTGTACCAGAAAATTGGCCATATCGCGGCAGATTAAAGCTTGTAAGGAGGCCATTGACTTCTATTAGGAAGAAAGGGAAAGGATTCTGCAAACAAGTGTAACTTAAAGAGAAGCTCTTGAATGATGAGAGGTTCAGCAAAATGGTGTCAGTAAGCAGCGGAGGCATTAAAGAGCGTTCTGCCAAGCACTCAAGCAGCAGCTTGGGAGAATCCGACGGTGTTCAGGATGGGCGAGCTTGGTGTTCTGGTGAGCAGCAATCGTCACTGCCAGGTGGGACTACTGGGCCCAGCATCCCAGCTGAACAGGTTGGTCTGCCCCCCACGTCGGGCGAATCTGACTTGGAGGACGCTGATGATAGCTGCAGCAGCAGTGGAGAGGGGGCGCTAATAATGCGTCAGATTCAGCTGCAAGAGTGCCCAGTGGCTGTGGTCCTTCTATTTTGGAAAAGATTTGCCCCCGGAAACATCTAGCAAGAAGAAGAGGAGGAAAAAGAAAAAAACATATATTCAGGAAAAGCTTATTTATGTTACCAATCACTCTGCTTTGGCTGCAAAGTCAGACCATGAGCTCCTGGTCCAAGGCTCTCTGGTGGGTCTGGTGCAGGGGACTGGGGAATAGAGGGTTAATGCAGCCCAAAACTCCAAGCCCGCTTGTGCCAGTAGTGGGAATGGAGGAGTGAAGGAGGTAGAGCAGAGTGTTGGGGAAGTGAAAGGTCGCGGCCAGTCGAGAGGTGCTGGCGCTGTTGGTCATATCCCAGTGGGAGGGGGGGGGGGGTGATCTGGCGACAGGTCCCACCTGTGGTGGCTTGGCTGTCCCCCGTGTCCCTAAAATGTTTTTCGGGTACAGAGGGGGCGCAGTGGGTGGTGGCCGGGTCGCCGCTTCTCCCACCTATGGTAAACATCCGCCTGTTGCCAGAAAGAAAGTTGGAGGACCTACAACTCCCAGAGTGGCTAAGGTGGACGGAGCTACAGCCACCAAAGTCAAGAGAAATGTTGAAAGGCCAGGCGCGGAAGCCGCTGGTGTGCATCTCCAGCCACCCACCGGATGTGCCATGGACTTGGCCGCTGGGCATAAAGGAAAAAATAAGGGTAAAGGTAATATGGATCCTGGTCCAACAGCTAATGGAGAGGTGAGTGTGGTGATGGATGTGGCTGTTGGTACCCCTGCTGCCCCTTTTCCTGCAGGGACCCTGGAAACTCCCAGGTGTCGCTGGTTAGTACGCCATCTTGTGTATAGGTGGGTGGGGCTTCAGAAGGTAGTCAGGGGGTGGGTCAGGATCCAGTTGCCCCTCCAGCGGCGACATCTGGTAGAAGTTATGCCAGTGTCGCCGCTGGAGCGAGGGGAGAGGCGTCCTCGTCTTTGGGCCCTGGGGACAGCGTTTTGCAGCAGCGCCTCCTCGAGGCTTTGAGGAGGGGGGGGGGGAGAGCTCAATGAACATAGGGTGTAGAGTAGTGGATTTGTCTCTATGGATAGAGAGACATGGACTCTGTACCTTCCGAGAGCAAAGGGGAGAGACCGTATGGTCCCTGCCAACAACCGGGCAGGACATTGGCTGTAGGAATGTGGCCCATTTTCAGTGGAGAGGCGATGATGCATGCCCCTCAAGGAGTAAGGTAGTAGAGCTTTTGCTGAAGATGGGGTTCAGGGCGAATGACATCTATGCCCTGATCCATTCTTACGGCACGTCTGAGTTCGACATCAGCTTTGTTCGCCCAGAGGGCCTTGAGCTCTTTTGGGGGAACTACGAGATGATGGACGAGCCCAGCTGGTGCAGTTTCACTGCGCAAGTGGTAACCCACCAGACTGGAGTCAAAAGAGTGACCTTTTTGACTTGTAACAAGTCCCTCTCTAGTTATGGTATTATGACTTGGCTAAGTCGTTATGGTGAGGTGGTAGACATGCCCAATAAGAACCGGGACGAATACGGCATCTGGTATGGAGCCTGGTTGTTTATGGTGAAACTAAAGCGTTCAGGTAACTCAGTGGCCTACATACCATCTGCGGCCTTCCTCGGTTGGGATCATATCTTGCCCTTCTACCAGGGGCAGCCGAAGCTCTGTCACAAGTGCGGCGACCCCACACATTTGATTGCCGCCTGTAATGTCATGAAGTGCGCTCTGTGTGGCGAGGTAGGTCATCTTGCGGCATCTTGTGCGGAGATTAGGTGTCACCTGTGTGGTGACTTCGGTTACCCATTCAGTCGCTGTCCACACTCTCTTGGAGGATCCAAAGGGAGGAGGCTTCCACTTCTTCAGATTCCTCCCACTATGCAAGTGTGGTTGAGGGTGACAAGGAGTGGTGAAAGAAAAAATGCAAGCGGGGCACTGGAAAAGGAAAAATGAGGGAAAGGAGAACGTTTCCTACATGAGGCCAGAGGCAGGAAGGTAATCCCAACTCTCCTCCTGTTGAGCTCTCCAACAGGTTCCAAACTCGCTCCTCTTCTTCAGAGGAGGCAGACTGTGAGGTACCTAGGACAAAGGTGAGGCCAACAGGGGGTGCTGAGTCTTCCTCTTGTGAGAGTTCAGTAACCTCCAAGGGGAGGGCTGGCCTGGAGCCCGGCGGCAAGGAGAACAGGGTCGAGGAGCCCCTTGCTATGGACCTTTCAATATGCAAAAAATGTGGCAAGTTGTCATCCTCAGACCCTGAGGAGAAGGGGGGTGGGAAGAAGAAAGCCATCTAACTCAATCACCAATGATGGCAGCACCCGCTCTGTTGACGCGGGCATCCATTAATGTTGCCAGCATTAAGTCTGATATGGCTAGATTTGCGGCCTTTCATTTCCTCGGCCGCGTTGAAGCCAACATTTGGTTTTGCAAGAGACCAGGCTGCCAAGTTTGGCAGCTGTGCATAAGGCAAGGAGGAAATGGAGGTCTGGTCCATCCTACTGGTCTCTTGCGGCCGAGCTATATAGCGGAGTGGCAGTCCTTTTTACCGCAGAGGTTGAATGCCGATGGGTTATTGAGTTAGAAATAGGGAGGTGCCTGATCCTGGATGTTCTCATGAAGAGACAAGAGCTTCGGCTAATCAACATCTATGGTCCTCAAACCAAACGGGACCGCAAGGATCTCTTTATGAGGATCAAGCCATACCTTTTTACCAGTTGGCAGGTGATCTTTGGGGGTGACTTTAATGCAGTCACAAGGACCCCGTGACAGGGGAGGCTCCCTAGGTAAGCTGACTTATGGTAGCATCGTGCTTAATAGTATAGCTAGTGAAGCTCCCCTGGTGGATCTCCACATCCGGAACACCCCAGGTCACAAGGGGTTCACCTATTATAGGGGGAAGAGCAGGTCTAGAATAGACAGGTTTTATTTGAAGGAGGAAGCCATCTTGTCACCAGTTTCTGTTCTTGAGGTGTTGTTCTCTGACCACTGTCTGATTTTGCTTCACCTGAATGTTGCAGAGACCCCCCCCCTCCCCCCAGATGGGCAGAGGCTTATGGAGGCTGAATTCGTCACTCCTGGAGGAAGCAGAGATAAGACAGTCCTTTGAGGATTTTCCGCAGAGCCGGGTACCATTACTGGATCTTTTTAGCAGTAAGTCAGAGTGGTGGTAGATGTTCAAGATCAGGGCGGCAAAATTCTTCCGCCAGCTCTCTAGCCTCAGGAGCCTGAGTAAGTACCGTCTTTATCAGGGCCTGAGGAGGTAACTTAAAGATCATGTCTCGACTGGAGGTAGCCAAGAGGATATCTCCAGAGTGATATCTTTGCTCAAAGGGTGCCAGTATAATAGGCATGCATCTTTGATTTTTGAGAGGGATTTCGGGAAGTACCATTCGCCCGACCCTTTTTGAAACTGTAAGATGTCAGTGAATCGTAAAGTTGTCACTGGACTAATCAACGGTACTGGATCTCTGAACAAGTCCAGATCAGGGATTCTGGAAGTTGTCAGATCCTTTTACTCGCACCTTTTGGGAAAGAGGGATCTAAATTGAGATGTGATGTCGGCTTTCCTGGCTGAAGCTGTTCCTGAGCCAGGGGATGACATCTCCCTTAATGTTTTGATGGAGGAGATCAACGTACAGAAAGTCAAACTGGCAATCGATGGGCTTGGGCTCACAAAAAAAAAATCGCCAGGTCTGGATTGCTTAACATCTGAGTACTATAAAACCTTTAAGGACATCTTGAGTCCCCTCTTGACTGAGGTATTCAATGAGTGTCTTTCTTCAGACACTCTCCCAAAGTTAATGAGGAGGTCAGCCTTGATTATTCTGTCAAAGGGTAAAGATTCGAGCCGTATTGAGAACTGGCGTCCCATAGCGCTTCTCAATGTGGATAGAAAGGTTGTGGCAAAAGTGCTGTTTAATCGGTTGGTCAAGTTTGCACCCCGGCTCCTCTCAGGGCCCAGCATTGCTCGGTTCCAGACCGCGGCACCTTTAGTGCTGTCCTCGGTGTCCGAGAGGCAGTGGAGCAGAATAGGGCGGGTCACTGTAAGGGGTACTTGCTGTCCTTGGATCAGGCCAAAGCGTTTGATCAGGTTAACCAGGAGTACCTCTGGTCTGTTCTTCTGAGGTATGGCTTGCCGGTGGGGTTTGTCAATTGGCTCAGGACATTGCATGTGGCGGCTGAGACTTTCCCGCTAGTGAACGGTTGGGTCAGCCACCCATTTGAAGTTGGGTCAGGCGTCCGTCAGGGTTGTCCTCTGAGCCCCTTCCTGTTTTCTATTGATCCTTAGGAGGATTGATGGTGGGCCTATGGCAGGGGTCGGGATGGTTTGGGCGGTGCCAGAAGCCACCCTCAGGGTGGCAGCGTATGCTGATGATGTCACTGTCTTTGTGTCCTCAAGGGGGGAGGCAGAGTACGTGATGGCGGAGGTGGATCGCTACTCGGAAGCATCTGGGTCCGGCATCAACTGGGATAAGTGTGAAAGCCTCTGGTTAGGAAGGGGAGATCCTACTTTTGGTCTCCTGGACACCGTTCCAGTGCCCCAGGACTCGGCTAAAGTTCTCAACATCAAATCTGACTGGGGAGATTACCCCATGCAAAATTGGGTGGTCAGGCTTGATGGTGCCACTCAGAAGGTGGCCCAGTGGAAGGGTTGGTCTTTGATCCTTCCGGAAAGGGTTAATCTGATCAAAACATACCTGCTCCCTGTATTCATCTACCCAGGCAGTGTATGCATTTTGCCAGAGCCACTCTGGACTCGGGTCTACAACGTGTTCTTCCTAATGTTGTGGGGGAATAGGTTAAACCTAATTAGGAGAGATGTTACATATCGCACGAGGAGACTAGGGGGGTTATCTATGGTCAACCCTGTGGTGTTTCTTGTAAACACATTTGTTAAAATCAACATAGGCAACCTCTGGCAGGAGAGGGCTCCTCCGTGGGTATCCTCCTGTTGGGGATGGCTTTGGCCTTTCTTCCAGGAATGGGAGACATTAGGGACAGTTTCTTTTTCTATTGTTAGGGTCATTTTAGGGGCAGAATAGGGGGAGCTAGGGACAGTTTTTTCAGAGGGCAAGTTTAAGGGAAGAAGTAGGGAAATGTTAGGGATAGGGTAATCCTAGGAATAGATTTCTTTATTTATCGGTGCCCAGCTTATCATATCCAGTCCTGGTGGAGGGCAGTGTGTGACACTAGTAGAGTTTTGTTTTCGGTCTAAGATGAGGTAGTACGGCTGCAGGTAACTGAACCTTTAGGCTTTCGGGTAATATTGTGTGTTTGTGCTTAGTTCTTGCTGAAAGGTACGATATTATAAGTTTGGTAGAAGAGGTTATAGATAGGTTGGAGGGGGGATTTATGCCTCAGCCGTAGCTTGACATGTCCAGAACAATGAACACTGAGCATGGACTGTTGGTGCGGGCGTGGCCCTCAGGCTACGGCGGGCTGGATGTGTGTATGCGCTGCAGCTTGGCTCGTCCTGGATATAGACATTGAGCACAGACTTGGGATGCAGGCGTAGCTCTCAGGCTGCACCGTAGGGGTGGGGTGTGTGGTGGTTTATATATAAATTTAAAAAAAAAATTTTTAAGGAAATAAAAACTAGTTTATTATTATTGTTAGGTAATTGTTTTTGGAGTTTCAGTTGTTTTTCAGGTCCTTGTTTCATTTCTGACTGGATCCTGTGGCTTGTGTTTATGGTTCTATATATATTTAGTCTTTTTTATTTTATTTCTGTCATGGAGTGTTATATTATGTGTATTGGTAAGTGTGAGTGAGTGCGGTCTATCTGTAGTGTGCTGTGTGGATTAGATGGACCCTTTTGTTTTCCCTAAATTAAGGCGGGTTACAGTTTGGTTTTGTTATATGTTTGTTTTATGAGCGATATTTGTGCTCTTATGTTTTTTTAATTTTATAATAAAAAAAAAAGATCTACAGGATGTAACTCAGGATCAGTACAGGATAAGTGATGTATGTACACTGTGACTCCACCAGTAGAATAGTGAGTGCAGCTCTGGAGTATAATACAGGATGTAACTCAGGAGCAGTACAGGATAAGTAATGTACAGTTAGGGCCAGAAATATTTGGACAGTGACACAAGTTTTGTTATTTTAGCTGTTTACAAAAACATGTTCAGAAATACAATTATATATATAATATGGGCTGAAAGTGCACACTCCCAGCTGCAATATGAGAGTTTCCACATCCAAATCGGAGAAACGGTTTAGGAATCATAGCTCTGTAATGCATAGCCTCCTCTTTTTCAAGGGACCAAAAGTAATTGGACAATGGACTCTAAGGGCTGCAATTAACTCAGAAGGCATCTCCCTCATTAACCTGTAATCAATTAAGTAGTTAAAAGGTCTGGGGTTGATTCCAGGTGTGTGGTTTTGGATTTGGAAGCTGTTGCTGTGACCAGACAACATGCGGTCAAAGGAACTCTCAATTGAGGTGAAGCAGAACATCCTGAGGCTGAAAAAAAAGAAAAAATCCATCAGAGAGATAGCAGACATGCTTGGAGTAGCAAAATCAACAGTCGGGTACATTCTGAGAAAAAAGGAATTCACTGGTGAGCTTGGGAACTCAAAAAGGCCTGGGCGTCCACGGAAGACAACGGTGATGGATGATCGCCGCATACTTTTTTTGGTGAAGAAGAACCCGTTCACAACATCAACTGAAGTCCAGAACACTCTCAGGGAAGTAGGTGTATCTGTCTCTAAGTCAACAGTAAAGAGAAGACTCCATGAAAGTAAATACAAAGGGTTCACATCTAGATGCAAACCATTCATCAATTCCAAAAATAGACAGGCCAGAGTTAAATTTGCCGAAAAACACCTCAAGAAGCCAGCCCAGTTCTGGAAAAGTATTCTATGGACAGATGAGACAAAGATCAACCTGTACCAGAATGATGGGAAGAAAAAAGTTTGGAGAAGAAAGGGAACGGCACATGATCCAAGGCACACCTAATCCTCTGTAAAACATGGTGGAGGCAACGTGATGGCATGGGCATGCATGGCTTTCAATGGCACTGGGTCACTTGTGTTTATTGATGACATAACAGCAGACAAGAGTAGCCGGATGAATTCTGAAGTGTACCGGGATATACTTTCAGCCCAGATTCAGCCAAATGCTGCAAAGTTGATTGGACGGCGCTTCACAGTACAGATGGACAATGACCCCAAGCATACAGCCAAAGCTACCCAGGAGTTCATGAGTGCAAAAAAGTGGAGCATTCTGCAATGGCCAAGTCAATCACCAGATCCTAACCCAATTGAGCATGCATTTCACTTGCTCAAATCCAGACTTCAGACGGAAAGACCCACAAAAAAGCAAGACCTGAAGGCTGCGGCTGTAAAGGCCTGGCAAAGCATTAAGAAGGAGGAAACCCAGCGTTTGGTGATGTCCATGGGTTCCAGACTTAAGGCAGTGATTGCCTCCAAAGGATTCGCAACAAAATATTGAAAAAAAACATATTTTGTTTGGGTTATGTTTATTTGTCCAATTACTTTTGAGCTCCTAAAATGTGGAGTGTTTGTAAAGAAATGTGTACAATTCCTACATTTTTTATCAGATATTTTTGTTCAACCCTTTAAATTAAACGTTACAATCTGCACTTGAATTCTGTTGTAGAGGCTTCATTTCAAATCCAATGCGGTGGCATGCAGAGCCCAACTCGCGAAAATTGTGTTACTGTCCAAATATTTCTGGCCCTAACTGTATGTACAGAATGACTCCACCAGCAGAATAGTGAGTGCAGCTCTGGAGTATAATACAGGCTGTAACTCAGGATCAGTACAGGATAAGTAATGTGTGTATACAGTGACTCCACAGCTCTGGAGTACAAGCGGGGACACCCCGCTTGTCTTCTGCATCCTCCGGTCGGAGCGCAAGGTGATTGCTCAACGTTTGAGAGATCACCTCACTCTGTAAAAAGAATACAACAATTATCACTCAAAAGATTTTTTGAGCGATAATCGTTGTCTAAACCAGCCTTTAAGCTTTCCAAACATTACTCATTTCCTGGAGTACGTGAACATTTGTTTGAAGCCCCTTAGGCTAATTTCACATGGATGAGTTCGATATGGAGCTGTGAATCACAGCCTAATATCGCGCTCGCCAGCCTGAGATTTGCCACGGATGCGAGGCATTTTTGTATCAAAAACATCTCACATCACTCCAGGAGAGTAGCGATACTCCACCGTGACTGACAATGGGGAAAACTTGCATCGCGTGCACCTAGCATGGGGAGCTTTGCTGCCGCCGGCCCCATTGAGAACAATGGGAGATGCGATGTGAGAGCACACAGAAAGATATCTCCTGTATACAATTATATATTCACAGCTGGTATAAGTTATACATCCCCTGTTTATTCTCCAGCTGGATAATGCTCGGACACACACAAGGGGGTCAACAGGAGCCCCCACAACATTGTGGGACACCAACTTCCACAGCCTACGAGTTTGCACGATCTAGAGGCTGTTACAGCAAATGTGGTGCAATATGTGGAGGATACCATACTGAACCAGTATGCCTTCCTGCCCGTCCATATCATATCTTGTATCCAAGCTAGAGGCAGTACAACAGGGTACTAGAGCCTACATTCCCCCCGTATCACATCTTGTATCCAAGCTAGAAGTGGTACAACAGGGTGCTAGAGCCTCCATGCCCCCCACATCACTTTTTGCATCCAAGCTAGCGGTGGTACAGCAGGGCACTAGAGCCTCCATGCCCTCTGTATCGCATCTTGTATCCAAGCTAGAGGCGGTACAACAGGGTACTAGAGCCTATATGCCCCCCCCCCGTATCACATCTTGTATCCAAGCTAGAGGCGGTACAACAGGGTACTAGAGCCTCCATGCCACCCGTATCACATCTTGTATCCAAGCTAGAAGTGGTACAACAGGGCACTAGAGCCTTGATGCCTGCCCATATCACATCTTGTATCCAAGCTAGAAGTGGTACAACAGGGCACTAGAGCCTTCATACCTGCCCATATCACATCTTGTATCCGTGCTAGAAGCGGTACAACAGGGTACTAGAGCCTCCATGCCCGCAGTAGTAATAGAGACCCCCCACATTGTGGCCCTCAGTAACAATAGAGACCCCCCCCCACACACATTGTGGCAATTAGTAACAATAGAGACCTCCCACACATTATGGCCCCAGTAATTGTAACCCCCTCAGTAGCAATATTAACCCCTTCAGTAGCCCCAGTAGTAATAGACCCCCACATACTTATCTCTTCCTTGTAGTCAGTGCGGCTCCTTCTCTTCTCGGCCCTGATCCCAGTAGTGTGTGTAGTGGCCTAGTACATGCTTTCAGTATTAGTGTATCTTGATGCCACCGGAAGCTAGGGGTTTGACAGGAGGAACACCCCTGTCACATCCCCAGCTCCCGATAGGGCCAAGGCTCGCAGGTCCTACTAGGACACTATGAATAGATGTGTGCATGATGTGAAAAATAGTTATTAGGCTTACATTATTAGCTGTAAATGCTGCCATGTTACCGCTGTAATGTGGCAGCATTAACATGTAATAATGTAAGCCTAAGGAGAAAAATTACCCTTACCCTAAGGTACCCCGCTCTCAGCAGCTGAACTGCAGCTCTGTGTCGGCCGTTACCCCGCTCACAGCTGGCGTGCGTATCGGTGTGTGCTTCGCCGCCGGGGCTGTCATTGCAATGGATGCCGCTTCCCTGCTGACACAAGGCGCCCTCACTGCGTCTTCTCTGCCGGCACTGGGACTCTGACATCCGTGCCCCAGCTCCCCCACTGATAGCTGGCACCCTGTGCACTTTAGCTTCGCCAGCAGGAAAGCCATATCAGCTTGGAAAGGTGGGTGGGGAAAGTCCCGCGGCATGTGCTTCTGCTGGTGCCGGCCGACGGATAGCACTGTACCTCCCCAGTATGTGCACGTTGCGGTCAGGGCTGGTTGCTGTGGAGCGCAGCTGCAGGAACATCAGGTTGAGGACGGTTTATCCTCAATGCGGGTTGCGCCTTGAGCCTCGGTGGAAAGGAAGACCGTGGGAACTGTGCCTCTGCCTTTCAATGAGGCCCTGCTGCATCCCTTTTTCGGCAAATAGTAGTGCCCTTCCAGGACCTATGTGGCAGGCTGCTGTGCAGCCAATCTGGTTCAGGGGACGTCAACCCCCTGTCAATCTTGACTCCACCAGGAATTCCTGGTGGCGTCAAGATACACTAATACCCATGCTTTCCTGGCCCCCCTCCATATTGTCAGACATGTATGTTTTAGGCTCCCTGTCCACGGGCAGGTTTTCATTGTGTTCCCCATGGCGATAATCCGGCCGCGGGGAACGCAGTGAAAGCTCTCCATATTCTGGTGTGTACCGGAACGGGGGTGTCAACTGTGACAAACTCTATCCCTGTTCTACCATCTATTGGGCATCCCTAACCTAGGGGTGTCTGGAAGAGACCCAGCACTGCCCTGGCGGAGGCTACTTGCATCCCTCTGGGAGGGAGTGTGGTAAGTGCTGCCGTGACAAGCCAGCATCTTGCCCTCCCAGCTCCTTAGCGTATGCCATGTTTCCGGGGTCACACTATGGAACGCTCCTGTGATACTAAGGAGGAGAGGGTCAGGGGATGAGGATCTCAGGTGCACAGGTGATGTTAGAGTGTGCACTGGGATCAGCGCCGCTGAGTGATTACTGGCCAGGGAGCTGCGGCACCCCGGCGATAATCACTATCGCAGTAAGCAAGCATCGGAGGCTTGAAGCCCCTGGTAATCGCTTGCCTCTGGGCCCCCTCAGCTCAGGGGCCCGTTCGCCATTGCAACCCCTAGCAGTGCGCCTATGCGTTCATATATAAAGTCCAGGAGGGACCGTGGGAACTGCAGCATTAGATCGCCAGGAGAAAGAACGGGCGAGCATGGCTACTCTTTATCGTTTCAACACTTTTGGAGTCATTTTTAAAAAATAGTCTACATCCATACAACCCATTTAAAGGGGTTTTGTCATTAGCAGTGATTTCTGGGTAGATGGGCCAGTCGGAAGCATGCAGTCGATCAGAGGCCGTAGTGTTGCTAAAGGCGTTCCTGGCGTCAGCGCTCATATCCCAGTCGCCATGATGCCAGGAGTTTGGGGATGTGGTGCTGTGGCCTCTGATTGGCCGCCTACCTCAAAATTACCGCCACTATTAGCGCTGGCTGTCAGCTGCAGACCGGAGCCCCAGGGAAGGATAACCTTGCTTGTTATTTTGGGGGTGGGGTCAGTGTGCATTCGGATACAAATACGGACCATGGACCGATGTGAAAATTGCCCATCTGATAAGCCCTTTGAAGTGAGACAATCCTTCAGCTAAGTTCGGGATGTGTTTTTTTTTTTTTTTTTGCCGCAAAAAAGGCAACAAAACAACTCATTTCTCCAAAAAATGTGCCCCCTGTGTCATCAGCTTGGAAGTTTTTCCACTTTGTCCTTGATAACTACAATGTTGGCACTGCCAGCTTTCAGGGTGTAATTTTGTGGGTGAGTGTCACACAAGGCGTCTGTGTGCTGCGATATGCACGGAAGTTGTACGTGAAAAGAAGCCTTTATTTTACATGGTTTTTCCCTTGCAGAGATGGAAAAAAAATCACAGATGTCTTCCTTTTGGGCGATGTTGCCCGCTATTTCTTATGGATGTGCCATGTAAAGTGCGAGAGCGATTTTTTTTTTTCTACTGAAAGAACACGTAACTTTCACGTCTGGGAAAATCCCATCCGATGCGTTTACTTTACAAAACACAACGCAGGCAAAATGAGGGGTTTACAAGGGTGATATCGGTTCGCGCTTCTTGGACTGATATCACATGGGTCCGGGTAAATATGGCCTAAATCCCTGCGGACAGGTGACACAGCAGGCACATACCTACTAGGGCAGGGCTTGCAGCCATTTCCATTGACCGCTCTCCTGTATAGCTCATCTGCTGAATTTCACCTCACTGTCGTCCATTACGCCCTCTGCAGGCTCCTCACTGACGCGCTGCTTCCGCGATTTCCACGGATTCTCTCGCACAGTAAAGGCAGGGCTTGAGTCATTTGCATAACCCCGCCCCCTCCATTCACAGATTGATCTGAGCAGACCAAAACCAGCCTACGCGGGAATTCCATTGCCACGCCCCCTAACCGGTCACAGTCTCCTCAGAGAGCGCTCCCCTTTCTCTTGTGAAGCTATGCCCGTCCCGTTGAACACGATGAATGATGCCATGTGAGGGCACATCTAAAGAGGGGACGTGCCACGATTTTTTTCTCACATCATTCAAAAAAAAAAAGGGGTTTATATTTGTGTGAGATTTGTGCGTTTTGCAAAGCACAAATCTCATAGGAGAATCTCGGCCGTGTGAAACCGCCCTAAGCGTGCGTTCAAAAGGTTGCGGATTTTATGCAGCATGAAGTCGCACCAGCGTTAAATACCGTGTCAAAATTCACACGATTGTTGGATCCACAGCAGAATGCACCCCTTCAGCTGAAAGGGTGAAACCTGCTATGGATCCATGCCGTGTATTTGCAATGGTGCGGGTTTAACCCCTTAACGCCATATGACGTAGGTTTATGTCCTGGCTGCTGGGTACTAAATGCAACATGACGTAAACCTACGTCTTTTGGATGGCATGGGACCAGAAGCTAAGCCTGCGCCATCCCGCAGTGGGAGCCGGTTGTTTACACTAACTGGCCACCTGCTGCCACAGAGAGGGTGCATAAGGACAGCGACCCCCGCTATTAACCCCTACATGCCGTGATTGATGTAGATCACAGCATGTAAAGGGTTCACAGAGGGAGGGCTCTCCCTCTGTGATGTCATTGGACCCCCCCCCCCATAGTCTAATCGTAAATACTGGCATCCTTGCTTGCCGTTGCCTTTGTTCGCTATTGTGAGAATTCCTGCAATGTCTTATTTTAGCTGTTATGGTTCAAGTCCCCTACAGGGACATAAAATACGTGTAAAAAAAAGTAGTGTATAGAAAAATAAGAAAAAAAGAACTTTTTTTGTGCATTTTCCCATATCTGTATAAAAAATAATACATTTTTAAAAACTCACATATTTGGTATCACCGTGTCCATAACGACCTATACATTGTGGCATGTACAGGGTTCACATAGGGCTGATGGGTTGCAAGGGCAACAAGTCACCATATACTGGTGTCCAAGCCTGCCATGGCCTGTGGTCACTATTGTGAGCGATAATGTATTGCATTACAGAAGTACTGCAATACCTTATCATCGCGATCAGAGCTTTTACAGTTCAAGTCCCCTACAAGGACTTAAAAATGTTAAAAATAATGTAAAAAAATAACAAAAAAAAACTGTTTTACACACTTTCCCCTGTTTGTATAAGAAAAGTATAAAAATTTTTTTTTTTAAATCCACATATTTTGGTATCATCGTATCTATAATGAACTGTAGAATAAACTGAACACACTATTTATCCTACAGGACAAAAAACATTTAAAAAAACTCTTAAAAACAGAGGCTAAATGCTCATTCTTTTCATTTTTCCTAATTAAAAGCACAATTAGTTATGAAAAAATAGATGCGCCCCAAAATGGTACTAATAAAAACTACAGCTCGTCACGCAAACAACAAGCCCTCACAGAGCTCCGCCCGTGGATAAATAAATTTGCAGGGCTTTGAATGCAGTGATGTAAATATAATAATCATTTTTTAAAAAGAGTTTTTATTGTGCAAAAACACCCCCTCCCCTAAAATTATAATATTTTTGGCAGCGACGTAACCGTATGGCCATGTTGACGGAAAAATAAAAAAAGTTATGGCTTTTGGAAAGCGGAGATGAAAATTCCCAAATAATCTTTGCATCCTCATGGCCAGAAAGCCCATGTTCTTAATGGGTTACTCCAGAACCTCATGGAAAATCAGCATTTCCCAGATTCAGTGGAGAACTTTCAGGCACGTGCATGGTCGCTGTCTTCTATGGTTGTAAAGCATTTCTTTGGGAACAGTAAGGGCACCTTAACCCTTTCCAATCCAATTTGTATCCTGGTTTTCCTAGGGGGCTTACTCTTTTTCCGTTGTTATACAATGGCGCAATCTGCTGGCTAAGGCCAGTACTGCATGAGGTGACATGTTGGATAGGTTCTAACAGCAGAGAGGCTGGCAATATACAGTAAGAGAACACTGAGGGACGTCTTCCAACATCGGAGCTGTACAGCCTTAAATCATAATGTTTTAAGAAGTCAGACAGTGGATTGGAAAGGGTAAGAGTCATGATAAAATCGTGCGATTTTTGCGTGATGCGACAGTGAGTAAAAACGCAGAATTATGAAACCAGCGATTTCAATCGTTTCCTTCACATTTTGCAATGTTTTCCCTCATGCGATGTTGCGATTTATAAAAAAGTCATGGCATTTTCTATCTTTCTGTGTTTTGCGTTTTTCTTTTTAAATCTCCCATGTTTCCCTATAAAGCCTCCTTGTTATCGCATCGCAAAGCACAAACGGGCGATTTTTGTTAACTATTAACTCTCATGTTAAAAAAATAGCAAAAAAGCAGCACTGATGCTCGAAAATTGTGGGGAAAAAAGTTGCGATTTCCTCATGGTGATATAGCTCTTGGAGAATACGATCACTTCTGTTTTTGAACACTTCATTGTGACAGGAACATCAAATTTCGTGATGGATGGATTTCCAGATTGTCTTGGTGATGTAAGTAATGAACAGGGTGAACAATTTCACCAGGAAATAAGAACCTTGGAAGAAACGTACTGCGGACGATGGGAGACGAATATTATGGCAGACAACCGGTGAAATATCAAACTCGAATGTCCAGGAACATCTCATCGCAGGAAATCACAAAAATGTCGTTTTATCGACATCTCAATGAAGAAACTCTTGTTTTGTTTGTGTTCTCGGCTTCTTGGGATTTATCTTTGTATCTTCAGCTTTTGATTGGCGTCATTACATGTAGAATACAGTATATGTAGATATCTTGATGAGCAAACCTGATGGAAAAAAACTAATGTCATTTTCAGAATCTAAGACCCCAAAAAGTTCTAACATCTCACTCATGAAAATTGTATTTTCCGTGTGTGTCCGTCCGTCTGTCTGTCTCGGCAATACAGTGCCACACAGAGGCATCCTATGACTGCATACTATGTGCATAGCAGTGTTAGCCATTAAAAGGTATCTACAAGATTACTTGGTTTCTCTTGCAGGGAACAATCACATTCTGCTCTACTGGCTGACACGGTACCAAACCCTTTTTTTCATTTTAGCATATGTTTCTAATGCTATGAAGTAGAGAGCTCTGATGTTGAAACCTTTTTTGCATATGTATATTACACTATTCTGTAGAGATCTCTGAAGTCGTAGCTCTCTACTGCATATAGAGAAGTAGGCCATGGGCTAGGAGACAGCGGAGTAGAGTTTGGGCTTGTCACGGTCGCTCTACCATCTCCCAACCGGAGAGTAACCGGAGACACGTCCAAGAGCCGAGGGCAGGTTAATAAAAGCGGAAACCCAATATTGGATTATTTTAGTCTCTTTTGTCACGGGTGACGCCACTGTTTCTTCTGCAGCGGGGGATTCCTGGATGGTGGAGTAAATCCTCTCTCTTGCGCAGCTTCCGTGGGGGAATTCCAAGTTGGCGGAGTAAATCCACACACACACGGGTACTATTTAAGACAGCTTCTGGAAACGGACAGGCGACCGGTCGTTTTACTTCAATTTCCAATAGCCAAACAGTTCAGCAGTTTCTTAATAAATGGTGTGACAGGGAGACCTCATGGGATTACAGGAGAAACCACAGCCAAAGTCCTCTGTAGGTCCTGACCGGGCATCACACTTGCTTTCCTCTCACAATCTCTACCGGTACACACTCACTAGTAGAAACACGCTGAAGAACTGGTTGACAGTCCCTACCAATCTCTAGTCCACTCTCTCAGCTTCCTCCATTCTGTACCACATAGGTTGAAGGTGCCTGTGTTGGCTCTCTGCAGAACTCCCAACGCTCCTCTCTCTCTCTGACAGGACCAGTACAGAACTCCAAACTCCTTCAGAACTTTTTCAGAACTCCCTCTGCACACAGAAGGAGACAATCATCTCTCATACCAGACACTTAACCCTTTCAGTGCTGCAGCTATGCAATATACATCATTGGTGCAACACAGAAGACAATGACAATACAAATGCATGCATACGGTTATGGAGGGGCCCCGTTGTACTGGGCCACTACACACAGTGTTAAGGTCCTTTTACACAATGATTATTGCTTGAAATTTGCTCAAAAGCCATCTTTTGGGCCATAATCGTTGTGTGTAAATGTGTTCATCTTTCACTTTTCTGCCGAACGATGATTGAATGTTCGGCATAAAATCCATCGTTTGGCAGAAGAGCTGATAGCAGGGACTTCATGCTGTGTTTTCCGTGGGGAGCGCTGATAACATTGTCTCAGCTGTCAGCCCCATGCCAGAACAAAGGGAATGTATTCAGAGAACAGACCAGCCGCTGTTCTCTGAATATAGCTCCCAGGGACTCACACGCCTTAATAAGCTTCTAAGTGGCATTAGTACCAATTAGTAGTTTATGCAAAATGATTACTCAAAAGACATCTTTTGAATGATCATCTTTGTGTGTAAAAGGGCCTTTAGACATAAGTGTTAGACCTTACCCAACATGGGAGCTATGTAGGGAAATCTCAATGTAAGATGACGTCCAATAATGGATTGGAAAGGTTTAAAGCATAAGAGCCTTTTATTTGCAGCACTTAGTCCTTATCTGGCTAAGATGACGATCCAAATATGATAGGGGGGAATTAGGTAATTTAAAGGGGTTGTCTCGCAAAACCAAGTGGGGTTATACACTTTTGTATGGCCATATTAATGCACTTTGTAATGTACATCGTGCATTAAATATGAGCCATACAGAAGTTATTCACTTACCTGCTCCGTTGCTAGCGTCCTCGTCTCCATGGTGCCGTCTAAATTCGCTGGCGGCTTGCTTTTTTAGACGCGCTTGCGCAGTCCGGTCTCCTGCTCTCAGCACGAGCCACTTCAGCCTGCTAGCCGCTACAGCTCTTCTGCGCATGCGCAGACGAGCTGTCACTGCTCGGGAGCGCGCTGGAGCGGCCATTCTGTACCATCCTCTCTTAGAGAGTAGTGCAGAAACTTGAGCCGCCCAGCTGTCCCGAGAAGCCGCCCAGCCACCCAGCTGTCCCGAGAAGCCACCCAGCCGTCCCGAGAAGCCGCCCTGCCGCCCAGGTAAGTGATGGGTCGGGGGTGATGTGTCACTAACAGGCGCGGGCCCCTCCGGGTGTCCTAGCGCTGGGCTCCGGAACCTAGCGCTGGGCTCCGGCACCTACCGCTGTGGCCCGGGACCTTCACCTGTCTTGAGGGGACTGCCGCTGGGCCGAGGGGCCTTCGTCTGTTGTCAGGGTCTAGCGCGGGGGAGCCGGGTCTAGCGCGGGGAGCTGGGTCTAGCGCGGGGGGGCCAGGGCCTAGCGCCGGTTACCTGCTGCCTGGCGGTGGGTGACTGTGTGCCGTGGTCGGCCGCGTTCAATCCCGGGGTCCGGTCGGCGGCTGCGGGGCGTCTGGTTGTCAGGGAGACACAGCTGGTAGCGTCTCGGGAGCGCGCACGTCGGGCTACAGCAAGCGACGGGAAAAGAGCCGGCGGCCATCTTGGGAAACTTTTTATAAGTTGCTGAAACGCTGGAACTGTAAGTACAAACCAGCTAGAAAAGTCATTTACAGGGGGGCTTAGTAATGTATGCTTAATTAGGGGGACTGGGCAAAAAAAAAAAATTCACTGCTTCCTCGAGACAACCCCTTTAATTATTACCACAAAATAGTCTATAAAATTAGTCTGAGGGTCCACAGTCCCTGCGGGCCACATTACAGGTATGAAAAAAGATTTGTCTTTGGGGAAAAGAAAGGAGAATTGCAGTAACTGCAATTACCACCAGGTGGGGTTATTGTACCATCATTACATTGCAAAAGAGTGATATAAAGAAGAGTATAGCTTACAACATATCATTGAAGTGTGTTATTTAGATCGAAGCTTATTCATGTAGGGATGGAAAATGTGTGATTTGCTTCTGATAATGACATCCCCTACAGCTCAGGGCCTTTTCCAGGCCTTACCAGAGGTCAGCAAATTAGGGAGACCTTAATATACGGTATTATCATGCACTGACTGAGCATCAGAGGTGTGATAGGAAGCTGCTTGGACCCATTTCAAAATCTGTAACTGGGCCTCTAAACTCTGTTTCATTCATAGTACTAGTGATAGTATGGGGAAGAGACACCTTATGGGCCCCAAAAACTCCAGGGCCTAAGTGTGATTCCATCTCCTGCTCCAATTATAGTTACACCCTTGCTCCAGTCTGCTCATCATCTCTTGGGGTTTAGTGGGAGAGAGACGCAATACCAAAGCAGGCCACTGCACTGTGGACAGCGATCTGAGCTTTCTAGGTGTTCATAGCAGCTTTTCATCAGCTGGTCATTAAAGGCTCTGAGAGGCGGACCCCACCGTGCTGCTATGGATGACCTATTCTAAGGATCGTTCATAAATAGTTTCCCCCTGGAAAATGCCTTTCTGCACTATGATGTACATGCACATAATAGGCATCAAGGGGTTAGTGCAAAATGCCATACATTTACTGCATATAAGTGGCCGTATATAGCAAAATCTAGTTGTAACTGACAGTTGGGGTCCTGCTGCAAGAAATCACTTCAATCCTGGCTATTAACTTCTTAAAAGCCACCATCAATGTTGATTGCTGTTTGTAAACTGCATGTCGGCCGTCAATTGCCCCTTCACTGTCTGTTGCTGCCTCAGCTGCCCCACCAACTCGTGCCGCACTCTTTCTCCTAGGGTGTCAGAACTCATACACTAACTGGTGTCCTGCGGCGGCACTGCCGTCTGAGTTTCTGACGCCGCTCCCAGACTCCCATTTGCAGAGCGCCGCATCTGTCAGCTGCCTTCTCCCCCACAGCATGAGGAGCCTTATGGCCGACAGCAGGGCACGAGGTATCGCACTACAGCCGTCAGGGACACTCAAAGCGCGGCTGCTAAAAGGGACGGCAGGTGCCACAGTACAGGCTCCGGGGACAGTGGCAGCGGGGCCGCATAGAGGACATGGTAAGGGGAGATGGCCACACTCAGTGACAGCAGCAGAGCAGCAGGGGAGATGGCATCGCAACATTCACTATAGGAGACCTCACTGCCAAGACCTGTGAGGCCGATGAAGGGGAGCCAGCTGTGCAGCTAATCACGATGAGGGGGCGTCACTGGCCTGTCAAGCAGCCACAATCTTGTCTACACCCCTACTTCATGGTGGAGACAAGATACAATAATACCTATGCACGGTTGGATGGTGGCAGGCCAAGCTGTGTCTCCATGGCAACCAGACGCCCCGCAGCCGCCGACCAGTCACCCACCGCCAGGCAGCAGGTAACCGGCGCTAGCCCCCGGCTCCCCAGCGCTACGCTCCCGGCTCCCCAGCGCTACGCTCCCGGCTCCCCAGCGCTACGCTCCCGACTCCCCAGCGCTACGCTCCCGACTCCCCAGCGCTAGACCCTGACAACAGACGAAGGCCCCGGAGCCCAGCGCTAGGTTCCGGAGCCCAGGTGAAGGCCCCGGAGCCCAGCGCTAGGTTCCGGAGCCTAGCGCTAGGTTCCGGAGCCCAGCGCTAGGTTCCGGAGCCCAGGTGAAGGCCCCGGAGCCCAGCGCTAGGTTCCGGAGCCTAGCGCTAGGTTCCGGGGCCTTCACCTGTTAGAGAAGATCACCCCCCGACCCATCACTTACCTGGGCGGCTTCTCGGGGCTGCTGGGCTGGGCTGGGCTTCTCCGCTGGGCAGCTCCAGTTTCTGCACCTTCCTCTAACAGAGGAAGGTACAGAATGGCCGCTCCAGCGCGCTCCCGAGCAGTGACAGCTCGTCTGCGCATGCGCAGAAGAGCTGTAGCGGGGAGCACACTGAAACGGCTCGTGCTGAAAGGAGAAGACCGGACTGCGCAAGCGTGTCTAAAAATGCAAGCTGCCAGCGAATTTAGACGGAACCATGGAGACGAGGACGCTAGCAACGGAGCAGGTAAGTGAATAACTTCTGTATGGCTCATATTTAATGCACGATGTATATTACAAAGTGCATTAATATGGCCATACAGAAGTGTATAACCCCACTTGGTTTCGCGAGACAACCCCTTTAATAGTTTATGCAAAATGATCACTCAAAGCTGTCACTCAAACTGTCATTTGAGCAATCTTTGAGCGATCATCGCTCCGTGTAAATGGGCCTTAAGACTTACCAGCCTGTAGTTTCCATGTTTGCTTTTTGACCCCTTTTTGAATATCGGCACCACATTGACTATGCACCAATCCAGTGGAACAGATCCTGTTGTTATAGAGTCCTTAAATATAAGAAACAAGGGTCTGCGTATCACATTACTTAATTCCCTTAGAACCCAGAGGTGTGTGCCATCGGGACCCGACGATTTCACTATTTTGATTTTTTTAAGACGACTCTGCACTTATTTCTGGATTAAGCCCCCTTTACACGGGACGAAATGTTGGGCAAATGATGCCAGCTGTATTGCCAAGTTCTTTTGTGTTTGTGGTTCTGATACATCCTTAAAGGGGTTGTCCCACGCCGAAACGGGGTTTTTTTTTTTTTCAATAGCCCCCCCGTTCGGCACGAGACAAACCCGATGCAGGGGTAAAAAAAAAAAAACGTCCAGTACTTACCCGAATCCCCGCGCTCCCGCGACTTCTTACTTACCTTAGTAAGATGGCCGCCGGGATCTTCACCCACGATGCACCGCGGGTCTTCTCCCATGGTGCACCGTGGGCTCTGTGCGCTCCATTGCCGATTCCAGCCTCCTGATTGGCTGGAATCGGCACACGTGACGGGGCGGAGCTACAAGGAGCAGCTCTCCAGCACGAGCGGTCCCATTCGGAAGGGAGAAGACCGGACTGCGCAAGCGCGTCTAATCGGGCGATTAGACGCTGAAATTAGACGGCACCATGGAGACGAGGACGCCAGCAACGGAACAGGTAAGTGAATAACTTCTGTATGGCTCATAATTAATGCACAATGTACATTACAAAGTGCATTAATATGGCCATACAGAAGTGTATACCCCACTTGCTTTCGCGGGACAACCCCTTTAAGATGGGACAAGGAGTTACATCTTATGCAATTTTATTAATAGAATGAGCTGTAATACAGTTGCATCTAGTAAATGATATTCTGCACACTTTTGCAATAATTTCTAGCAAAGGTTAAGTACTTAGTTACTAATTTAGGCACCACCAAGGGCTGTTATAGGGATCATCCATCTGGAACATCAGCTGATGGAAGCAACATCGAAGACAGAAACCTTGGGAATCCACAACACCATGCGGATGTCTCCGAGTCCAGAGCTTCTAACTCAATTGGGGCTCCCCAGCTTATTTTACACTCAAACCAAGTGCTTACGTTTCAATGCTGACATGTTGTTTACTGAAGCCATCGAACTTGGTAGTGGCCAATTACCAATTGCAAGTGAATTAGGATCACAAGGTTTTAGCTTCAGACAAGAATGGCACTAGGCCCGGATGCTTTCAAGATTCTAGGAAATTACAACAAGCTACCTACAAAGCATAGTTTATAGGAAACTATACGAAACGGAGGCTACAAAGAGTCATCTTAACCACTTTTTATCACAATTTGGAGCCATACATATTATAGCTGAAAGGTATCATTTTTTCCGGAATACGTTTTCATATTCTATAGGTTATACAGCAACTCCATATAGTGAGCAATATACATAATATTAATACGATTAACGTAGGATGCAGCACCCAACTCAAAGTTTAAGAAGCGGTGGCAGACTAACCGGTAAATATATCATACCAGTTATATCTTGCATCGCCTTAATGTTAGTTCCTATACTGTTCATCCCATCAGAGTCTGTTTTTCTAACTCCATTCATAACCATTTAGTAACTTCCAAATGTTTCCTCATATCTATTTTTTTTAAATTAAATTAACAATTTTGTTGAAGGGTACAGTTATATTAGACATTGGCAATACACCTGATTGCAGTACAATATCATTATATGATATGTATATGTCTCGTTGGACCAATACAATAACGATTAAACATTTGGGTGGTACTTTGCTGAATTGTTACTATACAATTGTATTGTGGACCTATTTCAACAAACATAATAAAAGTCGATAGCAAAATGGTACAATCACAGATACTAACTGAATGTTTCAATAGGCAGGGCTCATATAGCTATGCCTTGTCCACAAACTAAGGGTGCATTCCCACAAACGTATATCGGCTCGGTTTTCACGCCGAGCCGATATACGTTGTCCTCGTGTGCAGGGGGGAGGATGGAAGAGCCAGGAGCAGGAACTGTGCTCCCGCCCCCTCTCTGCCTCCTCTCCGCCCCTCTGCACTATTTGCAATGGGGAGAGGCGGGGCGGGGCTAATTCTTGAAACTTAGCTCCGCCCCACCTCCTTTCATTGCAAATAGTGCAGAGGGGCGGAGAGGAGGCAGAGAGGGGGGCGGGAGCTCAGTTCCTGCTCCTGGCTCTTCCATCCTCCCCCCCCCCCCTGCACACAAGGACAACGCATATCGGCTCGGCGTGAAAAGCGAGCCGATATACGTTCGTGGGAATGCACCCTTAAGAATTTTAATGTAATTAAACTGTCCAACGCATTAATTGTCTTCACATTGGACATTCTTGGGTTTGGGGGCAATCCAAATATACTTTGGAATAACATTCCTAAAGATATTTCTCAGTAAACACTCATTACTCATCATTAGGTCTGATTGTGCCTTATGTATATTGCAAACTGCATTGAGTGTAATTAATAAAAGCACGTACATTATGGAATAACTCATATTGCAAAGTGAAGCTAGGATTAAGCAGGGCTAATGCATCTTTATAATATCTTAACATGAGATGTTGTGGAAGAAATAGAGACGACATCCATTGTGCTTGGAAATTAACTAATTGAGATAGATCTGTACCTACTCTTGCCATTATATGTTGCTAGCCTCCAGACCTCACACTATTGATGCTCCCAGCGCTATTACTTCAGCATTACTCAAGAGCGTGGGACGTCTCTCACAGGTTTTATCTAGCTGACATGATTCCCTTTTTTTTTGCTGTAAATTGTAGTTCGGTGTTTGATGCCTGAGAATAACTAAGCATGACAAAATACAAAAACATACTGGCATATGCCACTGTTGGGCAGCTGTAAGGTAATCTAGCATTATTGTGTGTTGGTTAGTAACTACAATTGATTAAGCTTGAATTGCATTGGTATGATTACCCCCCCCCCCCCTGTGAAAATTTTATTATCTTGATAGTCTGAAGCTTTCACTAACTAATCCCCCATTCATAGTATGAGTGGGCAAATAAACCATTGTTAGCCATGCCCATAGACATTACATGAGGCTT
The DNA here is from genome assembly GCA_035609135.1 of Eleutherodactylus coqui. Taxonomy (NCBI): domain Eukaryota; kingdom Metazoa; phylum Chordata; class Amphibia; order Anura; family Eleutherodactylidae; genus Eleutherodactylus; species Eleutherodactylus coqui. Next base: position 219,131,950 of record CM069410.1, on the reverse strand, counting down.
ACTATTTATGACAGAGTATCATGCAGCAACACAATGGTGGCAGCGGTAAGTCTAAAGGCCCATTTATACACAAAGATAATCTTTCAAATGATTAAAAGTTTTTGCAATCTTTTTGCATAAAGTGTTAATGGACACTAATGTTCATTAACACTTTATCATATTTATTTGCATGTAAAAGAGCCTCCAGGAGCTGTTTGCAGATCCCAGAATGTTATTAAACACATGCTGGGCTCTGCGCACAGCTGCATTGTTCTCGTCGGGGCTGCCGAACACAATGTAATCTCCGGCTCCCGTGGAGAACACAGCATGCGGTCTGTTGAGAGATATTTTAAGTTCACCTTAAAATCATTGTTCAGCCGAAAAGTGCACGATGGCAACGTTTACATGTAATGATTATCGCTCATTTGCACGAATTTTGAGCCACAATAGTTGCGCAAAAATTAGCCTTTACAGGGATACAAAGGCCTGTATGCTTAAAGGAGATGTCTCGAGGAAGCAGTGAATTTTTTTTTTTTGCCCAGTCCCCCTAATTAAGCATACATTACTAAGCCCCCCTGTAAATGACTTTTCTAGCCGGTTTCTACTTACCGTTCCAGCGTTTCAGCAACTTATAAAAGTTTCCCCAAGATGGCCGCCGGCTCTTTTCCCTTCGCTTGCTGTAGCCCGATGTGCGCGCTCCCGAGACGCTACCAGCTGTGTCTCCCTGACAACCAGACGCCCCGCAGCCGCCGACCGGACCCCTGGATTGAACGCCGCCGACCAGTCACCCACCGCCAGGCAGCAGGTAACCGGCGCTAGCCCCCGGCTCCCCAGCGTTCCCCCCCCGGCTCCCCAGCGCTACGCCCCGGCTCCCCAGCGCTCCGCCCTGCGCTACGCCCCGGCTCCCCAGCGCTCCCCCCCCGGCTCCCCAGCGCTCCCCCACGGCTCCCCAGCACTACGCCCCCGGCTCCCCAGCGCTACGCCCTGACAACAGACGAAGGCCCCTCGGCCCAGCGCTAGGTTCCGGAGCCCAGCGCTAGGTTCCGGAGCCCAACGCTAGGTTCCGGAGCCCAGCGCTAGGTTCCGGAGCCCAGCGCTAGGCCCCGGAGCCCAGCGCTAGGCCCCGGGGCCCAGCGCTGGGCTCCAGAACCTAGCGCTGGGCTCCGGGGCCTAGCGCTGGGCTCCGGAACCTAGCGCTGGGCTCCGGGGCCTTCACCTGTTAGTGAACATCACCCCCGACCCATCACTTACCTGGGCGGCTTCTCGGGACAGCTGGGCGGCTTCTCGGCTGGGCAGCTCCAGTTTCTGCACCTTCCTCTAACAGAGGATGGTACAGAATGGCCGCTCCAGCGCGCTCCCGAGCAGTGACAGCTTGTCTGCGCATGCGCAGAAGAGCTGTAGCGGGGAGCACACTGAAGCGGCTCGTGCTGAAAGGAGAAGACCGGACTGCGCAAGCGCGTCTAAAAAAGCAAGCTGCCAGCGAATTTAGACGGAACCATGGAGACGAGGACGCCAGCAACGGAGCAGGTAAGTGAATAACTTCTGTATGGCTCATATTTAATGCACGATGTATATTACAAAGTGCATTAATATGGCCATACAGAAGTGTATAACCCCACTTGATTTCGCGAGACATCCCCTTTAAGAGGAAACTATTTGTATGACCTGATATCCTCCACTAATCCACCGCTATAGGGACATGGGTACGTAATCAATTTTGCAGTTTTACTGCATCATCAAATGCTACAACAAGCACTTCATGATTTTTAACAAACGTATTGTTCTAATCCTCTTTCAACACAGTAAATGTAAACTTGTAACCTTCCATCTTGTATTCAGACAGCCATGAATGTTCAATGTAAAAATTATAAGGATTGTAACACTGAGTCTTATAGACTTGCTGGAACCATGGTAATATCTGGAGATAGTACCACCATTGTCTTGTACAAATCTATCATCATTGTTTATAGAGTTAGTCTTGTGATTCAGTTGTCTAATTAGTCATGCAAATCTATCAACATTGTCTTAAGGCCGTTTTACACACAACGATTATCGCTCAAAATTTGATCAAAAGCCATCTTTTGAGCGATAATCGTTCCGTGTAAATGTGCCCATCTTTCACTTTTCAGCCGAACGATGATTTTGAGTTTGGCATAAAATCATCGTTTGGCAGAAGAGCTGATAGCAGGGACTTCATGCTGTGTTCTCCACTTGGAGTGCTGATAACTAAAGATGAGCGAGCATTCTCTTCCAAGCTTGATGCTCGTTCGAGCATTATCAAGCTCAAAAGTACTCGTTACTCGATGAGCACCACGCGGTGCTCGAGAAAATGTCGCCCTCTCCTCCCCACATGTTTAGCGGCTTTTTTAGCCAATGAACATGCAGGGAATGCTTTGGCACCTCCTGCTATGACATGCTAACCCTGTACACGTCTATAGCAGTGAATTGCTGGCCAGATCAGGTGACCTAGTATCATAAAAACTCAGGTCATCTGATGCTCGCCTCACACGCAGGCTGGATTAGCTGAGAGCTGCTGTGAATGAGGGAGAGTGTTAGTGTAGGTTAGAAGGAGCGTTTAGGCAGGGATCCATTTTCAAAGAACCCAACAGTCCTTTTTAGGACTACAACTCCACTTTTGTGCATCATCAGTTTGGTTGCCTGGGCCCAGTGATGCGCACAAAGCATTCACAAGCATCCCGGCTATATACTGCATACTGTTAACGGTTCTATACAGTATACTGCAACTGGTGTACACAGAGTATATAGGAACTAACAAAACTGTCATTTTTCATTTTTTTATTTGTTTTTGTACAAGACTGTACTCATTTTTCACGGTCTATTTTTTGCTATAGTTTACGCAAAATACCCGAGTCTGTATTTTTGGCTTAAAGCATTTGTGAAATACGTCGCAGTTAGTGTAGCATTTTGACGCAGTGCGTTATACAACATGATCAAGACTAGGGGTAACGGTCAAGGACGAAGACGTGGACGTGGGCATCCGAATTAGGGTGTGGGCAGAGGCCGAGGTCCTGGGTGGGGTAAAACAATGCCTGCTGCTGAGGGAGAAGTAGAACTCAGCGTATTTACGCTCCCTAGCTTTATCTCACAGTTTGTAGGTCCACGTGGTACACCATTATTAAAACCACAACAGTGTGATCAGGTGATGACGTGGATAGCGAATAAAGAGTCCAGTACTTTATCCATCACCCAGTCTTTCACACAGTCCACTCACGCTAGCCAAGGGACTGGACCTGTGAATCCTCACGCTGATCCTCCTTCCTCCCACGCTGGTCACTCCAGGAAAAGGAGAGATTCAGAACAGGCATACTCACAGGAACTGTTCTCAGGTCTCTTCCTTGAGTCGCAAACAATAGTTTATGAGCCACCTGAGGAGTTTTTCGTGACCAATGCCCAAAATTTGGACCTTTCACAGTCTCAGGGTGAGGAGGGTGGGGACTTCCAAGTAGTGTCTCAAGAAGTATTTGTTGATGATGATGATGAGACACAGCTGTCTGTCAGTAAGGTTGTTGTTAGGGTAGTAAGTCTGAGGGAGGAGCAGGCTGAGGATTCAGAGGAAGAGCTGGAGGATGATGAGGTGACTGACCCGACCTGGGTTGGTAAGCCTACTGAAGACAGTGCTTCAGAGGGGGAGGTAAGTGAAGCAGCAGGACAGGTTGGAAGAGGCAGTGGGGTGGCCAGAGGGAGAAGCAGGGCCAGAGCAAGTAATCCCCCAACTGTTTGTGGCTCATGCAGAGGCCTAGGTGTTCGAAGGTCTGGAGGTTTTTTAGTGAGAGCGCGGACGACCGACGAACAGTGGTGTGGAACCTGTGCTGCACCAAGATCAGCAGGGGAGCCACCACTACCAGCCTGACCACCACCAGCATGCGCAGGCATATGATAGCTAAGCACTAGATGAGGTAGAACAAAGGCCATTCACTGCCTGCGGGTCACATCTCTGCCTCTTCCCGTGTCACATGCTGGCACTGAGATGTAATCCCCCTCCCAGGACGCAGGCACGAGCGTCTCCCACCCTGCACCCACACCTTCACCTGCACCTCCACTGCCTCCACCAATGTGTCCCAGCGCAGTGTTCAGCTGTCCATAGCACAAATATTAGAGCACAATCACAAATATGCAGCCACCCACCCGAATGCACAATCGCTAAACGTGCATATCTCCAAACTGCTGAGCCTGGAGATGCTGCCATATAGGCTAGTAGAAACTGAGGCTTTCCACAACCTCATGGCGTCGGCCGTCCCTCGCTACTCGGTCCCCAGTTGCCACTATTTTTCCCGCTGTGCCGTCCCCACCCTACACCAGCACGTGTCACGGAATATCAACCATGCTCTCACCAACGCAGTTACTGGGAAGGTCCACTTAACCACCGACACGTGGACAAGTGCTGGCGGGCAGGGACACTACATCTCCCTGTCTGCACATTGGATTAACCTGGTGGAGGCTGGGACCGAGTTTGACCGTGGTACCCACACTGAGGATTGCAGGTCCTACCTTGGTCATGGTTTCTCTGGCTTATTATGCCACATGCTTCTACCTCTCAATTACCATCTGTGCCTTCAGTCGGTAGCTTGAGGCGCTGCAGCACTGCTGTGGAGAAGCGTCAACAGGCAGTGCTGAAACTCCTGAGCTTAGGTGACAAGAGGCCCAAGAGCTGTTACAGGGTTTGACGGAGCAGACAAATCTGTGGCTTTCACCGCTGAACCTCCAACCAGGCATGGTGGTGTGTGACAATGGACATAACCTGGTGGCGGCTCTGCAGCTTGGCAGACTAATACACGTGCCATGCCTGGCCCACATGTTCAATCTGGTGGTTCAGCGCTTTCTTAAAAACTACCCCAATTTGTCTGAGCTGCTCAGCAAGGTGTGTCACGTGTGCGCACCTTTCAGAAAGTCCACCACAGATGCTGCCACCCTCAGAACACTGCAAGAGTTCTTCCAGCTGACAGTTCACTGACTGTTGTACGATGTGCCCACGAACTGGAATTCAACTTTGCACATGTTGGCCAGGGTTTATGAGCAGCGTAGACCCATTGTTGAATACCAGCTGCAACATGCCCGTCAGAGTGGTAGTCAGCCTCCGCACTTCTTCACAGAGGAGTGGGCATGGATGTCTGACATCTGTCAAGTGTTAGGAAACCTTAAGGAGTGAACACAAATGGTGAGCAGCGATGCCGACATTATCAGCGTAACCATGCTGATGCTTTGCCCACTGAGAAGGTCGCTGCTAAGCATTAAAGGGGTTGTCCTGCGCCGAAACAGGTTTTTTTTTTTTTCAACAGCCCCCCGTTCGGCGCGAGACAAACCCGATGCAGGGGTTAAAAAAGAAAACCTGACAGTGCTTACCTGATTCCCCGCGCTCCGGTGACTTTTTACTTACCTGGTGAAGATGGCCGCTGGGATCTTCTCCCTCGGTGGACCGCAGGGCTTCTGTGCGGTCCATTGCCGATTCCAGCCTCCTGATTGGCTGGAATCGGCACGTGACGGGGTGGAGCTACCAGGAGCCGCTCTCCGGCACGAGCGGCCCCATTCAGAAAAGAAGAAGACCGGACTGCGCAAGCGCGTCTAATCCGGCGATTAGACGCTGAAAATTAGACGGCACCATGGAGACGAGGACACTAGCAACGGAACAGGTAAGTGAATAACTTCTGATAACTTCTGTATGGCTCATAATTAATGCACAATGTATATTACAAAGTGCATTAATATGGCCATACAGAAGTGTATAGACCCACTTGCTTTCGCGGGACAACCCCTTTAAGGCTGATGCTTTGCGGATAGAACAGAAGATGGGGGATGACAATACGTCACTTGATAGCCAGACCACCCTCAGGTCTGTTTCTCAGCGCGTATTGGTGGAAGAGGAGGAGGAGGGGAAAGAGACTGCTGTCCATACTGCAGAGGGTACTCATGCTACTTCCCTCACATCTGTTCAGCGTTTATGGGCTGAGGAGGAGGAGGAGACTAAAAGTCATCCTTCTAGTGAGGACAGCGATGTGTTGTCTACTTGGACTCTGGCACACATGGCTGACTTCATGTTAAGCTGTCTTTGCCATGACCCACGCGTTAGACGCATTCTGGCCAACACGGATTACTGGGTGTTCACCCTTCTCGACCCACGGTACAAGGAGAACCTTTCCACTCTCATTCCCGAAGAGGAAAGGAGTACGAGAGTGATGCAATACCACAGGGCGCTGGTGGAAAAGCTGATACTAAACTTCCCATCTGACAACACTAGTGGTAGAGGACGTAGTTTAGTGGGCCAACTAGCAGGGGAGATGAGGGGAACAGGCAGCATGTCCAGCACAGGCAGGGGAACACTCTCCAAGGCCTTTGCCAGTTTTATGGCACCCCAGCCAGACTGGCTTACACCTATTAAGATGAACAAAGCCTGGATTTCCCCAGACATCTCTTCTCCACCACTGAAAAGCAACTTAACATAAAGTATCTTTAAGCTGGAACTGGAGAACCATGCACCCTCTATCATCCCAAAAAAGGGTAGAAGTAGCCTGGTCTATTCTTCTCTGATCTTCCTCCTCCTCCTTAACCAGCATGTCACCACGCTGAACAGCCAATTCTTCCGAGGGCCAAAAGGCTCTGTAAAAACTATTTTTTTCGGATGGCTGCCTCCAGGCTCTGTCAAAACAATTTTTTTCTGAGGGCTGCCTCCAGGTTCCCTCCCCCAATTTTGAAGAGGTTCACCACTAGAGTTCAGCAAACATGCTGGTTCCAGCTTCATACACCCACAGAGTCCACAAATGTATCCCAGCGCAGTGTCCTGCTATCTGACACTGAGACAAAATGAATTGTCCTAGTTTGGCCACTGTAATTTCTCCATAGTACATGCTGTATTTCCCTGGGCCACTGGTTAAAAAGCCCTTCGGGGAGAGGCAGGGGCTGGGACAGGCGGTAGCTTGCCTGTTGGTGGACCGCCACCTGGATCCCATTAAGCAAGAACGAGCTCTACGTTAAAAAATATTTCAGGGGTTCACCTGCACTCTGGGTAAATAAATCTTTCAGGGGTACATCTATACTCTTGGTACACAAATTTTTCAGGGGTTCGCCTATACTCTTGGTAAACAAATGTTTCAGGGGTTCACCTATACTCTTGGTAAACAAATACCCTCCACTCTTGCTCAAAAAATCTTTCAGGTTCTCACCTGCAATCTTGGTAAAAAAAAAATCTTTTTAAAATGGGTTGTTTTCTTCATTAAAAATGTAGAAGTACTGGCCTCTGAGTCCCCCCTATGCTGGCGTTTGTGGCTAATGAAATGCTGCAACGGAGGTGGCATGGGATGGCATATAATCATACATTAATTTGTCTGCGATTTGTTAGCTACGAAGCATAATTTTAAAAGGGTCACATGGCGTACAGAAACGCTTCCAAGCGTGGTGTCCATCTTTGGTCACTAATTTCTTTACAGTTCATGGTGTCTTTTCCTGGGGCACTGGTTAACAAGCCCCTTGCGGGGAGGCAGGGGCTGTGACAGGCGGTAGCTTGCCTGTCGGTGGACCGCCACTTGAATCCCATTAAGCAAGTATGAGCTGTCGCTCAAAAATCTTTCAGGTTTTTACCTGCACTCTTGGTAAACAAATCTTTCAAGGGTGCAGCTATACTCTTGGGTAAACAAATCTTTTAAGGGTTCACCTGCACTCTGGGTAAAAAAATCTTTTGTTTTAGAATGGGTTGTTGAATTGTGGAGATGTGTAGATGTACTGGCATCTGAGTCCCCTTTATGCCCACGTTTGTGGCTCATGAAATTTTGTGATAGAGGTGGCACGGGACTGGAATTATGATCATACGTTAATTTATCAGCAACTCTCATCAGCATTGTGTGCTATCGCCCACAATTTCAAAGAGGGTCGCTGCCAGGCCCTGCCAACCCTCTGCAGTGTGTCTCTTGTTCCTCTTCATCCAATATGCACTTATAAATAGACATGAGGGTAGCGTAACTATCAAGCAACCGTGTGGCATGAGGACAGCTGGACGCTGCGCTAGGAAAAATTTCAGTACACTGTGGACTACTGAATAGGCGAAGGGGTGCGCCTTACCCCATTTGGGATGGGGACTGCTGGATGCTGCGCTGGGAAAAAGTTCAGTACACTGTGGATGCAGGCTCATGCCTGCGTCCTGGGCGGGATTGGACAGCAATGCCAGCATGTAACATAGGAGAAGAGGCAGTGGTGTCACGCGCAGGTGGTTATTGGCCTTCGTTCCACCTAGTGTAGTGCTTAGCTAAGATGTCCCTGTGCGTGTGCCTTCCTGATTATGGTCTGGCCCAACTAAAATGTTAGGGGGTGACCACCAGACTCTTGCCCAGAATTTGGCTTAATAGGGCGACCTGGGAGCCTCAGATGCATCCATGCATGCTGCCCCTGCTGTTCTCTATCCATTTCTGTGGTGTTTCCATCACTTTCTGATGTTTTCAGGTGAATCACACACCCTCCCCTATGCAGAGCATGAGTCACCTTGAAAAATGCTTGAGTGTCCCATTGACTTCAATGGGGTTCGTTACTCGAAATGAGCTCTCGAGCATTACAAAAAGCTTAGCTCGAGTAACAAGCACCCGAGCATTTTGGTGCGTGCTCATCTCTACTAATAACATTGTCTTAGCTGTCAGTCCCGCGGCAGAACAAAGGGAATTTATTCAGAGAACAGACCACCAGTTCTACTAATAACATTGTCTTAGCTGTCAGTACCGCAGCAGAACAAAGGGAATTTATTCAGAGAACAGACCACCAGCTGTTCTCTGAATAGAGCTCCCGGCGGCTCACATGCATTAATAAGCTACTAATTGGTATTAATATTGTGTCTCCCAGATAATAAGCCCTACACCAAAATAAGCCCTAGCCAGGCTACATGTAAAAAAACAAAACAACGCCTAGCAGCCGGCATTCAGGTCTTCGGCACTGCTTTCATTGGCTGACACGGCGCTGATTAACCAATCAGAGCATTAGCTTGCTGGAAGCAGGGTATTCAAGCCCCACTTACAGGAAGAACTGCTCTGTCGGCATGAAGGAGGACACGGCAGTCTGCAGCAGCACCACAGGCCATTGTAAGGGACCTGAACGCTGGCTGCTAGGTATTATTAGACACCCCCAGAAAATAAGACACTGCCTCTTTTGAGGCAAAAATTAAAATAAGACAGGGTCTTATTTTCAGGGAAACACGGTAGTTTATGGAAAATGATCACTCAAAAGTCATCTTTTGAGCAATAATCTCTGTGTGTAAATGGGCCCTTAAGACTATGCACCCTTAAGACTGAACTGGGGCCTTATGTATATTTGGAGCTTACTGTTGTCATTGTTTTAAGAATCAATTTTGTTTGTCTGATCTGGTCCGATTTGAGGAATGGTCTCTTCAGATTGTGACCTCTTCAGACAAACAACTCTCTGCATTGATATTTGCAATGGAAATATTACAGCAATAGATATAAAAGAGAGGAGAGGGAATGGAAGCTCTGATGGTATGGAAACTTTGGAGACAGGATGAGGATGTCATGCCTGTCGGTCTACTGGAGAAGATACTCTATCTTAGCACTGTTTTGGCTTCTCCTTTTGATATCTTAGATGAGTCCACTTCCCAATGATGTGTCTGGTAATATGTAAGCTGATGATGTAATGTAACTTGTAATCTTTATGCTTTGTATATAGATATAATAATTTACAATAAAAGAACAATTAGTCACCACTATGCTCGATTATCACTTAATTTGAATAAATTCTTATTGTTAAACCTTCCATAGTGTCTTATTGACACTTATCTTACAGGCCCATTTACACGGAGCAATGATCGCTCAAAGAGCGCTCAAAAGACAGTTTGACAGCTTTGAGCGATCATTTTGCATAAACTATTAAGTAGCTACTCAGCTACTTAAGGGGGTTGTCCCGAGAAAGCAAGTGGGGGTATACACTTCTGTATGGCCATATTAATGCACTTTGTAATATACATCGTGCATTAAATATGAGCCATACAGAAGTTATTCACTTACCTGCTCCGTTGCTGGCGTCCCCGTCTCCATGGTGCTGTCTAATTTCAGCGTCTAATCTCCCGATTAGACGCGCTTGCGCAGAAGGGTCTTCTCCCTTCTCTTGGGTCTCGGCACGAGCGGTGTTCTGGCTCCGCCCCCTTCTACGCGTCATCGCGTAGCTCCGCCCCGTCACGTGTGCCGATTCCAGCCAATCAGGAGGCTGGAATCGGCAATGGACCGCACAGAGCCCACGGTGCACCATGGGAAAAGACCCGCAGTGCATCGTGGGTGAAGATCCCGGCGGCCATCTTGTTAAGGTAAGTAAGAAGTCGCCGCAGAGCGGGGATTCGGGTAAGTACTAAACTTTTTTTTTTTTAACCCATCCCTTGTGTTTGTCTCGCGCCGAACGGGGGGCCTATTGAAAAAAAAAAAGCCGTTTCGGCGCGGGACAACCCCTTTAATAGCTGCTTAGCGTGCAAATGAAGCCTTTAGCTGAATGCAGTTAATAGCCAGAGCGTCCACGCTTGTCTTCTGCATACCCCACTCGGAGTGCTCAGCTATGTAACAGCCGGGCGCTCCGAGCAGAGAAAAGCTGGATGCAGAAGACCAGCAGCCCCGCTTGTCTTCTGTATACCCCACTCGGAGCACAAGGTGATCGCTCAACGTTTGAGCGATCACCTTGCACTTAAAGGCACACAATGATTCTTGCTCAAAATACATCTTTTGAGCAATAATCGTTGTGTCTAAATGGGCCTTAAGGCTTCATATTATTCTAGCAAATTGTTTACATGTTGCACATAGTTTGGATCTTTATTATTTCCCAAGAACTTATGAATAACTTCTTTGAAGCCAATCCAAGCTTCCCTATCTGGAGGAGTCATACATGCTTCAAAATGGCCATCTTTATCTAGTTCCCTGATTTTCCGCCCTACAAAGATACCTTCTTTGACTTTTTACTCTGAGAGTGTAGGAAACTTGCTGGTTAGATACTTAAAGGGGTTGTCCCATGAAATCAAGTGGGGTTAAGCACTTCTGTATGGCCATATTAATGCCCTTTGTAATATACATCGTGCATTAAATATGAGCCATACAGAAGTTATACACTTACCCCCTCCGTTGCTGACGTCCCCGTCTCCATGACTCCGACTAATTTCTGCATCTTCTGGCTTCTTTAGACGCGCTTGCGCTGTCCGGTCTTCTGCTCTGTTGAATGGGGCCGCTCCAGCGTGCTCGCGCCGGAGAGCTGGTCTTCTCCGTGTCATCGTAGCTCCACCTCTGTCACGTGGTGCCGATCAGCCAATTAGGTGGCTGTAATCGGCAGTGGAACACAAGACATCCACAGTGCACCATGGGAGAAGACCCGTGGTGCACCATGGGAGAAAACCACGGTGCATCATTGGGAAAGGACCGGTGGCCATCTTTAAAAGAAGAAAAGAAGAAACTGCCCGAACGGGGATGCAGGTAAGCGATTTAAAAAAAAAAAAAAGGGATTGTTTTTAACGAGGCACAATGTGGGGGTAGGTAGAAAAAAAAAATTTTGATTTCGCCGCGGGACAACCCCTTTAAAACAACTACCATTTTTATCCAGTGCCTTAGTAAATTGTTTCATTAACCCCAATTTAATATGTAAGGTAGGTAACAGAATTTTGTCAGGATCTTCTAAGCTGCTCCTCCTAATGTTCTTGGAACCTGGCAACAGTGTTTCTCTTCTAAGCCATTCTCATGTTCTCCAATGATTCTTTCTATCTCAGCTGTCCCATTCACAAATGTAACATGGGTACTTGGTGTAACCCTGTTGTTGCCCTAACAACATGCACAAAACCTTTACATCACCACAGATCATCCATTTATGTTCCCTGCCATTTACTTTTTTGAGCAGCAGTTAAAGATAGCCTCCATTCATCTGTTTTATACTCTGCTCTTAACGTATTTATGAGGTTTGGCATGTCAGTATAATATGCTCAAGAGTCTTCCTGATTAAAATACTGTTCTAGGTCTTTCTCTCGATGTCTGTAAAAACTTACATACCTTCCTGGAGCTAACAGGTTCTTTTCTTTCAGCCTTGAAGCAAGACATTTCAAAGTATTCTTTAGGAGATCTAAATCTCTTAAAGGGGTTGTCCCGAGAAAGCAAGTGGGGTTATGCACTTCTGTATGGCCATATTAATGCACTTTGTAATGTACATCGTGCATTAAATATGAGCCATACAGAAGTTATTCACTTACCTGTTCCGTTGCTAGCGTCCCCGTCTCCATGGTGCCGTCTAATTTCAGCATCTAATCGCCCGATTAGACGCGCTTGCGCAGTCCGGTCTTCTCCCTGGTGAATGGGGCCGCTCGTGCCGGAGAGCTGGTCCTCGTAGCTCCGCCCCGTCACGTGTGCCGATTCCAGCCAATCAGGAGGCTGGAATCGGCAATGGACCGCACAGAGCCCACAGTGCACCATGGGAGAAGACCCGCGGTGCATCGTGGGTGAAGATCCCGGCGGCCATCTTAGTAAGGTAAGGAAGAAGTCGCCGCAGCGCGGGGATTCGGGTAAGTACTAAATGTTTTTTTTTTTTTTAACACATGCATTGGGTTTGTCTCGCGCCGAACGGGGGGCCTATTGAATAAAAAAAAAACCTGTTTCGGCGCGGGACAACCCCTTTAAGTTCATTTTGTGTGAAAGGTTTGAGTGTGACTTCCGTGCCTGGCCAATCAGAATCTTCAGATGACTCAACTGGCATAGATCTTGTTTCAGAATGTAGTATCTCAAGGTTCATAGGAGGTTTAGGTACATGAACATCAACGCCATGTGGAACAGGCCTTCTAGCAAACTCCAAATCAGGATAAGTCATACCTTTTTTGTTTTTGTATTGAATCCTTTTATTTTCCAGATGGTTCTTTGGCTCATGCCATGCCATTAGAACCCCAAAAGTAACTGCCTTTATCTTTCCCATTGACCAGTTTCTGAGCTCTGAATACTTTCTGAGGGGCACATGGTTTATTTTGATTCCCCAGCTTCATTCCAAAATAAGCAAAATAAACAATTAATAAATTAACAAATAATTTAACACATGAGGTTATTCTCTGTCTCTGTGTTGCGATCATAAAACGTTCACAAATATAACAAAATATATTTGGAATATTCAAACACTTCCTTCTTTGCATAGTTATAGCGCAACAAATATACTAAAACAGATGAAATAGACCACTGAAACACTTTTTTTAAACATGCATTACGATATCTTGCTCAGCACTAGTTGATGTATCTTCTACCCAATGTCTACCATTACAACAGTGGAACGTGCTGCCGTCTGATGAAATAATGTCGTCTGCTGTAAAAAAGGATGCAACATGAACTAAATTAGAGAGAATGTTTACTTTCAAATATATTTGTGTTTCTATTTTCATTGGAGACATTGTTTATCTTGTTAATCATAGTTACTGAAATGATTAAAAATTGGTATGTAATAGGACAAAAGTAAGGGCATTTTTGGATTCAGGAGAACAAATTACATATAAAACAAGAGTCAAAAACAAAAAAGGAAAATCCATGTTGACCTGTGTAATCATTGTAAGGGATGAGCGAGTATACTCGCTAAGGCACTACTCGCTCGAGTAATGTGCCTTAGCCGAGTATCTCCCTGCTCATCCCTAAAGATTCGGGGGCTGCCGCAGCTGACAGGTAAGTTGCAGCGGGGAGCAGGGGAGAGCTGGAGAGAGGGAGAGAGAGATTTCCCCTCCGTTCCACCCTGCTCTCCCCCGCAGCTCCCCGCCCAGCGGCAGCCCCCGAATCTTTAGGGACGAGCAGGGAGATACTCGGCTAAGGCACATTACTCGAGCGAGTAGTGCCTTAGCGAGTATACTCGCTCATCCCTAATTGTTGTGTCTAAATGGGCCTTAAGTCTTGCTCCTTGAAGCAAAACATGGTATGTATGGCAGCATATAACAACAGTCTTTTTCTGGTTCAGGAGTGAGAACTCTTGCAGCGGCTAGTGAGTATCCATTTGTCTTTCTTTCCAATTTGACTGAAGTGGCAGTTGTCACCTGGATTTCTGATTTGTCCTTTTGGGACAACCCAGTTACCTGAAAGCAAATCTATGTGACTCTTCTTTTGAGTTTGGATCTATAATCAAGGAAAATACACATTTATGAATAACAGTTAATTTCTGATATAAAGCACTCACTTAGGAAGTGAGGTCCTTATGCTGAGACTAGAGAAAGTATAGGCCTGTTATAATGCCGCTTTCAAACAAAACTTTATAGAGGCTCAACTCAGTCTTATGATTATATGCGGTTCTGACTGAGTAGAGGGCTAATAAAAATGCACCTCTATTATTGTCTATGACTTCTGGTACACTATATATACAAATTACTTTATTCTACTTTTTTTTATTTATTTCATTTTACAAGCCACTCCTCTAATTAACATGAAAAGAGGTCTATGCACACCAACATAAACTTCAAAGCACCTACCTTAGGTAGCTGTATGCAGTCAATCTGGAGTTGCTGGAACAGATAGTCTGGCCTTGGAATAATAGTGAAAAGATACCTTGACCAATTGGCCTGGGTTGTGACGAGCGCATACCATACAACCCTGTACACATCGGGTGGCAGCAGTGTTGAACCCTGGGGCAAGCCAAGCTAAAGACACTACCATGCATTACCTCTTTGGATTAATGGGTTCGCCCATAACACCTCTGGTACCTGCACAAAAACTTGCTGCAAATAGGAGGAAGAATTATTTCAATCTGCTACTGTAAGAACAACACAAATGATGGTTAATTGATTTATTAAGGGTCTAATACCATTGGTATATTGAATTACTGCTTGTATCACTGTAAGCATGTCTATCTCCAATATCCTGACTGGGCATGTCTCTGACATTAAAAATCTACCCTCATCCTAAATTTGAAACACTTTAAGTAAACCCTTGTTACTGATTTAATTCTGTTTGTAATGTGGCTTGTCAACTACATAATTATCTTATTTTAGCATCATAATTCAACAGCATTCAGATAGGTAGAACCCAACACATTGAACGCTCGATATACTTGTGTTCTGCATGCACAAATACACAGATGTACACACACTCACACTCCACCAAAATAAAGATACACTTCTTCTATGCTAGGTTGTTAGGGAGAGGGCAAAACCATTTCATACTCTTTTTTTCCTTCCCTTTCCTTACATCACCTAGCTCCACCCCTTGTAGTCTGGCCAACTGGCGAGCATGTTTTCCCCAATCTAGCTCCAATCATCCGATGGCACACATGCTATATAGAACACAATTTAACTTATGCACTGGCCCTTTACATTCACATACAAAAATAATAGATCTACATTATTATCAGAATCAACAAGTATTACATCACAGATGTTCAATTCACATATTTTACACACAAATATAAATCACTGTACACAAACATCCTTTCAATTCCCCTTTCTTATAATCTTCTGCACATGTTTTCTGTGACACTTTTAATTAATTTATCAACTTTTTAAAAATATTAATTGGACATGGTGAGGGAACACATAGCTAACTTAAATTAATTCAAGTTTCAAGGTCCAGGTGAATTATATCCTAGGATACTAAAGGAAGCAGGAGAGGTAATTGCTGAACCACTCGCCATAATCTTTGAAAATTCATGGAGAACAGGAGAAGTCCCAGAAGATTGGAAAAGGGCAAATGTTGACCCTATCTTCCAAAAAGGGAAGAAGGTGGATCCAGGAAACTACAGACCTGTAAGCCTGACTTCTATACTGGGAAAGATCTTTGAACAAATTAAACAGCATGTATGCAAGTATTTGGATAAAAATGAAGTAATTAAGCAAAGCCAGCATGGGTTTGTAACAAACAAGTCATGCCAGACTAATCTAATTTCCTTCTATGGCAGAATTACTGACTGGGTTGATCAGGGAAATGCGGTACATATAGTATATCTTGACTTTAGTAAAACATTTGACAAAGTATCTCCTACCATACTTATTGAAAAAAATGACCAAGTATGGGATTAACAAGGCAACTGTTAAGTGGATTCACAACTGGCTGAGTGATCGTACTCAAAGAGTGGTCATAAATGGCTGTATATCCAAGTGGAAGAATGTATCAAGTGGGGTACCACAAGGCTCTGTCCTAGGCCCAGTGTTATTCAACATTTTTATAAATGATCTGGAGGAGGGAATTTATGGAAAACTGATCAAATTTGCCAATGACACAAAGCTAGGAGGGATAGCTAACACTAGGGAAGAGAGGAAGAGTATTCAAAAAGATCTAGAAAAGCTTGAACAGTGGGCGGCGACTAACTAAATGGTATTTAACAAGGAGAAATGCAAAGTCCCACATCTAGGCAAGAAAAATGAAAAAAGCACATATAGAATGGGAGGAATTGGGCTAAGCAGCAGCACATGTTAAAACGTCTTGGGTATACTAATAGATCATAGACTGAACATGAGTCAACAATGTGATGCAGCAGCCAAAAAGGCACAATTCTGGGATGTATTAAGAGAAGCATAGAGTGTAGATCATGTGAGGTAATTATTCCTCTTTACTCTTCCTTAGTCGGACCTCATCTGGAATACTGTGTCCAGTTCTGGGCACCCCACTTTAAAAAACATATAGACAAATTGGAGCAAGTTCAGAGAAGAGTTACGAAGATGGTGAGCGGTCTGCAAATCATGTCCTATGAGGAACAGTTAAAGGATCTGGGAATGTTTAGCTTGCAAAAAAGAAGGCTGAGAGGAGACTTAATAGCTATCTACAAATATCTGAAGGTCTGTCACAGTGCAGAGAGATCAGCCCTATTTGCATTTGCACAAGAAAAGACAAGAAGCAATGGGATAAAACTGAAAGGCAGGAGACACAGATTAGATATTAGAAAATACTTTCTGACAGCGAGGGTGATCAATGAGTGGAACAGGTTACCATGGGAGGTGGTGAGTTCTCCTTCAATGGAAGTGTTCAAATAAAGGCTAGACAATAGA
The DNA here is from genome assembly GCA_035609135.1 of Eleutherodactylus coqui. NCBI lineage: Eukaryota > Metazoa > Chordata > Amphibia > Anura > Eleutherodactylidae > Eleutherodactylus > Eleutherodactylus coqui. The sequence continues at coordinate 219,115,020 of CM069410.1, read as the reverse complement.
GATGAGCGAACGTGTTCTTAACGAGTACTTACGCACCCGGACACCGGCTTTTCCGAGGACTTCAGTGTTTGCGCGTAAAGATTCGGGGGGTGCCGGGGGGCGGGGAGAGGCGCAGCGGCGCGGGCGGCAGCAGCAGGGAACAGGGGGGAGCCCTCTCTCTCTCCCTCTCCCCCCCACTCCCCGCCGCACCCCCCCGCGCTGCCACGGCGACCCCCGAACTTTTTTCGCCCGAGCACGGAATTCCTCGCAAAGTTCGGTGTTCGGGCGAAAAGGGGCGGGGCCGAACACGTTCGCTCATCTCTACTAGACAAATATCTGTCTGGGATGATTTATTGATCCTGCACTAAACAGGAGGTTGGACCAGATGACCCGAGAGGTCCCTTCAAACTCTACCATTCTATGATTCTATATTCTGGGCTAATCCTGGTGGATTATCTTCCGCTCATACTTCAGGTAGTTTCATTACTAGGTCCAGAGTAGGGCCTGGGTAGTCTTGCTGTTGAACTACAGCAAATACTCTGCATTCTTCCTCTTGAGGAACTGTGAGTGAGAGGATATGGGCTTGAGTTGGAACATCTTCTCCAAGTTGTGGATTCATCTGTCCATCCGGTTCAAAGGACACTTGGGCCTGCAGTTTTCTCAATATATCCCATTCCAAGAGTGGTATTGGACAGTCTGTCGGTACAGAAATTGATGAGTAACTTCTCTGTTTCCCAGGGAGCATGGCTGTGGTACAAAAAAGTGATGTTTCCCTCCTAGTGCAGTAACTCCCACGATTTGGGCTGTTCTGTATGAAAGAGGAGCTAGTTGTTGGGTGATAACTGAATTTTCAGCCCCTCAACCATGAAGTTCACAGGATGACTCCCTGCATTAATTCTGGCCATAGGTTTCTGGGGAACGAGCAGATAGGAACCCAGTCACCCTGATTCGGAATTATCTTCATACAGTGGGGTAATGGGAGTAGAGTAAGATGGAGGCTGAAGGGGGCGGCCGTGATCGTCTCTGCCACGTTCATGTTTCTGGTAGCAACCATTTTAGATTTGGCCTCCTCCTTCTCTTCCGGCATGAGCAACGGAAGTGAGGGGGCAGTCCCTACTCCAGTGACCGTGCTTCCTGCATCTTTTGCATTGGTCTCTATAAAGGGGGCGGTATCGAGGCCCACGCTTCTGTACTTATGAAGGAGGTGGACTACTTCAGGCATAGTGAGGAGGTGGGGGCAGTCTAGACTGATTTGCTGCTGCCATTAAGTCCGCCTTCTTATTCATTTTAACAGTCCTTTGTCTCCCAGATTTTTGATCTGTGTTTACAAAGACTTTGTGCTATCTCCAGTGGTTGTGTGGTATTCATTCTAGCAAAGCCTTCTTGCTTCTGTACCTTTCTTCTATGTCACTAGAAGCTTGAGCAACAAGAGATAAATTAACTAAATGCAGCTTTTCAGTTTGGGAGGGGTCAAAGGTTGTATAAATCCTATACGCTTCATACAGTCTTTCATAAGAAGCAGCAGGACTTTCATCTGTGCCCTATGTCACCTCTGCCACTTTGAACAAATTCATAGTCTTCTTTCCAGCATTACGGTCACCTATTACAGCATACCTATGTTCAGTTAGACTGTGTCTTTCACCATCAGATATGGCAGTTATATGAGCAGCTATCTTTGCTACATCATGTGGGACATGCTCTGTCAGGTGCTCCCTAATACTTTTATCAATACAGCGACGTTCTTCAATACTCAACAAGGTACGAAGAAGGTCTTGGCAATCACTATAAGGTGAGCTTGGGAGTGCTCATGATACTTTTCAACAGCTCCATCATTGCCTGTGGGTTTTCAAAGAATGAGGGAGTGTTATATTTCCAGTTTAGAAGGTTGGAACTTGTGAAGGGGATATGCAGAAAAACAGTATATCCATCTGCAATAAGAGTTTCTTGGAGGGACATTACGGGCTTGGTATTCTTAGATCTTGTTACAACCGGAGAGGATCTTATAAAGGCTTACTCCCAGTGGTGTGAACCCTCCCCCTCCGGGTCTATGTCTGTGGCCCTCCCTTTCTTCCTTTTCTCTCCCCGTCCTTTGTTTTTCTGCTTGCATCTTTGTTTTTCTGGCCACACCGTCCTTTGTTTTTCTGGCCGCTCCGTCCTTTGTTTTTCTGGCCGCACCAAGGCACTTCAGAAGTGGGTGAAGTATCTATCAATGGGGCAGTGACAAGGGCGGGTGGTCCTCCTTTGTCTATGGTATTTTTTTTCCCCCTTACACTGGGTGCTGGAGAATTACACTTTTTGACCACCATTATATTAGATTTGTTTTCCTATAACATCTTACATGGTGCTTTCATTCTAACAGCTATTATCCCACTATTCAACATACATGGTGCCTTCATTCTAACAATTGGTATCCAACAATTAAACATATAGATACATATAATACGTCTGTTATAAAACCAAAATTTCTGTTTTAAGCAGTCCTTAATCAAAGCTGCCCTCTTGTGGCCATTTAGGCAATAGCTTCGGCCATTTTATTTCACATAAACCTTTCAACCTTAATTTTGTAATGTTTCACCAAAAATCTTTACAATACAATTTACTGAAATTCTGCAACATAAATTCCAAAAGTCACACTGAGATAGTATTTCCCATACTTAGTAGATCTTATCTACCAATTTTAGTTACTTCAGAATAGCAAGGTTTGTTAACAAATATCTATGAACTGTATTGCGATGGCCTCTAACCATCATTATTACTTAAGATGAGGGGCCTTCACTTGGAATACTCATCAAGTTACTAAAGTCCATCTAGTGCAGTGATGGCAAACCTTTTAGAGACCGAGTGCCCAAGCTGCAACCCAAAACCCACATATATTTATTGCAAAGTGCTAACATGTCAGGGGGCGGGGCTTATCACAATGTATAATTTTACCCCCATCATTCTAAAAAGGACAGGGCCGCTTCAAAATAGACAGCGTGCAGATTTTGACTGCTTTTTGGATGCAGAAATACTGCAGAATGTCCTCAGTGGAAATTTCAGTGGAAAACTCTGCAGCATTTCCGCATCCAAAAAGCAATCAAAATCTGCACCCTGTCTATTTTGAAACAGCCCTGCCCATTTCTGCCACATGTAAACATACCCCAGCGGCAATAGTGACCCCCTAGCAATAATAGTGACACTCCTCCCCCCCAGCAATAATAGCGACCCTCCCCACAGTGGCCCCTGGTGTACTAGCGACCCTCCCCACAGCGGCCCCCAGTGTACTAGCGACCCTCCCCACAGTGGCCCCTGGTGTACTAGCAACGCTACCCACAGCGTCCCCTGGTGTACTAGCGACCCTCCCCACAGCGGCCCCCGGCGTACTAGCAGCCCCAGGTGCACTAGCAACCCTCCCCATAGCGGCCCTCAGTGTACTAGCGACCCTCCCCACAGCGGCCCCTGGTGTACTAGCAACGCTACCCACAGCGGCCCCTGGTGTACTAGCGACCCTCCCCACAGCGGCCCCCGGCGTACTAGCAGCCCCAGGTGTACTAGCAACCCTCCCCATAGCGGCCCTCAGTGTACTAGCGACCCTCCCCACAGCGGCCCCTGGTGTACTAGTGACCCTCCCCACAGCAGCTCCTGGTGTACTAGCGACCCTCCCCACAAACGGCCCACGGTGTACTAGCGACCCTCCCCACAGCGGCCCGGGTGTACTAGCGATTCTCCTCACAGCGGCCCCCATTGTACTAGCGTCCCTCTTCACAGTGGCCCCCAGTGTACTAGTGACCCTCCCCACAGCAGCCCTTGGTGTACTAGCAACCCTCCCAACAGTGGCCCCCGGTGTACTAGCGGCCCCAGGTGTACTAGCAACCCTCCCCAAAGCGGCCCCCGGTGTACTAGTGCCCTTCTCCACAGCGGCCCCTGGTGTACTAGCGACCCTCCCCACAGCGGCCCCTAGTGTACTAGCGGCGCTCCCCACAGCGGCCCCCAATGTACTAGCAACCCTCCCACAGCAGCCCTCGGTGTACTAGCGACCCTCCCCACAGCGGCCCCCGGTGTACTAGCAGCCCCAGGTGTACTAGCAACCCTCCCCATAGCGGCCCTCGGTGTACTAGCGACCCTCCCCACAGCGGCCCCTGGTGTACTAGTGACCCTCCCCACAGCAGCTCCTGGTGTACTAGCGACCCTCCCCACAGCGGCCCTCGGTGTACTAGCGACCCTCCCCACAGCGGCCCGGGTGTACTAGCGATTCTCCTCACAGCAGCCCCCATTGTACTAGCGTCCCTCTTCACAGCGGCCCCCAGTGTACTAGTAACCCTCCCCACAGCAGCCCCTGGTGTACTAGCAACCCTCCCAACAGTGGCCCCCAGTGTACTAGCGGCCCCAGGTGTACTCGCAACCCTCTCCACAGCGGCCCCTGGTGTACTAGCGACCCTCCCCACAGCGGCCCCTGGTGTACTAGCGACCCTCCCCACAGCGGCCCCCGGTGTACTAGCGGCCCCCAATGTACTAGCAAAGATCCCCATGGCGGCCCCCGGTGTACTAGCGACCCTTCCCACAGCAGCCTCCGGTGTACTAGCAGCCCCAGGTGTACTAGCGACCCTCCCCACAGCAGCCCCTGGTGTACTAGTGACCCTCCTCACAGCAGTTCCTGGTGTACTAGCGACCCTCCCCACAGCGGCCCTCGGTGTACTAGCGACCCTCCCCACAGCGGCCCGGGTGTACTAGCGACTCTCCCCACAGCAGCCCCCGTTGTACTAGCGTCCCTCTTCACAGCGGCCCCCAGTGTACTAGTGACCCTCCCCACAGCAGCCCCTGGTGTACTAGCAACCCTCCCAACAGTGGCCCCCGGTGTACTAGCAACCCTCCCCACAGCGGCCCCTGGTGTACTAGCGGCCCTTCCCACAGCAGCCCCGTTGTACTAGCGGCCCTCCCCACAGCGGCCCCCGTTGTACTAGCGTCCCTCTCCACAGCGGCCCCTGGTGTACTAGCGGCGCTCCCCACAGCGGCCCCCGGAGTACTAGTGGCCCCCAATGTACTAGCAACCCTCCCCACAGCGGCCCCTGGTGTACTAGCGACCCTCCCCACAGCGGCCCTCGGTGTACTAGCGACCCTCCCCACAGCGGCCCCTGGTGTACTAGCAACGCTACCCACAGCGGCCCCTGGTGTACTAGCGACCCTTCCCACAGCGGCCCCCGGTGTACTAGCAGCCCCAGGTGTACTAGCAACCCTCCCCATAGCGGCCCTCGGTGTACTAGCGACCCTCCCCACAGCGGCCCCTGGTGTACTAGTGACCCTCCCCACAGCAGCTCCTGGTGTACTAGCGACCCTCCCCACAGCAGCCCCTGGTGTACTAGCGACCCTCCCCACAGCGGCCCCTGGTGTACTAGCGACCCTCCCCACAGCGGCCCCCGGTGTACTAGCGGCCCCCAATGTACTAGCAACCCTCCCCACAGCGGCCCCCGGTGTACTAGCGACCCTTCCCACAGCGGCCTATGCTGTACTAGCAGCCCCAGGTGTACTAGCAACCCTCCCCATAGCGGCCCTCGGTGTACTAGCGACCCTCCCCACAGCGGCCCCCGGTGTACTAGCGGCCCCCAATGTACTAGCAACCCTCCCCACAGCGGCCCCCGGTGTACTAGCGACCCTTCCCACAGCGGCCTCCGGTGTACTAGCAGCCCCAGGTGTACTAGCAACCCTCCCCATAGCGGCCCTCGGTGTACTAGTGACCCTCCCCACAGCAGCCCCTGGTGTACTAGCAACCCTCCCAACAGTGGCCCCCGGTGTACTAGCAACCCTCTCCACAGCGGCCCCTGGTGTATTAGCGGCCCTTCCCACAGCAGCCCCCGGTGTACTAGCGGCCCTCCCCACAGCGGCCCCCGTTGTACTAGCGTCCCTCTCCACAGCGGCCCCTGGTGTACTAGCGGCGCTCCCCACAGCGGCCCCCGGTGTACTAGCGGCCCCCAATGTACTAGCAACCCTCCCCACAGCGGCCCCCGGTGTACTAGCGACCCTTCCCACAGCGGCCCCCGGTCTACTAGCGTCCCTCCCCACAGCGGCCCCCGTTGTACTAGCGTCCCTCTCCACAGCGGCCCCTGGTGTACTAGCGACCCTCCCCACAGCGGCCCCTGGTGTACTAGCGGCGCTCCCCACAGCGGCCCCCGGTGTACTAGCGGCCCCCAATGTACTAGCAACCCTCCCCACAGCGGCCCCCGTTGTACTAGCGACCCTTCCCACAGCGGCCTCCGGTGTACTAGCGAACCTCCCCACAGTGGCCCCGGTGTACTAGCGGCCCCCAGTGTACTAGGAACCCTCCCCATAGAGGCCCCCGGTGTACTAGCTGCCCTCCCCACAGCGGCCCCAGTGTACTAGCGGCCCTCCCCACAATGGTTCCGGTGTACTAGCGGCCCTCCCCTCAGCGGCCCCTGGTGTACTAGCGACCCTCCCCACAACAGTCCCTGGTGTACTAGCGGCCCTCTCCACAGCGGCCCCCGGTGTACTAGTGGCACTCCCCACAGCGGCCCCCGGTGTAGTAGCGGTCCTCCCTACAGCGGCCCCCGGTGTAGTAGCACCGGCCCCTGCCGGTATTCACAAGTGGCGAGCGACAGATGGTGGCGCGTGCCATTGGGGAGGTCCCTGCATGCCTCCTCTGGCACGTGTGCCATAGGTTCGCCACCACTGATCTAGGGTATGGCCGGAGCCCTTTTGTGTCCATATGGGACAGGTCTAGAGATGAGCGAGCATACTCGCTAAGAGCAATTGCTCGATCGAGCATTGCCCTTAGCGAGTACCTGCCCGCTCGGGAGCAAAGATTCAGCTGCCGTCGGCGGGCGGGAGCCGTCGGGGAGGAACGGAGGGGAGATCTCTCTCTCCCTCTCTCCCCCCCCCCCCCGCTCTCCCCTGCTCATGGCCACAACTCATCTGTCACCCGCGCCGGCAGCCGAACCTTTTCTTCCGAGCGGGGAGATACTCGCTAAGGACAATGCTCGATTGAGCAATTGTCCTTAGCGAGTATGCTCGCTCATCTCTAGACAGGTCCTTTAATTGCAATGGACTCTAACCATCATTAAAACGCTATCTTAGAATGTTGTGTCTTATCTTTGTAGTTGCTCTCAAACCACCATCAGTGTACACCATGCAGTTCCTGAAATCCTTTTTGGGTTCCTGCTGAAAGATGGCACATTGATAAGGTCTCCTTAAAGGGGTTGTCCCGAGGCAGCAAGTGGGTCTATACACTTCTGCATGGCCATAATAATGCACTTTGTAATGTACATTGTGCATTAATTATGAGCCATACAGAAGTTATAAAAAGTTTTATACTTACCTGCTCCGTTGCTGGCGTCCTCGTCTCCATGGTGCCGACTAATTTTCGCCCTCCGATGGCCAAATTAGCCGCGCTTGCGCAGTCCGGGTCTTCTCCTGTTCTCTATGGGGCTCCGTGTAGCTCCGTGTAGCTCCGCCCCGTCACGTGCCGATTCCAGCCAATCAGGAGGCTGGAATCGGCAATGGACCGCACAGAAGCCCTGCGGTCCATGAAGACAGAGGATCCCGGCGGCCATCTTCAGCAGGTGAGTATGAAGACGCCGGACCGCCGGGATTCAGGTAAGCGCTGTGCGGGTGGTTTTTTTAACCCCTGCATCGGGGTTGTCTCGCGCCGAACGGGGGGGGGGGGTTTAAAAAAAAAAAAAACCCGTTTCGGCGCGGGACATCTCCTTTAAATTGTTTTCCTTCAGTCCCAAAAGAGTCAGGAGGCAAAAAGCTGTCTCTGTCAAAGCCCAGACAAGATGCCCAGATAATATACGAGCTCTGACAGGACACACCAGGATCTCTATTTAGGCAGTGGATAAGTTTATTTGTGTGACAGACGTTGGGGGATGTCACATTTCAAAGTTCAGAGTGTCTATATCCAGAAATTCCCACAGCTATGTACCAAGTAGGCTGGCTTATTTATTGTTTCATACCTATTGGTTAACTGTTTAACAAAGACCAGGAAGAGAATTTCTACTTTTACTTTTGTATAGTAGAAGCCTGGGGGAGAAAGGTGACTGAGTGCTTTCTCGGTATCCAATTACAATAGTATGAGTTAGATACATTCTACATACAGACAATAGTATGCAGTAGTTTTAGAAGAAAACATTTTAGCTAACTATATTTTACATAAGAGGAAAAGAAGTTTCAAATGCAAAAGTTAGTATGTAGTAGCTACATCATATGTGCATAGAAACATTTAGGAATAGCAAAAAAAGTCTATAACATACCTCAGCTTTCTGCCTGATAACAGAGAGCATTAGCAGTTGTTACAATATTAATTTTTCAATGTCCTCTTACCACACAAAAATATAACTACTATAATTCTGCCCCCTATGTGCTAGAATATAACTAATATAATACTGCCCCTATGTACAAGAATACAACTACTATAATACTGCCCCTATGTACAAGAATATAACTACTATAATACTGCCCCAATGTACAAGAATATAACTACTATAATACTGCCCCCTATGTACAAGAATACAACTACTATAATACTGCCCCTATGTCCAAGAATATAACTACTATAATACTGCCCCCTATGTACAAGAATATAACTACTATAATACTGCCCCCTATGTACAAGAATACAACTACTATAATACTGCCCCTATGTCCAAGAATATAACTACTATAATACTGCCCCCTATGTACAAGAATATAACTACTATAATACTGCCCCCTATGTACAAGAATACAACTACTATAATACTGCCCCTATGTCCAAGAATATAACTACTATAATACTGCCCCCTATGTACAAGAATATAACTACTATAATACTGCCCCCTATGTACAAGAATATAACTACTATAATACTGCCCCCTATGTACAAGAATATAACTACTATAATACTGCCCCCTATGTACAAGAATACAACTACTATAATACTGCCCCTATGTCCAAGAATATAACTACTATAATACTGCCCCCTATGTACAAGAATATAACTACTATAATACTGCTCCGATGTACAAGAATATAACTACTATAATACTGCTCCTATGTACAAGAATATAACTGCTATAATACTGCCCCCTATGTACAAGAATATACCTACTATAATACTGCTCCTATGTACAAGAATATAACTACTATAATACTGCCCCCTATGTACAAGAATATAACTACTATAGTACTGCCCCCTATGTACAAGAATATAACTACTATAATAATGCCCCTATATACAAGAATATACTATAATATTGCCCCTATGTACAAGAATATAACTACTATAATACTGCTCCTATGTACAAGAATATAACTACTATAATATTGCCCCCTATGTAAAAGAATATAACTACTATACCTCTTCAGGGAGGCATACCGCATTCCCTAAACAAACCTCTCTGTACTCCGCCTGATAACATGCTCCCTGACCTACTGACTGCAATCCCTGCTAGCCATCATAAACCGCTCCTGCAGTCACACCGTTTCTGCCGTCACACGGCTAAATGTCTGACCATTGTCTATGTGTATAGCATCCCTCACTCTCCACCTCCCCATACCGGGCACATCTCCAGCCCCTTTACCCTCTGTATCACCCCATTACTTGTAGTATGTAAGCTCGTTGGAGCAGGACCCTCATCCCTATTGTTTCCATCAACTGATTACTATATGTAACCGTGGTTCTGTAATGTTTGTACTTTGTCTTTCTGTATTGCCCCCTGTCTATGTAAGCGCTGCGGAATATGTTGGCGCTATACAAATAAAGATTATTATTATTATTATTACTACTGCCCTCCTATGTACAAGAATATAACTACTCTACTACTGCCCCCTATGTCCAAGAATATAACTACTATAATACTGCCTCCTATGTAAAAGAATATAACTACTAAAATAATACTGCCTCCTATGTACAAGAATATAACTACTATAATACTGCCTCCTATGTACAAGAATATAACTACTATAATACTGCCCCCTATGTACAAGAATATAATTACTATAATACTGCCCCCTATGTACACGAATATAACTACTATAATACTGCCCCCTATGTACAAGAGTATAACTACTATAATACTGCCCCCTATGTACAAGACTATAACTACTACAAAACTGCCCCTTATGTACAAGAATATAACTACTATAATATTGCCCTCTATATACAAGAATATAACTACTATAATACTGCCCCATATGTACAAGAATATAACTACTATAATACTGTCCCATATGTACAAGAATATAACTACTATAATACTGCCCCCTATGTACAAGAATATAACTACTATAATACTGCTCCTATGTACAAGAATATAATTACTATAATAATGCCCCCTATGTACAAGACTATAACTACTACAAAACTGCCCCTTATGTACAAGAATATAACTACTATAATATTGCCCTCTATATACAAGAATATAACTACTATAATACTGCTCCTATGTACAAGAATATAATTACTATAATAATGCCCCCTATGTACAAGACTATAACTACTACAAAACTGCCCCTTATGTACAAGAATATAACTACTATAATATTGCCCCCTATGTACAAGAATATAACTACTATAATACTGCCCCCTATGTACAAGAATATAACTACTATAATACTGACCCCTATGTACAAGAATAGAACTACTATAATACTGTCCCCCCTACGTACAAGAATAGAACTACTATAATACTGCCCCCACTACGTACAAGAATAGAACTACTATAATACTGCCCCTATGTACAAGAATATAACTACTATTATACTACCCCCTATGTACAAGAATATAACTACCATAATACAGCCCCCTATATACAAGAATATAACTACTATAATACTGCCTCCTATGTACAGAAATATAACTACTATAATACTGCCCCCTATGTACAATAATAGAACTACTATAATACTGTCCCCCCTACGTACAAGAATAGAACTACTATAATACTGCCCCCACTACGTACAAGAATATAACCACACTATAATACTGTCCCGGCTACGTACAAGAATATAACTACTATAATACTGCCCCTATGTACAAGAATATAACTACTATTATACTGCCCCCTATGTACAAGAATATAACTACCATAATACAGCCCCCTATATACAAGAATATAACTACTATAATACTGCCTCCTATGTACAGAAATATAACTACTATAATACTGCCCCCTATGTACAATAATATAACTACTATAATACTGTCCCCTATGTACAATAATATAACTACTATAATACTGCCCCCTATGTACAAGAATATAACTACTATAATACTGCCCCCTATGTACAAGAATAGAACCACTATAATACTGCCCCCACTACGTACAAGAATATAACTACTATAATAGTGCCCCTATGTACAAGAATATAACTACTATTATACTGCCCCCTATGTACAAGAATATAACTGCCATAATACAGCCCCCTATATACAAGAATATAACTACTATAATACAGCCCCCTATATACAAGAATATAACTACTATAATACTGCTCCTATGTACAAGAATATAACTACTATAATACTGCCTCCTATGTACAGAAATATAACTACTATAATACTGCCCCCTATGTACAAGAATATAACTACTATAATACTGCCCTCTATGTACAAGAATATAACTACTATAATACTGCTCCTATGTACAAGAATATAACTACTATAATACTGCACCTATGTACAAGAATATAACTACTATAATACTGCCCCCTATGTACAAGAATATAACTACTATAATACTGCCCCCTATGTACAAGAATATAACTACTATAATACTGCCCCCTATGTACAAGAATATAACTACTATAATACTGCTCCCTATGTACAAGAATATAACTACTATAATACTGCTTCTATGTACAAGAATATAACTACTATAATTCTGCCTCTATGTACAAGAATATAACTACTATAATACTGCCCTCTATGTACAAGAATATAACTACTATAATACTGCCCCCTATGTACAAGAATATAACTACTATAATACTGCTCCTATGTACAAGAATATAACTACTATAATACTGCTCCTATGTACAAGTATATAACTACTATAATACTGCCCCCGATTCACAAGAATATAACTACTATAATACTTCCCCTATGTACAAGAATATAACTACTATAATACCGCCCCCCATGTACAAGAATATAACTACTATAATACTGCTCTCTATGTACAAGAATATAACTACTATAATACTGCCTCCTATGTACAAGAATATAACTACTATAATACTGCTCCTATGTACAAGAATATAACTACTATAATACTGCCCCCATGTACAAGAATATAACTACTATAATACTGCCCCTATGTACAAGAATATAACTACTATAATACTCCCCCCTATGTACAAGAATATAACTACTATAAAGTTTAATGCTTTATTTTCATCTGCTGCTTTGTACTAATTACAATGGTCAACACATTTTTACAAAAGTCATGTTACTGAAATAAAATTAGTCATTTCTGATCAGTTTTTATGTGCTCAGCACGAATCTGACAGTCAAAATGCAAAATTGGCTCTATTTTTTTTGTAATCTGAAATAATTGTTTACGTCACGAAATGCATACCAATAGTAATAGGCCTCTGGGTAATACCTATAAGAAATCAAGTCATAGACTACATCTTAGATTTCTCTGCCTGTCTCTCGTACAGCTGGTCGGGAGCATCTCAGTGGAGTGGCCAGCAGTAGTCGGCCAGCATGGCAGTGGCCAGCAGTAGTCGGCCAGCATGGTAGTGGCCAGCAGTAGTCGGCCAGCATGGTAGTGGCTAGCAGTAGTCGGCCAGCATGGTAGTGGCCAGCAGTAGTCGGCCAGCATGGTAGTGGCTAGCAGTAGTCGGCCAGCATGGTAGTGGCCAGCAGTGGTCGGCCAGCATGGTAGTGGCTAGCAGTAGTCGGCCAGCATGGTAGTGTCCAGCAGTAGTCGGCCAGCATGGTAGTGGCCCATTTTCCCTGGTATCTTTGTTATATCTTGATGAAAACGTTGGCCATGTTCATCACTAACCACACCACGCTTGTCTGGAGAGAAGTCCAGATGGGAATGAAGGAAGTGCATCTTTAGAGACATATTGCAGCCAAGTTACTGATACTGCATCAGCATGTCTTGTTCTAGTTCCTTGTAGTTTTCTGCCTAACATTCCCAATAAATTTGTAGACACTAGGCGAACAGCCTTCCATGCTTGTTTCGCATCACCCTGCAGCCAGTTGTTGAACCAGTCATCTTTGAAAAGTTCCTGAATCTGAGGACCCACAAAAACTCCCTCTAATCTTTGCCTCGCTGAGTCGAGGGAATTTTTCATGAAGGTATCAGAAAGCTGGCGAAGTCCAGTCCATGGCTTTCACAAAGTTCTTCATCAAACCTAGTTTGATGTGAAGGGGTGGTAGCAGGATTTTGTGAGCCTCGACCAGAGCTGGGGGCAGGATATTGTTCTCTCTAACTGCTACATTTTGTCTGCGAGTCCATTCCTTCTGCAAGTAGTGCTATTCCTTTGCTCGGCTATCCCACTCACATAAGAAACACATGTATTTTGTATATTCCTGCTGCAGTCCCATTAAAAGGGCAACTACCTTCAAATCACCACAGAGATGCCAGCTGTACTTGTTATACTCAATGGAAAGCAGTAGCTGCTTTAAGTTATCGTTTGTCTTTCTCATGTGGTCAGCATGCGCTACTGGAATAGATGGAAGACTGTTTCCATTGTGCAAAACCACAGCCTTAAAGGGGTTGTCCCGCGAAACAAAGTGGGTCTATACACTTCTGTATGGCCATATTAATGCACTTTGTAATGTACATTGTGCATTAATTATGAGCCATACAGACGTTATCAGAAATTTTTCACTTACCTGTTCCGTTGCTAGCGTCCTCGTTTCCATGGAGCCCGTCTAATTTTCAGCGTCTAATGGCCAAATTAGACGCGCTTGCGCAGTCCGGGTCTTCTTCTTTTCTCAATGGGGCTCCGTGTAGCTCCGTGTAGCTCTGCCCCGTCACGTGCCGATTCCAGCCAATCAGGAGGCTGGAATCGGCAATGGACCGCACAGAAGCCCTGCGGTCCACCGAGGGAGAAGATCCCGGCGGCCATCTTCAGCAGGTAAGTAAGAAGTCACCAGAGCGCAGGGATTCAGGTAAGCGCTGTCCGGCGTTCTTGTTTAACCCCTGCATCGGGGTTGTCTCGCGCCGAACGGGGGGGCTGTTGAAAAAAAAAAAAAAACCCGTTTCGGCGCGGGACAACCCCTTTAAGACTCAGTTTCGAAGAGCCTACAAATAGTCTTCATTCTTGTGGGTCATGAGTGATTTCTAAGGCATTCATGAGGTGCTCAATATCGGAACAGAAGAACAGATTCCCTTCCTTTCTGGAGAAAGGCTCAAACTGTAAGTGTTAATGTAAAGATGTTGTTACAGTCCTACTGGATATATAATATCTTCAAAATGAGAGCAAATAAAAAATGTTCATGGTCATATTCGTTTTCGGCACACCAAGATACTTCAGATTAGGACCTTTTTAAGTCATTCACAATTTCACTGTTGACCAGTGTAACCTGTGTTCTGTTCTCTCTGGTCACCTGTAACCTCATCCTTGAGGTGCGGCCCTCTACAGACACACACACGCCATTTTTATTGCTCAGCAAGTTATGAACCTGGTAGGTGTATAATTGTGTGTAAACACACTGGCATCCAGGAGGTATCCGAGCGGTCAGTCACCTGCTCGCTTTACTTTGATAATGTGTTTCTTTGTTTTTTTCTCCTTTTAGCACACAAACACATGGGCACATGCGATAATACGTCCACTGCAGAGCACATTAACGCATTAATTTTCTTTTTTTGACTATATAAACTTCACACGAGTTTGAAAAAAAAAAAGGCGTGAAGATAGGTCTTTTGTAGCACCTAGAACAACTGCATACAAGAAAACTAGGGCAAGTTCAATCTTTTCTTGCAAGTAGTATTAATTTGTGATTTTCACAGCCGCATAATGGGACTAAAACATGCCCATCTGTTTAGGCCCTTATTGCGTACAAAAACAAGATAAAGAATAGTGCTAAAAGTCCTGAAAGGTAATAGAGGACGACCATCTACTTACACTGTTAAGGGCTCATTCACTTGACCAGTCTGTGAGAGCTAGGTATCGCTGCGCATGGCAGCAGGTGCACCGCGCATGATGGCATATCTCATGCATGCGGACATGCGCAGTGTGACTTTTGCCTTTTTTTAAAAATTCCCCTCTCTGTTTCATAGTGGGGTTGCGTATGTTCCGTCGCCCGTATGCAATGTATTGCGTATGGACAGTGTTAGGGCTTCTACCTACTTGCGTTTTTTTTTAACGTGATTGTCAATGGGACTTTATAATGTTAAAAACGCATTGTACAAAAATCGCAAAGGAAAACTTGCGATGCGTTTTTAACATTAGAAAGTCGCATTGACAATCGCGTTAAAAAATGCAGCGATATTGCAGTGTTAAAAAAACGTAAGTGGGTGGGAGCCCTTAAATAGAGCATGCTGCGATCTTTTTCACATGCATATCTACATGCAGTGTTTACATAAAGTAAATGGATCAATTAAAGTTCTTTCATTGGCTCCATTCACCGCATGTCACACAGCTGTACATCGTGTGTGTAATATGTGCCAAAATCACAGTCATGTGAATGAGCCCACAGTAGCTACAGGATTTATAGTGAACCCCCCAGTGGCCTCAGTAGTAATAGTGACCCCACTGTGGCCTCTGTAGTAATAGTGACCCCCCACAGTGGCCTTTGTAGTAACAGTGACCCCCACAGTGGTCTTTGCAGCAATATTTACCCTTACAATGGCCTCAGCAGTAATAGTTACCCCACAGTGGCTTATGTGGTGACAGTGACCCCCACAGTGGTCTCTGTAGCAATAGTGACCCCACAGTGTCCTCTGTACTAATAGTGTCCCTTATATTGTCCTCAGTAGTAATAGTGTCCCCCACAGTAGCCTCAGTAGTAACAGTGACCCTCACAGTAGCTCCAGTAGTAATAGTGACATCCACAGTGGCCTCAGTAGTAATAGTTACCCCCACAGTGGCCCCAGTAGTAGTAGTGACCCCTACAGTGGCCCCAGCAGTCATAGTGTCTTCCGCAGCGCTTTGAAGCATGGGATAAATGCAAACAATACAACAATTACAATCAGTTTGAAACAATTGGGGTGGGGGGGTATAGGAGGTACAAGGAGGAAGGGAGCGAGGCATGGGGAACACAAGCAGTAGGGGATTTCATGTGGAAATCAGTTATTTGAAAGCAAACTGGGTGGGGCGGTAAGGAGGTGCAGTGGTAGAGGTCATATGTAATAGGCAGGGTGGAAGGTGTGGGGAGCCATAGGGTGGGGCGGGGGACTAGGTCAAGGATAAGGGTTGGGATTTCACAGGATAGGAAGTGGGGGAGCCAGGCAGGGAGGTGGTTTAGGAAGAGGCGGGGGGACCTGGGGGCCGGTAAATAACTGTGACACACAGGGGCAGTGGGTGGAAGAGTCGCAGGGTGTGGACTTCAAATGTCTGGAAGGTAAGCGATGGAGCTGAGGGAATGACCTGGAAGGTACAGTTAGGCGAGAGGATGTCACCTACTCCTCCGCCGTGCCTGTCGTCCGATCTGGGGGTGTGGGAGAACTGCAGGCCATCATAGGACAATGCAGCAGAGGAGGTAGAATCAGACTGCTATATCCTGGTTTCGGTGAGGGTGAACAGGTTAAAGTGTTTGGTGGTGAAGAGGTCATGGATAGCTTGGAGTTTGTTGCATGTGGATTGGGAATTTCATAGGGCGCATCTGAATGAGGCAGGGCGGCATTTTGGTAGAGAGCAGTACAGGGCAGGCTGGGTTGGGGTATATGTCCCCTGCGGCTAAGAGTAGCAGGGTAGTGAGGGTGAGCACGTGGTTAGGGGACTTGTGCGGGTGGCTGAGGTGTTTCTTGGTGGTATTGGGGGGTTAGAGGCATCCAACGAAGTTGAAAAGTGCATGGGAGCGATGCATGGGTGAGGAGAGGAGGGCGGGGCTGATGTGGATAGAGTGAGTTGGGGCTGGGCATTGAAAGAAAGTTTTAAGGCTTGAAAGAAGGATAGTGATAGAGATCAGTGCAAAGAGGAGAGTATTTTCCTCCAGACTATGGATGGTTGTGGATTTTACCTGTCTCCTGCTCTGTCGAACTGCGCTGTAAAACTGCATCATTCGACAGCATAGGGGACTTGTTTCTGGACACTTAGTGCTGGTATATTGGCCTCTGTAGTAATAGTGATCCCCACATTTGCTGCAGTAATATTAGTGACACCAACAGTAGCCTCAGTAGTAATGGTGACCCCCACAGTGGCCTCAGTAGTAATAGTGTCCCCTATATTGGCTCCAATTGTAATAGTGACCCCCACAGTGGTCTCAGTAGTTGAGACCCCCAAAGTGGCCTCATGAGTAATACCGGTAGTGACCCCCACTGTTACTGCAGTATGTATTAGTGACAACCACAGTGGCCTCAGTAGTAATGGTGACCCCTACAGAGATCTTTGTCTCCTCCTCTCCTCTTGTTGGTAAATGGTATTTTATTCTCTTAGCTTTTGTTTATTCTGTAAATTTGTCTATCATAGTTTTATCTTTCTAGTGATGTCTTGCTCTTTCCTGGTTATTGTGAATTGCTGGAGGCTGGAGCCTATCCTCCGTTTGTTATTTCATGCACTGAGGAGCCTGTTTAGGCCCGGTATGTCTAGGAACTCAGCCCAGGGTTTCCATGTATTGAGAAATAGGTCCATACTATCTTCTCTCATGGCCGACAACTTTTCATAAAGCATCATTCTAGATATTCTAGCTTTAATTGGTTCTACAGAGAGGTTGGGTGATAGCCACTGTGATGCTATGTATGTTTTGGTCGCCATACATATCTGTTGCGATAATTTATGCTGTTGGTTGTTGTATCCTAGAGGTTTGTCGGTCAGGAGGCAGATAGATGGTGCGAGGGGAAAGGCCTTTCCCAGGACTCTCGCTATCAGATTGGTTACTTCTCTTCATAGTGTGGTGACTAAGGGGCAGGTCCATCATGTATGGGCTAGTGTTTCCAAACTACCACAACCTCTAAAGCAGTTCGGGGAAGTGGATGGGGAGTATTTGTGGATTGTTGTGGGAACTAGGTATGACCTGTGTAGGATTTTTACTGCTGATTCAGCGAGGGTTTCTTGGTGGCTGCCCTTTGCGGTGAAGGTGCAGCAATGTTGCCAACGAGGTAAGGATAGGAAGATGTCTAGGTCTGTTTCCCAGCGTTGCATGAAGGGGAGTTTGGCTTCTGTGAGAGGTTTGTTCATGCTGGAGTAAAGCGAGGATATTATGCCTGATTGGAGTGGGGACCAGAGGCATACTCCCTCAAAGGGCGTGTGGGTTGCCAGAGGACTGGCCTTATTTAGTAGGAAGCGTAAGAAGCTGTGTATTTGTTGCAGGTCGAGCCATAGGTACCCTGGAACCGAGTATT
The DNA here is from genome assembly GCA_035609135.1 of Eleutherodactylus coqui. NCBI lineage: Eukaryota > Metazoa > Chordata > Amphibia > Anura > Eleutherodactylidae > Eleutherodactylus > Eleutherodactylus coqui. The sequence goes on along the minus strand of CM069410.1, from coordinate 219,096,610 downwards.
TTTCAGTCAGTTGTTGTGGGGAGAGAATTTTATCATGGGACATGAAGTGATGAAGGAGTGTAATGTGTTTGGATCGCCACCATTTAAAGTTTTCTACTTGGAGACTTAGTGAGAATGCGTGGTTGGGGATTACTGGTAGCAGTGGCGAATTGGGTGACATCATGTTGTGTTTAAATCTGTTTTTTCTCCATATCAGGAACTGGTAGTATGTTAATGGCGTTAAATGTGATATATTTGTGGGTTTCCAATTTATATCCCAAAAGATGGTTTTCAGGTCTATCGGGTTGACGAGAGAGGATTCTATGTCAACCCATAAGGGTTTTTTGGAGCCTGCAAACATGGAGGGGATTTGTGTTAATTGAGCTGCGAGGTAATATTTCTTTAGGTTGGGTACAGATAGACCTCCTATTCTCTTATGGTAGTGCATTATTTTCTGCTTGATTCTGGGTCTTTTGTTTCCCCAGATGAAATGGAATATGGCGCTTTGCATGTCTTTTAGTTCTTTTGGGGGGATATCTATAGGTAGGCACCTAAATGGGTAGAGGAGGCGTGGCAGAACATTCATCTTAACTGAGTTAATGCGGCCTATCCAGGAGATAGTGGGTTGGCTCCATTTCTTCAGGTCTGCTTTTAGAGAGGCAAATAGGGGGGGGGGGGTGTAATTCCATTTATATAGTGCATCTAGATTCGAGGCGAGTTTGATGCCAAGTAGGTGATGTAGTGTGGGCTTATCTGGAATCCAAAGTTTAGTTCTAGAAGTTTCTGGAGGTGTGGAGGGATGTTGTGGGATAAAGCTTCTGTTTTGTCCATATTGACTACCAGTCCTGAGACTTCTGCAAAGGAGTCCAGGGTTTTTATCAGGTTTGGTAGTGAAGTGAGCGGTTTAGTTAGAGTGAGCAGAATATCATCTGCGAAGAGAGTGATTTTATAATCCTTGTCTCCTGCCCTAACACCAGATATGTTTGGGTTCATTCTGATCATTTGAGCTAAGGGCTCCATCGCCAGTGCGAAAAGGGCTGGGGACAAGGGGCATCCCTGTCTTGTTCCTCTCTGTACCGTTATTTTGTTTAGTGTGGATGAAGGAAGTTTTAGTTCTGCTGAGGGGGTTGAATAGAGCGCATGAAGTGCTGTGATGAAGTTCCCCTTTATCCCTGCTTTCCTTAAGACTGCGAATAGGTAGTCCCACGAGAGGCTGTCAAAGACCTTCTCAATGTCCAAGGCCAGTGTTACTTGCGGGGCTTTGTGTGATTTTGAGATGTGTATTAGGTTTAGGACTTTTCTAATATTGTCAGGTGCTTGTCGGGACATTATAAAGCCTACCTGGTCTTTCTTAATCAATGCGGGAAGGAAGGAGTTTAATCGTTTGGCTAGTATGCTGGTCAGGATTTTATAGTCTAGGTTTAGGAGTGATATGGGCCTGTAATTCTTTGTAGAGGTATGATCTTTATTGGGCTTGGGGATGACTGTTATATGTGCTTTTAGGAATTCTTTAGGGATTGACTTCCCTAGTAGGATATCATTGTAAAAACGTGTTAACAGGAGGGAGAGGTATTTTCTAAATATTTTTGGGGGGCGGATGGGGATTTTTGGGGCTTATATTTATATAATTTATTGTAAAAATCGGAGAATGTGTGGAAATTTTGTCAGGGTTCGAGGTGCATACCCCATTTTCTGTTCTGATAGAGTGGACTAAATTAATTCTTTCCTTCATTCTAAGGCGGGCTGCCAATAGTTTGTCCGGTTTATTGGCTAATTTGAAGTAGACTGATTGTGTCCATTGAAGGGCCTTTTCTGCCTGGGTTGTATATAATAGGTTGATCTGAAGTTTTGTGTCCCTTATATTTTTGGTTAGGGCTATATTAGGGCGCTGTTGATTGGCTATTTCTAGAAGTGCGAGTCTCCTTTCCAGGGCTTGTAGGGCCTGTGATTTTTCTTTCCTTTTGATGGATGCTATTTTGGAGATTTGGCCTCGCATGAATGCCTTGTGCGCGAGCCAGATCCAGACTGGTTGAGAGGCCTCATTGTCATTCATTGCTATATATTCATTCAGTTTGTCTGATATTTGGGCAAGTGTTATGGGGTCTTTTAGTAGCGACTCGTTAAGTCTCCACCTTCTGGAGACAGGTTGAGGGGAGGGGCTTATGAGGTGTGAGAGGACGATATTATGGTCTGACCATGCACAGGGGATATGCCTTGACTGGGCGAGTGTGGGGAGTAGGTGAGTTGAGATCAGAGCCCAATCGATTCGAGAGTATGATTTATGCGGGGCTGAATAGAAGGTGTATCCTCTACTTGTTCCGTGGGCCTCTTTCCAGCTATCTGCCAGTGCTAGATCTCTTACTGTGTCTGATATTGATGCTTTTTGTGATGGGCTAATTTTATCTGTGCTGTGAGAAGAGCGGTCTAGGGTAGGTGAGATGACCATGTTAAAGTCTCCCATCCAGTAGATGGAGGCTTTGGGTAGTGATTTAAGTTTTCTAGATACCTGTGTAAATAGTTTGTAGGGGTTGCTCACCGGGGCATAGGAGTTTATTATCACCATTTTTTGCTCACGCATCGTGCCTTGTAGAATGATGAATCACCCTTTGGGGTCTATTTCTGTTTTATCTACGACCAGGGGGAAGGAGTTATGTATGAGGATCGTGACTCCTTGGTGTTTTTTGGCAGCTACTGAGGAATAAGTCCTTGAGTATTGTGGGTGTAGGTATTTGGGCGCGGAGGAGGATGAGAAATGTGTTTCCTGAAGGTATATGACATCAGGCTTTAATTTAAGATATTGGGAAAATGCTTTCTTTCTTTTTAGTGGGGAGTTAAATCCTTTGACATTATGTGAGATTATGATGGCCATTGTGAGTAGGAGAGATGGTGCCAAATGAATCTAAGGTTTTGATGTGGCTTTTGGAGGCTCGTGTGGTAGCGGCTATTCAGCTTACAGTGTGTGGAAATGAAGTTCCATGTGTAGTGTAACATTGTAAAGAAAAAACAGTATAACAAATATCAAAGAGGTAAACCTTTTTGGGTTCTTCGACCCAAAATATCCCAAACTGAGTGTACCTCTATGTCTATAGAAGGGGGAAACTCGGAGTCTGGAAGGGAGTGGGCATCAAGTTACTCTGCCCCGTCCCAGTGCAACAAAATCGCATAGTATTAACAGAAGTAACATAACTTGTCATTGTTAATCAGTAGACCAATATAACTTTAACATTTCGGGCGACCTTATCGGCGGCATTTCTTGTATTTATCAGCATGTGACCCGTGCAGCACCCGCGACTCCGCCACTAGTGTGTCTCTTAATCTAATACCATGGGGGCCGTTCTAGTGCGAGCTAAAAGCCACAGGGTCTCACCCGGACCAATACTTGTGGGTGCAGGTCTCCACCCAACGTTCCGGCGGTGTCAACATATCTTGTATTAGCGATTGCTAAACATGCGAGAAGCTGTCCATGTAAATCTTATGGGGCTAGGTTTGGGAGAATAAAGTCCAGTGAGACCTAGAAGTTGGATGAAAGAGCTGCGAGCTGTCCCCGGCCCCCCTAAGGGAGCCCGGGAGGTTCCCAGTCCGTATACAATGTTAAACTAGAAAAAGTTGGTTATACATATCTGTTTCAGACGGTTGGGGATCGGCTTTCTGTGGCGGTCACCCTGCAGCGAGGGTTTCCCACTGTTGTCCACAAGCGGGTTGGTCGTTGTGGCCTGGGGGACCTGGCCGTTTCATTCACAAAGGGGATGTGTTTTTCTTCCAGCATGCGTTTTCCTTCTTCCAATGATCTAACAGAAAACGATCTTTGATTGATGCGGACCAGAAGGGCAAACGGGAAGTTCCAGCGGTATCTGATGTTTGCTTGTTGTAAAGCTAAGGTGACTGGCCGCAGTGTCTGCCGTTTAGCCAGGGTGGATGGTGCAATATCAGCAAATACTTGAACGGAAGAGGGGACCCCTGGCAGAGCGTCCAAGTTACGGGCCGCTAGCAGAAGTTGATCTCGCATCTCAGAGTAGTGCAGCTTTAAGATTGTGTCTCTAGGGAGATCGGTATTAGTCGGTCTTGATAGGGCCCGATGTATTCTATCTATGCGAAAAGATTCGTGAGCCACTTGGGGGAGGAGAGCAGCAAACAGGTTTGTGGCCACTTCTTTCAGGTTGATGACAGTTTCTGGAAGACCTCGGATACGGATGTTTGCTCTTCTGCTCCGATTTTCGAGATCTTCGCATTTTAGTTCAAGGGCTTCCACCTCTTTCGGTGTAGTCTTCCCATCTTGTTCTGTCGTGGTCAAGTGCATCTATTATGTCGTTGGTCTTGTGTTCAAGATCGTTAGTGCGTTGGCCTAACTCATTAATCTGTTTAGAAATATCTTGCATTGCTGTCTGGAGTTCTTCTCTGAACATTTTCTTTATATGAGTGAGGAGCATGGAGTCTGAGGTGGAAAGGTCGGTGATTTGCGGTGATGCGGAAGGGTCAGTGTTCATACCAGTGTTGTGGGCATCTCCGGTATCTGAGTTGTGGGGTTACTGCTCCATTTCTGCTAGCTGTGAGAATTGGTTGCTTAAGAACAGTTCTGGTAGTGTGCACTGGGAGGTCGTTGGTTGTCTCTTGTTCTGTCTACTGATCCTCCTGGACATATTAAGCTTTCAGTGTTGCGAGGCCATCTAGTTCTGTGATGGATGAAACTTCTGTTCTAATGACTGGGACCGGGACAGAGCGCAGCTCACGGCCAGACCTTGGTCATTCCGTTTATTGCATATGAGCCTTTCCCTATGTGGTGGGGGGCGACCCGGCGAGGGTAGCCCGGAGTGGTGATGCTTATATTCTTAAGTATAGGCTTAATTAAACTGCCACTTGCAGGGTGACTTTATAAATGCAGAGTTGTAGAAGTTTTGTCGAGTATGCAAGCGGCCCTGCGTTGCAGGATGATGCTTTTCTGCAGGTTTTGATTAGCAGCTTGGGTGCGTGCTGGTAAGTGCTGGTGTTGGTGGGGGTCTCTGCTCTGCCCCTGCACCCCTTTCTGCCCCAAGGGGCTACCAACCGCGAGCGGGGGGGCCCAGGTGTTGAGTTAGGTCTGTGCTGCAGATTTGTTGTTAGCACTCTGTTTCTGTGGGTCTTGGGTCTTACTGGGGGCCCCACTGGTTGATAGGCAGCAGTGCTCTCTTCAGGGAGAGGGGAGGGAGTAGTGCAGGCGCTCCGGGATTAGCCTCAGAGGGGTCGTTATAGGGCTGTAGTGGGGCAGGGACCGTTACCAGCCTCCTCTCTATTGCCTCTCCTCTGCTCCTACTCCTGTGGATGTCTCCCTGAGTGTCCCCTATTTGTGGGGTTGCAGTCCTCTCACCTCCCTCCTCTTATGCTCTCCGGGTGGTCTCTGGTCTCCAGCAGCTGTGTCCCTTCCTCTGCTGTCTTTCTGCAGGGATCAGCTGCTTCTTTTCGCGGCCGGCCCTCACTTCCGGTCGTCCGCGTCCCCAACTTTAGGCCGGTGCTTCACCCAGCCGAGTAGGCCATGAAATTGCGGTTTCAGCCAGAGACCCGCGAGAGGTCTCCTTCTGGAGCTCTAGCTCTGGTGGTGCCGGCGCTGCTATTTTTGGCCCCCGGGGTGTGGTTAGGGAAGCGCAATCACCGCTGTTAATCTCCCTCAGCCAGGAGCTCTTGATAAGGCGTCTATTCCAGCCGCTGGCTAGCCACGCCCCCTCGACTATCACTTTTTTTAAATGTATGTAATTAAAAACAGTACATACCTCTTCTGCCACTCCCCGGCTATGTAATTGGTGGCACTGTCCCTCTCGTGACTTCTGGGTTGTGCGGTCATGTTCCACACAGCCTGGAAGTCAGCGAGGGACAGCAGCACCGACTATAGCGGCTGGGGAATGACAGAAGAGGTATGTACTGTTTTGTATTTTAATGCATACAGGGGGCTATGGGGGCATTATTTTTCAAAGGGGGAATTTTTTCTGAAATAATGCAAAAGGGGATATTTTTTCTAAAAAGTAAGAGGCATTAAATGGGGGCATTATTTCTGATAGGGGGTGTTCTTAGTGTAGTGAATTGGGACAAAAGTGGCATTATTACTGAGTGGAGGCAAAATAAGATATTATTACTGGGATCATAAAGAAGGGATTTGTCACATTGTGCTCCTGGTACCTGTAGTTCTATGGGTTTCCAGGAGCACACTGCCACAGGTGTGGGATGTTTTGGCTGACTGGTTGTGGAGTTCTCCTGACAGCCAATCACCACCAGTCTTCTGCATATAAATTACTAGGAGGCGCTGGTCGTTTATTCCTTTTTCCTCATTCCCTCTCAGAACTCTGTTTTTTGGAGGCGTCCTTGTTCAGCTGTAGTGTTGCTTGCCTGCATGAGGTTCTGGGTGGGATTCCCTGTTTCTTAGTGGGAACAGTGACATGTTCAGTGTCTGAGTAAGTGACCAGACACTTGGTGTGAACAGTTACCTGTTCAGAGTAGATGTCCCTTGTCAATTTGTGTGTCTGAACAGTGATCTGTCTCCTATCATCTAGGGTGAGCTATGCCCCTAGGTTCCAGTGTGAGGCTGTCCCTATTGAGACGATCGGGCCACTTGCAGGCAGGACTCCCTGGGGATTTAGTTGTCTTGTTAAAGTAGGGACTCATGGGCTCGTAAAGTCGTGGGCTCGTGAGCTTAAGTGTCTTGGCCAAAATATCAACCAATACCTCATACAGACTTTAGCTATTCCATCTGCTTATGTGTATTCTAGGTAAGTGTTTTAGTGGTTGTCAATCGTGGTTGAATGGTTGCTCATAAGTGCAGTTTGACATATATGTTCCTTTCCCAGGCTGTCAGCAATATAATCTTGTGTGTGTATAATAGTGTGCGCCTGTGTGCGTATGTGTATAATAGTGTGCGCCTGGGCGCATATGTGTATAATAGTGTGCGTCGGTGTGCATATGTGTATAATAGTGTGCGTCTGTGCCTGTGTGTGTATAATAGTGTGCGCCTGTGCGCGTATGTGTATAATAGTGTGCGTCTGTGCGCGTATGTGTATAATAGTGTGCGTCGGTGCGCATATGTGTATAATAGTGCGCCGGTGTGCGTATGTGTATAAGTGTATAATAGTGTGCGTCTGTGCCTGTGTGTGTATAATAGTGTGCGTCTGTGCCTGTATGTGTATAATAGTGTGCGTCTGTGCGCGTATGTGTATAATAGTGTGTGTCGGTGCGCATATGTGTATAATAGTGCGCCTGTGTGCGTATGTGTATAATAGTGTGCGTCTGTGCGCATATGTGTATAATATTGTGCGTATGTGTATAATAGTCCGCCTGTCCGCGTATGTGTATAATAGTGCGCCTGTGCGTGTATGTGTATAATAGTGCGCTGTGCGCTAATGTATATAATAGCGTTCGTCTGTGCATGTATGTGTATACTTTTGTGCGCCACTGGCCACTAAGGGGTACCTTATTACCAATCAGGCCACCATGGGGGTCACTTTTACTATACTGTCTTACAATTAGAATCAGCCCTTTGAAGGCACCTATAAGGCTGATGTGGCCCTCAGTGAAAATGAGTTTGACACCCCTGCTCTACAGGAAGGATTCCACTAAACAACGTCTCCCTTTTCCCAGTCCACCACCGGTTTGTGCAACTTCAGCCATGGCAAAGCCAACACCACCTCTGTAGGGGGAGACTCCATGACAAACAAAATTATTTTCTCCATGTACCTATTAGGATAAATAAATATTTTCCTTCCGCTTCACCCCTATGTTTTAGGGGCTGTGCAGAGATGGGGCCCCAACTGCATATTTGGTGGATGTGCCTGGAAGTGGATAGACTCTGATCACAGGTCCTTGGCTTACTGCATAGACTATTCATAGGCCCATTCCTGAAATCCCCAACGATGTTCCTGCTAAGTGCTGATATTCAAAAAGGGGCCAAAAAGTGCACTGGTAAGTCTTACTTCTATTGTGGGTAAAATGTTTGAGAGATTTCTAAAGATGCTCTCCTGGAGGACCTCAAGGAAAATAGCTGTATAACCCCGTATCAGTATGGGTTTATGAGAGATCGCAATATTGGGGGCACTATTGGAGGGGTTACTAGTGGAGTACATTCCAGCTTTACTTCTCTAGTTGGTATACAATGAACTGACTGTTTCTGGCTTGCTTGGCTGTACTGGCTTCTTGCTGCGTTCTCTTCTGACCAAACTCCTTTTCTTCTCTCTCACTATCTCTCTCCACTGCTAACTCTTCAAAATAACTGGGCTTGATAGTACTCACACTTTAGATGTTCTAGCTTTCCACCGCACTGGCCTTCTCCTTTCTCCTCCCTGGACTCTCTCAAACTCATGCTTAAATTGTCAGGACCAGTGACTCCCAGGGCCTCCATGCCCACATCGCTGGTCCTATCACCCGGGGCGGATGGGGTACGGCACATGGGAACCCCGGTGCTGGTGACCTCCCTTGGCCGTCAGGGGTCCCGGACGCCGGCTCTGGGCGTGCGCTCCCGTGCTCAGGGGGCAGTGCCTGCGTAATTTGGTTGCAGGGGACGCAGCGGATGCTGTCCCGCGCTGTGTCCCCGTTGCCTTGACACCCTGATTAGCATGCACTGCACTTGCTGCCTTATGTCTGAGTCTTGCTGCTGTCAGGCTACCTGCCCCAATCAGCTGCTGGTGCAGGAGTTCTGACAGCATTTAAACTGCTCAGTTCCTTATGAAGATTGCCAATGTTTGTTTGTCTCCAGGCTACACCCCCGTTATTCTGATTTGATTCCCTGTTGTGACTCTCTGCTTTTGGACCTGACTTTGACCTCGCCTGATCCCTGGTACGTATTCTCCTGTTGCCGACCCGGACTTCCTGACTTGCCTCTGTGTTTGTTTGTCTCTGTATCTGTTTGTAAGTCTGACCCCTTTTCCCGCTTCCCTAGAGAGTATAGGGACCGTTACCCTGTTGACGCCCTGGGGCCTAGCCCAGGGGGGCAGGTAGGTAGGGACAGGGGTTGCGGGCAGATTTTAGGGACTAGCAGTACCCGGACCCCAGTTCCCTGACATAACTCTACACTTGGAAAACTTGGAAAGGTGGTCTCCTTTTTTCTGCCCGCTCTCTATCTCAGGCCTCCCTGGACTAGACTACTCAACCCCTGCCCCTTTTATACCTTCCTACTTGACCAATCCTATGCTAGGGGAAAACTCTCTATACTAGCTAGGGGTGATTGACAGATGTGAGAACAGGTTAGGTTGAATTTCCCTGAGTCATGAAAGGCTGAAAACACCTTCAATTAATACATTATTGACCATTTAAAGGCACATAAACTCTTGATTACATAAAGTGACTAGCGCATGGCTGTAGTGCCCACTCTGGGTCACTACATATACGATCAAGTGTCACCTATTTCTAACCCGTTTAGTCACCATATTGTCACTAAATAAAAAACAGTACTACTGGTTTTTATTTAGATCAGTATTACTAATAATAACACTATATGGGGGCCAAATAATACCTCGAGATTGTGAAAATATAATATCACCATATGGTTGCAGGGAAAAAACACTAGACTTGCATTACCCCCATACAGTGATCATAAAGCAGTAGATTCCAGGCACTTTGCAAACCGTTTAAGTAATTACAGTATTGTTATATCCAGTGATCACAGGTGAAGAGCTCTCACTGTAGTCCTTCAGTTTTCATTTTCTTCATTTTCCAGCCCAGACCGCCATGACAATTGACCCACACCGCTGCTTGTCTCTGCAGAATTTGACACACAGAGATCTATGGCTCCTCACTTTTAAAATACTCTCCCTATGATATTTATACCTGTACACAATCCCCTCTTTTATAATACTCCAAAAAGTAATTATAACTCCACCTGTGGTGCCTCACAATGTGCTAGTATCGCCATTTTTGTGCCCCTTGACATCTGACAGAGTTCAGGCCAGACAAAGCGGCCAAATACTTACCCATGTACTAATACAACAAGGTAGGAAGAAATATCAATAAGTACAAGTATTTTGGCCAAAGTACATAAGCTCACAAGCTCACATCAAGGGTCCTCGTCTTGTGAGTCCCTACATGAAAAAGATACCAAACCGACCAAAGTGGAACCCTGCCCACAAGTGGGCGATTATCCCAATAAGGATGGCACCACACTGGAACCTAGAGAAACCTGGTGCGCCCTAGAGGATAAAAGGCAGAAAAGACAGAGATAATGAACATAAAAACACATTACCTACACGCAGGACATCATTCACACAGGACGTCTGCACACCTAGAGAAGGACAGACAAACAAACCAAGGCTCCTGTGTTGCCTACCAACGGAAAAAGACAAATGAACAGATAGATAGATAGATACATAGATAAATAGATAGTAGATAGGTAGATAGAGAGAGAGATACATAGATAAATAGATAGTAGATCGATAGATAGGAGATATATAGATAGATAGGAGCTAGCTATATAGATACATAGATAAATATAGTTAGTAGACACATAGATAGATAGATACATGGATAAATAGATGATAGCTAAATAGATAGTAGATAGATAGATACATAGATAAATAGATAGTAGATAGATAGGAGATATATAGATAGATAGGAGATAGCTAGATAGATACATAGACAAATAGATAGTAGACACATAGAGGGATAGATAGATAGCTACATGGATAAATAGATGATGGATAGATAGATAGATACATATATAGGACATAGATAGATAGATAGGAGTTAGCTAGATAAAGAGATAGATAGATACATGGATAAATAGATGATAGATAGATAGGAGATAACTAGGAGATATATAGATAGATAAATAGATAATAGATAGATAGATAAATAGATAGTAGATAGATAGGAGATATATAGATAGATAGGAGATAGCTAGATAGATACATAGACAAATAGATAGTAGACACATAGATAGATGGATAGATAGATAGCTACATGGATAAATAGATGATGGATAGATAGATAGATAGATAGGAGATAGATAGATACATAGATAGGACATAGATAGATAGATAGATAGATAGATAGATAGATAGATAGATAGGAGTTAGCTAGATAGAGAGATAGATAGATACATGGATAAATATATGATTGATAGATATATAGATAGGAGATAACTAGGAGATAGATAGATTAAGAGATAGATAGATAGATAGGAGATAAATAGATAGATAATAGATAGATAGGAGATAAATAGGAGATAGATAGATAGGATTTAGATAGATAGGAATTTAGATAGATACATAGATAGATAGAAAGGAGATAGCTAGATAGAGAGATAGATACATAGATAAATAGATAGTAGATAGATAGGAAACAGCTAGGTAGATAGGACATAAATAGATAGATAGATAGATAGATAGATAGATAGATAGATAGATAGATAGATAGATAGGAGATATATAGATAGATAGGAGATAGCTAGATAGATATATAGATAAATAGATAGTAGACACATAGATAGATAGATAGATAGATAAATAGATGATAGATAAATAGATAGTAGATAGATAGATACATAGATAGATAGTGGATAGATAGGAGATAGCTAGATAGATACATAGATAAATAGATAGTAGACACATACATAGAGAGATAGATAGCTACATGGATAAATAGATGATTGGTAGATAGATAGATAGATAGCTAGATAGATAGATGCATAGACAGATAGGACATAGACAGATAGATAGAAGATAGCTAGATAGGAGATAACTAGGAGATAGATAGATAAATAGATAAGAGATAGATACATAGATACATAGACAGATAGGACATAGATAGATAGATACATAGATAAATAGATAGTAGATAGATAGATAGATAGACAGGAGATAGCTAGATAGAGAGATAGATAAATAGATAGGAGATAAATAGATAGATAAGAGATAGATAGGAGATAAATAGGAGATAGATAGATACGATATAGATAGATAGGAATTTAGATAGATACATAGATAGATATCTAGATAGATAGGAAATAGCTAGATAGAGAGATAGATACATAGTTAAATAGATAGTAGATAGATAGGAAACAGCTAGGTAGATAGGACATAGATAGATACATAGATAGAGAGATAGATACATAGATAAATAAATAGTAGATAGCTGGATAGATACATAGATAGATAGCACATAGATAGATACATAGATAAATAGAGAGTAGAGAGATAGATAGGAGATAGCTAGGTAGATAGGACATAGATTGATACATAGATAAATAGATAGTAGATAGATAGGAGATAGCTCGAGAGAGAGAGAGAGAGAGAGATAGATAGATACATGGATAAATAGTTGATAGATAGATAGATAAGAGAGAGATAGATAAATAGGAAATAGATAGATAGGGAGATAGATAGGAGATAGATAGATAGATAGATAGATAGATAGATAAGAGATAGATAGATAGGATATAGGTAGGTAGGTAGATTGATAGGAGATAAATAGATAGATAGGAATTTAGATAGATAGATACATAGACAGGAAATAGATAGATAGATAGATAGATAGATAGATAGGAGATAGCTGGATAGATACATAGATAGATAGGACATAGATAGATACATAGATAAATAGAGAGTAGAGAGATAGATAGGAGATAGCGAGATAGAGAGATAGATACATAGATAAATAGATAGATAGGGGATAAATAGATAAGAAATAAATAGGAGAAAGATAGAAATTTAGATAGCTACATAGATAGATAAATAGGAGATAGATACATAGATAGGAGTCAGATAGATGGATAGGATATAGATAGATAGGAGAGATAGATAGATAGATACACACATATATACACACACACACACACACACACACATATATAAACATACCGGGACCTGGACCACTTCTCCACCATGTTGCAGCAGCATAGGCAAACACAGAAGCTTCTGTTCAGCTAGATAGATAGGAGATAGCTAGATAGAGAGATAGATACATAGATAAATAGATAGATAGATAGATAGATAGATAGATAGAAAGGAGATAGCTAGATAGATAGGACATAGATAGATAGATGCATAGATAAATAGATAGTAGATAGATAGGAGATGGCTCGATAGAGAGATAGATAGATACATGGATAAATAGATAGTAGATAGATAGATAGATGTGCATATGTGTATGGCGGAGGGTGGCCTCAGGGCCCCCTGAGCGCAGGGTCGGGCGACCCCAGCGACCCCTGACGCTACGCCTATGTTTGCACGTTCGAAAGGGGTTGCAAGCTCTCTGGGAAAACTATCTTTTTGCCAAGAGGGAGAAGTGTACTTTTGCCGTACAGAAGATTACCTTTCTGGAGCATGTTATAACCCCAGATGAGTTTAAGATGGGTCCTGGGAAGGTCTGAGCTGTTTTTGACTGGGTTCAGACTGAGAATTTGAAGGCACTTCAAAGATTCTTGGGCTTCATGAATTATTATCGAAAGTTTATACACGGGTTTTCGGAGAGGGTAAACCTTTGACTGATATAGCAAAGAAAGGTTTCTTTTCTTCTAAATGGTCTCCAAAAGTGTTTTTCTACTGTTCCTATTCTTGTACAGCCAGATTCACCCAGGCCATTTGTTGTTGAGGTGAACACTTCAAAGGTCATGGTGGGGACCATTCTGTCTCAAGACACTAGTAAATTGAAGAATCTTTGCCCATGTGCATTCTTTTCACAGCAATTTACTTCAACCGAACAGAATTTACATTGGTGACAGAGAGTTGTTTGCCATTAACCCTTTCCCGCAACAGGGCGTAAGCTTACATCCTGGGGATAGCGCGAGATCATAAGTGATCTTGCGCTATCCGGCAGAGGGAGCCGGAGTCATAGACGGCCTGCCGCTGCAACAGCGGGGTGCAACGGAGATGCGCCCCCCACTGTTAACCTCTTCCCTGCCGCGATCTATGTAGATCGCGGCATGGCAAGTGTTCACAGAGGGAGCGCGCTCCCTCTGTGAAGTTGCCGGGTTCTCGCGATATAATCGCAGAAAGACCGGCTGGTTGCCATGTCAACAGGATGCCAGATACCGGTGTCCTTTATTGCCAGAGCCTGTGATTGCTGTATAAGCAATAAGGCATTGCAAGACAGTAGTCCTGCAATGCCTTATCACAGCGATCATCAGTGCTGTGCTGTAAGTCCCACAGAGGGACACAAATAGTGTAAAAAAAAAAAGATCATAAAAATGTATCAAAAAGAAAAATGTAAAAAAAAAACCCTTTATTGTGCTTTTTTTCTCATATTAGCATAAAAAAAGGTAAAAAAAAATTAAAATCCCACACATTTCATATTGTTGCATCCATAACGATGTATACAATAAGTTGCACATGCTTTTGATTCTGCACAGAAAAAAAAGAGTAAAAAAAACCCTAAAAAACTGAGGCAAAATGCTAATTTTTAGCGTTTTGCTTTCCTAAAAACGCAATAAAAGTGATCAAAATAGCTGTATGTCCTCCAAATTGGTACCAATAAAAACTACAACTTGCCTCACATAAAATAAGTCCTCACAGAGCTCCGTACATAGAAAAATAAAAAAGTTACAGGACTTTGAATGCAGCAATTTAAAAAAAAAAAAGGATTTCCAAAAAAAGGGGTTTTATTGCCGAAAAATGGAAAAACGTAAAAAAAGTAAGTATTTTGGTATCGTTGTAATCGTACCGACCCTCAGAAAAAATGGATTGTGTCATTTATGCATGATTAACGCTGTAGAAAGAACACCCCAAAAATCTCTGGCAGAATTGATGCGTTTTCTCTCACTGTTATCATAAAAAAAAATTATAAAACTTTTACAATATAGTCTATGTACACAAAAGTGGCACCGATTAAAAACTGCAGTTCGCCACGCAAAAAACAAGCCCTTATATAGCTGCGTCGACAGAAAAGTAAAAAAGTTATGACTTTTGAAAAATGGAGATGAAAATCCGGCAAAAAACGTTGCGTCCTTAAAGGGGTTGTCCCGCGCCGAAACGTTTTTTTTTTTTTAACCCCCCCCCCCCCCCCCCGTTCGGCGCGAGACAACCCCGATGCAGGGGTTAAAAAAACAACCCGCTCAGCGCTTATCTGAATCCCGGCGGTCCGGCGTCTTCATACTTACCTGCTGAAGATGGCCGCCGGGGTCTGCTCCCTCCGTGGACCGCAGCTCTTCTGTGCGGTCCATTGCCGATTCCAGCCTCCTGATTGGCTGGAATCGGCACGTGACGGGGCGGAGCTACACGGAGCCGGCATTCTGCATGAGCGGCTCCATTGAAGAGAGCAGAAGACCCGGACTGCGCAAGCGCGGCTAATTTGGCCATCGGAGGGCGAAAATTAGTCGGCTCCATGGGAACGAGGACGCTAGCAACGGAGCAGGTAAGTAAAAAACTTTTTATAACTTCTGTATGGCTCATAATTAATGCACAATGTACATTACAAAGTGCATTAATATGGCCATACAGAAGTGTATAGACCCACTTGCTGCCGCGGGACAACCCCTTTAAGCCCAAAATAGGCCATGTCCTAAAGTGGTTAAATGGGGCTTCGAGGAGTGGCGTCACCTCCTGGAAGGGGCTCAACATAAGGTGACAGTTATTACAGATCACAAAAATTTGATATATTTAGAGTCGACGAAGAGACTTAACCCTAGACAGTCACGGTAGTCGTTGTTCTTCTCTCGTTTTGATTTTGTTTTCACATAAAGTCCTGGTAGTCAGAATATCAGAGCGGATGCTCTTTCTAGGAGTTTTGTTCTGGTGGTCTCTGATGAACCCCCTGCACCCATTCTGTCCGAGGGGGTGGTGGTGTCCACAGTGTCGCTGGATCTAGAGAAGCAATCAGTCTACATGTGTTTAAAGCAGCATCCAGGGGTGCGTCCAAATGTAAGCTCTACTCACGTCATCCCATATAAATCATCTTTATTGTGCCCAAATCCAGTCGCTGGATTTGGGTACAATAAAGATGATTTATATGGGATGACGTGAGTAGAGCTTACATTTGGACGCACCCCTGGATGCTGCTTCAAACACATGTGGACTGCTTGTATCCAGAACCAGGTCAGAAGCGGGCATCTTTGACCCTGTAATAGACATCTCCATCATTTATGAGGTGTGTTTGTGTGCTGCTGTCAATTCAACATTTGCATATGGATCTAGAGAAGCAGATTCGTAAGGCACAAGATTTGGCACCTGCCGGCCTCCCAGAGGGAAAACGTTTTCTTCCTCTACATCTGAGGCTTCAAGTACTCTCCAAAATGCATAGTTCTGTCCTGGCAGGTCACCCAGGCATCAACAATACATAAAGAGTTGTTAAATAGAATTTTTTGGTGGCTGTCTTTGAGAGGTGATGTTTTTTGTTTTGTTTCTGCACGCAAGGTCTGTACTAGTGCGACACCCCAGGGGGGTGACCCTGGGCACCTGGCTAATGTGAATAGCTGGGAGGGATAAGTGCTGTCTCGTTACGGTGGCACTTACGATGCCCTGGACCCAGAGGGATGACACGCAGCCATGGCCAGAGCAGTATCGCAACTTTGACACCCCTATGATAGGGAATGGCAATAAATGGGATGGGGGAGTAGCAGTACAAATCACTAGTGATACCACCGTTCCCACACACCATTATTCTATGTGGCGGAGAAATGAACGCAGAGACTTATGTGTAGTACCTCGGGTCCCCAGGAACAGTTAGGGGCCGTGTAACTTTACTTAAGAATAAACTTGTTCAACAGGTAATGCAGGTACAATTCACTTTAGAACATTAGCAGGCTACGGCTCAGAGGTAGGGAGGATACACAGGATGAATATGGCCCTACAGTCCACGTTATCTGTATGTCACTGGCCCTGGACTGGGAGCACTCCAGAAGGGGGGGGGGGGGGGTAGGTGTCACTCCACATACACTCTGGCAAACAATTATTCAAGAAGGCTTGGCCGATACACATTCCGCACGGCAGACATGTACGTGTCACACAATAAAGTACCTCTGTGCGGTGATTCTAACTATGGATGGCCGCACAGGAAAAGCCTGTGGTATGAATGGGTACCTGTTTTAGAACTTGGGTAGTGTGCTCTCTCTCTCTCTTTGTTGCAGGGATTCACTTCTCTCACATCCACACTCCAAACAGTACGGGATGTCGCTCTTCTTTCTCCATCTTCACCTACATGGAAGCTGAAGGTGCTCCCATGCGGCTCTGTGTTAGCACTCTGTAGGAACTCCTGAAGATGGACTCCTTTCCCGCTCTCAATCTCTCCGATTTATAACTTCACTTGTACCACATCACATAACAAACTGATATTTACATGCAAGAAATGATTTTATTACTGTTAACTCTTCAGACGCCGAAGCTGTGCAACACACACACTGGATATGACAAGCTTTGTACAGTGCATCTAAATAGGACAAAACATGTATGACATTTATGGAGGGGACCAGGATGGTTTTCTGGGCCACTACACTAGAGGCAAATCGCCTTGGAATCTCCCAGCCAAAAGGTTGTAGCCTCTACCTGTACCCAAGAGACGCTATACTCATCCGTCCATGGATTTCATCACTGATTTACCATCCTCAGAGGGAAACACTGTGGTTGATCTTTTCAGCAAGATGTGTTATTTTGTGGCTTTGCCTGGTCTACTTAAAGGGGTTGTCCCGCGGCAGCAAGTGGGTCTATACACTTCTGTATGGCCATATTAATGCACTTTGTAATGTACATTGTGCATTAATTATGAGCCATACAGAAGTTATCAAAAGTTATTCACATACCTGTTCCGTTGCTGGCGTCCTCGTCTCCATGGTGCCGTCTAATTTTCGCCGTCTAATGGCCAAATTAGACGCGCTTGCGCAGTCCGGATCTTCTGCTTTTCTCAATGGGGCTCCGTGTAGCTCCGCCCCGTCACGTGCCGATTCCAGCCAATCAGGAGGCTGGAATCGGCAATGGACCGCACAGAAGCCCTGCGGTCCACCGAGGGAGAAGATGCCGGCGGCCATCTTCACCGGGTAAGTAAGAAGTCACCGGAGCGTGGGGATTCAGGTAAGCGCTGTCCGGTGTTCTTTTTTAACCCCTGCATCGGGGTTGTCTCGCGCCGAACGGGGGGGGGGGGGGGGGTTTGAAAAAAAAAAAACCTGTTTCGGCGCGGGACAACCCCTTTAATGCTAAAGAATTGTCTAAGTTGTTCATAGCTCATGTTGTTAGGTGACACGGGGTACCATCTAATTTTGTCTCTGATCAGGGTGTTCAGTTTGTATCTGGTTTCTGGAGTTTTTTGTGTCGACAGTTAGGTATACAGCTGTCTTTTTCTTCCACTTACCATCCAGAGACTAATGGTGAGACGGAGAGGTGTAAGTCTTGCACAGTACTTGCGGTACTTTATTTCTGATAATCAAGAATGCTGGTCGGGGTATTTATCTTTAGCAGAATTTGCTCTAAAAAATAGATCTTTAGAGTCTATGGGCACATCTCTTTTTTTGGCAATTATGGTTTCTACTCGTGTTTTTGGTTCAATTACTAAATCTATATCGAAGGTGCCCCAAGAGAATGAATTCTCATCCAATCTCGAGGCAGTCTGGGAAGAAGTCCAGATAAATCTTAAAAGATCAGTAAGAAGCTATAATAGGGTGTCGAATAACAGTCAGAGGGTGTTAGTTTTCAGGTGGGTGATTTGGTATGGTTGTCTACCAAGAACATAAAACTTAAACAACCATCCTTTAAGCTGGGTCCGCATTTTATTGGTCCTTTTAAAAGAGAGCATTAACCCGGTGTCTTTTAGATTAGAAATTCCTAACTTGTTAAAGATCACTGATGTGTTCCACAAGTCTTTTTTTTTAAGAGCGGTATTTAAAGTGTTAACAGTTCAGACGAGCGGCACGGCTCGTCGGAACTGCTGCCGCCGGGTGCCCGCTGTAAGAACAGCCGGCACCCGACGTTGTATGGAGCGGGATCCACCCACGATTCTGCTCCATACAAGCATTTGTTCGACCTGCGAACAAATCGACTTGCGAACGGGCTCCCGGAACGGAACCTGTTCGCAAGTCGGGGACCATCTGTATCTGGTTCTGAGAAGAGGAAGTGGGTTCTAGCAGCTGAGATCAACATGGACCAATTAATTAGAAACTTCCAAAAATGAAATCCTAGTAGACCAGATCCTTAGGGACCTTGTTGGCCGCGATGCAGGGACAGATGCACATTGTGCAGAGGCCGCTGGCTGTATCTCTTTGTTTGCTGCATACTGATTTGCTACCTATGAGTTATACCTTAAAATAGAGTTTCTGGTGTGGTTCCCTTTCTGCTCTACCTATCAGCAGCTGTGAAGGGCTTTATATTCCTACCCCTCCCATTCTCTCTTGATGTTTATTTCAGTTCTATAGAGGAGAGGTTGGTGTAGGTTGGAACCTCTATCCTGGGTGAAAAACTTCCTATATTCAGCTAAGTACTGGTGACCTTTCCTATTTTTGTTAATCTTTATTCTTTTGCTTTGCTGTGTAACTGCATCTCTCAAGGTGTCTTGTCAGGGATAGTCAGGTCCCAGGTGAAGACAGTGAGGCCGTCCTTACCAGGATGCCTACCCCACTTTTAGGCAGGGGCTCCCCATTTCCCAGTTAGGTAAAGAGACAGGTCTTTTTCCATACTATCGTGCCTGGAGTGGTGCTATCTGTTCAGCCTTGTATCATTTGCTTTTTGCGTTCTGTGTGAACGCCACCCTGCGTGCGTGCTGGGTGTGGTGCTTTTGAGCCGCACGGACGTGACACTATCTTCCCCCACATCTACCACAGTGAGTACCTGCTCAGTGAGCAGCAAACTCCTTTCCATTTTGCCAGTAGATTTAAGTGTTGCAAGCTGTTCATTTAGATCCAGGATGTGGATCAAGTATACTGACTTACCAAAAGTCATGGGATAGGAGCTAATAACATATAGGACTCCCTCTAGCCCAGCAAAATACAGCAACTCAACACGGCCTTGATTCCACAAGTGGACAGAATAAGTCTGGAGGGATATTGTGATGTCTGGATTGTCACCCACAGCTCTGTGGTATCTGTAGGTGCAGGATCTGAAGTGTGAATAGAGCTCTCCACCACATCCCATAAATGCTCGAATAGGCTCATGTGGGGCAAATGTACAGGTTGCACCATTTCTATGAACTCTCCAGAATGCTCCTCCAGCCAATTCTGGACAACTTGGGTCTGATGGCACAATGCATTATCCTGCTGGAATATCCCATCATTGTGGGGGTACATGAAGTCCATGAATGTCTGCAAATGGTTGCAAAGTAGTGAAATGTAGCAGGCAGCAATCAATGACATGTTTAGGTGGACCAGTGGAGCCAACCCATGCCATGAGAACACACCTAACACCAGTATAGAGCCACCACCAACCTACACAGTGCCTTGTTGACAACTGGGTTCTATGGCTTTATGGTGTCTGTGCCATACACAAACCCTACCAGCTCCCTCAAACAATTGGTATCGTGACTCATCGGACCAAGCCAGTTCTCTTGAGTCCAGTTAGTAATCTCACAAGCCCAGTTGAGGCCCTGTTTCATGTGGTGTGGTGACAACAGAGGTGCTCTCGTGGGTCTTCTACTCCCATATTCCATGAAAGCAAAATATCGCTGCACTGACCTGTGGGATATGCATTTTAGGACTTCTGCACTGAATAAGGATGTGATTTCTGCTGGAGTCTTGTGTCTATTTGCGCGGACAATGCTAGCCTGGAACCGCCATTTGTGGTCAATAAGCACCTGTGGGCGGCCACTGCACTGTCCACTGTGAGTGGTAATTTCCTCTATGGCGTATTTCTAGTACACACGTGACACTGCAGATTAAGGAATGGTAAACTCGCGCACAACTTAAGAAACGGGATGTCCCATCTGTCTATCACACCTTGATTGAAAAACGATATTCATGTTGCCTCGCATGAGCATGCTGTTGAGTGTTCAAGTCATATATCACTTATATGTAGAGCGTGATGATGTCACTACTGTCATCTATCACGCATATGTGGAGAGTGATGATGTCACTGCTGTGATATATCATTAATATGTGGAGAGTGATGAAGTCATTGCTGTCATATATCACTTATATGTGGAGAGCGATGATGTCACCGTTGTCAACTATCACTTATATGTGGAGAGCAATGTTGTCACTGCTGTACTATATCACTATATGCTGAGAGCGATGATGTCACTGCTGTCATCTATCACTTATATGTGGAGAGTGATGATGTTGCCACTGTCAACTATCACTTATATGTGGAGAGTGATAAAGTCACTACTGTCATATATCACTTATATATGGAGAGTGATGATGTCACTGATGACATCTATCACTTATATGTGGACAGCGATGGTGTCACTGCTGTCATCTATCACTTATAGGTAGAGAGTGATGATGTCACTGCTGTACTAGATCACTTATATGTGGAGAGTGATGATGTCACTGCTGTCATATATCACTTATATGTGGAGAGTGATAGTGTCACTGCTGTACTATATCAATTATAAGTGGAGAGTGATGATATCACTTCTGTCATATATCACTTGTATGTGAAGAGCAATAATATCGTTGCTGTCATATACCAATTGTATGTGGAGAGCAATGATGTCACTGTTGTCATCTATCACTTATATGCAGAGAGCAATGATGTCACTGATATCCTATATCATTTATATGTGGAGAGTCATGATGTCACAACTGTCATTTATGACTTATATGTGGAGAATCATGATGTCACTGCAGTACTGTATCACTTATATGTGGAGAGCGAATATGTCACTGCTGTCAAATATGCCTTGTATGTTGAGAGAACGATGATGTCACTGCTGTCATATATCACTTACATGTGGAGAGTGATGATGTCTCTACTGTCATATATCACTTATGTGTAGAGCGTGATGATGTCTTTACAGTCATATATCATTTATATGTGGAGTGCAATGATGTCACTGATTTCATCTCTCACTTATATGTGGAGAGCTATGATATTTCTACTGTCATATATCAGTTATATGTGGAGAGCGATTATGTCACTGCTGTCATATATCAGTTATATGTGTAGAGCGATTATGTCACTGCTGTCATATATCACATATATGGAGAGCGATGATTTCAATGCTGTTATAAAGAACACTCAGACTTTGGATTGATTTTTAATTGTTTATTCACCATTTTCCTGCAGCTTTATCTTCCTTGCACACTTTTGCACTATTTAAAACTTTACGTTTATCAGTCTATGGTGTTACAGCAAGTGTGGGCAGAGGTAACAATATATATATACACATTGTATATATAGCAGACAGAGGTAATACACAGTCAATGCTTGTAACGATATATAAAGATACTCAGCATGTAAGCAGTAGGCAGATGCACCAAGCGATACCATGTCCAATAAATGGAGTATACTGATTTAGTGAATATTGTACACAGCAGTGCGCTGTCAGCAAGGTCAGGATGTGATGTACCCACATTTCACAATGTTGCACCCACCATGATTTCTCTGTCCGCACTCCAGAACACGGTCCACAGTATCTATGCCGGTTCTCCAAGGTTTGGCCTCTGACATCCCCTTTCAGGAGCAGAACAAGCAGTAGCGAGTATCCCCAAGATGAAAGCCCAGTTGTATGGATACCTTTTTTGGAACCCAATACTTCGATATCTCTGGCGCAGATCTGTATGCGCTTTATTTTGCCCCACATGGTCTCAGACCTGCTCAGTGCCCTCATAACAAAAACAGGTGGATAAGCCTCAGAAATAATGACATCAAGTTATATGAAAAATAGTGATTCCTGATCTCCTCCACGGGTTAAAGGGATCACATGGCACTTAAAGGGGGGGTTCATAATTGGAAAAAAATCATAATGGGTAAGGAATGTGATAAAATACAAAAATATGCTGCACTTGCTTAAACGACCCCCGGTCCAAACCCAGTTCCCCACCCAGCTTGTGCGCGCCAATGCCAGGAGAACAAGAAGTGACGCTGCAGTCACTAATTGGCTGCATTGGTCACCTGACTTCCTGTGACATCAGCTGACACAATAAACACCGTGACCAGACCAGGGCTGCAGCGCTGGATCCCAGCGATGCAGAGGTAAGTAATGCTCCATTTACTACAGGCAGGCCTATTAAAGGGGTGTTGTCTGTCAACCCAAAACCCCTTTAAGGCGGTAAGTGCAGTTGAGTTTTCTACTATATTATATTCCTTGCCCATTAGATTTTTTTTTTCTTTTTTAGTCCCGGAAAACCACTTTTACAGGCTCATTCACACGGGCGTTTGGAATTTTGCTTCATGGAAAAAGCGCCATTTTCAGTGCATGTGCGTTTTTGTACGTTCATGTTGCATCCGTGCTCACTGCATTTTTCATGCATGCAAAAGAAAAAAAAACAAAAAACACAAGAAGGTCGAAGTGATGTCCGTTTTGTCACGACCCACAGAAAACAGTGTGCAAAAGAAAAAAAAGCAGTGAATACGAATTTTTTTTCCCACCCGCAGACTTTAATGGGTAATTTCAGTGCAAAAACACATCGGTGCCTGCGCTAATACGCTCAAAAAGTATTAGCGCATCAACCGGGTTTTTTTTTTTTTCAGACTATCTAAACTCTACGGTAGTACGCGGAAGTTAAAAAAAGAAAGGAAGATAAGACATGACCTATTTTTTTCGCACATAGTAACGCACGAGAATACCAATAGTGAGAAAAAAAACATTGAAATCAATGGTTTGGTTTTGTCTCGTCATGCGGCCGTAAAAGTCATAACGGGACTAAAACACGCCCATCTGTTTAAGCCCTCAGTCTGTAAATGTGGACGAAAATAGGACATAATGGGATTTTTTTTTCTGCTCAGCATTGGTCCATGTAAAAAAATCATATCTGAACTTTCCAATTTATTTCAGTGTGTCCGTACTCTGTCCTCACTCGGGGCCTAAACAGATGGGCGTGTTTCTGTCCTGTTATGCGGCTGTGATAATCACGGCCGCATAATGGGACAAAACTAAACCATTAACGCCTTTGTTTTCACTACGTGCGAGAAGGATAGGGCAGGACCGATCTGCCCGCTGTTTTTTTCTAACTTGCGATCTATGGCGTGGAGTTTGAACGGTCCAAGAAGAAAAAAAAAGGAACTCGTTCATGTGCAACTGCACTCCATAGTGGCGAGCGTAGGTGCGCATACGGCCTTGTGAAGTATGTAAAAAGTACGGACTGAATATGAACAGAAAAATCCGCCCGTGTGAATGGACCGTAAGTGCAATCATTGTACCATGTAAAGTTCTGCAACTTAGTCATATCAAGGGTATCAGTTCTTCACCATTTTCAAAATCTCTACTTGCTGGCAGTGAATGTAAACTTTCTCCTAATCATGTCCAAGGCATAGTTGCAAGTCAGCTGCAGACCAGCATGTTTCCATTCACTGTGAGCAAGCAAATATATTGAGAAGGTAAAGAACTGAACGACATAATAATCCCTTTCTTCATGATGCCGATGTGATTGGCACAAATCAGGAGGCAACAGTATTGCTTAAAGGCCACCTAAGAATGGAAGACGTGGCAACTGGTCAGATGACATACGTCAGGGCGGAATACATTATGTTAGGTCTCGTTTACATCTTCACTGCAGGTTCTGTTTGGAACCACCATCATTGATTTCCGCTAAAACAGGAAAAGATAGCGCAGCATGCTTTGTTATCGCATCTGGAACCAGAAACCAAACAGAGCCTATTACAGTCTGAGGCCCATTCTGCACCGTGCGGTTCTATCATACGACGGATCTGTTCAGACAGGGTTGCCATTTCGGGAACAGAGTAGGAAAATGGAAGCCCCTAGCGCATCTGCGAGCGAGCTCTTAGCTGATAGAGTAGTACTGCTCAGCACGCTCATAGGCGACCTATGCGGTATATTTCATAGGTTTATCTCCATTGTAGTGTGGATATACCCTAAAGGACATATTACATGAGCCGATGACCTGGCACAAACATTCGTCTTCCCGATCATTGGCGTGAAAGTGCACGCTATGAGTCGGCATAAGCCTGCTGGCTCGTCAGTCCCCGTGTAATGGCAGAGATGTGCCGCTACTGTATACCATCATGGTAATAATTGTTCGTCTCCATGCAAATGATCACCTGTACAGCAGGAACGAATGCCAATCAATGTGCTTTCTCAATCGGCAATGGACTGGGGATTACTTGGTGTAAAAGAGCCCTCAGAGCAGCCTATACTTATCATACTTAGGGCTTAAACAGATGGGCATGATTTTGGCCAATTAATGGGACGACATAAAACCATTGATTTCAATGGTTTTCTTTTCACTAGTGGTCTTGTCGCCCGTTACGAGAAAAAATAGAGCAGGACCCATCTTCCCCCGTTCTTTTTCAAACTCGCACATACTACGCTCCATATCAGAAAGTGTAGTTTCACATATGTCCATCTCCATAAGCCCTTAGAGCTTCCTTAGAGGGGCATATGCGCAACTACACTTCCCATTACGGAGCATAGTTGTGCATGAACAAAGTTACAACCCTTTTTTTTAACCTTTCAAACTCTGTGCTATTCCGTGCTACTTTGAAAAAAAAAAGTGGGACGATAGGTCCTGCCCTATCTTTTCTCACCAGAATTATTACCGTGCGAGAATCCCGAAAGTGGAAATGAAACCATTGAAATCAAATGTTTTCTTCCGTCCTGTTATGCGACTGTGATTTTCACGGCCACATAACGGGTCTAAATTATGGCCATCTGTTTAAGCCCCTCCAAAAGTAAAGGGTTAAACAGGTTAGAAGACCCTTCAAGGTTTAAGATGTCCTCATAGTCCCATATCTTAGGCTCCTGATGCCATTTTCACTGGCATTTCTCGTTAAATACATAAATACGGTGCACGCTGCTCATTTTTTAGTCACTGCTGAAATTTCTTAATAAATCAGTTTGTAACAGGATTGTGAATTCTACTAAAGAAATCCTGATCTCCTTAGGAGGCAGATTGTTCTCACCCAGTGCAGCCGCAAGGGGGGTATAAGCCTTACGGATCATGTAATCTGGGAGTTGGTGCTCAGGGGAGCGTGCAAATAATTGTACTGCACCGTGGAGCATAGTTCTGTAAACTGGACAAAAGCTGAAGAGCTCATCTGCCAATCGTTGGACATTTTGTAGTTATTTTTGACATCTTTTACTCCAAATAAGCAAAATTTAGAAGTAAAGGATGGTTAAAGTATCACAACTCTGCGACATGTGAGTCATCTCCCGATACCAAATATATGGATAATTATTAAGTGGGGCACAAAAGTTTACGTCAGCAAGCCATTTTTGTGAACCCTATAAAACAGACTACACCTTTCTAATGTCCCCCACCAGCACCCCGTGTTTATCCAGAGCCATCGAGAGTCATACAAAGCGTCTGCTATCAACAGAAGGATGAATAAAATATCATACTGTGTCTTCTGTCCTTCAAATAGTCACAAGAATACTTTGTACTCCATGTGTCACCGGGTGTAAAACCAAAAAATTCCACCTCCTAACTGTTAAAAAGCTTGACAAGTCTAATAACTATATTATATCTCTAGAAGCCATAGAATGCAGATCACACAGTGAAAATTACTATTCTCAAAAACATGTTGCTTGATTAGATGCTTGTTATCTGCGCCTACATTCTGGGAAAGATATCTGAAGTCTGTACGAAAGCCATTGTCCTAGAACCCACTGATGACCCATAGCTTGTCCATTATTTAACCTCCTTCTTGATTAACAATGACCAACAGAACCTCCATTCCCCCCCCCCACTTGTTCCGACTGTTTTCTTGCCCAGATGCTTGAGATAGATATCCAGCAAATTGTGTCAGGCAAAGTTTATGCACAGATAAAGCATAATTGTGCGGAGCGTTGTCCGGGCTATGGAAGACCATGACAGCCGTCTTAATTATACATTAAGGGGCATCCAAAAGATCAAATAAGACGCAGTTCAGCATCATTAGGCAAATAGACGGCATTGACGTGTTTAAGTGCAGATTACTGCTCAGGAGTCATCAACGCACTTTGAAGTGTCTTGTAGCATCAGAGACTAAACAGAATTGATCGTGGCCATGACACTGCCATCCATGTGTTCTTCATGACAAGCTAACTGAAAATAGACATGACATGATTTGCTTTTGTCATTGACACAAACCCTTGTTAATTGTTAATAAATGCAAGTGTGGTTGGGTCATCGTTTTACCTGTGGTCTGTAGATGACTGGTCTAGTTCAACAAGGTCTCCTGTCCTTCATGTTGGTCTTTTATGGTCACCTCTGGAAGTAAGGTTATGGTGGACCTGGAAGCTGCAGGGTAGTTCTTACTATCTGTTTGAGGAAAGCTGGATTTCCGACACAAGGGCATTGAAGTTTCCTGATCAGGGTTTCTTTGTTTGTCCTTGCCAGTGGGCAAGTGGGAAGCAGCTATGCTCATCACCTGCCTAAACAAAGCTTTAAGTGATTTACGAAACTCTTTCCTCATAAGACAGTAGATAATGGGATTCAGGCAGCTGTTGCTATGAGCAAGGCATATGGTGAATGGGTAGACATAGGTATGGAAGTAGTAGTAGGCTTCACTCCACTGGACTACTTCATACTTCACAAGGATGCCCCAAAATGTGCCAGCGTGGTTAGGAAACCAGCACACAAAGAAGACTATTATCACCAGCTGGATGGAATTGGTTATCTTGCTCTGCCGGTGTTGATTGGTGCAATTAACTCTATGTTGTCTCAAGAAGTTCAAGAGCATGATGTAAGAAAAAGAGATCACCACCAGTGGTATGACGAAAGCTATGATGACTCGCTGAAGATGGTAGGTAGCCAGCCACTTGTTTCCAGGAAACTTGAGTAAACAAAGGTCATCCCCTAGAATTTGGTTGGTACTGGCAAAAATGGTGGTTGGGATGGTGGCCCCTAAGGCCAATAACCAAAGGACAAAGCTTATCCATTTTGCAGCATAGGTGGACACCCGACGTCTGAGGCTCAGTGCCAAGGCCACCGACCAATATCTGGTTACCGCCATGGCAGTCAGTAGAAAAACATTGTAATAAACATTCAGGACAGTCATAGTCAGGATGATTTTACACATCGGGTGTCCAAATGGCCAACTAAAATCCAGGATGGCATCTGCAGCCCAAAACGGCAAGGTCAAAGCAAACTGTAGATCACTCAAGGCCAGGCAAAAGACGAAGATATCTATGGCAGTCAGACTAGTGACTTTCTTTGCCCCGATTAGATACATCACAAAGAAATTGCCCAACAGTCCCACCAGACTGACTAAAAAGTAGACAGTAGAGATGAGAACTCGGAAACTCACCAGCCCGTGGGTGGGTATGGTGGCATCATCATCTACACTGAGACCTGGTGTCTCGTCAGAGGTGTTCCCAACTCCCGATGAAAGGTTGAGAGTCATCGCTTTCAAATTTGGCAACTTTTGTAGCAAAAAGTGGATGGGAGAGTCAGTGGGACTTACGAAGCGTTCTCCATTGTGCCTCGAGTTTCAGCAATCACTGATACGACCAGTTAAGGGTTCAGCATTTTTCGTCTCGGACAAGTCTACAATGTACCACCATCGGTATGATCCCTGGTTGATCTCTAGCTCCTCATCTGCTCCGTTGTCACCATCACAAGTGGACTGTGTCAGCAACTCAAAGCCGTCTCTATGATAGTCTTAACTCCTGCCTTGTCAACCAGTGAGTACTGAGGGCTGTGCGAGGGGCAGAGCTATAACTACGCTCCCTGTGTTCGGATAAAACTAGCTTTCTATTATGAGGAACAAACAGATGAGGTTATGACAATGCAATGTGCTTCACGGGAAAAAAATACAGTTTATGAGCGATGTTATAAAGTCTGTGCAATAAACACTGGGATGGAGGTTGTCACCTGTAAGGTGTGTACGATGGACATGGAGGAGTTAATGGTTACATTAAAAAATGTTCTTCACTTCGTCCTGGTCACTGATTACCCCAGATATACTACATAATTGTACCCCAGAATAATTAACATGACAATCACAAAATTTATAATGTGTCCTTACATACTTTTGAAAAAGGGATGCAGTTAAGAGGAGTTGAAGAGAACATCACATTTATTGAAGACCTGTGCCTTTTGTTGCGGTATGCTGGGGTTATGTTAAGATAGTGTAAGGAAAAGAAGTGTGCCATGGGGGAGAGGAAACAGAGCAATTGTCTGCAGATTTCTAGAGGTCAGTGGTGTAATAATCTGCAGGATATATCACTATGTATCAGGAGGTAGAGAGGACAGAGCGATGTTCTGCAGATCTCTAGAGAGGTCAGTGATGTAATAATCTGCAGGATATATCACTATGTATCAGGAGGTAGAGAGGACAGAGCAATGTTCTGCAGATCTCCATAGAGGTGAGTGGTGTAATAATCTTAAGGATATATCACTATTAGAGATGAGCGAACGTACTCGGTAAAGCACTACTCGTCCGAGTAATGTGCTTTATCCGAGTACCTCCCCGCTCGTCCTGAAAGATTCAGGGAGCGCCGCGGAGCGGGGAGCTGCAGGGGAGAGCGGGGAGGAACGGAGGGGAGATCTCTCTCTCCCTCTCTCCCGCCCGCTCTCCCCTGCTCCCCGCCGCAACTCACCTGTCAGCAGCGGTGCTCCCCGAATCTTTCAGGACGAGCGGGGAGGTACTCGGATAAAGCACATTACTCGGACGAGTAGTGCTTTACCGAGTACGTTCGCTCATCTCTAATCACTATCTATCAGGAGGTAGAGAGTACAGAGCGATGTTCTGCAGATCTCTAGAGGTCAGTAATGTAATAATCTGCAGGATATATCACTATGTATCAGGAGGTAGAGAGGACAGAATGATGTTCTGCAGATCGGTATTATTGTACCTTGACGCCATCGGAAGCTAGGGGTTTGCCAGGAGGAACACCCCTCTCACACCTCTAGCTCCTGATAGGCGGACTGCTGTAAGGTCCTAGCAGCAGTGTGTTTAGGGGTTTTTTTTGTGACCTGGCGGTTTAGTCTTATGGATAATTGTGTGGTTCGGCCTACGTGCAAGCAGCAGCGGGGCCCTGGGAGCCTGTGGAGCACCAGGTTGGGGGAATGCGATGGCAACTCACAGCACCAGAAGAGGGTTCGGGGAGGCTGCGACAGCGTGGAGCACCACCATCGCTATACGCCTGGGGAAGACACAGTAGTAGCGGGGCACGGAAAGCCTGTGCAGCATCAGCAGCGGCGAACGGCACAGCAATAGACAGTATCGGCGGGCCCTTGGGAGCCTGCGGAGCTGCAGCAGTGGGGAAGGCAAGGGGAACACAGAGCAACAACTGGAGAGAGGACAACTGTGGTCCGGAAACCGGGACAGGAGATGAATACTCGCCTTCCAGTACCTGCTGGGGAGCTATCTCATCAGCCAATGAGGTTCATGGGGCCTCACCAGGCTGTCACTGTGCTCTCCAGCACTACTTCCTGGTGG
This sequence comes from Eleutherodactylus coqui, assembly GCA_035609135.1. NCBI lineage: Eukaryota > Metazoa > Chordata > Amphibia > Anura > Eleutherodactylidae > Eleutherodactylus > Eleutherodactylus coqui. Next base: position 219,066,290 of record CM069410.1, on the reverse strand, counting down.
TGTCAAGATACAATAATACCCTGCAAATCTTTAGAGGTAAGTAGTGTAATAATCTGCAGGATATATCACTATGTATGAGGAGGTAGAGAGGACAGAGCGGGTATTATTGTATCTTGATGCCACCAGGAAGTCCTGTGGAGCCAAGATTGACTGGAAGTGGGGGTGACGCCCCCTGTACATGATTGGCTGCAGAGCTCGTTAGCCTGCAGGTCCTGGAAGGGCACTACGGATTTGCAGCATCAAGCGGTTTTGCTGGCGGCTCTGACCCACAAGCGCGCTCCTTCCCGCAACCTCCCTTCATGGCCGAAGTAGTGGACAGCGGCTGCATTGGGACCTGCGAACGAGTGAGCGCCCGTCAGGGAAGACAGAGGCAGTAGCCAGCAGGGAGGTGACAGCCGGCTAGTGGGACGCAGCAGAGAGTTGGCGGCCAGCAGGGAAGTGACAGCTGGCTGGGCCGGGCCAGAGGCATCAACTGTTACCCTGCACATGGAATGGGGGGGGGGGGGGCGGCTGCTGAGCAGACACTGCTAGCTGCAGCCTGTGGACAGATTTATGCCACCGCTGCAGCCTTAGGCTGAAGGTTACTTGTCTTCTTAGCCTTACATTATTACATGTTAATGCTGCCATATTACAGTAACAGCTAATAATGTAAGCCTAATAAGACAAGTAACCTTCTGCGTAAGGCTGCAGTGCAGCCACTAATCAATACACTCTGTGCTGCTAGGACCTTCCAGCCTTGACCCTATCGGGAGCTAGGAGTGTGAGAGGGGCATTCCCCCTGTCAAACCCCTAGCTTCCGTGGCGTCAACATACAATTATACCAACAGAGCGATGTTCTGCAGATTTCTAGAAGTCAGTAGTAGAATAATCTGCAGGATATATTACTATGTATCAGGAGGTAGAGGGTGCAATGTTCTGCAGATCTCCAGAGATCCTGTGGGTATTATTGTACCTTGACGCCACCAGAAGCTAGGGGTGGGACAGCCTTTCAATGGAGGGACGCCCCTTTCACACCCCTCTAGCTCCTGATTGGCTGCCAGTACCTCTCCTGTGTCTCTCCTTCACCTGTGCCTCCTGCTAATTTCTGGCTGTCATCCCTTCTCCTGTGCCCCTGTGTACCACTAGGTACGGGGCCAGTCTTTCCCCCGCTTAGCTGATCCTGAGTGTCGCCCATGCCGTCCGCCTCAGTTCTCTTCGCGTGCTCCCCGAAGCAGGGTAGGCTCTGATTGTCGCCCCCAGCCGTCGCCTGGCGCCGCACAGAACTTTTCAATGACAGCGGACACTTGTTTGTGTCAGGCAGTAGCTTGGAGGATGCGGTGGAGGGGGAGCTGGATCATGGTCCGCCACTATGTGGCCACCTGGGTGGCCTGCTCTCTGCTGCAGCATCTGTAGTGTCAGCCGGGAGATCGGAGAATGCGTCAGAGGGGGGAGCCGCATGCTCGTTCTCTGCCCTGTGGCCCCCGGCACCGCTATGTTGCCAACTGGCCGCCCTGCTCACTGCTGCAGCATCTGCAGTGATTGTAGCCTGTGCTGGACGGTTAGGGTTAGGGGTGGTTTTAGCAGTTAGGCTTAGATTAATACCTCTAAATGCTGCCATGTTGAGTTAATAATCTAAGCCTAACTGCTAAAACCACCCCTAACCCTAACCATCCAGCACAGGCTGCAATCAGTGCAGACGCTGCTAGGACCTTCAGCAATTTGCCAATCGGGAGCTGGGGGTGTGACAGAGTCGTTCCTCCATTGAAGGGCTGTCACACCCCTAGCTTCTGTCGGCGTCAAGATACAATAATACTAATCCTGTGATCTACCCTCTGACTTAGCCAGGCTAACCAGGGGGAGGGACGGCGGCCCTCCGGGACCTCGGTTGCAAGGGGTTCCAGCAAAGGCCCTCCTGGAGCTAGGCCAGGTGCTTCTGGGGGAGACCACGGTCCTAATATCGAGGACTGGGGGACACTGCGGCCCCTGGAGGAGCTGAAGAGCTTTGCCTCCAGGATCGCTGCAAGGACCCAGGAGTACCATAAGGCTGGTCTCTCCATTTAAAGGCTCCAGGAGGAGTTACAGGCAGCTAGCTCCCGGGCCAACAACTCAGGTGGGTCTAGGAGGGCCCATTACAACTAGGCCATCCAGGAGCTAAAAGGAGAGATCCTCACCATGGCTGAGAGAAGAGCGGTGCGCAGTGAGCTTCCAGCCAGGCAAGTTACTGTGATATTGAGCTCGAACTCCTCTCGGGAAGAGAGTGATGGCATTTGCCCGGGAGGACAACTAATGGCATATATAAGGCACCTGGAATCCCCTGGAGACGTGGAGGGCTTCTGTTTTGGAGATGACCTCCCTGAATGGGACTCCTAGGCCAAGAAGAAAAAGAAAAGCAAAAATATTACACAGGTGGATTTCAGGTATGTCAACCTCCCAGGGCAAGGCTCTGAACCAGGGAAGGGAGGTAGCTGCATGGGTAGCTCCCTTATCCAGCCCAGCCTGGGCTCTGTATAAGTGGGTTCAGTGCAGGGAAAGTGGGAGAGTACTAGGCACCCTGGTCAAGACAACCTTCCGGATCGTAATAACAGGAGGGGTGACGGGCAAAAAGGGGTGGTATCTGACAGTGAGGTTGGGGGTCATCCGGCGTCGGGAAACCCAAAGTTTAAGGCTACAGGAAAAGTGGGAGGTCACCAAGCATCAGTTGGCCTTCAGAGGGGTCCTCTGGTGGGCCCAGAGGTGGGGGGATTGCCTGTTGGCAGGTGCCCCAAAAAGGCAGATGGGGAAGGCAGGGGTTATTTGGCATTGGGTGGCCCCCAGAAGGGTCCTGTGGTGGGCCAAGGGAAGGGGGGGGTCATCCGGCGTTGGGTGATCCCAAGACTGTAGAGGTGAAGGGTCATCCAGCATCAGGTGACCCCCAGAAGGACCCTGCGGTGGGTCGAGGGAAGAAGGGGTTATCAGCACCTGGTGATCCGAAGATGGTGGAGGTAGGGGGTCATCCGGCATCGGGGGGAGGCGCGGGGGGGGGGGGGGGGGGTAAAGGGAACCCAGAAAAACCATGTGGTAGGCTCAGTGAAGAGTGGGTGTCTGGCATCAGGTGGCCCTTATTCTAAAACGGTGGATTTGGTGGTTGGTTTCGTGTTTTTTATAAACGCGATTGTCAATGGGACTTTGTAATGTTAAAAACGCATCGTTTGTGCTTTGCAATTTTTGCGTTAAAAAAAAATGCAGCGATATTGCAGCATTAAAAAAATGCTAGTGGAAAGGCACCCTAAGGGATCCTGCACACTTGCATTTTTCTTGCGCGATATTGCTGCATTTTTTTCACGCGATTGTCAATGGGACATTCTAATGTTAAAAACGCATTGCAAGTTTGTGCTTTGCAATTTTTGTGCGATGCATTTTTAACATTGGACAGTCCCATTGACAATCACGTGAAAAAACGCAGTGATATCGCGTGAAAAAAACCTGCAAGAAAAACGCCAGTGTGCAGGAGCCCTTATTACGGTTGGTACATGGGCGTAGTGATATCCGGCGTCGCCGGGGAGCAGGTGCCAGCTGATGGTTCTCCGCACTGAGCCTATCTGGCAGAAAGGCTCACCGCGAAGAATCGCAGCAAATCGCGGCATGCCGTGATTTACCGCCCACGAGCGGAGAATCGCTATGATTCTCAGCTCGTGGACAGAGGGACAGCTCTGAGTTCCCCGCGGCCGGATTATCACCGCAGGATCGCAATGAAAATACGCCCATGGACAGGCAGCCTAACAGGACAATTATCCCTAACCGTCCATGGCAGGCTAAAATCACTACACGCGCAGCTGCTAGGACAGTGATGGCGAAACTTTCGGAGACCGAGTGCCCAAACTGCAACCCAAAACCCCTTATTTGTTGCAAAGTGCCAATATGTCAGGGGGCGGGGCTTATCACAATGTATGATTGTACCACCGTCGTCCTAAAAAAAGGACAGGGCAATTTCAAAATAGACAGATTTTAACTGCTTTTAGGATGCGGAAATACTGCAGAATGTCCTCAGCGGAAATTTCTGTGGAAAATTCTGCAGCATTTCCGCATCCAAAAAGCAGTCAAAATCTGCACACTGTCTATTTTGAAACAGCCCTGCCCATTTCCGCCACATGTAAACATACCCCAGCGGTAATAGCGACACCCCCACAGCGGCCCCTATTATAATAGTGACACCCCACAGCGGCCCTCAGTGTAATAGTGACACCCCACAGCGGCCCCCAGTGTAATAGTGACACCCCACAGTGCCCCCCAGTGTAATAGTGACACCTCATAGCAGCCCCCAGTATAACAGTGACAATCCACGGAGACCCCAGTATAATAGTGACATCCCACCGTGGCCCCAGTGTAATAGTTACATCCCACAGTGCTCCCTCCCCATCACCCCCAAGACCCATATACTTACTCTCCTCGTGAAAGCTCCTCCTCTGCTTGGCGTTGCTGCTCGGCGCTGATCCCGGGCGCACACTATGATGTCAATGTGCTGCCGGACACCTCCTTCCCCTACTTTCGCAGAACCTGAGAGGAGACGTCAGGGGAGGAGGATCCCAGTGTGTGCCGGGATCAGCGCAGCTGAGTGTATACCGGCAGGGGAACCGTGGCCCCTGCCGGTATTCACTAGCGTGGTGAGTGGCCGATGGCAGCGCATGCCAGTTGGGAGGGTTCTGCGTGCCGCCTCTGGCACGCGTGCCATAGGTTCGCCACCACTGTGCTAGGACCTTAGACAAGACAGCCTATCGGGAGCTAGGGGTGTGACAGGGGCGTTCCTGCATCCAAGCCCTGTCAAACCCCTAGCTTCTGGTGGCGTCAAGATACAATAATACCGGCAATGCTCACTAAGTCCCTGCACTCTTTACCTTCAGGACTCTGTGTGGCAGCTAGCCTGCAGGCTGCAGCAACCAGGGGTCAGGTTCGAGATTACAGCGGGACATGAGCCAACCTTCCTAGGACAACACCTGAAATCCAGGACTGTCCTGCTGCTCTAGGACAGGACTGATGGCAGCCCCCATAGTGGTCACACCCTGAGTTGCCACCAGGAAAACCTTTCCTGAATGGAAAAGAAATTGATTTGGAGTCTGGATCCTATATTTGAGTGTGCATGCTGTGCAAACACCTCCCAGCCATTGGTACGTTGGCAGTGCTGCTGACATTAATTTTTATTTAAGGAGAACCTTTCCTGTCATACCTGGCTGTGAGATGTGAGAACACAGCTAATAAAGGAGTAGCTCGTGAGATATTGCGGATAATGAAGTAATTAGCGCTGATTTACGACCCTGATAATATAAGATGGAGAATTTATCTTGACAGCAGTAGAAATTACAAGCACACGATGATCTTGCCATAAACTGTGATGAGAGTAAAAGAAATGAAAAAGGAGGGTGGAGCAAGACCCAGTGAGGGTAGTGGAATATTTATGGAGTACAAAGAGTTTTCAATGATTGAGTATTTTGAATGGTAGGAGGTGCTGCCAACCAGATGACGCTCCACCAGTGTGGGCGTAAGTGTAGCGAAAAGGAAGTGAAAAGAACTGGTATGGAGGCGCAACACTCTAAGCTACTGGAAGATGTAGATCAAAGTCCAATGTGTGATGGTGAAAGCACTTCTTTTTTATTATTTTTTCAGAAATTAAAAACCAGCAATGGAATACGCGTTTCGGGGAAGAACCCCTTCATTCTAACTGTCCCCCTGCACTTAATTACCCTGCTAGAACCCTCTGCCATATATTATCCATACATCTTCCCTAATCTGACAATTCTTCATTTTCAGGACCTCCGACACATTCTATACATCTTTGGAATCGTGTCACCCCTAGGCATCCTGTTGGTGAGCCCCTTATCTCAATTTCTAATTAGTTTTATTCTCATTTTTGTTGGTTACATAAAGGTGTCCCTTCTCCCCCCCCCCCTTTTTTTTTTTTTTTTTTTTTTTTTTTTTTTTTCTCTTCCTAACTTTATCCCACACCATGAACCCAATGCTGTCAATGCACACCATTCTGAAGTAGCTTTCCAATAGATTTTTTTTTTTTTTTCTTCTCATTTTTACATACATATACACATTTATTTATGCACCCCCTTGGGTGTAGCAATCATTTCATATTTCCCAATAGGCTGTACATGCATTTTAATTCTGTAGTCATCCCATTCAGCTGAAAGCAACCACACGATTTTGAGTCCATCCGCTCTCATATTGGTACTTTTAAGATTGGTATTTTACTCAGGATTGTCTTCATCCTATTTTAACATATATTTGTTTTGTATAAATCTCATGTTAATTTACATGTACGGATGCTCATATTCTTTTATGTTTTTTGTCTCATATATATTTTATCACTGTTTAGATCGATGTTTTCATCGTATATTTATTGTTCTTATTGACACATTTGTGAGACTTCATTATGTATATGAATTTTGTTCTTTTTTTTTTCCCCCCTCTCCTCCCCTTTCTTTGTTAATCACTCCTCCATTATCTATTTGTACTTATCACACAGTCCTATCCAGCCGAACTGACGAAGGGGTTCTTCCCCGAAACGCGTATTCCATTGCTGGTTTTTAATTTCTGAAAAAATAATAAAAAAGAAGTGCTTTCACCATCACACATTGGACTTTGATCTACATCTTCCAGTAGCTTAGAGTGTTGCGCCTCCATACCAGTTCTTTTCACTTCCTTTTCGATAAACTGTGATGAATCCTCTCCAGTGACGGCTGTCACAATGCAATATCTCACCTGTGTGCCGGGCAGATATATTGTTGTATATACTTCATTCTATACCCATCAGAGAGATCCAACCACATCCCCTATAGTTATGTCAGTAAATGGGATATATCAGTCAGGAAGTAACCAGTCAGTTCTTGAAGTGAATGTATTAGTAGCAGGACAAATGGGTATGTGTGCGGATCTGAGTGACTCTAACAAAGACCAAACTATGACATGTAGACGACTGGGCAGAGTGTCCCCAGAACGGCCTCTTCTTGTGGAGTGTTCCTGGTATGTAGTGGTTAGTAACTACCAAAAGTAGTCCAAGGAATTAAAACCAGTGACAGGTTGAAGTCCAAAGCTTACTGATTTGTATAGGATGATGGCCGCCCATCTGGTTCGATCCCATAGAAGAGCGACTGTAGGACACATTACTAATAACATTTCTACTGGTGATGATAGAACAGTGGCAGATCACAGAGGACATCTCAGTTCGCCGTGTACGGGGCGCTGTAGACGCAGACCAGTCGAAGTGCCAATGCTGACCCCTGTCCACCACTGAAAGCACCTACAATGGGCACATGAGCATCAGAACTGGCGCAACAGAAGAAGGCGGTCGGTCTGGTGAATCACGTGTTACATAATATAGATGGCCGAAAGTGTCGACACCAGGATTGGAAGAAGACAAGCTGGCAAGGGCAGGATGTTGGGCAATGTCCTGCTGGGTCCTTGGCATCATGTGGACAACTGGTTGCATCACTTACTGGGGAAGGAATGACACCAGGATGGGAAGAAGACAAGCTCTTGATGGGCAATGTCCTGCTGGTCACTTGGGCATCATATGGACGGGCAAAACTTACCTGGGGAAGAGATGACACCAGGATGAGTAGAAGATATGCTGGCAGGGACAGTGTGATGGGCAATGTCTTGCTAGGTACTTGGGTAGCATGTGGATGGCCAGGATGTATCTTACCTGGGGAGGAGATGGCACCAGGATGGGAAGAAGACAAGCTGGCATGGAGAGTATGATGGGGATTGTCCTGCTGGGTACTTGGGCATCATGTGGACGGTCGGGAATGTCACTTACCTGGGGAGGAGATGGCACAAGGATGGGAAGAAGACAAGCCGGTGGGGGCAGTGTGATGGGCAACGTGCTGCTGGGTACTTGGGTCCTGGAATCATGTGGATGTGACCATCTACCCAACACTGTACAGACAAGTACACCCTCGTGGCAGCCAGATCCCCTAATGGTAGCGCCCGCAGCAGAATAATGCAGCGGCCGCACTGAAGGAATGGATGAGGAACAGGACAAAGAGATGACGGTGATCTGTTGCTGGGGTCTTGTGCAGAGAGCACAGGACACTTCAGAGGTCTTGTGGAGTCCGGGCCTCAAGGGCGCAGAGCATGAAAAGAACTTTCTCAATATTGGGCAAGGGTTTAAGGTTAATGCTATATTTTCTCTGTGTTCATTCTCCTGAAATACTCTGTACTGCAATATCTATCCATCCTCGCCCCCTGCCACATGCAGCCCTTATTACTTACATGGCAGCTCCCCGCAGAAAACATTACACTGCAGTCACCTTGCACTGTATGATTATTTGCAGCCATGGAACCTTAAAGCGAGTTTCTTGTTTTATTTCTTGTTTTCTACAGAACTGGATAGACGACTTTTATGACATCTTTTTCATGTTTTGCCACCTTTGGTCAGTTGCATTTTTCCCGCTCTCATCCGGTGTGCAAGTGACACAACTAGAGATGAGCAAGCACACTCGGACAAGTCAGTTACTTGAGCGAGCCTCGTTCTTCTCAAGTAACTGCATTCTTGTCCGAGCGTGCTCAGGGGGGTGGCGGCAGGGGGTAGCGGGGGAGAGAGTGAGAGAGATCTCTCTACCCCCCGCTACCCCCCGCTCACCCTTGCCGCCCCCCCCCCCCCCGAGCACGCTCGGACAAGAATACAGTTACTTGAGAAGAACGAGGCTCGCTCGAGTAACTGACTTATCCGAGCGTGCTCGCTTATCTCTAGACACAACTCTTGCATTATAATATAACTTGTTATGGCGAGAAAACTTCTTGAACTGCTAATAGTTCTTGCAGCCACCAACATGTTGGATTCAATAATAAATCCTTACATAGGGAGCGCCCCTAATGGTGACTGCAGGCAGACAGAAATTTATCACATGCCTCACATTTATCTATAGGACCCCACAGGGTAACGCAGGTCCATAATATGTCCCCAATGGCAAACAGGGACTTGCCCTCAGCACAATGTACACTGAGTGACAAATCCAAGCAAATAGGGTATTCAGTTTAGCTTGAAAAAAGTGTTCTGTTTTAGTCAACGTGCCATAAAATACAGGAATGCAGACAACGCGTTTCGAACCCTCTAATCGGGTTCTTGTTCACCTCAAAGTTCATTCACTTCCATTAAAATAAACTAAACATATCGATTAAGAACAAACACCTGAATTTAAACCCTATGAGCATTTGCTATATGTGTTAATGGAAAATCCCCCGTCCCCACATACAAGGAAAATTCCATATATATTATAAATACATAGGAACATAGTATATCTGCAAATAATTGAAATATAAATATGTACTGAGTACAAACATAATAAATTGTAACATTATAGTCACGTTCCCATTGTGACACTTAGGCCGCCTGCACACGGGCGGAAATCCCGTGGGATTTCCGCCACTGAAAGTTTGCATAGGAGTGCATTACAATACGCACTCCTATGCAGACGGCCGCGGTTTGGCCGCGCGAGATTTCGCGCGGCAAACAAACCGCGGCATGTCCTATTTTTGTGCGGGGCACGCACTCACCTGGCCGCCGGCTCCGGTCTGCGCATGCGCCGGCTGCGCGGCAGCCGGCCCATGAAAGAGCTGGGGCCGCCAGGCGCGGGTGAGTACGCGCTCGTCCCTGCAGGCTCTCGGGTCGGGTCCCGCGGCGAGAATTCTCGCTGCCGGATCCGACCCACTCGTCTGCAGGCGGCCTTAGCCTTAATGTGTTCAATATTTCCAACACTGATCATGCAAGTCCACTGTTTTATCCTGGAATAAAATGCTAATTATTAGTTTATTAATATCTTTTATTATTAGTTCTTATATTATATTACTATAGTAGAAATATAACAACTAATAATAAAGGATATTAATAAACTAATTAAACTAAATACACTAGCCGGGATCTCACTGCCAACCGCGGGAGGTTTTCTCGTGTAACGGGGTGGAGAGTATCCAGAGAATGGCGTGATCAGGTAAAACATCCAAGAGATCCTGTAGACGGAAACACCATATGACCGAATGGGGTCAGAGGAGGATGTCAAGAATCATTCTGACCAACAGGCGCTGCACAGTCAATGATTAAAGCACTGGAGCTCCAACTAACGTGTCCGAACGCACAACTTGCCGTTCCATAGCACGGATGGGATATAACAGCAGACGACCAATTCCAGCTCCATTGTGTCTAAGAGAAACAGGATGGCGAGACTCCAGCGGGCAAAAGAGCGCAAAACTTGTATCACTGAGCAGCGGAAAAACACCTCCTGGTCAGATGGATCCAGATGTCTGTTGCACCGTGCTGATGGGAGGGCAGAATTTGGTGCAAGTAGAATGAATCGCTGACCCCTTCCTGTCAGCTGGTGGAGGTGCAGTAATGGTGTGGCAAGGTCTTCTTGTTGCACCCAGGACCTTTGGTTGGACGCCCCGGCAAATTGCTGCAGTTTTGAAGACCAAACAACGTCCAATGCACTACTAGATGGCGATAATAAAGTGGCCATTCAGTGTTTTTTTATATGATTGCTCATATAACAGGTTTTGCACCATTCCCGTAAATGTCAGTTCACAGAGTAGATCAAGTTTAGAAAAAGTAAAGTTATTCCGCCGTTGGCAATGCTGAACAGCTGACTCACGGCACCATCTGATTTTCTAAAAAATCTCTCCTAGTTTACACAATACAAACTCCAGAGCGCAGGCCAGCTGCTCAAGGAAATAATTAAAAAAATCAATTTCCTAGCTTACCAGCGATGCTGCTCTCTACTTTGATGTGAGCGACATTCAGCGCATTCCCAGATGCCCATTATAGATCATTAAAGAGACAGGGTGGTGCTGCATTATATTATTATTCTGCTGACCCCACCAGCAGAATAGGGAGTGCAGCTCTGGAGCATAATATGGGATGTAACTCAGGATCAGTACAGGATAAGTAATGTATGTACACAGTGACTTCACCAGCAAGAATAGTGAGTGCAGCTCTGGAGTATAATACAAGATGTAACTCAGGATCAGTACATGATAGGTAATGCATGTACACAGTGACTTCACCAGCAGAATAGTGAGTGCAGCTCTGGAGTATAAAACAGGATGTAACTCAGCATCAGTACAGGATAAGTAATGTATGTATACAGTGACTTCACCAGCAGAATAGTGAGCAGAATAGTGAGTGTAGCTCTGGAGTATAATACAAGATGTAACTCAGGATCAGTACATGATAGGTAATGCATGTACACAGTGACTCCACCATCAGAATAGTGAGTGCAGCTCTGGAGTAGGCTATGTCTTGGAGAGCTCTACAGGATCTAGGGTGTGGTGAGGAGTCCCAGATGAAGGTCTTGTTGGGAGCCCAGGAAGAGTGCTCAGTTCTAGGTATTTGTTTCTGATGGAGTCCTGCACCCCCTCCCTCTGATCTTGGTAGGAGGGAGATCAGTAATGGTGGCGGTATCAGCGACAGCAGCAACCAGACAAATCAGCAGTTGCAACGTCCAAGGAGTGGGCCCTAGCCTAGGAGACAGTGGGGATTAGATGTAGGCCTTGACATGGTGGTGCTACTGTATTCCACCTGGAGGGTAATCAGGGTCACATCCAACAGGCCAAGGGCAGGCTATTAAATGGAGGGTAACCAGGAACTGGTTTACCTTAGTCCTCTCTTTTGTTTTGTCATGGGTGACGCCACCGCGGTGTTCTCTCGATGCAAGAAATAAGAGTACACATACACGGGGTGAAGTTTAAAGGCCGAACCCAGAACACTCGGTGAAGCAGTTTACTGTAAATAAATTGCAATATTCCAAAGATACAGTTCACTTTTTACATCCACCAGCAGAACAGTAATTACTAACACTGGGAAGAGCCCACTAACTAATTTTAACCCCTTCCCGCTCCAGGACGTACCGTTACGTCCCGGTAGCCTGGTACTTCCCGCAAAAGGACGTACCGGTACGTCCTGGAGATAGCACGGGATCACATAAGATCCCGCGCTATCCCGCAGCGGGAGCCGGCTGTCAGTCACAGCCGGCGTCCTGCTCCAACAGCGGGGGGACATCGGAGATGCGCCCGCCGCTGTTAACCCCTTCCCTGCCGTGATCTAAGTAGATCGCGGCAGGGAAAGAGTTCACAGAGGGATCGCGATCCCTGTGTGTCTCCGGCCGGACTCGCGATGTTATCGCGAGAGCCCGGCCTGTCACCATGGCAACAGGACGCCAGACACTGGCGTCCTGTATTGCCTGTGCCTATAATCGCTGTACAAGCGATAAGGCATGGCAGAGCAGTAGCTCTGCCATGCCTTATGACAGCGATCATAGGCACAGTGATGTAAGTCCCTCAGAGGGACTCAAATAGTATAAAAAAAAGAAAAGAAAAGTGTAAAAAAAAGAAAAATGTAAAAAAAAAAATGTAAAAAAACCCCTTTTTTATGCTTTTTCTAATATTAGCATAAAAAAAGGGAAAAAAAACCTAAAACCCCACATATTGGATATTGACGCGTCCGTAACGACGTGTACAAAAAGTTGAACACGCTTTTTATTTTGTACGACAAAAAGCGTAAAAAAAAACGCTAAAAAACAGAGGCAAAATGCTAATTTTTAGCATTTTGCCTCACAAAAAATGCAATAAAAGTGATCAAAAAAGCCGTACATTTCCCAAAATAGTACCAATAAAAACTACAGCTCGTCTCGCAAAAAAAAAGCCCTTAAAGAGCTTCGTACATAGAAAAATAAAAAAGTTACATGACTTTGAATGCAGCTATAGAGAAAAAAAAAAGATTTCCAAAAAAAAAGGGGGTTTTATTGCAAAAAAGTGTAAAAACCTAAAAAAAATATAACAATTTTGGTATCGTTGTTACCGTACCGACCCGCAGAAAAAATTTAGTGTGTCATTTATCCTGCATGATTAACGCTGTAAAAAAAATTAAAAATCTATGGCAGAATTGATGCGTTTTCTCTCCCTGTTATCATTAAAAAAAAAAAAAAAAAATTTTACGATATTGTCTATATACCCAAAAGTGGCACCGATAAAAACTACAGATCGCCACGCAAAAAACAAGCCCTTATACGGCCGCGTCCACGGAAAAATAAAAAAGTTATGGCTTTTGAAAAATGGAGATGGAAAAATACCAAAAAATCGCTTGGTCCTCAACGCCAAAATAGGCCATATCATTAAGGGGTTAAACATAAAATATAACTTTTATTCACTCTGTTAAAAATTGAGCCCACTGACAAACATACACAAATATATATCGATCTATATAATCAATTTTGATCAGTAAAATATCAACTATATAGTGCCAGCATTGATGGATTATCTTGGTGGACAAAAAATAAATTATGCACGACCAACTTGTTCTTATATATCGTGCAGAGATTGATTTATTCTCCCAAAATCGACGCGTTTCTTCAGTCACCTCCAACCCGTGACTGATTCATCAGGATGGGGAGATAGTAGGCTACACAATTGGGTCCACTTTGATGATAGATATTAAAGATGTATTGATCACTTGTAAACCTCCCTTTTCTTTCCTTTGGGTTTTTTTTTTTGTTGACTACTTGTACACTTCCCTTCTTTCTCTGGGGATTTTTTCACATAAAATGGGAAATTTACTTTCCCCCAAACTAGATGATACTTATATTAAATGGTCTGAGTTATGATATTGATTGGTTTCAGCTCAGTACTTGAAGTATACACCCCAGATTGATTAAGCCTAGTCGTGGTTAATGGATGCCATTCAAACTAATTCTTAACCACGTTGATGATATCACTCAGGAATCCCATGGTTATGATGATAAATTAAAGATGTTACACAGGCTAGTGTCAATCAGATACGTGTATCTCTGCTGTCTACCAGACTTAGTCATTAGTATGATCTATTCCATGAATTGCTAGCTCACTGGGGTACTTCTATGTGGCTGTCCCTGATATTTATTCATAAACTATCAGTAGCTGACAGATGTTATGTAGCTACTTTAAATTCTTAAAGTGTGGTCAAAACACACAGTTGAGCCTACATATTATAGGCCCATTGATAGACTGTGTTATCCTTAGTGTCCTTTTTGTCAGACTGGGGCTGCATTCAGACGAACGTATATCGGCTCGGTTTTCACGCCGAGCCAATATACGTTGTCCTCGTGTGCAGGGGGGAGGGAGGATGGAAGAGCCAGGAGCAGGAACTGAGCTCCCGCCCCCTCTCTGCCTCCTCTCCACCCCTCTGCACTATTTGCAATGGGGAGAGGCAGGCCGGGGGAAAGTAAATTTCCCATTTTATGTGAAAAAATCCCCAGAGAAAGAAGGGAAGTGTACAAGTGGTCAACACAAAAAAAAACCCAAAGGAAAGAAAAGGGAGGTTGACAAGTGATCAATACATCTTTAATATCTATCATCAAAGTGGACCCAATTGTGTAGCCTACTATCTCCCCATCCTGATGAATCAGTCATGGGTTGGAGGTGACTGAAGAAACGCGTCGATTTTGGGAGAATAAATCAATCTCTGCACGATATATAAGAACAAGTTGGTCGTGCATAATTTATTTTTTGTCCACCAAGATAATCCATCAATGCTGGCACTATATAGTTGATACTTTACTGATCAAAATTGATTATATAGATCGATATATATTTGTGTATGTTTGTCAGTGGGCTCAATTTTTAACAGAGTGAATAAAAGTTATATTTTATGTTTAAAATTAGTTAGTGGGCTCTTCCCAGTGTTGGTAATCAAGTTCAAAAAGAACCCTACTGTCACAGTGATTAGCACTAGCAGAACAGTAGTGCGGAAGAACATGTACTACGACAGGAAGGAAAACACGGGAGAACAGAGTGACATACACAGGCCTAGTTATCAGTTGATCTCTGCTCCCAGATACCGTCTCTTGAATACCCTTAACAGCTCTTTACTGGTTCTCTCTCACTGAATTAAGGGACTTGCAGTCCACACTGCATGGCGGGAAACTCACACTGATTGGGGCATGTCACACTTTATGCACTCCACACGAGGGAAGAAGAAAGGGATTCATGGCACCAATGGTCCGTTCAGCCTCTTCCATCTCTTCTTGCACTCAAACTTGGTGTCCGCATGCAGGCCCACTTCAGTCCTGTAAAGACTCTAACAGACTAGCTCACTCTTCACTCTGTACTCAGCAACCACACACTGTGCACCTTGTAACTACATATATAAAACAAGGTCACATGACAGACAAAGAGATACTTTTCAAGACATAACCCAGACAGCAAACCATTCAGTGCTGCTGGTTTGCAATACACATCATATTCACTTACATGGAACACATTGACAAGACACAGAAGCACAAGACTACATAGATCAGTCAGAAACTTCCACACATTAACTTCTGTATACTATACATGAAGTGGCCCAGAACACCATCCTGGTCCCCTCCATAAATGTCATACATGTTTGTCCTATGTAGATGCACTGTGCAAAACTTGTCTTTGACACAGTGCACTTGAGAGGTTAACTGCACTAAAATCATTGCCGGCATGTAAATGTAACAGTTTGTCATGTCATGTGGTATGAGAGAGGGTATAAATAGGAGTGCTTGAGAGCGGGAACAGAGTTCTGTCTTCAACCCAAGTGCTAGTTTCTGACCTAACACAGAGCCACACGGAAGCACCTTCAGCTTCCATGTAAGTGAAGATGGAGAAGAAGGAGAGATATTCCGTAGTGACTAAAGTCTAGATGTGAGTGGAGTGGGTACCAAAACCCAAAATAGAGAGAGGATTCATAAGTAATTCTGTACAGAGAAATTCATTGTAAAGGTACTAATTCTAAACCACAAGTTGTTCCTGTGCAGCTGTCCAAGGTTAGGATCACTGCGCAGAAGTACGTTACAAGTCACACCCACATGGCTCCCGTGCGGGGTGTCAGAGCTAATCCTTTAACTAAATAATTGCTGCCAGAGGGTCTGTGGAGTGACCCCTACCCCTTTTCCTCCTCCGGACTACTCCCAACGTGGACTGTAGGACCGGTGTCATCCTGTGTATCCTCCCTGATCTCTGTTCTGCTTTCTCTGTGAAGAATTGTACCTACATTACTGTGAATAATTGTTTAGTAAAGTTTAGCAAGTAAAGTTGTACCGGGCCCTAACCATTACCGGGAACCCGAGGTACTATACACAAGTGTCTGTGATTATTCTCCGCCGTGTAGCATACCGGTGCGTGGGAATGGTGGCATCATGCTTGATAACTACTACCCCCATCAGCCAGTTCATGGCATGCCCTATCCTAGGGGTGTCAAAGGCGGCCTGCAATCCTGCTCTGGCCTTGGCTATGTGTCATCCCTCCGGGAAGAGAGTCTGGTAAGTGCCGCTGTGACAAGCCATCACTTATCCCTCCCAGCTCTCCACGTTGGTCAAGTGTCTGGGGTATCCCTCTGGGGTGTTGCACACAGTGTCAGTAGCAGCACGTAAGAAGACAGGAGCTGCATACGACACTGTGAGGAGAGCGGGTCCTGGTCATGGCTAGAGTAATGCGCTCAGGTTTGTCAGCGCAGCCATAATGGGACATCACGGGAGACATCACGGGAGGCGAAGTTGTGACCTGCAGTCAGGCCCGCGAGATAAAAGGTGAGCCACCGACAGCGACAAAACTGTCCAAATAGAGTGATAGATGAGAGGAAGAATCTGTGATAGACCTGGCAAAGACTGCAGGGAAGATGATTGTCCTACAGAAGGGGAAATTGCGATCTGCTAGGCTGATAAAAGAGCAGAAAAATTCCAAGGAGGAGGAAGCAGTAGCCAGGAGGGCAATAAGAGACTGCAAAGACTGCATCAATATGTGGTGTGAAATCAGGGAGAAAATCTTGCAGGAGAGCTGCCCCTTTAAGGAGAAACTGATCAATGACGATCGATTTGCAAAAATGGCTGCAGGGCGCAGTGACGATGAGCAAACTGAATCATCAAGTGATGGTGAGAGCTCAGACGAGGAGGCATATGAAGATGTGCAGGACAGTTTGGGGGAGCAGCCTGTGTGCTCTGCTAAGCAATCACTGAAAGGGCAGTACCACAAGTCCCAGTAGTGTCCTGCCTGAGCAGATTGCACTGCCACGTACATCAGAGGAATCTGAGGTGGAAGGGAGAGTTGGAGTGCTGCAAGTGCAGAAGACCCCACAGCTAGAAGCCTCGTCTGATATGGGGGGCTTTGTGTTTCCAAAAGAGGAATCAGTGGTCCAAAAAAAAGAAATCAGGGAAGCTGCTGGAAAGTCTGGTGTTTTTTTCAGTCCCTGAGAGCGCAGGTCCAGCTGAAAAGTCAGATCAGAATTCTGACCCCCAGAACCCCCCTGACTTGGGCTCTGTGGTGTTCCTGGAGTGGGGAGTTGGGAAGAAGAGGGCCGAGTTCATCAGACCCCCTGTCCCTGTGATAGTTGGTAATGGGGATGGAGACGTCAATAAGAAAGGCACCGTGCAACGACCGAGAACCAGACCTTCAGCCGGGGAGACAGTGGGGTACAAAATGGCACGGTGGCTCTACCGTCTCTTTTTCCAAAAGCTGAAGTATAGCCCCGCTCAGTCATTAGCAAGGGAGATAAGATTTTAGCAGACTTGATTACCACAAATCAGTCCTAGATTCTTGTCGTGATGCCAGTGTTCCCAGATAAGCAAAAAGTTTTTTGCGATGAATAAATGAATCCACAAACAACAATGATTTTCAAACCCGGGGACACAGGGTTTCTTTTTACTTACGGTCCAACTTTGATTTTCCAACACAGGCAAATTACTTGTACTTCTCAACAAGAAAATACATGCTTCCGAACAGATTTTTGAGCTCTACCTTTTCAGACACACTTAAAGGGGTTGTCTCGCGAAACCAAGTGGGTCTATACACTTCTGTATGGCCATATTAATGTACTTTGTAATATACATTGTGCATTAAATATGAGCCATACAGAAGTTATTCACTCACCTGCTCTGTTGCTAGCGTCCCCGTCGCCATGGATCCGTCTAATTTCGCTGGCTTCTTGCTTTTTTAGACGCGCTTGCGCAGTCCGGTCTTCTGCTCCGAGTACGAGCCGCTTCAGCGTGCTCGCCGCTACAGCTCTTCTGCGCATGCGCAGACGAGCTGTGACTTCTCGGGAGTGCGCTGGAGCGGCCATTCTGCTACCATCCTCTCTTAGAGAAAGGTGCAAAAACTTGAGCAGCCCAGCCCAGCAGCCCTGCCGTGAAGCCGCCCAGCCCTGCCGTGAAGCCGCCCAGCCGTGAACCCGCCCAGCCGCCCATGTAAGTGAGGGGTCGGGGGTGATGTGTGCGCAGGGGGGACTGTATAGGTCCCTGACTAACTGGCGTGGGCCCCTTCTTTATTCCGGGTGTCCTAACGCTGGGCCCCGGGGCCTACTGCTGGTGCCAGGGGCCTACCGCTGGGCCCCGGAGCCTACCGCTGTGGCCCCGGAGCCTTCGTCTGTTGTCAGGGGACTGCCGCTGGGCCCCGGGGCCTACCGCTATGGCCCCGGAGCCTTCGTCTGTTGTCAGGGGACTGCTGCTGGGCCCCGGGGCCTGCCGCTGGGCCCCGGAGCCTACTGCTGTGACCCCGGAGCCTTCGTCTGTTGTCAGGGGACTGCCGCTGGGCCCCGGAGCCTACCGCTGGGCCCCGGAGCCTACCGCTGTGGCCCCGGAGCCTTCGTCTGTTGTCAGGGGACTGCCGCTGGGCCCCGGGGCCTACCGCTATGGCCCCGGAGCCTTCGTCTGTTGTCAGGGGACTGCCGCTGGGCCCCGGGCCTACCGCTGGGGCCAGGGGCCTAGCGCGGGGGAGCCGGGGCCTAGCGCCGGTTACCTGCTGCCTGGCGGTGTGTGACTGTGGCCCAAGAGTGTGTGCCGTGGTCGGCTGTGTTCAATCCCGAGGCCCGGTCGGTAGCTGTGGGGTCCGGTCGACGGCCGCGGTGGGTCCGGTCGGCGGCTGCGGGGCGTCTGGTTGTCAGGGAGACACAGCTGGTAGCGTCTCGGGAGCGAGCACGTCGGGCTACAGCAAGCGTGGTGCACCATGGGAGAAAACCGCGGTGCACCTTGGGAAAACAACCGGCGGTCATAAGAAACAGCAGAGTGCCTAACGAAGCTGTGGGGGACTGGGAGGCGGGGCGATAAAAGGGAGAGGAAGGAAGCGACCAGGGAGGGGGTTTGGAGCGACAGGAAAGAGAAGGGAGGAAGAGGAGGAGTCAGTTTGCAGAAGAAGAAGAAGAGTGAAGACGTCTGCAAGCAAGAGGTCTGCAAGCAAGATAGAAGATGGAGCAGTTGGTGCAGCAAATTCGAGAAGCGGTGGCCAGCCAGGGTCCCCAGTGGCTCATGAAGATGGCCGAAGAGTTCGGAACGGCGGCGGCAGCAGCGGCGGTACCGGAGGTGAGAACAGAGGAAGAGCCACCAGCGGAGAGCAGCGGCGCGGAACCACGTGGGAGGCCGCAAAGAAGAAGACAGCCACCGACAAGATTGAGCCCCAGCCCAGCAGCTAAGAAGGGGGGCAGAAGCAGTCCGAGAGCAGCGGGAGCGTGCGGGAGTGGAGCGGCGCGGTCGCAGCGCCCGGCGGACGCAGCCAGGCGGGGGGATCGCAGGAGTGGAATCGCAATGGGACCGGAGGACGGAGGTACACTCACCAGGAGCGGAGGAGCGGTGCAGAGGTCGGGTAAGTCCGGCGCGGGCAGGGGGAGACCCGCGGCTGTGCAGGTGTGCAGGGAAATGGAGACCGGGACACGTGTCTCCCTCAACAGGCGGAGGGATCCGCGAGCCGGGAGTAGTTCCGGCAGGAGGCCTGCACTACCGAGAGAGGCCACAGGGGGCTACGGGAGCGAGCCCCTCTTCAGCCCAGATGAAGTTAGTGGTGGTGAGGGAGAGCAAAGTGGAGGTAGCGCAGGGGGAAGGGGGGAGGGGCGCACTACAAAGAGAGTCTTTAGGAGGGTAGGGGGAAGGGAGTGTAGGGACAGTGAAGATAGTGTAGACAGCAGAGCATCTGTAAGGAGCGCGCATGGGGCGTTGGCAACAGCCCCTTTGCCCGAAGGTGGGAGGGCGGGGGAGGGGCGAGGGGTTTTTGTACAGCGGCAGGCGCCAGCAGCAGTAAAGACACCCGGAAGAGGGCAAGGCGAGCGGCACGAGCGGCGCACAAGCGGGCGCTCACCGGGCAGCTCGATAGTAGAGCGAGCAAGTTGGCGCGGTATGGAGGAGCATGCGGCAGGGCGAGGTAAGTATTATGAGACGAGGGAGCGCAGGCGCGAAAAGGGGGCGGGGCGGGTTAGGCCAAGTAGGAGAGCGCGTGTAGCTACTAGTTCTTCAGCATCTCCGGAGGAGCGGGGTTGGAAAGGAAGGACCCCCGTATTGGACGCGCAGAGAAGGACAGAAGCGGCGGTTGCATACGATAGGCGCAGCGGCCGCGAGCGGGGCGCTCGGGCTTCACGTGATATTTCATCTCTCTCGCCGGCTTCTTCCACAGACAATAGGTACGTTGCCCGCAACATCAGGCATCATTTGGCATCTTCGGCCGGTAGGGCATCCAGTGCACAAAGCCAGAGGAGCCGTGGTGTCACCCATGAATTGGGATCGGAACGACACGCAGGCCAGAGGCGGGATCGTACATCAACGCCACCCGGCCCGAGCTTCCTCTTGGCAGGGCCAGAGAGGAACACGGCGGGTGAGTCACAATATAAGAATGTCTGGGATGTCTCTTTAACATCAAGTGATAAGAGTAACGAGTTTATGGGTGCGCTTAAAGCGCTGGTACATCGTTTTGATGTGGAAAAAGGTGGGGCTCACGCACCCGAGAGCTCGCAAGGGGCGAGTCGTAGGGGCGAAGAGTCAGGAGGTGATGGTTTGAAGTTCGCAGACACTCTATTCTGCGGGGTAGCCCCTCTGGGGGTGGGTTTGACAGAAGAATTGACGGAAAAGATTAAGAATGGTTTATATGTTGACATATGGTCACTACTGTCGGTGGAGCATATTGCCGTCGACAAGGAGCGGTTTTCGGAGCGCGGGACCGATAAAAAAGCAAAAGTGGCTAAGACGTTTGGTAATTGGCTACAGGCGTTTTTGATTCTGGCGCACGTAGCGTGTCAACATAGTCCTCAAAAAGGTCCCGAATTATTGGTATATATAAACACCATACACAGCGCGTATAAACTGCACGGAGGGTCGGCGTGGTGGAGATACGACGAGGATTTTCGTCGTCGTATTTCGGGTATGAAGAACATAAGCTGGGCCACGAAGGCAACGGATGTATGGATCCAGCTTATCCTCTCGCAAAAGCCGGTGAAGCCGTTTTTTCAGGGCACCGCCGCAGGTGCCAGTGGACAGCAGGCACCTGTGGCCCCAAAACCCTCCGGGTCGTGTTGGGCCTTTAACGAAGGTCATTGCCGATTCTATGCCTCGTGCAAATTTCGTCACGAGTGCTCAGTATGCGGAGGAGCGCACTCCGCAGTACGGTGCTTTAGACGACAGAGAGCAGCAGCTACACCAGGGGTGCCCGGCGCAGGAGCGAACCCCGGTGAACGTCAGGGACCTGGAGCAGTGGCTCGTCAGGTACCGCAGGACGCAGGAGGCAAAACTAATTA
The DNA here is from genome assembly GCA_035609135.1 of Eleutherodactylus coqui. NCBI lineage: Eukaryota > Metazoa > Chordata > Amphibia > Anura > Eleutherodactylidae > Eleutherodactylus > Eleutherodactylus coqui. Next base: position 219,044,800 of record CM069410.1, on the reverse strand, counting down.
GAACAGGTTTTACGGAGGGCTTCCGGATACCGCATAACCCGTCTTGTTCCCTTAGGCTCAGCGGCAATCTAAAATCGGCCCGCGAAAATAAAGAATTAGTGATGGAGAAGTTACTGAAGGAGGTGGAATTGGGTCGGATGGCGGGCCCATTTCGGGAACCCCCATTCGGGAACTTGCGGGTTTCGCCTTTGGGTCTGGTCCCGAAGAAGGAACCGGGCAAGTTCCGGCTTATCCATCATTTATCGTTTCCGGCAGGAGATTCAGTCAACGATGGGATTACGAAGGAGCAAGCGGCAGTGTCGTACGCGTCTTTCGATCGGGCTGTGTATCTAGTTCGACGGGCGGGAGCTGGCGCAATGTTAGCCAAGGCGGACATTGAATCAGCGTTCCGTTTGCTGCCGGTACACCCCGATTGTTTCCATCTTTTGGGGTGTAGAATAGAAGGTTGCTATTTTGTCGACATGTGTTTACCGATGGGATGCTCGATTTCGTGCTATTATTTTGAGGTTTTCAGCTCGTTCTTAGAGTGGATGCTTAGATTCGAGACGGGCATCCCTTCGGTCTTACATTATCTTGACGATTTTTTATTCGTGGGGCCCCCCGAATCAGGCGTATGTGGTTTTTTGTTGGCATCTTTTCAGAAGCTGATGAGAAGAGCAGGCGTCCCCCTGTCGGCGGAAAAAACGGTCGGGCCAGTGACATCGTTGGAGTTCCTAGGTATCGAGATTGATACTAGGGAGATGGTTTTTCGTTTACCGGAGGAAAAAATCGCGCGGTTGCGTCAAACGGTGGAGTCGGTTAGGACGGCACGGAAAGTCACACTGCATCAAATGCAGGTGCTTCTGGGTCTGCTAAATTTTGCATGTCGGGTCATCCCCATGGGTCGCGCGTTTTCAAGACGATTGTCTTTGGCAACGAAAGGGGCAAGGGAGCCTCATCATTTTGTCAGGGTGACAAAGGAAATGAGGGCGGATCTGCACATTTGGAAGGTTTTCCTCGAAACTTTCAATGGGCAGGTCATTTGCCAACGGGAAGAAGTGGACAATGAAGAGTTAGGATTAGTATCTGACGCATCCGGAGCCTGCGGTTTTGGTGTGATCTTTGGTAACAGGTGGTGTAACTCCGGGTGGCCGGAGGCCTGGGTGGAAAGAGGATGGACGAGAGATATAGCACTGCTGGAAATTTTTCCCATCATGGTCGCCATTGAACTATGGGGCCCGGTTTTGGCCAACAGAAGTATATGTTTTTGGTCTGATAACCAGACGGTGGTGAGAGCGGTGAATAAGCAGTCTTCGGCTTCCAAACTGGTATTGGCGGCGTTACGCCATTTGGTTCTGTGTTGCTTGCAGCATAACATAAAGTTCAAAGCGAACCATGTCCCAGGACACTTGAATAACAAAGCTAACGCTCTTTCTCGATTCCAGATGTCGAAATTCAGGGAGCTTCACCCGACGGCGGACGTCGAGGGGGTATGTTGCCCTGCTTTCTTATGGCAAATAATAGAAAGGAGCTCCTGAATCTGGTTCGTAAGTCGGTAACCGAGGCCACTTGGAGACGGTATAACGCAATTTGGAAACAGTGGTTTGAGGTCGCCGGGGGGGGGTTTCCGAACTCGGAACAGGCTAGAGCGGTAACGTTGGATATATTAGCGAACCTGCGTAGGCTTGGAGCGTCGGCGGATGCGGCGAAAAAACACGTATCGGCGATAGCGTTTTTGTTACGTCTACACGGGAGTCGCGACGTGACAAAAGAGTTCGTTTTTACACAAATACTGAAAGGATGGAGAAAAGAGAAGTTTTCTCGGGACGGGAGACGCCCGATCACTTTCGAACTGCTTTGCGTGATGATGAGAACCATGGGGTCGGTATGCGTGAACGGGCAAGAAGCGACGCTTTTTAGAGTGGCTTTTTCCTTGGCCTTTTTTGCGGCGTTACGGCTGGGGGAACTGGTCTCGGCGAGTAGAAATAAGCCGGGAGGTCTTCAATTTTCGGATGTTTTGGTCGGGAGCGACGATATTAAAATTCGTATAAGAAAATCGAAAACGGACGTGTACGGAGCGGGTGAATGGCTGCGAATAGGAGCGCTGGGGACAGAGTGGTGCCCAGTAAGGTTAGTAAGGGACTTTATGGTACACCACAGCGGGGACGGCCCACTGTTGGTGCATGCGGCGGGTGCTCCATTAACAAGGTATCAGTTCACGGCGGTAATGAGGTCATGCCTTAAAAGTCTGGGTTTTGCGCCGAACGATTTTGGTTCTCATTCATTTAGAATTGGAGCGGCCACGTCGGCTTTTGTATGCGGTTTACGGAGTGAGGAAGTAAAAAGAGTCGGTAGATGGAAGTCGGAGGCATACCGGTCCTATGTAAGGCCGGATTTGAGGGTATTGTAAAAAATGGTTATGTGGTTGATGTTGGCATTTCTTCCCTGTGTGCTTGTTTTATTCTACAGGTTCAAACTGGACAGTGTGGGTATTGGGCCACTCATACATATATTGGGCCGAAAAGAGGGCCAGAGCCAGGCCGATGGGTGCCCATCTGGGACAAATGGACGTATGCGTGCAATGGCACGGCATACGAGGTTTAAAATGGACCGGGCTGCTCCAAGAGGTACTGCAAATCAGCAGGCGGTCTCCGGACAGAGTTATTTTGGTAATCCACGCGGGTGGAAACGATTTGGGGAAGGTGAAAGTGGGAGAATTGTTGACGTTAATGAAAGAAGATTTACGTTGTTTTAAAAAATTTTTTAATAAAGTTATTTTCGTTTGGTCAGATATTGTGGCCAGAAGGTTCTGGAGAGAAGCGCGAGATATGGAAGCGATAGAAAGAGCAAGGAGAAATGTTAATGTTAAAATGTCGAGGTTTGTTCAGTCTATAGGGGGGGTAGCTATTAGACATTGGGAGTTAGAGAAGAGAGAGATAGGTATGTTTAGAGGTGACGGTGTACACCTTAGCGATATTGGCACCGACACATTTCTGTCAGGTTTGCAGGACGGGGTAGAGGAGGCGTTGTGGCTGGCATGTGGGGGGCGGAGTGCAGTATAGGGTTATACTGCATCCTTCATGGCGGTAAATTTCTTTCCATGCCAGCAATGGATGGAAGGGCTGTACAGGCCCATTATGGGGCTTTCTTATGCCTGGTTCTTTCGTGTTTAAAGTTAAAAAGTTACGAAGCAGTTTAAGCGGCATGGAAGAGGGAAAGTTAGAAAAGTGTTTTGGTTAAAAGAGAAAATCAATAAAGCTGTGGCCTACCCACGTAAAACGCCAGCAAGTTGTTGTGTTGATTTATTTTATATATAGTGGGGAGCTAAGGTGGGAAAAGGGGAGTCCTCCCAGTCTAAGAAACAGCAGAGTGCCTAACGAAGCTGTGGGGGACTGGGAGGCGGGGCGATAAAAGGGAGAGGAAGGAAGCGACCAGGGAGGGGGTTTGGAGCGACAGGAAAGAGAAGGGAGGAAGAGGAGGAGTCAGTTTGCAGAAGAAGAAGAAGAGTGAAGACGCCCACCCACCCGCCCTTTATGTCTAAGGGGAGGTGGGACAGGCGTTTTTGTTTGTAGGAGTTAGGTCTGTTATGAAGTTGTCACAGCTTAAGTTTAGGCGGTAAATTTCTTTCCATGCCAGCAATGGATGGAAGGGCTGTACAGGCCCATTATGGGGCTTTCTTATGCCTGGTTCTTTCGTGTTTAAAGTTAAAAAGTTACGAAGCAGTTTAAGCGGCATGGAAGAGGGAAAGTTAGAAAAGTGTTTTGGTTAAAAGAGAAAATCAATAAAGCTGTGGCCTACCCACGTAAAACGCCAGCAAGTTGTTGTGTTGATTTATTTTATATATAGTGGGGAGCTAAGGTGGGAAAAGGGGAGTCCTCCCAGTCTCTTTGGGAACCGTTTTATAAGTTGATGAAACACCAGAACTGTGAGTAGAAACTGGCTTTAAAAGCCGTTTACACTGCTGCATAGTAATGTATGCTTAAGAAGGGGGACTGGGCAATAAAAAAAAATAACTGTTGCCTCGAGACAACCCCTTTAACAACAGAAAGTTATTTTTCCCAAAGCACACACATCCTCAGTCGCTGTTATATGAAGGACACTTTCCTGTGTTACACGGCCTTTTAAATCACTCTCACTTTAGCTGTTAGCTGTAAAGCCTTATGTCCACGGGCTTAAAATCTGCAGCGTTTCTCCCGCACGCGGATCCGCGCCCCATAGGGATGCATTGGACACCCGCAGGTAGTTAAATACCTGCGGATGTCCTTCTTCCCGTCAGGCGTGGATCCGCGTGCGGGAAAAAAAATGGACATGCTCCATTTTCGTGCGGGTCTCCCGTGGGAACGGCTCCCGCAGGCTTCTGTTGAAGCCTATGGAACCCGTCCGGATCCGCTGGAGACCTGCGCCTGAATTAAACTCACCTGCTCCGGACGATGCGGTTCTTCCCTTCTTCGCGGCCGGATCTTCTTTCTTAAGGCCCGGGTGATGTGCCCAGCGCATGCGCGCGGCACGCCGCCGGGCCGAAGAAAGAAGATCCGGCCGCGAAGGAAGGAAGATCCACATCGTCCGGAGCAGGTGAGTTCATTCTGATTTTTAGGCCTCATGTCCGCGGGGCAGAAGGGTCCTGCTATGGATTCTACATGAAGAATCCGCAGCGGGCCTGATTTTCCCCGTGGACATGAGGCCTAAAGGGTTTTTGCACTTCCCCTCTGCAAGTAGTTCAGTGGGGGCGCATGCGGCACCTGTGCTCTCAAACCAACCCCTAGGCAGCATCTCCTGTGCTTCTGTCCCCAGGGGAGACAAGCCTTCTAACAGCAGAGACATAACCATGACTTAGGCCCGGCAGGAGCATTGGCCTGTCTCTCCTGCACACACCTCCTTCTCCGAGCACCAACTACTCTCTTCTCTTCTATCTCTCTCACTCAACTCCTCCCCTAATTCCCAAACTACCAATCACAACACAGTAATAGGATAAGGAGACAAACAGACTTACACAAGATTGACATAACTTACTTAAAGACAAACAGACTAACAAATGATGGAGGGACCCTAACTCTGGGTTACTGCACTGGAAAGACCAGTACGGCTGGAGATGACAGGTGATGGCAAGGAAAGTGGTAGCGGTGCCACAAATAACATAGTAAGCGCCTGTGATGCGGAGGGGTCTGCTGGCCAAAAATCTGGTGTCTCCCATGAACAGGGAGTAAGTCAGACAGGGTCCCGGGCTTCCAGTGATGCGGAGGCCAAAAAGAGAAAAGGTTAAAATAAAAACAAGAATAGGAATAAAAACAAAACTCCAGAGGTGTTGCCATCTACTTCTAGAAAGGCCAAGGCCCAAAGTCTAGATCCAGCTAAAGAAGTGAATGTGAAAGAAAATGCTGGGGATGGCGGAGAGGATGCTGGGCGTGCTGTTTGTGGCTCTGTTGTTACTGAGCCTTCAAGTACATCTGGCAACGAAGATACCACACACGTGGATGTAGATTTGGGTGTAGGGTTGCCACCTTTGTCACGAAAAAATACCGGCCATGGTTAAAAAAAGGGGCGTGTCGGGGCGTGACTTGGGGGCGTGGCTTATCACGGCATTTATTCCTCCTTTATCTCCTGGATCCCATCCAGCGGCTGTGCGCATGTGCGAGATCCAGGCCAGCGTGTTCTCGCGAGTAGATGACATTTAGTGTGATTCACACGTCATCTACTCACGAGTACACGCTGCAGACACTCGCATCTCATACAATCTACACATATATAATTATATACAGGAGATACCCAGATTACCCCAGCATGGTCCATATTACTATATACAGGAGATATACCTCCCCTGTATATAGTGGTGATGTAAGGTATACATGTCCTGTATGTAATTAAATGTACAGCTGGTATAACGTCTACCATCTAAACATACAAGATTACATGCAGTACATGGTGCATACCTCGTACCGCATGTACTACTCCTCTGCTCTCCTCCTCGTGTCCCGACACTGTCACTGCTGCGCCAGACGGACATCCATCCTAACCCCCACACATCTCACACACAGCTCCGCTGCATCCATCCTGATCCCCAGACATCACACACACAGCTCTATTAAATCCATCCTCATCCTGACCCCCAATACATCACACACACAGCTCTGCTACATCCATCTTGATCCACGGACATCACACACACAGCTCCGCTACATCCGTCTTGATCCACGGACAGCACACACACAGCTCCGCTACATCCATCTTGATCCCCAGACATCACACACACACTGCTCCGCTACATCCATTCTGCCCCCCACACATCACACACACACAACTCCACTACATCCATCCTAATCCACAGACATCACACACAGCTCCACTACATCCATCCTGATCACCAGATATTGCACACACAGCTCCGCTACATCCATCCTGACCCCCAGACATCACACACAGCTCTGCTACATCCATCCTGATCCCCAGACATCACACACACACAGCTCCGCTACATCCATCCTGCCCCCCACACATCACACACACACAACTCCACTACATCCATCCTAATTCACAGGCATCACACACACAGCTCCGCTACATCTATCCTGATCCCGAGATATCCCACATACAGCTCCGCTACATCCATCCTGACCCCCAGACATCACACACACAGCTCCACTACATCCATTCTGATCCCCACACATCACACACACAGCTCCGCTGCATCCATTATGATCCCCAGACATCACACACACACAGCTCCACTACATCAATCCTGACCTCCACACACATCACAGACACAGCTCCACTACATCAATCCTAACCTCCACACACATCACACACACAGCTCCAGTCACTCACTCAATCCATCCATCCAGAGCCCCACAGCTCCAACACACACACACACCTGCAGAGTCCTACCATCGCTGCAGAGCCCTACATTTACTTAGCCCTGTGGTCATGTGATCCCTGACTCCTCCCACACAGGGTATCACATAACATGACATCATCGGAGGCACTGGAAGCTGTCGGCTCTGCGAGTCTGTGTTTCCCCTGCCGGAGGAGAGTTAACCGGCGCTAGGGGGCAGTGCAGGCTCTGAAAATAGCGGCCTGTAATAAGGACGGTAAAAAAAAAATGCCGGCACCTGCCTGACAGAAAAAATACCGGCCAGGGCGGTGGTTTACCGGCCGGGTGGCAACCCTATTTGGGTGAAGGTTTAGAGGATATTAATGTAGTAAGGCTAGACGGGTCACAGGCTTTAGTTGCCCCTCCAATGGCGACATCTGGTAGGAGTTATGCCAGTGTCGCTGCTGGTGGGAAGGGGTCCTCCCTGCCTCCAGGCTCTAGGGAGGGCATTTTGTAACAGCACCTCCTGGTGGCTTTACAGAAGGGGGAGAGTTCAATTACAGCTAGAGGAAGAGAGGTAGACCTATCTCTCTGGACAGAGAAACATGGATTAGGTGCCTTCCAAGAACAAAGAGGGGAGACCATATAGTCCCTACCAACACCTGGGCAGGACGTAGCTCATAGGAATGTATCCCGTCTTCGTTGGAGTGGCAATGATACATGTACCCCAAGCGGAAAGGTAGTAGAGCTTTTACTGAAGATGAGCTTCAAAGCAGCTTACATTTTTGCCCTGATCAATCCCTACAGCATGTCTGAGTTTGATATCAGTTTTGTTCGCCCGGAAGGTCTAGAACTCTTTTGAGGAATTTGATGAAAAACGAGCCCGGCTGGTGAGACTTTGCTGTTCAGGCAGTGTCTCGCCAAAACAAGATCAAGAAGGCGACCGTTTTGACATGCAACAAGTCACTTTCTTGCTATGATATCATAAGGTGGCTCAGTCAGTACGGAGAGATGACAGATATGCCCAAGAAGAACAGGCATGACCACCTCATCTGGCCCGGGGCCTGGACATTTATCGTCAAGCTGAAACATTGAGGAAATTCAGTGGATCACATGCCATCTGTGGCCATCCTCAGCAGGGATCGTATCCTGGCCTTTTACCAGGGGCAGCCGCAGCTAGCTTTGCCACAAGTGTGGCGACCCTTCACACTTGAGCGCCGCTTGTAAGATCTTAAGGTATGCCCTTCACAGTTATAGACTAAAATCATAATTTTTATTAAGATCCTTTTAAAAAGACATATATGGGCTATACGGACTCACATAACATAAACACAAAGGGATGTCACAATATCCCTTCCACACAACAACTTTTATTTTTTGGTCGGGAGGTCCCGGTGATAGTAGATAACGGGAACACTCTGTAGTATGATCAAGATCAATCAATTTGATGAAAACTACGAAAGTAAAAATAGACTCATAAGATTATACTCAGATTATTCAGTATAATCTGGAAGATATAAATGAGTCTATAGATACGAGCTCAAGTTCGGGCTCGACGCGTTTCCCCACAAATATGTGGTTCATCAGGAGCAGAGCCTGTATTGGGCTGGCTATTTGTGTTATTATACACACTTCTGTGTTGCGTTATAGAGATTAATACTTTAACAACCACTGACATTAGATAGATTTCCCATATAATGTGGAATCCATTCAACGTTATGTGTTATTTGTCAGACAGACCATTAGAAATAAAAAAGAGAGAAAACGTTTTCCTCCTTTTTGGAAGCCATGCCTACTTTATCCTTTGTAAAATGGTATGTTTTAAGATCTGTAAGCATAAGACTAATTGCTCAAAAAATGATGACAGTCACCTATCTGAGATGGCAGAAGGTGCTGGGAATAGCAATTATGTATATAATGCTTATAGCAGATCCAAAGGATAATTAGGATTGCGACTTATTCATTATACAGCTCCATTCCACATGAAGGGGGTTTGAATGCAACTAGATTCTTCCTGGAACAACGAGGGGCCCACTTTTCAAACCACAACCAATGTGTCTTGAGATTCCTAGAATTCACACTGAGCCACAATTTTTTCATGTTCGACACCAAGTACTTCCACCAGCTCAGGGGTACAGCGATGGGGACGCCATGTGCCCCATCCTATGCTAACCTGTACCTGGGCTGGTGGGAGGAAAGGTTTGTCCTAAATAACATCACATGGTCGGATAATATCATCCTGTGGCTCAGGTATATTGATGATATCCTGGTATTTTGGAATGGTTCTAGTGAATCTTTTTCCAACTTTGTGGATACATTAAACACCAATACCCTTAATCTTCATGTCACTTTTGAAACAAGTACTACCACTCTTCCCTTCCTGGATGTACTTATCCAAAAAAATGAAAGTGGCCTCATATCAACTACACTGTATCGAAAAGAGACTGCCACAAACAGTCTCCTTGGCTGGCAGAGTTTCCATCCAACCCCTCTTAAGAGAGGAATACCAAAAGGCCAGTTTTTGCGAATAAGACGCAATTGCTCCGACGATAAATCATTATAGGAAGAAGGGATAAAACTGATAAAATGTTTCAGGGACAGAGATTATCCGGATAACGTTGTACAGGAAGCCTTTAACTTGGCATCACAACAACCTAGATCTACTCTTCTAACACCTAGAGAACGCCATACTGACCAACATATTAGAGTAATTGGCACTTTTGATACGGCATCTGCCAAAGTACGGGACATTCTTACACATTACTGGGACATACTGAAAAAAGACCCAGATATCAGCAAATTCATACCACCATCACCTCGCATCACATTTCGAAGGGGACGAAACTTAAAAGATCATCTTGTCAAGAGCCATCTTCATACAGATGAGAGGAGAAAAACTTGGTTAGAATCAAATAAACCATGCGGGACATTTCACTGTCAGGGTTGTTCAGTGTGTCCCTTTATTCTAAAAAGCAAGACTTTCACTAGCGCTGCAACACATAAAACGTACCAATGCCGAGAATTCATTAATTGCAGGTCAAAATACATCGTGTACATGGCAACGTGCCCCTGCCCAAAAAATTATATCGGCAAAACCATACAGCAGTTTCGCCGCAGAGTCCAGGGTCACATTGGTAATATAGAACGCCATGAATCTACGCCATTGGCGGACCATGTTTGGACAGAACACAATGGAGATCCATCTTCTTTAAAATTTCAAGGCATTGAGTTACTGAAATCATACGGTCGCAGAGGTGATTTAAATAAACGCCTCTTACAGAAAGAATCAGCATGGATTTTTCGTATGGATTCGCTTAATCCATCCGGCCTTAATGCCAACTTATGCTTCAACTGCTTCTTATAAGGTCCTGATTTAACTAACTCCAAATTGCTAGTCTCTTCGTTAAACACCGTTCTAGTTGCATCTAATCCTCAAAGGAGGAATACAAGCCTTATATCTCAATGTAACTTTAATGCATTAAATCCTCTGACTACCAGTTACTGTGATCCTTATCTTTGATATCCAAAACGTCTTAGGTGACAATACATATGTGTACCCCTGCTGTTCTAAGAAATTTACGACAATAACTGCTATTATGCAGATATCTATCTACTAGTTACCTATTAACTATATACTTACCATATAACATCTAATGGTATAATTTGCTATGGGAGATATATTATAGTTGATATATATCAAGCGAATTGATTATCCACACGTGTATTATGTTTAAATATTTTTATATATCGTCTATGCTGCGATGCTGTAAGTTTGCCTCATAAGCCATCATCGGTAATTCTTATCGCTGCCGACGGAAGGAATATATTTGCGCTACCTAGCAACAGGGAACAGATGGTACCAACCTACTCTAGACGTCATTGCGGCACTGTAGAACGCATATAGTGCGGTACGTGCGTAATGACGTATATCTGCGTTGCCCAGCAACAAATGAATGCTGGGATTTCCCTATTCAAGACTCTATGCGGCATAGTACTACGTGTACGAGCATAATGACGTCATCACGTCACTCGCGCATGCGCCTAGAACCCGGAAGCGTCCCGACTCTATTCTCCAGTCGGCAATGTTTCTCTACAAACAATCGGCATACTTTTATAGCGATCACAGAGCGCTAATATACAGCTAGAGAGGGGCCTTATCGGTACCTACTACTTTCTTCCTTCCCATTGCATCCATTAGAACACTACGGGGTTAACTATATGAAGAACCCTAAGACCATTCCCCTAGACAACCTGAACTGAATCAGGATAGGTCTAATTCAGAGACCCCTCCCTGAAGGGTGTACCCTTAAGGGCTATATAAAGCACTCAGTCTGAGGTTGCCACTTATGCCTCTAGCTCACCATCAGAGCCACAGGCGCTGCATCTTTTTATCATTTGCTTTATTATTTGATTTATTTTTTCAACCCTGATATATTCCTGGATCTATCAGGCAGACATTAGAATAAATGGTGCACTTTGCACTTTGAGCAAAAACAATTTAACCATTTTTGAATTGGCTAAAAGACAGCTTTATCAAATAGGCTGATCTTTATCTATACTGCTGCTGACCTTGCATGCAACATAGCTTACACCTTAGGAGCCAATAAATGGTGCACTTTGAGCAAAAAACAACCTAACTACTTTAGAATTGGCTAAAAGACAGCTCCATCAAATAGGCTGATCTTTATCTATGCTGCTGCCGATTTTGCATCTAACATAGTTGACATATTAGGAGCCAATGGTTGTTAGGCATTTTTTACAGACGTTTCCTTTATAGGAAGTTAACCTATCTTTTCAGACGTCTGTATTGCTCCTAGTGACTAACACTAATAAGTCGCAATCCTAATTATCCTTTGGATCTGCTCTAAGCATTATATACATAATTGCTATTCCCAGCACCTTCTGCCATCTCAGATAGGTGACTGTCATCATTTTTTGAGCAATTAGTCTTATGCTTACAGATCTTAAAACATACCATTTTACAAAGGATAAAGTAGGCGTGGCTTCCAAAAAGGAGGAAAACGTTTTCTCTCTTTTTTATTTCTAATGGTCTGTCTGACAAACAACACATAACGTTGAATGGATTCCACATTATATGGGAAATCTATCTAATGTCAGTGGTTGTTAAATTATTGATCTCTATCACGCAACACAGAAGTGTGTATAATAACACAAATAGCCAGCCCAATACAGGCTCTGCTCCTGATGAACCACATATTTGTGGGGAAACGCGTCGAGCCGGAACTGAGCCCGAACTTGAGCTCGTATCTATAGACTCATTTATATCTTCCAGATTATACTGAATAATCTGAGTATAATCTTATGAGTCTATTTTTACTTTCGTAGTTTTCATCAAATTGATTGATCTTGATCATACTACAGAGTGTTCCCGTTATCTACTATCACCGGGACCTCCCGACCAAAAAATAAAAGTTGTTGTGTGGAAGGGATATTGTGACATCCCTTTGTGTTTATGTTATGTGAGTCCGTATAGCCCATATATGTCTTTTTAAAAGGATCTTAATAAAAATTATTATTTTAGTCTATAACTGTGAAGGGCATAACTGTAAATACTATAGACTTACCTGCTCCTGTGAATTAAGATCTTAAGGTACACTCTCTGAGGGGGTCTGGGTCATCTAGCTGCCTCCTGTGTAGAGATTAGGTGTAACCGGTGTGGTGACTCGGTCACACATTCAGCCGCTGTCCACGCTCCTTTGCCAATGCAGTCTCTGCCCCTACGGATGGGGGTTGTAATGTGGCTTCTGGGGGAAAGGGCACCAGACGAGGTGGGGGGAGCTCAGGAGGCGTCAGGAGAAATGCACTCAGAGCAGGTTGCTGACAGGAGCTCATGTGTCAGGTGGGTCAATAGTGGTTACTGTTCTGGAAACAAATTTGGCGGCTGAGGCTTTGAGTGACAGCGAGTTAGATGAAGAGGACAAGATGATCCAGAGGGAGGAGGATGATCCAGATGCTATGAAAGCGTGGTTGAGGAAAGCAAGAGATGGTTAGAGAAAGGGCGTAAGCTATTTTCCACAAGGAGAAAATGAAAGGGGGATTCAAGATCTTCTCCCACCCTGGGCCAGGTGCTGGAAGGGGAAACCTGCTTGCCTTCAGTTGGACTCTCCAATGGGTTCCGGGCCCTCCAAGACATCTCTTCCTCCTCTTCTGCAGGGGAAGTAGAGGGCAAGTTTCCTAAGGCAAGGAAAAGGTCAGCGAGGGGCGCTGAGTTTCCTTCTCATGGAGGCATGGTTCCTTCCGGGAAGGGAGCTACTCTAGAGCCTGGAAACAAGAACGACAGGGTCGAAGGACCCCTTGCTATGGACACATCCATGTCCAAAAAAAGGGCAAGGGGCTTTCCTCTGACCCCGAAGAAGGGGGTGTGAGGAAGAAAGCCATCTAATTTAATCACTCATGATGGTAGCACTCACTCCGTTAACACTGGCATCAATTAACATTGGCAACATTAAGTCAGATGCAGCTAGATTTGCGGCCTGTGATTTTCTCAGCCATGTTGAAGCTGACCTTTGATTTTTGCAGACCAGGCTGTCTGATTTGGCAACCATACATAAAGCAAAAAGGGAGTGGTGGTAAGGTCATTCCTACTGGTCTCTTGCGTCCAAGCCGTATAGCAGAGTGGCCATCTTTTTTACTGCTTTGGTTGAATGTTCAAGAGAAGGGCAGTGAGGTTCTTCTGAGAGCTCTCCAACCTCAGGTGCCTGGACAGGAAACTTGAACATCTTGTCTAGACTGTAGGTAGCCACGAGCAAATCTCCAGGGTGAAATCTGTACTAAAGAATTGCCAGTATGATAGACATGCATCCTTGTTTTTTGAGAGGGATTTCAGGAAGTACCACTCGCCTGACCCTTACAGGAACTGTAGGATGTCAGTGAATAGTAGTCACTTGTCTGATTGATAGTACAGGATCCCTGAATCGATCCAGATCAGGGATTCTGGAGGTCGTCAGATCCTACTAATCGCAACTCTTGGGAAAGAGGAATTTAGATTCGGACGTGATGTCGGCTTTCTTGGCTGAAACTATCCCTTAGCCTGGGGTAAACACCTCTCTTGCTGTTTTGACAGAAGAGATCAGAGAAGAGGAAATTAGGCTGGCGATTGATGGGCTCCAGCTCAAAAAAATCACCAGGTTTGGATGGCTTAATATCTGAGTATTATAAGGCCTTCAAAGACCTCCTAAGTCCTCTCTTGACAGAGGTGAAAACTGTGGATGGGTCACCTTTGCCTTAGGCCCCGTCACACAGGAGATAATTGAACTGGAGCTCCACATGAACCCTGAACACCACGAGACAATCAGTTTCCAGCTCACTTCTTCCCCCAAGTTTCCAGTGATTCTCAGGATCCCCTGGTTTTCTACCCATAATCCCTCGTGTGGCGCAGAGTGTAAGCTCTCTCCTACGACCTGAAGGTTGCAAGTTTGATCCCCGCATGAGTCAGGTAGCCGGCTCAAGGTTGACTCAGCCTTCCATCCTTCCGAGGTCGGTAAAATGAGAACCCAGCTTGGGGGGGGGGGGGTAATAAGTAATAATTACCTGAAAGCGCCGCGGAATAAGTTGGCGCTATACAAATACCAAGATTTATTATTTATTCTATCAACTGGGAAACAAGGACCATTGTTTTCCCTTCAGACTACTGTAAGGAAAACTGCCTGATGGCACCATCCACCCCTAAACCAGTGCAAGATCTCAAGGACAATCAACAGGACCTAGAGAATACCAGTCACCTACCAGATGTTCAAGGATGTTTGCAGCAAGAAGAAGGCGGAGCAGCTGCCACCTCACCAGCCATACGACTGTCCAATTGGGCTGCTCCCTGGTTCTTCTATTCCATTTGGGCGTATCTTCAACCTCGCTGAACCAGAGTTAGGGGCCCTTCGGGAACATCTGAATGGAAATTGAGAAAAAGGCTTCATCCGGCCTTCTTCTTCTCTGGCAGGAGCACCCTTTTTATTTTGTTAAGAAGAAAGACTCAACTCTTTGGCCATGCGACTACAGGGGAACTAAACAAGATCACCATTAAGAATCACTACCCTCTCCGGTTAATCCTAGAACTGCTGGAGTGGCTTTGTGCAGCCAAAGTCTTTACAAAATTGGACCTTAGAGGAGCATATAATCTGGTGCGGATCTGGCCTGGAGACGAATGGAAGATGACCTTCAGTACAAGATATGGACACTTTGAATCGCTAGTGATGCCGTTCAGGCTTTGTAATGCTCCTGCTACCTTCTAGCACTTTATCAACGATGTGTTTCAAGACCTGTTGGACCAATTTGTGGTGGCATATCTCAACGACATCCTTATATTCTCTGACAATTTGGAGGAACATCGCAGACATGTTTAGATGGTCTTGGAACGACTCCAAAAGAATAACCTCTAGATCAAGTTAGAGAAATGTGAGTTCGAACAGACCCAGATATAATTTCTTGGATACATCATCATCCAGAGTGCTTAAGTATGAATCCCAGCAAGATGAAAACTGGCCTGGATTGGCCCATTCCAAAAAATCTGGAGGAAGTACAGTTCCCGATGGGTTTTGCGAATTTCTACTGAAAATTTATCAAAGACTTCTCGAAAGTCATCTCTCCCGTCACCTTCATTACAAAGAAAGCACACATTTTTCCTGGTCACCAGAGGCACAAACTGCTTTTGAAAAACTCAAAACTTTATTTACTTCAGCACCAATACTGATCCACCCAAACCCAGAGTTGCCTTTTGTCATGCAGGTGGACACCTATGACTCGTGGTGGGAGCCATTCTGTCCCAACAAATGGGATTTCAAATGCAACTACATCCTTGCGCATTTCTATCCTACACTTTATCACCTGCAGAGAAAAACTACAATGTTGGGAACAAAGAGCTTCTGGCCATCAAAGTGGCTTTCACCGAGTGGACACACCTCTTGGAAGGAGCCCATCATCTGGTGACAGTTCTTACTGACCGCAAAAATTTAGAGTTACTCTGCACTGCCAAGAGGTTATCTGTGAGACATGGGCCTTGTTCTTCTACAGGTTTAATTTCATTGTGTCCTACCGCCCCGATTCCTGAAATGGCAAGGCAGATGCATTTTGCAGGATATGTGCCGAGTCTGAAGAGAGGGCAAATACAGACTACACAATTCCATCCCTAAAAAAATTTTGGGCATCCTACACTCTGAAGACCTCCTAACAAAGCTTAAAAGTGTTGTCCCGCGCCGAAACGTTTTTTTTTTTTTTTTGCATAGGCCCCCCGTTCAGCGCAGGACAAACCCAAGGGATGTGGTGAAATAAAAAAAAAATTTACTTACCCGAATCCCCTCTCTGCATCTTCTTCTTTATTTTTCTCCAAGACGCCGGGATCTTCACCCACGATGCACCGTGGGTCTTCTCCCATGGTGCACCGTGGGCTCTGTGCGGTCCATTGCCGATTCCAGCCTCCTGATTGGCTGGAATCGGCACACGTGACGGGGCGGAGCTACGCGATGACGCGTAGAAGGGGGCAGAGCCTGAACGCCGCTCGTGCACGGACCGACCAGAAGGGAGAAGACCCTACTGCGCAAGCGCGTCTAATCGGGCGATTAGACGCTGAAATTAGATGGAGCCATGGAGACGGGGACGCCAGCAACGGAGTGGGTAAGTGAATAACTTCTGTATGGCTCATATTTAATGCACGATGTACATTACAAAGTGCATTAATATGGCCATACAGAAGTGTATAACTGCACTTGCTTTCGCGGGACAACCCCTTTAAGGGAGGATACAAAAGAGACCCATTCTTGAGTCTTCCTTCTAAGGTTGTGAAACTTTGCTTTACAGAAGGGCTTTGGAGGCGAGCACACCAACTGTATGTTCCCGAGGCTGGTTGACTCAAAGTCCTTAAATAAGTCCACAATTCCAAGCTGGTCATTACCTGGTGGGGTGAGGGGGGGGGGGGGGGTCACAAAGACTTCAGAACTTCTACTTTGTTCCTTCTGGTGGCCTGACTGCAGGAGGGATGTGAAGAAGTATGTCCTCTCTTGAGAGGTATGTGCTTGGAACAAAATGATATGAGCTCGCCCGCTGGGTTTTCTACAGCCCCTTCCAGTCCCATCAAGGCCATGGGGATCTATATAGGGATGACTACTGTCCTTGTGGACCTACTTACGAAGATGGCCCACTTCATCCCCATAGAAAAAATTACCACTTCCGAGCACACCACAGAGTTGATAATCCTGGAAGTTTTCTGACTGCATGAAATTCCGGATGATGTGGTCTCTGACAGAGGGGTCCAGTTCACCTCAAGATTTTGGAGACAATATTGCACGGCCCTGGGTGTTACCGTAAATCTTTCCTCTGCCTTTCATCCACAGTCTAGCGGCCAGACGGAAAGAACAAATCAGACTTTGAAGCAATATCTCCGCTGTTTTATCTCTCATCTACAGGATTACTGGGTGGATCATTTGTCAACAGCAGAGTTCACCTACAACAATGTTCAACACAGTTCAATTGCCCAGAGCCTGTTCCATTCTAACTACACATCCCATCTTTATTCCTAGCCTCCCTATCAACACTCCGGTCCCAACGGTTAACCATAGACTGACGGCGTTAGCAGAAACACAGAAGCAACTAAAAGAAACCTTACAGGAAGCCCAGAATACCTATAAGAAGTTGTCCGACCATCACCGCCAAGCAGCTCCTACCTTCCAGGTTGGAGAAAATGTGTGGTTAGCCTCCAAGAACCTAAAGGCGCATGTACCCTTTCCCAAACGTGGGCAAAGATTCTTGGGACCTTTTCCAATTGTAGCAAGGGTCAGCCAGGTGGCATTCAGGCTCAAGCTCCTGAACAGCCTAAGGATTCACCCTATCTTTCACATTTCCCTACTAAAGCCATTTTATGAGAATACGTTTGTGGGAAGACATCAACCGCCTCCCCCTCCTGTGAAAGTTCAGGGCCAGGACAAGTTTGTGATAGAGAAGATTCTAGACCTCAGACTACAGAGAGGTAAAATACAGTACCTTGTGAAGTGGCAAGGGTATGGGCCAGAGGAGAACTCCTGGGAGACAGAGAAAAATGTGCATGCTCCAAGACTCACAAAGGAGTTTCACAGGAGATACCCAGGGAAACCGGCACCTGAGATGTCTGGAGGCCATCTTCAAAGAGGGGGGCTTCAGTCAGGGTTGAACCCACGACCTCTTGCATTCTAGTCGGCAGCTCTCCGCTAGGCTATTCAGGACTTGGACAGTCCCCTTGCTGAAAACCTAGCTTTGTTCTGGATTTCCCAGTTACCTATTTTCTGCCTGGTCCTGACTCTGCTCCTATTTTTTAATTGCACTTCCTATATAAGTCTAGCCCTGCCACTCCTTCAGTGTGTGATTATTGAGCTCCCAGCCTGTAATCAAGATCCACTGCCACCTGCTGCTGTGCTACTACAACTGTGATCACCTGCTAATGACCCGGCTTCCACTTGACTACGCTTCCTGCCTAATCCTCTGTACTGCAACTGTGACCACCTGCTAACGACCCGGTTTCCTCCTGACTACTCTCCAGTCTGGCTTGGGCTCCAATCCAGTTCCGGTAAGACCTTACAGACAGTACATTGCCATGTCTGTGCCTGGTTTATCATTCACAATCCCGGTGGGTGGCTGCGAGTGCACCATGGAGCTTTTTGTTTTGGTTTGGGCAAAATGGAAAGAAGTAAGGCTGTGGGTAAACTGACCTTAGGCTTTTTAGGTTATGTGAATATTGTACGAAATGTATGTTGGGTTATTGAAGGTTATTATGAATTTATTATGGCTTTTTTATATATATTGTATATATTTATAAATTCACGCTTTGGGTGGTAGACAGATTGGGTGGGGAGTTGCGGGGCATGGGATCCATGCCTTGAGCATTACCCTAGTGCATCCTGCACATTGGTTATATGCTGATTGGCTTAGTCTTTATGTTAGTATGTAAGTATGCTATTGCTTAATTTTACTTATGTATGGTTTCAGTGTGGTTCGCTGGACCTGTAGTTTGAGGTTCTATAGCTTAATGTTCTTTTAGGTATATTGTGTTATATATGTTGAGTATGTGTGGGTGTGTGAGTGTACAGTAGTGGGAAAAACTCCAGACGTGGGTATAAACTAATTTTTACTTTTGTTTGTGGATCATGGACCATGAGTGAATGGCCTTATCTTGCTGTATACAGTTATGTTTTTTGTATTGTTACAGTTTGGTATTTTTGTTATCTTTTCTACTTTTCTAATAAAAGATCTACAGGATGTGATTATAGAAAAGCCTATGATATAGAGACAAGTCCGTTCTTAAGTTGATATGGGATTCTCTCCCATGTGTCCACCCCCAGCACCAGCTTCTATTTTCCATCCTACCGCACCATTTAATTAACAGTTTTATGACCAGGTAATAAAGGTTTGTGTTCTCAGGTCAATATTGACATGAGATTAGCATGTGAAATGTGTGTGAGTGTGTGACAAGGAAGCCATCATTTTCTCAGACTGCACAAATCACAGTGTGGATATTTGCCAACCTGCTACTGATACTAATTTGAAGATGGTATTGTAGTGGTCCGGGGGATCCTCCAGGGTAGCCACACAATCATCAGTCCTGTAACACCTAGCTATGTGCTACTAGGAGACATAGAAGGTGCTGTATGTCGGAAAAACCCTATCTTACCCTTTCTTCACAAGCTTAAGCTACTTGGCAACAGCTGGCTGCTGAATGGCTGTTTGTTATGCTATCCCTGATTGGTAGAGGGGCAAGGGTGAGAGCCAAGAGCGGGAAAATGAGCAGGGTGAGGCAAGATGTTGGGAGGAGTTTGGAGAAAAAATGCGGGAGAGGAGACAGGAACTGAAGGAGGAGTGAGGTGGTTGTCGTCAGAGTAGGATCTGAGAGGAGGTGCACTGCTGTGTGGAGAGGATTAACGTTGCCTGTTGTTGAAAGCGGGTATTTACAAGCTTCCGGACCAAGCACAGTGTGGAGGAGAAAGTTTGGGACCCATCTACACAACAGTGAGCTGCACAAGGCCCTGTTAAAAGTATAACCAGGGAAGTGAAAGAGGCCCACTTCTCAAAATAACTTAATTAACTGCATAGTAATCTTCAAGGACTCAACCCTCAGATAACTAGGACTGTGGGAATTCTTACTGAGTAACCTTTAGAAGAAGAGAGTAAGCATTGAAGTGTTGAAGTTTAAGTTGTATTGTACTAAACTGGAACTTGGAACAATGTTGTTGTCTAATGCAAAGTGATGCCTCTGCCATTAGTGAAGAACTGTACTTGTTGTTTTCTCAAATTTTACAAAAGCTGAAGTAAACTGAGTACTTCCAGTTTGCAAATCAAAGCTACCAGGACTCGTGTCAATTATTTCTCCACTAGCCCTTTGAGTCCCTTAAGGAAGAGGTACTGGCGTCACGTGACAAAGCACCATTGATCATTGCTAACCGTAGTAATCCTTCTGCCACTGTGTGCAACCGAGATAGGCCTCCACCGCCATTACAGGGAGAGGTCGCAGAGCCACCCATGACATTTACTTTGTTTACTCGTGGTCTTCCACACATTGGTGCGCCCCGCTCGGACGCTGCAGTATCTTAACTAAAATCTCCCTTTCTCCTCTTTACTAACATAATATTAACAAAACTTTACTAACAAAATACTAATGACCACCTGTCTGTTCATGCGCGAGTTACATGGTCCGCCCCACATGATGGTGACCTTATCACAGGTCCTTCATTCCTGTACAGATTACGGGCGGACTACATTCCCTTCAAACCCCTGTGGCATCAGTTGCTATGCAATACTAACAACCACCTAGCCGGACATTAGCCGTGTGCTTACAGGACCTGTGATGATATCCCTGGTCCTGGTCCAGGTTCACCTGACCTGGGGGTGATCCATGTGTGCAGGACTCTGCTGTGCTCGTGTACCCACAGCTGCGCAGTATACCTGGAGTCGGTGCCCCTGGTTGTGCCTTCACCCCCTGGTTTACTCACAGGTTCACGCTAAGCGTTTCTCCTCCTATGGGGTGAAGCATTCACATGGAATGACAAGCCAGCGAATGCAAACAAGGTTTTTTAAGCTGACTGTAAAGTCAGCTTAAACAACCGCTAATGACGAGTGATTTTTTTTTTCGCATTCACACTGAACAATTATTGCTCAAATTTGTTCGTTTGAACGAATTTTGAGTGATAATTATTACATGTAAATGGGCCTATAATTCATGACTGCGAGCACCAGAACTGCTCAAGTGAGTCTGGATAGGTCAATAGTTAATCAGCTGGGGTCTGCCGCTCAGGATTCCTGCTGATCAAGTGCTGCTGTCAGCGTTGCTACATACAGTAGGACGGATCAGAAGCAGCTGCTCTAACCTATGTGTAGTGGCTGGCGCTTGTAACTACAAGTACAGCTGTCATTAAAATCAATGGGAACCTCACCAGCAATTACAGCTGACAGCCACTACACAGGGTCGCAGCAGCTTCCAATCCATACTCCTATGTGTAGTTGCACCGAGACAGGGCGTCCGATCAGCTAATCAGCAGGAATCCTGAGCAACTGACCCCAGCCGTTCAGCTACTGATGGCCTGAGGATACGTCTTCAATAATATTTAGCTGGAAAACCCCTTTAACTATTTGATTCAGTGATAATGTGGACATGTATCGTCAGGTTGAGGCCAACCTCACTTACAGTATGTAGCATGGGTGTTGTCACTTCTAGCGACCCAGGCTAATCTAAAGTCAGGAATGCTCTTCTACTATAGTTTTCAGGAATTCTTGTCAGAGTCCTGACACCCCACCGTGTAGCGCAGTCTCTAGCTCTGTGAGGTGGCAGGCAGCCTCTGGTCTCTCTGCACAACGCTCTCTGTCTTCTCCACACAGCCCCTCTCATATCCAGGGGCTCACACTCCCACTGACATTTCCTCTCTGGCACCAGCAGCTCCTCTGCAGATTGTTGCACCTCTTTTTGATGGTCCACCCGCAACACCTACTCCTCACTGTCCCTTGCGCCTGCCCTGGCAGCTCATAGCAGCACCTCAGCTCTGCACACTTCCTGCATTCTCTCTGATGGTGCAGCAAGAATTTCCCTCTTCTATGGCGCTGGCAGTGCCTAGAATGTCCAGTCTAACCTACTGCTCCACGCGGTAACCTTATGGCGCTTCACGTGCCTAAATTCTTCTGCTGTATGCCTGATTCTGGCACTCAGTCTCTTAGTAGCCCACTCCCCTGTCTGACAAGGAAGCGGAGCATAGCGCAGCCGAGGCGGAAGGCTGCTACACAGTGCCAGCCAAAGAGTGCCCCCATACACAGTGCCAGCCAAAGAATGCCCCCATACATAGTGCAGCCGAGGCGGAAGGCTGGGAGCTGCTATGGTAAGAGGGGACAATCTGGCAATGTGTATAGGGGCACTTTGGCTGGCAAGGTGTATGGGGGCACTATAGCACTGTGTATGAGGACACTTTGGCTGTCACTGGTAATGGGGACACTTTATGGCACTGTATGGGGACACTTTGGCTGGCACTGTGTATGGGGGCACTCTGGCTGTAACTGTGTATGGGGGCATTCTTTGGCTGGCACTGTGTATGGGGGCACTCTTTGGCTGGCACTGTGTATGGGGGCACTCTTTGGCTGGCACTGTGTATGGCACAAACATGTTTATACATACCTCGTGCATATAGGTAATGTATATTGCTAGGCTGATGGAGGACTTTAATTAACATTATCTGATAGTGAAAAGGCTCTAAGGACAGCAGGAAGCAGTGCGCTGCATGAGGAGTGTTTTGTATGCCGCAAAATGATTAATGAGGCGGCGTGGGACTGGGGGCGGGGCGGGAGTGAACTAGGTAAGTTTTGAATAGCGAGCGGTTAGGGGGAAGGGGAGGAGCTATAGACAGGAAGAGACGGGAGTGGGGAGCGGGAAAATCAGTGTGAGTTGGAGCTAGCGAGAGGAAGGAGCGGTAGAAGAAGACACCCACCCACCCGCCCCGTGGAGGGTAGGAGGAGGGGTGTTTTTTGGCGTAGGGACAGGTAGGAAGTTGTCACAGCGGAGGTAAGGCCGGGAGCTTCCCATGCGGGCTACGGCGCAAAGGAAGGTTTACAGGCCCATGGATAGGGGCTTACGAACGTCCTCTGGGCCGTTACAGTATTAACAATAGTTCAATTAGGCATGGGAGGTTAGAGTCAGATAAAGTTAGTAAAGTTAAAATGAAATAATAAAGTTAAAATTATATGTTTGAATTATTTAATAAAGCTGTGGCCAACCCACGTTTTCACCAAAAAGTTGTTTGATATGGTTTTTTTGGTTATAGGTAAGTGAGCTATAATTAAGGTAAGGTGCCCCCAGTCTTCTGGTGACATCTAGTGGCTGCACTATGTAACTGTAATTTCTGATAAATGAGGAACAAGATTTGGTGGCATAGTTACTTATATCAGTACTATATACACTGGTTGTAGTAAAATATAAGCTAGACTAAGAGCAACAAATGTATTAAGAGACACAAGCCACGTAATACATTAGTTGTATCTAGTGACACCAGAGGGACATTTATGCCAGCTCCCATCCAGCGTAGGTGTCAGCTATAGTTTATGCCAACTTCTGGTGTAAATTGTAGTTAAAGGGGTTGTCTCGCGAAATCAAGTGGGGGTATACACTTCTGTATGGCCATATTAATGCACTTTGTAATGTACATCGTGCATTAAATATGAGCCATACAGAAGTTATTCACTTACCTGCTCCGTTGCTAGCGTTCTCGTCTCCATGGTTCCGTCTAAATTCGCTGGCAGCTTGCTTTTTTAGACGCGCTTGCGCAGTCCGGTCTTCTCCTTTCAGCACGAGCCGCTTCAGTGTGCTCCCCGCTACAGCTCTTCTGTGCATGCGCAGATGAGCTGTCACTGCTCGGGAGCGCGCTGGAGCGGCCATTCTGTACCATCCTCTGTTAGAGGAAGGTGCAGAGCTGCCGAGCTGTCCGGAGAAGCCGCCCAGCTGTCCTGCCGTCCTGGTAAGTGATGGGCCGGGGGGGGGCTGTCGCTGGGCCGGGGGGGCTGTCGCTAGGCCGGGGGGGCTGTCGCTAGGCCGGGGGAACTAGCGCTGGGCCGAGGGGGGCTGTCGCTAGGCCGGGGGAACTAGCGCTGGGCCGGGGGAACTGTCGCTAGGCCGGGGAGGGCTGTCGCTAGGCCGGGGGGGGCTGTCGCTAGGCCGGGGGGGCTGTCGCTAGGCCGGGGAGGCTGTCGCTAGGCCGGGGGAACTGTCGCTGGGCCGGGGGGGGCTGTCGCTAGGCCGGGGGAACTAGCGCTGGGCCGGGGGGGGGCTGTCGCTAGGCCGGGGGAACTGTCGCTGGGCCGGGGGAACTGTCGCTGGGCCGGGGGGGGCTGTCGCTAGGCCGGGGGAACTAGCGCTGGGCCGGGGGGGGGGCTGTCGCTAGGCCGGGGGGGCTGTCGCTAGGCCGGGGGAACTGTCGCTGGGCCGGGGGGGGGGCTGTCGCTAGGCCGGGGGAACTAGCGCTGGGCCGGGGGGGGGGCTGTCGCTAGGCCGGGGGAACTGTCGCTGGGCCGGGGGAACTGTCGCTGGGCCGGGGGGGGGCTGTCGCTAGGCCGGGGGAACTAGCGTTGGGCCGGGGGGGGGGCTGTCGCTAGGCCGGGGGGGCTGTCGCTAGGCCGGGGGAACTGTCGCTGGGCCGGGGGGGGGCTGTCGCTAGGCCGGGGGAACTAGCGCTGGGCCGGGGGGGGGCTGTCGCTAGGCCGGGGGAACTGTCGCTGGGCCGGGGGAACTGTCGCTGGGCCGGGGGGGGGGGGGGGCTGTCACTAGGCCGGGGGAACTAGTGCTGGGCCGGGGAGGGCTGCCGCTGGGCCGGGGGAGCTGCCGCTGTGATGGGGGGGGGGGGGGGGGGCGCTGCGCCGGTTACCTTCTGCCTGGCGGTGGGTGACTGGTCGGCCGTGTTCACTCCAGGGGTCTGGTCGGCAGCTGCGGGGCGTCTGGTTGCCATGGAGACACAGCTGGTAGCGTCTCGGGAGCGTGCACGTCGGGCTGCAGCGAGCGAAGGGAAAAGAGCCGGCGGCCATCTTGGCAAAATTTTTATAAGTTGCTGAAACGCTGGAACTGTAAGTAGAAACCAGCTAGAAAAGTCATTTACAGGGGTAATTAGTAATGTTTGCTTAATAAGGGGGACTGGGCAAAAAAAAAAATTCACTGCTTCCTCGAGACATCTCCTTTAAGCCTGGTGTAGACAACGATTATCGGTAGCGACTTTTGAGCGATAATTGTTGTGTGCATTTACAGCGCAAGATGATCGCTCAAACGTTAAGTGATCACTTTGCACCCTGAGGGGGTATGCAGAAGACAAACAGGGCAGTTTGTATTCTGCATCCAGCTTTTCTCTGCTCGGAGCGCCTGGCTATTATACAGCTGAGCGCTCCTAGCAGGGTATGCAGAACAAAGCCGGACCGCTGTGTTCTTCATACCCCCCGCCTGTGTTCAGGGAGCGGGATACAGCTGAAACAACAGTATCAGCTGTATCCCGCTGGGAATTCCTGATAAGGCTGATTGTTCTCTTTCAGCATGCTGTAAGAGAACGATCAGCGATTCCTTGTCAGTGCAGTTACACACAAAGAGTATCACTCAAAAGACGGCTTTGAGTGATTTTTGAGCGAAAATCATTGTGTCTAAATCAGCCTTAAATCTGCAACTGCGCACTCGAACCCTAGGCCCCACACGCTTAAAAAGTCAAGGAAACTGGTGTAAAAATTCAATAAGTCACAATTCCGGCACAAGCTACATAATACATACGCCTCATTGCCTCATTGGCTATATCTTATGGTACAGAGTTATGAGCCTGGGGGACCTGCTGTCCTTGGGTGCAAATTCCACCCTGTGCCTGCACTGCAACAGAACACATTAGTGCGTAGGTGTTCTAGAACCCCGTGTGGTGTTGCTCTAGAGCCCCGTGTGGTGTTGCTCTAGAACCCCATGTGGCGCTGCTCTACAGCATAATTGTCAATGTCCTATAGTTCCAGAACTTTGACTCTAGGTGACATATCCTGGAATCTACGTCCACCTGTTCTGGAGCAGAGAGCATCAGTGTGTCCACACTCTTGAACCCCATATGGTCAGTGTTCTAGATGTCTATGTAATAATGTTATTCAGCACCTTGTGTTCTAGAACCCTGCAGGGATTCTCAAGCAACTCTCTACAGGGTTCCACCTCTGTTTCTGAGCCTGATGGCGCCCCTTTACATTGTTAGAGCCAAGAAACTGGAGACTAGAAATTAAGAAATGTCAAAATTTAAAGTCCAAATAAAGTCTAATCTAGAAATCTAGGACATAAGAGGTTAAGCAGCGACATGTTGTATAACTCAGCCCATCCCAACAATTAGCATATGGAAAGGTGTCCCTCCAAGCGATTGTCACAGGCTCAAAATAGTTGTGCTTCAACAGTTCACACCGACGTGTTATTACAGCGCGGTCCCAACAGCGCCACTCCTGGTCATCCCACCACTTTGCATGTTTCTATGTTACTTGTCCTGACCAAGTGGAGGTCAAAAAAGGGGATTCCTATATGAGGGCCAGGATGTAAAGACCCCCTTAGTGTCACCTCCCCCTGCTAGTGGGGGGCCTGGTAGAGATATTAACCCTCCAATAGCCACAGAGCAGTGACTTCTGGGAGGGACCAGGATTCCACAAGTGTGTCATTGTATTATGCCGCAGGTGTCCGTATACACCCTGCCCCCCCCCCTCACCCCCACCCCAGTCTCAGCCAGGAAATGGTTAAGTCATCCCAGGAAGGTTTTTGCTTTTGTTAAATGCGAGTCTCTGAGTTAGTGTGCAGCTGGCATGTGCCACCACTGCCCGTATGCCAGGGAGAACTACTGAGGAGGGCATGGCTGCTGGGAGGAAGTGGCTGGCCTTATTCACAAAACAGACATACACAACGTCAGCGGTGAGTACTCCATGGCACCGACTCCAGGTATACAGAGCAGCTGTGAGTATACCAGGGGCGGGGTCACAACCAGGGGCACGGACTCCAGGTATACAAAGCAGCTGTGAGTACACCAGGGGTCGGGGGCACCAACTCCAGGTATACAGTGCAGCTGTGAGTACACCAGGGGCAGGAGCACAACCAGGGGCACCGACTCCAGGTATACAGAGCAGCTGTGAGTACACAAGGGGCACAACCAGGGGCACGGACTCCAGGTATACAATGCAGCTGTGAGTAAACCAGGGGGTGAAGGCACAATCAGGGGCACCGACTCCACATATACAGAGCAACTGTGAGTACACCAGGGGGCGAGGGCACAACCAGGGGCACCGACTCCAGGTATACAGAGCAGCTGTGAGTAAACCAGGGGCGGGGTCACAACCAGGGGCACCGACTCAGATATACAGAGCCGCTGTGAGTACACTAGGGGTCGGGGGCACCGACTCCAGGTATACAGAGCAGCTGTGAGTAAACCAGGGGGTAAAGGCACAGCCAGGGGCACCGACTCCACGTATACAGAGCAGCTGTGAGTACACCAGGGGGCGGGGGCGCAACCAGGGGCACCTACTCCAGGTATACAGAGCAGCTGTGAGAACACCAGGGGCAGAGGCACAGCCAGGGGCACCGACTCCAGGTATACTGCGCAGCTGTGGGTACACCAGTGCCCAGGGGCACAACTAGGGGCATTGACTCCAGGTATACAGAGCAGCTGTGAGAACACCAGGGGCAGAGGCACAGCCAGGGGCACCGACTCCAGGTATACAGTGCAGCTATGGGTACACCAGTGCGCAGGGGCACAACAAGGGGCACCAATTACAGGTATACAGAACAGCTGTGAGTACACCAGGGGGCGGGACACAACCAGGGGTGCCGCCACTCTGACTCCAGGTACAGGGAGCAGCGGTGAGTACTGCAGGGGCGCCACCACTCTGACTCCAGATAAAGGAGAAGCGGCTCTCTTGTGGTCAATGCACCATGAGTACAGATGGGAAGACAATACAGGGTGAAGAGGCAGGGATGGTATATTGCACAGGGGTTGGTACAGACCACAGCGAGGAGTCATTAAAGACTAGTTGGCATCGGTGGGGCATCAACCTCACAATGACAGGAAAATGTACTGTCCTTAACGGGACTGCATACCTGCAGTCTATCTTCTGTTTGTGCTGAATGCAACCTATTATTCCCTGTTAGCAGCCATTTTATCAGCACTCATATATCACCTAGTGCCATTGAGTCACTTCTCTTATAACATGCCAGTACTGATATAACCTCCAGAGACCTCATATATGTGATTTCAGCAGCTTCTCTTATAACACACTAGTACTAATATAATCTCCAGAGACCTCATATATGTGACTGATATCAGCCTCTTCTCTTAAAACTCTCCAGCAGTGATATAACCTCCAGAGACATCATATATGTGACTGATACCAGCCACTCCTCCTTATAACACTCCAGTACTGATATAACCTCCAGAGACATCATATATGTGATATCAACCGCTTCTCTTATAACCTGCTGAGACATCATATAAAGTAGAACCTCAACTAACGTCATTAATCTGTCCGGAAGCAATGGACTTTAGTAGAAATCAATGTTAGTTGAGGACATTATTTCCATATGAATTAATGTAAATCCAATTAATTGGTTCTAGAAGTTCCAAAAAACACACCAAACCCCATTTAATAGAGAATAACTCTGGTCTTTAATACCAAAAACAATAACAGTAACAATACTGAATGAATATAAAACATAACTGTAAAAATAAATTAACATTTAACAGGTTTTTGGACATTTTGCATACCGTAGTACTGTACAGTATTATAGCAGTATGTATCACTGTGTTATCTGTGCTTTGACATAGGACTACAGTATTTATTTGCAAACGTTTCTTTACTGTACTCACCTGTACAATACTTACATTTTGCAGTACAGTGGGGATTCAGGAGGCAGGCAGCGTTCAGTCGGCACTTTGGGGATTCAGCTGCTGTACTGTGTCAGGAGGCAGGCGGACACAGCAACGTTCAGCCGGCACTGTGGAGAGGGGAGGGGAAGGAGTAGACACGCGCTGATGCTGGAGAAGCAGGAAGTGACCGGCATCAGCTGTGGGCCGGCTCACTGAGCGGTGCCCAGAGTCATGGAGCGGTCGGCGCCCTTATCTGAGGAATGCAACTTTATTTGAGGGACGCCGCTGCCCTGACACATCGACTTAAGTTGAAAATAGCTTTACTTAAGAGCAATGCTACTCAAGGGTTTACTGTATTTGATAACAGTCGCTGCTCCAGTACTGATAATCTCTAGAGGCAACATATAGATGACTGATATCAGACGCTCCTCTTATAATTCTTCAGTACTAATATAACCTTCATAAACATAATATACGTGATATCACCCATTCCTCTCATAATGCTCCAGTACTGATATAACCTCCAGAGACATCATAAATGTGACTGATCTCAGCCACTCCTCCTTATAATGCTCCAGTACTGATATAACTTCCAAGAGATATCATAAATGTGATATCAGCCGCTCCTCTTATAATGCTCCAGCACTGATATAACCTCCAGAGATGATATATATGTGATATCAGCCGATCCTCTTATAACGCTCCACTACTGATATAACCTCCAGAGACTTCATATATGTGACTGATATCAGATGCTCTTCTTATAACGCTCCAGTACTGATATAACCTCCAAAGACAACATTTCGACCTTTAAGTCTTTCTTAAGCCTGCACAGATATCACAATGTCATTCTTTTATACAAATTACATACATCAACACCAATAAAAGACAAGTGCACACCCCCACATTAACACCTGTAAGGTAAAACACATCGTGAGGTCCATCCTTCAAATCGTGAGGTCCATCCTCTAATGACGCAATTCGCGTCTCAAGCTACAAGAGCGCATGTGCCAGAAGGCAGAGGGTCTTGCGCGATTAAGTAGAACTACAGAACGACTGCGCATGCGTCAGCAGCTGAAAAGATGCTAGGAATCCGTATAGCATATTGGATGGCAGGATTCCTAGCATCATTTCGGCCGCCGGGTGGGTGTGGGGGGTTAATATTACTACTGGGACTACTGAGGGGGTTAATATTACTACTGGGGCTACTGTTGGATTAACATTGCTACTGAAGGGGTTAACATTACTACTGGGGCTACTGAGGGGGTTAATATTACTACTGGGGCTACTGCTGGGTTAATATTGCTACTGAAGGGGTTAACATTACTACTGGGACTACTGAGGGGGTTAATATTAATACTGGGGCTACTGTGGAGTTAATATACTACTGGGGCTACTGAGGGGGTTAATATTACAACTGCGGCTACTGAGGGGGTTAATATTGCTGAGGGTGTTAATATTACTACTGAGGCTACTGAGGGGGTGGTTATTATTGCTGGGGCTACTGTGGGTTCACTCTTACTACTGAGGGACCCTGTTGGGGTCACTATTGTTACTGAGGCCACTGTGTGGGTCACTATTACTATTGAGGCTACTGTGGGGGGGTCACTATTACTACTGAGACCACTGTGGGGTTCACTATTACTACTCAGGGCTACTGTGGGGGGGGGGGGGGGGTCACTATTACTACTGGGGCCACTGTAGTGGTCACTATTACTAATGAGGGCCACTGTGGGGGTCACTATTACTACTGTGGCCACTGTGGGGTTCACTATTACTACTGAGGCCACTGTGGGGTTCACTATTACTACTCAGGGCTACTGTGGGGGGGGGGGGGGTCACTATTACTACTGGGGCTACTGTGTGGGACACTATTACTACTGAGGCTTCGTGTCCTCGTGTGGTGCAGAGTGTTAAGGCAGCAGAAATGCAGTCCTAAGCTCTCGCTCACAACCTGAATGTTGCAAGTTCAATCCTCACAATACTGAAAGTTGACTCAGCCTTCCTTGTGAGATCGATAAAATGAGTACCCAGCTTACTTGAAAGCGGAATAAGTTGTCGCTATACAATTAGCTTGGATATAAGATGTGATATGGATGGGCATGGAGGCTGTAGTACCCTGTTGTACCGTCTCTAGCTTAGATACGCTCTTTTCTTACTGTAGATACGCTAAAAACGCTTATTGTTGCCCTCATCCACTCTCCACTCGATTATTGCAACTCGTTGCTGATCGGCCTCCCCTGCACCAGACTCTACCCTCTCCAATCCATCCTGAATGCGGCAGCCAGGCTCATCTTCCTGTCCAGCCGCTACTCGGACGCCTCTGCCCTGTGCCGGTCACTGCACTGGCTGCCCGTTAAATACAGAATTCAATTTAAACTCGCTACCTTCATCCACAAAGCCCTCCACAGCGCAGCGCCACCCTATATTGCCTCCCTCATCTCAATCCATCACCCAGCTCTCCACTCTGCTAACGAAACCAGACTGCGCACCCCTCTAATTCGAACTTCTCATTCCCACCTCCAAGACTTCTCCAGAGCAGCACCGGTCCTCTGGAATGCACTACCAAAGGCTACCCGAGCAATCCAGGACTCGCAGAACTTCAGGCGTGCTCTAAAAACACACCTCTTCAGGGAGGCATACCGCATTCCCTAAACAAATCCCTCTGTACTCCGCCTGATAACATGCTCCCTGACCTACTGACTGCAATCCATGCTAGCCACCATAAACCGCTCCTGCAGTCATACCGCTTCTGCCAACACACGGCTTAATGTCTGACCAGTGTCTGTGTGTATAGCATCCCTCACACTCCACCTCTCTATACCTGCACATCTCCAGCCCCTTTACCTTCTGTATCACCCCATTACTTGTAGTATGTAAGCTCGTTGGAGCAGGACCCGCACCCCTATTGTTTCCATCAACTGATTACTATGTAACCGTGGTTCTGTCATTTATGTACTTTTTTCTTTCTGTATTCCCCCTGTCTATGTAAGCGATGGGGAATATGTTGGCGCTATACAAATAAAGATTATTATTATTATTATACAAGATGTATGGAGGCATACACGTTCTGTATGGTATCCTGCATCTCCACATTTGCTGTACCTGAGCATCTAGATCGTGTAGGCTGTGGGGGTTGGCATCCCAGATGGTCCCATACATGCTCTATTAGCGATAAATCTGGCAACTGGGTAGCCACATAAGTGTGACAATGTTATGGGGGCTTCCTGTGACCCCCTTGTGTGCGCGGCTGAGCATTATCCTGCTGGGGAATATATAATTGTATACAGGAGATATGAGGTCTCTACAGCCCTATCTATCTGTGTGCTCTCGTATCGCATCTCCCATTGTTTCCAATGGGGCCAGCGGCAGCAATCCGCCAGATGCTAGGTGCACGTGATGCGATGCAAGTTTTCCCCACAGCCGCAGAGGAGGATCACTACTTTCCTGGAGTAATGCAAGACCTTTTTGATTTAAAAAAAAGGCTGGTAAGCACGATATCGGCGGTAATTCACGGCCCCATATCAAACCTATCCATGTGAAATTAACCTAAGGGGCTACAAACAAATTTTTATGTAGCCCAGGAAATAAATCATGTTTGGAAAGCTCATGCCAAGTGGCTAAATTATGAATGTAAATTCGTTTTGCAGCTGTAGGCAGCGAGGTTTATGTATAGATACCAGTATTGGGGGAGAGGGCGAGCTGAATTTTTACACCCAGGCCCCTGAGCGTTTAGTTAAGTGTCAGCGTGTCATTATCCTGTCCCCCAAGTATCAGCGTGTCATTATCCTGTCCCCCAAGTATCAGTGTGCCATTATCCCGTCCCCCAAGTATCAGCGTGTCATTATCCTGTCCCCCAAGTATCAGTGTGCCATTATCCCGTCCCCCAAGTATCAGCGTGTCATTATCCTGTCCCCCAAGTATCAGCGTGTCATTATCCTGTCCCCCAAGTATCAGCGTGTCATTATCCTGTCCCCCAAGTGTCAGCGTGTCATTATCCCGTCCCCCAAGTATCAGCATGTCATTATCCTGTCCCCCAAGTATCAGCGTGTCATTATCCCGTCCCCCAAGTATCAGCGTGTTATTATCCTGTCCCCCAAGTATCAGCCTGTCATTATCCTGTTCCCCAAGTATCAGAGTGTCATTATCCCGTCCCCCAAGTATCAGCGTGTCATTATCCTGTCCCCCAAATATCAGCGTGTTATTATCCTGTCCCCCAAGTATCAGCCTGTCATTATCCTGTTCCCCAAGTATCAGTGTCATTATCCTGTCCCCCAAGTATCAGTGTGTCATTATCCTGTCCCCCAAGTATCAGCGTGTCATTATCCTGTCCCCCAAGTATCAGCATGTCATTATCCTGTCCCCCAAGTATCAGCGTGTCATTATCCTGTCCCCCAAGTATCAGCGTGTCATTATCCTGTCCCCCAAGTATCAGCATGTCATTATCCTGTCCCCCAAGTATCAGCGTGTCATTATCCTGTCCCCCAAGTATCAGCATGTCATTATCCTGTCCCCCAAGTATCAGCGTGTCATTATCCTGTCCCCCAAGTATTAGCGTGTCATTATCCTGTCCCCCAAGTATCAGCGTGTCATTATCCTGTCCCCCATGTGTCAGCGTGTCATTATCCTGTCCCCCAAGTATCAGCGTGTCATTATCCTGTCCCCCAAGTATCAGCGTGTCATTATCCTGTCCCCCAAGTATCAGCCTGTCATTATCCCGTCCTCCAAGTGTCAGCGTGTCATTATCCTGTCCCCCATGTGTCAGCGTGTCATTATCCTGTCCCCCATGTGTCAGCGTGTCATTATCCTGTCCCCCAAGTGTCAGCGTGTCATTATCCTGTCCCCCAAGTGTCAGCGTGTCATTATCCTGTCCCCCAAGTGTCAGCGTGTCATTATCCTGTCCCCCAAGTGTCAGCGTGTCATTATCCTGTCCCCCAAGTGTCAGTGTGTCATTATCCTGTCCCCCAAGTGTCAGCGTGTCATTATCCTGTCCCCCATGTGTCAGCGTGTCATTATCCTGTCCCCCATGTGTCAGCGTGTCATTATCCTGTCCCCCATGTGTCAGCGTGTCATTATCCTGTCCCCCAAGTGTCAGCGTGTCATTATCCTGTCCCCCCAAGTATCAGCGTGTCATTATCCTGCCCCCCAAGTATCAGCGTGTCATTATCCTGTCCCCCAAGTATCAGCGTGTAATTATCCTGTCCCCCAAGTATCAGCGTGTCATTATCCCGTCCCCCAAGTATCAGAGTGTCGTTATCCTGTCCCCCAAGTATCAGCATGTCATTATCCTATACCCCAAGTATCAGCGTGTCATTATTCCGTCCCCCAAGTGTCCGCCTGTCATTATCCTGTCCCCCAAGTGTCAGCGTGTCATTATCCTGTCCCCCAAGTATCAGCGTGTCATTATCCCGTCCCCCAAGTGTCAGCGTGTCATTATCCTGTCCCCCTGTGTGTATTTGCTCTGTGCCCCTAGTGTCGGTAGTCATAAAAGTCGAATGTATGCTTCTCTGCGCTGGTAGATTACAGCTATGCCTTTTGTCTCCAGGGGGCGCTCTTGTCCTGGATATGTGATAACGGCTAACTGTTCTGTTATATTTGGAAAGTTTTAGATTACAGCTAAATGTTGTTTGGATGGGATTGAATTTATTGATTTCTCTATTTTCTTGGCATCTTATTGCAGCCATAATATTAAGCGGTAATCTGGTGGATCAGAAACGCCTTCAGACGGTAATCATTACTTAATGATCGAGTCCCTTCACAAGCAGATTGGCCGTGGAACGACCTGTTGGGTGTTATCCTGGGAATCCCTTTCCATGACATGTCGCCCATCGTCTCAGGGGGCTTTAACGCCCAGCGATTTATCGTTTGTACAAGAGAATAATGTCAGAGTTCGCTCATGCAGCCTGTTTATACAGGCAGATACATCGTTCGCTCGCAAATCGTTCATTCCCATTCGCTGTACCAGTGAATGAGAATGACTGAACGATCGGTATTTAAACCGAACGGGCTAACAGAGATTATTATACCTCATGAAATAAACGATAAGCGAACAAATTCTCTTTTATCGTTCCATCATTAGACGCGTTCACACTGAACAATTCAAATTGGAAAGATTCAGTGATTTTTTTTCAAATGTTAAATCATTACGTGTAAAAGGGCCTTTGATGGCACATCGTCTCTTTCGCGGTGTATCAGTCGGTGGTGATTTGTCAGGGTGGAGTTCACCTTCTGTATTGTGTATACCATGCAGGTAGCAGGTGAGGGCCGTCCTTCCCATGTCATGTATCCTCCTGGGGACCCCCCTCACCGGACTGCCAGGTGCTGGGTGGGGGCAGGGATGTCCCTCTCTCCGGCTGGCACAGACTAGTTGGGATCCTTTATGATGGAAGTTCTCATTGAACGACACATTAAGATTGTATTACACAACACAAAAGAGCTTTTCAATGTGCTGGTAAAGGCTTTGTGTGCGAGGATCTGCAGTGCTGTGTGTACAGAGCCCAACTCCCCTTTATATATAGCACCTGTGTACACAACAGTCCGCATGCAACACCTACTGGTAAATTATACTGTGCCCTCTACAGGACAGCCTCACTGCTCAGGCTTACTATGTGACATAAGACCCCTAAACTACTGACCTAAGTACATGACAGTGTATAGAGTCACATTATACAGTATGGCCACCTGTGAACACCAATTCACTGGATATAATAGAAATTAGAAAAGGTTTTTAAAATTAAAATTACTTATCCTGTACTGATCTTGTATTATACTCCAGAGCTGCACTCGCTATTCTGCTGGTGGATTCACTGTGTACATACATTACTTATCCTGTACTGATCTTGTATTATATTCCAGAGCTGCACTCGCTATTCTGCTGGTAGAAAACATAACAATAAAGCCAAACTGTAACAAGAAGAATAACAATATAACCATATAAAGCAATATAAGGCCCTTCACCCACAGTCCATGATCCAAAAACAAAATGAATATCCATATCCGGGCTTCCTCCCCTCCGTACACTCCCACACACATACACACACTCAACATATAATACAATATACGACAATATACCTAAAAACATAAAACTATGGAAACTACAACTACAGGTTCAGCCATACCGTACTGTACCCATACAAATAAGATTTAAGCAATAACCTAAATATCAGTATTAATAACCTAAATAGCAGCATAAATAACCAAATACAAAACAGAAGGACCAAGCCAACTGGCAGAAAAAACTAACTGAAAATATATATGATTTTTTTTTTTTATTGGGTCCCCAAGTGCTGCTCAATGGCCAAGCCTGCTCCACAAATTCGCGCCCTGAGTTTAGTTCAGGACATGCCAAGCCACACCAGGGTTTTTTTTTTTTATAATACCAGACTGTGCCCGCCGCAGCCTGGGGGCCATGCCCACTCCAATAATCTGTGCCCAGAGTTCAATGTTCGGGACGTGCCAGGTTACGGCTCAAGCCATGAATCCCACTCCCCCCAACTCCCCACCCAATCTACCTACCACCCAAAATGTGAATATATACATATTAAAGCAATGCAATAAACTCCAATAAACCAACATATATATCATACACTTTTTATATAACCAGAAAGCCTAAAGTCAACTCACCTACAGCCCTACTTCATTCCATTTTGCCCAAATCAAAACAAAAGGCTTCATGGTGTACTCACAGCCAACCCCCACACCCCTACACCCCAGGATTGGAGGTGATAAGCCGGGCACAGACATGACAATGTCCTATCCCTTGAATTTAAAAAAAGGTCTCCCTATACTTTCCCTAATTTGTCCTAGACTGTCGTTAGTCTGCCCCTCAATCTTACCCTTCATAGAAACTGTCCCTGCCCTATTCCTCCTGTCTCCCTATCCTATCCCTCCTCTCTCCCAATTCGGACCCTAGAAAATTAAGAAAAGACTGTCCCTAATGAAAAACAAGCCCTCTCCATAGGAAAAAAAGCCTTACATGTGCCCAGCCTCTCATACTCCAAAGAACGTACCTTCACCAGGTCACCCAAGATGTTCCTACATACCGTATCCACGGGGAGGACTTTCAGCTCCATTGAGATTAAGCACTGTGCACTCCAGATGTGGAACCTAACCATTAGGTTAACTAGAAACAAAGTGCAGCAGTCCCTGCCACGAAGACCTCTGAATGGTCCATAAGCCCACTCAGCATAGGAGAGGTGTGTCAGCTGAGGCCAGCCTATGAGACCCCTACTCGTTGGTATACCTCTGTATTAAAGGGGCACTGAAGCAGGAAATGCTCCATGCTTTCCAGCACTTCGCTGCACTCCTGACAGGGGGCAACCCCAATCAATCAGAGGCCTGCTTCTCAAGTAACCCCTTACATGTGTTAAATTTAGTAAACGTAGTCCTCCCTCCAGGTCCCAACTTGGGCAGTCCTTGAGTGCCAGGGGCTTCTGGAAATAGGTCAACAGATCTCTTTCATCGAGGAGCCTCATCAACAGAGTTCTGATCTCCCACATCCCCAAACCCAACTGGCGTATCATCAGAGCCAAGGTAGGACAAACCAGGAGATATCCGTGCTGTGTGCGAAGGTCCTTCACTCGCCCTCCTGTCTCCCATTCCTGGAAGAAGGGCTGAAACCATCCCCGGCAGGAGTAGACCCACGGAAGAGCCCTCTCTTGCCAGAGATTTCCTATGTTGATCTTAAAAAAGGTGTCTACAAGAAACACCACAGGGTTGACCATAGATAACCCCCCTAGTCTCCTCGTGCAGTACATAACATCTCTCCTTATTAGGTTCAACCTATTCCCCCACAACAGTAGGAAGAACAGGTTGTAGACCCGGGTTCTGGCAAAATGCATATCCTGCCCAGGAAGTTGAACAAAGGGAACAGGTATGTTTTGATCAGGCTAACTCTTTCCCGAAGGGTCAAAGACCAACCCTTCCACTGAATAATCTTCTCAATCTTCAAACACAGGATCCCCCCTTCTAACCAGAAACTCACTTATCCCAGTTGACCATAGACCCGGATGCCTCCAAGTAGCAATCCACCTCCAACACCATAAACCCAGCCTCCTCTCTCTCGAACACAAAGAGCGTGACATCATCAGCGTATGCCACTGCCCTCAGTGGCCTCCAGCACCGCCCGGTCCATCCCGACTCCCATTATATATTTCCCAAGAGTTGCGAGTAGTAGGATCTGACGACCTCCAGAATCCCTAATCTGGATCGATTCAGGGACCCCGTACTGTCAATCAGTCCAGTGACCACTTTATTGTTCACTGACATCCTACAGTTTCTGTAAGGATCGGGAAAGCGGTACTATTAAATCCCTCTCAAAAACCAAGGATGCGTGTCTATCGTACTGGCACTTCTTGAGCAAAGATTTCATTCTGGAGATCTCCTCGCGACTGTCTCCAGTCAAAACAAGATGTTCAAGTTTCCTCCTCAGGCCCTGATACAGGCGGTACCCGTCCAGGCATCTGAGGTTGGAGAGCTCTAGGAAGAACTTCGCCGCCCTCCTCCGGAACATCTCCCACCACTCTGACTTACTGCTACAGAGATCCAGTAATGGTACTTGGCTCTGCAGAAAATCCTCAAAAGGACTGTCTTATCTCTGCTTCCTCCAGGAGTGGCGAATTCAGTCTCCACAAACCTCTGCCCATTCGGGGGGGGGGTCTCTGTAACATTCAGAGAAAACTATATTACACAGTGGTCGGAGAATTCCACCTCAACAACAGACACTGGTGAAGAGATAGCTTCAAAAAAAACCCTGTATATTCTAGACCTACTCATACCTCTATAATAATATTAATAATAATAATCTTTATTTGTATAGTGCAAACTTATTCCGCAGCGCTTAAAAGGTGAATCCCTCGTGGCTACGCTATTAAGTGTGGCGCAGTCAAATGCCAACTGCCTGTCTCCACAGCCCCCCCTATCATGGGCTCTTGTGACTGTATTAAAGTCACCTCCAAAGACAACTTGGCAGCTGGTAAAAAGGTAGGGCTTGATCCTCATGATGAGACTCTTCCTGTCCTTTTTTTGACTGGGGACCATAGATGTTGACCAGTCTTAATTCTTGTCCCTTCATGAGGACATCTAAGATCAGGCACCTTCCCATTTCTTATTCAATAACTTGTCGGCATTCAACCGCTGCGGTAATAAGGACCGCCGCTCCGTTATATGGCTCAGCCGCAAGAGAAAAGTAAGAAGGACCCGACCTCCACTCCCTTTTTGCTTTATGCAAGTCTACCAAATCAGACAGCCTGGTCTCCTGCAAAAGTAAAATGTCGGCTTCAACATGGCCAAGAAAATCAAAGGCCACAAATCTATCTGACTTAATGCTAGCAACGTTAATTGATGCCAGCGTCAGCGGAGTTGTTGCCACCATCATGAGTGATTAAATTAGATGGCTTTCATCCTTATAGCCACTTCCTCAAGGTCAGAGGAAAGCCCCTGGCTTCTTTTCTTGGACACAGATGTGTCCATAGCAGGGGATCCCCCGACCCCAACATCCTTGCCTCCAGGTCCTAGAGTAGCCACCTTCCCGGAAGGAATTATGCCTCCACGAGGAGAAGACCCAGCTCCCCCTGTTAACCCTTTCTTTGCCCTAGGAACCTTGCCCTTCGCTACCCACGCAGAGGAGGAGGAAGAGATGTCTTGAAGGGCTTGGAACCTATTGGAGAGTCTAACTGAAGGCAAGCAGGCTTTTCCTTCCAGTACTTGGCCTGGGGTGGGAGAAGATCTTGAATTCCTCTTTCGTTTCCTCCTCGTGGCACCTAGCTTACGACTTTGCTCTAACCACCTCTTGCCTTTCTCATCCACACTTTCAAAGTGGGAGGAATCTCATCCTCCTCCCTCTGGATCCTCCCGTGCTCTTCATCTAACTCGCTGTCCCTCAAAGCCTCAGCCGCGAGTTTCGCTTCTGGAACAGGGGCCACCATTGACCCACCTGCCACGTGGGCTCCTATCAGCTCCCTGCTCTATCGGCATTTCTCCTGATGCCTCTGCTCAGCAGGTGTCTTTTGCCGGTTCTTCCCTGGCTACTGAGCTCCCCCACCTCTGCTGGTCCCCTTCCCCCAGAGGCAACATGATGGCCCCCATCCGTAGGGGCTGAGACTGCATTGGCAAAGGAGCGTGGACAGCGACTAAATGGATGACCGAGGTCACCACACAGGTTGCACCT
Organism: Eleutherodactylus coqui; assembly: GCA_035609135.1. NCBI lineage: Eukaryota > Metazoa > Chordata > Amphibia > Anura > Eleutherodactylidae > Eleutherodactylus > Eleutherodactylus coqui. The sequence goes on along the minus strand of CM069410.1, from coordinate 219,005,010 downwards.
AATCTCCGCACAGGAGGCAGCTAGATGACCCAGACCCCCACAGAGAGTGTACTTCAAGATCTTATAAGCGGCGCTCAAGTGTGAAGGGTCGCCACACTTGTGGCAAAGCTAACTGCGGCTGCCCCTGGTAAAAGGCCAGGATACGATTCCTGCTGAGAAAGGCTGCTGATAGTATGTGAGTCACTGAGTTTCCTGAAATGCTTCAGCTTGACCATAAACATCCAGGCCCCAGACCATATGCCATGCCCATCCCTGTTCTTCTTGGGTATCTCCATCACCTCTCCATAACGAATGAGCCATGTCATAATGTCAAAGCAAGAAAGTGACTCATTATGGGTCAAAACTCATCTTCTTGATCTCGTTTTGGCGAGACACCACCTGGATGGCAAAGTTTTGCCAGCCAGGCTCGTTTTTCACCAGTTCATAATTCTAGACCCTCCGAGTGAACAAAACTGATGTCAAACTCAGACGTGCCGTAGAGATAGATGAGGGCAAAGATGTCAACCACCCTAAAGCCCATCTTCAGTAGAAGCTCCACTACCTTCCCCCTAGGGGGACATGCATCATTGCCCCTCCAACAAAGACGGACCACATTCTTACGAGCTATGTCCTGCCCGGGTGTCAGTAGGGACTACAGTAGGGGTCTACCCCCTTTGCTCTCAGAAGGGCCCTAAGCCATGTCTCTCTATCCAGAGAAATAGATCCACCTCTCTTTCTTCAACTGTAATTGAACTCTCCCCTTTCTGCAAAGCCCTCAGGAGGCGCTGTTGCCCTAGAGTCCACAGACAAGGAGGACCCCCCTCCAGCAGCGACACTGGCATAACTCCTACCAGGTGTTGTCACGGCCGAAGGGGCAACTGGAACCTGCGACCCCTCTTGCCTTACTACATTACTATGCCTTGAACCTCCACCCAAACCAGCATCCACTTGTGTGGCATCACCGTTGCCAGATGTACCTGAGGTGCCCGAAGACAGCATCAGAGGCACAACCAGCATCCTCTCCAACATTCACTCCTTTAGTTGGATCTGGACTTTGGGTTTTGGTCTTTCCAGGAGTAGCTGGTAGCACCTCATCAGTTTTGTTTTTATTCTTATCCTTGTTTCTCCCTTTTTTCTTTTTGGCCTCCGCATCACTGGAAGCCCAGGATCCTACTTGGCCAGCAGCCTCCTCCGCATCACAGACCCCGCTTGCACTGTTGCTTGTTGCACTGCTGTCACTTTCCTTGCCATCACCTCGGTCACCTCCAGCTGTACTGGCCTTTCCTGCGCCCTTCTTCCTGACCTCTCTGTCCCCATTACCAACCAACACAGAGACAGGGGGTCTGATCAGCTCAGCCCTTTTCTTCCCAACCCCCCGCTCCCGGCCTGCCTCAGAGCCTGAGTTACGGGGGTTCTTGGGGTCAGAGCCCTGATCCGACTTTTCAGCTGGACCAGCGCTCTAAGGGACCAACACAATCACCAGCCTCTCCTGCAGTTTCTCTTGTTTCTTTTTCTGCCTTTTGCGGACCACCGAATTCTTTTCTGGCAAATCAGTGCCAAACACAAAGCCTCCCATATCAGAAGAGGCTTCCAGCTGTGGGGTCTTTTGCACCTGTAGCACTCCTGTTTTCCTTCCCTTTCCCTTCCGTCTCAGACTCCTCTGATGTCGGTGGCAGTTCTACCTCCTCAGGCTGGAGACTTCTGGCACTTGTGGTTCTGCTCTGGGTTAGTGATTGCTCACAAGAGCACACAGGCTGCTCCTCCAAACTCTCCTGCACATCCTCATACTCCTCCTCATCCGAGCTCTCACCATCACCTGATGAATGAGTTTGCGTGTGGTCACTGCGCCCTGCCGCCATTTTTGCAAACCGATCATCATTAATCAGTTTCTCCTTAAAGGGGTTGCTATCTTCCAAGATCTTCTCTCTCACTTCCCGCCACATAGTAATGCAGTCTCTGCAGTCTCTTATTGCCCCCCTAGCTACTGATTTATTCTCCTTGGACGACTCCTGCTCTTTTATCATCCTAGCAAATCACAGTTTTCTCTTCTGCAGGACAATAATCTTCCCTGCAGTCTCATAATCCTGCATATGCTTTGCCAATCGGGAAGCCGGGTCTATTACAGATTCTTCCTCCCGTCTATCACTCCATTTGGACAGTTTTGTCGCTGTCGGTGGCTCACCTTTAATCTTGCCTGACTGCGGGTCACAACCTCGCCTCCTGCAACGTCCATCGTGGCCACGCTGACAACCTGGGCTGCATCATCGCAGCCACAAGCAGAACCCGCTCTCATCCCCATATTGCTAGTAGCTCCTAGCCTCCACTTTGCTGCTGACATTGCTTGCTTCTCTGGCACCTGTAGTGAAGATGTTGCTGTCGCTGATGCCGCCGCCATCACTGTCCTCCCTCCGACCGAGATCGGAGGAAGGAGGTGCGGGACTCCATTTCAAACACACACCCGAGAAAGTGCACTCTTCCTGGGATCCCAGCTCGATCTTCACCTGGGACTCCTGACCACACCCTGGTTCCAGCAGAGCTCTCCAACAACCAACTTACTCCAGAGCTGCACTCACTATTCTGCTGGTGAAGTCACTGTGTACATACATTACTTATCCTGCACTGCTCCTGAGTTACATCCTGTATTATGCTCCAGAGCTGACCTTTACACATAGCATTAAAAGTCCCAGCATTCTTATGCTTCATTACCAGCTGGGAGTTCTTGCTGTAAGGGTGTGATAAGTAGCAGTATTGTAGTATTCCCTTTATCTAATGATCTCTCTCAGGAGCCCTCTAGAGGAATTTGCAGAAAATACGATTCTTATCTCAGCCTGTCTGCACACGAATGACCCCACATGACTCCACCATAATTGAACCCAGCCCATTTATTAGGACCGTTTATAGTCAGATATAAGATTTATTAAAGGGACATTAGCATGAACAATAAAGGAAGGGTAAAGGATTACATAATATTCAATCCAGAGCCACTACAGGGAGGGCAATAGGCTGAGATGTTCGTATTTCAGACATCTCACAGTTTAGCTTGCAGGTTATCACAAATATCATCGGAGAGTCAAGTTAGGCTGCCTGTCCACGGGGTTGCGAAATCCCACGCCGAATCTCCTCTGCGGGAGCCGCCACCCAGGAGCACAAGCCGGCAGACGAATCTCCGCAGTGAGCCTATCGCGGAGAATCGCGGCAATTTGTAGCATGCTGTGAATTGCCAGCTGCGAGCAGAGAATCGCAATGATTCTCTACTCGTGGACAGTGGGGCTGCGCTTTCCCTGTGGCCGGATTATCGCCCTTACTGAATAGCTGATTTGTTGTGCTGTTGGAGACTTAATAAGCAACATAACTGTATGTGTGTATATATATATATATATATATATATATATATATATATATACTCCTGTTGCTTATATATATGCACTCGTCCTGCTGGTATAACCTGAGTATCTCCTGTATATAATTATATATGTACAGCTGGTAGGAACTGGTGTATTATGTCGCCACTGGAAGTTCGGGGTGGAGACATAATACAGCAGTCTTGACAATAGGTGACGCCCCCAGCTTGTGATTGGCTGTGGGCGGTCTCCCTGCCCCGGCCCTCTTGCTGGTCCCTTAGGCGCTGCTGCCATCGCTCACTGGTATAAAGCCCATTTAGACAGGACGAATGTCAGGTAAACGAAGCCCGACACTCGTCCCTGCACATACTCGCTCTCATGCTCCTGCATGGGAGCTAGTATCGTTAGCTATCAGCAGGGCGGCTGGGGGAGAGTTCTCTCCTCGTGCCCCCACTGCCTCTCTCCATTGACTTAACATAGCGGCCGTTCAGTCCTGAACGGCTGCTATTTACACTGAACGATCAGTGATCAGCTCATTGTCCATCGTTTATGCTGCATGATGATCGCTCAGTGTAAAAAGCAGCCATTCAGTACTGAACAGCCACTATGTTAAGTCAATGAAGAGGAGCAAGGGAGAACGGGAGAGAAACCTCCTGCAGCTTCCCTGCCCCCCTGCTGGCGGCTCTGTAAGCGAGCAAGCGATACTAGCTCCTGTGTGACAGCACGGGAGCAAGGAGATGCGGGGACGAGTGTTGGGCATTGTTTGCCCAACATTTGCCCTGTCTAAATGGGTTTTAAGTTATACAACTCCTGAATATACTGATATCGAGCATGCTGGTATAACCTGGGTATCTTATGTATATATATATATATATATATGTGTGTGTGTATGTATGTATGTATGTATGTATATATATATATATATATATACACATACATACAGCTGGTATAAGTTATACATCCACCTGTATATAGTGATATGGACCATGGTGGTATAACCTGGGTATCTCCAGTATATAATTATATATGTACAGCTGGTATGTTACACATCTCTGGTATATAGTGATATGGAGCATACTGGTATAACCTGGCTATCTCCTGTATATAATTATATATGTACAGTTGGTATAAGTTATGCATCTCCTGAATATAGTAATATGGAGCATGCTGGTATAACCGGTGTATCTCCTGTATGTAATTATATATGTACAACTGGTATATGTTATATATTCCCCTATATATAGTGATATGGAGCATACTGGTATAACCTGGGTATCTCTTGTATATAATTATAGATGTACAGCTGGTATAAGTTATACATCCTGTATATAGTGATATGGAGCATGCTAGTATAAACTGGGTATATTCTGCATATAATTGTGCACCCACAGTAGTGTTTATATGGGCACTACCATCTGCAGTGTTACCTGAGGTTGGTGCTGCCATGTTTCTGTATTATCGTAGAGGTGACTATAATTGACACCTCAGTAGGAGGAGCAGACAGGGATCCTACAAGACTAAACACTCACAAAACCGCCATACAGTAAATTAAACAGGATCATCTGCCAAGGAAGTGAAATGAGGTAACGGAGCGCAGGGCTGTGTGCAGTGCCATCACTGTGCTGTCATGCCATCCAGAGCCGTGAGAGCTACCCTGAAAACAGTCTGTAGACTGCCTGTCCACGGATACCGCCCGCGGGAGCAGGAGCCGGCAGACGGATCTGACAGATAGACTGACTGCGGAGAATCGCAGCATGCTGCGATTTGCCAGCCGCGAGCGGAGAATCGCAATGATTCTCCGCTCATGGACAGGAGGATTATCACCGCGGGGGAACACAATGAAAACCCGCCTGTGGACAGGCAGCCTTAGACAGTCCCTGTCCGTAGGTCCTACTGAGGTATATAGGGCATACATCATAAAGGGTACCCCATTGTAGAGATACGCTGCTGCCAGGGAAATGTCTGCTCATCAGTCATCTGTTATCAGGATCACTCTCTTCCCTGGACAGAACCCAGAGCGCTGTTCATCCACTTCCTCCTGCTTCATAAATAGAATGCCAGAACTACAGTTAAGACTGACACCTATGCAGAACGTAGAGGCGCCGGCTTGATATGAAATTAGCCACGTTTGTCTTGTATAGCATCTGTGGTGAGGCCGATTGTCTGCGCCTGTTCATAACCTGTACATCTGAAATAGTACATTTTATTGCGTGTCTTACGATTTGTGGCGTTGGTCATTACGGTTTAATTGGCATTTATTATGTATATATTTTAATATTGGACTCGTCTACTGAGTGTTCTGTGGGACGGCCCCGAGGCCTCTGCCCCTGCGCTGCGTGTTTCTGGGTCACCCAGCGCTGTGAACACGGGCGCACAGCTGACTGTTCTTAACGCCAGTAAATGTGGCGTCCGCCATAAACTGCTGATTACATCCATTATTTGCATGAGACGTTCTGTGGGAAGCAGCGCGGCCGGATGCTGCTGTGTGTTTAACCCCTCAGCTGCCACCAAAATAAACACGTCCCGACCCGAGATAGCAAACGACGAGGAATTAAAGTGGCCGCAACACTAATGCTGTGCAGTAAACTGGTTATGTGCTGCAGATTATTACACCACTGCCCTCTCTAGAGATCTGCTGAACATCACTCTGTCCTCTCTACCTGCTGATACATAGTGATATATCCTTCAGATTATTACACCACTGACCTCTAGAGATCTGCAGAACATCGCTCTGTCCTCTCTACCTGCTGATACATAGTGATATATCCTGCAGATTATTACACCACTGACCTCTAGAGATCTGCAGAACATCGCTCTGTCCTCTCCACCTCCTGATACATAGTGATATATCCTTCAGATTATTACACCACTGACCTCTAGAGATCTGCAGAACATCGCTCTGTCCTCTCTACCTGCTGATACATAGTGATATATCCTGCAGATTATTACACCACTGACCTCTAGAGATCTGCAGGAAAATCGCTCTGTCCCCTCTACCTCCTGATACATAGTGATATATCCTGCAGATTATTACACCACTGACCTCTAGAGATCTGCAGAACATCACTCTGTCCTCTCTACCTCCTGATACATAGTGATATATCCTGCAGATTATTACACCACTGACCTCTAGAGATCTGCAGAACATTGCTCTGTCCTCTCCACCTCCTGATACATAGTGATATATCCTGCAGATTATTACACCACTGACCTCTAGAGATCTGCAGGAAAATCACTCTGTCCTCTCTACCTCCTGATACATAGTGATATATCCTGCAGATTATTACACCACTGACCTCTAGAGATCTGCAGAACATCGCCCATTTAGGCCAGCTTCACACGTTGCGAAACGCACAAATCTTACACGAATTCTTTTGAATGGGGTGCATCCTGGCGTTGGACCCTCGCATCGCCCATTGTTTTCAATGCAATGGTGTAAGTGCAATGCCTTCCATTGTAAACAATGGGAAACACTCCGCAATCCACCACCTCGGCTGTCACGTCCCCGAAGTGATGCATGGCGGTTTTGATTTAAATTTCCCTCGCATCCGCAGGAAAACCACATGTTTGCGAACGCGACATTGGGCAGAGTTTCACGGCTCGATATCGCACGCTCCCGTGTGAAGTTAGCCTTATATATCATCCTCTGCAGAGTATCTCACACTCAGCCATAAAGGATTGTGCTGCGGGTTTTTGCACCTCCGCATCCTGAACATTTGCGCTTTAACCCTTCCTGCTATTAATCTTCTTCTATATTTTGCCAATGTTTGTCTGTTTGTTGGAGCATCAGGCACAAACTGTACGACCGATTGACATGACATTTTGCGCTCTGTATAATCTGGTTATAGGCTAAAAAAATTCAGAAGTTTTAGCTTGGCAACCTTATTTGCATATAGAATTTTAATGCAGCAATCCCCAAAATTTGCTTTCACCAATGGATTCTACAGACTCGATTTAGTATTCCTGGTTATTTCCAACAAGCAATTCCTACTAGAAGAGTCATACTGAGCGCTGACAATTTGGGATTCAGGAAATGATCTGTCCCCAGGCAGGAATACATGGAGCAACCGAGGATTGAAAACTGTTGCCCATAGCAACCAAACACAGAGCAGCTTTCATTTTACCTCAGCACTAAGAGGATTAAAAGCTGTTGTCCATAGCAACCAACCACAGCACAGCTTTAATTTTACCTCAGCAATGTAGAAGAGTCAGACTGAGCGCTGACAATTTGTGTTTCAGGACTGCTTTATAGCCCCTTGTCTAACCCTAGTGAAGACCACCAATCATTTGGCCATTTTGTCCTTCCTAATTCCGCCTTGGGAATGTCCATGTGGATAATGATCTGTCCCCAGACAGGAATACATGTAGCAAACTTATGAACGCCAGCCCTCATTTATCAAAACTGTCTAAGGCCTCATGTCCACGGGCAAAATAAGAATTAAAATCCGCAGCGGATTTTAACTCTTCTCCTGCCCGCGGATCCGCACCCCATAGGGATGCATTGACCACCCGCGGGTAGATAAAATACCCGCGGATGGTCAATAAAAGTGATTTTAAAAAAAATGGAGCATGAAAAAATCTGGACCATGCTCCATTTTCATGCGGGTCTCCCGGGGGACGGCTCCCGCGGGCTTTTATTGAGGTCTATGGAAGCCGTCCGGATCCGCGGGAGACCTAAAATAGGAATTTAAAAGAATTTACCCATCCGGAGCGGATCGGGAAGGTCTTCTCTTCCTCATGGCCGCATCTTTCTTGCTTCGGCTCGGCGGATGTGCCCGGCGCATGCGCGCGGCACGTCGGCGACGTGCCGGCGACGTGCCGCAGCCGTGACGAGTTCATCCGCTGGCCGAAAAAGAAGATCCGGCCGTGAGGAAGAGAAGACTTTCCCCGCCCGCTCTTTTAAATTCCTATTTTCAGCGCTCATGTCCGCGGGGCAGGAGGGACCCGCTACGGATTCTCCATGGAGAATCCGTAGCGGGCCTGATTTTCCCCGTGGACATGAGGCCTAACAGGAAATCAACAAACAGTAAAAAACAGTTTTTGATGCCCATAGCAACCAATCACAATGAAGCTTTCGTTTTATCTCAGCACTAAGAGGAATAAAAGCTGTTACCTATAGCAACCAATCACAGCGCAGCTTTAATTTTACCTCAGCACAATAACAAATAAAAGCTGAGCTCTGATTGGTTGCTATTGGCAACAAAAAAATGCCAAATTTTACTCAAATCAGACCAGAACAAGGTTGTGTGTTAAAAGCATGCTGCTTGTGTTATAGAAGCCACCATTTTGACCGGATGCACAAAAGGGGAGTTAGTTCCCAGAATGCCAATGATTCCGTCAGATATGTCATTTGATTTCAAGCATCTTCCGTTCCCGTTTTGTTTGGCATTTTACATGTCTGTCAACAAAGCACAGGGCCAAAGCTTGAAGGTGGTGGGAAATAACCTGGAGGAGACCTGCTTTTCGCGCGGTCAGTTGTACGCGACGATTTCAAGAGTTAGGGCGCCTGCACATGAGCGGAAATTCCGCGGTGGGATTTCCCGCGGAATTTCCGCCGCTGGAAGCCTGCATAGGATTGCGTTAACAAACACAATCCTATGCAGACAACCGCGGTTTGGCCGCGCGAAATCTCACGCGGCAAACAAACCGCAGCATGTCCAATATCATCTTTTTTTACTTAAAATGTCCTGTTTTGCGTTGCCCGCTTTCTGCATCAGGTACCCGGGCTAGTGTCTTTATAGTTTCTCCATCTGTTGGACATCCATGCGGTAATCCGTATATTAGTGGCTTTGTCTTCGCGCGGAGATCTGCGTTGAGTATTTTGGGCTGGTTGCAGACGTTTCGCCCGCCCCGTGCGTGCCCCGACCTGTGCGCTCCAGTTTCACTCGCTGACACCCTGTGACGGCTGTTTTGTTTCTGGGTCTCTGTGCTTTATCAAGGTAATAAAGAGTGAACCATCATCACCTGCCGGGCACGCCTGGTCCTGTCTGCGGCAGGGAGCGTCATGTAGTCAGTGACATGGGGCCACCTCACCTGGCAGGCCTGACTTAACCCTTTATGCGCTGCCCCTGGCTGCATTGGGTTTTGCTCTATAGGGAGTCATCCAACTTAAAAACTGAAAAGGGAGAACTGATGGAGCGCATACAGACTGCGGCAACTTCTTTACATTAAGCCGTACTGCCTAATCCTGCCCAGTTTCAAATTTACCAGTATTTAATATTTGGATCATTTAATCCAGGACTCCTGGGGAAAAAAAACAAAAAACAAAAAAACCCACAAATGAACCCCCAAACCATCCTCTTTGGGGCATAGTTTATAGAATTGTCCAGTTGACAAGTATTTCCAGTCCTTTTTATGAACCGCACACTTTAATTAGTGCCCTGTTTGTGCAACACCCTAGAGGGATGACCTCAGACACTTGACTACTGTGAAGACCTGGGAGGGATAAGTGTTGGCTTGTCACGGTGGCACTTACCAGGCTCTGGTCCCAGAGGGATGACACGTAGCCAAGGCCAGAGCAGGATTGCAGGCCAGCTTTGACACCCCTAAGATAGAGAATGCCAATAAACGCAATGAGGGGAGAAGTAGTACTTATCACTCGTGACGCCACCGTACCCACACCGGTATGCTACGCGGGGGAAAAATAACACAGAGACTTGTGTATCATACCTCATGTCCCCAGGAATGGTTAGGGCCCGGTATAACTTAAGAAATATATATTTTTAACAAACATTTGCAGTAAGGCAGGTACAATTTCCCTAAGTGCAAGTAGATTAGAGCTCAGAGGTCAGGGAGGATACACAGGATGAAATCGGTCGAACAGTCCACGTTATCTGTAGGGCATCGCTCCTGGACTGGGAGCACTCCAGAGGAGGAAGGGGGGTAGGTGTCACTCCACAGTTTAGGTAACTATCCACTACAGTTTTTTTTCACTGCGAAATTCGCAGCGTTTTTTTTTCTGCAGGGGTCTATAGGACTTGTAATGTTAAAATTGCGATCGCGCAAAACCGCAATATACAGCAAAATCGCGATTTTGCGCGATTGCGATTTTAACATTACAAGTCCCATAGACCCCTGCAGAAAAAAAAAACTCTGTGAATTTCGCAGTGAAAAAGAATAGTAGTGGGTAGTCACCCTTACTCCAGCAGAAAATGATTTACTTAAAAGCTTTAGCAATAACAGCCCGCACGGCTGGCGAGTAGGTATGTAGTGTACCTCTGTGCAGTGATCCTGACTCTGGACGGCCACACAGGAAAACCGAGTAGTGTGAATTGGTATCTGAACGGTACGTTCCTTTATACAGAACTATTTGGAATGGCTCTCTCTCTTATGGTTTTTGGGACTCACTCCACTCACATCCAGACTCCAATCGCTACGGAATATCTCTCCTTTTCCTCCATCTTCCCCTACATGGAAGCCGAAGGTGCTTCCATGTGGCTCTGTGTTAGCACACTCTCTCCAAAAGATGGACTCTGAACTCTCTTCCCGCTCTCAAGCACTCCTATTTAGACCTTCACTCACACCACATGACATGACAAACTGATACATCTACATGCAGGCAATGATTTTATTAATATTAACCTCTCAAGTGCCGCAGCTGTGCATCACACACACTGGATATGACAAGACAAGCTTTGCACAGTGCATCTACATAGGACAAACATGTATAACATCTATGGAGGGGACCAGAATGGTGTTCTGGGCCACTACATTTGTGCCACACAGTAGTGATGCCCCCTTAGTGCCCCAGACAGGAAGAATGCCCACTTGGTGCCCCCACACACTGTACCTGTCCCCCTGCACTGCCCACTAGTCCCATATTACTTACAGTTGTCCTATAGTGCTACGGGCCCATTTATACAGCCATATTTACTGGATTGAGGATAGAACCCCTTGATTTCCATGGGTTGGTTCACATGCAAATAATCTTCCTGCGCATTTCAAATGCACAAAAAAACGCAGTGTGCTCCAATTTCCTGCACATTTGCGCACCAAAGGCCCCCATTGAAGTCAATCAGTGTGCGCAATCCTCTAGGAGATACATGAAACACTGCATAAATGTGCTGGAAAATGAGCACATCATTAGAGTAATTAGCCATTTCAATGGCTGGGAACATCAGTCCTTTTTTTTGGCGCACGCAAAAGCACATGCCTTGTGCGCAGAAAAGAATAGCAGAATAGATGCAAATGCACGTGTAAAAAAGCTTAGTTCATTCTGCAAATACGCGTATGCTTGTGTGAAATCAGCCTAAGGGACTGAATATGGATGGACACGTTAAAGTAAACTGGTGTATTTAGACGTGCCTTTTTTTATGTTAACTAATGTTGCGCATAAAAAAAATGCAGCATGTCCTGTTTTGGTCCATATCGATGAAAGTCTATGGAAGCGTAAAACATTCAGTTAACTTGTTACATGCGTGTGCACTGCACTTGCTACACATGTTGCCAGTAAACGGTGAGAAAAAAAAAGTAACATCAATTGGGCCTTCTAGGGATTTTTTTTTTGTGCATATGAAAAAATGGATAACACACGGATGGCACACAGACATTAAAAAAACGCACACATATGCAAAAAAAATGTGTGCAGCACGCAAATACAAACGCCATGAAATTGGTCCATCTTTCCTGGTTAGGGAGCCCTCATACTGAGGAGCTTTAGGGGGGGCCAAACAAAAGTGAGGGAAGACAATAGTAACTTACTTTATCGGATGGGCTGCAACACAGGCGGATTATGCCCTGAGTCATGTAAGGTACCCCAGTATTGGCAATCTAATCTCCCCCACCTTTGACCCGGGGGTAGGAGACCAGGGAAGGACTGTGCTGCACCCAACAAGATACAAAGTGATGCGTACTCCATCCTCTGGCCAGAGGAACTGCTCTTCTAATCCAGGATGCTTGGGTGGTATGAGTTGTATATAGCAGGGTATCTCCTCTCCAGTCCTAAAGATGCCCCAATAGGTGCCGCTATGAGGATATCCTACAGGAAGATCACCGGGGGCAACAACAATTATATTACCTGTGCAATGCAAAGTCAGGACCTGTTGGAGGACTTTTCCTTCTTCACTCTTTATCGTCCTTGGAAATGGCAGGGATCCCATCACATTCCCCCTTCACAATACCTGACATGTCGGGGTCCTGGTCCCCTTAAAAAAATTTCCTATAAACTGTCAATAAACCTACAGAAGGTAAGAATTCGGTCATTTCCGCCAGGTCAGTGAGATTGTCTGCTGTGTGTGTTGGAGAATATCTTCCCCTATGGCCTCCCCTGATTGGTTGTATTCTACGGCCACATGCTATCCCATAAATGCGGGAATCCGAGCCCTGGGTAGGGGGTCATGTGGGTATCTAACCATGATTTTAGGGCGTCAACTTTAAATATGGTTCCACTGGGAACATGTGATTAAAGCTAAACACAGGCTGCGGAGAGCGAGATTAAAAACGCATCATCTACATTCCCAGAATAGCTTAAATCTAAAAAAAAAAAAATGGATGGACATCCCAGCAGCCCTGGAGACACATAGATCTGCAATGGAGCTGTGCACTCAAAAAACGTTTGTTTTTTTTATCAAGATTGTTTCAAAGGCGACTTCAATTTTCAAGCAATATAAATAATTTTTTGCAAAAGTATACGCACCCTTTAAAGCAGAACTTCAGACGCAGATTCCTGTGGGATTTCCTGCCTGATATAATCTTCTATAAACTCTGCTCTCATAATTCATAATTGCCCATTATCCCAGATACTAAACCCTGGTGCATCTCTCCACACACATTCCTGAGCGCCCACTCCTCGCCGCAGTGTCACTCTCATTTTACACCCTCCGATAGAAGCGCAGACTCACATGACCGCACTACACAATGAAACACTGATACCTAGGGGGAACAAGATAATGACAGGCTGATACTTGGGGGACAGGATAATGACAGTCTGATACTTGGGGGACAGGATAATGACAGTCTGATACTTGGGGGACAGGATAATGACAGGCTGATACTTGGGGGACAGGATAATGACACACTGATACTTGGGGGACAGGATAATGACAGGCTGATACTTGGGGGACAGGATAATGACAGGCTGATACTTGGGGGACAGGATAATGACACGTTGATACTTGGGGGACTGGATAATGACACACTGATACTTCGGGGACAGGATAATGAAACACTGATACTTGGGGGACAGGATAATGACACGCTGATACTTGGGGGACAGGATAATGACACACTGATACTTGGGGGACAGGATAATGACACACTGATACTTGGGGGACAAGATAATGACACACTGATACTTGGGGGACAGGATAATGACACACTGATACTTGGGGGACAGGATAATGACACGCTGATACTTGGGGGACAGGATAATGACAGGCTGACACTTGGGGGACAGGATAATGACACGCTGATACTTGGGGGACAGGATAATGACAGGCTGATACTTGGGGGACAGGATAATGAAACGCTTACACTTGGGGGACAGGATAATGACACACTGATACTTGGGGGACAGGATAATGACACGCTGATACTTGTGGGACAGGATAATGACACACTGATACTTGGGGGACAGGATAATGACAGGCTGATACTTGGGGGACAGGATAATGACACCCTGATACTTGGGGGACAGGATAATGACACGCTGATACTTGGGGGACAGGATAATGACACACTGATACTTGGGGGACAGGATAATGACACACTGATACTTGGGGGACAAGATAATGACACACTGATACTTGGGGGACAGGATAATGACACACTGATACTTGGGGGACAGGATAATGACACGCTGATACTTGGGGGACAGGATAATGACAGGCTGACACTTGGGGGACAGGATAATGACACGCTGATACTTGGGGGACAGGATAATGACAGGCTGATACTTGGGGGACAGGATAATGAAACGCTTACACTTGGGGGACAGGATAATGACACACTGATACTTGTGGGACAGGATAATGACACGCTGACACTTGGGGGACAGGATAATGACACACTGATACTTGGGGGACAGGATAATGACAGGCTGATACTTGGGGGACAGGATAATGACACCCTGATACTTGTGGGACAGGATAATGACACACTGATACTTGGGGGTAAGGATAATGACACGCAGATACTTGGGGGACAGGATGTTGACACACTGATACTTGGGGGACAGGATAATGACACGCTGATACTTGGGGGACAGGATAATGACAGGTTGATACTTGGGGGACAGGATAATGACACACTGATACTTGGGGGACAGGATAATGACACACTGATACTTGGGGGACAGGATAATGACACGCTGATACTTGGGGGACAGGATAATGACACGCTGATACTTGGGGGACAGGATAATGACAGGCTGATACTTGGGGGACAGGATAATGAAACGCTTACACTTGGGGGACAGGATAATGACACACTGATACTTGGGGGACAGGATAATGACACGCTGATACTTGTGGGACAGGATAATGACACACTGATACTTGGGGGACAGGATAATGACAGGCTGATACTTGGGGGACAGGATAATGACACCCTGATACTTGTGGGACAGGATAATGACACACTGATACTTGGGGGTAAGGATAATGACACGCAGATACTTGGGGGACAGGATGTTGACACACTGATACTTGGGGGACAGGATAATGACACGCTGATACTTGGGGGACAGGATAATGACAGGTTGATACTTGGGGGACAGGATAATGAAACGCTTACACTTGGGGAACAGGATAATGACACACTGATACTTGGGGGACGGAATAATGACACGCTGATACTTGGGGACAGGATAATGACACGCTGATACTTGGGGGACAGGATAATGACACGCTGATACTTGGGGGACAGGATAATGACACACTGATACTTGGGGGACGGAATAATGACACGCTGATACTTGGGGACAGGATAATGACACGCTGATACTTGGGGGACAGGATAATGACACGCTGACACTTGGGGGACAGGATAATGACACGCTGATACTTGGGGGACAGGATAATGACAGGCTGATACTTGGGGGACAGGATAATGACAGGCTGATACTTGGGGGACAGGATAATGACACGCTGATACTTGGGGGACTGGATAATGACACACTGATACTTCGGGGACAGGATAATGAAACACTGATACTTGGGGGACAGGATAATGACACACTGATACTTGGGGGACAGGATAATGACACACTGATACTTGGGGGACAAGATAATGACACACTGATACTTGGGGGACAGGATAATGACACACTGATACTTGGGGGACAGGATAATGACACGCTGATACTTGGGGGACAGGATAATGACAGGCTGACACTTGGGGGACAGGATAATGACACGCTGATACTTGGGGGACAGGATAATGACAGGCTGATACTTGGGGGACAGGATAATGAAACGCTTACACTTGGGGGACAGGATAATGACACACTGATACTTGGGGGACAGGATAATGACACGCTGATACTTGTGGGACAGGATAATGACACACTGATACTTGGGGGACAGGATAATGACAGGCTGATACTTGGGGGACAGGATAATGACACCCTGATACTTGTGGGACAGGATAATGACACACTGATACTTGGGGGTAAGGATAATGACACGCAGATACTTGGGGGACAGGATGTTGACACACTGATACTTGGGGGACAGGATAATGACACGCTGATACTTGGGGGACAGGATAATGACAGGTTGATACTTGGGGGACAGGATAATAAAACGCTTACACTTGGGGAACAGGATAATGACACACTGATACTTGGGGGACGGAATAATGACACGCTGATACTTGGGGACAGGATAATGACACGCTGATACTTGGGGGACAGGATAATGACACGCTGATACTTGGGGGACAGGATAATGACACACTGATACTTGGGGGACAGAATAATGACACGCTTACATTTGGGGGACAGGATATTGACAGTCTGATACTTGGGGGACAGGATAATGACACGCAGATACTTGGGGGAACAGGATAATGACACACAGATACTTGGGGGACAGGATAATGACACGCTGACACTTTGGGGACAGGATAATGACACCCTGATACTTGGGGGACGGAATACTGACACGCTGATACTTGGGGGACAGGATAATGACAGGCTGATACTTGGGGGGCAGGATAATGACATGCTGATACTTGGGGGACGGAATAATGACACGCTGATACTTGGGGGACAGGATAATGACACCCTGATACTTGGGGGACGGAATAATGACACGCTGATACTTGGGGGACAGGTTAATGACACACTGATACTTGGGGGACAGGATAATGACACACTGATACTTGGGGGACGGGATAATGACATGCTGATACTTGGGGGAGGGAATAATGACACGCTGATACTTGGGGACAGGATAATGACACCCTGATACTTGGGGGACGGAATAATGACACGCTGATACTTGGGGGACAGGATAATGACACCCTGATACTTGGGGGACAGGATAATGACAGGCTGACACTTGGGGGACAGGATAATGACACGCTGATACTTGGGGGACAGGATAATGACAGGCTGATACTTGGGGGACAGGATAATGAAACGCTTACACTTGGGGGACAGGATAATGACACACTGATACTTGGGGGACAGGATAATGACACGCTGATACTTGTGGGACAGGATAATGACACACTGATACTTGGGGGACAGGATAATGACAGGCTGATACTTGGGGGACAGGATAATGACACCCTGATACTTGTGGGACAGGATAATGACACACTGATACTTGGGGGTAAGGATAATGACACGCAGATACTTGGGGGACAGGATGTTGACACACTGATACTTGGGGGACAGGATAAAGACACGCTGATACTTGGGGGACAGGATAATGACAGGTTGATACTTGGGGGACAGGATAATGACACACTGATACTTGGGGGACAGGATAATGACACACTGATACTTGGGGGACAGGATAATGACACGCTGATACTTGGGGGACAGGATAATGACACGCTGATACTTGGGGGACAGGATAATGACAGGCTGATACTTGGGGGACAGGATAATGAAACGCTTACACTTGGGGGACAGGATAATGACACACTGATACTTGGGGGACAGGATAATGACACGCTGATACTTGTGGGACAGGATAATGACACACTGATACTTGGGGGACAGGATAATGACAGGCTGATACTTGGGGGACAGGATAATGACACCCTGATACTTGTGGGACAGGATAATGACACACTGATACTTGGGGGTAAGGATAATGACACGCAGATACTTGGGGGACAGGATGTTGACACACTGATACTTGGGGGACAGGATAATGACACGCTGATACTTGGGGGACAGGATAATGACAGGTTGATACTTGGGGGACAGGATAATGAAACGCTTACACTTGGGGAACAGGATAATGACACACTGATACTTGGGGGACGGAATAATGACACGCTGATACTTGGGGACAGGATAATGACACGCTGATACTTGGGGGACAGGATAATGACACGCTGATACTTGGGGGACAGGATAATGACACACTGATACTTGGGGGACGGAATAATGACACGCTGATACTTGGGGACAGGATAATGACACGCTGATACTTGGGGGACAGGATAATGACACGCTGACACTTGGGGGACAGGATAATGACACGCTGATACTTGGGGGACAGGATAATGACAGGCTGATACTTGGGGGACAGGATAATGACAGGCTGATACTTGGGGGACAGGATAATGACACGCTGATACTTGGGGGACTGGATAATGACACACTGATACTTCGGGGACAGGATAATGAAACACTGATACTTGGGGGACAGGATAATGACACACTGATACTTGGGGGACAGGATAATGACACACTGATACTTGGGGGACAAGATAATGACACACTGATACTTGGGGGACAGGATAATGACACACTGATACTTGGGGGACAGGATAATGACACGCTGATACTTGGGGGACAGGATAATGACAGGCTGACACTTGGGGGACAGGATAATGACACGCTGATACTTGGGGGACAGGATAATGACAGGCTGATACTTGGGGGACAGGATAATGAAACGCTTACACTTGGGGGACAGGATAATGACACACTGATACTTGGGGGACAGGATAATGACACGCTGATACTTGTGGGACAGGATAATGACACACTGATACTTGGGGGACAGGATAATGACAGGCTGATACTTGGGGGACAGGATAATGACACCCTGATACTTGTGGGACAGGATAATGACACACTGATACTTGGGGGTAAGGATAATGACACGCAGATACTTGGGGGACAGGATGTTGACACACTGATACTTGGGGGACAGGATAATGACACGCTGATACTTGGGGGACAGGATAATGACAGGTTGATACTTGGGGGACAGGATAATAAAACGCTTACACTTGGGGAACAGGATAATGACACACTGATACTTGGGGGACGGAATAATGACACGCTGATACTTGGGGACAGGATAATGACACGCTGATACTTGGGGGACAGGATAATGACACGCTGATACTTGGGGGACAGGATAATGACACACTGATACTTGGGGGACAGAATAATGACACGCTTACATTTGGGGGACAGGATATTGACAGTCTGATACTTGGGGGACAGGATAATGACACGCAGATACTTGGGGGAACAGGATAATGACACACAGATACTTGGGGGACAGGATAATGACACGCTGACACTTTGGGGACAGGATAATGACACCCTGATACTTGGGGGACGGAATACTGACACGCTGATACTTGGGGGACAGGATAATGACAGGCTGATACTTGGGGGGCAGGATAATGACATGCTGATACTTGGGGGACGGAATAATGACACGCTGATACTTGGGGGACAGGATAATGACACCCTGATACTTGGGGGACGGAATAATGACACGCTGATACTTGGGGGACAGGTTAATGACACACTGATACTTGGGGGACAGGATAATGACACACTGATACTTGGGGGACGGGATAATGACATGCTGATACTTGGGGGAGGGAATAATGACACGCTGATACTTGGGGACAGGATAATGACACCCTGATACTTGGGGGACGGAATAATGACACGCTGATACTTGGGGGACAGGATAATGACACCCTGATACTTGGGGGACAGGATAATGACAGGCTGACACTTGGGGGACAGGATAATGACACGCTGATACTTGGGGGACAGGATAATGACAGGCTGATACTTGGGGGACAGGATAATGAAACGCTTACACTTGGGGGACAGGATAATGACACACTGATACTTGGGGGACAGGATAATGACACGCTGATACTTGTGGGACAGGATAATGACACACTGATACTTGGGGGACAGGATAATGACAGGCTGATACTTGGGGGACAGGATAATGACACCCTGATACTTGTGGGACAGGATAATGACACACTGATACTTGGGGGTAAGGATAATGACACGCAGATACTTGGGGGACAGGATGTTGACACACTGATACTTGGGGGACAGGATAAAGACACGCTGATACTTGGGGGACAGGATAATGACAGGTTGATACTTGGGGGACAGGATAATGACACACTGATACTTGGGGGACAGGATAATGACACACTGATACTTGGGGGACAGGATAATGACACGCTGATACTTGGGGGACAGGATAATGACACGCTGATACTTGGGGGACAGGATAATGACAGGCTGATACTTGGGGGACAGGATAATGAAACGCTTACACTTGGGGGACAGGATAATGACACACTGATACTTGGGGGACAGGATAATGACACGCTGATACTTGTGGGACAGGATAATGACACACTGATACTTGGGGGACAGGATAATGACAGGCTGATACTTGGGGGACAGGATAATGACACCCTGATACTTGTGGGACAGGATAATGACACACTGATACTTGGGGGTAAGGATAATGACACGCAGATACTTGGGGGACAGGATGTTGACACACTGATACTTGGGGGACAGGATAATGACACGCTGATACTTGGGGGACAGGATAATGACAGGTTGATACTTGGGGGACAGGATAATGAAACGCTTACACTTGGGGAACAGGATAATGACACACTGATACTTGGGGGACGGAATAATGACACGCTGATACTTGGGGACAGGATAATGACACGCTGATACTTGGGGGACAGGATAATGACACGCTGATACTTGGGGGACAGGATAATGACACACTGATACTTGGGGGACGGAATAATGACACGCTGATACTTGGGGACAGGATAATGACACGCTGATACTTGGGGGACAGGATAATGACACGCTGACACTTGGGGGACAGGATAATGACACGCTGATACTTGGGGGACAGGATAATGACAGGCTGATACTTGGGGGACAGGATAATGACAGGCTGATACTTGGGGGACAGGATAATGACACGCTGATACTTGGGGGACTGGATAATGACACACTGATACTTCGGGGACAGGATAATGAAACACTGATACTTGGGGGACAGGATAATGACACACTGATACTTGGGGGACAGGATAATGACACACTGATACTTGGGGGACAAGATAATGACACACTGATACTTGGGGGACAGGATAATGACACACTGATACTTGGGGGACAGGATAATGACACGCTGATACTTGGGGGACAGGATAATGACAGGCTGACACTTGGGGGACAGGATAATGACACGCTGATACTTGGGGGACAGGATAATGACAGGCTGATACTTGGGGGACAGGATAATGAAACGCTTACACTTGGGGGACAGGATAATGACACACTGATACTTGGGGGACAGGATAATGACACGCTGATACTTGTGGGACAGGATAATGACACACTGATACTTGGGGGACAGGATAATGACAGGCTGATACTTGGGGGACAGGATAATGACACCCTGATACTTGTGGGACAGGATAATGACACACTGATACTTGGGGGTAAGGATAATGACACGCAGATACTTGGGGGACAGGATGTTGACACACTGATACTTGGGGGACAGGATAATGACACGCTGATACTTGGGGGACAGGATAATGACAGGTTGATACTTGGGGGACAGGATAATAAAACGCTTACACTTGGGGAACAGGATAATGACACACTGATACTTGGGGGACGGAATAATGACAC
The DNA here is from genome assembly GCA_035609135.1 of Eleutherodactylus coqui. Classification (NCBI taxonomy): domain Eukaryota; kingdom Metazoa; phylum Chordata; class Amphibia; order Anura; family Eleutherodactylidae; genus Eleutherodactylus; species Eleutherodactylus coqui. Next base: position 218,983,554 of record CM069410.1, on the reverse strand, counting down.
GCTGATACTTGGGGACAGGATAATGACACGCTGATACTTGGGGGACAGGATAATGACACGCTGATACTTGGGGGACAGGATAATGACACACTGATACTTGGGGGACAGAATAATGACACGCTTACATTTGGGGGACAGGATATTGACAGTCTGATACTTGGGGGACAGGATAATGACACGCAGATACTTGGGGGAACAGGATAATGACACACAGATACTTGGGGGACAGGATAATGACACGCTGACACTTTGGGGACAGGATAATGACACCCTGATACTTGGGGGACGGAATACTGACACGCTGATACTTGGGGGACAGGATAATGACAGGCTGATACTTGGGGGGCAGGATAATGACATGCTGATACTTGGGGGACGGAATAATGACACGCTGATACTTGGGGGACAGGATAATGACACCCTGATACTTGGGGGACGGAATAATGACACGCTGATACTTGGGGGACAGGTTAATGACACACTGATACTTGGGGGACAGGATAATGACACACTGATACTTGGGGGACGGGATAATGACATGCTGATACTTGGGGGAGGGAATAATGACACGCTGATACTTGGGGACAGGATAATGACACCCTGATACTTGGGGGACGGAATAATGACACGCTGATACTTGGGGGACAGGATAATGACACCCTGATACTTGGGGGACAGGATAATGACACACTGATACTTGGGGGGGGGGCAGGATAATGACACCCTGATACTTGGGGGACAGGATAATGACACACTGATACTTGGGGGCCAGGATAATGACACGCTGATACTTGGGGGACAGGATAATGACACCCTGATACTTGGGGGACGGAATAATGACACGCTGATACTTGGGGGACAGGATAATGACAGGCTGATACTTGGGGGGCAGGATAATGACATGCTGATACTTGGGGACAGGATAATGACAGGCTGATACTTGGGGACAGAATAATGACAGTCTGATACTTGGGGGACAGGATATTGACATGCTTACACTTGGGGGGGCAGGATAATGACACACTGATACTTGGGGCACAGGATAATGACACGCTGATACTTAGGGGACAGGATAATGACACGCTGACACTTGGGGGACAGGATAATGACACGCTGATACTTAGGGGACAGGATAATGACACGCTGATACTTAGGGGACAGGATAATGACAGGGTGACATTTGGGGGACTGGATAATGACACGCTAATACTTGGGGGGACGGGATAATGACACGCAGATACTTGGGGGATGGGATAATGACAGTCAGATACTTGGGGGACAGGATAATGACACACTGATACTTGGGGGACAGGATAATGACACGCTGATACTTAGGGGACAGGATAATGACAGGGTGACATTTGGGGGACAGGATAATGACAGTCAGATACTTGGGGGACAGGATAATGACAGGCTGATACTTGGGGGACAGGATAATGACACACTGATACTTGGGGGACTGGATAATGACACCCTGATACTTGGGGGACAGGATAATGACAGGCTGATACTTGGGGGACAGGATAATGACACGCTGATACTTGGGGGACAGGATAATGACAGGCTAATACTTGGGGGACAGGATAATACTTAGTGATTTCTCCCCTGTAGTTCCGGAGTGACAGTAGTGTGCACTGTGGCACTGTAGGTGTTAACCCTCGGTGGCGGGAGGAGGAGGACTCTCAGTCGGTGACTCCCATTCTCCTGTGAGACATCTCGTGCTCTGCTCCCCGTCCGGCGGTGTTTCGGTTCCGGGAAGGATGAGATCTTAGTCCTTGCCTTCCAGGACTACTCCACTCATCATGAAGAAAATCTTCTCTTGCTCCACGTCTCAGTTCCCTGTAAGTAATGGGACCCCTATAGCTGTGAGGGAGGATAGGGGTAGTAGCCCAGGACTACTTTTCTGCAAGTTGTTTGTCGTTCTGGGATACGTGATAGGATTGTGGTGTAATAAGGGGTTAACATGTTATATGCTGGAAGATATCTGTTCATTTTTGGCTTTGAAGGCAGTTTTAGGACAGAAACGGTGACATGCAGATACTTCACTCAGAGACAAGGCAAATCTGTGTTGTGCTGCCTGAGAGATAATTGATCATACAGATGCAGCAGAGCTGAGTTTGTCCTGTAGAAAACTCTTAGAGATATTGAGAACTCTTAGCTGTGGTGTTATATAGGACTGCAGGGAACATCTACATGCCGCTCCAATCCAGGTCTGCCATCTGTCCTGTTACACCGTTGTGCCCACTGTTCCTGCGCCGCCGCACAGTATGGAGGAGTCAGCGATCAGCCACGGACGGTCAGTAATACTGAGGCGGAAACATCAGAGTGTTCACCGCACACCTTACCTGTAACCTGACATGGCAGACAGTGATAAGTGTACAACACCTACCTCACAGGGAAAAAGCCTGCAACCCAGGGGAGTCAACTATTCATTTTTAATCTGTAGGGGGCAGTATTATAGTAGTTATATTCTTGTACATAGGGGACAGTATTATAGTAGTTATATTCTTGTACATAGGGAGCAGTATTATAGTAGTTATATTCTTGTACATAGGCAGTATTATAGTAGTTATATTCTTGTACATAGGAGACAGTATTATAGTAGTTATATTATTGTACATAGGGGGCAGTATTATAGTAGTTATATTCTTGTACATAGGGGGCAGTATTATAGTAGTTATATTCTTGTACATAGGGGGCAGTATTATAGTAGTTATATTCTTGTACATAGGGAGCAGTATTACAGTAGTTATATTCTTGTACATAGGCAGTATTATAGTAGTTATATTCTTGTACATAGGGAGCAGTATTATAGTAGTTATATTCTTGTACATAGGGGGCAGTATTATAGTAGTTATATTCTTGTACATAGGGAGCAGTATTACAGTAGTTATATCCTTGTACATAGAGACCAGTATTATAGTAGTTATATTCTTGTACATAGGGGCAGTATTATAGTAGTTATATTCTTGTACATAGGGAGCAGTATTATAGTAGTTATATTCTTGTACATAGGGAGCAGTATTATAGTAGTTATATTCTTGTACATAGGGGGCAGTATTATAGTAGTTATATTCTTGTACATGGGAGGCAGTATTACAGTAGTTATAGTCTTGTACATAGGGAGCAGTATTATAATAGTTATATTCTTGTACATAGGAGGAATATTTTCATAGTTATATTCTTGTACATATGGGGCAGTATTATAGTAGTTATAGTCTTGTACATAGGAGTAGTATTATAGTAGTTATATTCTTGTACATGGGGGCAGTATTATAGTAGTTATATTCTTGTACATATGGGGCAGTATTATAGTAGTTATATTCTTGTACATAGGGGTAGTATTATAGTAGTTATATTCTTGTACATAGGATCAGTATTATAGTAGTTATAGTCTTGTACATAGGGGCAGTATTATAGTAGTTATATTCTTGTACATAGGGGGCAGTATTATAGTAAATATATTCTTGTACATAGGAGGCAGTATTATAGTAGTTATATTCTTGCACATATGAAGCAGTATTGTAGTGGTTATATTCCTGTACATAGGCAACAGTATTGTAGTAGTTATATTCTTATACATAGGGAGCAGTATTTTAGTAGTTATATTCTTGTATATAGGGTCAGTATTATAATAGTTATATTATTGTACACAGGGGCAGCATTATTGTAGTTATATTCTTGTACATGGGGGGCAATATTAGAGTAGTTATATTTTTGTAGAAAAGGGGCAGTATTATAGTAGTTATATTCCTGTACATAGGGGGCAGTATTATAGTAGTTATATTCTTGTACATAGGGGGCAGTATTATAGTAGTTATATTCTTGTACATAGGAGGCAGTATTATAGTAGTTATAGTCGTCTTGTACATAGGGGCAATATTAGAGTAGTTATATTTTTGTACATAGCGGGCAATATTATAATAGTTATATTCCTGTACATAGGAGTAATATTATACCATGTTTCCCTGAAAATGAAACACTGCCTTATATTATTTTTTCCCAAAAAAGGGCGCAGTGTCTTATTTTTTTGAGGGGGGGGGGGTGGCTTATACTCATCTGGTCTGCGGCATCCTCATGCCTACTGATGGTGTCCGCGGTGACGTTGCATTCTCTTCGTCTCTCCTCAGCTGATCTGCTAGTGACAGGGCTTTGACTACCCTGCGTCCAGATAAGCGAGCGCTGTGACTGGCTCATCGAGCGCCGGCAGCCAATCACAGACGGTGCTCGATGAGCCAATCACAGCCATTCAGTGATTGACATCATTAGTCAATCACAGCGCTCGCTTTGCTCGAGGCGGGGTAATTAAAAGCCCCGTCACCAGCCGAAGATCAGCTGTAAGACAAGGAGGATGCAGCGCTGCCGGAGACCATCGGGATGCCGTGGACAAGGTGAGTATTGATTTTTTTTCTTACTGGGCACTGTAGCTGGGTGCCATTTTTGGGGTAGGCCTTATATTTCTAGCCTCCCCCGAAAACCCAATAGGTCTTTCTATCGGTGTAGGACCTATTTTCAAGGAAACACGGTAGTAGTTATATTCTCGTACATAGGGGGGAGTATTATAGTAGTTATATTCTTGTACATAGGGGGGAGTATTATAGTAGTTATATTCTTGTACATAGGGGGCAGTATTATAGTAGTTATATTCTTGTACATAGGAGCAGTATTATAGTAGTTATATTCTTGTACATATGGAGTAGTATTATAGTAGTTATATTCTTGTACATAGGGGACAGTATTATAGTAGTTATATTTTTGTACATAGGGAGCAGTATTATAGTAGTTATATTCTTGTACATAGGAGGCAGTATATTAGTAGTTATATTCTTGTACATAGGGGACAGTATTATAGTAGTTATATTCTTGTACATAGGGAGCAGTATTATAGTAGTTATATTCTTGTACATAGGGAGCAGTATTATAGTAATTATATTCTTGTACATAGGGAGCAGTATTATAGCAATTATATTCTTGTACATAGGGGGTCGTATTATAGTAGTTATATTCTTGTACATAGGGAGCAGTATTATAGTAGTTATATTCTTGTACATAGGGGGCAGTATTATAGTAGTTATATTCTTGTACATAGGAGCAGTATTATAGTAGTTATATTCTTGTACATATGTAGTAGTATTATAGTATTTATATTCTTGTACATAGAGGACAGTATTATAGTAGTTATATTCTTGTGCGGACACTAGTGGTGGATCATTATAAGGAGGTAATTACCTTACAGAAACTACTGTTGGATTTGCATTATTCAGACTCGGATGTCCACACGCCACTGCCAGTGAAATGTGCAGGAGATCGTCGCTAATACTGAGGTTTCCTAAATCAAATCCAAATCTACTTTTAGATGCAGCCCAGCTTGTTCATCAATGACTGGAAAAATGTATTGTTTATCATTAGCCTCCTCACTGATGAGGCGCTTGCGTGGGCCTCACCATACGTAGAGACCAACAGTAATCTTCTTGATAGCCTTGATGCCTTAACGACTTCTATGGGCCAAATCTTTGATGATCTGAATCATGCCACGGCTGAAGGGAGGTTATATAACCTATGACAAGGGCAACACTTTGTGGCAAAGAATATGGTGGAATTTTGTTGCTGAGTGAATCATACCACTTGCAATCCAACTGCATAACAGAGCCCATTCCGTCGGGGATTATCTGAGTGGGTAAAGGATGAACTTGCCAGAGTGGAGACCCCTGATAACCTGGAAGACTTTATTAAGCTGTGCATCCGAATTGGTTTGGACACCAACACCCCTTACTCCTTCAGTCAATCCACGTTGAGTCTCCAGCCAAGGACTGAAGCCGCACCGGAACCAATGCAGGTTGATGTCATCCACAAACCCCTTTCTACCACTGAAAATCTGTTCCGTTATTGTGTAACCTCGGAACATTATGCCTTAAACTATCCAAATAATTTCCAAAGGACTCTCGCCCTAGCCAACGTCAAGACCATGACCAATCCCACTGTCACGAAACAAGGGGATGCTAACAAACACACCTTTGCACCGGTAGTTCAAGACAGTGTGGAAACCAATCTCCCGCTCCATTATTTGTCCTTTCAATAGAGATCTTTACGGGAAATCAGAGAATGCAGTGTTCAGCTATTGGGATTCTACAGCAGGAGAAACTTCATGTACTTAAGATTCGCTCTTGATACAAACATTGCAACCAGACATAAGCCCATACCAATTGATATGGAAACCGTGGATGGGTCACCCTGGTCCTTGGGACCTGTCACACAGGAGACAATCGAACTGAATGATGGTGGTCAGGTGTCACTGCATGACACCTGACCACCAAGAAATGATCAACTTCCAGCTCATATTGCCCTCTAAATTTCCAATGATTCTTGGGATCCCCTAGTTCTCTACCCATAATTCCTCTATCAACTGGGAATCATGAATCATTGCCTTCCCCTCAGAGTACTGTAAGGAGAACTGCAAGATAGCACCTTCTGCCCCTAAACCAGTGCAAGACCCTGAGGATGGTCAACAGGACCTTGAGACGTTATTGGTTCAATACCAGATGTTCTGGGATGTCTGCAGCAAGAAGAATGCCAACCAGCTGCCGCCTCATCGGCCGTATGATTGCTCAGTGGAGTTGCTCCCTGGTGCTTCTATTCCATTTGGGCAGATCTACAACTTTTCAGAACTGGAGTTGAAGGTACTCAGAGAATACCTGGATGAAAATTTTAAAAAAGGGTTCATCTGCCAGTCTTCTTTCCCGGCGGGTGCGCCCATATTTTTCGTATAAAAAGGTCACTCAACCCTGCAACCATGTATCTATTACAGGGAGTTAAAGGGGTTGTCCCGCGCCGAAACGGGGTTTTTTTTTTTTCAACCCCCCCCCCCGTTCGGCGCGAGACAACCCCGATGCAGGGAAGTAAAGAAAGTTTACCGGAGCGCTTACCTTAATCCCCGCGCTCCGGTGACTTCAATACTTACCGCTGAAGATGGCCGCCGGGATCCTCTGTCTTCGTGGACCGCAGCTCTTCTGTGCGGTCCACTGCCGATTCCAGCCTCCTGATTGGCTGGAATCGGCACGTGACGGGGCGGAGCTACACGGAGCCGCTCTCTGGCACGAGCGGCTCCATAGAAGACTGCTGAAGACCCGGACTGCGCAAGCGCGGCTAATTTGGCCATCGGAGGCCAAAAATTAGTCGGCACCATGGAGACGAGGACGCTAGCAACGGAGCAGGTAAGTAAAAAACTTTTTATAACTTCTGTATGGCTCATAATTAATGCACAATGTACATTACAAAGTGCATTATTATGGCCATACAGAAGTGTATAGACCCACTTGCTGCCTCGGGACAACCCCTTTAAATAAGATTATAGTCAAGAATCGCTACCCCCTTCCCTTGATTCCAGAACTATTAGAGAGACTCCGCTCTGCCAAGATCTACACTAAACTAGATCCAGGAGGGGCCTATAACCTTGGACAGATTTGCCCTAAGGACGAATGGAAGACTGCTTTTAGGACAAGGTACGGTAATTTCGAATACCTAGTGATGCCGCATGCAATTTCTGGGATACATTCTCTCCCCAGAAGTATGAACTCCAGCAAGATGAAAGCCATCTTGAATTTAACCCATTCCAAAAAATATTATGGAAGTACAGTGTCTGATCGGTTTTGTGAACTGCAGAAGATTTATTTAGGATTTCTCAAAAGTCATCTCTCCCATCACCTACTTCACAAAGAAAGCACACACATTTTCCGGGTCCCCTATAAAAGCCTGGCCCTTCCTCCAATACCTACATTATTGTGCTCCAAGCCTTGATCAAGCTCTACTTCTGCCTGCTCAACTGTACTGCAATCTGAGACCTCCTGTTGCTGAAAATGCTACAGCAGTACTATAGTAGCTATATTCTTGTACATAGGAGCAGTATTATAGTAGTCATATTATTGTACAAAGGAGGCAGTATTATAGTAGCTATATTCTTGTACATAGGGGGCAGTATTATAGTAGTTATATTCTTGTACATAGGGGGCAGTACTATAGTAGTCATATTATTGTACAAAGGAGGCAGTATTATAGCAGTTATATTCTTGTACATAGGAGGCAGTATTATAGTTATATAGTATGTTAAGCTGAATGAAGACAATGTCCATCTAGTTCAGCCAGTTCAGCTCCCCCTTGTTGGTCCACAGGAAGGCAAAAGGGGGAAAAAAAACTCAGTGAGCCAAAGAATTCCTCCATAATAGCAGCTAGAGTAATCCCTGGATCAACATTTGAGATAAACAACCCCAATGGTCACCTAATGTCTATATCCTGTAATATCATAGCACTCTAGAAAGACATATAGTCCCGTGCACCTGCATGGGAGCTAGCATCGTTAGCTCTCAGCGGGGAGGCTGGGAGAGATTTCTCTCCTCTCGCTCCCCCGCCCCTCTCCATTGACATAACATAGTTCATAGCGAATTGTCCATTGTTTATGCAGCATAAACGATGGACGTTAAGCTGATCGCTCAGCATTCAGTGTTATGTCAATGGAGAGGGGCGAGGGAGCGAGAGGAGAGAAATCTCCTGCAGCTGCCCCGCCCCCCTGCTGGCTGCTCTTTGAGTGAGCTAGCACTACTAGCTCCTGTGCAGGAGCATGGAAGCGAGGACACACAAGGATGAGTGTTGGGCATCGTTTACCCAACATTCGTCCTGTGTAAATGGACCTTTAAACTTCTCTATGGATTTTGCAATCACCACATCCTCAGGCAGAGCGTTCCACAGTCTCACTGCACTTACAGTAAAGAACCTTTTTTCCAGGGTAAATAATGCCAATTTTGATAGCCTCTCTGGGTATTCTAGTCCTCCCATTCCGTTTATTAATTTAGTTGGCCTTCTTTGAAGCCCCTCGAGCACGGCAACATCTTTCCTGAGCACCGGTGTCCAGAACTGTACACAGTATTCCATGTGAGATTTGACGAATGCCTTATATAGTGGAAGAATAATGTTCTCGTCCCTCGCCCCTATACCTCTTTTAATGCACCCCAAGACTTTATTTGCTTTTGCAGCAGCTGACTGGCATTGATTGCTCCAGTTAAGTCTACAGTCCACTAGTATCCCCAGGTCTTTTTCCATATCACTTTTCCCTATCTGTAACCCATTTAGTGTATATTGGTGGCATCCGTTTCTCCTGCCCATGTGCATAACCTTATATTTATCAATATTGAACTTCATTTGCCATTTTTCTACCCAAGCCCCCAGCTTATCTAGGTCCTTTTGTAGCCGCACATTGTCCTCCATTGTATTTTGTATCCTGTGCATATATTGATATTTTGCTGTGCAGCCCCTCTATCAGGTCATTGATAAATATATTGAACAGAATGGGGCCTTATACTGAACCCTGTGGCACCCCACTAGCAACAGTGGCCCAATCAGAGTATGAACTATTTATTACTACCCTCTGCTTTCTATCTCTGAGCCAGTTCTTTACCCAGATACACACGTTTTCACCCAGTCCGAGCTGTCTCATTTTATATATCAGCCTATTATGCAGCACGGTGTCAAATGCTTTAGAGAAATCCAGATATACAGGATCAATAGACTCTCCCAGGTCCAGCCTAGAACCTACTTCATCGTAGAAACTGATCAAATTGGTCTGACATGATCGACCCCTCATGAACCCATGCTGATGAGGAGTTATGCCGTTGTTGTCCTTGATGTATTCTAGGATGGTGTCTCTGAGAAAGCCTTTGAATATTTTTCCAATTATTGAAGTGAGACTTACTGGACTGTAGTCACCAGGTTTTTTTTAGACCCCTTTTTGTATATTGGAACCACATTGGCCTTCCCTCTATCGTTTTCTATGGTTTCTCCTGCATTATTTGCTAAAGGGCCAGTGCTCTCAGTGCAAATCCTTTTACTGTTTATATAATTGAAGAATAGTTTAGGTTAATTTTTCTTTCTTTGGCAATCAGTCTCTCTGCCTCTTCCTTAGGAACTTTGATCTTTTCTTTACATGATTTGTTTTTTTCCCTGTACGATTTTAGTGCTTCTTTACTGCCTTCTTGTTTTAGTAGTTTAAATGCTTTCTTTTTTTCGTTTATTGCTTACAGTCTTGTCGAGCCACATTGGTTTCTTTCTACTTGTAGTTATTTTATTTTTAAAGGGTATGAACTGCTCACATGAGGTCATTAGGATGTTTTTAAACTTCTCCCATTTGTCGTCTATACTGTTATTTTTGAGGACATTATCCCAATTAATTTTACCGACAGTAGTTCTGAGCTGATCAAATTTTGCTTTACTAAAGTTTAGTTTTTTTGTCGCTCTATGATAAGGCTTCTTGTTAAATGACAGCCAGAAATTAATTATATTGTGGTCACAATTTCCCAAGTGTCCCTCAACCTGCACTCCCGTGATTCTTTCTGGTTTGTTAGTTAATAGTAAGTCCAGAGTGGCCCTTCCTCTTGTTGGCTCCCGCAAAAGTTGGGTAAGGTAGTTATCTTTAATTGTTCTCAAGAACTTATCACCCTTGTGAGATGTGCAGGTTTCGTCTTCCCATAGTATATCCAGAAAAAGTCCCTCATAATGATTACTTAATTGCAGTTTGACATCTCTTCTATTTGCCTTAATAATAGCATTTCAGTTTCTTCTGTTACTTTTGGTGGCCTATAGAATCTTTCTTCTCCCTATATTTCTACCCACAGAGATTCCACGTGTTCATCTCCTGCACTTATATCTTCTCGTAGCTTCAGCATTAAGTACAATTTAACATACAGACATACCCCTCCTACTTTCTGGTTTTCACAGTCTCTTCTAAAGAGATTGCAACCCTGTAAATTCACCGCCCAATCGCACTTGTCATCAAGCCATGTTTCCATAATTCCAACTATATCGTACTTTTCATCAGTCATTCTCGCTTCAAGCTCACCCACTTGAGCGATCAGACTTCTTGCATTTGTTGCCATACAATTTATACAGTTGTTGTTGCTCTTTATATTCATTGTGCTATGAATGGTACTATTAGCTATTCTGTCAGTTCTAAATGTACTAACCCCACTACCTGCTTGACACCCGTTTCCATTTCTTGGTCCAGGTTGCTATCTACACTGTCTACCCCCATTTCTCTTTTTGCCCTCCCCCAGTCCCTAGTTTAAACACTCCTTCAGCTTTCTAGCCATCTTCTCCCCCAGCACAGCTGCACACTCCCCATTGAGATACAGCCCGTCACTACAGTAGAGCCTGTAGCCCACAGCCAAGTCAGCCCAGTTCTCCAGGAACCCAAACCCCTCCTTCTTACACCAACTCTGGAGCCACTTGTTTATCTCCCTAAGATCCTGCTGCCTTTCTAGTGTGGCTTTTGGTGCGGGTAGTATTTCTGAGAAAACTACCCTGGAGGTCCTTGTCCTAAGCTTGGATCCTAGCTCCCAGAAATCGTTTTTGAAGTCCTTCCATTGACCAATGTGCACCATGACCGCTGGATCCTCACCAGCCCCTCCCAGTAATCTATCAATTCAATCCATGATGTGTCAAACTCGAGCACCAGGAAGACAACACACCATTCGATGATCCCTGTCTTTATGGCAGATTGCCCTATCTGTCCCCCTTATAATTGAATCCCCCACCACTAGGACCTGTCTAGCCTGCCCTGCGCTCCGCGTCCCCTTCTCCCTGGAGCAGTCACCTCCCTGGCTTTCAGAGGGCATGTCATGCTGTGGCGGTGCTGGCTCTGTAAAGGCATCCCCCTCATCTGCCAACTTTGCAAACTTATTGGGTTGTGCCAGTTCAGGACTAACCTCCCTGGTTTTCTTCGCTCTACCTGTCCTGCTTCTATCTGTCCAACAGATAGCTGCCTGGTCCCCCTGGTGTTCCGTACTATCATCTGCCCTTGCCTAGTAGTTATATCCTTGTACATAGCAGCAGTATTATAGTAGTTATATTCTTATACATAGGAGCAGTGTAATAGTAGTTATATTCTTGTACATAGGATGCAGTATTATAGTAGTTATATTCCTGTACATAGGGGGCAGTATTATAGTAGTTATATTACTGTACATAGGGGGCAGTATTATAGTAGTTATATTCTTGTACATAGGAGGCGGTATTATAGTAGTTATATTCTTGTACATAGGAGGCAGTATTATAGTTGTTATATTTTTGAACCTGGGAGTAGTATTATACTAGTTATATTCTTGAACATAGAAGTAGTATTATAGTAGTTATATTCTTGTACATAGGGGGGCAGTATTATAGTAGTTATATTCTTGTACATAGGAGGCAGTATTATAGCTGTTATATTCTTGAACCTGGGAGTAGTATTATACTATTATATTCTTATACATAGGGGGCAGTATTATAGTAGTTATATTCTTGTACATAGGAGGCAGTATTATAGTTGTTATATTCTTGAACCTGGGAGCAGTATTATACTATTATATTCTTGTACATACGGGGGCAGTATTATAGTAGTTATATTCTTGTACACAGGAGGCAGTATTATAGTAGTTATATTCTTGTACATAGGAGGCAGTATTATAGTTGTTATAATCTTTAACCTGAGAGTAGTATTATACTAGTTATATTCTTGTACATAGGAGGCAGTATTATAGTAGTTATATTCTCGTACATGGGGGACAGTATTATAGTAGTTATATTCTTGAATATAGGAGCAGTATTATAGTAGTTATATTCTTGAATATAGGAGTAGTATTATAGTAGTTATATTCTTGTACATAAAGGGCAGTATTATAGTAGTTATATTCTTGTAGATAGGCAGTATTATAGTAGTTATATTCTTGTACATAGGGGGCAGTATTATAGTAGTTATATTCTTGTACATAGGGGGCAGTATTATAGTAGTTATATTCTTGTACATAGGGGGCAGTATTATAGTAGTTATATTCTTGTATATAGGGGGCAGTATTATAGTAGTTATATTCTTGTACATAGGGGGCAGTATTATAGTAGTTATATTCTTGTACATAGAGGCAGTATTATAGTAGTTATAGTCTTGTACATAGGGGGCAGTATTATAGCAGTTATATTCTTGTACATAGGAGGCAGTATTATAGTAGTTATATTCTTGTACATAGGAGGCAGTATTATAGCAGTTATATTCTTGTACATAGGAGGCAGTATTATAGTAGTTATATTCTTGTACATAGGGGGCAGTATTATAGTAGTTATATTCTTGTACATAGGAGGCAGTATTATAGTAGTTATGTTCTTGTACATAGGAGCAGTATTATAGTAGTTATATTATTGTACACAGGAGGAGTATTATAGTAGTTATATTCTTGTTCATAGGGAGCAGTATTATAGTAGTTATGTTCTTGTACATAGGGGGCAGTATTATAGTAGCTATATTCTTGTACATAGGGGGCAGTATTATAGTAGTTATATTCTTGTACAAAGGAGGCAGTATTATAGTAGTTATTTTCTTGTACATAGGGGGCAGTATTATAGTAGTTATATTCTTGTACATAGGAGCAGTATTATAGTAGTTATTTTCTTGTACATAGGGGGCAGTATTATAGTAGTTATATTCTTGTACATAGGAGCAGTATTATAGTAATTATATTCTTTTACATAGGGGCAGTATTATAGTAGTTATATTCTTGTACATAGGAGGCAGTATTATAGTAGTTATATTCTTGTACATAGGGGGCAGTATTATAGTAATTATATTCTTTTACATAGGGGCAGTATTATAGTAGTTATAGTCTTGTACATAGGAGTTATTTAGTACAAGCAGTTGTATATAATGCCTGTCTGGGATAATGATCAGTAATGACTGGTGTTGTTCGGCTCCTCTGATCACATTCCCGCTTTGTTTTCTGTGTGTAAACACTTCTTTTCCTTTCTTCACACAACACATTCACCTTCATGTCATCTTGCTCTTTTACTCCAATGAATTGTTGTAATTAGAGGTCATGTTCAGTCATTTCTGCCGCCAAAAGCAACGTACGAGATATAAGAAAACTGTGCTCAGAGTGTTCAGACTGGCAGAGAGATGGTTGTAAGAAGAGTCCTAGCATGTGACTGCCGGATTATAATCATTGATTGATGGAGTCACAGAGTTGTGAGTGATCAACAGATTTAATGGGTATGGCAGTAATAATTGCCACCCTGCCTGTATGTTTACGTAATGTCTTTATAATGGCAAAGTTGATTTAAAGGGGAAGCACAGAATTGCTGAAGATTATGGATGTTAGTAGTGATCAGCTAGTCAGGTCTGGTGTATACACCGCGGGCAGGCCTATGGCGGGGGGGGGGGGGGGGGCTCATACATTCTGTGTATATTGCGGTCTGCACTCTGTTCCCACATCTGGATCCAACCTGTAGCTCTGCATCCAATCTGCCTTTGGCTCCAGCAGCGCTGACACATTCCATTCTGCGCCGATTCTGCTTTAATCCTATGAAATTAAGATTTTTTTATTTAGTTTTATGCCAGAATGATCATTTGTGGCATGAAGAGCGCTAATTATAACCGGATTTACTCTGCTGCAGACCTTAAGGCGTTGCTTTTGTAATGGTGAAGGCCTGTATACCTACCCAAAAATAATATCATCCCCTCAGCTCTTTAAATCGCCGTATACACCTTTAAGGGGTCCAGTCTGGAAGCAGACACTAATTCAACACTGATCGCTGCACCTTATACCACAACCGCTTTATGACCTACCAGGAAACTGTCAGGAAGGTGCTGATGACGAATCTGTTACTGTGCGTCTCTCTTTAGTACTTTCTGTTGAAGATTATAGCTCTTGTGTATTAGAAGCTGTCAGTCAAACTGATTTGTGAAAAAAATAACGTGTCTTTATGGTGGAGAAACCATCAGCAAGCTGCCAACGACAAATCTGATATTTCTACACTAATGTTTCCGTTTAGTAGTTTGAGAGTATAATGCTGCAAAAAGTGTAATCCCCCCACTCATCCTGAAATATATGCGGCCTCTGAAAGGTATGTGCCACTCTAAAATGTATTACCTCTCCCCTAAAGGGAATGTGTCCTTCAAAAAGTATGTGCCTTACTCCCCAAAAAAGTATGCCCTTTGAAAAGCATGCTTGTTTTAAAAGTATGAGCCCCACAGAATAGTAAGTGCCCCCTGTGAAAAGTATGTGTCACCTAAATAAAAGAATGTGCCAACCCTGGAAAAAGTGTGCCTCCTCAAAAGTATTTGAAGATGCTTCCACGGCTCCTACCCTTGGAAGGATCATCATTCTGCAAATGCTTCCATGTCTCCTGCCTGGGGAGGATCATCATTCTGCAGATGCTTCCATGTCTCCTGCCCGGGGAGGATCATCACCCTGCAGATGCTTCCATGTCTCCTGCCCAGGAAGGATCATCACCCTGCAGATGCTTCCATGTCTCCTGCCCAGGAAGGATCATCACCCTGCAGATGCTTCCATGAGTACTGCCATGGAAGTATTGTCATTCTGCAAACGCTTCTATGTCTCCTGCCCTATAAGGATCATCACCCTGCAGATGCTTCCATGTCTCCTGCCCTATAAGGATCATCACCCTGCAGATGCTTCCATGTCTCCTGCCCTGGAAGTATCATCACCCTGCAGATGCTTCTATGTCTCCCACCCCAGAAATGATCGCATCTGTTTTCTATATACTAGGCATTTAACCTCACAATGTGCTTGATTACTAGTGAATTTATATTACGATGGGAATAACCTCCAGGGTTGGAGCACGGGAGTGGCTGATCCCCGTATGTGCTTCCTGTCATAATTATATATTTTTTGCTGAGGCATCTTTAGACAGCAGGCAGAGTTAGTATAAAGGAGAAGTCACTGTATAGTTGGCAGTAACCAAGGCGCATTGTTGGACGTTTATACAAACAGACAGCATGTGACGGTGCCCGTAGCGACCAATCAGAGCCTGTTGTAAACACTGTGAGGAACGTAGGGTATAATCCTTGGCAGATGGCGGCTGTTGACGGAGCCAACCCCTGACCCTGTCCCTGACCGTCTCTACATTAATCAATAGCTGGTAACTATTAACGGACAATGACGTAAAGGTCCCAGTAACTGTCAAACATACTCTGAAGGTAGTGGTGCTCAGGGACGTACCGCACAGGCTTAGATACATGGCTCAGCAGACAGTATCACACATGATAGGATTAGATACACAACTTTATAATGTACATTATATGATAAAGGTGGAGTCCAGGTCCCCAGATTTAGAAATACGTAGACGAGAACTAGACTTGCAGGACAGCCTAGCTCTCAGCATTAACCGTTTTATGACGGCCATATTGAAAGCAGTGATCTGATTGGCTGCTGTGGGCCGCATCTCTTCTTTTTACACTTCGTGCTGATTTTCATACATGAGACGCAAAATGGTTTTTTGCAGCCCTTTTTCTGATGAAGTCACATTTTCTGCAGCTGATTTTTGGTATTTTCATTTTTCAGTGAGTTGTCATGCAGTTAATGTATAGTCAGGGGGGCACTGAGACCCCCCGGCCTGCAACTGCCGATGTCACTTCATTAGTCTTTGCCTGCCTGGTTCTGAGGAAGGAGAGGCTTCAGTTTACGAAGTATCGGTAGAAAAAAAGTGAGGTCACCATCTCCCTGCTGTATGACGTTATCATCTTCCTGCTGTGTGATGTCATCATCTCCTTGCTGTGTGAGTTCATCATCTCTCTGCTGTGAGGTCATCATCTCTCTGCTGTGAGGTCATCATCTCTCTGCTGTGCAAGGTCATCATCTCTCTGCTGTGCAAGGTCATCATCTCTCTGCTGTGCGATGTCATCATCTCTCTGCTGTTCAATGTCATCATCTTTTGGCTGTGCAATGTCATCAGCTCTCTGCTGTGTGATGTAATCATCTCTCTGCTGTGTGATGTCATCATCTTTGGTATGTGATGTCATCATTTTCTTGGTGTGTGATGTCATCATCATCATGTAACAAATCCCTCCCCTAGAGGTTGTCGGAAAGGAATGATAATTTCTCTGCGTGATTGTAATGTTGATACGAGGGGGTGCTGATAAATCTTTGGCTTTACCCAGAAAGAAACAAGATACGAAGATGAAACTTTCCATTTATCCCGCATACTCCCCACTGATGTCAACACACTTCTTACATCGGTATTCCAAGTTCTGTAAGCCGTGCAAAAAGAAGGATTTCAGTTGTGCCTCAAACCAGTCATCCGTAGCAGCCATGGCATCAGAAATGGTGTGCAATTTGGTACCCTTGAGGTGTTTCTTCAGGTTTGGAAACAGATGATAGTCGGAGGGAGTTAGATCTGGTGAATAAGGTGGGTGGTCAACCAGCTGGAAGCCTAGCTCCACCAGTTTTGCCGTGGTCACTTGTGCAGTGTGAGCGGAGGCGTTGTGTTGAGTCGATCCAGGAAGTTCTTATCAGTCCGGAAACGCTGACAAATGGACCGGGGAGTTTTCACTCGCATGCTTTTCTGATCTGTTGTCAAACATTTGGGGACCCACTCTGCAGATGGCTTCTTCATGTTGAAATGTTCATGGATGATGACACAAACACGTTCACCAGAAATCCCCATGATGTCTGCTATTCCTTTAGCTGAAATTGTCCGATTCTCCAGTATGAGGTTGTGCGCAGCACCGACGATCTCCGTAACAACAACCTCTCTCGGTCGTCCAGGACGTTCCTCATCATTGGTGCTGAAGTGGCCCGTTTTAAATTTGGCAACCCAGTTCTTAACTGTAGAATATGAAGGGCATTGATCCCCCAACGTCTGCGACATATCACCATGAATATCCGTCGTGGACCTTCCTTGCAGAAACAAGAATTGTATCACTCCTCTGCTCTCATTTGCTGTGAATATCGCCTTAGACTGCGCCATCTTGTTTTCCCGCGTGCCGAGATCACTGTTGCCATAAGCTACAAACACAAAATTTTGAAAACATATATTAGACACACAAGGCTTTCATGTCATGTAACATTCGTTACCATAGAAACAAAAATAGAACACAAAGCCAAAGACTTATCAGCACCCCCTCTCGTATAAGTAAGTTATTACAATATCAGAGCAAAAGGTTCATTTACTGTGGAAAACTGACCCCTTGTACGGAGGCTCTAGTACCCTGTTGTACATCCTCTAGCTTGGATACAATATGTGATACTGGCAGGCATGAAGGCTCTAGTACCCTGTTGTACCGTCTCTAGTTTGGATACAAGATGTGATACGGCGGGCATGGAGGCTCTAGTGCCCTGTTGTACCGCCTCTAGCTTGGATACAAGATGTGATACTGGCAGGCATGAAGGCTCTAGTACCCTGTTGTACTGCCTCTACCTTGAATACAAGATGTGATACATGAGGGCATGGAGTCTCTAGTACCCTGTTGTACTGCCTCTACCTTGAATACAAGATGTGATACATGAGGGCATGGAGGCTCTAGTGCCCTGTTGTACCGCCTCTAGCTTGGATACAAGATGTGATACGGGCAGGCATGAAGGCTATAGTACCCTCTGTTGTACCGTCTCTAGTTTGGATACAAGATGTGATACGGCGGGCATGGAGGCTCTAGTACCCTGTTGTACCCCCTCTAGCTTGGATACAAGATGTGATACGGGCAGGCATGGAGGCTCTGGTACTCTGTAATACTTTGTCTAGCTTGGATACAAGATGTGATACGGGCGGGCATTCTACTAGGGAATGTATTAAATGGGCCTGCCCTGCAGTATCAGGTGATGTGTGTTTGGCTTCTTTATCTGTGAGTTATGTCTTTGTGCATTTTTTTCTTGCCTATGTGATTTTATTTAGCCTTTTATAGGCCCAGGGGGAAACCACTTTTAGGGTCTCAGGTGACAAGACCGTTCATCTAATCCCTCCACAACTCTCATCATTTACATATCAGCCTGAGATGGATCCGCATGCCAGGTTTTACAGGAAAACGACAACATCTTCCTGGGGCGGGATGGTTTTGACAGCGAGTATATAGAGGACAGGAGAGGCACCATGCAGTTATCTGCTGACGTCCTACTCAAGTACTGGGCGACGCATCTATTATTATATGAGAATGTGCTATTTTGGCGCTGTATGCTCTATTCTGGGATTGGCTCGCTGTGATGGGAGGAAGTCGCTGTATCCTGTCGGAGAACAATGGCATTGTATTGGGTGTACAATAAGTGATAATATCTGCGCTCCCACCCTGAGAACAAGGAATCACTGAATTCCACATGGGTAGAGCACCGCTCATCTTACATGTCATATAATCTGTGTGCATTCAGGTCATGGGTTCAAGTCCGACCACAGCAGCACGTGCGTGTCTGTGTTTTCCTCGTGAGTCCCTGGATTTGTCCGCTGGTAGTATACACATATCTGTACAACAATGCCAGGCTATGTGATATGAGCGCACACTGTGCCCTGCGGGTAGTGAGGCGGTACAGGGGTCAGGCGGCGGGCACAATCGGGGGCTGCAGCACTTTCATGTTTATAGTTTTAAAGTTCTGCAGCTGCTCTCTATATTGTGCTGCAGATTCTCAGCATTTGTTGAATCTCTGCTTGCTGTCAGGGAATGAGAACATCCAGGTGGACTAAGTAGTACTATCAGCAGACTGTATGTAGAGAATCCCATCCATATGTGACCATCGGCCTCTCCTGCAGGTGGACAAGTGGAACCGCCATGACCAGAAATTGTATGAAGCCGTGGAGAAGGGCGATGCCAAGAAGGTCTCCTCCCTCCTGTCCAAGAAACAGGTCAGAGCGACCAAGACCGGCCCCGGCGGACAGTCAGCGTAAGTCCGTGAAATCCGAGTTCATCCGTGATACATGTGATAGGATTAGATACACAGCTCAGCAGACGGTATCACACTGGATAGGATTAGATACACGGCTCAGCAGACGGTATCACACAGGATGGGATTAGATACACAGCTCAGCAGACAGTATCACACAGGATAGGATTAGATACACAGCGCAGCAGACGGTATCACACAGGATTGGGTTAGATACACAGCTCAGCAGACAGTATCACACAGATAGGATTAGATACACGGCTCAGCAGACGGTATCACACAGGATAGGATTAGATACACGGCTCAGCAGCCAGTATCACAAAGGATAGGATTAGATACACGGCTCAGCAGTCAGTATGACAAAGGATAGGATGCACGCAGAGTGGTTAATACTGACGGGACGTGAGCATGTTGAGTGGTTAGTACTGGCGGGACGCGAGCACGCAGGGTTATTCAGACATGGGGCTTATTTATAGGTTTGTAGCAGATAACCGCGGGGCTGCAGAAGATGTCGGACTGCAGTAACACATTTTTATGCAGATTATTGTATAACTTCATAAACCAGTAAAAGGGATGTGAGCACAAAGCGGCGCAGCACCGATCAGATCGCAACTTTCATTCTTGCCCCGCTGTCCAGTCATTGGTCGCACCGTCAGCCATGAGCCTCCGTGGGCAGTATAAAAAATGGCATATTGTGCCTGTGTCCCCACGCCGATTAACAAACGTGGCAGTGACGCGTCCTCTCTGTGTGCCACCACCATGACGGAGCTTCCTGCACATTTCCTGTGGTTTCCTGTGTCGTTTCCATGGTAACTGCTTCCGGTCATAAATAATCACCATTTTGTCCTCCCAATGTGTTTGTGGTCAGTGAAATCTGTACCGCAGGATGTAAGGCACCCGCCAGACGTGAAAGGAGGGCGATGAGTCGTGGTGCTACTAGGTGACACCTCAAAAGATGCGCGCTAACAGAGCGCTATAAATGATTATATTCGTCTACGTGATTCTGTACCGTAAATTTAACGAGAAACAGACACCGTAGAAAGAGATGTGAGCGTCCCAGGAGACACACGCTGCGCAAAATACCCGGAGTGCAGGGAGTGATAATGTCTGATGCCCTCCATCTCTCCTCCCGCAGGTTCCATCTTGCCGCCTCCAGGGGACTCGCAGACTGTATAAGCGCCATCTTGTCACACAAGGTGGAAATCAACGCCAAAACTGACGACGGTAAACTCCACGTGTGTCACACTAATATGTGTCCCCTCATGTCCTGTGTGACACTGATAAGTGTCCCCTCATGTTCTGTGTGTCACACTGACAAGTGTCCCTTCATGTCCTGTGTGTCACACTCATTACTATCCCCTCTGTCTGTGTGCCACACTCATTACTGTCCCCTCAGCTCTGTGCCACACTCATTACTTGTCCCCTCATCTGTCTGTGTCACACTAATTACTTTCCCCCTTCCTCTCTGTGTGCCACATTCATTACTGTCTCCTTCTCTCTCTGTGTGCCACACTCATTACTGCCCCCTCCGCTCTTTGTGTGCCGCACTCATTACTGTCCCCTACTCTCTGCCTGCCACACTCATTATTTGCCCTTCCTCTCTGTGTGCCACACTCATTACTGTCCCCTCCACTCTCTGTGCCACTCTCATTACTGTCCCCTCCTCTCTGTGTGCCTTATTCATTACTGTCCCTTTCTCTCTGTGTGCCATACTCAATACTGTCCCCTCCTCTTTGTGTGCCACACTCATTACTATCCCCTCCACTCTCTGTGCCACACTCATTACTGTCCCCTCCTCTCTTTGTGTGCCACACTCATTTCTGTCCCCTCCTCTCTTTGTTGCACACTCATTACTGTCCCCTCCTATTTTTGTGCTCCACTCATTTCTGTCCCCTCCTCTCTTTGTTCCACACTCATTACTGTCCCCTCCTCTCTTTGTGCCACACCCATTATTGACCTCTCATCTCCTTATGTGTTTCACGTTTACTACTGTCCGCTCATCTCCATGTATGTCACTGTTATTGGTGTCCCCTCATTTCCTGTGTGTCACAGTAATTACTGCCCCCTCTTCTCTCTGGTAGGTTTCACTGCTCTGCACCTGGCAGTAAGTGGTTGTCACCCGGAGTGCGTGAAGCTCCTGTTGCAGGTAGGTGACTATCATAAATGGCGACTGAGTTTTTCCAGAAGATATAAGCAAATGTAATGTTTTTTTCCTAAGATGTTTTTACCTTTGAGCCTTCCTTGCCTCTTGCGGGATCATTTACCTCTATGTGATGGCAGACGCCTCCTTACTTTGCTGTTGTCTTCTTTTAGCGTGGCGCCCATGAGGATTCCATAGACTTCCACAGCCGAACGCCATTACATTGCGCTGGTGAGTCTGCGAGGAGCGATCAGCTGACGTATCCGCACACATACGGGTTTAGATTTGCATTACTGTATTATATGTGTTTTACATGTTTCCAACATATCACTTATTTTGTTTTGCAGCCACTTCTGGATGCGTCTCCAGCGTGCTCCTCCTCTGTGACGCAGAAGACACGGTTCTAGATGCGGCGGATGATGTGAGTCCACCTCTGCGGCTCTTATTACCACCGTATGCAGCTGGTCTCTTCGTTGTCACTATATAACTCTGCTCTCACGAAGGCATCTGTAAAAATGCAACATTGTCGAACGGTGTTTTTAAACGCTTTTCACGGCAGTTTTTAACGCACCCCATTATTGCAATGGGTGATGAGGTGCATTAAAACTCGCTGAAACGCACTAAAATAGAGAAGGCATCATTCAAAAATCGCGGCGTTAGAAACGCTGCGCTCGAACGCTTGTGTGAAAAGCCATAATTGAAATCAATGGAGGCATCTTGCAGCATGTAGCGCGGCACTTCCAATGTTGTAAAAATGGGCTGTGTGAGAGTGGTCTCGGGCGGACAGGATTCCACATGTGGGAGGCCCGCAGTGGATTCCGACCCTGTGTACCTGTTGTTGCTTGCCATCCGTCATGTGCAGTACAGGTGGTTTTTTCCCCCAGTATGTGTATTTTCCGTGCTGTTGCTCAGCAATGACATGGGTACCCATTGCCCATACGCAATGTTAATTGCGTATGGGCTGCGGGTCGGACAACTTCCATTGACTTCAATGGATGCTGTCCACGCGGAATTTGCGGCAAAATAGAGCATGCTGCGTTTTTTTCTTCGCTCACAGATTATACATTTCGTATCCGCGAGTGTGAGTGAAAAAGCTAATTTACATATTTTTCAATGCCCGCGTTTTGCAGCGTAACTTTTGTGCGGACGCCCGTGTGAGCCTGGCCTAAGTCTAACAGGAAATTCCAAGGGTCTGCTTATCAGCCCTGTTGCAGATCCCACGCTCACAGGGCTAATGTGTGTTGGAGGTTTGTGGGTTATCCGCTCAGCATTTGGACAGTAGGTCAGTGCTGCGGCTTGGAATGTGGGGGAAGTGTTGGTGATATAGGACTAAAAATTCCAAAAACCTCTTTGCTTTATATTGTGTTCAGGACGGTCGGACGCCACTTATGATCGCCGCTCAACGTAACCATCCCACTGTTTGCTCCTTGCTGCTGGACCGCGGGGCTCAGGTGGACCTCTTTGACCGGGATCAGAAGTAAGTGTCCCTTCTGATTGCCATTTCGGCAATTCCTTGACGTTTCTTGAGATCTTCTGAGACTAACCGGGGACACTTGCCTCTATGTGATAGGACAGCGCTGACTCTGGCCTGCGAAAAGGGCAACATCCAGGCTGTAGAGACTCTGATCACCAAAGGAGCAGACCCAACCGTGTTCGATAACAAGGGCTGCGATGCTCTGCATTACTCCACTCTGTGCAGGGATGAGGCCATCAGAAAACTGGTCCAAGCTGCCCTGGATCGTCGGAAAAATCACGGTGATTATTCACATTTCTGCCATTAGATACGCAAATCACCATCCACATCAATGTCCTCCAAGGCAGTAAGGGTGTGGGCTTTGGTGCGGATGGTTATTTGGTTCCACAGAATGTCTTGAATTACCAAAGAAGTGGACACTCATATGTAAACGGTCACTATTAAAAAATAGTTTTGAATGGGGCCGGAAAAAGCATTGCAGGGCGTGCAAAGTGCACAAGATGCAAGGTTTCCCATTGAAAACAACAGCCGCGCCAGAGGATCGCTACTTCCCTGAAGTGATGCGAGGCGTTTGTCACACAAAAACTCCTCGCATCTGCGTGGAAATTGCATATTGGGGAACGCAATATCGGGCCAAATTTCATGGCCTGATATCGCACTCGCCCGTGTAAAATTAGCCTAAGTTTGATACTCTTCAAAGAAACTCGGACCAATACAGCACTCGTAAAATTGCAATTTTCTTAAATGTGAATGCAATGCATTTTGTGAGAAAAACTCATTGCATTGTGGTAAATGTAGGGTTTTTATGCACATAAAAATTGCACGTTGTTTCAGAAATAAAAATAAAAAATGGAATCACACTGACATGATGATCGCCTCTACATGTGAGTGTGCTGTGATTTTTTTTTTTTTCTTTGCTGCTGTAGAAAATAATGGACGATATCGCCCAAAAATAAGATATGCTACAATTATTCTACCTCAGACTCACAGTCTAATAAAAAAATCACTCATGTGAATTTACCCATTGTAAATAATGGGTTCTTTTTACATGCAAGTTCTTTTCATATCGCAATTGGACAGAACATGAGCGTGAAAATCATTACAAATATACCTTTTTAAAATTTTATTATATGTATACAAGAGTTCTTCAATGTACAGAACATACGGCAAACAGAGAAACATCATCCTAATATAGAGTATTTTTCTCTTAGCAGAGACACACGCTCGAAGTTACAACAGCCTGGCTGGTTCTAAGGTATGTATTACACAGAGAGTGAGAGATATGAGCGAGAGAGAGAGAGAGAGAGAGAGAGAGAGAGAGATGAGGGAGGAGATAGAGAGAGATATGAGGGAGGGGAGAGAGAGATATGAGGGAGGAGATAGAGAGATATGAGGGAGGAGATAGAGAGATATGAGGGAGGAGAAAGAGAGAGAGAGATATGAGGGAGGGGAGAGAGAGAGGGGAGATATGAGGGAGGAGAGAGAGAGATATGAGGGAGGGGATAGAGAGAGAGATATATGAGGGAGGAGATAGAGAGAGAGATATGAGGGAGGAGATAGAGAGAGAGATATGATGGAGGAGATAGAGAGAGAGATATGATGGAGGAGATAGAGAGAGAGATATGAGGGAGGAGATAGAGAGAGAGATATGAGGGAGGAGATAGAAAGAGAGATATGAGGGAGGAGATAGAGAGAGATATGAGGGAGGGGAGAGAGAGATATATGAGGGAGGAGATAGAGAGATATGAGGGAGGAGATAAAGAGATATGAGGGAGGAGAAAGAGAGAGAGAGATGAGGGAGGGGAGAGAGAGAGATGAGGTATGAGGGAGGGGAGAGAGAGATGAGATATGAGGGAGGAGAGAGAGATATGAGGGAGGGGAGCAAGAGAGATATGAGGGAGGGGAGCAAGAGAGATATGAGGGAGGGGAGCAAGAGAGATATGAGGGAGGGGAGCGAGAGAGATATGAGGAAGGGAAGGGAGAGAGATATGAGGGAGGGGAAAGAGAGAGATATGAGGGAGGGGAGCGAGAGAGATATGAGGGAGGGGAGGGAGAGATATGAGGGAGGGGGGAGAGATAAGAGGAAGGGGAGAGAGAGATAAGAGGGAGGGGAGAGAGACAGATAAGAGGGAGGGGAGAGAGACAGATAAGAGGGAGGGGAGAGAGACAGATAAGAGGGAGGGGAGAGAGAGATATATGAGGGAGGGGAGAAAGAGAGACGAGGGAGGGGAGAGAGAGAGGTATGAGGGAGGGGAGAGAGATATGAGGGAGGGGAGAGAGATATGAGGGAGGGGAGAGAGAGATATAAGGGAGAGGAGAGAGATTTGAGGGAGGGAAAAGAGAGAGAGAGATGGGGAGGGAGGGAGAGATATAAGGGAGAGAGAGATATATGAGGGAAGGAAGGGAGAAAGAGACATAGGAGGAAGGGAGGGAGATATGAGTGAGGGAAGGGAGAGATATGATGGAGGGAAGGGAAAGAGATATAAGGGAGGGAAGGTAGAGAGATATGAGGGAGGGAAGGGAGAGAGATATGAGGGAGGGAAGGGAGAGAGATATGAAGGAGGGAAGGGAGAGAGATATGAGGGAGGGAAGAAAGAGATATAAGGGAGAGGAGAGAGAGATATAAGGGAGAGGAGAGAGAGAGATGTGAGGGAGGGAAGAGAGAGAGATGTGAGGGATGGAAGAGAGAGAGATGTGAGGGAAGGAAGAGAGAGAGATGTGAGGGAGGGAAGAGAGAGAGATATGAGGGAGGGAAGGGAGAGCGATATGGGAGAGGGAATGGAGAGAGATATGGGGGAGGGAAGGGAGAGATATGAGGGATGAAAGGAATGGGGATAGAGATATAAGGGAAGGAGAGATGGGAGGGAGAGAGGTATGAGGGAGGGAGAGAGATATGAGGGAGGGAGAGAGATATGAGGGAGGGAGAGGAGATAGGAGGGACTGAGAGAGATATAAGTGAGGGAGAGAGAGAGATGAGGGAGGGAGAAAGATATGAGAGATGGGAGGGAGAGATAGAGATATGAAGGAGAGAAGAGAGAGATGAGGGAAAGATATGAAAGACAGCAAGATAGAAGGGGGAGAGAGAGATGAGGAAGAAATATTAGGGAGAGAGAGACATGGAATAGAAAGAGAGTTGGGGGACAGGGAGATTAGATAGATACGTGGGAGACAGAGTTCTGAGGGATAGATGTGAGAGAGACATACGGGAGAGAAAGAGAGAGAAGAGAGGTAGCAAGATATGGGAGATAGATAGACAGACAGTTTGCTAGAGAGACAAATGCAGATAGATATGAAATAAGTAGATTTTAGATAGATAGCTAGATATATAGATAGCTAGATAGATAGATAGATAGATAGATAGATAGATAGATAGATAGGATATCCTAAGTATCTATATTATAGCCACATTGTCCAACCCCCCTCCCCTAAAAAATAACATTATAATTCTGAAAAGAAGCTGGTGTGGGTATCCGTGTGTTATTGATAATTACGCACTGGCGACCCGCACACATGTCCCATATCAGCGAAGTGACAATCCAGTCATCCAATATTCTCCGCCCCCTCCAAATTACACGCTCTGCATTTCTCCGCAGCTCTATAAATATACCGGTGTAATAAAGAAGTCTTTTTCCTCTGGTAGCCTAAAAATGAAAGTGATCATTCACAAGCTGGAAAATATGTCTGTGAGGAGTAATAAAAGCAGGAATTATTTGTGCATGTAGCATTTACCCAGGATGACTGAGTGTGTCCTGAGATGGGTATCTGGTAATAGGTATAGGGAGGCAACAAACAGTCCTGGCAAAGATAGACAAGCAAAAACTCATTCTAATCACATATGTGTATATTTCAGGCTGTCCCTCAGACCCCTAGCAGAGAGCAGGAGCTGGTCAACATGTGGAAGAAAAGATATGAGGAAGAGCAAAAACGTGGCGTGTGGCTTCAAGGAGAGTTGATGATGAAGACCCATGATCTTGAAAGGATATCTGATGAACATACACTTGAGTGCAGCCGCGTCCGAGACCTGGCTGGTGCACTAGACCGTTTACTCAAGGATGATGGTGAAAAAAAGCGTCCTAAGACAGAAGATTACCATATCCCCAACACTTGTGGTCTGCTGACACGACTTCTTGAGCAGGTTAAGAACATGAAAGATCAGCAGCTGAAAGAACGCAACCATCTAGAAGAAACAATCAAAGACCTCAACGCCAAATCTACCAAGACTAGAACCATGGAGGAACTACACCAAGAAGAGATGAGACGTCTTCAGGGTGAAGTTGATGCTGCAAGAGAAGGAGAAGAAGCTGCCCTGAGGAGAGTGACGGAATTGGAGGGTCACTTAGAGAACATGAGGGAAGTATTGTCTCACTTCGAGAAGAGAAAGCGGATACAGAGTACTGTTGTGGAAGATCTGCAGGATCAGATCTCAGAGGTCACACGTGAAAAGGAAGAGCTCCTGGTTCTGCTACAGAAACTGCAGGAGCCAGAAGTAAATGTAGATGACGTCCAGTTGAAGAGTCTTGAAAATGGGCAAGCTCTACCAGACAGCAACACACTCAGTGACTTTATAAAGAGATTAAAAAGTAATTGTATTCAGGTAGATATAAGACAAGATGATGGAGTACCCCAAGGAGGCTCTGGATACGTGCCAAAAGATGTCTTGGAGAGAACTGTTGATGATTGGAAGTCGTTAATCACACGTTTAGAGAATTATATGGTGGCAATTGAGAGACTGCAGAAAAGTGAAGTCACTGACAGATCAAAGGGGACTGACTCTGTACTAACGAATGGTGCCACTGAGAAGCAAAACAACGGGCACAAGCTAG
The DNA here is from genome assembly GCA_035609135.1 of Eleutherodactylus coqui. Classification (NCBI taxonomy): domain Eukaryota; kingdom Metazoa; phylum Chordata; class Amphibia; order Anura; family Eleutherodactylidae; genus Eleutherodactylus; species Eleutherodactylus coqui. The sequence goes on along the minus strand of CM069410.1, from coordinate 218,955,447 downwards.
CGAGAAATACCAGTGGACACTACAAGCAAATAGAGAATAACATACCTTGCTTACGGGCCAATGAAACGCAGCAAAGTAAAAACACTATAACGCAGCTGGATAGTGGGTCAGCCCATGCTGGTGACCTCACTAGGAGCACAGACTCCTTAAACCAAAAGGTTACAGAATTGGAGGCACATTTGTCATCTCTGAAGATGACTCATGACAACCTCCTCACCCGTATGAACCAAGTTGTTCAAGAAAAGCAGAATTTAGAAGAAGGACTCCTTGCTCTCCAAGAAAGCATGCAGTCAGAATATGCCATGAGACAAGAAACCGAGAAACGATGTAAGGATTACAAACACCAGACTTTAGTCCTGTCGGACGAGCTGTTGGCTGAACAAGACAAACTCAAAAAGTTGAACGCCAGACTTGAAGCTGAACAGCATGAAATGGTTGTTTTACGGGACAGTTTTCCTCCAGAAATCATTCAAGAAGAAAGCAGCAGATCCATACAAATCTTCAGTTCCGATATCTTGGAGGAGTTGTACTGGAATGTTGGAACCCTTGTAAGGAAATACAACGATGCCTTACAGGAGGTGACTGCTTTGCAGAAGGAGAACCTTAAGCTTCTGGAGGACCAGGTGCAGACGATATCGATGACCGAACACAAAAACATTCTCAATGAGATCAAGAACCAGTTACATGCCAAGATCAGAGAGACTGAGGATCTAAAGCAAAGGTTGTTCCAAACAGTGGGCAACGTGGTAGAACTTAAAGAACAGTTGGCAGCTCAAACGTCCAACTCTGTTCCTAAAGAAGAGTTCGAAAGCCGCTTAGTGGACCTGGAAAGAATAGTTATGTCTTTGAAGGAGGAGAACGAGGCATGCAAAGTGGCTGTGGAGGGAAAATGTGAAGAAGTCATAAACCTCAAACAACAACTCGAACAAGAGTCTGAAGAGAGGCAGACTTTACGGCTCAAGGAGGCAAGCGTGGATCAGGAGGTCGAAAAAGTCAGGGGTGGTCTGGAGATCCAGATTCAAGCTTTACGGGAGGAAATGCAGGGGCTTTCTGAGAAACATATTCAGGCTTCAAAGGAAAGTGAGGGCTGCAAAGAAATGCTTTCATCTGAGAAAGAGAAGGTGCTGCTTCTAGAGGGAAAAATTCAGGAGCTGATGGAAGAAGCGGACAAGCTGAGGATCCAATCCCAGAAATATCAGGAAGAAAATCACCTACTTAATGAGAAGTATGAAGACATCTCCAGAGCATCCCAGGAGAAACAGGGGGAGGTTAGTGAACAATATCCATAAAGGGAATTCTTTCTTTTCATCGTCTTCTACAAGGATAGAAGAATTGGGGGACATGGTGTGAAAAGAGAGAGGTGTACATGCGTCTGGTGGACAGGAACAGAGTTGTCATCAGAAGCCTACTTCTATGTCAGTAAAGGAGTTGTCAAGTGAGGCTAAATACTTTGAGACAGTACCATGTGACCTGCTGTCGCAACCGGGCCAGGGGTGGAGGGACCACTCTTTGTGTCCATCGCGTCATAAAGAGGGCTGCCAGTTCTGCTCATCTTAATAACTAAGTCAGCCCCCTTCTACGCATCAGCCATAATAATTTAAGGGGGGCTGGTTTAGTATTAAGATGAGCTGAACAATCCCATTGATAACGTGACGGGCAGAGAGACTAAGGAGCATATCACATGATCCGTTGACAGGTCCGGGCCTGCAAGTTCTGACACAGCAGGTCCATGTAAGTATTTAGCCTCCCAAGACAACCCACTTAACACCTTCACTCTCCAGGATGTAAAATACACGTCTGAGAAGTGGTGCCCGCAAATGGATGTAAACTTACATCCTCTGGATGGTACAGGCCTAGAAGCTGAGCCCGCAGCGGGAGCCAGCGGTGACTGACAGCCGGCCTCCCACTGCAGCAGTAGGGATTAGTGAGAACACAATCACCGCTCCTAACACAATAAATGGCATTATCAAACGTCAAAATGTAAAGGGAGGAAGGGGTGCTCCCTCTGTGACACCATCTGCCCTCTGCCATGTAATTGCAGAAAACCGGTGAGTTGTCATGGCAACCGGACACCAGACAATGGCCACGGTCTGCCGTGGCCTGTGATCGCCATTATTAGAAATACTGCAGTGTATTCCCAATGCAATCATAGCATCACAGGTTCATAAAAAATGTTTAAAAAAAACCACACAAAAATAGTTAAAAAAACAACCTTTTGTGCACTTTCCCCTCTTTGTTTAAAAAAAACCCACGTTTGGTATTGCCACATCCATAAAAACCTGTACAATAAATTGAAAACTTTTTTTCCTGCATGGCAAACACTATAGAAAAACTATGCAGAAAACAGATCCAAAATGCTTTTTTTGTTCATTTCGCTTTCCTAAAAAAAACACATTAAAAGTAATCAAAAAAGCCATATGTACCCCAAAATGGCACCGATAAAAACTGCAGCACATTATGCTAAAAAATTGCCTTTACAGAACTCTGTCCATTGAAAAATAAAAAACGTTATGGGACTTTGAATGCAACAATACAAGAAAAAAAATTCATCCACAGGTCCCAACACCTCTTAGGCCTCATGTCCACGGGGAACATCAGATCCGCTGCAGATTCTCCATGGAGAATCTGCAGCGGGTCCCTCCTGCCCCGCGGACATGAGGGCTGAAAATAAGAATAAATGAGAATAAACTCACCTCCCATCCGCTCCGTTTCTTCTCTTCGCTGCGGCGTCATCTTCTCTGCGTCGCGGCCGGATCTTCTTTCTTCGGCTCGGCGGATGCGCATGATGACGTCGGTGACGTGCCCCGCGCATGCGCCGTCCCGAAGAAAAAAGATCCGGCCGCGACGGAGAGAAGATGGCGCCGCGCGAAGAGAAGAAACGGAGTGTGTGAGTAAATCCCGATTTTTGTCTCCCGCGGATCCGGACGGCTTCCATAGGCTTCAATAGAAGCCCGCGGGAGCCGTCCCCGCGGGAGACCCGCATGAAAATGGAGCATGGTCCAGATTTTTTCATGCTCCATTTTTTTAAAAATCCTTTTTATTGACCATCCGCGGGTATTTATCTACCCCGCGGGTGGTCAATGCATCCCTATGGGGTGCGGATCCGCGGGCAGGAGAAGAGTTAAAATCCGCTGCGGATTTTAATTCCTATTTTGCCCGTGGACATGAGCCCTTAACAGTCTGGTCAGACGCTGCTCTCTACTGGTGGTCTGTAAGGGGCATTCTGAGCCTAGTCGCCTTGTGTGCCCCATCCACTGGTCCCAACACCTCCTAACAGTTTGGCCAGACGCTCCTCTCTACTGGTGATCCGTAAGGAGCGTCCTAAGCCCAGTCGCCTTGTGTGCCCCCATCCAATGGTCTCAACACCTCCTAACAGTCTGGTCAGATGCTCCTCTCTAGTGGTGGTCTGTAGGGGGCGTCCTGAGCCCGGTCGCCTTGTGTGCCCTCCTCCACTGGTCCCAATACCTCTTAACAGTCTGGTCAGATGCCCCTCTCTACTGGTAGTATGTAGGGGATGTCCTGAGCCCGGTCACCTTGTGTGCCCTCACACCTTCACTGGTCCCAACACCCAATAAAAGTCTGGTCAGACACCCCTCTCAACTGGTAGTATGTAGGGGGCATCCTTAACCTTGTGTGCCCCCATTCACTGGTCCCAGCACCCCCTAACAGTCTGGTCAGAAGCTCCTCTCTAATGGTGGTCTGTCGGTGGGTCCTGAGCCCGGTCACCTTGTGTGCCCTCACACCTTCACTGGTCCCAACACCCCTAACAGTCTGTTCAGATGCTCCTCTCTACTGGTAGTCTGTAGGGGCGTCCTGAGCCAGTCACCTTGTGTGCCCTCACACCTCCACTGGTCCCAACACCCCGTAACATTCTGGTCAGACAGTCCTCTCTACTGGTGGTCTGTAGGGGGCGTCCTGTGCCTGGTCACCTTGTGTGCCACCATCCACTGGTCCCAACACCTCCTAACAGTCTGGTCAGACGCTCCTCTCCACTGGTAGTCTGTAGGGGCGTCATCAGCCCGGTCTCCTTCTGTGTCCCCCTCCACTGGTCCCAACACCTCCGAACAGTCTGATCAGATTCTCCTCTCTACTGGCAGTCTGTAGGGGGCGTCCTGAGCCCAGTCACCTTGTGTGACCTCACACATCCACTGGTACCAACACCCCTTACAGTCTGGTCAGACGCTCCTCTCTACTGGTGGTTTGTAGGGGGCATCCTGACCTCGGTCACCTTGGGTGCCCTCACACAATCACTGGTCACAACACTTCCTTACAGTCTGGTCAGACGCTCCTCTCTACTGGTGATTTGTAGAGGGGGGGGGGGCTGATCCCGGTCACCTTGTGGGACCTCAGACATCCACTGGTCCCAACACCCCCTAACGGTCTGGTCAGATGCTCCTCTCTACTGGTAGTCTGTAGGGGCGTCCTGAGCCAGTCACCTTGTGTGCCCTCACACCTCCACTGGTCCTAACACCCCGTAACATTCTGGTCAGACAGTCCTCTCTACTGGTGGTCTGTAAGGGGCGTCCTGTGCCTGGTCACCTTGTGTGCCACCATCCACTGGTCCCAACACCTCCTAACAGTCTGGTCAGACGCTCCTCTCCACTGGTGGTCTGTAGTGGCGTCATCAGCCCGGTCTCCTTGTGTGTCCCCCTCCACTGGTCCCAACAACTCCGAACAGTCTGATCAGATTCTCCTCTCTACTGGCAGTCTGTAGGGGGCGTCCTGAGCCCAGTCACTTTGTGTGCCCTCACAAATCCACTGGTCCCAACACCCCTTACAGTCTGGTCAGACGCTCCTCTCTACTGGTGGTTTGTAGGGGGCATCCTGACCTCGGTCACCTTGGGTGCCCTCACACATCCACTGGTCCCGACACCCCCTAACAGTCTGGTCAGACCGTCACCTATACTAGTGGTCTGTAGGGGGCGTCCTGAGCCCAGTCGCTTTGTGTGCCCTCATGCATCCACTGGCCCCAACACCTCCTACAAGTCTGGTCAGATGCTCCTCTCTACTGGTGGTCTGTAGGGGCTTCTTGAGCCCGGTCACCTTGTGTGCCCTCACCAATCCACTGGTGCAAACACTTCCTTACAGTCTGATCAGACGCTCCTCTCTACTGGTTATTTGTAGGTGGCGTCCTGAGCCCGGTCACCTTGTGGGATCTCACACATGCACTGGTCCCGACACCCCCTAACAGTCTGGTCAGACCGTCACCTTGTGTGCCCCCATCCACTGTTCCCAACACCTCCTAATAATTTGGTCAGGTGCTCCTCTCTACTGGTGGTCTGTAGGCGGCGTCCTAAGCCCGGTCACCTTGTGTGCCCTCACACATCCACTGGTCCCAACACCCCCTAACAGTCTGGTCAGACTGTCACCTCTACTGGCGGTCTGTAAGGGGCGTCCTGATCCCGGTCGCTTTGTGTGCCATCATGCATACACTTGTCCCAACACCTAACAGTCTGGTTAGATGCTCCTCTCTACTGGTGGTCTGTAGGAGGCGTCCTGAGCCTGGTCACCTTGTGTGACTTCACACATCCACAGTCCCAACACCCCCTAACAGTCTGGTCAGACAGTCCCCTGTACTGGTAGCCTGTGGGGGACGTCCTGAGCCCGGTCACTTTGTGTGCCCCCATCCACTGGTTCCAACACTTCTTAACAGTCTGGACAGAACGGCCCAGGTGGGCGACAATTCGTTGATACGACCATCCAGCTACTCACATCCCAATATTGCGCTCCTCTCAGACTCTGGTAATTGGGTGAAATCTCTTCTCTGTGTTGTAGAGGCGTCTAGTGGTCAACAAACTCCACATAAGCAGAAGAAGAGATCACTACACACAAGGGGCCTCCGAAAACTTTTTATAGGCCAAGGGGGAACCACTTTTAGAGTCTCAGTAAACTCTTCCTAACATACGTGTGTGGTGGAAGTCGTAAGAAATTGCATAGGTGCCAACTGCATTACACAGCTGGGATTGGAGATAAATATCAATCCTGACTGTTTAACCTCTTAGATGCCAATAGGTCAACAGCAACCATGGCATCTAAGTGGTTAGACAAACGGAAGAGACTTCCTTTGTCACCTATTCACCACCTCTTCTCTCCCCCATGTGATCACAAAGTGTCATGCGGGTGTCATGGCAGTCAAGGGCCTAGTGAAGGCTTCCGATCCTACCATTGTAGGATGCCCATAACACCCAGCCTAGTAATAGGAAGGCAGTACAGCCACAATACCTTGCATTACAGAAATATTGCAGTCACATGGTTAGGTTCCCTTGTAGGAGTCGTTCACCCCGCAGAAAGCAAGTGCTCGCACTGCTCCATCGCCATAAAAATACAGATTTACGGATGCAGCACAGTTGGCTAAAGCAAAGTTTCCATTTCCCTAAGGTGGAGGAATCCATGAAGGAGGTGGAGTCATTGACCCAAGAGATCGACCAGCAACAGAAGCGGTGTGAGGAGCTGCTTGCTAAACTCGAGGTATGCCATTAGTTGGCAGGTTGGGATAGTCGTCTTACACTTAGAGGGGTTATTCTGAGACTAGAAAAAAAAGTTTTAGAGGCTGCAAATGGTGTAAAATAAAGAAATAATGCGCACGCACCTCCTTAAGTGCCCGTACCACCAGGAGCCCGCTCCCCAACACTTCAGTCCTGGAAGTAACTGGGGCAGTCATGTGCTGTTCATGTGACTGCTCAGCCAATCACAGGCTTAAACACATGGGGGTGTTTTTGTCTTGATATGCGTCCGTGATCATCACGGCCGCATAATGGGATGAAGCGGAACTAGCAGGACCTGCACGTAATTAATGGGACCCATCTTCCAGCTGTTTTTTCAAAATTGCGGGCTATGGTGCGGAGTTTGAATGTCCAGAGAAAAAAAAATGTTCATGCACAACTATGCTCCGTAGCGGCGAGCATAGTTGCGCATATGGCTGTGTGAAACCTCACTGCAGCTGTGATTTTGCCATGAACAGTTCGTGAGTAATGATGAGCGAACGTACTCGTTAAGGGCGATTTCGCAATCGAGCATCGCTATTTTCGAGTACCTGGCTACTCGGGTGAAAAGATTCAGGGGGGCGCCGGGGGGTTGCAGAGGGGAGTGGGGGGGGGGGAGAGAGAGAGCTCCCCCCAGTTCCCCACTGCTACCCCCCGCTCCACCCGCTCACCCCCGGCGCCCCCCGAATCTTTTCACCCGAGTAGCCAGGTACTCGAAAATAGCGATGCTCGATTGTGAGATCGCCCTTAACGAGTACGTTCGCTCATCTCTATTCGTGAGCGCTGAAGCTTGACTGGTCACATGTAGCGTGAACGGCATCGGACCATCACTGCTTCTCCTGCGCTGGACGAGGGGGGCACATGCCGAGGTGAGTGCGCCGTATTTCGTTATTATACACCATTCCCTGCGCCTGCTTTTTGTAATCCACGTGTAACAACTGGTGTGATTTTTGAACATAGGAGATCATTGTTATGCTAATGTCATTATTGTACGAACATCCAGATTTATTAAAGTTTATTATCCGGCTGCTTATCTGACTGGGGGGCGGTCTTCATGTAATAGAAAATGTGCCATTTCCTATTAGAATTTCTCCACTAGGAGGCAGGCTTTCATTATTGTCTATGCATGACATTCATATCACCTTACCATGGGGCTCACTCACGTGCGTAAAATGCACAACAAGCAGGCATGTAGATGTGTATGTTAAACCCGCAGCTTATATCGGGGCATAATACGTAGAAAAAAGAACATGCTATGGATTTTTTTCACAAGCATGAAAAAAATGCTAGTGTGAGTGGCCCAATAGAAATCAATGGGCACTTAGCGCTGCATATTATGCGTCTGAAAAGTACATGGCCACATACGTCCGCGTGAGTGAGCCCTCACATGCAATTATCAGAGCTCTAACGATTTTAAAATCATTGGATATACATAAATGATAATGAGCTTCAGCCAGGCAAGAATTAGGAATGTACGACTGATCACCTGTGAGGCTGCGGGGATTTATCCCACTAAAGAGTCACAATTATCGCGCAAAATTCGTTCAAATGAATGGAAATGGAAGATAATCGTTATATCAAAATGCAAAGCAATCATTTACTATTGTTTACTTATCATTATCACTGAGTTCCACACAACATAAAAATAATCACTGACTTCCTGCTGCGTCTTAATGCTCCCCGCTCAGCGCTTCACATAGAATGAGAGACGTCAGAGATACTTAGCGATCTGTCTGTCTAAACACTCTGAACAACTAGCAGTGACGTCACCCGCTCGTACAGATTGTTTAGCGGACAGTCGTTCTGTATAAATGGGGCATTACACACATTGCTGTTATCGTCTCTCATGTGGCTGATAACAAAGAACAATAGCTTCCAGTTAAGGCTGATCTTTTGATATTCCAGTTAAGACATCTTTTGAGCGATAATCGTTGTGTATAACTGCACTGACATTGTGCAGTTTTCGTTAAAGCCCCATTTACACTAGCAAATGATCGCTCAAACGATAGCTTCAGTGACAGTTTTGAGTGATCATTTTGCATAAAGTATAAATTGGTATTTAAGTAGCCACTCAGCTACTTAATTACCAATTATGTATGCAAATGAAGCCTTCCCTGAACGCAGTTAATAGGCCCAGGGCTATTATCTGGGCTCAGATTCTTTGTTCTCCACAGGGAAATAATGCTATCAGCACTCCCCGTAGAGAACTACTGATAAAAGTGAAGGACGATTTTTAGGTTGGCTTGAATTTAACGATCAGCTAACAGAGGCCGAAAAGCGGACGATGGGCGCACACTTACACGCACCGATTATCGCTCAAACGATCGCTGATTAGCGTTTTTTTTTTAGCAATCATCGGCTGGTGTAAATGGGCCTTAAGCCGTCGCTGATCTTTCAGCATGCTGAAAGATCAGCGATCAGCCTTATCAGGAATTCACAGTGGGATACAGCTGATAGTATTGTTTCAGCTGTATCCCGCTACCTGAAGACAGGCGGGGTATGAAGAACACAGCTGTCCAGCTGTGTTTTTCATCCCCTGCTCGGAGTGCTCAGCTATATAACAGCCGGTTGCTCCGAGCAAAGAACAGCTGGATGCAGACGACAAGCGGCCCCGTTTGTCTTCTGCATCCCCTGCACGGAGCGCCCGGCTGTATAACAACAGAGCCGGAGCGCCCGGCTGTATAACAGACAGCTTCTGTTGAAGTCAATGGAAGCCATCTGACCCGTGGCCCTTCCGCATTTGACATTGCAGATAGGTCGCGGGGAAAAAAACATGTGAAAAAAAATCTGTACTGTGCATATCCGACGGTGAGCTGTCCGGACTATCCACAATGCAAATGTTAACATGCGGCCACGATTGGAGTCGGATTCCGCTGCAGGCTTCTGTATTCAGAATCCGACCCACCCATGTGAGGCCCGCCTAAAAACGAAAATCGCTCACAGACTGACTGTTTACACGGACTAATCATCGTTTTTAATCTTCATGTCTGCACAGTCCGAACAACAAGCAAACAAATTATTGTTCACCGGCCCGATCCTGCAGGCATTTACACTTAAAGGGGTTTTCCGGGGAGAATACTACTGATGATTATCCTCGTAGGTCATCAATAGTTGATCTGCTGGGGTCCGTCGCTCGGGCCCCCGACTGATCAGCTGAGCAGGTGCATGCTGTTAACGTCATAAATATAAAGAGCTCAGAGTGGAAGTCTTGGCGCCGACCTCCGTGTAGTGGCTGGTGCTTGTAACTGCAGGCACAGAAATAATCAGAAATCGTTCAGTATAAACCCCGCCATCCACTTAATCATGAATAGTGATTCATTCACGTATCATTCGTCATTCATGTTATGCATAAACATCATCGCCCGTTGTTTGCCGTAAATTTCCAGGTATTTCTGGACGAAAAAATGTAAGCGAGTATCATTCGCTCGTTCCAATGATGAATTTCTTTACATAGGAGGAGCCGCACTCACAAACTCTTGTTTTTTTTCTAACAGGACACCAATAAACATCATCAAGAAATCATCTCCATTTACAGGACTCACCTCCTCAACGCGGCTCAGGTACAGAAAGCTGAGCGTCAAGGGGGAGGGGCTAGTAGAGCTGGTCATGCTGGGGACAGTTTGCTCCTGACCCTGGGGTGTAGGGTAAACCTGTATATGACCTCATGGGAAGACAACCCCCTAGACTGCAGCACCCTGTCTATTTCATCGTAAACCAAGAGAGGCGTGATGCTTGTAAAGCCTAAAGACCAGCAAACACGTCTGATGGCGTTCAAACCCACCATTTTCAGCACAACCAGTTGGATGTATATGGGGTGAGACGGGGGAGATGGCTGTCAGTAGAATGAGGGTTTGTGTGTGGGCATCTCAAGGGTGGCTTCATGCAAGCACATATTTTGCGTTGTTTTTAATGGGTTCATTCACAGTTTTGCTTTTGCGCACGCAAAAAAAAACCCCAACATGCTCTATTTTTGTGTGCATTTGTGCACCTAGGGCAACATAGGAGTCTATGGCGCTGCGCAAATGCGCATCCAATCCCCGCAAGATTGCACAATGAAATGCGCAATTTCACAGGGAAATCTAAAAGACCATGGAGTAATTGGGCTGCACAGCCTCTTAAATCTTGGTGCGGGTGTGTGCAGCCCTGATGTGAACGATCCCTGGCAGCGCAAAAAGTACAGTAAAATGTGCATGATAGCGCAACCTCTAGAGTGCGAAAAGCGTACAATCTAAAGAGCGTCTAATGCAATTAAGACTCTCCCCCCACAGGGTCACATGGATGAAGACGTCCACCTCACCTTACACTGGATTCTGCAGATGCAGAATGAAATGGTTTACTAACTGAAGGATAAAACGTGACATTTGGCGCCACATTTCTGACCGTCCTCACACGCGGCTGCTGAAACGTGATATTTATGGATAAGAAGCGTCAAAGTCCTACAGCCTGGAAACGGACCAATGAAGCTGCCATATTGGTTCATCTCCAACTCCTGATGTGCCTTATAACGTGCCTGTAAATACTCCATGTGCCAACGGCTTCTCCTGTGTCCAGATAGCAGAACTCTATTATACTCATCCGGTTTCGTCCGGATTTCTGTTGTTTATATATTTAATACGTTATACGTTGATGATCTAGTCATTAAAAAAGGACACAAAAGTGATGACATTTTAATGTTCCTTGTAAGATTGAGTGCCGTCCCTGTTATTCTCATATGACACAGCCGCACCCCGATGTATCATGAGACTGTAAGAAACTTTATAGGGGTTCTACCAGAATCACAAGTTCTCCCCTCCACAGGAGATCCACAGGATAGGGCAGACCCTGACCGATCTTGGGAACGGGAATCCCGTGTCCCGCTCTGCTGTCACTGTGGGTGTCTCTTCTTCTGCAGCAGTGAAGTCACTCTGAATGGAGCGCTGGCCGAACATGTGCAGTCAGCGCTCTATTCATTTCAATGGGAGTGATAGGAATACCTGAGCGGGTTCCAGGTCCTTGTCACTCCACACCCTGAAGAAGCTGTAGCACCATAACGGTATCACTGATGAATCATGATCGGCTGAGGGGATTGGTCAGATGTACAATGGTACATGACTGCTGCAGCTTCTTCCAGTACCAGAGTGGTGGGGACTGGGTTTTCCGTGCTTGACAAGAGGGACCTCTGGCCCAGTGAGTTTAGCCAAGGGCCTGTTAAGACTTTGTTATTCTGTCCATCTAGAGGGCCAACTATTGGCCCTCTTACACTGTCCGATCAGGCAGAAGAATGTTTGGGTGATTGTTTGTGTCCAATAATTGGGCCCCCAAAGTGCTAGTTGGCTGGAAAATAACTAGTCATCAGGGGCCTGGATGCAAGAGTTCAGCTCGGCCCCCCCTGTACCTATGCCTAAACTGCGCTGCCTACGGCTGCAAAACGAATTTACATACATGATCTGCCCCTTGGCATAAGCTTTCCAAACATGACTGATTTCCTGGACTTGCCTTAGGCTGTGTTCATGTTTTTTGTTGTATTTTTGAACAACAATTAAAAAAAACACATAAACTGCATGTGATATTCAAAAGCCACATACATTTTTAAAAAACTGCATACACTATTAAAAGCCGCATGTGTTTTTTATGCATTTTTTAATTGTGTGTAAAGTGTGCATTTATATACAGGAGATACTTAGGTTATACCAGTATGGTCCAGTGAGATGTATAACATATACTAGCTGTACATATATAATTATATACAGGAGATACCCAGGTTATACCAGCATGCTCCATGTTGCTATATCCAGGAGATGTACAACTATTATCAGCTGTACATTTATAATTATATACAGGAGATGTATAACGTATACCAGCTGTACATATACAATTACATACAGGAGATACCCAGATTATAACAGCATGGTCCATATCACTATATACAGGAGATGTATAACTTATACCAGCTGTACATATATAATTTTATAAAGGAGATACCCAGGTTATACCTGCATGCTCTGTATCACTATATACAGGAGATGTATAACATACCACCTGTACATATATAATTATATAAAGGAATTGTATAATGTATACCAGCTGTACATATACAATTACATACAAGAGATACCCAGGTTATACCAGCATGGTCGATATCACTATATACAGTTGATGTATAACTAATATCAGCTGAACATATATAATTATATACAGGATATACCCAAGTTATACCAGCATGGTTCATATCACTATATACAGGAAATGTACAACTTATACCAACTGTAAATATATAATTATATACAGGATTTACCCAGGTTATATCTCCTATATATAGTTATGTATGCACAGCTGGTATAACTTATACCAGCTATGCATACAAGATTACATGTGGTGCAACGAGGTATGTACCACATGTAATTGTTCTCCACTCTCCTACTCTGCTTCCTGACACTGTCAGTGCACCGTCGGCTAGACCAATCATGCGGCTGTCAGTCTCCCAGTGGAAGGGAGGAGCTTGCGCCCAGGGAGTCTGCAGCCTGTAATTGGCTGCCGGCTCCCCGGGTAACGGCTCTCCCCTCCCTGAGTGCCAGGCTACGGCCATGAAACTGCAAATGGTGGCGCCCTGTACGCTAAGGGGCTGGATTGCAATTATGACCTCCAGCAGTATGCCGGTGCATGTGATACTTACATACATCCCTAATTGCTTTGGGCATTCTGCAATAGAGAACACGCAACAATTAGGCCGCTTGCAGACGGCCGGGTCGGATCCCGTGCCACTGCAGAGGCCTGCGGCTTACCTGCTCTGGGCGTCTTCATTCTCCGCATGCACAGAGAGGAGCCGGCCTGTCACCACTGACATTTCTGTGCGGGTCTCTGCAAGACCCGCACAGAAATAGGACATGCCGCGATTTGTTTTCCGCATGTGTTTTCATGCAGACAAATCGCGGCCGTCTGCCTAGGATTGCGTTAACTAATGCAATCCTATACAGGCGGACAAGGGCGGCAATTCTACGGGAAATCCCGCCGCGGAATTTCCACCAGTGTGCAGGGTGCCTTTCCCTGTAAATCCACAGTGGACAAATCTGCACCTAAGTGATGTGAACTTGGCCACGCTTTTGATTGTTGCAGGATTTAACCCTCGTAGTTGATGGGTTGAAATAGACAAGCTATTGATGTAGAATCCACCATTCTTTTCATAACCACTGCGGATTCATTGTGGGAAATTTCAGCACCTCGTGAAGGTTTCTGCGCTCCCCTCCACATGACTTGTACTGTAAATGCTGTGGGATTTCCACAGCGGTTCCAGCAACACAAACTCTGCAGCATCTCCGGCCCGTGCAAGGGCAGCCCAAGACTTCTTTGCTATTTTACAGTGTGAAGTCACTTACCTGATAAGTTCCACGAATTAGCCCCGTACCCGGCCCACCTCTCCCCTTGCAAATAGTGCAGAGGGGCGGAGAGGAGGCAGAGAGGGGGCGGGAGCTCAGTTCCTGCTCCTGGCTCTTCCATCCCCCCCCCCCCTGCACACGAGGACAACGTATATCGGCTCAGCGTGAAAACCGAGCCGATATACGTTCGTGGGAATGCAGCCTTCTCGTGAGATGTTTCTACACCATAATTGGAGTCACCTGCGGTAAATTCATCTGATTAGACACAAAAGACACTCGCCTCCCATCTATATCAGGTCTCACTGGTCACAATGCATATCAGAGTCAAAACCAAGAAGGACAGAACTGCCTGTAGAGCTCAGAGACAGGATTGTGTGGAGGAACAGATCTGGAGAAGCTACAAACACATCTCTGTTGCCCTGAAAGTTCCCAAGAGCCCAGTGACCTCCATAATACTTACATAGAAGAGCAACCAGGAGTCTTCCTAGAGCCGCCGAGCCCCAAACTTGTAAGAGAGGTGACCAAGAACCCAACAGTTACTCTAGCTGAGCTCCAAAGATCTTGTGTGCAGATGGGAGAAACTTCCAGAAGGTCAACCATAACTGCAGACTTCACCAATCTGGGATTTATGGTGGAGGGGCCAGAAAGAAGCCTCCTCGGTAAGACACATGGAAGCCCCGGAGTTACTGAAAAGACCCTAAAGGACCCTCAGACTGCAGGAAACAAGATTCTTGGCTCTGATGGCACCAAGTTGGAACCTTTTGGCCTCTAAGGCCCAATGTCCACGTGTGGATTTTATTTATAAAATCCGCACATGGCCGCTGCACGGGAGTTCCGTGCATCTTGCTGCCAATAGGGATGCATTAGCATCCGTAGGGCAGCTAAAAGCATGCGCATGGGATTTCTTCCCGACGTGCAGGTCACAGCATGCTCCATTTCCCTGCAGGTCTCCAGTACAAACGGCCCCTGTGGCTTCCATTGCAGCCTATGGAAGCCGTTCGTGTCCGCAGCACAGCCGCAGCTATTTTTGTGCTGTGCCGTGGATACACAGGAGAGCAGGAGTTTAAAAAAAAACCCAGTGCATGGCGCATGGCGCATGCACATGGCAAGTTGCTGGCGTGCCGAGCACATCTACCGGCCAGAAGCAAGAAGATCCGGCCAGCACATCGGAGAGTCCCACCGCCTCCGGAGAGGTGAGTATAATGTCTTCAGGAACCACTGATCACCTGCCCAATACCATCCCTACAGTGACACCTGGTGGTTGCAGCATAATGCTGGGGGAGGGGAGACTGGTCAGGGTGGATGGAAACCAGGCACTGCTCATCACTTGCCTAATACCATCTGTACAGTGAAGCTGGGTGGTGGAGCATCATGTTGGGGGAGGAGTGACTGGTCAGGGTGGGTGGAAACCACTCGCCGCTCATCACCTGCCAATACCATCTGTACAGTGAAGCCTGCTGGTGAAGCATCCTGTTGGGGGAGGAGAGACTAGGCAGGGTGCGTGGAAACCAGGCGCAGCTCATCACCTGCCCAATACCATCCTTACAATGAAGCCTGGTGGTGGCAGCATCATGCTGGTAGACGGAAGACCGGTCATACTATAGTGACACCTGGTGGTGGAGCGTCGTGCTGGTGGAGGGGAGACCAGTCAGGGTGGATGAAAACCAGATGCCACTTATCACCTGCCCAATACCATCCCTACAGTGAAGCCTGGTGGTGGAGCATCATGCTGGGGGAGGAGATAGCGGTCAGGGTGGGTGGAAACCAGGCGCCGCTCATCACCTGCCAATACCATCTCTACAGTGAAGCCTGCTGGTGGAGCATCATGTTGGCGGGGGAAGACTAGTCAGAGTGGGTGGAAACCAGGCGCTGCTCATTACCTGCCCTATACCATTCCTACAGCCTGGTGGTGGCAGCATTATGCTAGTAGACGGGAGACCGGTCATACTATAGTGACACCTGGTGGTGGAGCATCATGCTGGGGGAGGTGAGACCGGTCAGGGTGGATGGAAACAACTCTTTAATGCCCGCATTGACTTCCAGCACATTATTACTGCCGGCTAGATCTTCCCAGACGAGTTTCCTCACATGAACAAATTCTTTGAACACGCTTAAAAGATATTTTTCAGTGACAAACAGAAGTGTCCTCGGGGAGAAAGTGGCACAGGGGACCCCAACAGATGGGTGACGTAACTATGGAAACATCTTCTGCCAGAGACCAACACGGAGGAACAAAACGCAGCGATATCCCAATGTTAGAAGACATAAGATGAGCGGGAATTCATTTATTATCAGCTGCAAATCTGAAATAGCAGAAAATTTATCAGCGTAAAAATATCCTAAAATAACAAATATCAAGCGGCGGGACGTGATATATACTTCATGTCCATCAGAGAAATATGACACCCACAGAATGGCCATTTATTAGAGACGCCCATCTAGTGGTGCATTGGACGTCCTTTGGCCTTCAGAACTGCAGCCATTCATTGTGGCTTCCATCCACAGGTATTTGAGGACCTGGGTGCGCAAAGAAAACCTTCCGCGCACCATTACTGCACCTTGACCAGCTGACAGGAAGGGGTCATAGGTTCATGCTGCTTGCGCCAAATTCAGACCTCCCATCAGCAATAGAAATCTGTCTCCATCTGACCAGGAGGTGTTTTTCCGCTGCTCAGTGATACACGTTTTGCGCTCTTTCGCCCGCTGGAGTCTCAACTCTCTGTTTCTCTTAGAAACAATGGCGCTACAGAGATCTCTCCCATCATCTATTATACCCAAAACTGCTCTGTGCACTTCCCCTGCCGCTCTCCCATCATGTCTCCTGCAGCCTGCTGTGCGCTTCCACAGCGCTCAATTCTGCCCTGCCTGCTCTGCCACTGTATGTGTCCCTGGCGGCCAACGATTCTCAGATGCTTTTACTTATCTCCGCGGACGATGCTGTCAGTGCCTCCTACACAGCTGCCGACAACAGTGCAATTTTCCTGCAGTACCTTTGGCAGATGCTAGGTTCTGCTGTCCCACGAAATGAGCGCCGCCAGCTCCGCTGACAACTGCACTCACACACAGAGCCGGACCGTCTTCTGGGTCGCGGGGACTGCCTGACAGGTAGGCCCGCCAGCGGTAACACATTTACAGCCGGGGGCATTACTGGGAGCACAAAGGGCATTGGGGAGCTAACAGCCAATCAGCTGCTGTGGGCGAACCCTATACCTCACACAACACTATCCCAGGTCTCCATTTTTCTGGTGGAGACAAGATACAACAGTACCCTATTATACCCAAAACTGTAACAAGTGGGCGCTCTAATAACTATGTATAGATATATCAGGGGTCATCATCCATTTATACTCAGTAGTGCAGATGTAGGGCAGGTGTAGGGCAGGCGTATTGCAGACGTAGGGCAGGTGTGGTGGAGGTGTACTGCAGGCGTAGGGCTGGTGTAGGACTGTTGTAGGGCAGATGTAGTGCAGGAGTAGGGCCAGTGTAGGGCAAGTATGGTGCAGGTATAGAGCTGGTGTAGGACCAGTGTAAGACTGTTGCAGGGCTGGTGTAGGGTAGATGTAGTGCAGGTGTACAGCAGGCGTAGGGCAGGTATATTGCAGGACTAGGGCCGGTGTAAGGCAGGAGTACTGCAGGTATAAGTCAGGTGTAGGGCTGGTGTAGCACTGTTGCATGGCAAGTGTGGTACAGGTGTAGGGCAGATGTAAGACTGTTGCAGAACAGGTGTAGTGCAGGCGTAGGGCTGGTGTAGGACTGTTGCAAGGAAGGTGTAGGGCATATGTAGTGCAGGAGTAGGGCCGGCGTGGTGCAGGTGTAGTGCAAGCGTTGGGCAGCTGTAGGGCTGATGTAAGACTATTGCAGGGCAGGTGTAGGGCAGATGTTGTACAGGACTAGGGCCGGTGTACGGCAGGTGTAGTGCCAGCGTAGGGTTGGTGTAGGACTGTTGCAGGGCAGATGTAAGGCTGGTGTAGAGCATGAGTAATGCAGGCGTAGGGCTGATGTAACACTGTTGCAGGGCAGGTGTGGTACAGGTGTAGTTCAGGCGTAGGGCCGGTGTAGGGCAAGTGTGGTGCAGGTGTAGTGCAAGCATTGGGCAGCTGTAGGGCTGATGTAGGACTGTTGCAGGGCAGGTGTAGGGCAGATGTTGTACAGGACTAGGGCCGGTGTACGGCAGGTGTGGTGCAGGTGTAGTGCAGGCGTAGGGTTGGTGTAGGACTGTTGCAGGGCAGATATAAGGCTTGTGTAGGGCAGATGTAGTGCAGGTGTGGGGCAGGTTTATTGCAGGAGTAGGGCCGGTGTAGAGCAGGACTAATGCAGGCGTAGGGCTGATGTAACACTGTTGCAGGGCAAGTGTGGTGCAGGTGTAGATCAGGCGTAGGGCTGGTGTAGGACTGTTGCGGGGCAGGTGTGGTTCAGGTTTAGGGTAGATGTAGGACAGGAGTAGGGCTGATGTAGCACTGTTGCCGGGCAGGTGTAGTGCATGCGTAGGACTGTTGCAGGGCAGATGTGGTGTAGGTGTAGTTCAGATGTAGGACTGTTGCAGGGCAGGTGTGGTGCGGGTGTAGGGCAGGTGTGGTGCGGGTGTAGGGCAGGTGTGGTGCGGGTGTAGTGCAGATGTAGGACTGTTGCAGGGCAGGTGTGGTGCGGGTGTAGGGCAGGTGTGGTGCGGGTGTAGGGCAGGTGTGGTGCGGATGTAGGGCAGGTGTGGTGCAGGTGTAGTGCAGATGTAGGACTGTTGCAGGGCAGGTGTGGTGCGGGTGTAGGGCAGGTGTGGTGCGGGTGTAGGGCAGGTGTGGTGCAGGTGTAGTGCAGCAGTAGGGCAGATGATGGAGCTGGTGTGGGACTGTTGCAGGGCAGGTGTGGTGCGGGTGTAGGGCAGGTGTGGTGCAGGTGTAGTGCAGATGTAGGACTGTTGCAGGGCATGTGTGGTGCAGTAGGGCTGAAGTTCAACAATGTAGCATTGTCATATATAATAATGGGGTCACACGAGTGAATGCGTATTTGTGCCACATTTTTGCACATCTGGCGTTGCACATTTGCATACACAACAGTGATTTTAATGTACTTTTTGTGCGCATAAAAAAGGCCAGCGATGCTCTCAGCCATTGAAAGTATACAATTGGTTTAAGGACTTCAAGATGCGCCTCAAAATGCGCAGGAAACAGAGCGTGCTGCGTTTGTTTTTGTGCGGCACAATTGCAAAATACGTGCTTCTGAAATCAATGGTTTTCATTTTTTGCGTATAATGCGAGAAAAGGTTTTGTGCCCAAATACACCCGTATGACAGCGGCCTGAGGGTTGTTTTACGCAGCGAGTGCGATATTGGCCCAAACAATTCAGACTGATATTGCGCTTGTAAGCCTGTGATTTTCAACGCAATTGATGTGATTTCTGAGAAAAACGTGTCACGGTCTGCGCACATGAAATGCACATGTTAATTCAATAAGAAAAAGCTAAAAAATGGCGTTGCGGATGCGATGCGATTCTTTTCTTGCTTCCATATTGGGTGATATCGGTCAAATAACAGATGCGATTTTTTTTATTTATTTATTTTTTTTTGCGCAACCACAGTCTACATAAAAAACGCACGTGTGAAAACCGCAACCTGTTTTCATGGGTGTGTGTTCAGTCAGAAAAAGTCCGGACAGCCCACGGACAAAAAATACGCCTGTGTGAACGGGCTCCTAGGTTTATTCACACAACGTGCGATTTCACTGCATGTGAATGTTCCGTCTATATGCGTTGCATGTTTCCGTTTTTCTGTCCGTATGTGATCCGTGCGTCATTTGTTTTCTTGTGCAGAAGGAGGCCCAATTTTTTTTCTATCACGGCTGAGCAATATTCACCATTTTTCGGCGCACACATTACCTTGCTCCGTGAAACAGTCCTGAACAGGACGCGCTGCGTTTTTTTGCGGGGAACATCAGGCGGTGTAAATACGTTGCCTGTGAGGACAGTCCTCCCGACTGTTACAGGGCACCAAAAATACGCCCGTGTGAATAAAGCCCTAAAATAGTTGTGCGCCAACAAGCTGCAGACAAATGGCGCGCGTTCTTTTGTCGCCGTGTACCATATTTGGCTGCCCTACAACAAGAACCGGTAAACATATCGACCGATTGTCTTTATTCGATTTTTTTTCTAATTAAATTGTCGCTTGTGTGTCCTTCTGTCGGTGTACAATATGGATTCGGCGCGTTGGAAGGATGAGGACTCACATGGCCGCACCTCGCCCACTAATAATGGGGGAGGGGAGGGGCTGGGATGACCCCAGGCAGCCTTCCCTCCCCCACCGCCTCTATAATCATCTTTCTCCATTTTATTCACATTCTTCGCCTTTTTACTGGAAAGGGTCCACAACAGGCGACCCCCGTGGCGGCAGCTCATGTACTGCACTTATTACATGGGGTTATTACCCCCTCGCTGGTCAGGACCCCCATCCTGCGACCCCCAGCACAAGGCAGCAGGCACATCTCTGCCTGCACAACCCCCAAAGCCTCAGCACTGGCCAGCTCCCAGAATCCTTTGCCAGAGCCCAGGCAGCCGTTGCTATGGCGATGGTGGGGCAGAGCCGCTGCTCTGCTGCAGCTGGGGAGCGGCTGACAAGCGCTGGCCTCGGCGAGAAGCGTGCAGAGCAGCTGGTGGGCAGCATGCAAGCGGGCGCATAGAGGCGAACACCCGGCATGGAAACGTGTTCAGACATGACCGATTGTCCAAGATGAGAAAGTTGCTGCGTGTTGCTTTCTAGGTGGTTTCGTTAAAATATCGCCCGTTGCATCGCGTTCGCAGGCTGCTACGATTTTTATGTGAATGTTATTTTTTTTACTATTGTATTATTTTTTTTTTTTTACTTATTTTTTATTTTACTATTTATACTTTTTTTTTTACTTTCAGCAGCGCCGGCGTATCGCGGCATCACCGAATTGATGGTAGGCGGTTTTTACAGGATAACGGCTCACATCACCCCATGTTAAAAGCACACTGGCGAGCGCGATATCAGCCCAAGATCACGCCCGTCCATCTGTAGGCTAGTTACACCCTGGCAATCACGAATTTGCCGCAAGAAAATCGCGTCAAAGTCGCATCTGTGTTCCCGCAACTTTTGAGCATCAGCAATGCTTTTCTTTAGGATAATCGTGCGTTGCATCTCTGCCGGCCATAATGAAATTGCACGAATTTTTAGCGCAAAAGTTGTCTCCTTTTTAGCGCATTTCACAACGCACGAATTTGCGATTGTCAGGCAATGCGTTTTTAACATTAGAAAGACCTATCGACTTTCACAATAAAAAAGTCGCCTGATTTCACGGCGAGCGGCAGCGATCCGATGCGAGATGATTCTCAAGAGAAAGCATCGTTGACGCTCAAAAATTGCGGGAACAAAGACATGATTTTCTCGCGACAAAATCGCCATCGCCTGTGTGAAACTAGTTAAAAATGGCGTAAGGGCTCCGTCACACTGGTGAGATCGCACAATTTCCTCGCGATGCGAGGGTGAGTGAAGACGCATGTTTATGAGACCAATGATTTTCAATGGTTTTATTACCCCCTGCGATGTTTTCGCGATGTTGTGTGAAAAAAAATCGCAGCATTTCCTTTCTTTTTGCGATTTCGCAGCAGCGCCGGCCTCATTGAAAACAATGGGAGAACATCGCGATCTCCTGCCGCGGCCCTGATAGCTGCGTCAGGGGATTCCTTCAGCCCCACTGGGAAGGGAGGTTGTTTTCACATGAAACGCCTCTTTATCCAGGGGTTTCACATGGGTGGCGAGGGTGATATCAGGCCGTGAATCATGCCCTCGCCAGTGTGCAGGAGCCCTTACAAGCACAGTACCGCGCTCACCTGTGTAAGTATGGCCTTTCATCATGTGAGTTTTGCGTGTTGAGAGACGCATTAAACTCGCGCAGAAATAGACCGCAAGTGTATTTCTGCGTCATTTTTTTCTTGCGGCGATGCTACGGGATAGAAAAATTGTGGCATGTCCTATTTTTCTGTGTTTTGGCAGGAAATTCGCCAATTATTTCCTTTGGGTGAATTAAAAATGGCGCTGCATGCAAGTTTTATGCGAGTACAATTAGATTTTTTTTTAAAATTTTTTCCTAATGAAGTAATATGTGATTTTTATGCACCTGAAAATCGCGTGTACCATGATGCAGTGCAAAATGCAGCGGACTGGCAGCGAAAATAGCGCATGTCATTGTAGCCTACGGCCGCGCTCACACCAGTGTGTGCAGCACTTCCCTTGTGTGTATCTACCGCTGACTGATCCACATACACTACCTTGGCGTGTAAAACGTGCCAAAATAGAGCATGTCACCTTTAGGCTGGGTTCACACAGGGCGGATTTGCCGCGGTTTTGCCGCGCGGAATTTCGACGCAGCAAATCCGCCCGCGGCCGCTAATCTCGGGATTAGCCAGCCATGTGGACGAGATTTCTCAGAAATCTCGTCCACACGGGACGGCCAATTCGCTGCGGTAAGTCAGGTTGGAACCGCTGCTGCGGCCGCCGCAGCCGCGGTTTCAAAATATGCAGCATGTCTATTTATCTTTTCTTTCCGCCGCGGCCGCGCTCTCCTCTATGGGAGCGCCGGCCGCAGCGGAAAGGAAAGTGGCCGGGCCGCTTCAAAGCCGCCGCGGGTTCTCCCGGCGGAAATCTCGCGGTTTTTGCTGCGGCCAAACAGCGGGATTTCCGCCGGGCATACGCCCAGTGTGAACCCAGCCATATGTAGCATGCGCATTTAACGCACGGGCAGTATTGCGCAAAACCCTCACGTGTGATACGCGATAAATAATCGCACCAATGGCCCAAGAGCTGATGTAGTAGGCCGGAGCACGCAGCGCTGTAGTCGCTCCGCCCACATTAAAGACGTGTGAATGATCTGTTCTCAGTGTCAGACTTTCTGATTTCCTAACGCCATTTTCTTTCGCATTTCGGTTGGTTCAGCGCCCGTCTGGGTGTATAAAGCAATTTACCAGATTGTCTTTTCTCAATCAGCGCTGGACGGTTGTAAAGCGTATTCCCATCTGTGACTTTTCTGGCACACTCAGAGGCACTGAGCGAGCGCCGAACGACTTGCAAAAACGTCAATTGGCGCATGTTCCTGGCAGGAAATCTCCAGTTGTAAGAGGACCTTCAGTCCTTTCACTAACGACCAATAAGCATAAAACTGATTGATAAAGACTCGTAGATGCAAAAATCCAGCCTGTCTGAGTCACTGAAGGAAGGTCAGCGAGCGCGCGCCATTTTATGAGCTAAATGATGGTGGAAATCGGAATAATGGCGACCCTGTCATTTTGATATTACTATGCTCTATGGAGCAAAAATAATAAATAAATAGCGCATCATCTAACAACCCGTTCACACATCCACAACTCACATCGAACAGCATAGGGACAAACATCCGTGAACACAAATATTGGAAGTGTCAATAAACTCTAAGGGCTTGTGTGTGTTACACAGACAGCCCATGCAGGGGCGCTCTTACCACTAGGCGACCTCAGATAACCGGCCCTGGGGTACATGGATAATAATACTACTGGGGGTCACTATAACTACTGGGGCCACTAAGGGGGCCACTTATTATTGGGGCCACTATAACTACTGGGGCCACTGTTACTAATGGAATAACAATGTGGGTCACTATAACTACTGGGGCCACTAAGGGGGCCACTATAACTACTGGGGCCACTGTTACTAATGGAATAACAATATGGGTCACTATAACTACTGGGGCCACTAAGGGGGCCACTTATTATTGGGGCCACTACTGGGGTCACTATAACTACTAGGGCCACTAAGGGGACACTATATCTACTGGGGTTAATATAACTGTCACTTCCGACAAGTCTCAGTGCTTCTAATACGAGTTGGGTATCTTGTGTACTGGTGCTGGACCCATTATAGCCAATCAGGCTGCTCGGGTGGCTGTTTTTCCCACGGATCGGTGGTCCATGTGAAAAACAAAATTACAGCAAAATTTTAGTCAAAATCTGCACCAAATGGTTGGGGGGTTTGCTACAGAGTTTCAGCAGCGATCATTCTGCAACAAATCTGTCCTGTATGAACATGCCCCAAAGGTATCTTAATACAGAGAAGGTGCCCAAGAGGAACATATACTAATGGACCATTTTATGTCAGAAAAGACTGTAAGCTCTTGGGCACAACCCTGCTAAGAGCAGACTGCACACCTGATATATATGCTCACCAGCCATCATCACTATTGGTTGGCGTTACGTCTCCATTGGATACCGCTCTACTGATGGACGTATCCAATTCAGATTCCCAATACCAGACTTCCCCTTCTGTGCAAGTTTCTAGATGATTCATTGAAAGGATTAGATTTGTTTGATGTCCTCGTGAGCCATCCAACGACCGCTTAACCCGGCCTCAACCCCACTACCTACTGATCTGTCTCTCATCCAACGATCGCTCATCCCAGCCTCAACCCTACTATCTGCTGATATGTCTGTCATCTGACGACCCCTCATACTGGCCATAATGCCACTGTCTGCTGATCTGTCTGTCATCCGACGACCGCTTATCCTGGCCATAATGCTACTGACTCCGGATCTGTCTCTCATCCAACGACCGCTCATCCCAGCCAGAACCCCACTGTCTGCTGATCTGTCTGTCATCCAATAACTGCTCATCCCAGCCTCAACCCCACTGTCTGCTGATCTGTCTGACATCCAATAACTGCTCATCCCAGCCATAACCCCACTGTCTGCTGATCTGTTTGTCATCCAACGATCGCTTAACCCGGCCTCAACCGCACTACCTACTGATCTGTCTGTCATCCAACGATCGCTTAACCCAGCCTCAACCCCACTGTCTGCTGATCTGTCTGTCATCCAACAACTGCTCATCCCAGCCATAACCCCACTGTCTGCTGATCTGTTTGTCATCCAACGACCGCTCATCCGAGCCTCAACCCCACTGTCTGCTGATCTGTCTGTCATCCAACAACTGCTCATCCCAGCCAGAACCCCACTGTCTGCTGATCTGTCTGTCATCCAACGACCGCTCATCCCAGCCTCAACCCCACAGCCTGCTGATCTGTCTATCATCCAATGACCGCTCATCCCAGCCTCAACCCCACTGTCTGCTGATCTGTCTGTCATCCAACAACTGCTCATCCCAGCCTCAACCCCACTGTCTGCTGATCTGTCTGTCATCCAACAACTGCTCATCCCAGCCTTAACCCCACTGTCTGCTGATCTGTTTGTCATCCAACGACCGCTCATCCCAGCCTCAACCCCACTGTCTGCTGATCTGTCTGTCATCCAACAACTGCTCATCCCAGCCTCAACCCCACTACCTACTGATCTGTCTGTCATCCAACAACTGCTCATCCCGGCCATAACCCCACTGTCTGCTGATCTGTCTGTCATCTGATGAACACTCATCCCAACCGCCTACTGATCTGTCTGTCATCCAACAACCACTAATCCCAGCCTCAACCCCACTGTCTGCTAATCTGCTGACATTCAATGGGATGACCGCTCATTACAGCCTCAACCCCACTGCCTGCGGATCTGCAAAAACAAATCTTGTTATTTGTACAGTGCCAATTTACTCTGCGGCAATTTAAGTAATTCATTTATTACCCCCCTACCACCAAGCTGGGCACTCATTTTACCAACCTTGAAAGGATGAAATGCTGAGTCAACCTTGAGCTGGCTACCTGAACATTGAAGGATTTAACTCACAACCTTCAGGTGGTGAGTGAGGGCTTAGGACTGCATTTCTGCTGCCTTAATATTCTGCACTACACAAGGCTCAATACAATGTAATCCAATAGACACTCATCCCAGCCTCAACCCCACTGCTTGCTAATGTCTGTCACCCGATGGACACTCATCCCAGCCTTAACCCCACTGCCTGCTGATGGGCGCTCATCCCAATTGCCTGCTGATCTGTCATTTGATGGGCGCTCAGCCCAGCCTCAACCCCACTGTCTGCTGATTTGCCAGTCATCCGATAACCACTCATCCTGGCTTCAACCCCACTGCCTGCTAATCAGTCTATCATGTGATGGCTGCTCATCCTGGTCTCAACCCTTGATCTGTCTTTCATCCAGCAGCCGCTCATCCGGGCCTCCACCCCTGAAATGTCTGTCATCCAACGGCCGCTTATGCTGGTTACAACCCCACTGCCTGCTGATATGTCAGTCATCCGAAGGCCACTCATCCAGGCCTCAACCCCACTGCCTGCTGATGTAGGTTATCCAACGGCTGCTCATTGCGGCCTCAACCCCACTGTCTGCTGATCTGTCTGCAATCCGATGGCCGCTCATCCCAGCCTCAACCCCACTGTCTGCTGATCTGTCTGCAATCCGATGGCCGCTCATCCTGGCCTCGACATCACTGTCTGCTCATCTGTCTGTCACCTGATGGACGCTCATTCCAGCCTAAACCCCACTGCCTACTGATCTGTCTGTCATCAGATGAACGCTCATCACAGCCTCAACCCTATCGCCTACTGATGTCTGTCATCCAACGGCTGCTGATCTGTCTTTGATCCGACGGCTGTTCATCCCAGCCTAAACCCCACTGCCTGCTGATCTGTTAAAAAAATAAATCTTGTTATTTGTATAGCACCAACTTACTCTGCAGCAATTTATTACCCCCCCCCCCTAACCCACTGGGTACTCATTTTACTTATCTCAGAAGGATGGCTTAACCTTGAGCCAAATACCTGAACCATTCAGGGATTGAACTTGCAACCTTCAGGTTAGAACTGCATTTCTGTTGCTTTAACACTTTACACCACACAAGGCTCAATCCAAGATAATCCCATGGACACTCATTCAACCCCACTGCCTGCTGATTTGTTATCTGATGGACGCTCATCCCGGCCTCAACCCCACTGCCTGCTGATCAGTCTGTCATCTGATAGCCACTCATCCCAGTCTCAACCCCACAGCCTGCTGATTCGTCTTCCTATGGATGCTCATCCAGGCCTCAACCCCACTGCCTGCTGATCTGTCTGTCATCCAACGACCGCTAATCCCAGCCTCAACCCCACTGTCTGCTAATCTGTCTGACATTCGATAGCCGCTCATCCTGGCTTCAACCCCACAGCCTGCTGATAATAATAATTTGTATAGCGCCAACTTATTCCGCAGCGCTTTCTACTGACGTCTGTCATCCGATGGCCGCTCATCTCGGCCTCAATGCCACTGCCTGCTGATCTGAAAAAAAATAAATAAATCCTGGTTTTTGTATAGCGCCAATTTACCCAGCAATTTAGGTAATTTATTTATTACCTCCCACCAAGCTGGGTACTCATTTAATTGATCTCTGAAGGATGGCTCAACCTTAAACCAAACACCTGAACCATTCAGGGATTAATTTTGCAACCTTCAGGTTAGGACTACATTTCTGCTACTTTAACCCTTCGCACCACACGAGGCTCAATCCAATGTAATCCCATGGACACTCATTCCAGCCTCAACCCCACTACCTGCTGTTGTCTGTCATCCAATGGATGCTCATCCCGGCCTCAACCCCACTGTCTGCTGATGTATGTCATCCGATGAACGCTCATCCTGGCCTCAATTCCACTATTTACTGATCTGTCTGTCATCTGATAGATGCTCATCCCAGCCTCAGCCCCACTGTCTGCTGATCTGTTATCCGACAGCCACTAATTACGGCCTCATCCACACTGCCTTCTGATCTGTCTTATCAACCAACGGACGCTCATCCTGGCTTCAACCCCACAGCCTGCTGATCTATCTGTTATTCAATGGACGCTCATCCTGGCTTCAACCCCACAGCCTGCTGATCTACCTGTCATCCAATGGACGCTCATCCCAGCCTCAACCCCACAGCCTGCTGATCTACCTGTCATCCAATGGACGCTCATCCCAGCCTCAACCCCACTGCCTGTTGATTTGTAAGAAAAAAAATTCTTATATATCATCAACTTATTTCACAGCAATTTAGGTAATTTATTTATTACTCCCCACCAAGGTGGGCACTTATTTTACCAACCTTGAAAGGATGGAATGCTGAGTCAACCTTGAGGCAGCTACCTGAACCATGCAGTAATTGAACTTACAACCTTCAGGTCATGAGTAAGAACTTAGGACTGTATTATTGCTGCCTTAACACTTTGCACCACATGAGGCTCAGTACAATGCAATCCCATGGACACTCATCCCAGCCTTAACCCCACTGCTTGCTAATGTCTGTAATCCGATGGATGCTCATCCCAGCCTCAAACCCACTGCTTGCTGATCTGTCATCTAATGGGCGCTCATCCCGGCCTCAACCCCAATGCCTGCTGATCAGTCTATCATGCGATGGCTGCTCTTCCCGGCCTCAACCCTTGATCTGCCTGTCATCCAGCAGCTGCTCATCCTGGCCTCAACCTATGATCTGTCTGTCATCCGACGGCCACTCATTCTGGCCACAACCCCACTGCCTGCTGATCTGTCATCTGATGGACACTCAACACAGCCTCAACCCCACTGCCTGCTGATCTGTCATCTGATGGACACTCAACACAGCCTCAACCCCACTGCCTGCTGATCTGTCTGTCATCTGATGGACACTCATCCTGTCCTCAACCCCACTGCCTGCTGATCTGTCATCCGACAGCCGCTCATTCCGGCCTCATCCCCACTGCCTCCTGATCTGTCTTATCATTTAATGGACGCTCATCCCAGCCTCAACCCCACTGCCTATTTATCTGTAAAAAAAAAATTAAAAAAGTCTTAGATAGCATCAACTTATTCCACAGCAATTTAGGTAATTTATTTATTACTTCCTACCAAGGTGGGCACTTATTTTACCAACCTCAGAAGGATGGAACACTGAGTGAACCTTGAGTGGGCTATCTCAACCATGCAGGAATTGAACTCACAACCTTCTGGTCACAAGTGAGAGTTTAGGATTGCATTTCTGCTGCTTTAACACTTTTCACCACACAAGGCTCAATACAATGTAATCCGATGGACACTCATCCAAGCCTCAACCCCACTGCCTGCTTACCTGTCATCTGATGGGCGCTCATCCCGGCCTCAACCCCACTGCCTGCTGATTTGCCTGTCATCCGATAGCCACTCATCCTGGCCTCAACCCCACTGCCTGCTTACCTGTCATCTGATGGGCGCTCATCCCAGCCTCAACCCCACTGCCTGCTGATCAGTCTGTCATCTGATAGGCGCTCATCCCGGTCTGCTGATTTGTCATCCTATGGATGCTCATCCCGACCTCAACCCCACTGCCTGGTGATCTGTCTGTCATCCCATGGATGCTCATCTTGGCCTCAACCCCACTGCCTGCTGATCTATCATCTGACGGCCGCTCATCCCAGCCTCAACCCCACAGCCAGCTCTGTAAAAAAAAATTGTTATATAGCACCAACTTATTCTGCAGCAATTTAGGTAATTTATTTATTACCACCCACCATGGCGGGCACACATTTTACAAACCTTGAAAGGATGGAACACTGAATCAACCTTGAGCTGGCTACCTGAACCATGCAGTAATTGAACTTACAACCTTCAGGCCACTTTTCCCGACCTCAACCCTTGATCTGCCTGTCATTCAACGGCCACTCATCCTGGCCACAAACCCACTGCTTGCTATCTGTCATCTAATGGACACTCATCCCAGCCTCAACCCCACTGCCTGCTGATCTGTCTGTCATCTGATGGACACTTGATCTGGATTATGATTTTCTCCAGCAGGCTTTTGGGGTATTTTGTCGCTTTCCTAATTATATATTGTGTGCACACTTCGTCGACCAGAATCAGGCACAAATGCTTGTCTAAAACCGGGAGAGTCTCTACAATGTGTAGAGGCTCAGGCCTTTTATTATAACACATGACAACCGCCCTTTAATGGGCGTGCAACAGATTACATCAGTAACATATAAGATTCTCATTTGTTGGATCATATAGAATCCCCCACCTCTCTGCCCACCCCCTTCCAAGTGTTGAGGCAGCATGGACTTTTGTCCTAGCTGAAGTCATCTCCCTGTAGTGATGAATCATTGTTTACCTAGCTTCAGGATGAGGAGTGGAAGGGGGCTAGGTAAACACTCAGTATTAAACACAGGATATACACGACACTATGGCCCTTTAACTCTTAGAAACTGGTTGAGCAACTTCTATGTACTTAGAGCAAATACATCACCCATCCATTGGCTAGCAAATACTATGATTAGATTGTGTGTGTGTCCTTTAGACTCCACAGAGCTTAGAGTCATTACAACAGCAAAATACATTTGGGTTATATTAATCGATAGACATTTTATAAATAATCATCATGTCTATCACAATCCCCCCTTAAAATGTCTATCCTCTAATTCTCTATCTAATTTTCACAGTTTTCTGCGCCTATAACTGGAGCGCGTTGAAGGTTCGTTTTAGGGTCTTCAAGGGGGTGTAGGACTTGTCCACTCCTTCTGGGGATGCATCCAGCAAACTCATGGTGGGAGCGGCTTTTCCAGCATCAGTTTCACAGGTCTCTCTGACACAGGGGATAACACAGCAGACTAGAACAGAAAAGGTAACCATCAGTTCACATACAACAGCGACGCCCGTCTGTGCCAGGATCCTTTACCACCCGCTCATCCATGGCGAGTGCTGGTCCCAAAAGTTAGCTCTTTTTAGTCAGTGCGGTCAGCCTCTTAATGGCAACTGCATCTTTACCCGCGGGTCACGTGTCGTCTAGGATGTAGGTACAACAAGTCTCCCCTATCATCTTTACAGACACTCCCCTTTTTAGCTAAAGTCATATCTAAGGTCACTCTATTTTAAAAAAAGTCATAGTCGAGGTAGGTCCTATTGGTCGACTAGTCCCTATAAGGCGTCTCTAGTATAATTTATAAACCACTGCTAATTATAATAAACATAATTAATCCAGTCAACATTTATTTACCATAATGATCAGGAAAATGGACTCGAATCTAGTTTTAACTTGGTCTCTAATTTTTAAAACTTGTCAGGTACCCCCCTTGGCTATCCTATGACGTTAATTTATACGTGTAGATCAAAACTACCACCAGGGGTCTCTCTTCTCGCTCTAGCATAATGTTACAATACTAGTAGTGTGCACAGGCACGCACGGTGTGGGACTCCCTAATCTTCACCCACACCAATGTCCCTCCTGGAGATAGTCCTAATGGTGAACACGTCCAGGTCGCCTCACCCTTGCGTCAGGGTTTTCCCACTGCCCGTAAGTCCCTACTCCTAGGAGGGGGGGGATCCCTACCTTACCTCAGAGGGAGGCCATGGATTCCCTGGGCTCATTTCCGGGCATCCATACCCTCTATCTGTACAGGGTGTGCCCTCGCCGGAACCTAAGGTCTTCTGCACTATCCCTTGGCAAATGGGAATTCCACTGACAATCCATCTTAGGAGATCGGGGCAGGCACAGTACTAGTACATTTCTCCTTTTCTTTGGTAGCATATGTGGTTGGCATTATCGGAACTGGCTCTTCATCTGTTTTAAACAAGGGAAATATTGCTGTCTGACAGGATGTGGAGGAGCATAAGGGCTTTACTAAGGCACACTCCCCTGTCCAATTACCCTCCAGGCGGGTCCTCTACCTCATGTCTCCACAAAGCCAGTAAACGTCTCCTAAGGACTGGACCTGATTCTGCATCTATTCCCCTCCTATCATACTGTAGGAGGAGCAATACCCGTTGGTGAGTTCCCCAAAAATCTCCCTCCACCCTGCCTATTTGCCTGGCAGGTGTAGTTTCCAGGGTAGTCAGTAATACTCTCTCCGATGCAAAACACTTAAGTAGTTATAGAGTATTCCTTCTTCCATTTCTCACGGACAGTGTAATTAGCGGAAATGTTCGTGAAGAGACTAATAAACCACTCTTCAGCATCTACAGGGAGATTTAGGGGGACCATCCCCGAGTGTGGTAGGGCACTACCGCACACGCAACAGTTAGACTTGTTGCTCCTGTTAGCATTGTACCTCATCAACTCCAACCAGAGATTCTGGTCAGAGTAGCCAGTCGCTACTGTCAAGGTGTCCTCAAAAAGTAGGGTCGGCTATGATCATCATGTTCGTCAAGGTCTTTATCTTACGGCGAGGGGGTTAATTATGGGCACGGGACTAAGTGAAGGCTTCCATTCGGCTGCATCTACCATACCCCTTATTTTAAACTTCCCTAAGGGATCTATCCTCCCGTACCGGTATGTCCCCAGACTATAAGTCTCCCCCGTCCCCCGGGCTTGGATCTCCCATGGTTAATGTAAAAACCGCATTAAAACCAAGCAACATACTAAGTTCAGCCTTCCAATACCTGCTGTCCTTATTATTCTCAAGGAGGGTTATACGACTAATTAGGGATTTCCCGCTCTTATCTTTCTTATTTAAGGCACTTCGCGGTTTATAGGACTAGTCTGTTCCTGCGTTCCATCCCACTAATCCCTAATAACGGCAGTCTTCTCCCCAGACGTTATCAGTGGCGCAAACATATTGTATTCCCCGGGTATATGAGTCATATAACCAGCTGGACTGAGCTAAATCTGGCCTGCGGTGGGATCTTGCGCCTAGACACGGGACCACAGTACAATAGTCGAAGGAATATGCGGCTACTTGAGCATTGGACGAGTTATACTAGAAGGTAACCATACCCCCATATTCTTCCGACTAAGGATTCCAGTTGCCACCCTCCTCTCTCACTAGCCCTAACCAGAGTAATGTCTTTGGCACAACTAAGATTGGTCTCCCGGATCTGAAGCTTTCTTACAGTATGAAGCATGGATCCATGTAAGTCTTTCGGCTAGTTTCACAGCTGTGGCAGTAGTCAGAAGCACCTGGTAGGGGCCATCAAATCAGGGTTCAAGAGGGTGCTTCCTGAGGAACTTCTTGACGCACACCCAATCCCCAGGCTGCAAGATATGTGTCCCAGTGTCTGCCTCTGAGTCTGGAAGAGAACACCTGTGCATAGGCTTTGGTTAGTTCTTTAACAACGGAAATCACATACTCAGTCAACACATCAGATTGTAATTGTAACCACTGAGGATAGTAACGACCTAGCCTTGGGGCTAGCCCAAACAATCTCGTAGGGAGATAATGTATAATCCCCCCTGGGTTCATATCTAACACTGTATAAGGCTATTGGATGACAGTCTTTCCAAAGTGGCGTCATTTTTAAGTATCTTACTTTTTAGCGTGCCACTACGTCTCTCCACCTTTCCACTACACTAAAGATGGTAGAGTATGTAAAAGGCCTGGGATACACCCAGAGCAGACATGACATGTTACATTCACCTGCAAAGTTTATACCTCTGTCTGACTCTGAATCACTTCTGGTACCCCATATTCACAGTTTACCTCGTTCATGAGCTTCTTTGCGGTTACCTACTTGTTTACCTTGGTAACAGGGTCGGCCTCCAACCTGCAAAGACATCAACAACAACAAGCACGTATTCATACTTCCCAACAAGTGGGGAGCTGAACGTAGTCAATTTGCAATCCCTGAAATGGGTAGAGTGGTCCCGGCAAGTGTGATGTGGCAAATTTACTTCTGCCCTGACTCACCTATGGCATAGATCATGCTAAACCGGACAAATGATGCAGCAGCTACAGAGAACCTAGAAGTCGCCCAACCTCTTTCAAGCGTCGTCGTCATTACTGCTTTACTAGGTGGGTCTTTCCGTCCATCAGCTGGGCCATCATGGGATACAGGAACTGTGGTGGGCAAGTGCTGTTGACCGTTCACCACACGCTGTCCTGTTTCTGCTGCTCCCATATTAGTCCATTTATTCTTTTCTTCCTTGCTGGCTTGTAACTGTAAAAGTCTTTTAGCATATCAAAGTCCAAATTTTTGTCAATGTCCAAAGTTTTTTACCACTGACTCATGCTGTCAGTATCTTTCTTCTTTCTTCCACGGCTTGAGGGCCGCTGCCTTTGCTATGCTGTCAGCGAGGGTGTCGTCTCTCGCCTCTCCAGTGTAGGACTCGGTGCGAACTCTCAACTTTGTCAGGTAGAAGCAGGGCCTCCATGCGACTCTGTACCGCTGCACCATTCTCAATTGGTTGTCCTGCTAAGGTAAAAAAACTGTCTGGCCTTCCATATTGGGCCGTAATCATGAGCTGTGCCAAATGCATACCAGGAGTCAGTGTAAAGGGTTGCCGGTCTTACCTCTCGCCACTCTACACGCCTTAGTGATGGCCTTTAATTCCGCTTCTTGTACTGAGACATGCGGAGGCAGAACTTCTGCTTCTAGGACATCTTGTTGTGTGACCACTGCATATCCGATGTGGAGTCATCAGTCCTCACCCTGGTACCATCTGCAAAAAGCTCAACATATGCATTATCAACAGGGGTTCTGATAACTGTTTGCATACCTGCAGTTTCTTACTGAATTAGTACTAAATAATCGTGCTGATGTTTTATTTCACATGGCTCGGAATCTTGTTATCTTATTCCATTTATTTTTATTTTTTTTTATTTTTCCAAACCCAATCGCTGATCTACAACACCTAGATCATCTATGGCCCAGATCACCTATGCCTCCCCCCTTTTGAACAGGAATACTCAATGGAAAAAGAGTCATTGCGTTCAAACTAGTAAACCAAGAGGCACAAAAACAAGCACTTTGTAGGTCAAGGTGACATTGTATGCAGCGAAGTCTGAGCAAAAATCTCCTTACAAAAAAAAATGTTTTTTTTGTTTTTTTGTTTTTTTCCCTTTCAGGTCGCAGTTAGTATTTTTTAACACAAGGGGGCGCCACACAATTCAAATTTTACGTCACCCAGTGTAATAGTATTTCAGGGTATGGCCAGCGTTTAGCTTTTACTCTCCTGTCAGAATATAATTATAGCTTCAGTGTAGACTGACACTAGAATATACAAAAGACTTAAAGAAAAACTAAAGAATACGGATGACTTAACATCCTACTCTGGGCAATTCAATCCCTCTTTCTTCACATAAAAAGTTAAATTACTTCACCAAATTGCATGAAAAAGTTTGCTGGGTGACTATAGGGAAATTATTCCATCTGTAGGAGCCTTCCATAACATCATCTGTCTGAGTATCCATTGGAGAAGCGGGCAGTGGAAAACAGAGCCCCTGGAAACATGAGAGAGCGTCCCCTGTCATGTATTCCTGGTCTCTGCCCCCCATGCATCAACTCCAATCTTCCATGCACTATAAACCAGCTTAGTCATCTACTATGTCCCAAGCTGTATCTCCACAAAGGTTTGTTTCCCTGAACTTATCACACATCCAAAGTGGCCACATCTTGGAGCGTAACAAAGTCTGGTCAAACAAAACCTTACTTCAGACAATCATGATGTTAGCACTGGATACAGTGGCATTGGGGAATATAGGCCTCCCAAATGCAGCAAAATGGCTGCCAGAGGCAGAAAGGGGCGGGGCTACAGATCTCCCAGGTGAGGCAAAATGGCTGCCGGAGGACCGGGCGGGGCCAGGGGCAGCAGCACTTCCAGGTGAGGCAAGATGGCCGCTGGAGGAGGAAGGGGCGGGGCCAGGTCCTGTCCCGGATGGGGAGGGACCGGAAGTAACATCACACACCCTGAAAGTGAGCACATGGGGGGAAGTAACTTCAGGGTGGGGGCAGGCCTCACTACATTTACTGCAGAGTCACACTATGTTGGATTGTAAACATTGCAAGCACGGCCGCCATTACAGGGAGGGGCTGTAGTCAACACAAAGACATTACATTGTTCATAAGCAATACACATACCCCACTACATGCTTTCCCCTCTTCAATCTCTTAACTACGTTATACCTCCTCCTAGCAATCTAAAAATACCTTTCTTTCTGCTAGGCTTCCTGCTCATCTTCTGAAAACTTTCTACAGTCTATCTTACCTGTCCATGACCTGGCATTTCTTTCTGCAACTTTTCCTGGTCCTTTCCCATTGTTCAATAACCAAATCACAAGCTCTATGACCTTTGTCCTTGCTCACTTTGCTCAACTCTATTCTATTCGAAGACACAGTAGTGTTTCTCTTGTAAAATCTGCTTTCTTAAAATTCTTCCCATATAACCTCTCTTTCCCACTCAGATTACAATGCACATTAATTCTACAAAACACAGGGAACGACAAAGTAAACAGAAAGGGTTAATTGGAAAAAGCTTTCAGTTCACTCTTATCAGCAGCCCTCCCCCCAACAATAAACACTGCACATTCTTTCTATAATACCAGACAGACGGGATTACTGGAGAATACCCACAACGGCTCAAGGTATATATATATCTCATCTACCTTTTTTAACAACCCACCGTCTAGTAATCCCCAAGAGCACTTCTTGTACACGATCTAGACAGGACATTTAGCTATACACAGAGACTGACGATTATTTTCAATGACCAAAACCTCAATAATATTCTGGAGAAATCAGCCGTCACAAAGCACGACTATACTTCATACGTATATACCTTTCCACATATGAGAACATAACACGCTCAATCATAAAGTTAAGTATACGTATCATAAATCTTCCTAACCTCACACTAGTTTTACCTAGGAGCACGTGTCACTGGCGTGTTCCCTCAAACGTAAACAGCCGAGTCCGCCCTCCCGACACATTAACCCTCACAGAATTTATCTCTTGGTCTTGCATAAACAAATTTTAACCGTCTCAGACACAACAGCATACACAGCGTACAAAATACCCCTAGACAGGTAACGTGGTGGTTTTTCCGAGTGGACAGAACTAGAGTTATTACCTGTCTTTCAGTGAAGGTCCAGTCTGGATCAGGAACAGGCAGAAAAGCAGTCAGAACCCAGCTCACATCGGTAGATTTACATAAAGCAATCTTACCGTGTTCTGTAGATTTTCGGGCCCCTGAGTTCTGCGTGCCATCTGCCGATCTCTGTACGTTCCAGGCTGTGACCTCACAGATCCACTCGCTCACCCAGGGACTCCACTGATCTGGATTATGATTTTCTCCAGCAGGCTTTTGGGGTATTTTGTCGCTTTCCTAATTATATATTGTGTGCACACTTCGTCGACCAGAATCAGACACAAATGCTTGTCTAAAACCAGGAGAGTCTCTACAATGTGTAGAGGCTCAGGCCTTTTATTATAACACATGACAACCGCCCTTTAATGGGCGTGCAACAGATTACATCAGTAACATATAAGATTCTCATTTGTTGGATCATATAGAATCCCCCACCTCTCTGCCCACCCCCTTCCAAGTGTTGAGGCAGCATGGACTTTTGTCCTAGCTGAAGTCATCTCCCTGTAGTGATGAATCATTGTTTACCTAGCTTCAGGATGAGGAGTGGAAGGGGGCTAGGTAAACCCTCAGTATTAAACACAGGATATACACGACACTATGGCCCTTTAACTCTTAGAAACTGGTTGAGCAACTTCTATGTACTTAGAGCAAATACATCACCCATCCATTGGCTAGCAAATACTATGATTAGATTGTGTGTGTGTCCTTTAGACTCCACAGAGCTTAGAGTCATTACAACAGCAAAATACATTTGGGTTATATTAATCGATAGACATTTTATAAATAATCATCATGTCTATCACACACTCATCCCAGCCTCAACCTCACTGCCTACTGATGTGTCTGTCATCCAATGGCCACTCATCTCACCGCCTGCTGATCTGTCTGTGATCCGATGGCCGCTCATCTCACCGCCTGCTGATCTGTCTGTGATCCGATGGCCGCTCATCTTTGCCTCAACTGGGTGTTAAACAGTCATCTATCATGTTCTGGTAAAGCTGGGTAGGTACAGCTGGGTTCACATCTGCATCAGTCTACAACCTCTAGTGCAGATTTCCATTTAAATCCCCGATGATATAGCGCAGCACGTGGCACTACTTTGTCTGGTTAAATGCTGCAGGGCAGGACGGAAGCCGACGGATCATGTTATGGTCAATAGAGTCCATCTGGTGCGGCCTGTTTCCATCATGTACGGATCCGGCATTCCGTTTTTCTGTTTCCAAGATGCAGCAGGAAATCAAAACGCCAAACACTGGTCTGAACCCGGCTAACCAAACTGCAGGAGTTATCACCCAGCTTTCCAAGAGCCCTGAAATCCAACTGGACATCCACAGTTCCTGCATTGCTCCATAACTAGGGGGATTCAGACGAGCGTATTTCATGTCTGTATGTGCATGCGCCATACTGGTCGGAGACTTGCCATCACAGTGAAGGGCTTATTCTCAGGGGCATATTTGTATTACGCTTGTACTTTTTATCCGTGTAAGGTCTTATTCACAAGGGCGTAAATACTCGGAGTATTTTTTACGCGCAGAGAACAGGACCCTCTGATTTCAATGGCTTCATTCACATCTGCGCACAGAACCCCGCAGCATGTTGTATGCTGGTCCGTACTACGCGCAGTGAGTCGGACCGCGTGTTCAGGCATAACAATCGTTCCTCCTTGCGTTGTGTTTTGGGTACACAAATATGCAAACAGTTTACAAAAGGGGCCGAAATACTCCCTGATTAAGTGATTCAGTCTATCAATATTTGCGGAATACACTGTATTCACAGACCAGTATACTCTACGCCCGTGCGAATGAGCCCTGATACGCATTGATTTGCATTAGGATATTCAAACTTGCGTCTTTCACATATGTATCTATGCTATTTTCCTCCGTATTACAGAGATAGCCCATTGAAATCAATGGCAGTGCGTAAACATTCGTATTTGCTGCAGATTTCCGCATGAAATCCATGAACCTGCTTGGGTATTTTTTGGGCATGTGAAAACCGCTGCTGCGCAGAAAAAAATGGCGTCAGGGCCAGATACGCAGGGAATGCACCGTATTCACAGACTGAAGCCGCATGCGCCAGTGTGAGTGCGCCCTTACAGATTTGTGGTATGGTCAGCACACAGATGGCATCCATGCAATGTCCATTCTCGTGTCCGTTTCTTGCCGGTGTGAATACGCCCATACTGGGTGCGCACCCTGCGCGGACGCCATATCGCATTTCACCCAGCTTCCCAGGAGGCAAATGCACAGAACATGGCTGAGCATCCTGCTGATTACTAGATTGCAAGCTCTTGGGTCCAGTCCTTTCCGTGCACGAGGTGGAGGAAGGGCAGTGCAGCCTCCTGTGCCCACCACCGGGGGTGCTAGTGAGCCGGCCTGAGCATTTCCTGAGAGTCACTTCCATAAAGTGAAAGTCGTGCAGCTTGTGGATCTGTGTGTTGCTGGTTTCTCTTCTTGGCTCGGTGTTTGGGGGTCCGGAGGAGATCGGGGGGTAGCCAGGCTGCACCTTTAATGAAAGGGGGGTTGCAAGGAGAGGCCGCCCCCTGGAGCTGCCCGGGTGAGTACGATGCCTGCAGAGCCCCTGAAGCTGCACTCAGCGCTGCCTGCATTAGGGTCTCCTGTGAGGGTCTTCACCTCCCTTGTTGGGCTCTCAGCTTACATTTTAGGCGGTTTGCAGGCTCCGGGTCTTAACAAAGACGCCCCCTGGGGACTGGATTAACCCTGTGCTGCCTGCATGAACCCTGCCCGGGCTGCAGTGATTTGTGGGGAAACGGTAATGAATTGCCTCTGTAGATGGCACATCGGGGCTCTCTATGACCCCCCTGCCCTGCTGTGTCCCCCAACGGGGCGCTCTGTGACCTCCTGGTGCCCCCTGCCCTGCTGTGTGTCCCCCATCAGGGCTCTCTGTGACTCCCCCTGCCCTGCTATATGTCCCCCATCAAGGCTCTCTGTGACCCCCCTGCCCTATTATGTGTTCCCCATCGGGGCTCGCTGTGACCCCCTGATGCCCCCTGCCCTGCTATATGTCCCCCATCACGGCTCTCTGTAACCCCCCCCCCCCCCCACTGCCCCCTGCCCTGCTGTATGTCCCCCATCAAGGCTCTCTGTGACCCCCCTGCCCTATTATGTGTTCCCCATCGGGGCTCGCTGTGACCCCCTGATGCCCCCTGCCCTGCTGTGTGTCCCCCATCAGGACTCTGTGATCCCCCCCCCCCCCCGTTGTATGTCCCCCATCGGGGCTGTCTGTAACCCCCCACTGCCCCCTGCCCTGCTGTATGTCCCCCATCAAGGCTCTCTGTGACCCCCCTGCCCTACTATGTATCCCCCATTGGGGCTCGCTGTGACCCCCTGGTCCTGTTGTGTGTCCCATCAGGTCACTCTGCCATTCTGTGTGTCCTCTGCTACATTGTATCAGTATGTTTTCATTGTGAGGGGAGGAAGAAATAATGTTACACTGTAGCAGAATATCAGCTGCAGCAGATACAGCATGGCTCATTACACTCTTGCCCAGACTGGCACAGTGTGGCATTAGTATCAGGCTGGTGATGATGGGGGAGGGCAGCAGTGGGAGGTAGGTGGCATCATGTGACTGGTAGTGTACTGGGGAGGGGGAGAAAGTTTTTGCTAGAGGGCGATGATGTGGGCATGAAGTCCTTATGTGCCAACGGTTGGTTTCCAAGGTCACGGAGGGTTGGTGGTGCCCAGTGGTGTGCGCCATGTCTTCACGTGGCATACAGGATAGTATTAATGATTAACAATGGTCGGGGGCAGCGGGTGACTCGGTGTCCGGTCGCTGCCAGGTTTCATACGGAATGCTGCCTGATACATGTCAGCCAGCAGCTGCCCGTGTCCTTATGTCACCCATGTACCGTGCCTACTGACTACCAGAGTGG
This sequence comes from Eleutherodactylus coqui, assembly GCA_035609135.1. Taxonomy (NCBI): domain Eukaryota; kingdom Metazoa; phylum Chordata; class Amphibia; order Anura; family Eleutherodactylidae; genus Eleutherodactylus; species Eleutherodactylus coqui. Next base: position 218,915,029 of record CM069410.1, on the reverse strand, counting down.
TACCAGTGAGGGGTCCTGGTGATGGGAATTATCTGCCCCCTCCCCGCCCCTTTAGTTACATGAATGACCCCCTTGGATCCCACCAGTGTTCTGATATTTCACGGTAACCCAGTAATGGCAGAGCCCCTCCATGTTGTGATATTATAGCAATGTCCCCCCATCATACTGTAGCAATGGCAGCGTGCCCTCCCCAGGTCAATTTCAATGCCGTGGCAGCGGCAGTGACCCCTCAGTTGTCGTGATACCCCTTCCCCTATCGTTGTGCTACTCTACCAATGACAGCAGTATCCCTCTGTTGTGACAATGGCAGCATGTGACCCCCCTCCCCCCACGTTGTTTCAATGTCGTTCCTCTGTTATTGTGATACCGCAGCAATAGCAACTGTTTCCTTAATTGTCGTGATAATGTGGCAATGGCCGTGTTGTCGTGATACCAGAGCAATGGCAGCGTCCCCTTTGTGACATTATACTAATTGCGTGGCCCTCCTGTATTGATTATGTAGTAATGGCAGGGCCCCCACTATCGTGATACTGTAGTAATGGCGTGACCCCCCCCCCCCCCAGTGATTATACAGTAATGGCAGGGCCCCACTCCCACTATCGTGACAATATAACAATGGTGGACCCGTGCAGTGACCATATAGTAATGGCAGGGCCCCCACTACCCTGATACTGTAGTAATGGCGTGGCCCCCCCTGTAGTGAAGTAAGGGCAGGGCCCCCACTACCGTGACAATATAACAATGGTGGGACCCCAGTAGTGACTATGGTAATGGCGGGGCCCCCTCTATCGTGACACTATAGCAATGGTGGACCCCTGTAGTGACAATATAGTAATGGTCCCCCCTGTCGTGATGCTCTAGTAATGGCGGGCCCCGGTCCGTCTCCCGGCAGCGGCCTCCCACACGCTCCGGCCCCGGCTGTCTCTTTCTCCCCGGTCCCTGGCTCTCTCCAGATCCCGAACCATGTCTCAAGATGGCGGAGCTTAAGGTACCGGGACCGGGTAGAAGCCGCGGGACTCGGCCGAGGTGCCTGCGGGGAATGGTGATGGGGGGAGCCGCGTAGTTATCTAGGAGATGCCGGGGACGGAGATGAGGCCTAGCGGAGGCCGGGATGTACTGCCGCCCCCTGCCGCACGCATATTTCAGTTTTCAGCCGCACTTAAGCAGCGCTGCTGATTAGAGCCACCTGATTGGCTCTTCGGCACCACGTGACTACACAGCGTGCACGCGGATTGCCTTCAGCAGCCGTGCACTACACACTACAGTTAAGCGGCACGGGTTTAGGGTTAGGTATAGGTTTAGGCTTAGGGTTACTGTTTAGGGTTAGTTTTAGGGTTGGGGTTAGGTTTAGGTTACCCTAACCCTAAACCCTAATTAAGTGTAGTGTGTAGTGCACGGCTGCTAAAGGCAATCCGCGTGCACTCTGTGTAGTCACGTGGTGCCGAAGAGCCAATCAGGTGGCTCTAATCAGCAGCGCTGCTTAAGTGCGGCTGAAAAAAGAAATATGCCTGCCCGCACAGGCCTATGTGTAGCCGGCGCAGGGCTGGGCACTAACCCCTGTATACTGTTACCTCATCACCACAGAGGGGGCGCTACTGCTATGTTATTACAGCAGGTACAGCTATGCTGCCGTGACATAGCGTAGCTGTAACAGAGCCCACTATCACAACAGGGGGAGCATGCTACAGCTGCACTATCCTGATATAGAAGGCCGCGCTGCTGCAACGTTTTCATAATAGTGTTATCAGGCTGGCAGGCCCCCTGTCGCGATAATTTACTAGTAATACTGGAGCCCCCAATAACATGATAACCCAGCATTGGGGGTTCTCCCCTGTCGAGATAGTGTAGTATTAATGCCGCTGAACCCCTGTAATATGATGGTTTAGCAGTGGTATGTCCCCTTGTCATGTCATGATAAACCTGCTAGCAATGGCAGAGTCCTCTGTCATGATAAGGTAGCCTGCTGTATTATGTTAGGAGAACTCTGCAGCTTCCTGACTTTACAGGGGAACCTGCTGCTACTAAGCTATCAGGATAGGAGGGGGTCCCCGCTATTACTACTAATATATTATCACGACTGTGGGGTCCCCGCCATTACTACTATATTATCACGACTGTGGGGTCCCCGCCATTACTACTATATTATCACGACTGTGGGGTCCCCGCCATTACTACGTTATCACGACTGTGGGGTCCCCGCCATTACTACGTTATCACGACTGTGGGGTCCCCGCCATTACTACGTTATCACGACTGTGGGGTCCCCGCCATTACTACTATATTATCACGACTGTGGGGTCCCCGCCATTACTACTATATTATCACGACTGTGGGGTCCCCACCATTACTACTATATTATCACGACTGGCGTGACGTTACGGGCTACGCTCCACGTCTGCCGCAGGGGACGTTACGGCCGACGCTCCACGTCCGCCGCAGGGGACGTTACGGCCGACGCTCCACGTCCGCCGCAGGGGACGTTACGGATGACGCTCCACGTCCGCCGCAGGGGACGTTACGGCCGATCCTCCACGTCCGCCGCAGGGGACGTTACGGCCGACGCTCCACGTCCGCCGCAGGGGACGTTACGGCCGACGCTCCACGTCCGCCGCAGGGGACGTTACGGCCGACGCTCCACGTCCGCCGCAGGGGACGTTATGGCCGATGCTTCACGTCCGCCGCAGGGGGCGTTACGGTCGACCCTCCACGTCCACCGCAGGGGACGTTACGGCCGACGCTCCACGTCCGCCGCAGGGGACGTTACGGCCGACGCTCCACGTCCGCCGCAGGGGACGTTACGGCCGATCCTCCACGTCCGCCACAGGGGACGTTACGGGGTACGCTTCTAGATTCATAGGACGGTGATGGCTGTGGTCACTATTTACTGGTGGATCTCCTTGGTGGAAGATAGAATGGGGTTATTATGAAGCCCTCGCTCTCCTGCCATCTGCCGTACTGGTGAGGTTGGCGCTATGGGCAGTGACCTCACACTGTGGTTTCCCTAGGTGTGTCCATAACAAGTAGCGTCTGGTATCAGGTGACCATTGAGGACCTGTGAGTTCTTTGTTCTTGGCTCATCCTTCTTCTTCTTTCCCCCCAGCACATGGTTATGAGCTTTAGAGTCTCCGAGCTGCAAGTTCTTCTGGGTTTTGCTGGCAGGAACAAGAGTGGCAGGAAACACGAGCTTCTCTCCAAGGCGCTTCACCTGCTCCGGTCTGGCGGCAACCCGACCATCCTGATGAAGATCAAAGAGCTCTACCGAAGGAGATTCCCGCGCAAGGTCCTCAACAGCACAGACTTGACCATGTTGCACATGCAGGCTGGGGCACTCCCCAATGCCAACTCGCTGTCACAGGGAGCCGTCTGCCACCTGGGGTTTGACGGCAGTGCCATGCCAAGCGCTCTTCCTTCATCTGTGCTGCCACCTATTCCTATGCTCGGCCCCAAACACGAGACGGACATTCAGCACCTATCACCGCCCATACACCCAGTCCACCCGGATGTGAAGATGAAGAGGCTTCCGTTCTATGATGTTTACAATGAACTGATCAAACCGACCACACTGGGTGAGTCTGACGCCTCTGTACGACCCTCTAAATGGCGGGCGCAGTCATCCAGGTCTGGTCTGCAGCGGTCGGTTGTGGGTCATCTGTAGACTCGTTCTTTCGTACCGGGCGCCACTGTCTCCTTTACATCCAGGCATCTACAAGCGCTCATTCACACGGCCGTACTTAGCTTCATTGACCAAAACTGTTGCGTATTTCCTGTGTATTGCATTATTTCTGTGCACGCATGTGATGTGTTTTTAATCCCTTAGGCTGGGTTCACACTGGGCGTATTCCCGCCGGAAATCCAGCGGTTTGGCCGCAGCAAAAACCGCGAGATTTCCGCCCGGAGAACCGCTGCGAAAAAACCCGCGGCGGCTTTGAAGTGGCCCGGCCGCTTGCTCTTCCGCTGCAGCCGGCGCTCCTATAGAGGAGAGCGCGGCCGCGGCGGAAATAAAAAAAAAATAAACATGCTGCATATTGTTTTTGAGTTTTTGATCCCTTTTTAATATTTTTTTTTTTTGGAGTTGGGGTGACTAAAAAAACACAATTCTGGCATTCTTTATTTTTTTTCCTTTTGTTCACTGTGCGGGGTAAATACTGCGTATCAGATTTGTACGGATGGAGCGATACCAAATATGTATTTTTGTTTTATTATTAATATGGCCAAAGAGTTTTTCTTTTAACCTTTTTATTACTTTTTTTTTTTTTTTATTTAATAATTGGTCCCTTATGGCTCGTTTACGCGCAATGATTGTCGTTTGAACGACTCAACGTCTTTTTTGCTTTCAAATGATGAGTGTTTGCATGTGAAGATCATTTGAAATCCTCGACATTTCTCTCGTTAAGGCCCAATGTCCACGCGTGTCTCCTGCGCGGGAGATCTGCAGCTCTAGCCGCCCATAGGGATGTATTAGCATGCGAATGTGAATTTTTTTTTTCCCGGCGCGCAGATCGCACGCGTGAGAAGAAATCGCAGCATTCTCCGTTTTGTCTGCGGGTCCCGCGGGAAGTCAATGGAAGCCGTCCAATCCGCTGCACATACGCAGCTGTCACTGTGGCTGTGCCGTGGGAAAGCAGGGGATTAAAAAATTAGCACTGTGCATGCGTCCAGCAAGTCCGGAGGCATTCACTGTGCTGAAGAAAGAAGATCCATCCGGCACAGAGGATAATTGGTACGTGTAAATGCCGTCGTGCGCTATTCCCTCACTTGTTGCTGAGTTTCAGCCGGCATAAAAGTGGTTGTTAGTTTGCTTTTCACCTAGTTTAAATGACATTTGTTAAGTGCTTTGAAACACTAATGACTGGAGGGGAGGGGGGGGGGGGTGATTGTTTGCTAAACACAATAACTACTTGTTCACTTCTGCCAGAAGACAGTGCCTAATTCAAAGCCTCCCCCTAGAGATTCTTCACATAAACACACCTGAGCAAACAACATGTAGTGTTTACTTCAGCTAATGAGGGTAATGGCGAGGACTTCATGTGATTATCTGTATGTGTAAATGCTCAGCATTTGTATGCAAAAAAGTTGGAAATTAATTTGTTTAATTGATAATCATGTAATGTGGCTTTAGCCGGGTGGTCTGGTAGTGGTAACATGTAAGTACTGTACATGTTGTTTGCTCAGGTGTGTTTATGCGGAGAATCTCTTGCCAGAGGTTTTTAATTAGTGCGAAGAAAAGCCATTGTTTTCTGCTGCAGGGGTCATTGTGGTCAGCTGGGGAACAATCGCCCCTCCCCACAAGTGTTTTGAAAGACTGAACGACAAGCGAACGAACTAACAACTATTTTTATGCAGGCTGAAACTGAGCGATAAACGCCAAGTGAACGAATAGTGTGCGATGGCCGCGCATTTACACGTAACGATCATCGCTCACTTTCACTCGTTTGAACGAATTTTGAGTGATAATCGTTCATGTAAATTGGCCATTAGTGTGTGTTCACAAGGGGAGGGACTCGAGCAAGGCAAGCCGCTGATAAACAATTGATAGGCTGCCTGTCAGATCGCAGTATGATGTAATACTAAGGCATTACATCAAACTGCAGGAGCGATCAAAGCAGCGCTAGTTGTGGTCCCCTCTGAGGAGTAAAAAATAATGTAAAAATCTGTTTTAAAAAGTTATTAAAAAAAAGATAAAAGGTAATAAAAGTTTAAACACCCCTCCCCCCTCCTTGCCATATTCCTAATAAAATAATCTAAGTAATAAAACCCCAAAACATATCTGGCATCGCTTTGACTGTTAAAGTCTGATCTATCAAAGTAATGCATTATTTAACCCGTTCGGTGAACAGCGTCAGGAAAAAAAAACAAAAACCGCCAGAATTGCACCTTTTTGGTCGTCCCGTCTGCAAGAAAAAATTTTCTAAAAAGTTTTTCAAAAAGTCCTACCAGTGGTACCAGTAGAAACTACAGGAGGTCCCGCAAAAAAGGAGCCAACTGTCGATGGAAAAATAAAAAAGGTATGGCTGTCAGAAGATGGCGGTAGAAGATAGTGTTAAAAAATCAAATATCTGTAAAAGAAAAAAAAAATAGTACAGCAAAAAAACAATATAAATTTGATATCGTAGTAATCATACTGACCCATAGAACAAAGTTATCAGGTCATTTCTGTTGCAGTGCATGCGTGGCAACCTCTCTTCATACAGTGCGGGCGTCAGCTGTTTATAACAGCTGACACCTGCAGGCAATACCTGCGATCGGCCGCGCGGCCGATTGCCGCTATTAACCATTTAAATGCGGCTGTCAATTCTGACAGCAGCATTTAAATCCCCCGAACGATGTTCCGGGGTCCTGCACGCCCCCCCTCCCCTCCCACGGTGAGATCGGGAGAGCCCTGCAGGTATCATGGCAGCCGGGGGCGTAATGAAAGGCCCCAGGGCTGCCTTACCAGACTGCCTATCAAGCCAGCCCCGTGGGGTGGCTTGATAGACTGCCTGTGAAAAAGCAGTATGACGTAATGCTATAGCATTACGTCATACTGCAGGAGCGATCAAAGCATCGCATGTTGAAGTCCCCCAGGGGGACTTCAAAGTAATCTTAAAAAAATCAATAACATTTTTTTAATTTAAAAAAAAAAAGTTTAAAATCACCCCCCTTTTGCCATATCTATTATTAAAAAAATCGAAATCATACAATAAAAATATGTATTTGGTATCGCCGCGTCCGTAAAAGTCCGATCTATCAAAGTAGCGCATTATTTTTCCCGCACGGTGAACGTCGTCCGAAAAAAAAAAAAAGAATGCCAGAAACGCACTTTTTTAGTTACCCTGTCTCCCAGAAAAAATGCAATAAAAAGCGATCAAAAAGTCGTATTATTCCAAATTGGTACTATCGGAAACTACAGGACATCCCGCAAAAAATGAGCCCTCGCCCAACTACCTTGACGGAAAATCAAAAAGTTATTGAGCGCACAAAATGACCAGAAAATAATTGAAAAAAATTAAATGTCTTTGAAAAAAAAAAAGTAGTATAGTAAAAAAAATCCTATCCAAGTTTGGTATCGTAGTAATCGTACCGACCCATAGAATGAAGTTATCATGTCGCTTTTGTTGCCGTTTGTGCGCTGTAGAAACAAGACGCACTAAAAGATGGCGAAATCTCGTTTTTTTTTTTCATTTTTCTCCACTTAGAATTTTTTAAAAGTTTTTCAGTACATTATTTGGTCCTTTTAAATAACAACATTGAAAAATACAACTCGTCCCGCAAAAAACAACAAGCCCTCCTACAGCGACGTCGATGGATAAATAAAGGAGTTACGATTTTTTTGAAGGGGGGAGGAAAAAGCGAAAATGGAAAAAGAAAAAGGGCCGCGTCATTAAGAGGTTTTTTTAATTAAAAAAAGAAGGATTTTTTTTTAATAGAAGGGAGGAAAAAACGAAAATGAGAAACAAAAAAGATCCGCGTTCTTAAGGGGTTAAATGGGTTGTACCAAGTCATAAAGTTATCACTTATCCTCAGGAAAGGGAATAACCATGATGGACGGGGGTCCTTTTGCTGGGACTGCACTGAACTGGAGTACGGGGGTCCCTACAGGACAGAGGCTGACGCTCCAATCACTTCACTAATTACCGAGTTCAGACATTCGGCGATCTCCAGCCCGGTCATTAGACTGAATGCAGCAGCGCCGTGCCTGCGCAACGTCCTCTTCAGTCACTTGGGGACCCCCAATTTCTAGATCGGTGGGCAGGATACAACTTTATCATTTGGCACAAGATGACTATTTGCCTAAACTGAACACCCTTACCCCATCCAAGGGAGCAATAAAACAGTAGTTAACCCATTACAGACCTTGTTGGCACCAAGGTGGCTCAGAATACTTCCTGGCATTCACACGGGACGATTACCGCGCAAAAGTCGTTTGCATGAAAATGCGCGTTAACGGTTACGTCTGATTTTAAAGGACCTGCTTTTTAGATCCGTTCCTCCATCTGGTTGTCTCTTGCCCTCAATTCCTACTTGCTGACAGTCTCTCTTTGTCTATTCCTTCAGCTTCCACAAGCACGCAGCGCTTCGAGGAGGCCCACTTTAGCTTCGCCCTAACGCCCCAACAAGTCCACCAAATCCTGACTTCCAGGTGAGTCTTCCATGTCGCCGTGGTTCACAATAGCTCCACACCCAGTCCCCCAGTCCTAAAGCTGGTGTGAAACTACAGCTCCCAGCATGCCCAATATCATGATTGCCTTTTTTCCTTTTCAGAGACATCCTGCCTGGTGCTAAATGCGATTACACAGTCCAGGTTCAGCTGAGGTAAGTAGCTGTCATAATGCGGTGTACCCCCTCATCCCGCTGGGTGACTGTCTCCCGTAAAGGGAATCCTATAGGAGCCCGTACAAAGCGCTTCTGCTCCCTTTAGGACCCTTCTAAAGAGTTCAGTCATCTTGTAGTCTGGGTGGGTCTTCTGTCCCTAGTACAGAGGTCACTTTCACCACTAGCACCCCCCTATGGGCACTACAGAATGTGGGGGCTGTCAGTGTATACTTGGCGGAGAAGCCGCCCCATTGTCTATGCTGCTGGACGGATATGTCAGAGACTAGAGTATCCCATAATCTACACTGCACTCCTTCCTTAAAGGCATCCTGCCACTAGATTCATCCTGTCCGAACCACGACGGGCCTCCACATTACACTGCGTCATTTCAGAAAAACATCCCATCAGGAATGGGGGGCAGCTCCCTCCCAGACTTCTCCCTTATCTGCCAGATTGACAGGCTTCTCCCTCTGCACGTACAGGAAGAGACCTTCCCATCTAGCCAAGCCGGCAGGGCCCTTCCACCATGACTCTTCTCCTGACTTAAGTATGTTTTTTCTGAAACAACGTGGGCACTCGTCCGGACTTCATGTTGCACTAGTTTAGGCACTAAGAACCTATTGACAGGTCCCCCAGCGCAGGTTAAGACCCCCCTCTATTACCTCATAGGACAAATTACATGGGGCATCTGACCCAAACAGTTCCTCTGAGCCTTTCCCCACATGCACCATACATGTACTGCGCACGTCAGGTGTCTGTGTATGCAGTGAGCTCAGGAAGCCTAGCCCGCTACATTCACAGCAGGTGGCGGACATCTTTGACCCCCATCTGTCATAACACCAAACACAGTTGTTGACCCATTCAGCGATGAGATCATGGTGAGCCTTCAGGTATCATGGCAGCTGGGCTAAGGCCCCCAACGCTGCCATGGACAGCAGTCAGAATACAGCATAATCTGATTAATTTATACTGCATGAGTGATCAAACGGTCACAAGTTCGAGTCTCCTTTGGGAATTAAAAAAAAAAAAAAAAACTAATTAAAAAAAAATTTAAGTTCCAACCTCCTTTCCCGAGTCCTTGCATAGAAAAAAACATGTAAGAATTAGTACAGCTTAAATTCTTAATATATCATATTATTAATCCCACATAGTGAATGCAGTCAGAAATTTTTTTTTAAAAAAAGCAATGACGGAGTTGCACTTTTTTTTGGTCTTCCCATCTCCAAGAATAAAAAGTGATCAAAAGATCGTATGTTCCCCAAAATGGTAACCATTACAACTACGAGTTGCCCTTCAAAAAAAACGAACCTTCACGCAACCCGATAGATGAAAAAATAAAGATGGTGACAGAAAATATATATTTTTTAATTTTTTTTTAGCTGTACTACATTAAAAATAAAAATACAAAAAATGCAAAGTTATGAGAAAGTGGGGAGGAAAAAAAGAAAATAGGGGGAAAAAAAAAGACTGGTGCAGCAGAAGGGGTTAAGAATTTGCTGTGGGTTGTGGCGAGGGTCATGTGTTTACAGGTAGGCGACTTATCTAATCTTTAGGGTAAACTGGGCTTTTGTCGCCCCCTGCAGGGCTCCTCCCTAGTCTGGGGGTTATTTGTTCTATTGCACCATAAGACACACAGAGGTGAGCGAAGAGTTAACAAGCGCAATTTCCTGCTTGGTAAAAATAACATTTCCTCTGTTGCGCCAGGGACAGCGGGGTGGCAGCCATCATTATATGGGGGTGTAGTCACAGCGGCTGGTATCTGTACGGAGGCGGGGGAGGGGTGATGAAGCTCGTCTTGTAACGTTGCGTCTCTCTGCAGGTTCTGTCTGTGTGAGACCAGCTGTCCGCAGGAAGACTATTTCCCTCCCAACCTCTTCGTGAAGGTGAATGGCAAGCTCTGCCCACTGCCGGTAAGTAAAACGTTGCATCCTTCGCCATCCGAACGTATAGATACGGCTAGGACCCCCTGTGATTGGGAGGTGACTGTAGTGTAGGGACAGCGGACCCCGATAGTATGTTCTGCGCACGATGCCAGCTCTGATTGGGAGTGATACGTAGTACCTGCCTGGCACAGGCTTGCGGCTGGCGCTGTGGAGGAGGAGAATCAATAGGGGCCCCTGTTCTTGAGGTAACGCCTTGGCCCCTTCATTCTAGGGATCATGAAGGACCTCCACACAGCAGCTTGTTATGTACCTTGCAGCTGTGTCACATGATCAGGGGGTATAGTCTATGAATATTAGCATAAAGGTTTCCATTCGTTGACAGCCAGCACAGATCTTGAAATATGTGAGCAATCGAAGCACAAAGTATTTGGTGAGAGAAGGTGGCAGTAATAACATGACGTTCATAGAATTGTTTCCTACATCTAGGGTTATTTACCCCCCACCAAGAATGGAGCGGAGCCCAAAAGGCCGAGCAGACCCATCAACATCTCCCCGCTCATCCGGCTGTCCTCCACCGTGCCCAACAACATCGTGGTGAACTGGTCATCTGAGTTTGGCAGAGTAAGTGTTATAAGATGTTAGTGCTCAGATTCATTTTAATGAGGTGCTGGCCTCCCCTTGTGTAGGGCGCTCCTGCGGGAGGGGGCGCCGGCCTCCCCTTGTGTGGGGCGCTCCTGCGGGAGGGGGGCGCTGGCCTCCCCTTGTTTCGGGTGCTCCTGCGGGAGGGGGGCGCCGGCCTCCCCTTGTGTGGGGCGCTCCTGCGGGAGGGGGGCGCCGGCCTCCCCTTGTGTGGGGGGGGGCTCCTGCGGGAGGGTGGGTGGCGTGGCCTCCCCTTGTGCGGGGCGCTTCTGCAGGAGGGGGGCGCAGGGAGTGAGTGCGTCTATGGGACCAAATTTTCTTATACTTTTCGTCTTTCAGAATTACTCGCTGTCGGTGTACCTGGTAAAGCAGCTGACGTCAGTCACCCTTCTGCAGAAACTGCGCGCCAAAGGCATCCGTAACCCGGATCATTCCAGAGCTCTGAGTGAGTCCTTTCTCTTCAAACCGACCCTTAATATCTGTCTTCCGATTTGGTTACTCACACATAGTTGTTGATCTTTACCATAATAGTAAAAGAGAAGCTGACAGCCGACCCCGACAGCGAGATCGCCACAACCAGCCTGCGGGTTTCCCTTATGTGTCCGGTGAGTGAGATAGAAGCAATCCTATAAACGTACAGGGGATAATGTGGAGTAAATGTGCACTTCCCCTTTAAATCAAGCACCCACCATGTATTATATCATGTGAGTTGTTACAGCTCTGGCCGTCTTCTGTCCTCTGCAGCTAGGGAAGATGCGTCTGACGGTGCCCTGTAGGGCCATCACCTGCACCCACCTCCAGTGCTTCGATGCCGCCCTCTACCTTCAGATGAACGAGAAAAAGCCAACATGGACGTGTCCTGTGTGCGACAAGAAGGCGCCGTACGACATGCTCATCATAGACGGGTGAGTCTGCAGTAGGATGAGTACCTGCGACTACTCCGTGTGGATTAGAATCCTAGAATGGTAGAGTTGGAAGGGACCTCCAGGGTCATCAGGTCCAACCCTCTGCTCAGTGCAGGATTTACTAAATCTGTCTGTCTGGCCTCTGTTTGAACACTTCCATTGAAGGAGAACTCCCCACCTCCCATAGCTGTGAGCACAGCGGAAGTATCGCGGAAATCTGCGTAATAGCCCAGTGTCAGCGCGTCGTGGACTGCACAACGCATACACGCCGGTCGAGACACTCAGGGCGATTCCAGACTGGTGAGTATAGAGTCACTGGGGGTTGACAGGTCTGATTTTGCTGCGAGATTTCGCAGTCGGAATCTGACCCGGCCATGGGCATGAAGCCGTACTGTATAAATGTGAAATAACACACTTATATCACTCCAATCATCATGACCCGCATAATTACCTCCATACTGTCACTGAACAAAGCTCACTTTAACAAGATTAACATTACCAGTCTAGAGGGGACAGATTATACCGCCACACCATGATCACATAGGACAACCACCCTACTGTTATAAATAACCACTATAAAGATCAATATTACCAATAACAACATAGATCATGAGCACATAATACCACCATAGTGTTACTAGGAAAAAAATGTATACAATGACCAATATTATGCCAATACAATGACCATATGGCGGCACATATTACCAGGCACTCTGCAGACTGTATAGGTGATTACAGTATAGTTACCTCCAGCAATGACCAGTGACGTACCCTCTGCTGGGGTCATTCACTTTCCATTTTCTTTTCCAACCGGCCCAGACTGCTATGATGACTTCTCTAAGTCCCAACTTATCTCTGCAGAATCTGACACGGGCACCTTTGACTCAGTTTTCCGAGACTAACGTGAACAAGCCATTTGCTGCAGAAACTCAGCATGCAGTCTCATGATAGGCTTAGATACGGCAGCATAGCAGACAGTATCACATGACAAACTTAGATACAGTGGCTTGGCAGACAGTATCACATGTAATTGGCTAAGCTATACCGCCCTGGCACACCACATGAAACGTGATGGCAGACAGTATCACATAATGAACAATGACTTTTAGTTCAGCATAAAAACCATTGTTCAGACAGCACGCTGGGAGCAGGAGATAACATTGTATTCTCTGAGCAGCCCATAGCTGAAAACAGCAAGCAAGCTGCTATATACACGGGGAGCTGCTATTGTTTTCTCTTAGCAGCCCATGGTTGAACAATGGAGCTAATTACAGAGCTCAGACCTGCTGCTGAGTTCTGCAGCAGCTCCTGGAGGCTGATTTGCATGCTAATTCAGCTGATAAAGTACTGATGGGCATTAGTGCCTTTTACTAGTTTATGCAAAATGTCATTCCCCTTATCTTTTGAACAAATTTTGAGCAATCATCTTTACATGTAAATGGGCCTTTACAGTAAGTGCCATGTAGAGGTGGAGCCTCCTAGTGGTAGAGTTGCTTATGTACCTTCTGTCACTTATCCAGTCTCTTCATGGACATCCTGAACTCCTGTACCGACTGCGATGAGATTCAGTTCATGGAGGACGGATCCTGGTGTCCGATGAAACCCAAAAAGGAAAAGCAGGACCTGCTCCAGCCCAGCTCGTACGGCGGCATTGACGGTAACCGCTCGTGTTCGCGAGATGTCTCATTCCTCCTCCTTTTCTGAGGTCCCTCCCGGTGAGTTCTTCATCTCTTGTCATCTTCCAGCAGGAACAATCTACAACCTCAGCTCTGACCTCAAGCACAACACCGAGACCAAGAAGAAGGTGGAGGTGATCGACCTGACCCTGGACAGCTCATCCGACGAAGATGAACCTGCGCCCAAGAGGCCGTGCCCCATCACCTCAGCTGCCATACCTTCTGTCGGATCCAAAGGGTAAAAGCTCCTGTCGTACCTTGGCCCTTCGTGATATTAGAGAACAGGGGGCATCTCTATCCAGAACATTACAGGGGAAACAATACCGGTGCGACCTGCTGATGTGACCCGCCCGCGCAGTCTTACTGTTGTGTCCCTTTTTTAGGGTGATCAGCGTAGACCATCAGACCTCGTCTGTTCTAAGAAGCCCCCCTATGGCGACCATAGGCAGCGATTACCTGTCCAGCCTTCCTCTACCCGACTACCACCGAACCTTCCCAGTACCGAGTGACCTTCAAGGTAAATTTGAGGGGTCAATTCTTCCAGCATCAGCACTCTGATGACCATGATAGTCTGGACCAGGGAGGGTTCCTTAAAGGGGTTGTCCCGCGAAACAAAGTGGGTCTATACACTTCTGTAGGGCCATATTAATGCACTTTGTAATGTACATTGTGCATTAATTATGAGCCATACAGAAGTTATTCACTTACCTGCTCCGTTGCTGGCGTCCCCGTCTCCATGGTGCCGTCTAATTTTCAGCGTCTAATCGCCCGATTAGACGCGCTTGCGCAGTCCGGTCTTCTCCGTGTTGAATGGGGCCGCTCGTGCTGGAGAGCTGCTCCTCGTAGCTCCGCCCCGTCACGTGTGCCGATTCCAGCCAATCAGGAGGCTGGAATCGGCAATGGACCGCACAGAAGACCTGCGGTCCACCGAGGGTGAAGATCCCGGCGGCCATCTTCGCAAGGTAAGTAAGAAGTCACCGGAGCGCGGGGATTCGGGTAAGTACTGTGCGGTTTTTTTTTTAAGCCCCTGTATCGGGTTTGTCTCGCGCCGAACGGGGGGGCTATTGAAAAAAACTTATTTTGCCTGGAGTGGTTCTTTAACCCCTTGGTGACACAGCCTATTTTGAATATAAGGATACAACGATTTTTTTATTTTTTTTTTGAGATTTTCATCTCAAATTTTTCAAAAGCCATAACTTTTTTTTCCATCTGCCGTACGAGGGCTGTTTTTCGTGTGATGAGCTGTAGTTTTTATCTGTACTGTATTCTGGGTACATGAAAATTATATCATACATTATATTATTTTTGCAGGGCGGAAGAAAAAAAAACCCCATGGATTCTGCCGTTGTTTTTCTTTACAGCTTTATTCATTTACGTTTACAACAATACCAAAGTTATACACATTTATTTTTTTTAGATTTTCCCGTTTTTGCACAATAAAAACTCTTTCTTTCGTTATGTATTATTTTTGCATTGCTGCCTTCAAAGTTCCAGAACTCTTAGGCTGGGTTCACACTGGGCGGATTTGCCGCTGAAATTCCGTTCGGAATTTAGTTGCGGCAAATCTGCTTGCGGCCGCTGATCCCGGGATTAGCCAGCCATGTGGACGAGATTGCTCAGAAATCTCGTCCACATGGGACCGCGAATCTGCCGCGGCAGAAGCCGGCGCTGCAGCTCGGATTCCCCGACGGCAGCATGTCCATTATTTAATTTTATTTTTTTCCGCTGCGGCCATGCTCTCCTCTACGGGAGCGCCGGCCACAATGGAAAAGCGTGCGGCCGAGCCGCTTCAAAACCCACAGCTAAGTGCCGCGGGTTGTAAAGCAGCGCTTTCCCGGCGGATATCTCACGTTTTTTCAATGCGGCCAATCCGCATGATTTCCGCCCGGAACCCGCCCAGTGGGGACCCAGCCTTATTTTTCCATGTACGGAGCTCTATGACAGCTTGCTTTTTGTATGACTAGCTGTAGCATTTATTGGTACTATTTTGGGGTACGTTCTGCTTTTTTGATCACCTTTTATTTGTGTTTTTTACAGCGTTTGCCCTGCAGGATAAAAACTGTATTCCATTTATTGTATGTGTTGTTACTTATGTGACAATCCCAACAGTGTAATTTTTTTTGGTCTTTAATTATTCTTATCTTTTATGTCTCTGTATGGAACTTGAATTTATGATGCTATAATCACACTGATAATACACTGCAGTACTTCGGTACTGCAATGTATTATCACTAATAATAGCCATCATAGGCCCTTTGCTGGATCCACATAACAGTGGAGATCGGTGTCTTCTAAGCTGTCAGCTTCTGAGCCCGTCCAATCTATAATCTGTAAATGTCTGTCCATTCGCAGGAACTGCTTTCCATCCAGGACGTCCATTTATATCCTGGGGCTAGAAGGGGTTTAAGAGGTTGTCTGGACTTTTACTATTGATTACATATCCTCGGGATAGGTCATCAGTAGTTGATTAGTAGGGGCCTGCCATTTGGTATTCCTGGCATTGCTGTCAGTATGGACAGCACTGGAAGCAGATGGTGCTGTGTGTAGTGCAGCAGTGCAGGTTGGTGATGCACTAAATACAATGGGAGCTGTGCCCGTAGTACCAACCCGAGCCACTGCAGTGTTGCCAGTGGGCCCAGAAAAACAGCTAATCGTCGGGATCCTGAGCAGCAGATCCCTATGGATCGACTATAAATGACCTGTCCTGAAGATACATCATTAATAGTAAAAGTCCAGGCAACCCCTATAATGCCAGCAGCATACTGCACTGTCCTGCCCTGGGGTGCTGGCACCGCTGGCCTCATGTACATCACCGTCTCCTGTTCCCTCTTCGCAGGTCTGGATATCTTCTCCTTCCTTCAGACAACGGAAAATCAGGTGAGTGCAAGAAAACCTCCAGAGGCAGAAGTGCTTGAAAGTTTCTGCAGCCTGTTCTCCAGTCCCTGACAGGAATAACATAGCTGAGACCTGAAGAACTGTCATAGGGCCTTTGTTCTGAAGCTCATGACTCAGGGATGAATGTGCCGGACTCCATGTTAATACTATGCTCACCCCCTATAGAATGAGGCGGGAAACATACATTGTCTCCAGCCCACTGTTCACCTACAGGGCATGCTGGAAGTTGTAGTCTTGCACCAGCTGAAGAGCCACCGGTTATAGATCAGTGATGTAAACAATGTTCAGGGAGGTCGATGCTTTCTAGCTGAGATCACAGGTTGGACGCTTTCCTGCCACAGTTGTAAAATACCCATGGAGGAGCCGCCAGTGCTGGTCATGTGCCTCTTCTGAGCCAATCACAGCACAAATAAGAAAATCAGTTTACCATGTGACTAATTAAAATCCGCACATGGTTCTGATTTTTTCTTCCCTTCCCTTTCTTCCAAGCTTCATCGGGGTTGACCCCATCACGCCAACCCCTGCCGGCATAAGGGTTATTCCCTCCCTTTTTCAACCGCCGTAGGGGTGATCCAAATCCCCCCCCCCCCCCTTTTTTTTTTTTAAATCCCACTATCATCAGGGGACTCTAGATCTCCCCGGTCCCACCATCATTCTAGTGGTGACTCCCCTCCCCCACCCCCAAGATGTTTGTGACCTATAACTTTACTGTCCCTTTAAATGTGTCAGCTTGTGTACTCTTTCCCGCTATAACTTCCTTCTCCTCCTTTGTCTGCAGCATTACAGCCCTTCTGTTATCACCTCCCTGGATGAACAAGACACCCTCAATCATTTCTTCCAGTACCGGGCCCCGCCATCTCATTACATGAGCCCACTAACCCAGGCCATGACTGGATCTCACGGGGCAAGCAACGGCGCCAGCCGGATAAGCAGCATTGTATCCACCAACACGTTACGGGAAAGCCACGGACACAGCGGATCTCAGAACTCCACCCCTACTTTACCGGGATGCAGGCCGGACATTATATCATTGGACTAAGGCACCGAGGAGGGACCTGACCCAGGAGGCCACACCCCAGTGAGGGCATGGCTGACTTGTTTCCCATAGGCCCCTTCCTGGGATGCCATGTTCTATGGAGCACACGGACAGCAGGAATGTACAGAGAGTACCATGTGAACTGGTTTTTTTTAATCCATGGAACCAACCAAGCAATGATTTTAGTATTATGGCTCCACCTACTGCGCCAATCATGTTAGAATCAGATGATTCCAGTTTTTACTAGACTTCAGAGGATTATTTCACGTCGTGAGAGGTTTTATTTAATGGCATACCCACAGAACAGACAGATGAAGTAATGCATTCTGTTGCTCCCTGTTATCAGCCAGGTCAGGCTGATCACTACTTTGTCACATATCTCCAGTACTGAGACCAAAATCGGCTGGAAACGATCAAAAATGACTTTTTAAAAAAAAATCATTTTATACGTAGTCACATCATTCCACACAGGGGGCTGTTGCTTGCAATACCTTTGTAGGCCTGTAGAGGGTGTTAGAGACTAGTGTAGGCTGCCCTCTACAGGCAGCAAATGTGTACTGCCAATTTATCTTCTGATAGTTTCAGCTTCTTCCCTCAACAGTGGATATGAAGTATATTTCAGGATGTTTTTTACGCCCCTTCCCTGGTGTATAACGCCTTTCTATGTATATTTTTTTCTTCTGCTCACCGTTTCTTTTCCGTGTATTTACAGGACGCTGTACAGAGATGAATGCCAATAGACGTCTATATATTTTCATTTGTATACAAACTCCAAAGACTGCCCTGCTTTTTACGAAGTGTGCGTTCCCTTCAGGGCGAGGAAACGAGAGCCGCCTCTACAGCATATTCCAGATCTCTTTCCTGGCACTGAAGGGTTAATGCCTAGGTCATACCAGAATCGCCGTCATCTGCATATTTATCTGTTTAAGTCTATAATGTACTTGTACTTTCGTACTCGCTGACGGGGCTGGTGGAGGCGATGCCATTCTTCCACAAAGAAAACAAAGCAAGAATTGTTTCAAACGGGAATAAACCCCTTTTATTTATTCAGTGATGGTCTTGTCATGTGGGCCAAGTCCTCCGGGGGCGCTGTGCAGTACAGGGGCTGGTCTTGTCATGTGGGCCGAGACTTCTGGGGGCACTGTGATGGGCAGCATATCTGCTGATAAGTGTGGCTGATGATCTTGCCCTACGCGCAGGAGGAAATGTCTACCTCCTCTTGTCGCAGGGTTTCCAGCCACAACTCCAGTGCGTTCTTAGTACCAGCGACGATGCGTTCTCCATCTTCACCGGCTTCAGGCTCCGCGTTGAGAAGCGTGGACAGAGCAAGCTCCTTCTGGGTCAGTGATCCACCGCTAACTTCTGTGATCCTAGAAGGGCAAGAGACCTCCAATATTAGTGACCTGACATCTGCAGAACATTACTCTGCTACCCCCCTGACGGATACAGGTGCAAGAAAAAGTTAGTGAACCCTTGAATTCCCTTGATTTCTGCATTGGTTACTAATGTGGTCTGGTGGTATCCAAGTCACAATTATAGACAAGTAGTGTCATTAGTAACACAAATAGTTACACTGCTCATCATTTATAGTGCTGGGAGGAAAAGTAAGTGAACCCTTGAATTTAATACCCTGTAGATTCCCCTTTAGCCGCAGTTATCTCCATCAAATGTTTTTTTGGAGATAGAAATAAGATTTCTACAACACTGGGAAGAAATTTTGGACTGTTCCTCCATGCAGGTGTGTTTCAGTTCATCAATATTTCTGGTATGCCTTGTGTGCACAGCCCTCTACAGGTTATATTACAGCATGTAGAGTTTAAGTGAGGACTTTGCTATTCCACAGTACAAATCATCATCTTCCACCTTTCTTCACGAGATTACTTGTATGCTTTGGGTTATTGTCCTCTTGCATCACCCAACGTCTCTTCAGCTTAAGGTCGTTTATAGAGATGAGCGAACGTACTCGGATAAGCACTACTCGTCCGAGTAATGTGCTTTATCCGAGTACCTCCCCGCTCGTCCTGAAAGATTCGGGACGCGCTGCGGAGCGGGGAGCTGCAGGGGAGAGCGGGGAGGAACGGAGGGGAGATCTTTCTCTCCTTCTCTCCCGCCCGCTCTCCCCTGCTCCCCGCCGCAACTCACCTGTCAGCAGCGGCGCTCCCCGAATCTTTAGCCCCGAGTACAGCGATACTCGGATAAAGCACATTACTCGGACGAGTAGTGCTTATCCGAGTACGTTCGCTCATCTCTAGTCGTGGACGGCCCTTACATCCTCCTGAGATTTTCTGATCTACCTTAGAATTCACGATTCTCTCAATAACAGCAAGGTGCCCAGGCTCTCCCAAAGAGTGATGCCCCCTCTGCCAAGCTTCACCGTGGGATAAGGTATTGTTGTTGCTGTCCAGCGGTTTTCCCATCAAACAGCGTTTCAACTTAAAGGGGTTGTACTAAAATTTTAAGCTCGCCAGCCCTCCATTCATTCTGACATTATTGCGGGGGAGGGGGAGAAACGACCCCCACAGTGCCAGGCAGAATAGGACATTGGAGTCTTGATTTTGAGATTAGCAGGGGTATCAGCAAGTAATTCCTGATTCCATGGCGATGGGATAACTTAAAAATCTTGGAATAACCCCTTTTGAAACTTCCCAATAACTGAGAACAGATCTGTCAGTAACCAGGCTCGTACATACCTTATTTCATAGGCAAAGCCCCTGTAACGCTCACACTGCCATCTCATCTTCCTAAGGAAACACTTTTTTTTCCAAGTAACACTTAGAGAAGTTATTACCACCGAGGTTCACTTACTTTTCCTTTCTACGTGGTGACTGATGAGCGGTACAGCTGTCTGTGTTGTCAGTTACATTGTGTTTGTCTATTATTACAACTTAGATACAATGTTGTCTGGTTGTATTATTAACCAGTGCAGAAATCCAGGGAATACCCTTCAGCTATCCTCTTACGTTACTGGAGTCTGCAGTCCAAAACTCTTCCTCCCAGGATCCTTTGCACCTTCTCTGGTGGCCACAATCCATGCTACTGCCTCCGGATCCAACCACACGCACGCGCTCACCTCCCGCTCGTCTGGGCGGAGCTTCTCCTGGTAATATATGAAGATATGATAATAGAGCTCTTATGTAATTCGCAGTGTCTCAAATAACACTAAGAATGTTCTATTTGCCCCAACCCATAATTTTGTCCGTCTGGCCACCTACCTGCAGCTCTTGGTGGCTTTCATTAGATGACATCAACAGGAAAGTGATGATATGATGGCGAATGGGAAGTCCGCGGCTCAGTAATGGGGGGAATGCCGACTAAAGAAGAAAAGGACGAGATTAAAGCATTATTGTTACTGAAGAGACCAAGACTTCTGCAACTCTGTGAAGTGCGGGACAACACTGCTGCTCTTGGATCCGCTCGGTGTGGATAGAGCCCTTCTGCGCCGTACTGAGGCCATTTATAAACCTCCCCTTTAGTATATACACCATGAGGTCATTGGGCGGCCATATTGTCAATGCTAGCCCCATCCCATATATTTACCTCCCACAATCCCAGAATGCTCCAGGGAAGGTTGGCGCCTTGCAGGTCTAACCCGGTCTCTTCTTGAAGTTCTCGCAGTCCGGCATCAAGGAGCTGTTATGGGGAGAGGATGCTGTGATCACTGATCGAAAGGATCTGCCTTCTATACAGAGAGCGGAACTGAGAGGGTTAACGTACAGAATTTCAAGCACCCCATCCCCGCAAGTGCCGCTTACCTGTTCTCCGTCTTCCACATGACCGCCTGAGAAGAGAAGAAGAGACCGTGTCATCAGAACGTCTCGTCCCGGCTATAGGGATTGGCGACTTTGGTCATGCAACATCAAGGCTTCAAAAAGTCACATGACCGAAAAGTTTGGACAACTGATTCAGACTGCAGCCACACTGTGACATCCAAAGCTGCCTTCACAACTAGGGATGAGCATCAGAATTTTGGGAGCAGCTTTGGATGTGACTGGAGCATAGCAAGTTAAAGTGACCCTCCGGTCCTGGGCAAACAAAGAGGTTGGGAGCGCTTTTCCAGATACCTGATGTACACTGTATAAATCATCAGTCTTATGTCCCATTCAGACGGGACGAGAGTCATCTAAACGACTGCAGGAGCGTCGCGTCACCGCTAAGGTCATCAGCAATTGTGCAGATCGTCTACACGGCCAGAATTCGGTGTTGCATCGCAGGTTTTTCGCTCAGCACTTAACCTTCTATGTAAAGCATTGAGCGGGGAGCGTTTACACGCAACAACAAATCCACGATCCAGCAATAGTTCTTTTATGCTGACTGAAAGTCAACGAGAAGTGAATGAATATAAAAATTATTTTTTTTTCGTTTGAGCGGATTTTAAGTGATAACTGTCCCGTGTAAATGGCCTATATGGCTCCTTTTACACACTGCGATAAATTGTTTGCCGCCCATATGATCAGCTTGTAGGGTCATACTAATACACATCAGCTGCTCAGAGAAACGTTGCTGCCACGTTTGTTTGTCCAGGACTGGATGGTCACTTTAACTTGTACCTTCCTGCTACATGACTAGATTCTCTCCCATCCCCCACTGCATAAGTCATCACACCCCTGAAATAGGCTTATAAATCTGTGGCGCTGGCGATACAAGTAACGGTTCCACAATAGCGCTACAAACCTGGTGGCCCCCAGACGTTTGGAAAAACGGGCAGCTCCTTGGAGCGTCTTATCAGAAGAATCCTTTTATTACTGGACTGCAGTAAGATGGCAACCCCCACGTCCACGCCGCGGCTCACTATCTCCTCCGGGACACAAGCAGCGCGGTCTGCGCTCAGGTTCTTAATCGGACAGGAGGCCGGCCGCTGAGGGAGGAAACATGGAGAGAAGGCGGACGAGGGGTTAAAACAGGGATCCCCAACCACTTTTGTTCTAAACACAAGGCCCGCCGAATCCGGCCCGCTGCCTTGTGTTATGTGGCCCGCGGCGTGCCGACGCCGCTCACCACTGAAGCGATTACCAGCGGGGGCGCCACAGCTGGTAATCGCGCTGATCCCGGCGCACACTGTGCAGCCAGGATCCTCCTCCCCGAGTCCCCTGCTCATTAGTTCCGCAGGAGAGGACTCGGGGAGGAAGCGTGCCGGGCTGCACACTGACTTCAGGGCAAGCAGAGAGCGACGCTGACAGCAGGGAGGAGGTAAGTATATGGGTTGGGGGGGTGCCTATTACTAGGGGGGGGGCTGCTTACTACTGAGGGGGCTGCTTACAACTGGGAGGGGCTGCTTACTACTGGGGGGGGCTGCTTACTACTGGGGGCGGCTGCTTACTACTGGGGGGGGCTGCCTATTACTGAGGGGGGGTGGGGAGATAAATTATATGCTGCCCTATGTGCGTGCTGAGGGCAGATAAATCATATGCTGCCCTATGTGTGTGCTGGGGGGGGGTGGAGATAAATTATATGCTGCCCTATGTGTGTGCCCGGGGGGGGGGGGGGGGGGGAGATAAATTATATGCTGCCCTATGTGAGTGCTGGGGGAAGGGGGGATAAATCATGCTGCCCTATGTGTGTGCTGGGGGGGGATAGATTATATGCTGCGCTATGTGTGTGCTGGTGGGGCACGGGGGGGGGGGGGGAGGACGGGGCGGGACTAGATTATATACTGCCCTATGTGTGTGCTGGGGGGGGAGATAAATTATATGCTGCCCTCTGTGTGTGCTGGGGGGGGGGGGGGGAATAGATTATATACTGCCCTATGTGTGTGCTGCCAGGCGGGGGGGGGGGGGCGGGGATATATTATACTGCCCTATATGTGTACTGCCAGGACATTCTAAATGTCATAATTAAATAAGTATGCACTAAACTCCAACCCCCTTCATAACCCCGCCCCATATAACCAAAGCCCTGCCCGTGTTCCGCCCAACCCTGCCGGGCCTTGTAAAAATGTTCTTGCTTGAAGGCGGTCCCTGGTGCCAAAAAGGTTGGGGACCACTGGGTTAAAAGATTCCAGAAAGCTGGGTGGTGATCATAGGAGCCAGCGCGGGCACCCAGCCTTCCTAGGCATGTGACCGGTCGTTGGTCGCCAACGAGGCTGATATTTTCTCCCCCTCCCCGATGGTGACCCACCTGTAGCTCCACCATTCTGGAGCCGCTGAATGGCTGATCCGAGATGATGAAGCGGTTGTCATCCAGGCCGCAGTTGACCAGCGCTCGGTCGTGGCTCCCGCAGGCGTAGTGCCCGGTGATGTCCTGGAAATATACATATGGTCACCGCAGTGTTGGATGTTATGCCATCACCGTGACGCCCAGCCGCAGCGAGGACGGCGGACGCCACTTACCTGCAGGAACTTCGCACAATACAGCAGGGAATCTTGTTTGCGCAGATAAACCAGAACACGTTTCGCAGACTCCATATTGGATTGTCATCGACCGGCCGAGGGAATGTCAGTTATACGGGGCACAGCCTGGCGTACCGAACGGTCATCTACACATCCTGCATGGAGATGTCACCTGCACCCGACACAAAAACAAGGAGAAAATGAAGAAAGGTACCAGATTTGGGATATTCGCCAAGGTTCTGATGTGTGCAGAGTCACTGAAGCAAACAGGAAACTACTTACGCTGTAGTGTGTCTCTGAACTCTAACCTCGGGGTCTCTGAGACCCTAGTTTTTACAATTTCCCCAGAACCCACCTCCCCCTCTGCCCTGCTCCGCCCATCTGCCCCCTCTGAGCTCATTCAGAGAAGGGTGGGGAAAATGCATTCATACCTCTGGAAAAAAACCATAATCCCCCATTTCGGACATATCTCCGCAGAAGATCTTCCCATTGGGAATATATGCCTGGCATATTTCCAGTTATGATTTTATCTACTCAGCGATACAAAATATGGCATAGAGATTATAACCAGGTACGCGGATACACCATTTGGGGTGTTCTGGGCCCCACACCCAATGAGTTTAGATGCGTTCTATTCAGCAGGCCCGCCCGATTCTGAAAATATAACTCATATGGGGCTGGACCTTCACTCAAACAATGATCCTTATTAAATGAGTTTTTCTTAAATTGCATACCTGCTCCACAACTTCTGCGAAAATCCTAGGTGATGCCTTTCCTTAGACTTCATTAACAAGTAAATGGTCACACAATTGAATTCCACTATGCTAGTTCTAACTAAACAGACATAAGGAGCCATGAGGCCAAGAAGAATGGAAGGGGCTTATTTACATCACACTTATCCTCCAGGGAAATGTCAGACAATGGGCTTTCTAAATACAGGCAGGAGGGAGGAACTGGGTGAAGGGTCGACTGAAAGCTACAAAAGCAATCTAACTACACACAAAATGGCTGATGGCCTACTAGTATCTATATCACACACCCTCCTAGTGTATACTGTGATCCCCTGTGCCCCAGTACTGCATACTATGAGCTCTGTGCCCCCTCCTGTATATTGTGAGCCCCCCTGTGCCCCCCTCATATATACTACAGTACGATCCCCCTGTGCCTCCTCATATATAATGTACTATGACCCACCTGTGCCCTCTCCAGTATATTGTGAGCCCCTTGTGCCCCTCACATATACAGCAGTATGAGCCCCCTGTGCCGCCTTCTATATGTTCTACGGCCCCTGTGCCCCGCCACTAGTGTATGCTGTGATCCCCTGTGCCCCCTCCTGTATATTGTGAGCCCCCTGTGCACCCTCATATATACTACAGTATGATCCCTCTGTGCCTCCTCCTATATAGTGTACTATGCCCCCCACTAGTGTATGCTGTAATCCGCTGTGCCCCAGCACTGCATACTATGACCTCTGGCCCCCTCCAGTATAATGTGAGCCCCCTGTGCCTCCCTCTTATATACTACAGTTTGTGCCCCCTCCTATATAATGTACTAGCTTACCCGTCGCGTGTTGCTGCGAAGACAGAGACATACATTTGTTTATATATATATAACAACCAATCACAGCACAGCCTTCATGTTACCTCAGTGGTATAATATATAACAACCAATCACAGCACAGCTTTCATGTTACCTCAGTAGTATAAGTAGCCGCCACCAATCACAGCACAGCCTTCATGTTACCTCAGTGGTATAATATATAACAACCAATCACAGCACAGCTTTCATGTTACCTCAGCTTTATAATATATAACAACCAATCACAGCGCAGCTTTCATGTTACCTCAGTGGTATAATATATAACAACCAATCACAGCGCAGCTTTCATGTTACCTTAGCAGTAAGAGAAATAACAACCAATCACAGCGCAACTTTTATTCTGCCTCAGCAGTATAATATATAACAACCAATCACAGCACAGCTTTCATGTTACCTCAGCAGTATAATATATAACAACCAATCACAGCACAGCTTTCATGTTACCTCAGCGGTATAAGAAGTAGCAACCAATCACAGCGCAGCTTTCATGTTACCTCAGCAGTATAATATATAGCAACCAATCACAGCGCAGCTTTCATTTCACCTCAGCATTCTCAATATCCAGCAATTGTCTTGTGATATGTTCGGCGGATGCATCATTTTCTGGTTGAACACGCATCCCGTTGCTCGTAATGCCTTTTGCTTTTGTGCTTGAGATGGAAATCAAACGATCTTTGTCTGGGGGGCATAACTGTCGCCGACGCTTGTACGCGCGGCACCTATCGTAGGATAGATGTACTATGCCAGTAATCTTCCCAGGAGTGTACTCAACAACTTCCCAATGTCTCATGGCAATTGGATGAATGGTGTAGTGATGCATAAAGGACAGACAGACAGACATACATTCATTTATATATATCAGGAAGTGAGAAAATTACATTCCGTACGTAAAATTTGGACGCTAATTCTTTTGCGCTTAGAATTGAATAATCGACTTGGGACCTATTAGCTTTTCCTATTTATGTATATAAAAATGTATGTCTGCGTGTCTGTTTGTCCTTTATGTGCTACTACACCATTCATCCGATCGCCATGAAACTTTGGGAAGTTGTTGAGTACACTCCTGGGAAGATTACTGGCATAGTACATCTAGCCTATGATAAATGGCGCACGTGCGAGCGTCGTCGACAGTTAGGCCCTCCCCCCACGTAGATCTTTCGATTTCCATCATTGCCACTAATTCTCTCACTTCCCAATGTCATAGAGACATGAAATTTGGCACAAGGATTGATTATGTCATAAATAGGAAAAGTTAATAGGTCCCAACTCGATTATTCAATTCTAAGCGCAAAAAAATTAGCGTCCAAATTTTACGTGTGGAATGTAATTTTTTCACTTTCCGGTGTCATAGAAACTTGAAATTTGGCACGAGCATTGATTATGTCATAAATAGGAAAAGTTAATAGGTCCCAACTCGATTATTCAATTCTAAGCGCAAAAGAATTGGCGTCCAAATTTTACGTACGGAATCTAATTCTCTCACTTCGCAATGTAATAGAAACTTGAAATTTGGCACGAGCATTGATTATGTCATAAATAGGAAAAGTTTTTACAATAGCTTATATACTAAAGGACACTTCCCACAGCAAATGTGCAAGAATATGTTAGACAAGGTCCTACCCAGACTAACACCAGAACATAGGGACATTCTGGAAGGGGATGTTACGGCTGGCCGGGACAGGTGGACATGGGGTCCCTATTCCAGCCCTCTCCCGTGTCCCTACCTACTTGCCCCCCTGGGCTAGGCCCCAGGATGACAATGGGCGACGGTCCCTGTGCTGCACTAGGGACCCCAAGAAAAGAGGGACAGGGAGACCGGCAGGTAGGTACAGAGTAGCCAACAAGACGCAAGCAACTAAGCAACCAGAGAAGTCGGAAAACAGGCCGGATAAAACCAGAAAGGTATGTGCGCAGTACAGGAGGACAAACCAAAAACAAAGTCAGAATAGAAGCCGAAGTCAGAACACAAGTTGTCAGGTCAATAACGCGGGTGTAGGCAGACGGAGTCAGGATCAAACACTGGCAACCAGTGTCTGGCCCAGCCAGGTATATAAACAGAACTCCCCGCCCAGAGGGGCGGGGAGAAGTCACATGACACCAGAGAGAATCACAAGGTCGCCTCCCCCCAGAGGCGCTCACTGACCGCCGCGACCAACCACCAGAGCAGGGGAACCCCAAACACGGCCGCCAGATCGGCCCCCTGCAACTCCAGGACGAGCGTTCCGCCTCAGCCGGACACCGGCGCCAGTAGTGGTAATCCCATCTCTAACAGGGCAGGTGAAGCATGGAGGCGATTAAATCCCTTGTACCTTCCAGGGCGCCTGGATGGCTTTTCTAATATATATCACAAAAAATTCTTTGCACCTTTAGGCAGTCCTATGATTGGGTTTTTCAACTCCCTTCTATAGACTCCATATCTATCCACCATTACCAATAAGGCATTCATTCATGTAATTCCCAAACCTAACAAGGACCACTCAAACTGTGAAAATTATCGCTCGATAATTAACAATGACCTAAAAATTCTTTCCAAAATGATGTCCCTTAGACTTAAAGGGGTTGTCCCGCGGCAGCAAGTGGGTCTATACACTTCTGTATGGCCATATTAATGCACTTTGTAATGTACATTGTGCATTAATTATGAGCCATACAGAAGTTATAAGAAGTTATTCACTTACCTGTTCCGTTGCTAGCGTCCTCGTTTCCATGGAGCCCGCCTAATTTTCGGCGTCTAATGGCCAAATTAGACGCGCTTGCGCAGTCCGGGTCTTCTTCTTTTCTCAATGGGGCCGCTCGTGCAGGATGCCGGCTCCGTGTAGCTCCGCCCCGTCACGTGCCGATTCCAGCCAATCAGGAGGCTGGAATCGGCAATGGACCGCACAGAAGCCCTGCGGTCCACCGAGGGAGAAGATCCCGGCGGCCATCTTCAGCAGGTAAGTAAGAAGTCACCGGAGCGCGGGGATTCAGGTAAGCGCTGTGCGGTGTTCTTTTTTAACCCCTGCATCGGGGTTGTCTCGCGCTGAACGGGGGGTGGGTTGAAAAAAAAAAAAACCCGTTTCGGCGCGGGACAACCCCCTTTAATACCTTTATCAGTCAATATATTCATCCAGACCAGGTAGGTTTTATCCCTGGTCGGCAAGCTACTGATCAGATAAGACGGCAATTGATATTGTCTCGGTGGTGCGGTCTGGCTGGGACGGGGATCAAACTAAGAAAGGGCTTCTCCTTAGCCTTGACTTACGAAAGGCTTTTGACTCCTGGCAATATTTATTCTTTATTCTTGAGGAAATGGGATTTGGAACACGGTTTAGAACATTGATTCGGGCTCTGTATACCTTCCCCTCTGCATCAGTTCGGATCCGAGGCTTTGAGTCCGACACAATAGCAATTGAAAGGGGGACTAGACAGGGCTGCCCCCTATCACCTCTTCTTTTTGCATTTGCAATTGAGCCTTTGGCATCTATGCTCAGAGCAAATGTGAATGTCAGGGGTATCCACATTAGGGGATAGTAACATAAATGTGCTCTATATGTAGATGATGTGTTGTTATTTGTTTCTTCTCTCCTCACTTCTCTCCCTAACATATATCAGATTCTGGATAAATTTGGAATGATGTCAGGCCTCTGAGTAAATGATACTAAATCATTGGCTCTTAATTTAAATTTACCTCCCCCAATGCTTAAAGGGGTTGTCCCGCGAAAGCAAGTGGGTCTATACACTTCTGTATGGCCATAATAATGCACTTTGTAATGTACATTGTGCATTAATTATGAGCCATACAGAAGTTATCAAAAGTTATTCACTTACCTGTTCCGTTGCTGGCGTCCTCGTCTCCATGGTTGCCGTCTAATTTTCGCCGTCTAATGGCCAAATTAGACGCGCTTGCGCAGTCCGGGTCTTCTTCGTTTCTCAATGGGGCTCCGTGTAGCTCCGTGTAGCTCCGCCCCGTCACGTGCCGATTCCAGCCAATCAGGAGGCTGGAATCGGCAATGGACCGCACAGAAGCCCTGCGGTCCACCGAGGGAGAAGATGCCGGCGGCCATCTTCATCAGGTAAGTAAGAAGTCACCGGAGCACGGGGATTCAGGTAAGCGCTGTCCGGTGTTCTTTTTTAACCCCTGCATCGGGGTTGTCTCGCGCCGAACAGGGGGGGGGGTTGAAAAAAAAAAAAACCCGTTTCGGCGCGGGACAACCCCTTTAAACTTTTGAAACTTAATTTTAATTTTCAATGGGTCACAAAGAGCCTTCCTTATTTAGGCATATATCTTACAAACTCTTTTGAGACCCTATGCCAAGCCAACTATTCCCCCTTAATTAAGAATTTAAAGCAAGACCTAAATACTTGGCCATCAAACAACTTATCCTGGCTTTTCTATCAAAATGTCATGGCTACCAAAAATTCTATATCTTTTCCGTGCTTTGCCCATTCCTATCCCGGCTGTAGATCTGAAAAGCTTACCGTCGAAACTTTTGGCTTTCATTTGGTCTAACAAATCTAGACATATTCAGAAGTCTACCCTATATGCGCCTCGAAGCGTTGGAGGCTTGGGGGTCTCCAATATCATAACATATTATCATGCAGCCCAATTAGTCTCTATCTTCTCCAGTCATGATAAACCACTTTGGTTATTAATTGAGGCACAGGCAGTCTTTCCCCTACCGCTAGAAGAAATCTTTTGGTACAGGACGGAACATAAAAAAGCAATCATGAATCCCACCCTTTCTTCCTCCCTGGCTCTCTGGGATAGACTCTCCAAAAGATATAAACTGATATCTAGGCACCTCCCCAGATCCAGTATTTTTGGTAATCCCACCTTCCCCCCAGGTATGAACAAAAAGGAGTTTGGATGGTGGATAGAGAGGGACCTCACCAGAATAGTTGATTTTGTGGATAGACTTGGCTTCAGACAGTTTGAGTTTTTCCGGGCTGTTCACCCTATTCCAGGCTCGGAGATGTTTTGTCTTCAACAAATTAAACACTATGTTTTAGCACTCAGAGAATAGATGGGACCTTTCCGAACTAACTAGTTTTGAGAGCCTGTGCAACTCAAACACCAGGGGTCCTGGTAAAATCGCCCAATTGTACTCTCACTTTACAACACCCACGGATAAACTCTAATATATGAGGAGATGGGAGGAAGAGCTGGGTGAGGAATTGCCTATCTCGGACTGGCATAAAATAGCCAGTTCAACCGCAAAGCTTTCTATTAATGTAGCAATCACAGAGGCAGTGTTACGATCGTGTGGGCAAACTAATCACGGGGCCCACACGATTGTGACCATAGGAGGACTGGGGACGCACACGGGTTTCTGGCAAACTGACCCTGTTCTACACGGGAGGATGGCAAGGCCCTACCTAAGCAAGGACATTTCCCTAATAAGGACAGCCCAGCAGTCTTCGGATCTGGGCCCTAGCTGATCCTAGGAGCCACACACCAGAACAGGATGCATTCACATGCCACATGACAGGGACTGAACCACAGGACACACAGAGCCAAAATACACAGCATACAGCAGCCGCAATGCAAACACTAATAGCAGATGATAAGCTGAATATAAATGCGAGGTGTTAGTTTGTACATTGGCCAATGAACTTAAAGGGTTTCTGTCACTAAAAAAGAAAAATGCTCTACTTATCTATTCCTCCCCCATCAGTCTACTTACCAGATCTTCACCTCCCTCATCTTCTCCTGTCTCCTGCAGTCCAGGGGCTCACTTTAGCTCCAGCTGCCAGTTTCTGCTCCTTCCTGTGAGGTTACATACATTTGGTTGGCAGTCTTCCAATGTACATTACAGCACAGCTCACAGGCCAGCAGGAGGACTGCCTATCTTCTTCTGAGATTGTTCATGCGAGCTGTCTCTGAAAGAGATTACAATTCCTTCCTAGGCAGTGAAGCTACAGCACAGGGATGTGACCTTCACTGACCCAGCAGGAAGGAATTTGTGATAAGCAGCCTTCATAACAAGCTGGTCCCAGCCTGCAGTGAGCTGACCTGGGGCACTGGAGAGGCTCAACCAGGAGAAGATGTGATAAGGAGACAGACAGGGAAGGAATAGGTAAGTTTAGATAATTTTTATTTTAATGACAAAACCCCTTTAAGCTACAAGCCCCAGCAAGGCCCCTCGTATCTTGCAGTCCCTACACTAGCAAGACACATCTACTAGAGGGCCCTAGGGGCCAACCTAGCGCAGACATAGCAAACATACTCAGCAAACCAAACACACAAAATAAACGTACAAACGGATATGAACAGCAAGGCACAGATCACACAGCAAACTGCAACAATACACAGATAGCAGGTCACACAGCAAGCTTACAGAGAACAGGTAACAGGACACATGTCACAGATACATCCAAACAGTACAAGACCAGCTTCAGACTGACCAGGAGCTGGGTTTATATGTGAGCACAGACCG
This sequence comes from Eleutherodactylus coqui, assembly GCA_035609135.1. Classification (NCBI taxonomy): domain Eukaryota; kingdom Metazoa; phylum Chordata; class Amphibia; order Anura; family Eleutherodactylidae; genus Eleutherodactylus; species Eleutherodactylus coqui. The sequence goes on along the minus strand of CM069410.1, from coordinate 218,883,362 downwards.
AGGAGATTGGCTAGCAGGAAGAACCACACCCAGCCAGCTCAATCATTAACCCTGAGAGTGCTGTGCTGCTGGAAGCACAGTAGTACAACATGTCTCAGCAGCACACATAACACGTTCATTTTGGTCGCTATTCATTGGCCTTCCCTGCATCAGACTCTCCCCTCTCCAATCCATACTAAACACGGTAGCTAGTCTCATGTTTCTATCCAGCTGTTACTTAAGACGCCTCTGCACTATGCCAGTCATTGCATTGGCTGCCCATCCACTGCAGAACTAAATTTAAACTCCGCACCCTCACCCACAAAGATACCCAAGGTGCCGCGCCATCGTACATCACTTCCCTCCTGTCCGTACACCACCCAGCCCACACACTCCGATCCACTAACATACTCAGACTAAACACCCCTTTAGTACGCACCTCACATGCTTGCTTCCAGGACTTCACCAGAGCTGCACCGGTCCTCTGGAAAGCTCTACCCCAAGGCATCCGGACAATCCCTCATGCACGAAACTTCAGGCACTCCCTAAAAATGCAACTCTTCAGGGAGGCATACCAAATCTCCTGGCCTAGTCCCCCTGCTCCTCCCTATAGCTCCCCACACCTTCCATGCTGCTTATCGTATATGACCTCTACCCCTGCACCTCCTTACCACCCCCACCCAGTTTGCTTCTTAATAACGGATTTCCACATGTAATTCCCATACTGCCTGTGTTCCCCCATGCCTTATCCCCCCCCCCCTTGTACCTCCTGTATCACCCCCACCCGGTTGGCTTCAAACGGATTGTATATCACGTGTAATTGTTGTATTGTCTGTGTTCTCCCATGCCTGAAAGTGCTGCAAAATAAGTTGGCGCTATACAAATAAAGATTATTATTAATTGGAAGAACAATGTGAAAAAATATGTTGTCTCCTGTGTAACGTGTGCATGAAAAAGACACCACAAATCTCCTCCGATAGAACTTCTTCAACCACTTCCAGGCCTTGGGGATCAATATCAATGCATTTTATTATGGGTCTCCCCCTTGGAAGGAAATGACTACCATCCTTGTTATGGTGGACCAACTCACCAAAATGGCCCATTTTATTCCCATCAAAGAGATTCCCACTGCAAAACAAACTGCGGAATTGATGATCAAGGAGATATTTATACTACATGGCATTCCTGATACCGTAGTTTCTGATAGAGGTGTTCAGATTACCTCAAAATTTTGGAAAAGCTTCTGTCTGGCCCTAGAGATTACTATCAAGTTGTCTTCCACCTTCCATCCTCACCACCAGACTCTTGAGCAATGCCTCCGCAATTTTATTTCCTACCTCCACGATGATTGGGTGGTTCGGGTCTAAGGGTGGAAGAGTTTGTGGTGGCCAAAATTCTGTACTCAAGAATGCACAGAGATAAACTGGAAAACCTTGTACAGTGGAAGGTTACAGCCCGGAAGGAAAATCTTGGGAGCCAGACCAGAATTTTCATGATTTCAAGTGAATTCCATTACAGGTACCCAGGAAAACCAGCCCCTGGTAGGAGGAGACTATTGTCAGGGTTTGAACCTTGGAACTCCTGTGCTCCAGGCAACGTCTCTCTCTAGTAAGCTATTCAGCCTGCTGGACTCTCCCCTACCCAACCTTTCCCAGTTTCTTGCTCCTGAAACTCAGCTCCTGATTAGCTCTACCCTGCACTGATTAGACACCCTATATAAGCCTGTCCCTGTGCCTCCCTCAGTGTGATTATTGTGTTCCCAGCCAGTAATCAAGCTCTCTCACCTGCTGACCTCTGGCTTCCCTGATTATGCTACCCACCTGCTTCTCGGACATTATATCATTCGACAGAGACAGCAATATCAGATGATTTGAGTTTTTACTAGGCCTTCAGATGATTATTTCACATCGTGAGGTTTTATTTAATGACATACCCCGAGAACAGACAGATAAAGTAATGCATTCTGTTGCTCCCTGTTATCTGCCAGGTCAGGCTGATCACTACTTTGTCACATATCTCCAGAATCAGCTGGAAATGATCAACAATGACTTTTTAAAAATCATTTTATACGTAGCCACATCATTTCCCACAGGGAAATGTAGCTTGCAATACCTTTGTAGGCCTGTAGGTGGTGCTAGAGACTAGTGTAGGTTGCCCTCTACAGGCAGCAAATGTGTACCTCAACTTTATCTACTGATAGTTTCAGCTTCTTCCCTCAACGGTGCATATGAAGTGTATTTCAGGATGTATTTTACGTCCCTTCCCCGCTTTACATCGCCTTTCTACGTATATTATTTTCTGCTTGCCGCTTCCTTTCCGTGTATTTACAGGACGCTGTACAGAGATGAATGCCAATAGACGTCTATGTATTTTCATTTATATACAACTAGCTCACCCGTCGCGCGTTGCTGCGAAGACAGACAGACATACATTCATTCGTTTTTATATATCTAGATAACAACCAATCACAGCGCAGCTTTCATGTTACCTCAGTCGTATAATATATAACAACCAATCACAGCGCAGCTTTCATGTTACCTTAGCAGTATAAAATATAACAACCAATCACAGCGCAGCTTTCATGTTACCTCAGCAGTAAGAGAAATAACAACCAATCACAGCGCAACTTTTATTCTGCCTCAGCAATATAAAAAATAGCAACCAATCACAGCGCAGCTTTCATGTTACCTCTGCGGTATTATATATAGCAACAAATCACAGCGCAGCTTTCATGTTACCTTAGTAGTATAAGTAGCCACCAATCACAGCACAGCTTTCATGTTACCTCAGCAGTATAAGAAATAGCAACCAATCACAGCACAGCTTTCATTTTACCTCAGCATTCTCAATATCCAGCAATTGTCTTGTGATATGTTCGGCGGATGCATCATTTTCTGGTTGAACACACATCCCGTTGGTCGTAATGCCTTTTGCTTTCGTGCTTGAGATGGAAATCAAACGATCTTTGTCTGGGGGGCATAACTGTCGACGATGCTCGCACGCCCGCCACCTATCGTAGGATAGATGTACTATGCCAGTAACCTTCCCAGGAGTGTACTCAGTAACTTCCCAAAGTCTCATGGCAATTGGATGAATGGTGTAGTAATGCATAAAGGACAGACAGACAGACATACATACATTCATTTTTATATATATAGATGACATCAGGAAGTGAGAGAATTAGATTCCATATGTAAAATTTGGACGCTAATTCTTTGGCGCTTACAATTGAATAATTGAGTTGAGACCTATTAACTTTTCCTACTTATGACATAATCAATGCTCGTGCCAAATTTCATGTTTCTACAACATCGGGAAGTGAGAGAATTAGTGGCAATGATGGAAATCGAACGATCTACGTAGGGGGGGGGGGGCGTAACTGTCGACGGCGCTCGCACGCGCGCCATTTATCATAGCATAAATGTACTATGCCTATAATCTTCCCAGGGGTGTACTCAACAACTTCCCAAAGTTTCATGGCGATCGGATGAATGGTGTAGTAGCGCATAAAGGACAAACAGACACGCAGACAGACAGACAGACATTCAATTTTATATATATAGAAGACTGCCCTGCTTTTTGCAAAGTGTGCGTTCCCTTCAGGGTGAGGAAACGAGAGCTGCCTCTACAACATATTTCACCTCTCTTTCCTGGGGCTGAAGGGTTAATGCCTAGGTCATACTAGAATCGCCATCATCTGCATATTTATCTGTTTAAGTCTATAATGTACTTGTATTTAGCCTCTTTCGTACTCGCTGACAGGGCTGGTGGAGGCGACGCCATTCTTCCACAGAGACAAGAAAACAAAAATTCTTTCAAAATGGGAATAAACCTCTTTCATTTATTCAATGCTGGTCTTGTCATGTGTGCCGAGGTCTCTGGGGGCGCTGTGCACTACAGTGGCTGGTCTTGCCCTGTGGACCAAGGCCTCTGTGAGTGCAGTGCAGTACAGTGGCTGGTCTTGTCATGTGTGCCGAGGCCTCTGGAGGCACTGTGCACGACAGTGGCTGATCTTGCCATGTGGGCCAAGGCCTGCATAGGCGCTGTGCACTACAGTGCACCTCATGTGGACTGAGGCCTTTGGGGGCGCTGTGATGGGCAGCATATCTGCTGGTAAGTCTGGTTGATGTTCTTGCACTACGTGCTGGAGGAAAGGTCTACCTCCCCTCTTCTCGTCGCAGGGTTTCCAGCCACAATTCAAGCGCGTACTTAGTACCAGTGCTGACGCGTTCTACATCTTCACCAGTTTCAGGCGCCGTGTTGAGAAGCGTGGACAGTGCGAGATCCTTCTGGGTTAGTGATCTACCGCTAACTTCTGTGATCCTAGAAGGACAAGAGAACCCCGACATTAGTGACCTGACATTTGCAGAACATTACTCTGCCACAGCTACCCCCCTGACAGATACAGGTGCAAAAACAAGTAAATGAACCCTTGAATTTAATACCCTGTAGATTCCCCTTTTAACTGCAGGCACCTCCACCAAATATCTTCTGGAGCTGAAAATATGATTTGTACAACATTGAGGAGGAATTTTGGACGGCTACTCCATGCAAATATGTTTTAGTTCATCAATATTTCTGGGATGCCTTGCGTGCACAGCCCTCTTGAGCACACATCACAGCATCGCTATAAGCTTAAAGACAGGACTGTGACTCGGCCATGTCAGAACACAAATTGTCATCTTCCCCCATTCTTCAGGTGATTAATTGGGTTATCGTCCTCTTACATTACCCAACATCACTTCAGCTTGAGGTCGTGGACGGCCCTTACATCCTCCTGTGAGGTGTTCTGATCCACCTTAGAAGTCATGGTTCCCTCAATGACAGCAAGATGCCCAGGCTCTCCCGAAACGCTCCCTCTGCCAGGCTTCACTGTGGGATGAGGTCTTGCTGTTGCTGTCCAGCGGTTTTCCCATCAAACAGTGTGATGCATTTCTACTTAAAGGGATTGCACCAAGATTTCAAGTTCTCCCCCCTCCACAGGATGGCTACAGGTTAGGTGATAACATGCTGAGTTGTGGATGTCTTACTGCTGCAACCCCTGCCGGTCTGAAGAACAAGAGTCCAGTGGCCCCGTCCTCACTGTGGGATTACTACAGCCCCACCACCAACCCCCCTCCTCAACACGCACACGCACGCACACACGCACACAAGCACACACACACAGGAGGAGAATAAATGGAGTGCTGTTTGTGCAAGCAGGCTGACGCTCTATTCACTTTCAGTGGGACTGGAGATGGCTGAGGGGCAAGTAGTCATGGAAATTAATGGATCGTTAACTGCGCATGCTTCGCCAGCTCTCTATTAATTCTGACATCACAGCGGAGTGGAGAAACAACCCCCACAGTGCCAGGCAGAATAGGACACAAGAGTCCCATTCTGGAGATCAGTGGGGGTCTTGGCAAGTTATCACTCGTCCCCTGCAGAAAGAATAACTTGAAATTTTGGTACAACCCCTTTAAAACTTCCCTAAACATCACACTGACAATAGATTTGTCAGTAACCAGGGTTTATATGCCTTTATTTAATTGGAAAAGCCCCTGTAACAGCGACACTGCCATCATATCTCCCTAATGGAAACACTTTTTTCCTTATTATCGCTTAGAGAAGTTATTACCACTGAGGTTCACTTAGGCTGGGTTCACACAGAGCGAATTTGCCGTGGAAACGTTGCGGCAAGTGCCCCTGCAGCCGCTAATCCCGGGATTAGCCAGCCATGTGGAAGAGATCTGTGAAAAATCTCGTCCACGCGGGATGGCCAATCTGTCGTGCCAAAGCCGTCACTGCAGCACGTATTCCCCAGCCGCAGCATGTCAATTTTTTTTTTCCATTGCGGACGCACTCTCCTCTATAGGAGCGCCCGCCGCAATGGAAAAGCGTACGGCCAAGCTGACCCAAAACCCGCATCTAAGTGCCGTGGGTTTTAAAGCAGCGCTTTCCCGGTGGAAATCTTGTGGTTTTTCGCTGCGGCCAAACCGCGAGATTTCCGGCGGGAATCCGCCGCGTGAGAACCAAGCTTAAAGGAGATGTCCCGCGCCGAAACGGGTTTTTTTTTTTTTAAACCCCCCCCCCCGTTCGGCGCGAGACAACCCCGATGCAGGGGTTAAAAAAACCACCCGCACAGCGCTTACCTGAATCCCGGCGGTCCGGCGTCTTCATACTCACCTGCTGAAGATGGCCGCCGGGATCCTCTGTCTTCATGGACCGCAGGGCTTCTGTGCGGTCCATTGCCGATTCCAGCCTCCTGATTGGCTGGAATCGGCACGTGACGGGGCGGAGCTACACGGAGCCCCATAGAGAAGAGGAGAAGACCCGGACTGCGCAAGCGCGGCTAATTTGGCCATCGGAGGGCGAAAATTAGTCGGCACCATGGAGACGAGGACGCCAGCAACGGAGCAGGTAAGTATAAAACTTTTTATAACTTCTGTATGGCTCATAATTAATGCACAATGTACATTACAAAGTGCATTATTATGGCCATACAGAAGTGTATAGACCCACTTGCTGCCTCGGGACATCTCCTTTAACTTTTCCTTTCTGCACTGTGACTGATGAGCGGTACAGCTGTCTGTGTTGTCAGTTACATTGTGTTTGTCTATTATTACAACTTAGATACAATGTTGTCTGGTTGTATTATTAACCAGTGCAGAAATCCAGGGAATACCCTTCAGCTATCCTCTTACGTTACTGAAGTCTGCAGTCCAGAATTCTTCCTCCCAGGATCCTTTGCACCTTCTCTGGTGGCCACAATCAGCTCTGTGACCTCCGGATCCAACCACACGCACGCGCTCACCTCCCGCTCGTCTGGGCGGAGCTTCTCCTGGTAATATACAATGATATAATATCCGCACTCTTATGTTATCTGCAGCGTCACAATAATGCCAAGAATTTTCTATTTGCCCCAACCCATAATTTTGCCCGTCTGGCCACCTACCTGCAGCTCTTGGTGGCTTTCATTAGATGAAACCAACAGGTAAGTGATGATATGATGGCGTGTGGGAAGTCCGCGGCTCAGTAATGGGGGGAATGCCGACTAAAAAAGAAAAGGACAAGATTAAAGCATTATTGTTACTGAAGAGACCAAGACTTCTGCAACTCTGTGAAGTGCGGGACAACACTGCTGCTCTTGGATCCGCTCGGTGTGGATAGAGCCCTTCTGCGCCGTACTGAGGCCATTTATAAACTTCCCCTCTAGTATATACACCATGATGTCATTGGGCGGCCATATTGTCAATGCTAGCCCCATCCCATATATTTACCTCCCACAATCCCAGAATGCTCCAGGGAAGGTTGGCGCCTTGCAGGTCTAACCCGGTCTCTTCCTGGAGTTCTCGCAGTCCGGCATCAAGGAGCTGTTATGGGGAGAGGATTCTGTGATCACTGATCGAAAGGGCCAGCCTTCTATACAGACAGCGGAACTTAAAGGGTTAACATACAGAATTTCAAGCGACACTCCCCCTCCTGCAGGTGCCACTTACCTGTTCTCCATCTTCCACATGGCCGCCTGTGAAGAGAAGAAGAGACCGTGTCATCAGAACGCCTGGTCCTGGCTTTAGGGATTGGCGACTTTGGTCGTGCAACATCAAGACTTGAAAAAGTCACATGACCGAAAAGTTTGGACACCTGATTCAGACTGCGGCCACACGGTGACTTTGGTTGGGCCACATGAAGATCGCAGTGTTGCACACCCTTCTGGGGGTCGTGCTACAATCTGCAGCCTCATGTCACCGCCAAATGACCATCACAGCGAAGCTAAGGTGTTGGGTTTGGAGACGCAAGTCACATGCTACTTTGCCATCATGGACTGTTACATGCAACCTGTCTGGAACTTGGCGGTTTTTAAGACCTCAGCTACATTGACTTTACATAGCGCTGCCATCCACAGAAATACATTTAGCTGTCTGCAGCACTCATGGGACAGTCAGGCAGCTGCGAACGCTCCGCGACAGAAACTCCACAGCAAGTATGCTGGAAATCACTAAAAGCATGCGGATTTGGTATTGCATTGAATTTAATGGAAGCTGCGAGCCTCCCGCCACTGATGAGCGCCTACCACCAATCAACTACTGACGGCCCATACATCCTGATTTAGGCGGGACAGTCCCATTTTGGGACTCTCTGTCCCGCTATCTCCAGGGTCCCAAGCGGGACAGCCATTGGTCCCGCTTTCAGGAAGCGGGGTCCCCATGCAGGTGATTACCAGCAGGGGTGATGCGACCCCCGACTGGTAATCACTCAGTGGCACTGCTGCGGGTAGAACACACTGACACCGGGATCCTCCTCCCCTGACTTCTCCTTGCTGGTTCTGCAGGAAGACAGGAGAAGGGAGGAGGAGTCCACACACTTCCGTCCACAGCAACGCTTTGAAGACCAAGAGGAGGTAAGTATATAGGTTTCACGAGGGGCTCTATTACTGCTGGGGCTACTGTGGGGGTCACTGCTACTACTGGGTACGATTGGGTACGATACTGAGGACACTATTAGTAAAAATGTCACATTTATCAGCCCCACTAGCAATAGTATCACTACCGAGCCCACAGTGGGGGTCACGATCACTACTTGGGAGGCCACGATTACTACTGGTGCCACTGTGGAGGTCACGATTACTACTAGGGCCACTGAGGGGGTCACGATTACTACTAGGGCCACTGAGGAGGTCACAATTACTACTGGGGCCAGCATAGGGTTACTATTACTACTGGAGCCACAGTAGGAGTCAATATTTCTACTAAGGCTGATATCGGGGACACTATTACAATGAGGCAACTGTGGGGGTCATTATTACTACTGGGGCCACTGTGGGGGGGTCACTATTACTACTGGGACCACTGTGAGGGGTTACGATTACTACTAGGGTCACTGTGGGGGTCACAATTACTACTGGGGCCACTGTGAAGGTCAGAATTAATACTGAACTCACTGTGGGGGCCACTATTACTACTGGGGCCAGCATAGGGGATACTATTACTACTAGGGCCACTGTGGGTGTCAATATTATTACTAAGGCTGATATCGGGAACACTATTACAATGAGGCCACTGTGGGGGTCAATATTACTACTGGGGCCAGTATAGGGAACAATATTACTACTGGGGCCAGCATAGGGGATACTATTACTACTAGGGCCACTGTGGGAGTCAATATTACTACTAAGGCTGATATTGGGAACACTATTACAATGAGGTCACTGTGGGGGTCAATGTAGGGAACAATATTAATACTGGGGCTACTGTGGGGGTCACTATTACTGCTGAGGTTACTCTTCATGTGGCAGCGTACCTCAAGCATGTTTACATGTGGCAAAAATACTGAGGAATATCTGCAGAAGAAATTTTCGCTGCAGGTACTGCAGCATTTCCGCATCCAAAAAAACTGTCAAAATCTGTATCATTGGTGCGGATTCTGACTAGAGATCAGCCGCACACTCCACAGCCGATTTCATACTATGGGGCGCTCCCCTAACCTCCTCCGATGGATTCCCAGGAAACGGAAGCCAGGGAGCGCTGACAGCGGGAAGCTTTCAGAGGAGGTAAGGAGTAGTACCGCATGAAATCAGCTGCAGATACACTGCTGATTTCTAGTCGGAATCCGCACTAATGGTACAGATTTTGACTGTTTTTTGGATGCAGAAATGCTGCGGAATTTGCTCCCTGTCTTCTTTGAACCGGCCCAGTACTTTTTATAACAAAGGAGGTAAAAATCATAAGTTATGATAAGCCCCGCCCCTGACCACACCCCTCTGTCCAGATTTCACCTGGGAAAATTTGGTCACCTTACCTAAACTAATTACTTAAACATTCAGTTCTACAAACTATTTTAACTAAAGTGGGGGAAGGGGGGGATGATAGTCTGGGAGATTGCTTGTACTCCTCCAGTCACATCCAAAGCTGCCATCACAAATCTGCAGGCTTCCCATAATGCCCGTATAGTCACCAGTCTCAGGACGTCCATGTAAGCGGCTGAGATCGGGGCTAGGGACGAGCATCAGAATTTTGGATGCAGCTTTGGATGTGACTGGAGAATAGGAAGTTAAAGTGACCCTCTGGTCCTGGCCAAATAAAGATGGCGGCAGCGCTTCTCCGAATACCAGATGTACGCTGTGCGTTAGTATAAATCATCAGTCTAAGGCTACATTCACACGGAGCAATAAATTGTTCACACAAGCGTGTGATGTCAGGCGTTCAGCTCTGCTGCACAATGAATGCGAATAACCGCTGTTCACGCGCAACGACCGCAAATGATGATTTTTACGCCTGCATAAAAAAACGACGAAGGAGAAGCGTGATCTTTGTTTGTCCAGGACTGGAGGGTCACTTTAAGGGCTCCTGCACACTTGCATTTTTCTTGCGCGTTTTTTTCACGCGATTGTCAATGGGACTTTCTAATGTTAAAAACGTATCGCAAGTTGGTGCTTTGCAATTTTTGTGCGACGCATTTTTAACATTAGAAAGTCCCATTGACAACCGCGTGAAAAAACGCGCAAGAAAAACGCAAGTGTGCAGGAGCCCTAACTTCTACCTTCTTGCTACATGATTAGATTCTCTCCCATCCCCCACTGCATAAGTCATCACACCCCTTACAATAGGCTTATAAAGCCGTGGCGCTGGCGATACAAGTAACGGTTCCACAATGGCGCTACAAACCTGGCGGCACCCAGATATTCGGAAAAATGTTAAGCGCCTTGGAGCGTCTTGTCAGAAGAATCCGTTTATTTCTGGACTGCAGCAAGACGACGACCCCCACGTCCACGCCGCGGCTCGCTACCTTCTCCGGGATACAAGCAGCGCGGTCTGCGCTCAGGTTCTTAATCGGACAGAAGGCCGGCCGCTGAGGGAGGAAACATGGAGAGAAGGCGGACGAGGGGTTAAACGATTCCAGAAAGCTGGGTGGTGATCATAGGAGCCAGCGCGGGCACCCAGCCTTCCTAGGCATGTGACCGGTCGCTGGTCGCCAACGAGGCTGATATTTTCTCCCCCTCCCCAATGGTGACCCACCTGTAGCTCCACCATTCTGGAGCCGCTGAATGGCTGATCCGAGATGATGAAGCGGTTGTCATCCAGGCTGCAGTTGACCAGCGCTCGGTCGTGGCTTCCGCAGGCGTAGTGCCCGGTGATGTCCTGGAAATATACATATGGTCACCGCAGTGTTGGATCTTATGCCGTCACCGTGACGCCCAGCCGCAGCGAGGACGGCGGACGCCACTTACCTGCAGGAACTTCGCACAATACAGCAGGGAATCTTGTTTGCGCAGATAAACCAGAACGCGTTTCGCAGACTCCATATTAGATTGTTGTCGACCGGCCGAGGAAATGAGTCCGTTATATGGGGCGCAGCCTGGCGTACCGAACGGTCATCTACACATCCTGCATGGAGATGTCATCTGCACCCGGCAGAGGAAGTGCTGACAGCCCACAATCCCCAGCGAGGGTAGAGGGAAGGGCCATGGCGCCCTCTGCTGGGGAACACAAGTACTGCCGGTAACAATGATGTGAGGGCCGGACTCACACAGCGTTTTACTGCGTGCCGAGCTGCAGCTTTATGCACGTTTGCCTGCGTTTTTATGCATTATGCAGACAATTAAACGTCTTCTCTACTCCACAGGCCTGGGGTTTCACCGAGTCCCTCACCACTGTTTCCTATCCTAGGTAACCCAGTCTTCCCTCCTAGTCTAGAGATTGGTGGGTTTCAAGCCTGGCTTCATGACGGCAGGTTTAGAGCGTTCCATTTCATCTCAGAGGGACATTGGTTGTCAGTAGATGAGTTGACCAACATCACAGACCCAGTGCCGCTGAACTTCTGGCAAATTCATCAAATTACGCATTTTCTCCTTTCTCTACCCTCAACCACGGGATTTTCATGAGCAAAGACCCTATTTGAGCAACTTTGTAGTGGGGCGGGTCCCTCAGGCCATACCCTCTCACGCATGTATAATATTCTATCATTGGAAGCGGAGAACTCCACACCTCCATATGTCTTGGCCTGGGAGAGGGAGTTGGGGATGTCATTTACACCCGAACAGTTAACAAAAATCTACACTTACACGCCTAAGTCCTCCGTTTCAAGCAAGATTCAGGAAACAGGATTCAAAATTCTCTCTCGCTTAATGGTGGTTCGGGGCCAGCCACGGGTGAAGCAGCGCGGGAGAGGCTGCCACGGAGAAGCAGGCCGCAGATGTGCCTGATTGAAGAGAAGGGTGTTCCCCATGCTTTGCCTTGTCCCTCAGGCTCAACATCTCAGGGCCAGGGAAGTCAGGGTAGAAGGAGTCCGTGCAGGCCACCGGGCGCGACGAGGAGCAGAGGGCCCTGCGCTGGTCGGGGGGGGGGGGGGGGGGGCTTTAGGAGAGCTGGAATGGGGACAGCCTCCTCCCCTGGCGATGTACTGGACAGCGCGGTCGGCGAGGGAGGACGGAGGAGGCTGGCAGCGGTAGGAGTGGATTGACGGCTAGGGCGTGGGAGGCTGGGCCAGCCGGGGGACAAGATGGACGTCGGGAGCAGCGCAGCAGCAGAGCCACGGTTAACTCCAGGGAGTGTGCCAGGAGGCTAACTGTGCAGGAAAAGGAGGGAGGGCAAGGGGCCCCGCGGCTGCGGTCGGCGGTGCATGTGGCAAGTCAGGACGGGCGGCAATCTGGCCCGGGACGTGTGAGGAGCCAGGCTGAGAGGACGGCGGCAAGCAGCGCATTGGAGCCTGGAGAAGTGGAGACCGGGAGTGAGGACGAGCGACAGGATCCAGTGGCCCCGGCTGGTGGGGTCACAGCCCCCATGCAGCTTGTGAAGATAATTTGATGTATTTGTGTGATGTTAATGCGGGTGTTGGTGGGAATGGGGGAGGTGCGGGAAGTACAAAAGTTAGTGCGGGGATAGTTCGGGATGATTTTCAGTTGTTGTTAGGGAATGTCAGGCAGTTGTTGCTGCGCTGCGAGCAGGTTAGGGGCAGGGAGGTGACAATTGGGGTGCAGACAGAGGAGGGTGAGTCAGTTCGTTTAGATGACAAAGCCAAAGGGGAAGTATACGTCTGCTTTGAGGGACCGCTGGGTGCCCATTTTAAAAAAGGAGGTTAGGGAGAAGATTTGGAAGGACGAATATGTGGAAATTTTTTCACTCCTTCCACTTGAAAAATTTAACTTAGACAAAGGTAAGAGGATGGATACTAAGGAAGAGGAGAAAGAAAAAAGAAGGTGGCGGTTGATCCCGCAGACTTTTTGGAATTGGTTGCAAGTATTTGCAATCTTAGCGGGGGTGGTGGGGGAAAAAGCTCCTGAGAACTGCTCGGCCCTGTTCTGTTATTTAGATTCAATTGGGGAAGCGTACAGGACGTACGGGGGCCAGGCATGGCTTCGGTACGACGAGCAGTTCCGGCAGAGAAAAGCTGTTAGGCGCAGTATCCGGTGGGATCACAAGGACATTGGGCTTTGGTTGAAGGTTATGGCACCATCACGTTATGAGCAGCCCTTTCAAGGGGGGGCCGGGTCAGCCGGCTCATCAGGTAGTACTAGCGCAGCCGGGTCATCCGGAGCGGCTGGGGTACAACGACGGGCTGTGCAAATTCTGGGCAGGGTGCAAGTTTAAGCACTGCTGCTCGATTTGCTATGGATGATCGCACTGTGCAGCCAGATGTTTCAAGTGTGGAAAAGGAAAGGGGTCAGGTAGTGGGGAGCAGAGGGAGGACACCGGTGAAACTTCTAGAGATGGAGCCATATCTAAGTAGGTATCCAGATGTGGAGAAGGCGCAGTTTTTGAGGTTGGGTTTTACGGAGGGGTTTCGTATTCCCGCTCCGGAGCATCAGGTCGCATTTGCGCGTAAGAATTTACAATCGGCATTGTCTTATCCGACCGTTGTAAGTAACAAATTAGCGAAGGAAATTTTGTTGGGACGGAGGGCGGGTCCTTTTAGTTTCCTCCCCATTCCAAATCTGGTGGTGTCCCCTTTAGGAGTTGTACCAAAGGAGCCGCATAAGTTTAGGCTCATCCATCATTTATCATACCTGAAAGGGCTATCGGTAAATGATGGCATTGACCCTGAACTTTGTTCAGTGGTTTACACATTCTTTGATGCGGCAGTTGGGTTGGTGCGTCGTTGTGGAAATGGGGCATTAATGGCAAAAACAAAGACATTGAGTCGGCGTTCCGGTTGCTCCCGCTTCATCCTGGCAGCATTCATTTGTTAGGATGTTTTTGGGACAGATCGTATTATGTTGATTTGTGCTTGCCCATTGGATGCTCCATTTCCTGTGCATACTTCGAGACATTCAGTAGTTTTTTGTAATGGGTGGTGCGCGAGGTTTCGGGTTTGAAGTCGGTGATTCATTATTTAGACGACTTCTTGTGTGTGGGTCTCGCAGAGTCCGGCGTGTGTGCCTCGCTGTTGGCCAGATAAGACAGAGGGCCCAGTGACTTGTCAAAATTTTTTTTTCGTATCACTATTGATACCCAGAGAATGGAGTGTCGCCTTCATGAGGACAAGCTAGAGTCACTTCGGCAGGCTTTGATTGCGGCCAGGAGGGCTAACATGGTCCCCTTTAAAAATCTTCAGTCGCTACTGGGCAAACTGAATTTTGCGTGCAGTATCATGCCAATGGGCAGGGTTTTCTGCTGAAGGCTAGCGAGTGCTACGGCGGGAGTTAAGGCTCAGCATCATTTTGTTAGGGTTTCGGTGGAGGCAAAAGCGGATTTAGATGTTTTGTTGTCATTCCTTGGACAATATAACGGGAGGTCATTGTTCATGGCGGACTTGGTTGACAATTTCGATTGTAAGTTATTTACAGATGCTGCCGGTGGAGTTGGGTTTGAAACCTTCTTTTAGGGACATTGGTTTGCAGGTAGTTGGCCGACTCTTTGGGTGGAGTCGGGGTTGGTTAGGAACTTGGTTCTGTTAGAACTGTTCCCCATTGTGGTGGCGGTGATAATTTGGGCAGACTGGTTTCGGAATAAGAAGGTTAGATTCCACTGTGATAATCTGGGGGTGGTACAGGCGATTCATTCGGTTTCAGCACATTCTCCTCCGGTGGTTGATTTGTTGCGTTTT
This sequence comes from Eleutherodactylus coqui, assembly GCA_035609135.1. NCBI lineage: Eukaryota > Metazoa > Chordata > Amphibia > Anura > Eleutherodactylidae > Eleutherodactylus > Eleutherodactylus coqui. Next base: position 218,868,362 of record CM069410.1, on the reverse strand, counting down.
TTGGTTTTATCTTGTTTAAAGTTAAATGCATGGGTGGTTGCGGTACACGTGCCTGGTGTCAAAAACTCTATAGCAGATTCTCTTTCTCCTTTCCAGTGGGAGCGCTTTCGGTCACTGGTCCCGGACGCAGACGAGGAGAGTTGTCCATGCCCGTCTCTACTCTAGAACGTGGCAGATGTGTGGCGGAACACCTGATTAGGTCTTCGCTGGCTCGGGGTACCTGGACAGGATACGAGACGGCGTGGTATGAATGGGAATGTTGGTTGTTAGGGACAGGGGAGGTGCGATCTGAGGAGGACCAGGTGGGAGCGTTGCTAGGGCTGTTAGGAGAGGCATCTGTTGTAGGATGGTCCACCTCAAAAGTTAAGATTGGTGTCCGGATTGGCTCTTGGGTTTAAAATGCGGGGGTTGACAGATGTTCCAAAACATTTTTTGGTGCGTCAGGCCCTGAAGGGTTTTCATTGTAGTCAGGTGGGTTTTGATAAGCACCGGCCGGTGACATTTCAACTGCTCAGTCGGATGTGTGAGGCGCTGGGGCGCATTTGCAATGATGCCTTTGAGGCGTGTTTGTTTCGGTGTGCTTTTTCTCTAGCTTTTTTTGAGGCGTTTCATTTGAGTGAACTGGTTGCACCCAGCAGAACAAAAGAGAGTGGTTTATTAGCGGCTGATGTGTTTGCCGATAATGGTGGCGTAGAGATTTAGTTATGCCTGTCAAAAACTGATCGGTTAGGAAAAGGAGTGAGAGTAAATCTTTATGGGGTGCCTGGGTCGGACATGTGCCCGGTAAAATGTTTGGGTGATTACCAGGTTTTTGTAAATTAGAAGGGAGGGCCATTGCTCAGACATCGGGACAGGCCGTTTCTGTCAGAATTTCAGTTTACTGGGGTTTTAGAAAAAGTGGTTTTGGATTTGGGTTTACAGGGGGCAGGTTTGACATCACACTCATTTCGTATTGGGGCAGCAGAAAGGGGCTTAAGTCCAATTAAATTATGGTTAAGCGGATTGGGAGATGGGAATCCGGACGGTACAAGTCGTATGTCCGCCCACTGGGGGGATATCAGGGGGCAGTGGTGGTATAGGGAGATGGTATACTAGGTACACCTGGTGGGGATGTGAGAGGTTGGGGTTGGGTTCTTAGGTTCAGACAGGGGGGGAGGGTGGATTGTTTTGTAAGGGACGGTTTACTGAGGTGCCTGTTTTTTAACTGTAGGTTTTTCCTTCATACAGGAAGCAGAGGACGGGACTTGGTTTGGATTTTGGGACATTTATTTGTGTATTGGGCAGAGGAGAGAGCAAGGATGGGGCAAAACGGGAGGCAACTAGGAATTCCAAAAGAATCTGCAGGGATTCGGTGGCTGGGTTTACGGGGTATGAGATGGTGCAGGGTGTTGCCAGAAGTAAATGGATATGTGGCAAGGGATAGAGTGCCTGAGGTGTTAGTGCTGCATGTGGGGTGACCTCGGCAGTCGCCCAGCTAGGGAACTGCGGAGGGAGATTCAATATGACATCTTGCGGTTGAATGTGCTCTTTCCTAAAGTTATAGTGGTATGGTCAGAAATTGTACCTGGGAAATGGTGGAGGATGGCCCGGTCAGTGGAAAGGATCAGCAAGGCGCGAATTCAGTTGAATAGGCATATTTCCACTTTTGTTGCACGGAATGGGGGAGTGAGTGTGCGCCATGTAAACTTAGCCTGCCTGCAGACGGCCAGGTCGGATCCGGCTGCGAGAATTCTGGCAGTAGGACCCGACCCAAGCCCCTGCAGAGAGCAGCACGTCACTCACCTGCTCTCGCATCCCCGGTTCTTTCATGTGCCGGGCAGCTGGCGCATGCGCAGAGCGTAGCAGAGCCGAGCCCCGCACAGAAATAGAGCATGCCGCGATTTGTTTTCTGCGCATGATTTCGCACAGACAAATCGCGGCCGTCTGCATAGGATTGCGTATTGTAATGCAATCCTATGCAGGCGTGTACGGGCGGAAATGCTGTTGGGAATCCCGCCGTGAGATTTCCGCCCGTGTGCAGGAGGCCTTAGAGTCTGGACAGGATAATTATTGGTTGGCGGATGGAATACATTTAAATGATGTAGGTATAGACCTGTGGGCCTTGGCGGTGCAGGAGGGCATTGAGGGGGCGTTGCTTCTGGTGGGGGCCTCCAGGCCGATTTATTATGCAATATTAGCCAATTTAAGGTGGCTAGTGGTGCCCCCGAGCCGGTCACTACGGTTGGGGGCAAGGTACGGTTAACAAGTTGGATGTTTAAGCACCAGATTTTTTGGGCTCCAAGGACCTCCCCTCTCGTAGTTGGTATATATATAACTGTAATTGTATCAGTTTGTGTGTATAATAAATGGCTGCTGTGGCCAATTAATCCAAAAATGTGGTCTGTGTGTTATTTCATGGAGGAGATGGATTGGCTGCCGCGGGAGTGACTCTGACCTACCCTGGTCAAGTGTACTATGACCTCCTGTGTATTGTGAGCCCCCTGTGCACCCTCATATATACTACAGTATGATCCCCCTGCACCCCTTCTATATAATGTACTATGTCCCTTGTGCACCCCACTAGTGTATACTGTGATCCCCTATGTCCCAGTGCTGCATACTATGACCTCTGTGCCCTCTTGGTAGACTGGTCCCAGGCCAAGCAGAAGGAAATCGCTAGGCTTCTTCCATTCTCTCCACACCCAGAGCGATCACTGAAGTGGGGGTGTCAGACTTCTCTCACTTTCAAACTCAAGACTACAAACTCTTGCAAGACCAACCTAGCGTAGACTGCCTACCAAACACATATATAAGACATAGTCACATGACACACAAAGTGATATATTTTCCAGATATAACCCAGACATGAACCCATTCAGTGCTGCACAGGTGCAATACACATAACTCTACAATTAAGACACTGACAGGACAATGGCCTGAGCCAGACATATAACATTGAGGAGGGGCCCCACTGACTCCGGGCAACTACAGAAGGAGGACATGGAGGGGGGGGGGGGGGGTATACAGGAATGTCATAGTATATAGGAAGGAGGACATGGGAGGTATACAGGAATGTCATAGTATATAGGAAGGAGGACACGGAGGTATACAGGAATGTCATAGTATATAGGAAGGAGGACACGGGAATGACATAGTATATAGGAAAGAGGACATGGGAGGGTATACAGGAGTGTCATAGTAGATAAGGACACAGAGGGGTACACAGGAGTGTCATAGTATATAAGGAGGAGGACACGGAGGCTATACAGGAGTGTCATACCATTTTTCCCTGAATATAAGACAGTCTTATATTTATTTTCCCCCCAAAATAGGTGCTAGGCCTTATTTTCAGGGGATGTCTTATTATACTTATCTAGCAGGCTTGGTCCAGGTCCCTCCCACTGATCGCTGGAGCTCCAACCCACTGAGCCGTGGCATTGATTCGCCAATTCATAAATCCCACCATCACAACGCAATGGCTGTGATTGGTTTTTCAGCCGCTTCTCAGCCCATCAATGCAGCGCTCAATGAACCAATCACAGCCATCACATGGGTTCATTGAGTATTGCATTGATTGGCTGAGCAGCGCTCGAGAACCAGAGCCATTGCTTCCTCGAGGTGGGATTTAGGAATCCCATAAGCAGGAAGCGCATTTGAGCTCCAGAGAGCAGCGGGAGGAACTTGCTGGGTAATGTATTCATTTTTCTTATGTATTGCAGCTAGGGCTTATTTTCAGGGTATGGCTTACCCCCAAAATCAGGGTGGGGCTTATTTTTTTGGGGGGGGGGGGAACAAGGTAGTATATAGGAAGGAGGACACGGGGGTATACAGGAGTGTCATAGTATTTAGGAAGGACACATGGGTATACAGGAGTGTCATAGTATATAGGAAGGAGGACACATGGGTACACAGGAGTGTCATAGTATATAGGAAGGAGGGCACGGAGGGGTATACAGGAGTGTCATAGTATATAGGAAGGACACAGAGAGGTATACTGGAGTGCCATATTATATAGGAAGCAGGACATGGGGGGGGGGGTATACAGGAGTGTCATAGTCTATAGGAAGGAGGACACTGGGGGGGGGGGGGGTATACAGGAAGGATAATGGGGGGGTACACAGGAGTGTCATAGTATATAAGGAGGACGACATGAGGGCTCATTTTTATATAAAGGCCCCTTTAGACCCAACGATTCTCGCTCAAAAACGTCTTTTGAGCGAGACTCTTTGAGTCTAACTGCACGGACCTCCTTCAGTTTTTTCGTTAACGAGTCATTTATCGTTGTCTTTCAGCAAGCTGAAAGAGAACGATGAGCCTTATCAGGGCCGCAAGTTCACAGCGGGATACCGCTGATACTATTGTTTCATCTGGTATCCCATTCGGAGAACACAGCAGAAGTATGCAGAAGACAGCCCTCCAGCTGTCTACTGCATACCCTGTTTGGAGCGCTCAGCTGGATACCAGGTCTGATATGAGTGATACTTTGCATCATCATGAAAACGTTCACCAGTGGTATATCAGGTCGGGCAGCGCCGGCCGCTGTCTGTGATGTACCACCAAAACAAACGTTGGGCATGTCAGCGACTTCGCCAGGAGTGCAGACGCAGTAGGGACAGATTAGCCATACGGACACTCAGTGTAGGTACTGACTTGGGACAGTCTGGCGGGAGTTTGCTGCAGCTGCATAGGTAATTCTATCTCTGCCTTGGATGCCAGTTAACGCTCTGTAGCGGAGATATCGCGATGGTTCGTAAATCCCGCGCATGCACTCCTGTGGTATGTTTGGGTGTACAATAGTGTTGCACAATGGAACATCTTGTGGGAGGTCTTGCTCTATCGTTCTGCGATTTAGTTTTTATCTCCCATGTATTCCTAGGGAGGCTTCTTTTTATCGCATCGCAGCACTACAAATGCGCGTTGCAATGTGATTCTTACATTACAAAGGCCCATTGACTTGCGCGATAAAATTGAGCAAATTTGGCGCACAATTTTATAGCAGGCGGCAGAGATGCGAGATTATTCTGCAAAGAAAGCCCCCCTGATGCTCACAAATCGCAGTGAATAAAAATGTGATTTTTCTCACAGCAAATTCGCAATCGCCCGTGTGGAGGCAGCGAAAGGTTGATGTCCCAATAGCGCAGCGCCTCATAATCACATTTTTGATGAATGAATGATTTCAGACTGCTGCAAAATGGCGCAGTAATATCCGTTATTATGTAGAGCAAGGAAAGAACTCTGACAGCCCAATCTTCAATAACCAATCCCTGCGCTTACAGCGCCGTGCAACAATTGTATGGTGCTATCCAAGCACAGTGTGATGCTGTGCCATGAGTCCTTAGCTACGACCCTGATAGGATTAGATACACAGTTGAGCAAGTGGCATGACACTGGATGGGATTAGATACACGGCTCAGCAGGCGGCGTCACCCGGGATAGGATTAGATACGCGGCGCAGCAGGCGGCGTCACCCGGGATAGGATTGGATACACGGCTCAGCAGGCGGCGTCACCCGGGATAGGATTAGATACACGGCTCAGCAGGCGGCGTCACCCGGGATAGGATTAGATACACGGCGCAGCAGGCGGCGTCACCCGGGATAGGATTAGATACACGGCGCAGCAGGCAGCGTCACCCGGGATAGGATTAGATACACGGCGCAGCAGGCGGCGTCACCCGGGATAGGATTAGATACACGGCTCAGCAGGCGGCGTCACCCGGGATAGGATTAGATACACGGCTCAGCAGGCGGCGTCACCCGGGATAGGATTAGATACACGGCTCAGCAGGCGGCGTCACCCGGGATAGGATTAGATACACGGCTCAGCAGGCGGCGTCACCCGGGATAGGATTGGATACACGGCTCAGCAGGCCGCGTCACCCGGGATAGGATTGTATACACGGCTCAGCAGGCGGCGTCACCCGGGATAGGATTGGATACACGGCTCAGCAGGCGGCGTCACCCGGGATAGGATTGGATACACGGCTCAGCAGGCGGCGTCACCCGGGATAGGATTAGATACACGGCACAGCAGGCGGCGTCACCCGGGATAGGATTAGATACACGGCTCAGCAGGCGGCGTCACCCGGGATAGGATTAGATACACGGCTCAGCAGGCGGCGTCACCCGGGATAGGATTGGATACACGGCTCAGCAGGCCGCGTCACCCGGGATAGGATTGGATACACAGCGCAGCAGGCGGCGTCACCCGGGATAGGATTAGATACACGGCTCAGCAGGCGGCGTCACCCGGGATAGGATTAGATACACGGCGCAGCAGGCGGCGTCACCCGGGATAGGATTGGATACACGGCGCAGCAGGCGGCGTCACCCGGGATAGGATTGGATACACGGCACAGCAGGCGGCGTCACCCGGGATAGGATTGGATACACGGCGCAGCAGGCGGCGTCACCCGGGATAGGATTGGATACACGGCTCAGCAGGCGGCGTCACCCGGGATAGGATTAGATACACGGCTCAGCAGGCGGCGTCACCCGGGATAGGATTAGATACACGGCTCAGCAGGCGGTGTCACCCGGGATAGGATTAGATACACGGCTCAGCAGGCAGCGTCACCCGGGATAGGATTGGATACACGGCACCCGGGATAGGATTGGATACACGGCACAGCAGACGGCGTCACCCGGGATAGGATTAGATACACGGCTCAGCAGGCGGCGTCACCCGGGATAGGATTAGATACACGGCTCAGCAGGCGGCGTCACCCGGGATAGGATTAGATACACGGCTCAGCAGGCGGCGTCACCCGGGATAGGATTGGATACACGGCTCAGCAGGCCGCGTCACCCGGGATAGGATTGGATACACGGCTCAGCAGGCCGCGTCACCCGGGATAGGATTGTATACACGGCTCAGCAGGCGGCGTCACCCGGGATAGGATTGGATACACGGCGCAGCAGGCGGCGTCACCCGGGATAGGATTGGATACACGGCTCAGCAGGCGGCGTCACCCGGGATAGGATTGGATACACGGCTCAGCAGGCGGCGTCACCCGGGATAGGATTAGATACACGGCACAGCAGGCGGCGTCACCCGGGATAGGATTAGATACACGGCTCAGCAGGCGGCGTCACCCGGGATAGGATTAGATACACGGCTCAGCAGGCGGCGTCACCCGGGATAGGATTGGATACACGGCTCAGCAGGCCGCGTCACCCGGGATAGGATTGGATACACAGCGCAGCAGGCGGCGTCACCCGGGATAGGATTAGATACACGGCTCAGCAGGCGGCGTCACCCGGGATAGGATTAGATACACGGCGCAGCAGGCGGCGTCACCCGGGATAGGATTGGATACACGGCGCAGCAGGCGGCGTCACCCGGGATAGGATTGGATACACGGCGCAGCAGGCGGCGTCACCCGGGATAGGATTGGATACACGGCGCAGCAGGCGGCGTCACCCGGGATAGGATTGGATACACGGCTCAGCAGGCGGCGTCACCCGGGATAGGATTAGATACACGGCTCAGCAGGCGGCGTCACCCGGGATAGGATTAGATACACGGCTCAGCAGGCAGCGTCACCCGGGATAGGATTAGATACACGGCTCAGCAGGCAGCGTCACCCGGGATAGGATTGGATACACGGCACCCGGGATAGGATTGGATACACGGCACAGCAGACGGCGTCACCCGGGATAGGATTAGATACACGGCTCAGCAGGCGGCGTCACCCGGGATAGGATTAGATACACTGGATAGGATTAGCGGCACGGCCGACAGCATCACACGGGATAGGATTAGATACACGGCACGGCAGACAGCATCACACGGGATAGGATTAGATACACGGCACGGCAGACAGCATCACACGGGATAGGATTAGATACACGGCACTTGCTTAGTGAAGATTTTGCCTACAACAACCAATCAGAGCTCAGATTACATGCGGTAAATAAGCGTAGGATCACACAGCGGTTTAACTCCCCACCAAAGTCCACATACAGATTTTGATGCGCATTGTGGTGTTAATTTTCACCATGTAATTCATAGGACAACTAGTTCGGCCACCATCAAGCCACCGCCCAACTCTCTTACAATGAGCCCAAGTCCACATATAATACATCCTCGCATGTATATGTGGTGTCTGGGTGAAGTGGCAACAACCCTTATAGGAGCCCATAAAAATGAGGCAGATTTATTTTCTTAAAGGGAAAGGGCTCTTTTATTAGTTTTACCTGAAATAGTGCCCTCTAGTGTTTGTGTGGTGCAATTACACCAGGGTGAATTTTTATACATCACTTTCAAAAGTAGAAGACAAGACAGTGTAGAATGTGTACACAGTATATACAAGGTAGGGGTAAGGGGGTCCCTGAATCAGGGAATCTTGCTCTTTGTGCTATTAATGTACGACTCCAGAATGAAGATAGTTTCGTCCACCTGGATCTCACTGGCATCCAATCTGCAGGTCAAAGAGGAAAAGTTAAAAGGCCAGGTATCATCATACAATCCCAATTAGAAAAGAAAAAAAAAATACAATAATTTCTAGATCTCGCCTAACCATATTTTATTCCCAGTAGAACATATCAGAGGGAAGAGGTTTCTCGATTACATTTAAAAAGCTTAACTTATCGACTAATTTTCACTAAGTCACATGATTGTATACAAAAAGAGTATGTTAAAGAGGCAGAGTCTCTGAGAAGCAGAGATGGTTGGAGGTCGCCAATATGTGAAAAACTGCTCTAAAAATTGTGGAACAATGTTAGAAAAATGCTCTTCAATGTAAAATTGTGAAAACTTTGAATATCTCACCATCTACAGTCCATAACACCATCAGAAGGTTCAGAGAGTCTGGCGAAATTCATGTGCACAAGGGACAAGACCAACAGTCCGTATTGGTTGCTGGAGATCTACGGGCCCTCAGGCGGCGCTGCATTATAAACAGGCATGATTCTGTAATGTAATCTCTGCATGGGCTCAGGAATACTTCCAGAAATCATTATGAATGTAGTTCTCCGTACAATCCACAAAAACAAGTAACAGCTGTATCATGCAGAGAAGACGCCATATATAACAACACAATCCAGAAACGCCAGCGTCTTCTCTGGGCCAAAGCTAATTTACAATGGACTGAAGCAAAATGGGAAAACTGTTCTGTGGTCAGATGAAGCAACATTTGTATTTTTTGGGGAAACCACAGACGCTGTGTCCTGCGGACTCAAGAGGAGAGGGGCCATCCAGCTTGTTATCAGCATTTAGACCTGCATCTCTGGTGGTATGGGGTGGCATTAGTGCCTATGGCATGGGCAGCTTACACATCCTGACAGGCACTATCAATGCTGAGTGGTATATAGAGGTGGGAGACCAACATATGTTCCCATCCAGACAACATTTCTTTCAGGGAAGACCTTGTAAATTCTAGTAAGACAATACTAAACCCCATACTCCATCCATCACAACAGCATGGCTTCCAGAAGAAGAGTCCGAGGGTTAACCGGCCCCCTGCGGTCCGGACCTTCCACCAATAGGAAATATATGGCGCATTATGAAACTAAAAATCCGGCAAAGCCGACTGATGAGCCGCTAGAATCCTCCATCAGACAAGAAGGGGACAACATTACTCTCCCAAAACTCCAGTAACTGGTCTCCTCACTTCCGAAGAGGGGATGCTACACAATGGTAGACACGGCCTCGCCCAACTATTGTGAGATGTGTTGCTGCTATAAATGTCTAAAGGAGTTAATTTTTTTAAAATGAGATTGAAAATGCCTCCCCTCCCCCCTCTGATATGCTCTACGGGGAATAAAATATGTTATATTCTTATTTCTTTCCATGTATTTACATTTTACAGAGCAGCACAACCCATTTGTAATTGGGTTGTACATACACATATAAAAGCTCAGCAACGGCTCCAGGAAGTAATCATTGGAGGCTCGGACCCCGGTGACACATCTACTCACTTATTAACGTTCCGTTTCAGGTTCTCGAGTTGCTGGCGTTCCGGCGCAGTGATCATCTCCTCGATCTCCTGCAGCTGTGACTCCTCAGCCCCAGTAGCTTGCATGGAGGTGATGATGGCTTCAATCCTCTGCGATTTCTCCAGCAGCCTCCTGTACGAGAGGACAGTGATGAAGTCACAGTTATATATATACCCCAACAGAGGGCGCAATAATCCACCACCTTCATAGCCAATAGTGGTAGTAGCCCTTTTAGAATACGATTAGTTCTTACTTGTTTTCCTTGGTCTCATACTGTCGCCTCTCGATCAGATTAGCCACAGTCTGTAGGGAGAAGAGGCAGAAATAAAACTGCTGCTTCTCTCTGTCTCATAAGGAATATTTACCAAAAGCAAATCATAAAACTTGGAGCAGTTCCTGCCCGTGACCTGCAGGTGGTGCTAAAGAAACTGTGCCTTACTGCACTCTATCACCACCTGCAGGCTACAAGCAGAACTGCATCTGCATCAACAATAACGTCATGCCTGCACTGGGGTGTCAGGATGTTGTCTGTACCTTGTAACATCTCTGCAGCAACATCCGGGTGGCCGAGAGAGGATTCACAGCGTACAGGTAGAAGGTTCGAGATGGCGCATGATCTGGAGTTTTAGGGATTTCCTGTAGAAGAAAGATTATGAGACAGACAGGAAGAGACAGGTCAGGAATGTGGAGCAGAGAAACGCGTAAATGGTGGCAAATTGTACAAAATTTTGCAAAAACAAAAAATATCTATATATCTGTAGCTGGACACTACTCTGCACTGTGGTAGTTAGTGCCCCTTTAGGTAGTTGCTCTGGCGCTTCTGACATTATAAAGCCATCGCTTTACGTGACACAACCCCGTATCACTTGAGGTGCTGCTTGCTGGTATCAGGCACCTCTAGAATGCATGTCGAAGACACATGCTGAACCACGAAAGTTGGAGGAGATGAGAAATGCCTAACCGCAATTCTTATGTGTGTAGCGTCCTGACATTCCCCTTGCCATTTCCTCCCTAAACACAATGCCAGCTATAAATGGTCGCCTTCCCTCCAAAATGAGGAATAGAAAAACTGAGAGAGCGGCAAGACGGAAAAGAGAAGACACAGCCAGGGAGATGCGCTACAGAGGATATGAATCCAGATGCTTGCAACGAGGCAACTACGAGAAGGAAGCGGGAAGGCCACAGAGTCTAAGGTAAACTTCCACAGCCCAAAGCCGTACCCATTCCTCCTACCACCAACTGAGAAAACACAACAGCACAAAAATTACCAAGACCAGATATAATTAAAAAATCTGCATCCATATTATACAATACTGACCCCCACCAATACCACCCCCCATGTACAAGAAAATAACTACTATAATACCCCCCCAATGTACAAGAATATACCTACTATAATACTGCCCCCCCATGTACAAGAATATAACTGCTATAATACTGCCCCCTATGTACAAGAATATAACTAATATAATACTGCCCCCTATGTACAAGAATATAACTACTATAATACTGCCCCCTATGTACAAGAATATAACTACTATAATACTGCCCCCTATGTACAAGAATATAACTACTATAATACTGCCCCCTATGTACAACAATATAACTACTATAATACTGCCCCCTATGTACAACAATATAACTACTATAATACTGCCCCCTATGTACAACAATATAACTACTATAATACTGCCCCCTATGTACAACAATATAACTACTATAATACTGCCCCTATGTACAACAATATAACTACTATAATACTGCCCCCTATGTACAAGAATATACCTACTATAATACTGCCCCCTATGTACAGGAATATAACTACTATAATACTGCCCCCTATGTACAACAATATAACTACTATAATACTGCCCCTATGTACAACAATATAACTACTATAATACTGCCCCCTATGTACAAGAATATACCTACTATAATACTGCCCCCCCATGTACAAGAATATAACTGCTATAATACTGCCCCCTATGTACAAGAATATAACTACTATAATACTGCCCCCTATGTACAAGAATATAACTACTATAATACTGCCCCCTATGTACAACAATATAACTACCATAATACTGCCCCCTATGTACAAGAATATAATTGCTAAAATACTGCCCCCTATGTACAAGTATATAACTACTACAATACTGCCCCTATGTACAAGAATATATTTGCTATAATACTGCCCCCTATGTACAAGAATATAACTACCATAATACTGCCCCCTATGTACAAGAATATAATTGCTATAATACTGCCCCCTATGTACAAGTATATAACTACTACAATACTGCCCCTATGTACAAGAATATAATTGCTATAATACTGCCCCCTATGTACAAGTATATAACTACTACAATACTGCCCCTATGTACAAGAATATAACTACTATAATACTGCCCCCTATATACAAGAATATAATTGCTATAATACTGCCCCCTATGTACAAGTATATAACTACTATAATACTGCCTCCTCTGTACAAGAATATAACTACTATAATACTGCCCCCTATGTACAAGAATATAACTACTATAATACTGTCCCCTATGTACAAGAATATAACTACTATAATACGGCCTCCTATGTACAAGAATATAATTGCTATAATACTGCCCCCTATGTACAAGTATATAACTACTATAATACTGCCCCCTATATACAAGAATATAACTACTATAATACTGCCCCCTATATACAAGAATATAACTACTATAATACTGCCCCCTATATACAAGAATATAACTACTATAATACTGCCCCCTATATACAAGAATATAACTACTATAATACTGCCTCCTATGTGCAAGAATATAACTACTATAATACCGCCTCCTATGTGCAAGAATATAACTACTATAATACTGCCCCCTGTGTACAAGAATATAACTACTATAATACTGCCCCTATGTACAAGAATATAACTACCATAATACTGCCCCCTATGTACAAGAATATAATTGCTATAATACTGCCCCCTATGTACAAGTATATAACTACTATAATACTGCCCCTATGTACAAGAATATAACTACTATAATACTGCTCCCTATGTACAAGAATATAACTACAATAATACTGCCCCCTATATACAAGAATATAATTGCTATAATACTGCCCCCTATGTACAAGTATATAACTACTATAATACTGCCTCCTCTGTACAAGAATATAACTACTATAATACTGCCCCCTATGTACAACAATATAACTACTATAATACTGCCCCCTATGTACAAGAATATAACTACTATAATACCCCCCCGCTGTACAAGAATATACCTACTATAATACTGCCCCCCCATGTACAAGAATATAATTTCTATAATACTGCCCCCTATGTACAAGTATATAACTACTATAATACTGCCCCCTATATACAAGAATATAACTACTATAATACTGCCCCCTATATACAAGAATATAACTACTATAATACTGCCCCCTATATACAAGAATATAACTACTATAATACTGCCCCCTATATACAAGAATATAACTACTATAATACTGCCCCCTATATACAAGAATATAACTACTATAATACTGCCTCCTATGTGCAAGAATATAACTACTATAATACTGCCCCCTATGTACAAGAATATAACTACTATAATACTGCCCTCTATGTACAAGAATATAATTACTATAATACTGCCTCCTATGTACAGGAATATAACTACTATAATACTGCCCCCTGTGTACAAGAATATAAGCACTATAATACTGCCCCCTATGTACAAGAATATAACTACCATAATACTGCCCCCTATGTACAAGAATATAATTGCTATAATACTGCCCCCTATGTACAAATATATAACTACTATAATACTGCCCCTATGTACAAGAATATAACTACTATAATACTGCTCCCTATGTACAAGAATATAACTACTATAATACTGCCCCCTATATACAAGAATATAATTGCTATAATACTGCCCCCTATGTACAAGTATATAACTACTATAATACTGCCTCCTCTGTACAAGAATATAACTACTATAATACTGCCCCCTATATACAAGAATATAATTGCTATAATACTGCCCCCTATGTACAAGTATATAACTACTATAATACTGCCCCTATGTACAAGAATATAACTACTATAATACTGCTCCCTATGTACAAGAATATAACTACTATAATACTGCCCCCTATATACAAGAATATAATTGCTATAATACTGCCCCCTATGTACAAGTATATAACTACTATAATACTGCCTCCTCTGTACAAGAATATAACTACTATAATACTGCCCCCTATATACAAGAATATAATTGCTATAATACTGCCCCTATGTACAAGTACATAACTACTATAATACTGCCCCCTATATACAAGAATATAACTACTATAATACTGCCCCCTATATACAAGAATATAACTACTATAATACTGCCCCCTATATACAAGAATATAACTACTATAATACTGCCTCCTATGTGCAAGAATATAACTACTATAATACTGCCCCCTGTGTACAAGAATATAACTACTATAATACTGCCCCCTGTGTACAAGAATATAAGCACTATAATACTGCCCCCTATGAACAAGAATATAACTACTAAAATACTGCTCCTATGTACAAGAATATAACTACTATAATACTGCCTCCTCTGTACAAGAATATAACTACTATAATACTGCCCCCTATGTACAAGAATATAACTACTACAATACTGCCCCCTATGTACAAGAATATAACTACTACAATACTGCCCCCTATGTACAAGAATAGAACTACTATAATACTGCCCCCTATGTACAAGAATAGAACTACTATAATACTGCCCCCTATGTACAAGAATATAACTACTATAATACTGCCTCCTCTGTACAAGAATATAACTACTATAATACTGCCCCCTATGTACAAGAATATAACTACTACAATACTGCCCCCTATGTACAAGAATATAACTACTATAATACTGCCCCCTATGTACAAGAATAGAACTACTATAATACTGCCCCCTATGTACAAGAATATAACTACTATAGTACTGCCTCCTATGTACAAGAATATAACTACTATAATACTGCCCCCTATGTACAAGAATATAACTACTATAATACTGCCCCCTATGTACAATAATATAGCTAGTATAATACTGCCCCCTATGTACAAGAATATAACTACTATAATACTGCCTCCTATGTACAAGAATATAACTACTATAATACTGCCCCCTATGTACAAGAATATAACTACTATAATACTGCTCCTATGTACAAGAATATAACTACTATAATACTGCCCCCTATGTACAAGAATATAACTACTATAATACTGCCCCCTATGTACAATAATATAGCTAGTATAATACTGCCCCCTATGTACAAGAATATAACTACTATAATACTGCTTTCTATGTACAAGGATATAACTACTATAATACTGCCCCCTATGTACAAGAATATAACTACTATAGTACTGCCTCCTATGTACAAGAATATAACTACTATAATACTGCCCCCTATGTACAAGAATATAACTACTATAATACTGCCCCCTATGTACAATAATATAGCTAGTATAATACTGCCCCCTATGTACAAGAATATAACTACTATAATACTGCCTCCTATGTACAAGAATATAACTACTATAATACTGCCCCCTATGTACAAGAATATAACTACTATAATACTGCTCCTATGTACAAGAATATAACTACTATAATACTGCCCCCTATGTACAAGAATATAACTACTATAATACTGCCCCCTATGTACAATAATATAGCTAGTATAATACTGCCCCCTATGTACAAGAATATAACTACTATAATACTGCTTTCTATGTACAAGGATATAACTACTATAGTACTGCCTCCTATGTACAAGTATATAACTACTATAATACTGCCCCCTATGTACAAGAATATAACTACTATAATACTGCTCCCTATGTACAAGAATATAACTACTATAATACTGTCTCCTATGTACAAGAATATAACTACTATAATACTGCCCCCTAGGTACAGGAATATAAAACTACTATAATACTGCCTCCTATATACAAGAATATAACTACTATAATACTGCCCCTATGTACAAGACTATAACTACTATAATACTGCACCCTATGTACAAGAATATAACTACTATAATACTGTCTCCTATGTACAAGAATATAACTACTATAATACTGTCCCCTATGTACAAGAATATAACTACTATAATACTGCCTCTTATGTACAAGAATATAACTACTATAATACTGCCCCCTATGTACAAGAATATAACTACTATAATACTGCCCCCTATGTACAAGAATATAACTACTATAATACTGCCCCCTATGTACAAGAATATAACTACTATAATACTGTCCGCTATATACAAGAATATAACTACTATAATACTGCCCCCTATGTACAAGAATATAACTACTATAATACTGCCCCCTATGAACAAGAATATAACTACTATAATACTGCTCCTATGTACAAGAATATAACTACTATAATACTGCCCCCTATGTACAAGAATATAACTACTATAATACTACCCCTATGTACAAGTATATAAGTACTATAATACGGCCCTCTATGTACAAGAATATAACTACTATAATACTGCCCCCTATGTACAAGAATATAACTACTATAATACTGTCCGCTATATACAAGAATATAACTACTATAATACTGTCCGCTATATACAAGAATATAACTACTATAATACTGCCCCCTATGGACAAGAATATAACTACTATAATACTGCCCCCTATGTACAAGAATATAACTACTATAATACTGTCCGCTATATACAAGAATATAACTACTATAATACTGCCCCCTATGTACAAGAATATAACTACTATAATACTGCCCCCTATGTACAAGAATATAACTACTATAATACTGTCCGCTATATACAAGAATATAACTACTATAATACTGCCCCCTATGTACAGGAATATAACTACTATAATACTGTCCGCTATATACAAGAATATAACTACTATAATACTGCCCCCTATGTATAAGAATATAATAGTATAATACTGCTCCTATGTACAAGAATATAACTACTATAATACTGCCCCCTATGGACAAGAATATGACTACTATAATACTGCCTCCTATGGACATATAGATGTCACTGACCTGCAGTGTGACCAGGTTGACTGATAACATCTTATATAACATGTCTTTTGCCTCCTTGGCTGGGATCATTGCAAAATCCTCCACTTGTTTCTGCTCCAAGTGCCTCTTACGTAGGAGGAGTCGGAAGATTCGGGCGCAGCGAGAGCCAAACCTGCCACAACAAACAAACCGTTCAACTAAAACATAGTAAGGCGGGTCTCACACAAACGAGTCAGATTCCGCAGCAGAATCAGTCTGTCCGTCTCTGAACCCGGTCAGCAACTCCTTGTACCTTCGCTTTCTATACTGCGGATGACCGCAGACGCTCGGCATCGGTCATGCGCAGTACATATTTCTTTTTTTAAATCTGTGTTTTTCCTGCGCCGTCGCTGGGCAATGACACGGGTACCCGCGGCCCATTCGCATTGTCAATTGCAGATAGGCTGCGGGTTGGGCGGCTTCCATCGACTTCAATCCATGCGAATTCCGCAGAAAAATAGAACGTGCCGCGATTTTAAATCCGCTCACAGAAATCCCCATCTCTGTGCGCTCATCTGAGCGGACTTGCGAATGTTCTATTTTTTCAGAGGGTGTGGAATACCATGAATTCCGCAATTTAAATGCGGTAGCGCGAGACTGGCCTGAAAGAAAAACGTGCAGAACTGCCTTTTTTCACGCTTCTCACCTCTCTTGGACGATGGACTCCAGGTTGGAGGTAGCCAGGGTGGCCACGGCTTTGTGGAGATCTTACGGGGTTAAGTTATCAATAAAACAAAAAGTGAAAACAAAATTCTGACAAATGCCGGCTTATTCCCCCACCCCCCTAAAAAAAAACAAAAAAACTAAAAAAACACATAAATTTCGTAAGGATACTGATGACAAACATTCCCCCACCGCTGTCTCCTGACCGTCCGACAAACTCCAGCTGAAATCAACCAGAAGAGACAGCCGTTACAGGGGGCGGGCCGTTCAGGGTGACGCCGCTACACAGGACGAGTCATTACCGGGTCGTCCGCCAGCAGCGTCAGGTACTGATCCAACACCTGCTTGGAGATGTTGTATCCGGCAGGTAAAGCTCGGAAAATCTGCAAAACAGGAAAAATGGAAAGAGTTCTTAAAGGGGCGTTCCACCTCATAGACTCCCCCTCGTATGGAGTAGCCCTTTAACTTCTTAATGACTCCTTAATGGCCATAAAGACATGACATTGGTTTGGGGGATTTTCATCTTCACTTTTCAGAAACCAGAACTTTTTATTTTCCGTCCCCACGGCCGTACGAGGAATGTTTTTTAGTGGAGAGTTGTTGTTTTAATTGGTTGTATTGTATAACCTTTATTAAATTTTTTTGGAGGGCAGGGAGAAAAGACACTTGAATTCTGTCATACGATAATACCAAGACACATATACATACCCATCGAAAAAAAGGGGTCTATTGTGCAAAAGAAGAAAAACTTAAAAGAAAAAAAAAACATTTATATATCTCACACACAGTGTTTCCCCAAAAATAAGACAGTCTTATATTAATTTTGGCCACAAAAGAGGCGCTAGGACTTATTTTCGGGAAGCTCTTCTTACACTTACCTAATAGGCGCCGTCTGGGTCCCTCCCGCTGGTCTCCCGAGTTCCGGCAGGCTTGCTTGCAGTTCTGTGCTGCCAACAGAATGTTGCTTCCTAGTAATGGGGATCGTAAAACCCCGCCTCCAAGTAGCGATGCCTTCAATTTGTTCGCGAGCGCCACGACTCAGCCAATCAATGCAGCGCTCAAAGAACCAATCACAGCCATCACATTGGTTCATTGAGCGCTGTGGCTCAGCCAACCAGAGCCATCACCTGCTGGAAGCGGGGTTTACAAACCCTGTTACCAGGAAGCGATCTTCTGTTGGCGGCTGAGAACTGCAAGCAAGCCTGATGGAACCTGATCGGCGCCTGCTAGGTAATATGTATGTTTGGGTTTTTTTAGTGTAGTGTAGCTATGGCTTATTTTTGGGGTAGGGCTTATATTTCAACTGCCCCCCTTCCAAAAGGAAAAAAAATTAGGGTAAGGCGCATATATATATTTTTTCTTTTAGGTTTTGCTACTTTTGCACAATAAACCCCCTTTTTCTGTTGTTTTTTTTTTTTTCAAGACTAATATATCATTTTTCTGTTTTTGCATTTTTTATGTCCCTGTCAGGGTCTTGAACCTGTGATGCTATGATCTCTATAATACATTGCAGTACTTTTGTACTACAGTGCATTACTGCTCCTGATAGTGATCGCAGGCCATGGCAGACCTGGACACCATTGTCTAGCATCCAGTTGCTAGCCTATTGTGATTACATAGCAAGGGACCGGTGACATCACAGAAGTAGCGCCCTCCCTCCATCAACACCTTACATGCTGCAGTCAACATTGACCGCGGCATGTAAGGGATTAATAGCAGGGATCTCTGTTCTTCCTGATCCCAGCTGTTGCAGTGGGAGGCTGGCCGTCAGGGGTGGAGTTGTCCTTAACCCCTTCATGACATGGCCTATTTTGAGCTTAAGGACACAACAATTTTTGGCGGATTTTCTTCTCCGTTTATCAAAAGCCATAACTTTTTTTTTTTTCCGTCGACGCGGCCGTATGAGGGCTTGTTTTTTGCGTGGCGAACTGTAGTTTTTATCGATGCCACTTTTCGGTACATAGACTATATTGTAAAACTTTTTTTTTTTTTTTTAATGATAGCAGGGAGAGAAAACGCATCAATTCTGCCATAGATTTTTTATTTCTTTTTAACAGCGTTAATCATGCAGCATAAATGAGACTTTCCATTTTTTCTGCAGCCCGGTACGGTTACAACGATACCAAAATTCTTACATTTTTTTTAGGTTTTCCCACTTTTCTGCAATAAAAACCCTTTTTCTTGGAAATCTTTTTTTTTTTTCTAAATCGCTGCATTCAAAGTCCTGTAACTTTTTTATTTTTTGATGTACAGCGCTCTGTGAGGGCTTATTTTTTGCGAGACAAGCTGTAGATTTTATTGGTACCATTTTGGGGTACATATGGCTTTTTTGATCACTTTTATTGCGTTTTTTAGCGTTTTTTTTAGTGTTTTTTTCCGTGCACAGTCAAAAGACTTAGATCGCGGCAGGGAAGGGGTTAACAGCGGGGGCGCAACTCCGATGCCCCCCCGCTGTTGCAGCGGGACGCCGGCTGTGACTGACAGCCGGCTCCGGGATAGCACGAGATCATATGTGATCCCGCGCTATCTCCAGGACGTAAGTTTACGTCCTGTTGCGGGAAGTACCAGGCTGCCAGGACGTAAATTTACGCCCTGCAGCGGGAACGGGTTAAAGGGATTCTGTCATTAGAAAAAATAAATAAAATAGTACTTACCACATCTTCTCCTGCAGTCCCCCTCCGTCAGCCCTCCATAACAAAAAGATAATGATTAGGCTGGCTTCTGGTGAGGGAGGGGGGGGGGGGGAACTGCGGGAGAAGATTTGGTAAGAAGACTGGGGTGTAATAGGTAAGTATTGATTTTTTTGTTCTAATGAAAAACCCCTTTAATGGGGTTGTCCGGCATAGAAAACATGTCCGCCTTCCTTCAGAAACAGCGCAACAATCATTCAAGGGTTGTTGGTGGTATTGCAGCTCATCCTCACCTAGAAAACCCCTTTATGGCCTCCTTCCCACGAGCGTGACGGGCTCCGCCGCGTAATATTACGCTGTGAAGCCCGTCACGGCGCCCCCCAGAGCCCCTATACTTACCAGCGGACGATAGCGTGTAGACGCTTCCCCGCCCACCGCCGTCGCGTCGTGTGACACGCCCACCGCGTCACGTGACGCGCCGGCCGCGTCAAATGACGCTGCGGCGGTAGGCGGGGAAGCGTTTTTTCACGCTATCTCCCGCTGTAACCATATGGAAGCCGTCAGCGCGTACAGCCCGTCCTCACCCGCAGCAAATAGAGCATGCTGCGGGTGAGGACGGGAGAAATCGCGGTGCGTAATTCCGCGCTGGAATTACGCATCGTGAGCATTGTGCTATTAGGTTCAATAGAACCTAATAGCAGGGGGCAACGCAGCGGATTTTTGCCGCGAATTTACGTGGCGTAAATCCGTTCGTGGGAAGGAGGCCTAAATCTGCCGATCCCATTTAGAACACTTTTTTTCTGCTGGAGCGGGGCTCTAGCTTCACAATTATATACGGGTGACCTTACCTCGTTAGAGGAGAGCGGCTGTGTAAATGCAGCTCTGGAGGAGGTGGTGATTTCGCTCATCCTCAGCATGGTGCGAACGATCTCACTGCTGGTCTGGAACACAAAATATACGCTTGTATCAAGTACTGCAATCCCAAACATCAAGCTGCGGCCCAGTATGTACACTGACGATGCCCCCTGCTGGCCATGTGAGAATATATACAGATATGTGAGGCACAAGGCTCGGAGCGACTCCTGCTACTACCTGGTCCATCTTATTGGACACGGCGCTAATGATGGCTTGGTCCCGGAAGTGCTGGTGGAAGCGATCCATGTTGATCTGCCAATAGATGCCGTCGTCCTGTCCCCTCTGAGAAAGAGGACACAGTCACATGAGCTGAGACTAAATGCACAACACCGCCCCCTGCTGGCGGGAACTGACCTCTGCATCTGTGTCTCTCTTTAGTCTCTTGCTTTGACTCGCACCTTCATCGTCATCAGAAGAACGGCGCCGCTTCCCCCTCCCTGCGGAGAACATGAGACGTCACCGATCGCCCGATCCTTCCGAATAACGCGGGCGCCGACGAACCTCCTTACCGATCAGTGTGACTTTGGGGACGATGTACATCTCCTTCTCGTTAGTGGCTAGAGTGGGGGCTGGGGGGCGCCGTCCCTCTGTGCTGGGCGTATCCCCAGTATCGGAGATGGACGGGCATCTCTGTACAAAGTGGGTGTCTGCCAGTTGGCTGAAGGTTGCCAACACATCGCTGTACTCCATGCTCTTGCCATCTGTAAGAAGAAACGATAATGGGGATGGGAGACGACCACAAAGTATTGGATGCAACTATAAAAAAAAGCCTCAGCTGTATGAGCCAGGATGGGTAATCAACCTCCAGATTTAAAATAACAATGATCCCATTCACTGCCAGCAAGCAAAGCTCTTAACAATTGAAAGAACATAGACTAGTAAATTGAGAATGGTTCCTGCGGTTAAGGTTTTCTACCACTAGAGGTCACTGCTCTACAGGACTCTGTATTATACGGTTGGCAGCCCCCATGCAGATACAGGAGGATATCAGTAAGGCTGGGTTCCCACGCGGCGTATTCCTGGCGGAAATCTCACGGTTTGGTTGCAGCGAAAAACTGCAAGATTTCCGCCAGGGTTTGGGGCGGCTTGGCCACACGCTTTTCCGTTGCGTCCAGCGCTTCCATAGAGGAGAGTGCGGCCGCAATATGGGAAAAAAAAATGGACATGCTGTGGCCGGGGAAATCCGTGCCGCAACTCCGGCTTCTGCCATCTTTGCCGCGACGGATTTGCCGTCCCGTGTGGACGAGATTTCTGAAAAAATTCGTCCACATGGCTGGCGAATCCCGGGATTAGCGGCCGCAGGCGGATTTGCCGCGGCGAATTTCCGGACTGAATTTTTCGTGGCAAATGCGCCCTGTGTGAACCCAGCCTCACAGCGTCACTCACCTTCCATGGTTTCGGTCAGTCGGTCGGCGACTTTCTTCACCACAGTGGTCACCGTCATCTTCCCGTTCAGCAGCAGTTCCTCCACGATGAGCTCGCCCGTGTCTCTGTACAGGGTCTTAGCCGTGTAGATGTAGCGAGGGAAGCGGAGGATGCGCAGGCAGCGGTCGCACTGGGCGGAGTACTCCACGAAGCCGCGCTTGTGCATCCGATACGTCACCAGGTTGTGCTGAATGAGGACACACAGCGCCTTCTTCACCTGCCGGAAAACCAAACGTATACCGCCAGGTGTACCCCGTATAATGTATACCGCCAGGTGTACCCCATATAATGTATACCGCCAGGTGTACCCCGTATAATGTATACACTGGATTTACCCATCTACCCCCTTCAGCGTACGTATATATATCGTAAACCATATCCCCCCCCTTACCAATCTAAACCCGCGCCCCATATCTGGCCCCCTACCGCTCTATACCCGCGCCCCATATCCGCCCCACCACTCTATATCCGCACCCTGTATCCGCCCCCTACCGCTTTATATTCGCGCCCCTAATCTATAGAAACACACATACACTGTATCTACCTCCTATATATATCCCATGTATACACTGTATCTACCTCCTATATATATCCCATGTATACACTGTATCTACCTCCTATATATATCCCATGTATAACTACTATATACACAAAGCATCTACCTCCTATTACACCACATCTACCCACTAAACGCTCCCATCTTGAGGTGGCCCCTGCTGTGTAATGAATAAAAGGTTTTGTGGGTCACCTTCTCCAATACCTCTGCTTGCTTTAAGTGAATGGAAACAGATGGAAACCTTGAACGGAGCCCGTCGTTCTCACAGCTGGGGGTTTGTTACAGTTGTGTCCTCTGTGAGATGAGAGTCCATTACTATGTATCAGTCTGCAGCCACGGAGGATTGTCTACGCCGGACACATTGTAACAAATCCTCAGCCGTGAAACGCATGAGGTCGGACAGGTTCTCAGCCTCTGGCTGTTTCCATGTACTGACAGCAAGCAGAGATCCTGAGTATGGCAGGAAGCAGAGTCCTCACCTGATCCGTGGAGGTCCCGGTCTCGCTGACGATGACTCTCAGTGGCTGAGCGCCGGTCCGCGTGAGGAAGACGCCGACACGCTCCACGATCTCCCCGTAGTGCTCCTGCAGCAGGAGGGAGCTGAGCCGCATCTCCACCGCCGTCATGGCCGACCTGGAACAGGACATGCTAGGAGTTGTAGTCCCACTAGAAATCATGCTGGTTCTTGCAGTACTGCCATAAGGGGCACCACAACTCCCAGCATGGGATACAATACTGTATGGGAGTTCTCTTATACCTAGAGCATCATCTCATGCTGTAGAACTACAAGTTCCAGCATAGCACCAGAGGCTGAGACTTGTAGTGTCACCACTGAACTTGATACTCCCAGCATGCCCTGACAGTTCTGCTGGGAGCTGTAGTACCACAATACCTCTTACCCTCAGCAGTCACGTGTAAGCTCCGGTACCGACCGCCTCTACATCACCAGGACTACAGACATGTGTCTCAGCTTTGGTTGTTAATAAAGTTTCATGATACACTTGTTTGAAGCGACCAGTTTGGAGCGTCGCTAGGAGCTGGACGCTCTGCTCTTCTATCGCTGGTTGTGGAGGACCAGGGGGGAAACAGTACGCCTCTCGCTGGTTGCAGAGTGGGATAGAGCGACTGTGACAGGAGGCGGCGCTCTCTGCGCGCACTCGCTGCTGCTGGGAGGACTGACGTGACGAGGGGAAGCAGAAGCAGCCAGAGCGGGCGGAGGAGGAAGAGGAAAATGGCGGAGGCGGCGGCGGTGTCTCAGCATCGCTTCTTCTGCCACCATTGTAAGGGGGAGGTCAGCCCCAAGCTGCCGGTGAGTACCGAGCTCCCCCTGACAGGGCGGAGCCGCCATTGTGGCAAGGCAGTGATGGCCCTTGAGATGCTCTGCAGTAGGATGGGGCCCCTGGGAGCAGGATGGACATGTGAGGAGAAATGGGGCCCCTGTCAGGGGTTTGCAGTGTATGGGGGGCCCCAGGTGAGGTGAGATGTGGGGATCTACCTGTCACAGCCAGGTAGATTCAGGGATCCAGTGGAGATCCAGCCGCCCTGATAGGATCCAGTGGAGATCCAGCCGCCCTGATAGGATCCAGTGGAGATCCAGCCGCCCTGATAGGATCCAGTGGAGATCCAGCCGCTCTGCTGGGATACGGCGCTTTCTCACCATCTGCGTTGCTTGCTGTCAGTGAACGGGGACGCTCAGAGCAAAGGGTTTGTTACATTGTATCCGCCCACCGACATCAGCACTCCTAGTGATACATTGTATCCGTCCGGCATCATCCACACCGACACATTGTAACAAGTAATGGGTCCCCATGGTTAAGGAGATTTACCATGCAAGGTCCTGGGAAAGCTGTGTGATGGCCAGAAGGACAATCATTGTCGCTGTGGGCAAAAGGCACGTGGCAGTGGTAAATTGATGCCTCTTCTCTCCTGCTGTACAAGCACAGTGGAAGTGGTCACCCAGCTTTCCCAGGACCATTAATGATGAGTATGACAGATCTGGGAGAGCTGGGTGACAACCGATACAACCATCAGGACCGGTGCAGCAAGTGGTCACCCAGTTTTCCTTGGCCAGTTATACAGTAATGGATCCCCACGACTAAGGAGATTTGCCATGCAGGGTTCTGGGAAAGCTGGGTGATCATTACCGCTGTCACGTGGCTTTTGCTGATGGTGACTAACTGATCTGTCCGAAGCCGCTTCACTCCTGCCGTGCAGAAGCCTGGGACAGCTGGATGACAACAAATATGGCCGTCAGTAAAGAGCAGTGGGAGTGGTCACTCAGCTTTCCCCAGGCTACTATGCCGTAATGGGTCCACATCGCTAAGAAGACTTACCATTCCGGGGTGTGGGACAGCTGGGGGACAACTAAAATGTGTAGCAGAAGTGGTCACCCAGTCTTTCCCAGCCAGTTATAAGTAAAGGATCCCACTCTGCCCTGCAGGATTCTGGGAAAGTTGGATGACAACCAGCGGGACCATTATTACCATTGACAGCTGGTGCAACAAATAAGATTTACCTGATGCCTCTTCTTTCTTGCCCTGCAGGAGTCTGGGACAGCTGGGTAAAAACTAATGGCCGCTGGTGCAGTGGGAGTGGTCACACAGCTTTCCCAGGACCCTAAATGAGAGGTCTGTGGGGCAGAAGGAGTCTGGGAGAGCTGGATGACAACAATATGGCCGCCAGTACAGATGCAGCGAGTGATCACTCAGCTTTCCCTGGCCAGTTACACAGTAATGAGTCCCCATGGTTAAGGGACTTTGTCATGCAGGGTTCTGGGAAAGCTGTGTGATAACCAGGACCACAATCACTACTGCTGCCAGATGGCTTTTCCTGACTGTGTTAAACTGATCTGCCTGATGCCTCTTCTGTCCTGCCGTGCAGAAGCCTGGGACAGCTGGATGACAACAAGAACGGCCGCCAGCAAAGACGCAGCAGGAGGGGTCACCCAGCTTGTCTTAAAGTGATGCATCCCCATGTCTAAGCAGATTTGCCAAGCAGGGATCTGGGAAAGCTGGGTTATAACCAGTGGGGCCATCATTACCGATACCACCCAATTCCATCTGCCTGATGCCCCTTCTCTGCTGCCATGCAGCAGTCTGGGAGAGCTGGTTGACAACCAATGCGGAAAACAGTAGGAGGGTTCACTCAGCTTTCTCTGGCCAATTATACAGTAATGAATCCCTTTGAGTAAGGAGATTTGCCCTGCAGAACTCTGGGAAAGCTGGGTGACAACCAGAAGGGATTTCAGTACCGCTGCTACACAGTTGCATCCGCCTGATGCCTCTTTTTTCCTGCCATGCAGAAGTCTGGGAAAGCTGGGTGCCGACCAGGAAGCTAGCTGCAGTCTATAACCCTGCTTTTCTGGGCTCCTGAATGCCTCGTCTGGCTGCATTTCCTCTAGAATGGACTTGCAGCGTCTGAGAAAGCTGGATGCTGACTGCTATGTCATCCGCAGAATCACCCCTCTTTTCCGTGCTCCTGAGCTGCACACAGATGACTGCTCTAGAGTGTCACAAGTACAGTGACTGTAGTGTGCTGATACCTGCGAGCAATCGCTGGCGCACCCGCTGGCTGCACTCTTTCATTGCCCAGGGCTGTTCCCACAGGTGACGTCATCGGGGTGCTGCCAGTCATGTGGTACCCGACGCTGGCACATGCATAGAGAGCTATCATCACCCATCTTTCCTGAACTCCTGACTGACACGCCTGCTCAGCGCCCCCTGTCTGCACTGCTCCGGGAAAGCAGTATGGCCGCCAAAGCTGCTGCTACAACCTGCCTGGCACAGATTTACCTCTCAGGGTTTCGGGAGAGCTGAGTCCCATCCTCTGAGATCTGCTGTTGTTGGCGAGTCCCTGGCACGTCTTACCGCTTCCTGCAGGGCACACAGCAGGGTGCGTGAGCTGGCACATGCTGCACAGCAGAGCTGAATGTGCGCCATTAAAGGGACAATAGCCGCATTCTGAAATAGAGGTTGCACTCTGATAATCCGGCACCCGCTCCTGCCTGCTGCAGGGGCGCGAGGTCTATGGCGAGGGGCAGGGCAGGGTGGTCAGACCCCCGACAGCCTTGCTCCTGCGCTGCGGCTGCAGATGAGACCAAACCATGTCTGAATGGTCCATTATGGTCAGATTTCCCATTGAAAGAGTCTCATCCCTTTATTTAAAGGGGAAGTGTGATTATTAAATGCCCCAGTGGTGGTCCGGAGGGGTAGGAGATAGGATGTACTCCTCCAGTAGAGGGCGCCGTGACAGGTGCCCTTTGGTACACGGTGCACAGCAGGTTCCTGGAGTCGGATGCTGCTTGTTACGTCAGGACCAGTGCCCCTCCCCCGCCCCCCTATCATACAGTTTTTCCGCCATTTGGCCGCGTTTCAAGGTGACTCCACAAAAAAAATCCCGAGCAGTGCGCACTTTGTTTAGTCTGCGGGAAATCGCCGTCACTCCACATCCAGCGTGTGAAGAAAGTCTGCCTGTAGCCGGCTCAGATGGCTGATAACAGGGAGCAGTAGGTGACATTCACCCATATAGCGGTCTCCGCACGTCTCGTCTTCCCGCTGTCCCCAGTGACAGATTCTACTGCAACTTCTCAGCCAATCGGCAGCAAAAGGCTGAAATGTTATGTATATGGGACTATATGGTATCCATGGAGTACCGCCATACAGTGATCACACATGACAGTAACCTAGTATGTTGGGCTGAAAGAACCCCCGGACCATCCAGTTCAGCCTGTTACCCCCCAGTGTTGTTCCAGGGGAAGCCAAAAAAAAAACAAAACTATTTGGTAAAAGCCAGTTTTCATCATTGAAGGGGAAAAAACTTCTTCCCGACCCCAATCTGACAATTGGAACCGTCCCCGGATCACCGACCCTCCTGAGTAATCAGTGATATAACATGTAATATTATTACACTCCGGGCCCCTCTTGTACTCCTCCAGGGAGCTCCACATCACCACGTCCGCAGGCAGAGAGATCCATGGTCTCACTGCTCTTACAGTAAAGAACCCACTTCTATGTCCGTGTAGAAACCTATTTCCTCGAGACGTATAGGATGTCCTCTTTTTACATTCCTGGGTATAAACAGATGATGGGAGAGATTTCTGTATTGCCCCCTGATATTTTTATACATAGTTATTAGAGTGCCCCCTTGTGACAGTCCTGGGTATAAATAGACTAGTGAATATTAGGAAATTATAGTACCAGTGTTTCTGGTGGCGCAATGTGCCACAGAGCTGTGCTACATGGTACATGCATTATGATCCCCACACATCACACACAGCTCTGCTACATCCATCCTGACCCCCACACATCATACAGCTTTACTACATCCATCCTGATTCTCACACATTACACACACAGCTCTTCTACATGTTACATCCATTATGATCCCCACACATCACACACAGCTCAACTACATCCATCCTGACCCCACACATTACACACACGGCACATTAAACACACAGTTCTGTACATCCATCCTGACCCCCACACATCATACAGCTTTACTACATCCATCCTGATTATCACACATTACACACACAGCTCTTATACATGGTACATCCATTATGATCCACACACATCACCCACACAGCTCTACTACATTCATTCTGACCCCACACATGACACATAGCACAAGACACGCACGGCTCTCCTGCATGGTACATCCATTATGATCCCCACACATCACACACAGCTCTACTACATTCATGTTGATCCCCACATAAGACAAACACAATTTGGCTCCTCCCACAGCAGTGAAGCCACTGCAGGTCCTCCAGTCCACCGGATCTCTGTGGTGGTGGTAGGTCGTGTGTCTTCTGTCAGGACCACTGAGTTGTGTTGGAGATAATAACTGCTTAGTTGTATTCTCATTGTGTTATTTTTGTTCTCCCCTTCCAAGAGCCCGAACTGTATTGTTCTTCTGTCGGTCAGACTCTGTGTTTTATATAGGTTATAGGACCTGCGATGTCAATAGGGGGCGGAGTGATGACCTAACCAGGGGTGGAGCATGAGAATCACTCACATACTAACTGACGAGTGGTCATTAGTAGTTTGATGATGTGAGAGATCTCTGAATTGTCCCCTGATATATCTATACACAATTATTAAAGCGCTCCCTTGTTACAGTCCTGGGTATAATAGATGATGGGAGAGATCTCTGTACTGACCCTGATATATGTAGACATAGTTATTAGAGTGCCCCCTTGTTACAGTCCTGGGTATAATAGATGATGGAGAGATCTCTGTATTGTCCCCTGATATATTATACATAGTTATTAAAGGGCCCCCTTGTTACAGTCCTGGGTATAAGTAGATGGTGGGAGAGATCTCTGTACTGACCCCTGATATATCTATACATAGTTATTAGAACGCCCCCTTGTTACAGTCCTGGGTATAATAGATGATGGGAGAGATCTCTGTACTGACCCTTTATATATTTCTACATAGTTATTAAGTCTTTTTTTTTTTTTACTAAACTAAATAACCCCCATTTTGATAAGCTCTCTGGATATTGTAGTCCACCTATTAGATTTATTACTTTAGTAGCCCCCGGTATTAGTGTATCTTGACGCCACCAGGAAGCTACGGGTTTTGACAGGAGGAACGCCCCTCTCACACCCCCAGCTCCTGATTGGCTCATTGTCACTGTCCCTGCGCTATTGGTTCCCCGTGGCAGTCCCCCACTGCTGTTGCCTTCCTTCAGTAGTAATCCACTAAGCCGTGTGGCTTGCAGCGCTGTGCGATCCCTCCTTTACTCGCGGACTGTGCGTCCGGCGGCTGACAGTGTCTCTGCAGCCCCCCCTCCGGCCAGTGGCTTCCCTGAAGGCGGCTGCGATTTCAATGTGAAATGGGGGGGGGGGGGGGGGGGGGGGAAAGCCGCGATGTGACAGTGACACGGGGAGGGGGGGGGGTTAAAGACGCTTCCCTCCCTGCTTTTAACCCCCGCTGCACTGCAAAACGTATGGTGGTTCCGGCTTCTGGATGACCGTTGGCGAAGCCCTTGCTGCACATGGAGCGGCTGTATCCCTTTTCTGTAATCTGTTGTGCCCTTTCAGAATCTGCAGCCGAAGCCCCTCTGGAGCCAATCGGGTACAAGAGGCGTGACCCCACTGTCAGTCTTGACTCCACCAGTAGTTCCTGGTGGTGGCAAGATACAATAATACCATAGCGCCCTTTGTACCCACTTAAGCTCTGATATGTCCTTCTTGAGTACCAATGCCCAAAACTGTCCCCAATATTTCATGTGTGCTCTGACCAGTGACTTGTGAAGCGGAAGAACAATGTTCTCGTCATGCGCCCCTAGACATCTTCTGATGCGCCCCATGACCCTGTCTGCCCTGGCAGCAGCTGCCTGACACCAGTTGCTCCAGTTAAGTAACCCCCCCCCCCCCAAAGTCCTTCTCCATGTCAGTGTTCTCCCATTAGTGTGTAATGGTGACCTGTGCAGAACATTACATTAATCATAAGCTGTCCACATGTCACCACCGCATTATATTGTACCCCGCAGTTCTTTCCCCCTGATGCTCTGCCTTGGTGTTATTTTTGCGGTGTGGCGCCCTCTGGGGACGGTTAGAATAAACCACCTCGCTGCTGTTCTCACAGTTCTGCGGGCGCTTCTGTCTGTGAGTCTATTAATACCTCGCGCCTCCTCGTCTCCGGGGGCGCCGCACTCCTCACAGCTTCCATTTATATACCTGAGCCGCCGTTGGTGTAATCTGCACAGGCAGCAGATAGGGCGGCGTAGCCGTTAGAGATCTACCAGGTGCCAGTGACAAACCCCAGATATGGATCTTGGCACCAGATTGGCGGCGGTGAGTGATGAGTCCACGCTGCCCAGCTGGTACCTGGTTATCTCTGTGGGAAAGCTGGGTGCCCGCCTCACAGTGGCACGCTGATGCATGGAAGGAACGATGGCGGCATTGTCTTGCTCAGCTGCCCTCCATGATATTTGAGCGCACGGTGTCGTATCTCAGGGGGGCACGGGCACCAGCTGCTGTATACAGAGATATGGCTGGTTACCTGGCAACGTCCGTCGTCCTCATCATGTCTCGGGAGCGGGTACCGGGAGATTCACGGACCACCACTCAGTACACCCTGGAATGTGGCAAACTCCACACCTCAGCCCATGGGCTGGCATGCTCCTGTCGTGCCCGGAGCTGCTACCACCCTGGTTAGAGCTGGAGCTGCATTCACCAGGCGGTTACTCTGGTCACACCCAGAGCTGTTATACTAATCTTTATACAGCTCCAGCATGTTCCATAGTGCTGTATACTTCATAGTGTCCAATGCGGTTACACCCAGAGCTGTGCTCACTGTTCTGCTGGTTTCGGCTGCCTGTCCACGGGCATAGCGATATCCCACTGCGGATCTCCGCCGCCCGGGAGCCTGAGCCAGCAGACGGATCTCCAACAACGTCTAACAACATAGAGCTGACATAACAAGTGAGGGATAGCAGAATAGTGAATGCTGCTCTGGAGGCAAGTGGAAGGCAGGATGAAGCTCTAGTGGTGATTGGAGTAGAAGACCGCTGTAGTCTGCGTCACTTTCTTCGCCTCACTCTCCTCTTTCTTGTCTTCCAGGAATATATATGCCCACGATGTGACTCTGGTTTTATTGAGGAGGTGACTGAAGACTCCAGGTAGGTGCCACTCACATGTGGGGAATTGAAACCTGAGCAGCTTGGGATGTGACTAGAGTATAAGGCACCGTCTCCAAAATTCCATCTATTAGGGATATGTGTATTTGTTTAACGGTGGTCATTTCTGAGTGTCATTTCACAAAATTGTTGATGCAGCTTTGGATGTGACTAGAGTAGATCACTCAGTCCTCACCTGATTCTACGCTGCCCCTTCATGACTGCCTAATGTAAATTCCTGTTGGGCAGTCCTGACGTACTTATGCAGTGGGTTAAAGAGCCAAGTCTGCTCCATACCTGATGGCTATCAGC
Organism: Eleutherodactylus coqui; assembly: GCA_035609135.1. Lineage (NCBI taxonomy): Eukaryota > Metazoa > Chordata > Amphibia > Anura > Eleutherodactylidae > Eleutherodactylus > Eleutherodactylus coqui. Next base: position 218,836,154 of record CM069410.1, on the reverse strand, counting down.
TGTTTCTGATAGCTGACAGCCTCCGGCAACTGCTGCTACTAGAGCTGGCTCTGATCGTGGCGGTTAACAGTTTAGCAGTCAGTGGGAGGAGGGGGTGACCCCTTCCCCGGACCCTATCGGCACTCCCATCATCGGAGGGTAGTGGTGAGCTGGCATGGCAGCTCCAAGCCTACTGAAGGCTCCCATGCATAGATGCTGGTGGCAACATGGAAAGTCACAGTACACTGCAATACTGAAGTACTGCAGTGTATATTACAAGCAATCAGATGATCACAAGTCCCCTGTGGAGACTTAATAACAGTGTAAAATAGATGTAATAAGTGTAGAGAAGAATGGGCTCTTATCTCGTGTATATACGCGGCAAAATAGAACATGCTGCTCCCTATATTGCGCTCACGTATTACGCAACTCCACACTCTAATGTGAGCGGAACTGCATAAGGCAGTGTAATTGATTGCCTGTGAGATAGCGCGTATCACACGAGTGTACGGAGCTGTGTAATATGTTGGAAACGGTCGTCTGAGCCCGGCCTAAAGGACGTGCCCCCCCCCCCCCCACGTTTTTGTATTATCCTCCCCATTTTTAAAAGGCATAACTTGGCTCCATCCGTTTGCGGGATGAGTCGTATTTTTCAGGGGCACCGGAAACTCTTTAAACATGTAGATGAGGTGGAGTGAAATGGGGAAAAAAATGAAATTCCACCATTTTTGGGGGGGAGGGGGGGGGGGGTTGTTTCTACGGCGTAAAATTATTTTCTGACCGCCAGAACTTTTATTTTTCCGTCGACATGGTTGTGCGAGGGCTCGTTTTCTGTGGGGCGTCTTGTAGTTTGTATTGGTACCATTTTGGAGTAGATCCAGCTTTTTGATTGCTTTTTATTATATTTTTTTCTTAGAGACGGGGGGACTTTTTTTTATTTAGATTTTTTTAAATTAATGTTTGTGTTTTTATTACCTTTTTTAAATGTTTAATAAAACTTTTTAAAACTGCCCCCAAACTCCCGTCAGGGCATTTAATGCTGCTGTCAGAATTGACAATGGCATTTGGAAGTTAACAGCATTCGGTGCTAATTGGACCTTTTTGTGGGCGGGGGGGCAGCTGTAATAAGGTTGGCACCAATTTTTATATGGATCCAAACCCCCGCCCCCTCTACCCCTCCATAATGCCTTGAACCTGCAGGATGTAACTGTACGAGGGGGTGCTGATAAGGCTTTGTGTTTTTTTTTTTTTGTTTCTATGGTAACGAATGTTACATGACATGAAAGCCTTATTCGTCTAATATATGTCTTCAAAATTTAGTGTTTGTAGCTTATAGCAGCAGTGATCTCGGCACGCGGGAAAACAAAGTGGCGGAGTCTAAGGCGATATTCACAGCAAATGGGAGCAGAGGAGTGATACAATTCTTGTCAGTCCGCAAAGGATACTCATGGTGATATGTCGCAGACGTTGGGGGATCAATGCCCTTCATATTCTACAGTTAAGAACTGGGTTGCCAAATTTAAAACGGGCCACTTCAGCACCAATGATGAGGAACGTCCTGGACGACCGAGAGAGGTTGTTGTTCCGGAGATCGTCGATGCTGTGCACAACCTCATACTGGAGAATCGGTGAACTTCAGCTGCAGGAATAGCAGACATCATGGGGATTTCTGGTGAACGTGTTTGTGTCATCATCCATGAACATTTCAACATGAAGAAGCCATCTGCACAGTGGGTCCCCAAATGTCTGACAACAGATCAGAAAAGCATGCGAGCGAAAACTCCCCTGTCCATTTGTCAGCGTTTCCGGACTGATAAGAACTTCCTGGATCGACTGGTCACCATGGATGAGACCTGGATTTATTTGTGTGACCCTGAAACCAAGGAGCAGTCAGAGAGTGGCGGTACAGAGGTTCTCCTCGCCCAAAGAAGTTCAGCCACTAAGGTGATGGTGTGTTCTGGGATAAGGAGGGCATGCTGCTAGTGAACTATCTTCAAGATGGTTCCACCATCAATGCAAGGTATTACATTGAACTTTTGGACCAATTGAAAGGAGCTCTGAAGGCCAAAAGGTGCGGCAAGCTGTCCAAAGGAATCTTGTTCCTGCAAGACAATGCCTGCACAAGCCACCACGGCAAAACTGGTGGAGCTAGGCTTCCAGCTGGTTGACCACCCACCTTATTCACCAGATCTAACTCCCTCTGACTATCATCTGTTTCCAAACCTGAAGAAACACCTCAAGGGGACCAAATGTTACACCATTTCTGATGCCATGGCTGCTACGGATGACTGGTTTGAGGCACAACCGAAATCCTTCTTTTTGCAAGGCTTACAGAACTTGGAATCCCGATGTAAGAAGTCTGTTGACCTCAGTGGAGAGGATGTGGGATAAATGGAAAGTTTCATCTTCCTATCTCGTTGCTTCCTGGGTAAAGCCAAAGCCTTCTCAGCAGCCCCTCGTACATTCTAGAGTGTTAAGCCTACGAGATTTCCACGGGAGAAATGCAGCTTCAAAACCTGCGGCCTTTCACCGCAGATTTTGGAACGGCTTCGCTGCCTGCGTTCCGCCACGACCGACTCTCCCCATAAAGAGGAGAGAGGCCACCGCGGAAACGAGGAAAGAATCGACATGCCGCGTCTTTGAATTCAACGGATCGTCCGCTTTGCTGGCTGATCCCGGGATAAAAAGCCGCAGGCGGAATTTCCATGCAGAAAGTCTACATGGAAATTCCGCATCAATTACGGCCTGTGTGACTCCCGCCTAAGGGGTTAAACCGTTATTTATCCCGCTCGCTGGAAACTATAAAACGTTAAAGAAAAATGTGATGTTACAGTTACAATTTTTTTTTTTGATATACCGACTTCCAAAAATTAGAATAAAAAGTAATCAAAAAGATGTTTGCACCCCAAAATGTTGTCGCTAACTGCAGCTCACCCCCTAGCCCCCGCAGCCCAATCAACCTAAAAATAAAGTTACGTCTCTCTGAAAAAGGCGTCGAAAAGCAATTGTTTCAGAAAAAAATTATTTACTCTTTAAAAATAGAAAATCCTAAAAAAGTATAAATCTGGTATCAATGTAGTTGTACCGACCCCGACAGCAAAGGTCATAGGTCACTTTACTGCACTGTGAATGCTGTAAAACACGAACCCCCAGACGTCACGCCAGCGCAGAAAGAAAAAGGTTATGGCGCTTGGAATGCGGAACAGAAGAAAATAAGAAAAAATGAAAATCTCTGCTCTTTATTGCCTATCCATCTAATCTCATCCTCCAGTCACATCCAAAGCAGCTGTATCTCCCAGAATGCACTGCAGCTTATCACTGAAGACACTGAACCAGTGGGGTGCAGCAGTGAGATTGGAGGGTAACAGGAACGCATCTTTGGATGTGACTAGTGGCCCTTTTAGACAGGACGAGAATTTCATGATTCTCGTTTGCTAGTGATGTCATCAGCAGGATGGCGAGGGGCATTATCACCCACCTGCCCGTGGCGCCGCCTGTTTATACCGCACAATTCTCGTATGTTTGAACCATGTTATGAACAGTAATCGCTCCCCGGCATTCTGGGGGGCAGCAGCTTGCGGTGTGAGCTGTGCACTGGGGAGGAGTCATTGTAATCCTCTTCCTTTTGGGTTTCAGTTTTCTAGATGCTGGAGGGAACACAATAGACGATAATGGGACGACGCACTTTGCAGAGGTGAGTGCTGCAGCTTCACTGCGACCCCTCGGAGGTCGTCCATAATCACTGTGGCTCCTGGGGGGCTTCTTTGTTCCTGTTTGCCGCGGATGGTATTGGGGAGCGGGCCCTTTACGTGCTTTTCTGTTTCCAGCTCTGGGACCACTTAGACCACACCATGTTCTTCCCCGACTTCCGGCACTTTCTGAGCGGCAGCTCCTTGGACCAAGACAATAGAGATGGCGAACGGCGCCATCAGGGCCACTCAGACATCAGGGTGACCCGCCGGCCCCCAAGACAGCCCACCACCCGGTACAGGTCCCGCGTCAGCTCCCGGCCCGACCGCTCACCGGCTATCGAAGGGTATGTTATCTGCAGTGGGTGTGGCCTGGGCCTCCCATAATCCTTTGCTGTTCTGACAATACTTGTGATAGTTGAAGGGTCAGGTTGGCTGTGACAACCTGCCATGTGCATCAATGGGGAGTGGTTGTCAGACTGCTTGTGTTCTTAAAGGGGACTGCCACAAGATGATGGGAGGGAACGGGGGAGGTCGGACTACCATAAGATGATTGGCGGGGACGGGAGGGATCGGACTACCACAAGATGATTAAGGGGGGGGAGGGTGCAGGGGAAGAATCTCACTAGCACAAGATGATTGTTGGGGGACAGGATCATACTGCCATAAGATGATTGGGGGAGCAGGGGAGGGATCACACTGCCACAAGATGATTGGGGGAGGGGCGGCAGGGGAGGAATCACACTACCACAAGGTGATTGGGGGGAGCAGGGGAGGGATCACGCTGCCAAAAAATGATTGGGGGGGGGGGGCAAGGGAGGGATCATCATGCTACCACAAAAGGATTGGGCGGGCTGGGGAGGAATCGCACTACCACTAGATGATGGGGGAGGGGGGGGGGGAGAGATCGCACTACCACCAGATGATTGGGGGGCGGGGGGGAGGGATCACACTACCACCAGATGATTGGGCGGGTCGGGGAGGAATCGCACTACCACTAGATGATGTGGGGGAGGGGGGCAGGGGAGGGATCGCACTACCACAAGATGATTGGGGGGGGGGGCAGGGGAGGGATCGCACTACCTCAAGATGATTGGGGGGGCAGGGGAGGGATCGCACTACCACAGGATGATTGGGGGGGGGGGCAGGGGAGGGATCGCACTACCACAGGATGATTGGGGGAAGGGGGGGGGAGAGATCGCACTGCTACCAGATGATTGGGGTGCGGGCAGGGGAGGGATCACACTGCCACAAAATGATTAGGGAGGGCAAGGGGGTGATCACACTGCCAGGAAATGATTGAGGGGGGGGGGGGCAAGGGAGGGATCACACTACTGCAAGATGATTGAGCGGGGGTAGGGGGGTGCAGGGGAAGAATCTCACTAGCACAAGATGATTGTGGGAGGGGCAGGATCACACTGCCGTAAGATGATTGGGGGGAGCAGGGGAGGGATCACGCTGCCACAAAATGATTGGGGGTGGGTCGGGGCAAGAGAGGGATCATCACGCTACCACAAAAGGATTGGGCGGGCTGGGGAGGAATCGCACTACCACTAGATGATGGGGGGGGGGGGGGGAGAGATCGCACTACCACCAGATGATTGGGGGGCGGGGGGGGAGGGATCACACTACCACCAGATGATTGGGCGGGTCGGGGAGGAATCGCACTACCACTAGATGATGTGGGGGAGGGGGGCAGGGGAGGGATCGCACTATCACAAGATGATTGGGGGAGGGGGGCAGGGGAGGGATCGCACTACCACAGGATGATTGGGGGGGGGGGGCAGGGGAGGGATCGCACTACCACAGGATGATTGGGGGAGGGAAGGGGGGGGGGAATCACACTGCCACAAGATGATTGGGGGGAGCAAGGGAGGGATCACACTGCCACAAAATGATTGGGGGGGGGGGGGCAAGGGAGGAATGACATTGCCAGGAAATGATTGGGGGGGGCAAGGGAGGGATGACACTGCCACAGGCTGATTGGGGTAGGGGGGGCAGGGGAAGGATCACACTACCACAGCATGATTGGGGGGGGGGGGGGACGCAGGGGAGGGCTCGCACTACCACAGGATGATTGGGGAAGGAGGGGGCGGGGGAGGGATCACACTACCACGGGATGATTGGGGGGGGGGGGGGACAGGGTAGGGATCAAACTACCACAGGATGATTGGGATGGGGCAGGGGAGGGATCACACTACCACAAGATGTTTGGGGAGGGGGGCAGGTGGGGGATGATCACACTCCCACAAGATGATTTGGGGGGGGGGGAATCACACTCCCACAAGATGATTGGGGGGGGGAATCACACTCCCACAAGATGATTGGGGGGGGGGAGGGAAATCACACTACCACAAGATGATTGGGGGGGGGGGCAGGGGAGGGATCACACTACTGCAGGATGATTGGGGTAGGGGGGGGCGGGGGAGGGATCACACTACCACAGGACGATTGGAGGGGGCGGGGGAGGGATCACACTTCCACAGGATGATTGGAGCGGGCGGGGGAGGGATCACACTACCACAGGATGATTGGAGCGGGCGGGGGAGGGATCACACTACCACAGGATGATTGGAGCGGGCGGGGGAGGGATCACACTACCACAGGATGATTGGAGCGGGCGGGGGAGGGATCACACTACCACAGGATGATTGGGGAGGGGGGCAGGGGAGAGATCACACTACCACAGGATGATTGGGGGGGCAGGGGAGGGCTCACACTACCACAGGATGATTAGGGAAGGAGGGGGCGGGGGAGGGATCACACTACCACGGGATGATTGGGGGGGGGGGAATCACACTACCACAAGATGATTGGGGGGGGGGGGAAATCACACTACCACAAGATTCGGGGGGGGGGGGGGGGAAATCACACTACCACAAGATTCGGGGGGGGGGGGGGGGAGGGAAATCACACTACCACAAGATGATTGGGGGGGGGGCGGGGGGGATCACACTACCACAAGATGATTGGGGGGGGCAGGGGAGGGATCACACTACCACAAGATGATTGGGGGGGCGGCGGGGGGGGATCACACTACCACAAGATGATTGGGGGGGGCAGGGGAGGGATCACACTACCGCAGGATGATTGGAGCGGGCGGGGGAGGGATCACACTACCACAGGATGATTGGGGGGGGGGGGGGGTGGGGAGAGATCACACTACCACAGGATGATTGGGGGGGCGGGGGAGGGATCACACTAACAGGATGATTGGGGAAGGGGGGGCAGGGGAGGGATCACACTACCACAGGATGATTGGGGGGGGGGGGGTGGGGAGAGATCACACTACCACAGGATGATTTGGGGGGCGGGGGAGGGATCACACTACCACAGGCTGATTGGGGTAGGGGGGTCGGGGGAGGGATCACACTAACACAGGATGATTGGGGAAGGGGGGGGGCAGGGGAGGGATCACACTACCACGGGATGATTGGGGGGGGGGGCAGGGGAGGGATCACACTACCACAAGATGATTGGGGGGGGGGGATCACACTACCACAAGATGATTGGGGGGGGGGATCACACTACCACAAGATGATTGGGGGGGGGATCACACTACCACAAGATGATTGGGGGGGGGATCACACTACCACAAGATGATTGGGGGGGGGATCACACTACCACAAGATGATTGGGGGGGGGATCACACTACCACAAGATGATTGGGGGGGGGATCACACTTTCACAAGATGATTGGGGGGGGGATCACACTACCACAAGATGATTGGGGGGGGGGGGGGGATCACACTACCACAAGATGATTGGGGGGGGGGGATCACACTACCACAAGATGATTGGGGGGGGGGGATCACACTACCACAAGATGATTGGGGGGGGGGGATCACACTACCACAAGATGATTGGGGGGGGGGGGATCACACTACCACAAGATGATTGGGGGGGGGGATCACACTACCACAAGATGATTGGGGGGGGGGATCACACTACCACAAGATGATTGGGGGGGGGGGATCACACTACCACAAGATGATTGGGGGGGGGGATCACACTACCACAAGATGATTGGGGGGGGGGGATCACACTACCACAAGATGATTGGGGGAGGGGATCACACTACCACAAGATGATTGGGGGGGGGATCACACTACCACAAGATGATTGGGGGGGGGGATCACACTACCACAAGATGATTGGGGGGGGGGGGGGATCACACTACCACAAGATGATTGGGGGGGGGGGGGATCACACTACCACAAGATGATTGGGGGGGGGGGGGATCACACTACCACAAGATGATTGGGGGGGGGGGATCACACTACCACAAGATGATTGGGGGGGGGATCACACTACCACAAGATGATTGGGGGGGGGGGGATCACACTACCACAAGATGATTGGGGGGGGGGATCACACTACCACAAGATGATTGGGGGGGGGGTCACACTACCACAAGATGATTGGGGGGGGGGGATCACACTACCACAAGATGATTGGGGGGGGGGGGATCACACTACCACAAGATGATTGGGGGGGGGGGGATCACACTACCACAAGATGATTGGGGGGGGGGATCACACTACCACAAGATGATTGGGGGGGGGGAAACACTACCACAAGATGATTGGGGGGGGGGCGGAGGGGATCACACTACCACAAGATGATTGGGGGGGGGGGGCGGAGGGGATCACACTACCACAAGATGATTGGGGGGGAGCGGGGGATGATCACACTACCACAAGATGATTTGGGGGGGGGGGGGGAAATCGCACTACCACAAGATGATTGGGGGGGGGGGGCGGAGGGGATCACACTACCACAAGATTGGGGGGGGGGGATCACACTACCACAAGATGATTGGGGGGGGGATCACACTACCACAAGATGATTGGGGGGGGGGATCACACTACTACAAGATGATTGGGGGGGGGGAAACACTACCACAAGATGATTGGGGGGGGGGCGGAGGGGATCACACTACCACAAGATGATTGGGGGGGGGGGGGCGGAGGGGATCACACTACCACAAGATGATTGGGGGGGAGCGGGGGATGATCACACTACCACAAGATGATTTGGGGGGGGGGGGGAATCACACTACCACAAGATGATTGGGGGGGGGGGGCGGAGGGGATCACACTACCACAAGATGATTTGGGGGGGAGCGGGGGATGATCACACTACCACAAGATGATTGGGGTAGGGGGGGGGGCGGGGGAGGGATCACACTACCACAGGATGATTGGAGCGGGCGGGGGAGGGATCACACTACCACAGGATGATTGGGGGGGGGGGGGGGCTGGGGAGAGATCACACTACCACAGGATGATTGGGGGGGCGGGGGAGGCATCACACTACCACAGGAAGATTGGGGGGGCGGGGGAGGCATCAGACTACCACAGGCTGATTGGGGTAGGGGGGTCGGGGGAGGGATCACACTAACACAGGATAATTGGGGAAGGGGGGGCAGGGGAGGGATCACACTACCACAGGATGATGGGGGGGGGGGGCGGGATCACACTACCACAGGCTGGTTGGGGTAGGGGGTCGGGGGAGGGATCACACTAACACAGGATGATTGGGGAAGGGGGGGCAGGGGAGGGATCACACTACCACAAGATGATTGGGGGGGGGAATCACACTACCACAAGATGATTGGGGGGGGGGGGAATCACACTACCACAAGATGATTGGGGGGGGGGGGGGGGAATCACACTACCACAAGATGATTGGGGGGGGGGGGGGAATCACACTACCACAAGATGATTGGGGGGGGGGGGGGGGAATCACACTACCACAAGATGATTGGGGGGGAGCGGGGGATGATCACACTACCACAAGATGATTGGGGGGGGGGGGGAAATCACACTACCACAAGATGATTGGGGGGGTGGGGGGGGGGGAATCACACTACCACAAGATGATTGGGGGGGTGGCGGGGGGGGGGGGGGAAATCACACTACCACAAGATGATTGGGGGGGGGCAGGGGAGGGATCACACTACCGCAGGATGATTGGGGTAGGGGGGGGCGGGGGAGGGATCACACTATCACAGGATGATTGGAGCGGGCGGGGGAGGGATCACACTACCACAGGATGATTGGGGGGGGGGCTGGGGAGGGATCACACTAACACAGGATAATTGGGGAAGGGGGGGCAGGGGAGGGATCACACTACCATAGGCTGATTGGGGTAGGGGGTCGGGGGAGGGATCACACTAACACAGGATGATTGGGGGGGGGCAGGGGAGGGATCACACTACCACGGGATGATTGGGGGGGGGCAGGAGAGGGATCACACTACCACGGGATAATTGGGGGGGGGGGGGGAGGTATCACACTACCACAGCATGATTGAGGGGGGGGGGGCAAGGGGAGGATCACACTACCACGGGATGATTAGGGAAGGAGGGGGCGGGGGAGGGATCACACTACCACGGGATGATTGGGGGGGGGGGGACAGGGGAGGGATCACACTACCACAGGATGATTGGGATGGGGCAGGGGAGGGATCACACTACCACAAGATGATTGGGGGGGGGGGGAATCACACTACCACAAGATCATTGCATAAAAACCCCAATAGGCAGGAGCCAATTAGCCCTTTTGGGGGAAAAAAATTCCTTCCCGACTCCCTAATGGCAATCGGACTGTTCCCTGGATCAACCCCTAATAGGTATACCCGGATTAACAGTTGACCTAAGATTTATATCCTGTAATATCCTTCCCCTTCAGAAAGACATCAAGGCCCCTTTTTAAAGTCCTCTATGGATTTTGCCATCACCACGTCCTCAGGCAGAGAGTTCCACAGTCTCACTGCTCTCACAGTAAAGAACCCTTTTCTGTGTTGGCGATGAAACCTGCTTTCCTCTAGACGTAGCGGATGCCCTCTCGTTACCGTCGCAGTCCTGGGTATAAACAGATCATGGGAGAGATCCCATGTCCTAATGTAAGCCTAAGAAGTATAGTAACCCTCAGCCTAAGGCTGCAGCGCTGGCACAAATCAATGCGCACGCTGCAGCCCCTGCGCTCCGGGTAAGTCCCTTGCTCCATGAGGTTCGAGGCTGTAGCGCAGGCGGCTGCTGAATGTTTTTTTTTTTTTTTTTTTTTTAAAGAATCTTTAATGGCCTTGCAGAACCTGCCGGCCAACAGCCTGTGCACCCAATCTGGTACAGGGGCGTCACCCCCCTGTCAATCTTAACTCTACCATGAATACCTGGGGGCGTCAAGATACAATAATACCAGATCAGGCTACCACAAAATGATTGGGGAAAGGGGGGGGGGGGTGGAATCAGACTACCACAAGATTAGGGAGGGAGAGGGGAGAGAGCAGACTACTATAAGATGATTGGGAGGGGGGAATGGGAGGGATCAGACTACCACAAGATGATTGGGAGGGGGGAATGGGAGGGATCAGACTACCACTCCTATTCTCTTACCTGTCGGGTGATTTTTGGGTGCATTTCCCCTGTGTTAATGACTCTTTACTTTTTTTCACAGAATTATCCAGCAGATCTTCGCCGGGGTCCTCGCAAATCCACCCTTACCTGGGTCCCCCCACCCTTTCTCATGGTAGGTGTCTCTGATCATAGCTGGAGTGTAAAGCATGGGGGAGGAACATGACGTGATGGATTTCACACCGTACGCTGATCCCATAAGACCACTTTTAGGCCTTCCTCACGCAGGCGTTTTTGTACAGCGTTTAGCGCTGCCTTTTCAGCACTGCGCTAAACGCTGTACAACGCTCTCATTCATTTCAATGGGGCTGCTCACACAGGGCTTGTTTTTTTTTTTGGGGGGGGGGGGGGTTGGCCATTTTCAGCCCTGTGTCGCCCATTGAAATGAATGGGAAGTGGTTTCAGCACTGCTTAAAACGTGCCACAACTTGGTACTGCGCTCTTGACAGCGCTAAATGCAAGCGCTAGCTGTCCTACCTAGCAGGCCCCGTCCAGGTCCTCCCGCTGCTCTCTGGGCACTATTTAGCACCGACAGCATCTTTTGCTGAAAATAGGGTTTGAAGACCCGCCTCCAGCAAAAGATTGCTCTGATTGGCTGAGCCAACGCTCGAGGAACCAATCGGAGCAATCATTTGCTGGAGGCGGGGGTCTTCAATCCCCGTTACTAGCAAAAGATGCGCTCACAAGTGCCCGGAGAGTAGCGGGAGGGACCCAGATGGCGCCCACTAGGTGGGTATTGTTTTTTTTTTTCAGCTTCCTTGCCAGCGCTGCTGAAACCGCAGTAAGTGCAGTGTTGAAAAAACTCCGTGTGAGGGAGGCCTTAGTCCTTATCCTATCACAGGGGGCGCTGTAGGAAAGAGTAGGCAGCACTGACTGGACAGCTGGGAAGGTTTTGTCACCCCCTGTTGTCAGGGCAATAAAACGGCAAATGGAAAACTACCTTCGAGAAAAAAGTAATGAATAGGAAGGGGTTATGATGCAGCGCTCCTGCATATAAAGAGGCCGATGTCACAATGTATAACAGTGGTAGCAGCCTGCGGGGGGCGCTCATCCACGACCTCAGTCATCAGTGCTTACAGCTGGTGTCGGGATTATATTACACACCTCTGTAATGTAATAATCCCTCCAGACACTGGATGACAGCAGAGCCAAGCTGCGGGGCTCCATGCCAGACTGTATCCGCTGCCCCCCTGTGGTTGGGTATGACATAACACATGACCTGAATGTGCCCTCTCTCGGCCCCTGTGGTGGGTTATGACACAATATTGCATGAATGTGCCTCTGCTGCCCTCTGGTGCTAAGTTCATGAACTTTTCCTTACAATGTATAACTTTTGGTTTTCCTCTAAGGAGCGGGATGCTTCATTCCAACCCCGGTGACTACGCCTGGGGGCAGAGCGGCTTGGACTCCATAGTCACTCAGGTGAGGGGCACCATTACAGCGGGCACCTGAATGTCAGGACAGTTCAGACCAGCGGGGCAAATATGCGCCATACTGGACCTGATTGGTGGGAGGTTGCCATGTGTAGTCACATCCCATCTCTTGTTCTCTGTTATCAGCCAGTACAGACTGCCTGGAATAGTTTAGTGCACTCCCCTTTTTCAGGTCACTTCAGTGTTGTAAGCCGTAGGGGGGAGCGAGGCTCCGGAGATCGTAACTTCTGATCCTTTTTATCATCAACAGCTTTTGGGCCAACTAGAAAACACCGGCCCCCCGCCGGCCGACAAGGAGAAGATCTCGTCCCTGCCGACGGTCACCGTAACTCAGGAGCAAGTGGGTGAGTAGCGGGCTGCAAGGGGTTAATAATCCCCCACCCCTCCCCCACAGCTCCCGGTGACCCGTTTTCTGTCCGTCAGATCTGGGTCTGGAGTGTCCTGTGTGTAAGGATGACTACACCGTATCTGAGCAGGTCCGACAGCTGCCCTGCAACCACTTCTTCCACGGAGACTGCATTGTGCCTTGGCTGGAGATGGTAATTATACGTCTGGCCCCTGTAGAGATGGGTGGGGGTCATTAGATCTGGGGCTGTGAGATTTTATAGGATTTGGTACAGCAGCGCCATCTGGAGGTCATGTAGAAAATTGCACACAGCAATCTGCTGCATCACCAGGCAGAATTAGCACTCATGAATGGAGCATGGCAGTTAATTACCCCGTGGAAGCCATATTGGATGTCACCCAGCTTTCCCAGAAGCTTTGGAGTCTTTGAATGAAGCGGGTGAGTTCTGCACCTCCCCCTTCCCCACTTCTGATGTTTAACCCCTTGTCTCTTCACAGCACGATACTTGCCCGGTTTGCCGAAAGAGTTTAAACGGCGAGGACTCGACGCGACAAGCGCCCGGCTCCGAGGCCTCTACCAGTAACAACTACAGTGGTGAAAGCCAAGCGCATGACAGATGGACCTTCTAAAGGTGGCCCCGCTCCCAGGGGCCCGGCATTCCTGCAGCAGCGTGTACATTGTGTGAGAGAGACTTCATCGCCAACCACATCCGAGAACTGGCAGCGGTGGTCCCAACCAAAAAAGGTGTTTTACATTTCCTCCTCCGTCTGACGGGCCCCCCCGAGGCCATTGGTCAGTCAGGTCACATGATCCGCTCACGTATTTGGAGGTAGTTTGTATGGACGTCCTATTACTTGGACTATAGACTGGACGATTCGGCCCTCATCCCCTCCCCCACCTCCTAACATCTCGCCGCGCTGAGGGTGGGGCCGGGTTCTGGGCCTATGTTTTTTTATTTTTTTTTCTTTTGCACATAAGCTCCTCCCCCCTCAGATTCTCCCGTTTTTGGTTTTCCTTTGGCGGCTTGTGGGGAAGATCCAAAAATTGTGAAGGCGGAAAAATCTATAACGTAAAATATTTGTAAATTTAAGATAAATTTGTTCATATACCCGGAGCGCCACCGCGTCCGCCCTGAGTGTTGTGGAACTACATCTCCCAGCAGCCCTCCTGCCGGTGAGGCCGAGGAGATATTGCAAGGCATCTAGGGCTGCATGGCAACTTCTGGCCGTGCCACCATAATCACGGTTTAGCCGTGCCGTCGTGCTCTGTCATTGGAGTCGCAGTAATATGAAACTCTCACTGCGGTCGCATTAGCTTCAATGACAGAGCGAGGTTGCAGGCTACACATCTGTTCCGCCATGTAGTCCTGCAGGGTCTTATTACTAACACTTTCTGAGTTCCTATGGCACTGCTGCTGTTCTGTGTTATCAGCCAGGAGGTAATAATGTGTTAACAAGGGGTTCTGATTACTCTGCCTCATCCTACACTACAGCCACATGTCCTTTGCTCAACTGATAACTGGGGAGAAAGGCGGTGTACTCAGTGATGCCACCGCTGCTCTCTATGATGGATGGGCTATGTTCTCGGTGATGCCACCGCTGCTCTCTATGATGGATGGGCTACGTTCTCAGTGATGTCACCGCTGCTCTCTATGATGGATGGGCTACGTTCTCGGTGATGCCACCGCTGCTCTCTATGATGGATGGGCTACGTTCTCGGTGATGTCACCGCTGCTCTCTATGATGGATGGGCTACGTTCTCGGTGACGTCACCGCTGCTCTCTATGATGGATGGGCTACGTTCTCGGTGATGCCACCGCTGCTCTCTATGATGGATGGGCTACGTTCTCGGTGACGTCACCGCTGCTCTCTATGATGGATGGGCTACGTTCTCGGTGATGCCACCGCTGCTCTCTATGATGGATGGGCTACGTTCTCGGTGATGCCACCGCTGCTCTCTATGATGGATGGGCTACGTTCTCGGTGATGCCACCGCTGCTCTCTATGATGGATAGGTGGTATTCTCAGTGATGTCACCGCTGCTCTCTAGTGAATAGAGGGTAACCTCTCTCTACAGATTATGGTAAAATTCTGGTTTCCTGTATCTACCACTAGGGGAAGTCCTGGAGATTACTACATTTAGTGTATCAACCCCAAACTAAATTTCCAAGACCGGACTGCAGAGATTGTCATAAAAAAACTGTTTATTAAGAATTACATAGATAATAAAATCATAACCATGAAGGAAATGTACATAATGAAGTGTTACCTCGTAACCGAGGCTCTGGAAATCCATGCGCCCCGATGCGCACGTTTCGTCCCTGGATGAAGCTAGGGGGGAAACCTGTGTGTTGGGGCGCAGGGATTTCCAGAGCCTCAGTTACGAGGTAACACTTCATTATGTGCATTTCCTTCATGGTTATAAACAGTTTCTTTATGACTCTCTGCAGTCCGGTCTTGGACATTTATTGTGGTTGTTATATTGCTGGATATGTGGGACTGACATTTTTGGTGGGACTATAGTATTTACATTTAGTGTATGCAGTGAGCGCCCTCTAGTGGCAGTAGCGCTGTATCACTTGGATTTGGAACAGTTCTGATACAGTGAGACACTAGAGGAGATGTCGCACAAAAAGCGGTTATTCCCTGTACACAGGAGAGGGGTGGAGTGGGATCTAACTGCTGGAGCCCCCACCAATCCCAAGAATTGTGGTAGGAGGGCAGCGGTGGTCACACGTGCGCTGCTGCTGGAGCTCTGCTATCCCTTACAAGTTAGAGTAGCGCAGCGGGGCATGTGTGCTGTACTCCACCCTCCCACTCCCCCCCCCCCCCCCCTTGTAGTCGGGCGGTGCCAGTGTGCCATGCCCCTGCCCTAGTTAGTTGGACGATGCCAGTGTGCTGCGCTCCCCTCCCCCCGGAGTCGGGCCGGGGCGCTCCCCTCCCCCCGGAGTCAGATGTTGCATACTCCCTCATCTTTTGGAATCTATTTTATTAGTCTCTCAGTGCTGTTTTCTGTTATCCTCCAGTTCATATTTAGGGGAAGCCATCAGCAAGTTTCATAACAGCTGCTCATAGATTTGTAATGGCCTCTTCTCTTCTAGAGGACTGGAGACACGGCTATCCGAAATCGCCTGCTTGTTGATGGTTTCCAGTTGGCAGCAGACTCTTATTCAGTTTTTTTTTTTCTGTGCAGTGTAAAAAACCCACAAATATACAACGTAATGCAGATTATATATCACACCCCAGATTGTCCGCAGGAGACGTCCCCCTCATTGGAGGCACCACCCCCTCCCCTGCAGCTCCCGGTGTAGTCCTGAGAATCCTTCACTGGTCTGCAGCCTCCTCTTTCAGTCTTATCTGTGTTCCCCCAGCGTCCGGGCTCGCAGCAGAACCACCTGTAGTGCCGCATCGTCCTCATATAAAGGTCCACTGTGTCGTTGCTGCTGCAGAAATAGGGGGGTCTGCACAGAATCCTCAGGGCCGCTGTGCGGCCCCAACAACATGAGAGCGGCAAGTGCGTTCCTCTGCTTTGTGGGAGATGCAGATCATTGCTCCTCCTTGGCGACCTCTTCCTTCTCCTCCCCCTGCATCTTCCGTGAGAAAAACCCCAACTGTAGGAGGAAGAAAACATTTAAAATCGATCATTTTGTAAATCCCCTTCCACCCATGTATAATCTAGCAGATGTAGTTCTCTTAGCGTCCACTAGATGGCAGTGGTATCAAAGGGAAAGCCTACATGGTGACTTAGGTGAAGTGCTCAGAGATGTCCTGTAACTTACTGTCACATGACTCTTTCCAATTTCGCTGTATCCTAGCCAAAATCGGTGTAGCCCTAGCCTGCGGGTGAGAATCTCGTGCAAGTTTGGTGCGGTGCGAGACTCACATTGCACACCTATATGAACCCCATTCTTTTGAATGGTGTCCTACATAAGCGATGCTTTCCCTCATCACGGTGCAGGAAAAAAATCATGGCAGGTCCTGTCTTTTTGCGTTCCTCAGAGCGCATTGCCCATTGTTAATGAGACCGTAAACAGTCGCATTACACGCTGTGCAATGTTTACATGGGTGCGGTGCGGTTTCCCACTAAAAACAATTAAAAAGCATCTGCTGATCCTCCGAGGTGCCTGAAAGCCGCGCCGACACATCGCTACTTCACAGACTGGATAGAAGGCGGTTTTGACAGCGCATTTTTGAGTTTCTTGGCCCAAGAACGCTCTTGTGTACGTAGCATGCGGCTGGATTCACACGGGTGAATGTCAAACTGGTAACGCACTCTGAAACCTGTCTGCGTGTTCCATAGTGAAGTTCCGCTTTAGGGACTCTTCACACACAACTGAATTACCCGGCAGGACCCAGCCAAATCTGCAGCTGCTAAATTCCACATAAACATCCACCAATCTAACTACAGATTGTGATACAGAATTTGGCGCAGCTAGCTATCCTGTGTGAAAACCTTTTTCCATCCTGCCTCCCTCTACTGTTACCAGGCACCATCTTGAGACTGAGATTTTCGCTTTGGTTCACATCTATCCCATGATGCATCAGTACAGCTTGTACCATTTGTGCCTGCTGTGGGGACAGTTTAATGATCATTACCTTCTATAGTTCCCTAAATAAGATACAGTCAGTAGGAAGAGCTGTGATCTCCTCAATAATACCTGTGTGATAGGAATGCTGCTACTGAGAACATGGTGTCTTTCTGATAATGCTGAGATGGCAGAGCAGCCAGAGTCATCAGAGGGACGGTTGGCCTCAGTGCAGCAAATTAGAGTCCAGGATTTATTTTTTGTTTATGGAAATCAAAACTGATTAATGTGGGGCCCTATGATAACATGGAGGCAGGAAGTGTTGTCATGGGGAAGGTCAGTGATCTACTGCATGATAATGCAGTGCATTTGCGTTGGCCTGTGAATGGATCAGATTTACCTTCCATAGGATGAAGATGATGAGAGCCAAGAGGAGGAGACCCCCGATGACGCTTCCAATGAGGATCCACAGGGACAGCGGGAGGAGGACGGGCTGCAGCAACTCCAGGACACTCTGTAAACAAACCATTCGTTATAAAGTGCAGCTGTCCTCTGTACTCAATACAGGGCCTAGAAATACCCAAAAGCTAGAGCTACATGCTAAAATTCTGACTGTTGGCAGCCACCACCAGGGGAAGCCCACTGCTCCACTTCTATAGCATGCACTGAATACTGATCAATCTGTATGCAGTGTGCTCCCCCTAGTGCTTGCTGTGTATACATCTGTATGCAGGGAGCTCCTCCCCTAGTGGTGGCGGTATACATCTGAATGCAGGGAGCTCCCCTTAGCGGCGTCCGACTACATATCTGTATGGATGAAACTTCCCTTAGTGGTGTCGGGATATACTTCTGTATGGAGGGAGGAGCTCCCCCTAGCGGTGGCAGTATATACTTCTGTATGGAGGGAGGAGCTCCCCCTAGCGGTGGCAGTATATACTTCTGTATGGAGGGAGCAGCTCCCCCTAGCGGTGGCAGTATATACTTCTGTATGGAGGGCGGAGCTCCCCCTAGCGGTGGCAGTATATACTTCTGTATGGAGGGAGGAGCTCCCCCTTGCGGCGGCAGTGTATACTTCTGTATGGAGGGAGGAGCTCCTTCTAGCGGTGGCAGTATATACTTCTGTATAGAGGGAGGAGCTCCCCCTAGCGGTGGCAGTATATACTTCTGTATGGAGGGAGGAGCTCCCCCTTGTGGCGGAAGTGTATACTTCTGTATGGAGGGAGGAGCTCCCCCTTGCGGCGGCAGTGTATACTTCTGTATGGAGGGAAGAGCTCCCCCTAGTGGCGGCAGTGTATGCTTCTGTACGGAGGAAGGAGCTCCCCCTAGTGGCGGCAGTGTATCCTTCTGTACGGAGGGAGGAGCTCCCCCTAGCGGCGGCAGTGTATGCTTCTGTATGGAGGGAGGAGCTCCCCCTAGCGGTGGCAGTGTATGCTTCTGTATGGAGGGAGGAGCTCCCCCTAGCGGTGGCAGTGTATGCTTCTGTATGGAGGGAGGAGCTCCCCCTAGCGGTGGCAGTGTATGCTTCTGTATGGAGGGAGGAGCTTCCCATAGCGGCGGCAGTGTATACTTCTGTATGGAGGGAAGAGCTCCCCCTAGCGGTGGCTGTGTATGCTTCTGTATGGAGGGAGGAGCTCCCCCTAGCGGTGGCAGTGTATGCTTCTGTATGGAGGGAGGAGCTTCCCATAGCGGCGGCAGTGTATACTTCTGTATGGAGGGAAGAGCTCCCCCTAGCGGTGGCTGTGGTAATAAGATGACACCTGCATCCTGTAGAACAGTGTTCCCCAACTCCAGTCCTCAGGGACCGCCAACAGGTCATGTTTTCAGGATTTCCTGAGTATTGAACAGGTGATGTTATTATTGTCGGTGCCTCAGACATTGCCACAGGTGTTCCTGCTATAGGAGATCCTGAAAACATGACCTGTTGGTGGTCCCTAAGGACTGGAGTTGGGGACCCCTGCTGTAGAAGATATACATGTACGCACACATGCACTTATACCTCTGTCCTATGTTTTGCACTGTCAGTAAACAGGCTCCCGTCTTCCTTTACATCCAGAAAGAACTCGCTGATCACTTTAACTGACCGAAACTTTGACTGTAAAATAAGGAGAAAGTTGTCAGTGTGGAACTACACGTCCCAGCATGTCCTGTAGTCTAATATTAGTGAGGTGGAGCAGACGCAGCGTAATCTCCTATAAAGCCGCGATTGATCCTGTTCTGTCTCGGGAGACGTGACGTCATTACTTCCTGCCTAAACAATCAGCGGCTTGTTAGTGGCAACGACTCCGCAGGAGGACCCCGATCCAGGCTGAGACCAGAGCCTTGTTCTCTACGGGGAGGGGTGAGCATAGCCGCCTGCACCCAGAGCGTGAGCCTCTAAATAATGTCACTCTGCAAAGTATTACACTACTGACCTCTAGAGATCTGCAGAACATCGCTCTGCCCTCTCTACCTCCTGATATATAGTGGTATATCCTGCAGCATGTCTTGGCACTCACATTACTGAAGAAGTGGTTGTGGATGATCCTCAGGATGGAGAGGGAGAGCTCGGAGTTCTTCTGGAGGACGGGGATGCGGCAGATGATGGTCTCGCACCAGCTGTTACTGCAGTTCTGGTTAGTGGGGTACAGATACCGGAAGAGATTATCACAGCTGACCCCAAAACCCACTTCTTAGCACACTTCCCTGTTCACATTCGTCAGCTAGCAGCATCACAGAAGTGAAAAGGTCACTGCCTCCCGCAATACCACACACTTTCCCCGCAATACCCTGTGCTGCTGCGCTTCTGCAGTCTCACCAGAATATTGGTATGGCCGAGGTCTTCTGGGTGGAACGGCACCATGGCAGTCCTGGATCTGGTCATATTGGATAACATGCATATCACCTACAAAACACAGCAGGGATTAACAACCTGCACCCACCTCCCCAAAACCACAGCGGCCTGGATGACCCAGCGCCCCCCCCATCTTACATCATCAGCAGATAATATCCTGGACACGGACATGAAGTAAAGGCCCCCGTATCCCATGGCTGGCGTGTGGATGTGAACCGACACATTGTATACGGGGTAACAGTCAACATACTGGACCTGAGGATAAAGACAAAGGCATTGCTCAGAGGGGAACTCCATGTACATCACTCGCATTGTTACACTGTTGCAACATTGTATTAACCCTTAGTGCTTATACCCTTCAGCTTTAACCCCTACAGTTTAGGAGCAGCTCTGTTCATTCTGCAGGAAAAAAATGTTAGAGTTTTGGATGAACAGAGCTTGTTCTACTTTAAACCCCTGTATCTCCGTTCTATTAGGCTACCAACATGCTCTTGGTGTCGGTTTAAAGCGAAGATTCATAGGTTAAATTCTGGTTACAAAACAGCTGGGGTCGGGAATACTAAATTTACAGCTGTCACTTGTCAGTCAGTGTTGTGTACAAGAGAGAGGGAAGAGAGACTGGCAGCAGAGAGGATCTGTGATTCTCCTGTATATCCCCATGTCTCAGGGGAGGGCGGATGTGAGTGTTTGTTCATGTTATCACCCTCCATCAATCAGAGAGCATATTTGCTCTCTGACTGTCCATATATGGCTTTTTTCCAGAAAAGGAGTGGCATGATGGAGATTGGCTCTAATTACTTCCCTACACAAGACTTTAAATATTGAAAAAAATAAAAGGAACATAAAAAGCTACACATAATTGGTGTGGCCACATCCATAATAGCCCGTACTGTAAAATATCACATTTATCGAACAAGATAAATTCTGTAAAAAGACAAAAATTTCTGTTCTCTGATCATCTTGGTTCCCCAAAAAGGAATAAAGAAAAAAAAAAAAGGAATACAGGAAAAAAAAAAATTGTACCAATAAAAACTGCAAATGTACAGCTCCGGTCATGGAAAAATAAAAATGTGCTTTTTGGAAAAAATATAATTTACATTCGGGCTCTTACCCACTTGTGCTTTTTTAACGCTGCGATTTCGCTGTGTTTTTTAACGTGATTGTCAATGGGACTTTCTAATGTTAAAAACTAGAGATGAGCGAGCATACTCGTCCGAGCTTGATACTCGTTCGAGTATTAGCGTGTTCGAGATGCTCGTTACTCGTGACGAGTACCACGCGAGGTTCGGGTTACTTTCATTTTCTTCCCTGAGAAATTTGCGCGCTTTTCTGGCCAATAGAAAGACAGGGAAGGCATTACAACTTCCCCCTGCGACGTTCAAGCCCTATACCACCCACCTGCAGTGAGTGGCTGGCGAGATTAGGTGTCACCCGAGTATTAAAATCTGGCCGCCCGCGGCTCGCCACAGATGCATTCTGACATAGCTCAGGGAAAGTGCTGTTGATGCCGGAGCTGCTATAGGGAGAGCATTAGGAGTGATTTTAGGCTTCAAGAACCCCAACGGTCCTTCTTAGGCCATAGAAATCGCAGATTGCACCTATGTGCACCTATGATGTCATTGAATGGCTGTGATTGGCTGAAGGCACGTGTGTTTTCTGGAGGCGGGGATTTCAAGCCCTGCGTCCAGAAAGCAATGCTCTGCCGGGGACCAGGAGGGAGCAACAGCCTGCAGCAGCGCCGCAGAACGCCGGGGGAAGTGAGTAATGATTTTTATTCTTTGCTCCACTGTATTCCCGGCGTATAAGGTGACAGTTGGGGGGTCATCTTATACGCCCCGTCGCCTTATACGCCGGTATATATGGTATATATTTTTATTTTCACACATTTCTGGATGAATTGCAGGGAAGGGCTTATATATTTAAGCCCTTCCCGACAATTCATCCCGCGCACGCCGGCAGCCCGTTGCTTTCAGTGGAACCTGCTGTATTGGTGGCTCCATTGCATTCAATGGGCTAACATCGTTCTTCTCTGCCACAGCTGTTACTGCTGTGGCAGAGGAGAACGATCTTTATGCTGACAGTGGGTGGGGGGGGGGCACTCTTGCCGCTATTGTGGCTTAATAGTGGGACCTGTGAACTTGAGATGCAGCCCAACATGTAGCCCCTCGCCTGCCCTATCCGTTTCTGTGTCGTTCCCATCACTTGCTTGAATTGCCCAGATTTTCACAAATGAAAACCTTAGCGAGCATCGGCGAAATACAAAAATGCTCGGGTCGCCCATTGACTTCAATGGGGTTCGTTACTCGAAACGAACCCTCGAGCATCGCGAAAATTTCGTCCCGAGTAACGAACACCCGAGCATTTTGGTGCTCGCTCATCTCTATTAAAAACGCATCGCACAAAAATCGCAAAGCACAAACTTGCGATGCGTTTTTGACATTCGAAAGTCCCATTGACAATCGCGTAAAAAAAGCAGCGATATTGCAGCGTTAAAAAAAAGCAAGCGTGTGGGAGCCCTTATACAAGAGTAGTAACATCGCTATAATTTGGTGTCCTAATCGTGATGACCAGTAGAATAAGGTAACATTATAATTATACCACACTGCGGACGCCATAAAAATAAATCTCAAAAACCACCAGTAAAATAGCTTTTTTTCCATCACCCCAGCAGAAGAATATTAGTAACAGTCACTGAATACATTATATGTTTTCACGAAACCGCTTCCTATAAAAACTAGAACTCGTCCAAAATACAAGAGGTCACACAGCGACACCGATGAAAACATAAAAAGTTCTGCCCGCTGGAGCACAAAAGGGGGAAACTATTTACTGGCTCTTAAGGCTAAAATTAGGTCACTAAGGAGGCACAAATGCACTTATGGTGACCGAGTTCTGTGACAAATATATTTACATGAGACATATATCCAAAGTCTACATTAAAAAAAGTGACCTTTTCAGAGGGGATTTTCCAATTTTAATGTGTCTGTTGGGGGTTAATTGGAAGGGCACGGAATTTGGTACCAAATTTCTGGCTGGTCATTGAGAGGTGCGCTTCGCATTATGACCACTGGGTGGCAGCAGCATTGTATTTTTGTTATAATATCTTTGTTGTATGTTATATTTCGCTGTACTGGGGGTAATTACATTGGGCCCCTTCCCCACAATGTGCAGCTGCCTCTCAGTTTCCCAATGCAGGGTCCCATCAGGGTAATGGCAGGGGCAGTGTTATATGTAACCCATGGGTCACTTGGACTGGGTAAACTTAGCCATGCCCATGCTATATCACTATGTGTCTGCCATGATTACCTTGAACTTTGTTATAAACTCTGGTCCGGGTTCCTGGGTGGACAGCAGTACTGGTTGAACCTCATAGCGGTTAAGGCTGGACTCGCTGCAAACAGAATCCATATAGTCAAGGTAAGGTTTATGCTCCAGTCACATCCAAAGCTGCATTCACAAACTACATCTCCATAGTGCAGTGCAGCACAGAGCACATCTGTGAGGAGGGTCTATTTGCACAGTGTGCTGACAGATTCTCAGGAGTGGATAGCAGAATTGTGAATGCAGCTCTGGATGTGACTGGAGGAGAAGACACAATGCAACTGAAGTATGTGAAAAGCATAAAAAGTTTTGGCCGTGTCTGCTTTTGGGAAACTACAACTCCCAGCATAACCCCCTGTGGATGTTGTCGTGGTCCCTCACCTCTGAATGAACAGCTCGGGCTCATATCGGATGTGGGCGCTGAGATGGGCGCTGTTGTCGTGCAGAGTCTCGTCTGGTTCAGTGTTGTCACTACAGGACAAGAGAAGGCTCAGTGTAGTGCCCACTTTGGACCGGGCAGACGTTCAGGAGCACCCTCCTTACCTGCTGACTGAGAGCCTAATCTGCACTCTGTTCAAGAGACTGGTACAGCTGTACTCAAACTCCAGCGCAAACGCCACCTGTGGGCAGACAGCGGTCAGATCTGCAAACACATCACCTCTATAGTGCCCACCACCATTCTCACCTTGGCCATGGACCTGAGGACAGGATAGCTGATGCTGCAGGAGCGGGTGCTGGCGGATAGCGTGGTACACTCCACCTTATTCAGTGCATCCCCCTGTAGTGGGTGGAAGAAGAGATGATGTCATCACCACAATATGACATAATTATATTACATCTTGCCTACTGAGTGATGCTGCCTGCTGAGCTCTGTATCCAATCCTGGCATGTGTGATACCATCTGCTGCATCTAATCCTAACGTGTGATACAGCCTGCTGAGCTGTGTATCTAATCCTATCCTGTGTGATACTGTCTGCTGAGCCGTGTATCTAATCCTATCCTGTGTGATACTGTCTGCTGAGCCGTGTATCTAATCCTATCCTGTGTGATACTGTCTGGTGAGCCGTGTATCTAATCCTATCCTGTGTGATACTGTCTGCTGAGCCGTGTATCTAATCCTATCCTGTGTGATACTGTCTGCTGAGCCGTGTATCTAATCCTATCCTGTGTGATACTGTCTGGTGAGCCGTGTATCTAATCCTATCCTGTGTGATACCTTCCTGCTGTGACGTGTATCTAATCCTATCCTATGTGATACAGTCTGCTGAGCTGTGTATCTAATCCTATCTTGTGTGATACAGTCTGCTGAGCTGTGTATCTAATCTTGTCCTGTGTGATACAGAGTTATCCCGTATGATCCCCCCGATGTCAGACCTCAGACCCCCCGGTTACTGACACTCACATACAGAAATCTGATATCAATAGAAACAGAAACTTAAAACTTTATACTTATCAAAATGTCAACCATAAGACGTCCTTGTTGCCCAACCAATCACAGCGCAGCACTCATGTCTCAAGCTGCGGTGGTACAATGAGAGCTGCGCTGTGATTGGTTGGACAACAAGGACCGTCTTACTGTTATACAGTTGTCTCTAGGTGGATAGGAGAAAAATGGCTGCCAGCGAAGACAGGAGAGCGTTCTGTGTCCTTCATTTTCACATCTGCTATTAGCCTGCAGCGCCATCTTCGAACACAGTTTGGTGAAGCTCCGTTCAGAGAGCAATGTTCTGCAGATCTCTAGAGAGGTCAGTGGTGGAACTATCTCCGCTCGATAGTACCTTCTTCCTCGTTCTCCACGTTCCCCGGACCTCACACATTGTGATCAGGGTCTACATGCCCCCGTACCGCCCGCCATGATCTGCAGCATCACAGAAGCCATTGCATCAGTCCATCGTGATCCGCTACAACCTGTACGGCAGGAGCGTGGCTCCAGGCTCCATGTGTGTCCGGTGATAAAGGGGGCCACATTCATCACCGCTGAGGGGGAAACATTTCAGATGTTGTGCAACAAAACCTTTTGAGTTTCTGTTTCCACTGATACCAAATCTCTGTATCTGAGTGTCATTGAACAGAGTTGTGGGGTCGCACATCGGGGGGGTCGTCTGTAATAACCCTGTACTGATATAAGACAGCCGCCATGGGTCAACTCCGCTTACTTTGCTGTAGACGCTGGAGAAGAGGAGGTTTTTGGAGAACCAGACCTTCAGGCTGGTGTTGTAGGAGTTCTCCCGGCGGTTCTCCAGCTCGATCTCCACAGACACTTTCTTCTGCTCCCTCCGGATTACAGTGGGTCGGTCCCTGCAGTTACGAGACAAACGGCAGAAGGTTCAGGCCTTGGAAAATGCTAATTAGAAGCAGAGCAGGATGTTCTCGGGCAGCGGCTCACCTGGTGCCATTGATGTCCATCTGAGCTCGGAGGGAAATGTCTGTTATACACTCGTTATCTTCTCCACAGTCCTTGAAGAAAGGAACCTGAAGAGAAAGGAAAGAGAAAATTTCCTGTACTGTTTACATAGGGACCGCCTACAATGTCCTAGGCTTGTCTCGGGTAGGGTTCTAGGTAATGACACTCACCAGTCTCTTCACAGAAGTAGGACAACGGTCGTCAAGAACAGGACTGGACTCTGTGTCGCTCAGGTTAAAGCGCAGGTGGACGCCGATGGGTCTCAGGTAGTCAACGGTGTCCTGTGAGAGAGTGGGAGCCGTTGTACAATGATGGTGGGCAATTTGATTGGGAATTCTGTCACGTACAGCAGAAAAGGGGATGATACCTATCGATCCCGCCTCTGTCCCCAATTACTAACGGATTGACTATTCTGTGTACACTATCACTTTAGGGAAGATTGCAAGTTTGGGGCTGTTAGAATACAGGCTGATTTGTATCTAGCTTTCCCGGGTTTTGCCGCATGTAGACTAAAAGCACAAATCACAACCTAATCCATTCTAAAGCACTCCAAGCTCTACAATGCCCCCACAAATACACGCTGCCACCACCAGCTGTTAAGGGAAGCTGGGACTCTGAGTTATGATTAGTTTTAAAACGGACAAGGCTGGCTTATAAATTATACATTTATTCTAGAAAAGGACTAGCAGTGCAAAAAATATGTATATCACAAATCTCAGTGTCATCTTTTGACAGACCACATAGGACAGTAGTACATGGTGAGGTACGAAAACTACTTGGCATCAGATGGAAACTCCAACAAGGCTCCACCAAGGCAATGTCACGTCCAAGATTTCAAGTTGACAAAACTTCCAGTCCATGCCAATGAGTTGAGGTAGGCCCCCAAATACTAGGAGCTGCACTCACAATTACCAACCAATCTCATCCTCTACCACAGTGAAGGTAGAAGCCTTGTTTAACCTACAACCCGCTCTCGACTCCTAACAACATTCTTCTAACATCACAAATTTGTCTTAGGTCTTCGTCCAAGTCCCTCAAGCCATCCAAAGACATCAGAAGTTGCTTTGATGGTACCAGATTGGGAGTTATGATCACCTATCATCTTCAGTGTCCCAGAAGCGGGGGATAACATAGAACTCATGGGGCCCTATAGCAAAACCTGGAATGACCCCCCATCCCCAAATTTGAAAAAAAGGTATATATATATATATATATATTCTATTAGACAACATTTATAACACGGGGGCCTGATTTCAGTGGCTCAGCCTTACTATAATTCTAAATATTGTGGTCACCATATAATAGTCAGATACCAGCTCTATGCAGTGATAGTGATTACAGTAACGTTACCTCCCCATTTGCTATTTATACCGCCCCCTTTGGCCCCAGTTGATTATAATGCCCCTTTTTGCCCTATTCAATAATACTGCCCTGATTGGTCCCCAGTCATTAATAATGCCCCTTTTGGCCCCCATCCGCTAGAAGCAATTCCCCATTCATCTGTAATACTGTCCTTTATATGTAATATATTGTCCCTCCCTGGCCGCTGTAGTCAGCACTGTTTTATTCAAGTGACCCTCTGACTTCCTGGTTATTTGATCATGTGACAATGCATGCACACATTCATGGCCTCACTAACACTGAGGCCAGGGAGCATCTTATTAAATTCCACACCACTTCTGCTCTATTCGCAACCTGATTGGTTGTTTGGGTTGACTGATTCACAGTGATTGGTTATTTGGGTTGACTGATTCACAGTGATTGGTTATTTGGGTTGGCTGATTCACAGTGATTGGTTGTTTGGGTTGGCTGATTCACAGTGATTGGTTATTTGGGTTGACTGATTCACAGTGATTGGTTGTTTGGGTTGGCTGATTCACAGTGATTGGTTGTTTGGGTTGGCTGATTCACAGTGATTGGTTGTTTGGGTTGACTGATTCACAGTGATTGGTTATTTGGGTTGGCTGATTCACAGTGATTGGTTGTTTGGGTTGGCTGATTCACAGTGATTGGTTGTTTGGGTTGGCTGATTCACAGTGATTGGTTGTTTGGGTTGGCTCGAGCAGAGGTGGTGTGGAATATAAAAACATGCTGCCAGGGATTCCCTGCAGTGATCAAGTGTGCTGAGTCATGTGATCACTTAACCAGGAAGTCAGCGGTGCCATGAACTAAATGACACCGACTGCAGAGGTTGGAGGAGTGTACCTTAAGTGGCTCAGTGAACAAAACATTGACATTTTGGGTCCGTGGCCAGGAAACTCCCCAGATCTTAATCCCACTGAGAATCTGCGGTCAATCCTCAAAAAGTGAGTGGATAAAAAAAAAAAAAATTGTGATGAACGCCAATCACTGATTAGGAAGAGCGGGTCATCATCAGTCAGGATTTGGCCCAGAAGCTGATACCCAGCAGGGTCAGGTGAAGTGCAGAAGTCTTGAGAAATAAGGGTCAACACTGGAAATATTGAACTTTTACCTAAACGGGATGTATTTGTCAATAAAAGTGTAAAAAAACCTTCTGAAATGCTGATATTTGTACTTCAGTAACCACAGAAACATCTGACTGTAGTGGAAAACTGTGAAAACCCCCTCCCCATATTAAGTTGCTCCCGACACTCACAATGACATGGAATCCGAGGTCCATACAGGTCACTTTGCCCGTCGTCACTCGAATTCGCTTACTTAGGAGTTTTTGGAAGTTCTCATCAAACACGGCACGGGGGGTGACCTTCCGATCGTCCAGGGACAGGTTGTAATGGAGTCCTGTGAAAACGATAGAACATTCCTAGTGATGACCGTTACCAAGTAAGTCCCGGGTGATTTTTTGACCATTAGTTACTGACCGAAGCGACTGTCCCATTTCCCGGGGGACTTAGAGTTAACGGAGAAGCAGACAGTGATGTTCAGGCAGACGGACTCCTTGCCCTGTCTCAGGCAGTTCTTCTGGAGCAGGTTGATGGAGGTTGGATTTACCTGTAAGGTGGCGTTAACGCGAACAATACTCCGAGACCTGGGAAGGCAAAGGGGGGACACTGTTATCTGCATCATCAACATGTTGGCAAGGAATATACAACAATGCTAGGAGTTGTAGTTCTGTAACAGCCACAGGTAAGAGAAGACCACCATAGGGCTTGCTGGGAATCAGGAACTTTGAGATGTTGGAGCTAAAGAGACCTGAAGATGATGGAGGCCCTCGGGGCAAATACCCGCTAGGCCTCTCGTATAGCCCATTTTTGTTCTTCAGTGCCCAAGTCACCTTTACCCAAATTTCCACCTCCCGGTCTCCCTTCAGGGTATCCCATACCTCAGCATGACAACAGCTCCTTGGCTGCCGACCGTCAGATCACCGAGCCCATCACCGTCCAGGTCCATCTGAGCACTCACGCTGCGACCAAAATAAGTGAGGCCATGGTGGAAGGAGGCAGAGTCTATTCTCTGAAAACAAGAGGACCGGTGTTATTTTCTCCATATTATTAACAGAGCACTTATTTTTTTGTTATCACATTATTCTAGCCCCATACCTGTTTGTAAGCTGGTAGGACAGTATTGCGGTACCCGTGGTAGATGTATACCGCACCCCGGTGGTTATCTTCTAGTGGTGCCCCAACCACTACATCGTTGAAGCTGTCATGGTTCAGATCTGGAGCACTTGCCATGGCGTAGCCGAAGCGTGAGTCTTGGACTTTGCGGTCTGAATGCAATGTACCGTTCAGAGTTAGGGTGACCTGTGATGAAAGAATGATTATGTAAATTAGACAGATAGCTCCACCCACTGGAGTCACTGGAAGAGTGTGGTGACCACTACAGACAGTCCTTAACCCCTTAAGGACCAGGTTGTTTTGTATCTTAAGGACCAGACACTTTTTAGGGATTTTACCCATGTGGCGGTTTTACTTCTCTATTTTTTTCCTTTAGCTACCAAAATTATTTTTGCTGCGTTTTTTTTTCCGTGACGTATAGGACTATTTTTTTATATCTTTTTTACTGACTTTTTTTCCCGTTTTTTAGTTTTATTGGGGGTAAAATGCTAAAAAAAATGATTTTTTTAACATTTATAGTTTTTAATATAGTATGTATGGTTTTGGTTTACAGGGCGCATACGGCGACGGTTTTTGTTGGCGTCTGCTCTGTGTTATTCTCTTTCTTATGTATGTTTTGTTGTTTTATTCTGTTATTTTGTTTTACTTATGTGTGTAATTGTGTTTTTTATGACGTCATATAAGACCTCTGGGGGACATTCACTTTTTTTTTTTCTTTATTTGACATTTTCCCACTGTAGCTAAGGCGTCCATAGGATCCCTAATTATAGGGGAAAGCAACCCCTGTGGTGACATTAGTCACCTACAGAGCTGCCAGGGTCTAATCTGACCCTCCAGCTCTGCAGTAGCAGGGAATCCCAGGAGGTCACATGACTTTCACTTTGCCCATACAGTGCTCATCGGGGAAGCAGAAGGCAGGAAGGGTTAAAAACCCCTCCTGCCTTCTGCTCCGGGTTATTAGCTGTTACTAACAGCTGATAACCCGTTCCTGTCTCTGACTGATTGCAGAGGCAGGAGGCTTAGAGCACCGCCGTATTTTTACTATCGACGGTCCTCTAAGCCCAGGACCAGCCGCCGTATATATACAGTGGCTGGTCCTAAATGGGTTAAAGGGACTCTTCCTTCTAGGGGTTATTTTATATTGACTAAGCTCATGTGGTCCTAAAGGACCCCCTATGATCGAGTCCATGACCAACCATGCCCGCTCCCATTATTTCAGTCTTACCTGTCCCACCCGGTAGATATAAACACGTCCAGTTTCTTTATTATGGTGTCCAAGGAACATTGGGGCGGCCACCAATAAGACATCCGTGGCTCCGTCTCCATTAACATCCAGCGGACACACTTCACTGCCGAAATAGGAGCCAATCTGTAGAGACATAAGGAACAGAAATAGTAAAGAGATGGGCGAGACTAAACAGATACTTATAGAACAATCACATGTCATGTGTATAAAGCATCCTACCCTAGAGTGACCTACAAACCTCAGTGTAAGGCTGCCTGTCCACGGCCGATATGTCACTGCATTATCCGTGGTGATACGCCATAGATAGGCTAACTATGGAAAGTGCAGCCCTATGTCCACAAGCGGAGAATCATGGCGATTCTCTGCTCGTGGGATTAAAATCAATAGGCTCAGCATGGAGACCTGTCAGCGCTCCCACCTCCTCCCCTGCAACAGAATATTGCTAGCGATATTCCGTCACGGCCGTGGACAGGCAGCCTAAGAGTATTACTTTGCCACCTGGTGGTCATAACGGATATTGCAGGAGGTGAAACTCAATACAGTACTAAGAAATAACTGATAAAGCAAGTATTACAATAGGTTTACTCACTGCTTCCTCACCTGTTCGCCCACCAAAGCCTGAGAGACAATGACATTGCCTTTCCTTGACATGTCAAACACAATCACCTTCCCCTTGTGTTTGAATCTGGGGGCTCCAGCGATATACATAGTCTTCCCGCTGCGCAGTGTTATGGAAGATACAGTGTAACCTGGAATGGTGAAGACAATATTAAAGGGGTTAAAAATAACGTGGCTGCTTTGATCCAAATACAGCTCCCCACCTCAGTACAGGTTATGTATGGTATTGCAGCTTAGCCCCAGTCACTTCAATGAGCTGCAATACCAGACACAACCTGTGGACAGGGGTGGCACCCAAGGTCTCCTGGAAGAAGATTGGGTCGAAGGATAGACTGGATTGTGGTGCTGGAACTTGGATATTTACAAGGTCAGATTACCCAAGTAGGCCGCATGTTTCTTCATCTTCACCGGAAATTCCTTCTCAAAGGCAGACCGCAGGGGCATAATCCGACTGTTCCGGGTCTCCTTTAGTACTGCGCCATCCCAGTCATAGGCACCTACGGTGCCAAACAGGATCCCATCCTGTGAAGATCGAGTGACCACATGTAAATCTTTTCACACACCATTGTGAGACACCTCCGTCTTTACCTTATCTAACGGAAGATGACATGTAAGACATGCAGTTGACTATTATATAGCAGCTAAGGAAATGTTACTAATGTGCAGCAGATTCTGTAACCAGATCATAGCAGGCAACACTGCACCCGCAGGCTGTAAGTGGTACTGCACCCCATCAATAGAGCTATAATCATGCTTTCACCTTTGATTCCTTAGGCTAACAACAAGAGCAAAACAAGTGGGTCTGACATGCAGGCAATTTCAATGTGCTGCTCTTTTCCTTACCTCCAGGATATGAATGGAGAAGCCGACTTGTGACATCTCTAGTTCAAATGAGCTTTCATTGCGTTCATGAGTCGCTGTGGAAAAAAGAAAAGTGGATCAATAATGGAGAGGGGTTCACTTAGTTTTTATACCTGTTCATAAGTCAGGACACATTGACTTATCCTAGACCCCCCATAAATAGTTTCCCCAACATCCAAAATATATCCATAGTAAAATCCTGCCCTAGAATAGTCTACAAATTACAGTCTAATAGGTTATGAGGCTAATGGTGCTGCTTCTCCACCTGGTGGCAGTAAGGGGAACTGCACATATTAGATTTTTGACCTTATGTGGGGTTAGTAAGAAGGCAAAATGAGGCTATTTGGGAGTCCTATACCTTCTAGGCTGAAGATCCTGTCCCCTAAAGCATCCACAATGTCATTTAGCGCTGCTTCATCTGTAACATTGAAGAAATATTTGTCATCCGGATCGCTGGCGATATATTTAATCTCATTGATGAAGGCGTCTGGGTCCTGCTGCCTCCTCATATAGTTTCCCAGCACCTAACATGTTACAATGAAGGAAGAAGGGTCAATGGAAAGTTGAAATAAAAAAAGTGGAGGTTCATTACACACAACGTACCGCAATGGCGTAACGAGTAACGTTACGTTTCTCACATTCTGCCAAGGCGAGTGGCAGCTCATCCCCGTCATGTGACTCGCCATCTGTTACAACGATAAGAAGTCTGGTGGCGCCTTCTCTTCCACCTCTTTCTGGGCTGAAAGCTTCAGAACTGAAAGGAGATAATAGTGTGTATAATATATACAGAGGATGCCTAGGTTATACCAGCTGTACACATATAATTATATACAGGAGATACCCAGGTTATATCAGCATGGTCCATATCATTATATACAGGAGACATATGACTTATACCAGCTGTACCTATATAATTATATACAGAAGATACCCATGTTATACCAGTATGGTCCATATCACTATATACAGGAGATGCATAACTTATACCAGCTGTACATATATAATTATATACAGCAGATACCCAGGTTATACCAGCATGGTCCATATCCCTATATACAGGGAGATGTATAATGCATACCAGCTGTACATAAATAATTATATACCAGAGATACCCAGGTTATACCAGCATGCTCTATATTAGTATAAAGGGATGACATCCATATATCCTGGTTCTGCGTTTGGCTTAGGACATACCAGGCCTTGTGGATGGCAAATGCTGTCCGTGTCTCTCGTCCTTCCTGACGACTGATGTTCTTCGCAGCGTCCACCACTTCTTTAGCGGTGGCGTAGTCCTTCAGGGTCCATTCATGGACTGCAATCTCTCCGTATTGTAGGACGCCTACCTGCAAAGGTTATCTCATGAACATGGCCATAGTCTACCCATACTGCATAAGTCATCACCCCCTCATCCTTTTGTATGTGATCCCTTTTGCAACTGCCTTGTTGTCTTGCCAAACCCCTGCCCGATATCCGCAGATCAGAGTCTGAGGTCCGGCTGGGATTTTTGGGTCCAGATGTGTGCGGTTTATTTTTGCTTTGTGTTGCTAATGTCAATTTGCAGCGATCAGCGTCTGGCGCTATATAAAGCAATCGGAACGCAGGATGGAAACCACACAGGATGTGCCGACCTCCGGGGGAACGGGAATGACACGCTAGCTAGTCAGAGACCTGTAAACTGTGACTAAATACCAGCAACACTTATAATGCCAGAGCAGTGCCAATTTAAAGGGAAATGACAGAAATTACAATTGATGTCCCCCGTAACGGAGCAGAGATTGTAGAATGGCACAGGCCTATCACGACATCAAAGCGATCACTCAAGAAAAATGTAGAAAAGTTTCATGTGTTTTTGTCCACTAGGGGGCAGCGTTCTATGTTCATGTCCTTTAGTTGTTCCAGTTCTGTATGAGACACCTGTAGCTCGTCAACACAGCGAGATTTTTTCACAATTTTTTAAGAAAATAAAAACTTAAGAAAAACCTGGATCTGGTCCGGACCGATGAAAAACTTGCTGAGAATGTTGCTGAGGAAATTCTGCACCTCATACCAGGGGTAGATGCTGTTCGACCCGTCCAGGAGGAGGACGATGTCCAGGTACGTGGAGCATCCTGCGGGAGAGACAAAGGACACCATACATAAACTATACCCTAATAGTAAGAGGAGATGCAGGTGCACCCCAAAATCATGCAACTTCTAACTGAACCCACAAATTAGGGCACCAAACATAGATACTGTAAGAATGTATCTAACTGCACCTCAAAAATAAGAGGAGATGCAGGTGCACCTCTAAATCATGCGTATCTCCAAATGAATGCACCACACATAGATACCATATGAATGCATGGGACATCTAACTGTACCCCAATAATAAGAGGAAGTGCAAGTGCACCTCCAAATCATGCAACACCTAATTGTACCCCCAAATCAAGAAATGCCTAACTGTACACTTAAATTAATACATCAAACATAGATACTGTAAGAATGCATGCACATCTAACTTGTTAACCAATAATAGGAGGAAATGCAAGTATACCCTGAAATGACAAAACACCTAACTG
Source organism: Eleutherodactylus coqui (assembly GCA_035609135.1). NCBI lineage: Eukaryota > Metazoa > Chordata > Amphibia > Anura > Eleutherodactylidae > Eleutherodactylus > Eleutherodactylus coqui. The sequence continues at coordinate 218,801,390 of CM069410.1, read as the reverse complement.
TACCCCCAAATCATGCAACGCCTAAGTGCATACCTGAATCAAGAAACGGCCAGCTGTACCCCCAAATTAAGGCAACACAGATACCATAAGAAAGCATGAACATCTAACGTTACCATAATAAGAGAAAATGCAGGTGAACACCCAAATCATGCTATGCCCCCCAAAGTAATGCACCACACATAGATACCATGCCTAAGAATACATGGTACTCCTAACTGTACCATGATAAGAGGAAAAGCAAGTGTACCCCCAAATCATGCTAAGGCTAACTGTACTCTAAAATCATGTAACGCATTACTGTACCCCAAAATCAATGCAGCACACACAAATACCATACCCAAGAATACATGGCACATCTATCTGCACCCCAACAATAAGACCCAACCTGTACTCCTTAATAAACTTGGCATGAAGGTGTAGCCCATAATAAATAATCACCCAAGAGAGAACCCCAAAACAAAAACCATGTACAAGTGTACCCCCAGATACCACTCATTGCAAACAATATCTGGAAGCTGTCCCCCTAATTAGCAGCTACACATCTGATGTACTTTTTTGGGGTACCACGGAACTGTATACCTACAAACAGGCACAAGGTTGGTAATGCCCCCATTTGGGGACGTGCACCCCAATACCTTACAAAATACTTTGCCTCAGCGGAGCCCCAAGACAAGGGATGTATGAAGATATCATGTATCCTAGCGAACCCCAAGATAACACATAGGGGAACCCCAAAATAGGACATCAAGCATATCAAGTTGTTCCCTCAAAACTAAAATCCTCCTGTTCCGACTCACTCTGCGCTGTGGGTGCGATGGTGCCGGTGGGTCTGAAGGACTTGTCCACGCTGGCACAGATCCCGGTGCTGTACATGGAGGTCCCACATTCCTGGGACCAGAGTGGAGCGCAGCTCTAAAGGAGGGCAGAAAGAGGGAGATGTGATGAGTAATATAGCTACACAGGAGGATCCCCTCAGTCAGATCACTCACCCCTCTGTCCACCACTCATCTATATATGGTGGCGGGCTGATAGAAAGCACCCCACATGTAGAAAGAGGAATGCACCTGCAGCACCACGTGGAAACCCTCTCTGGGTCGGGCAGATAATAAATGCAAAGCCAAGTCAGAAGGCCAAAACCAAGCCAGCAGATTCCAATGTAGATGAAGCAAATAAACACTTGGCAGCATAGAGAGGTGCAAATCAGCTGTAAGCTTCCTTTTATTCTCCCATAGTGCAAAAAGTGACAGATACATTTCACCTCCATCGTCTTTTTCAAGCTTAGAAAAGCATCCCACAACCTGCAGAACACTACGTGGTGGAGGAATCTTAGAGGGGGACCCTGGGACCCATCGTACCCTCCTACCCCACCAACCTATGCTACACTCCGTGGTGGAGGAACCTTAGAAGGTGGCCCCTGGGACCCATCGTACCCTCCTACCCCACCAACCTATGCTACACTCCGTGGTGGAGAAACCCTAGTGGGGGACCCGGGACCCATCATACCCTCCTACCTCACCAACCTATGCTACACTCCGTGGTGGAGGAACCTTAGAAGGTGACCCCGGGACCCATCGTATCCTCCTACCCCACCAACCTATGCTACACTCAGTGGTGGAGAAACCCTAGTGGGGGACCCGGGACCCATCATACCCTTCTACCCCACCAACCTGTGCTACACTCCGTGGTGGAGGAACTTTAGAAGGTGACCCCGGGACCCTTCGTATCCTCCTACCCCACCAACCTGTGCTACACTCCGTGGTGGAGGAACCTTAGAAGGTGACCCCGGGACCCATCGTATCCTCCTACCCCACCAACCTATGCTACACTCCATGGTGGAGAAACCCTAGTGGGGGACCCGGAACCCATCATATCCTCCTACCTCACCAACCTGTGCTACACTCCGTGGTGGAGGAACCTTAGAAGGTGACCCCGGGACCCTTCGTATCCTCCTACCCCACCAACCTGTGCTACACTCCGTGGTGGAGGAACCTTAGAAGGTGACCCCGGGACCCATCGTATCCTCCTACCCCACCAACCTATGCTACACTCCATGGTGGAGAAACCCTAGTGGGGGACCCGGGACCCATTGTACCCTCCCACTCCACAACTTGTAGAACACTGCTTGGTGGAGGAACCTTAGAGGGGAACCCCGGGACCCATCGTACCCTCCCACCTCACAACTTGTAGCACACTCCATGTTGGAAGAACCTTAGTGCGGAACCTGTCGGAACCTACCTCCCCAAACCTGTAGAGCACTCCATGGTGGAGGAACCTTAGTGAGGGACCCCGTGACCCATTGTACCCTCCCACCCCGCAACCTGTAGAACACTCCGTGGTAGAGGAGCCTTAGTTAGGGACCCATCGTAACTTCCCACTCCACAACCTGTGAGACACTCCATGGTTGGGGACCCCAGGACCCATCATACCCTTCCACCCCACAACTTGCAGAACACACCGTTGTGGAGGAACCTTAGTGGGGAACCCTGGGACCCATCGTACCCTCCCACCCCACAACCTGTAGAACACTCCTTGGTAGAGGAACCTTAGTGGGGGACCTGGGGACCCATCATATTCTCCCACCTCACATCCTGAAGATAATACAGGGTCCTAGTTATGTCGTCACTAGTATCATTGAGCATGTGCTCTGCAGCGCCCTCCGACAGCCGCCACCCCAGGAGCATGCACCACATCTGTTTTAGAACTCTCTGCTTGCTACCTTCCCCTCTTTGTTGACCTACGGAAGGCTGTTGACTCAGGAGCGAGCGGATGTCTTACCTGCCTTGGCCCGCAGCAGTCACAAGACGCTTGTTTTGGCTCAAGACGTCAGCAACTCCTGGGCCAGGAGACCACAAATATGCCCTCAACCCCTGCCCCCTCCCGGCTGGCTCTTGCCTTAACATCGGAGCTAGAAAAACCATGCCAGGCGGAACGTCAACCTGGAATCGGGTGGAAACTGTGAAAAACAAATTGCTTCATCGCAGATAGGGGTAAAACAGCCACAGGAGGGGTTAAAGCCTGGTGAAAAGGATGTCCACCATCCAACCCCACCACGGTCTAAACTTCTGCCATGGTTCTGGTATTAGCTGGGAACTTCTGATATTACTATTTCAGTACTACATAGCAGTATTATTATTTAGTATGCACTATATGGCGGCACTATTTTGTAGTATTAATTAGCGATCATTGAGGCAGTAATACCTCGCCTTCCCACTAAAAAAAATATATGGGACCCCAGAGACGGGCTTCAGGACCAAATAAAGGTTGGATTAAAGGGGTAATTGGCCTATGTTCTTGCCCTTATTATGCCCGTCTGGCCTTGGTGACACCTTCCATGCCTAAAGGGAACACACAAAATAGACGTTCAGGCCGGACACCTTCTTAGTCACTGCTGAGCGGCTGACATCTTAGTCTTGGTGCACTCTATGGCGGCACTACGTAGGGAATATGTGTCAGGGTTATGTGTTCCCTGTCAGGTGCCAACACCAATACCAGTCAGAATTTGGATTATACAAAAGCTGGAGGAGATGGTGCCCAGCCTGGCACGGGATCTGCCCTGTGACACACTACAATGCCTATGTGGAGCGCCACGCGATTCCACAAGGGTGTAATCCGCAGTAAGCCAGCAGCATGCTGTGGATTCTGGGCAATTTATTCCACACCTGGCGGATGAGATATATTAAGATGTCGTCCATGTAGCTTGTACTGTAAATTGTGTGAATCTCCATGCGGAAAATCCCCAGCATTTACACTACATGTGAGCCGGTCCTGAGGACGCTTTCACACGGCCGCAAGATTTGTCCGTTGCGAGACACATAAATCTTGCACGAATATGAATCCCAAGCTTTTGAATTGGGTCATACAATGGCAGCACGTCCTATCTCGTGCCCTCGCATCGCCCATTGTACAAAAAGGGGAAGCTGCGCAATAAAGGATTTTTTTTTTCAGATTTTTGTAGACCCGTAGAGGACTTGAACTTGCAATTCCTATGATTGCTTTAATAATAATCTGCAGTACTTCTGTACTGCAATGCATTATAACTAATCATAGTGATCACAGGTCATGGCAGAACTGGATGCCATTGTCTGGCATCTGGTTGTCATGGCAACCCATGGCCCTGTGTGATTACATGGCGGCAGGCTGATGACGCCCTCTTTCTGTGAACCCTTTACATCCTGTGATCAACAAAGATTGCTGCATTTCAGGAATTCTTCAGAAAACTGTATTTACACATGTTTTTGTGTGCGTAAAATATACACGCGCACGTGTGTAAACTGTCCCTGCATGTGCAAAAAGTACAGTACTCTGTGCCGATACATGCGCAAATCTACCTCATCAAACTTCGTTCGACGCACAAATACATTGCGCATACGCTCGTCCGCAGCCGCCGTCAGCCATACTTGTAGACGAGCCGATTTATCATTTGAATGAGTGAATGGCGTAACTGTTCGCAGTTTTTACTGGCGGATACATCATTGGCGCGTTCAAACAACAAATCGTTCAGTCATCACATTCGCTGCATAAGTGAGAGGAACGGAACGGGCGCTGGTTAACCCGAACGATAAGCGAACGAGGCAACCATGGATTTTATGCCTGCAGAAAAAGAACGAGGAACTAAAAGCGATAAGGGCTCCGACAGACATGTCCGCTCTTATCGTGGGCGCAAAAAAAATAGGACCGTCTTATCTTGTGGGTGTTTGTGCGCCAAAGAGCCCCATAGAGGTCCGTGGGAGGTGCACAAACACGTACATGGATATGCGCTAAACGCAGCACCACCCGCGATCACCAACACCTCATTAGGGGTTAAGGTATGTTCCCACAAAGCGTAAATGCTGCGTTTCTAGTACAAACTATGTGGAGATGTTACAAGTTTCATCCGTACAGTGCGCAAAATATCCACGTGGGATTGACAAGGGGTCAACTTAATTTATGCTGCGGTTTTCCGTGTGAGCTTCACCTCCTCAAACGATGGAGGAAGGCCACACCAAAACCACTTTATTTATTAAACCGGATTTTGTTGCCCCTAGCAACCAATCACAGTGCAGCTTTCATTTTACCTCAGCAGTGGGAGAAGTGAAAGCTGAGTTCTGATTGGTTGCTTTGGAGGGCCTGTTAGCACCCCAACACCTAAGAGGAGATGATGAAGTCACATGACCCCTCAGAGACTCACCACAAATCCGCCGTGTGCGTCCTGCGTCAGAGACATGCCAAAATGCATGTTACTCATCTGTTTGGAGATGTTCTGCAGCGCCAGCTCACCTACAGGGGGTGGGGGGGGAAGAGATAGACATTAGTCAGACCCTTCGTTACACCAACATGGCTGCCACCAGCGCTCTGGCTGCAGGATACTCACCCAGGCGGATCTTGGTGCAGGAGGAGTTCTGAGGAGCTCCCAGCGTACACTTATATACATCCCCCTGCCGGTCACCATCGGAGCCGGACCACGGCGCCCCCACCAGGATCCTGCGGGAGGAGGAAAGTGTGGAGTATCGAGAGTGGACCATACCATGGGATTAGATACACAGACTGTATCACACAGGATAGGATTAGATACACGGCTCAGCAGACAGTATCACTCAGGATAGGATTAGATACACGGCTCAGCAGACGGTATCACACAGGAGAGGATTAGATACACTGCACAGCAGACAGTATCACACTGGATAGGATTAGATACACGGCTCAGCAGACAGTATCACACAGGATAGGATTAGATACACTGCTCAGCAGACAGTATCACACAGGATAGGATTAGATACACGGCTCAGCAGACAGTATCACACAGGATAGGATTAGATACAACAGCTCAGTAGACATTATCACACAGGAGAGGATTAGATACACAGCTCAGCAGGCAGTATCACACAGGATAGGATTAGATACACAGCTCAGCAGAGAGTATCACACAGGGTAGGATTAGATACAACAGCTCAGCAGACAGTATCACACAGGATAGGATTAGATACACAGCTCAGCAGAAAGTATTACACAGGGTAGGCTTAGATACACAGCTAAGCAGACAGTATCACACAGATAGGATTAGATGCACAGCTCAACAAACAGTATCACACGGGATAGGATTACATACACTGCTCAGCAGAAAGTATCACACAGGATAGGATTAGATACACGGCTCAGCAGACTGTATCACACAGGATAGGATTAGATACATGGCTCAGCAGACAGTATCACACGGGATAGGATTACATACACTGCTCAGCAGAAAGTATCACACAGGATAGGATTAGATACACAGCTCAACAGGCAGTATCACACTGGATTGCATTAAATACAACAGCTCAGTAGACAGTATCACACGGGAGAGGATTAGATACAACAGCTCAGTAGACATTATCACACAGGATAGGATTAGATACACAGCTCAGCAGAAAGTATTACACAGGGTAGGATTAGATACACAGCTAAGCAGACAGTATCACACGGGATAGGATTAGATACACGGCTCAGTAGACATTATCACACAGGATAGGATTAGATACACGGCTCAGCAGACAGTATCACACAGGATAGGATTAGATACACAGCTCAGCAGACAGTATCACACAGGATAGGATTAGATACATGGCTCAGCAGACAGTATCACACAGGATAGGATTAGATGCACGGCTCAGCAGACAGTACCACACAGGATTGGATTAGATACAACAGCTCAGTAGACAGTATCACACAGGATAGGATTAGATACAACAGCTCAGTAGACAGTATCACACGGGATAGGATTAGATACAACAGCTCAGTAGACAGTATCACACAGGATAGGATTAGATACACAGCTCAGCAGGCAGTATCACACAGGATAGGATTAGATACACAGCTCAGCAGACAGTATCACACAGGATAGGATTAGATACACAGCTCAGCAGAAGGTATTACACAGGGTAGGATTAGATACAGCAGACAGTATCACACAGGATAGCATTAGATACATGGCTCAGTAGACAGTATCACACAGTATAAGATTAGATACACAGCTCCGCAGATGGTATCACACATGGTAGGATTAGATACACAGCTCAGCAGCCAGTATCACACAGGATAGGGTTAGATACACGGCTCAGCTGACAATATCACACAGGATAAGATTATATACAAAGCTCAGCAGCCAGCATCACACATGGTAGGATTAGATACACGGCTCAGCAGACAGTGTCACACCGGAGTAGATCAAGTATCACACAGGATTAGACCTAGTATCACACAGGACAGGGTTAGATACAGTATCGCACAGGACAGGAGTAGATCCAGTATCACACAGGACAGGGTTAGATACAGTATCAAACAGGATTAGATACAGCATCACACAGGACAGGGTTAGATACAGTATCACACAAGATTAGATACAGTATCACAAAGGACAGGGTTAGATACAGTATCACACCGGACAGGAGTAGATCAAGTATCACATAGGACAGGGTTAGATACAGTATCACACAGGACAGGAGTAGATCCAGTATCACACAGCACAGGGTTAGATACAGTATCACACAGGACAGGAGTAGATCCAGTATCACACAGGACAGGATTAGATACAGCATCACAAAGGACAGGATTAGATACCGTATCACACAGGACAGGGTTAGATACAGCATCACACAGGACAGGGTTAGATACAATATCACACAAGATTAGATACAGTATCAAACAGGATTAGATACAGTATCACACAGGACAGGGTTACATACAGTATCACAAAGGACAGGGTTAGATCCAGTATCACACAGGACAGGAGTAGATACAGTATCACAAAGGGCAGGATTATATATAGCATCACAAAGGGCAGGATTAGATACAGCATCACAAAGGACAGGATTAGATACAGTATCACACAGGACAGGGTTAGATACAATATCACACAAGATTAGATACAGTATCAAACAGGATTAGATACAGTATCACACAGGACAGGGTTACATACAGTATCACACAGGACAGGGTTAGATACAATATCAAACAGGATTAGATACAGTATCACACAGGACAGGGTTAGATACAGTATCACACAAGATTAGATACAGTATCACAAAGGACAGTGTTAGATACAGTATCACACAGGACAGGAGTAGATCCAGTATCACACAGCACAGGGTTAGATACAGTATCACACAGGACAGCATTAGATACAGCATCACAAAGGACAGGATTAGATACAGTATCACACAGGACAGGGTTAGATACAGTATCACATAAGATTAGATACACTATCACAAAGGACAGGGTTAGATACAGTATTACACAGGACAGGAGTAGATCAAGTATCACACAGCACAGGGTTAGATACAGCATCACAAAGGACAGGATTAGATACAGTATCACACAGGATAGGGTTAGATACAGTATCACACAAGATTAGATACAGTATCACAAAGGACAGTGTTAGATACAGTATCACACAGGACAGGAGTAGATCAAGTATCACACAGGACAGGGTTAGATACAGTATCACACAGGACAGGAGTAGATCCAGTATCACACAGGACAGGATTAGATACAGTATCAAACAGGATTAGATACAGCATCACAAAGGACAGGTTTAGATACAGCATCACAAAGGACAGGTTTAGATACAGTATCACACAGGGCAGGGTTAGATACAATATCACACAAGATTAGATAGAGTATCACACAGGGCAGCTTTAGATACAGTATCACACAGGGCAGGGTTAGATACAATATCACACAGGATTAGATACAGTATCACACAGGACAGGAGTAGATACAGTATCACACAGGACAGGAGTAGATACAGTATCACACAGGACAGGGTTAGATACAATATCACACAGGATTAGATACAGTATCACACAGGACAGGAGTAGATACAGTATCACACAGGGCAGCTTTAGATACAGTATCACACAGGACAGGGTTAGATACAATATCACACAGGGTTAGATACAGTATCACACAAGATTAGATACACTATCACAAAGGACAGGGTTAGATACAGTATCACACAGGACAGGAGTAGATCCAGTATCACACAGGACAGGATTAGATACAGCATCACACAGGACAGGAGTAGATACAGTATCACACAGGACAGGGTTAGATACAATATCACACAGGATTAGATACAGTATCACACAGGACAGGAGTAGATACAGTATCACACAGGGCAGCTTTAGATACAGTATCACACAGGACAGGGTTAGATACAATATCACACAGGGTTAGATACAGTATCACACAAGATTAGATACACTATCACAAAGGACAGGGTTAGATACAGTATCACACAGGACAGGAGTAGATCCAGTATCACACAGGACAGGATTAGATACAGCATCACAAAGGACAGGTTTAGATACAGTATCACACAGGACAGGGTTAGATACAATATCACACAGGATTAGATACAGTATCACACGGGACTTGGAGTAAATACAGTATCACACAACACAGGTCTCCGGTGGGCTGTTGGCTCGCTGCTTCCACCCACCTTCCTCTTCTGTGATTCTCATTTCTCAGGGAGGAAGATGGAGAAAACAGACGACAGCGAGGAACAGGAGACGGACAGAGATCTCCTCCTCCGCTGCACTGGGCCAAGGAGCTGACACTCTGACTGCCCGCATTACTATATCCTATCTGGATAAGAGGTGTAGAGGGCCCCCGCCTACAGAGGATGGGGTACACACAGATGTAATAGCAGAATGCAGCCCCTGGGGGAGCCCCCCTCTTACAGGTGGTCATACTGTGTCCTCATTAACCCTTCCCCGTCGGCAGCCCATCTACAATGCGAGCCAGTAAAGTGGAGGGTGATTCACTTTCCAGTAGATGACCGTCATGTTTGTCATAGGTGTCCAGGGAGTCATGTGACGCTGGTCGGAAAAACGTGACAGCGCCAGAGACATTAGGCAACTGTCTGCTATCACACCCTTTTCTTAAAGGGACCCTGCTCCAAATACACCACCACACCCCAATTACAATGTCATAGGGTCTCTCCTCCCTTTCACACAGTTACCCGCAGCCTCCACTAGGGGGAGCTCACCATGTACAGATTTACACATCTCCCAGCAGTAGTGATCCGTGTGCAAGGAGCTCCCCCTAGTGGTGGCTCCTGGTAAACAGAATTTCAGAGCTCCCGGCTTGGCATGTGCCCTATAACTGCCCCCTGCTGGTTCTGTATGCTTCCTCTGCTGAACTGCATTCTGGGTGTTGTAGTGTAGTACGGTAGGTAAAGGGCCCACTGCTGTGTCACGTGACTCACCATTTCTCACCGTCTGCTTCATGCTGGAGAACTTTGTAACCGAACTGAGCGTCTTCCGGCCCCCGAAGAACCTGCGGCCTCTTAGCGTCAATATTAAAGGAAGCGACGAAACCTCCAATAAAAGGAAATGATAAATTATACATACCAGCATGTGTATCTTATCTCATCATGTGTGATACCGTCCTGGTGTATCTAATCTCATCATGTGTGATACCGTCCTGGTGTATCTAATCTCATCATGTGTGTTACTATCCTGGTGTATCTAATCTCATCATGTGTGATACCGTCCTGGTGTATCTAATCTCATCCTGTGTGATACTATCCTGGTGTATCTAATCTCATCATGTGTGATACTATCCAGGTGTATCTAATCTGATCATGTGTGATACTATCCTGGTGTATCTAATCTCATCATGTGTGATACTGTCCTTCTGTATCTAATCTCATTATGTGTAATACCGTCTTGGTGTATCTAATCTCATCATGTGTGATACCGTCCTTGTGTATCTAATCTCATCATGTGTGATACTATCCTGGTGTATCTAATCTCATCATGTGTGATACCGTCCTTGTGTATCTAATCTCATTATGTGTGATACTGTCCTGGTGCATCTAATCTCATCATGTGTGATACCGTCCTGGTGTATCTAATCTCATCATGTGTGATACCGTCCTTGTGTATCTAATCTCATCATGTGTGATACCATCCTGGTGTATCTTATCTCATCATGTGTGATACCGTCCTGGTGTATCTAATCTCATCATGTGTGATACCATCCTGGTGTATCTAATCTCATCATGTGTGATACTATCCTGGTGTATCTTAGCTCATCATGTGTGATACCGTCCTGGTGTATCTAATCTCATCATGTGTGATACCATCCTGGTGTATCTAATCTCATCATGTGTGATACCGTCCTGGTGTATCTAATCTCATCATATGTGATATTATCCTGGTGTATCTCTTCTCATCATGTGTGATACCATCCTGGTGTATCTTATCTCATCATGTGTGATACTATCCTGGTGCATCTAATCTTATCATGTGTGATACTATCCTGGTGTATCTTAGCTCATCATGTGTGATACCGTCCTGGTGTATCTAATCTCATCATGTGTGATACCATCCTGGTGTATCTCTTCTCATCATGCGTGATACCGTCCTGGTGTATCTAATCTCATCATGTTTGATACCGTCCTGGTGTATCTAATCTCATCGTGTGTGATACGGTCCTGGTGTATCTTATCTCATCATGTGTCATACCGTCCTAGTGTATCTAATCTCATCATATGTGATATTATCCTGGTGTATCTCTTCTCATCATGTGTGATACCATCCTGGTGTATCTAATCTCATCATGTGTGATACTATCCTGGTGTATCTAATCTGATCATGAGCGATACCATTCTGGTGTATCTAATCTCATCATGTGCGATACCGTCCTGGTGTATCTTATCTCATCATGTGTGATACCATCCTGGTGTATCTAATCTCATCATGTGTGATACTATCCTGGTGTATCTAATCTCATCATGTGTGATACTATCCTGGTGTATCTAATCTCATCATGTGCGATACCATTCTGGTGTATCTAATCTCATCATATATGATATCATGCTGGTGTATCTAATCCCATAATCTGCAGTCCCTTCCCAGTGTATCTAATCTTATTATGTGTGATACAACCTCAGAGAAGCACTCACTCTACAGTCCCAGTCATTAATATTAACCCTTTTTCATTAATTAGGGCTCATTCACACGGGTGTATACTTATGCTGTGTATTTACACAGTCAGGCCTCCTGCCCACGGGCCGCCGATCTACGCTGCATAGGACCGCGAATTTCAATTAAAATTACACACGGATGATCGCGTATTCTTAAATGATCTCTCTCTTCACGTATTGTGTCACGCGTCATGTATCACATATCATGTGTATTCACCACATATTTGCGCGAGCCCTTCCAAAAATCGTGTAAAAAAATGCAAATGTAAAAGCAGCAATTGTAATCAATGGATTCTATACACGCCGTAAAAAATCGGTGAGACTAGGCCCTAGCATGCCCATATAACACGCTCCTTCCCCTTTAATAGTGACACCTGCAGTCTTGGCATTGGCGCGGGGGCGAGACATGTACAGGGCGTTGGTCAGCCAGCACACAGGCCTGCTGTCCCATCACACAAGGTGGAGCGACTGTACAGTCCGGAGAACTATACAACATGTGGCTGACACCAGCGAGCTGTGCATGTGATTTAAAGGAGGAATGGATTCATAATTCCATCTATCTATTGCTTCATCCTCTGCCCAGCATGCGGGGTACGCAACACTCACCAGAGATTGGCGCAGCTATGCCGCACTTATGCTATAAATCAGGCACAAATGGCGGAGACTCTGATTGGTCGCATTATCCCCAGTCTATAACACTAGTGTGATACGGTTAAAATACCTCGGTGCCATGGGGCGGCACCTGCCCACCATATACCTCCCGACCAAGCTGTGCCACCCTGTGAGGGCGGAGTCATCTAATCATAGCTTAGCCTCTATTAACCCTATCCTTCCTTGAACGGTTGTGAGAGTCAAATCCCTTTCACCTGGCACCAATAGGACACGGTCACTGCTGGATAATCAGGCATTCTGGATTATCAGATGTACACAGAAAACTACATAAAATAACTTATGGTAGAAGACCTGGAGGAATACTCTCCAAATTAAAGGGTCCGGATTAATGGAATCCCACTGTAGTAACATACTCTTCCTATAGGAGGCACTATGTCTAAACACCTGAGAGCAGACCGAGGGGTGATTGGGGTGGTCTTTGCGGGGTGGGGGATACATTTATAGGTTGCGCACATTGTTATTAAAATTCTTTGTGCTTCTTGAGACGGTAAATTACAGCCTGCCGGCATCTAAACACAAGCTAGAATATCTATAAATACCCATCGCCCACAACCCAGGACACCTCGCCCGACTGGGGGTGCAGGCTGGCCGCTCCTGGAGCTTACGGCTATTTTTGTGGGGCTGAGAATGAAAATGTTTACTCAATGGAGGTCAGTGACGAGTCAGCGGAGATATAGGAGAATATGACCCAAACCTGTGCCCAGAATCAGCAAGCCGGGCACCAGGCAAGCAACACTTAAAGGGCAAGAGCACTTATGTCAATACTGAGCGGGAAATGATGGCGTCATCAGTAACTCATTGACTTAGTAAAGGATCCATGTGACATATAACTGGCAGCATATAATATATGAAATTTTGTCACATACACACCATATTCAAATATAACATTGTATATAGGAGGGAAATGCTGAACTAACAAAGTCAGAAGAGATAACAGAGGAGAGTGATAGAGCCGCTGATTATATAGAGATGATAGAGGAGGTGAAGATAAAGAAATGGTAGTGGAGGTGATGATGATACGGAGATGATAGAGTAGGTGATTATGGTATGGAGATGATAGAGGAGGTGATGATGATATGAAGATGATACAGAGATGATAGAGGAGGTGATGATGATATGGAAATAATAGAGGAGGTGATGATGATATGGAGATGATAGAGTAGGTGATTATGGTATGGAGATGATAGAGGAGGTGATGATGATATGGAAATAATAGAGGAGGTGATGATGATATGGAGATGATAGAGTAGGTGATTATGGTATGGAGATGATAGAGGAGGTGATGATGATAGGGAGATGATAGAGGAGGTGATGATGATACGGAGATGATAGAGTAGGTGATTATGGTATGGAGATGATAGAGGAGGTGATGATGATAGGGAGATGATAGAGGAGGTGATGATGATATGAAGATGATACAGAGATGATAGAGTAGGTGATTATGGTATGGAGATGATAGAGGAGGTGATGATGGTATGGAGATGATAGAGGAGGTGATGATGATATGGAAATAATAGAGGAGGTGATGATGATATGGAGATGATAGAGTAGGTGATTATGGTATGGAGATGATAGAGGAGGTGATGATGATATGGAAATAATAGAGGAGGTGATGATGATATGGAGATGATAGAGTAGGTGATTATGGTATGGAGATGATAGAGGAGGTGATGATGATAGGGAGATGATAGAGGAGGTGATGATGATAGGGAGATGATAGAGGAGGTGATGATGATATGAAGATGATACAGAGATGATAGAGTAGGTGATTATGGTATGGAGATGATAGAGGAGGTGATGATGATATGGAAATAATAGAGGAGGTGATGATGATATGGAGATGATAGAGGATTAGTGATGGGTGTAAGCGCAGCTGACCGAAATATAAGGTTCAGTACAATACAGAAAGTAAGCTCACCTTCTCCGTTTTATTTTAAATCAGCATAAAGACACATTTTGGGGCAACGCCCCTTCCTCAGTTATAGCTAGGGATACATCTTGTGTTGGCTGTTGGTATGTGCATGGTGGGACAGCTAGAGAGGCAGAGAAATGCATCTTTTTATGCTGGTATAAAATAAAACGAAGAAGCTGAGCTTACTTCTTGCATTGTACTGAACTTTATATTTAAACTTTATATTTTTTTCACCTTTCTACTTAAGATGGTAGAGGAAGGGATGATAGGGAGATAATAGAGGAAGTGAGAATGATATGGATATACTAGAGGAGGTGATGACATAGAGATAAAATAGGAGGTGATGATGATATAGAGATGATAGAAGAGGTTATGATATGGAGATGATTGAGGATGTGACAATGATGAAATGAAGATGATAGAGGAAGTGATGATAATATGGCTATTATAGAGGAGTTAATGATATGGAGATGATAGAGGATGTCAGGATATGGAGATGAAAGAAGAGATGATGAAGATATGCTGATGATGGAGGATATACTAGAGGAGGTGATGATATGGAGATAATATAGGTGGTGATGATATGGAGATAATAGAGATGGAGATGATAAAGAGATGATGATGATATGGAGTTAATAGAGGATGTGATTATATGATGTTGACAGAGGCAGTGATAATATGGAGATGATGATATAAAGATGATAGAGGATGTGAGGATATGGAGATGAAAGAGGAGGTGATGAAGATACGGTGATGATAGAGGAGGTGTTGATGATATGGACATAATATAGGTGGGGATGATATGGAGATGATAAAGGAGATTATGATGATATGTAGATGATAGAGATGGTGATGGTATGGAGATATTAGAGATGGGGATGATAAAAGAGATGATGATGATATGGAGATAATAGAGGACGTGATTATATGGTGATGACAGAGGCAGTGATAATAAGGAGATGATAGAGGATGTAAGGATATGCAGATGAAAGAGGAGGTGATGAAGATACTGTGATGATAGAGGAGGTGTTAATGATATGGAGATAATATCGGTGGGGATGATATGGAGATGATAGAGAAGGTGGTGACGATGATATGGAGATGATAGAGGAAGTGATGTTATGGGGACAGGGGAATGAGGATATTGAGATAATTGAGGAGGTGATGATGATATGGAGATAGTAGAGAAGATGATATGGAGATGATAGAGTAGGTGATGACAATGATATGGTGATAAAAGAGACTGTAACATATGGAGATAATAGATGGGATGATGATATGGAGTTAATAAAGTAGCCGATGATCATTTGGAGATAATAGAAGAGGTGAGGATAATATCAAGATGATAGAGGATGTAAGGATATGGAGAAAATAGAGGAGGTGAGGATGATATGGAGATGAAAGAAGACTTGATGATATGGAGATTATAAAGGAGGTAATAGTTATCTGGAGATGATAGTGGAAGAAATGATATGGGGGTGATAATGGAGGGGATGATGACATGGAGATGATAAAGTTAGAGGTGATGATATGGAAATAATGGAGGAGGTGATGACGTAATGGAAATCATTCAAGATGTGAGGATATGGAGATAATAAAGGAAGTGATTATGATATGGACATATAAGATGAGGTGATATCAATATGATAGAGAAGGTGATGATATGGAGATAATAAAGGAGGCGATGATATGGGACTGACAGAGGAGGAGATGGTATGGAGATAATTATGAAGGAGGTGATGGTTATATGGAGATAATAGAGAAGTTGATGATGATATGGAGATGATAAAGGATGTGAGTATATGAAGATAATAGAGGAGGTGATGATTATATGTAGATGATAGAGAAGGTGATGATGATGATATAGAGATAATAGAGGTGATGATGATATGGAGATGGTAGAGGGGGTGATGATATGAAGATGATTGAGAATGTGAGGATATGGGAATAATAGAGGAGGCGATGATGATATGGAGATGATAGATGAGGTGATTATGATATGGAGATAACAAAGGAGGTGATGATACAGAGATGATAGAGGAGGTTATGAAGATACGGAGATAACAGAGGAGATGATTATGAAATGGAGATCATAGAGAAGGTGATGAGGATGAAATGGAGAGAATAGAGGAGGTAATAATGATATGGAGATGTCAGAGGAAGTGATGACATGGAGATGATAGAGCAGGTGATGATAAAGGAGGTAATGAAGATATGGTAATGATAGAGAATGTGATGATATAGAGATAATAGATGAGGTGATGATATGAAGATAATAGAGGAGGTAATGATGATGATATGGAGATGATAGATGAAGTAATGAAGATACAGAGATAATAGAAGAGGTGATTATGAAATGGAGATTATAGAGAAAGTTTTGATGATGATGATGATGTTATGGAGATAGTAGAGGAGGTTATGATGATATGGATATGATAGAGGAGGTGATGAAGATATGGTGATAAAAGAAGAGGTGATGCTAGAGAAGGTGATGATAATGATATGGAGATGATAGAGGAGGTGTAATGGTATGGAGATGATAGACACCGGACCAATGGGAGTGACAACACCGGACCCAAGAAAGTGACAACACCAGACCCATGAGAGTGACAACACTGGACCTAGAAAAGCAACAACATTGGACTCATGAGAGCAACAACTGGACTTATGTGAACGTCAACGTCTGACCCATGAGAGGGACAACACTGGATCCATGAGAGGGACAACACAGATCCATGGGAAGGACAACACCAGACTCATGAGAGTGACAACACCGGACTCATGAGAGTGACAACACTGGACTTATGAGAGGGACAACACCAGACTCATGAACAGGACAACACCGGACTCATGAGAGGTACAACACTGAACCCATGAGAGTGACAATACCGGATCCATGAGAGTGACAACACTGGACCTAAGAAAGCAACAACATCGGTCCCATGAGAAGGACAACACCGGACACAGAAGAGGGACAACACTGGACTCAGAAGATGGACAACACCGGACCTATGACAGTGACAACACTGGACCAAGGAGAGCAACAACACTGGACTTATGCGAGCAATTTCACCGGACCCATGAGAGGGACAACACTGAATGAATGGGAAGGACAATAGTGGACTCATGAGTGTAACAACACCGGACTCATAAGAGTGACAACACCGGACTCATGAGAGTGACAACACTGGACTCATGAGAGTGACAACACCGGACTCATGAGAGTGACAACACCGGACTCATGAGAGTGACAACACCAAACTCATGAGAGTGACAACACCGGACTCATGAGAGGGACAACACCGGCCTCATGAGAGGGACAACACCGGACTCATGAGAGGGACAACACTGGATTCATGAGAGTGACAACACCGGACTCATGAGTGTAACAACACCGGACTCATAAGAGTGACAACACTGGACTCATGAGAGTGACAACACCAGACTCATGAGAGTGACAACACCAGACTCATGAGAGTGACAACACCTGACTCATAAGAGGGACAACACCGGACTCATGAGAGGGACAATACCGGACTCATGAGAGTGACAACACCGGACTCATGAGAGTGACAACACTGGACTTATGAGAGGGACAACACCAGACTCATGAGAGTGACAACACCGGACTCATGAGAGGTACAACACTGAACCCATGAGAGTGACAATACCGGATTCATGAGAGTGACAACACTGGCCCTACGAAAGCAACATCGGACTCATGAGAGTGATGACATTGGACTCATGGGATTGTCAACATCGGTCCCAAGAGAGGGAAACACCGGACTCAGAAGAGGGACAATACCGGACCCATGACAGTGACAACACTGGACCGAGAAAAGCAACAACACTGGACTTATGAGAACGATAACACCAGACCCATGACAGTAACAACACTGGACTCATGAACAGGACAACACCAGACTCATGAACAAGACAACACCGGGCTCATAAACAGGACAACACCGGACTCATGAACAGGACAACACCAGACTCATGAACAAGACAACACCGGGCTCATAAACAGGACAACACCGGACTCATGGACAGGACAACACCGGACTCATGAGAGCATCAACCCTGAACTCATGAGAACATCAACACCGGACTCATGAGAGCATCAACCCTGGACTCATGAGAGCATCAACCCTGGACTCATGAGAGCATCAACTCTGGACTCATGAGAACATCAACACCGGACTCATGAGAACATCAACACCAAACTCATGACAGCATCAACACCGGACTCATGAGAACATTAACACTGGACTCATGAGAGCATCAACCCTGGACCCATGAGAACATCAATATCGGACTCATGAGAGGGACAACCCAGGACTCATGAGAGCATCAACTCTGGACTCATAAGAGCGACAACACCGGACTCATGAGAGCGACAACACCGGACTCATGAGAGCGACAACACCGGACTCATGAGAGATACAACACCGGACTCATGAGAGGGACAACACCGTACTCATGAGAGCGACAACACCAAACTCATGAGAGTGACAACACCGGACTCATGAGAGATACAACACCAGACTCACAGAGCCATAACTTTGGACCCAAAAGAGTGACAACATCAGATCCAGGAGAGCAACAACACTTACAAGTTGCGAGTCCGAGAGCGCCAGGATCCAGCACTTACCTTGTCCGAGCAGGAGGGACAGCAGGAAGATGGGGGATCCGTGAAGCTCCATGATCACAGCTCAGGCGATGTGAAGGAAGAAAGTGCCCGGAATTTGGGATGGAGATGGGTGTTCCCCGGCCACAGGCTGAAAGCTCGCTCTGTCCTCAGTCCCTGCGTCTCCTGCCGCTTTCATTGGCAGCTAAAAATAATCCTGGTTTTTCTTGGACCCGCCGCCTGTGAATGCAGGGCAGCTGCCCAGGGGCGTGCATCCACGGAACGGCCACCCAGCAGAGGTGGAAACTGCCCGAAGCCACAGAGACGTGGACGGGGAGGGCAAGGTGGAAACCAGAGGGGGCTGAGCATCTGCAAAACTGAGTACTTACAGGAAGCCGCTCAGCATCCTCATAGCATCTGTACTCGCTGATTATCGCAAGCTGCTCTGTCTCATTGTCCTCTATGATGGTCACCCAGCTTTTCCAGTCTCCTGAACGGCACTGGTAAACATGCAGTGAGAAGAGAAGGAACAGTGTATTGTCTCATAAGTAGACAGATTTAGTCTGGAGAAACTGGGTGATAGCCTCTCTGGCAGTCACACAGGCGGTCACACAGCTTTCCCAGATTTCTGAATAGAAGTCATAAATTCTTAGGGAACAAAATAGGCTGGAGGAGTGAATCTCCCTATAAGAAAGCTTGACTAATAATCCCTGCAGCAGTTATATTGGTTGTCACCCTGCTTTTCCTGACTCCTGAAGGGAAACTGTAAATACTTATGTAGTATGAAGAGAAGGGACAATGTATCACTAAATCAATACATTTATCAATTAGCCTTGGAAAGCTGAGTGGTAGCCCCGTGGCAACATTATCAGAAGTCACTATGCTTTCCCAGGCCCCTGAATGGAAGTAAAAAATACCTATGGAACAATACAGGCTAGGAGGAGTGTAGTTGCATATGACAGTGACTACCAGTTTGTAAGGGGGCCCCAGGTAGGCTGGGGGGATTGCCTCACTTAGGTCCCCCTTGCAAGATGATCCTCCTTCGTGCAGCGGCATCCTGTGGATCTACATAAATCCTCCTCCTCCAGGTTATGTCTCGCGCCCGCTGGAGCTCTGAGACTCTAATATCAACCCATCACTACCCCCACTACACAATCCAATCACTTAGTTATGCTACTGTATGTTACAAGCTTGATTCTGGTGCTTTATTTATGTTAAGAGCTTGGTTATGGCACTGTACTTATGCTATGAGCTCGATTCTGGTATTGTATCTGTGTACTAAACTTTGTTCTGGTTCCCTATTTATGTTTTGCGCTTAGTTCTAGGGTTTTACTTCTATTATGAACTTGGTTCTCTGTACGGAGGTTGGTTCCAGTTCTGTATTTATGTACTGAGCTTAGTCCTGGGGCTGTATTTATATTATGAGCTTGGTTATGGAGCTGTATTTATGTTAGAAGCTTAATTCCGGTGCTGTAGTTATGCTATGAGCTTGGTTCTGCTATTGTATCTGTGTACGGAGCTTGATTCTGGTTCTACATTTATGTACTGAGTTTAGTTCTAGGGTTGTATTTATGTTACAATCTTGGTCCTGTATACTAAGCTTGGTTCTTGGTCTGTATTTTTATACTAAGCTTAGTTCTGGTGCTGTATTTATGTACTGGGGCTGGTTCATGGTGTATTTATGTTATGAGTTTGGATATGGTGCTGTTCTTTATGCACTGAGCTTGGTTCTGGGACTGCATGTATGTTATGAGGTTGATTCTGGTACTGTACTTATGTTATGAGCTTGGTTCTAGGGCTCTATCTATGTACTGAGGTTGGTTGGTGCTTGATTTATGTACTGAGCTTGGTTCTGGTACTGTATGCATTCACTGAACTGTTCTAGTGTGGGTATGCTGCTATCTGAACAAAGACAAATTCTGCACAGAGTGTCATCTAACCTAAGGCCAGCATTGGTACCCCATAACTACTAAATTTGCCATGCAGGGGTACAAGAAAGTTGGACTAATAATCCTTGTAGTAGTTATATAGGTTGTACTAGCTGTAACCCAGCTTTTCCAGATTCCAGAAAGGAAGTTATAAATAACTGTGTAGTGAGAAGGGAAGGAACAATGTATCATAACTGAATTTGTCATTCAGTCTAGGAAAAGCTGAGTGATAGCTCTTGTGGAAACAATATCAGTTGTCACACTGCTTTTGTAGACTCCTGAAAGCATGTCATAAATACTGATGGAGCAATACAGGCTGGAAGGACTATCCCAATAACTGATGGATTTTCCATTCGGAGCAAGAGAAAGTTGGGTTAATAACTCCTGAAAGGAAGCCATGAATTCTCATAGAGCAATACAGGCCTGTCGATTTGCCATTCAAAGGTGTGGGAAAGCTGGATTATAACCCCTGCAGCAGTTATATGGGCTGCTGCACCCTGCTTTTCCAGACTCCTGAATGAAGATGTATTTATGCAGGGAGAGAGTGACCTATTACCTCATAACTTGCCAGCTTTTACATGACGGAGTCTAGGAAAGCTGGGTGGTAACCCCTGTGACATCTATGGCAGTTGTAACCCAGCTTTCCCAGTCTCCTGAATAGAACAGTCATACACATATGCAGTGATACAGAGTGGAGGGATGTGTAACGAGGCAGGAATTCAGCTGGGATGAGATGGTTGCGCTGAGCTGGGCCTTCTGTGGTCAGGTAATTAAATGTTACTGTACGTGGCGGCTTCTCTCAGCGCGTTGTCTCTTTGTTAACCCCGTATCTCCGTACAGCTGTCAGTTAATGATGAGAGTTGTAGTTCCACAAGAACCCTAGAGCTGCAGATTGCTAATTAGAAGCACTTTGATAATTATATAGAAACATTCCATAATATATGCTGTCCAATGTGAGACTGTAGAGCTTGGCACAGTGTGAGCTGCTGGTGGAGTGTCCCCGTATACACACCGGAGGCCCAGAGCGGGAAATACCATATCTAATAGAAGTCACCCACAAAGCCTTTTAATTTGCATAATTCTAATTTGTGCAATTAGTACCTAAAGAACGTAGTGCATGGGCGCCACCTGGTGGTCACTGCGAGGAGCTACTGGACACTGTATAACGTTAGGAAGTAACAACCCAGTGGTAAATCGGGAGTATTACAGTATGATGGACCATTTAGAGCGCCGTCTGGTGGTGATTCCATCACTGACAGTCCAAACTCCTGCTATACAAGGTGCTTCGGTAAGGCTTTTACAACAGGACTACTTAGTGGGCAGAAATTAGCATGACATGATGGGTGGGTGATTCCAAGAGGACGTATCACATGTTACAGGCTTAGATACAGCAGATAGTATCAGCTCAGCAGACAGTATCACACAGGAGAGGATTAGATACACAGCTCAGCAGACAGTATCACACAGGAGAGGATTAGATACATGGCTCACCAGACAGTATCACACAGGATAGGATTAGATACACAGCTCAGCAGACAGTATCACACAGGATAGGATTAGATACACGGCTCAGCAGACAGTATCACACAGGGTAGGATTAGATACACGGCTCAGCAAACAGTATCACACAGGATAGGATTAGATACACGGCTCAGCAGATGTTATCACACAGGATAGGATTAGATACACGGCTCAGCAGATGTTATCACACAGGATAGGATTAGATACATGGCTCAGCAGACAGTATCACACAGGATAGGATTAGATACACGGCTCAGCAGACAGTATCACACAGGATAGGATTAGATACACAGCTCAGCAGACAGTATCACACAGGATAGGATTAGATACACGGCTCAGCAGACAGTATCCCACAGGACAGGATTAGATACACATCTCAGCAGACAGTATCACACAGGATAGGATTAGATACATGGCTCAGCAGACAGTATCACACAGGATAGGATTAGATACACGGCTCAGCAAACAGTATCACACAGGGTAGGATTAGATACACGGCTCAGCAGACAGTTTCACACAGGGTAGGATTAGATACACGGCTCAGTAGAAAGTATCACACAGGGTAGGATTAGATACAGCAGGCAGTATCACATAGGATAGGATTAGATACACAGCTCAACAGACAGTATCACACATGATAGGATTAGATACACAGCTCTGCAGACAGTATCACACAGGATAGGATTAGATACACAGCTCAGCAGACAGTATCACACATGGTAGGATTAGATACACAGCTCTGCAGACAGTATCACACAGGATAGGATTACATACACGGCTCAGCAGACAGTATCACACAGGATAGGATTAGATACATGGCTCAGCAGACAGTATCACACAGGATAGTATTAGATACACAGCTCAGCAGACAGTATCACACAGGATAGGATTAGATACACAGCTCAGCAGACAGTATCACACAGGAGAGGATTAGATACATGGCTCACCAGACAGTATCACACATGGTAGGATTAGATACACAGCTCAGCAGATGTTATCACACAGGATAGGATTAGATACATAGCTCAGCAAACAGTATCACACAGGGTAGGATTAGATACACGGCTCAGCAGACAGTATCACACAGGGTAGGATTAGATACACGGCTCAGTAGAAAGTATCACACAGGGTAGGATTAGATACAGCAGGCAGTATCACATAGGATAGGATTAGATACACAGCTCAACAGACAGTATCACACATGATAGGATTAGATACACAGCTCTGCAGACAGTATCACACAGGATAGGATTAGATACACAGCTCAGCAGACAGTATCACACATGGTAGGATTAGATACACAGCTCTGCAGACAGTATCACACAGGATAGGATTACATACACGGCTCAGCAGACAGTATCACACAGGATAGGATTAGATACATGGCTCAGCAGACAGTATCACACAGGATAGTATTAGATACACAGCTCAGCAGACAGTATCACACAGGATAGGATTAGATACACAGCTCAGCAGACAGTATCACACAGGAGAGGATTAGATACATGGCTCACCAGACAGTATCACACATGGTAGGATTAGATACACAGCTCAGCAGATGTTATCACACAGGATAGGATTAGATACATAGCTCAGCAAACAGTATCACACAGGATAGGATTAGATACACGGCTCAGCAGATGTTATCACACAGGATAGGATTAGATACATAGCTCAGCAAACAGTATCACACAGGGTAGGATTAGATACACGGCTCAGCAGACAGTATCACACAGGGTAGGATTAGATACACGGCTCAGTAGAAAGTATCACACAGGGTAGGATTAGATACAGCAGGCAGTATCACATAGGATAGGATTAGATACACAGCTCAACAGACAGTATCACACATGATAGGATTAGATACACAGCTCTGCAGACAGTATCACACAGGATAGGATTAGATACACAGCTCAGCAGACAGTATCACACATGGTAGGATTAGATACACAGCTCTGCAGACAGTATCACACAGGATAGGATTACATACACGGCTCAGCAGACAGTATCACACAGGATAGGATTAGATACATGGCTCAGCAGACAGTATCACACAGGATAGTATTAGATACACAGCTCAGCAGACAGTATCACACAGGAGAGGATTAGATACATGGCTCACCAGACAGTATCACACATGGTAGGATTAGATACACAGCTCAGCAGATGTTATCACACAGGATAGGATTAGATACATAGCTCAGCAAACAGTATCACACAGGATAGGATTAGATACACAGCTCAGCAGACAGTATCACACATGGTAGGATTAGATACACAGCTCTGCAGACAGTATCACACAGGATAGGATTACATACACGGCTCAGCAGACTGTATCACACAGGATAGGATTAGATACACGGCTCAGCAGACGGTATCACACAGGATAGGATTAGATACACGGCTCAGCAGACGGTATCACACAGGGTAGGATTAGATACACAGCTCAGCAGACAGTATCACACAGGATAGGATTAGATACACGGCTCAGCAGACAGTATTACAAAGGGTAGGATTAGATATATGGCTCAGCAGACAGTATCACACAGGATAGGGTTAGATACCGTGTTTTCCCGAAAATAAGACTGTGTTTTGTATTAATTTTTTTTCCAAAAGGTTCAATTTTTTTTTACATGTATAGCTGCATGGACACTATTTAAATTGACTTTTTAAATTAACTGTTAGCAGGGCTTAATTTTGGAGTAGGGCTTATATTTCAAGCATCCTCAAAAAGCCTGAAAAATCATTTTGCATCCTAAAAAATTCTGGAAAATCATGCTATGTCTTTTTTTCTGGGTAACAGGGTACATGGCTCAGCAAAAAGTATCACACAGGATAGGATTAGATACACGGCTCAACAGTCAGTACCACACAGGATAGGATTAGATACACGGCTCAGCAGACGGTATCACACAGGATAGGATTAGATATACAGCTCAGCAGACGGTATCACACAGGATAGGATTAGATACACGGCTCAGCAGACAGTATCACACAAGGCTGGATTAGATACACAGCTCATCAGACAGTATCACACAGGGTAGGATTAGATATATGGCTCAGCAGACAGTATCACACAAGGCTGGATTAGATACACAGCTCATCAGACAGTATCACAAAGGATAGGATTAGATACACAGTTCAGCAGACAGTATCACACAGGATAGGATTAGATACACGGCTCAGCAGACAGTACCACACAGGATAGGATTAGATACACCGTTAAGAAGACAGTATCACACAGGAGAGGGTTAGATACACAGCTCAGCAGACAGTATCACACAGGGTAGGATTAGATATGTGGCTCAGCAGACAGTATCACACAAGGCTGGATTAGATACACAGCTAATCAGACAGTATCACACGGGATAGGATTAGATACACAGTTAGGAAGAGAGTATCACACAGGATAGGATCAGATACACAGCTCAGCAGACAGTATCACACAGGATAGGGTTAGATACACGGCTCAGCAGACAGTATCACACAGGATAGGATTAGATACACAGTTAGGAAGAGAGTATCACACAGGATAGGATTAGATACACAGCTCAGCAGACAGTATCACACAGGGTAGGATTAGATATATGGATCAGCAGACAGTATCACACAAGGCTGGATTAGATACACGGCTCAGCAGACAGTATCACACGGGATAGGATTAGATACACAGTTCAGCAGACAGTATCACACAGGATAGGATTAGATACACAGCTCAGCAGGCAGTATCACACAGGATAGGATTAGATACACAGCTCAGCAGACAGTATCACACAGGATAGGATTAGATACACGGCTCAGCAGACAGTATCACACAGGATAGGATTAGATACACGGCTCAGCAGACAGTATCACACAGGATAGGGTTAGATACACAGCTCAGCAGACAGTATCACAGAGGATAGGATTAGATACACAGCTCAGCAGACAGTATCACACAGGGTAGGATTAGATATATGGCTCAGCAGACAGTATCACACAAGGCTGGCTTAGATACACAGCTCATCAGACAGTATCACACGGGATAGGATTAGATACACAGTTCAGCAGACAGTATCACACAGGATAGGATTAGATACACAGTTAGGAAGAGAGTATCACACAGGATAGGATTAGATACACAGCTCAGCAGACAGTATCACACAGGATAGGGTTAGATACACAGCTCAGTAGACAGTATCACACAGGATAGGATTAGATACACAGCTCAGCAGACAGTATCACACAGGATAGGGTTAGATACACAGCTCAGTAGACAGTATCACGCAGGATAGGATTAGATATCAACAGACTATCACAAAAGAGAAGATTAGATATGCGGCTCATAAAACAGTATCACACAGGATAGGATTAGATACACAGCTCAGCAGACAGTATCACAAAGGATAGGATTGGATACACAGCTCAGCAGACAGTATTACTCAGGGTAGGATTAGATACACAGCTCAGCAGACAGTATCACACAGGATAGGATTAGATACACGGCTCAGCAGACAGTATCACACAGGATAGGATTAGATACATAGCTCAGCAGACAGTATCACACAGGATAGGATTAGATACACGGCTCAGCAGACAGTATCACACAGGATAGGATTAGATACACACCTCGCCAGACAGTATCACACAGGCTAAGATTAAGTATATGGCTCAGAGACAGTATCACACAGGACAGGATTAGATACACAGGTCAGCAAACAGTATCACACAGGATAGGGTTAGACATATGGCTCAGCAGTTAGATATACGGCTCATCAGACAGTATCACACAGGGTAGGACTAGATATATGGCTAAGCAGACAGTATCACACAAGGCTGGATTAGATACACAGCTCATCAGACAGTATCACAAAGGATAGGATTAGATACACAGTTCAGCAGACAGTATCACACAGGATAGGATTAGATACACGGCTCAGCAGACAGTATCACACAGGATAGGATTAGATACACCGTTAAGAAGACAGTATCACACAGGAGAGGGTTAGATACACAGCTCAGCAGACAGTATCACACAGGATAGGATTAGATATATGGCTCAGCAGACAGTATCACACAGGATAGGATTAGATACACAGGTCAGCAAACAGTATCACACAGGATAGGGTTAGACATATGGCTCAGCAGTTAGATATACGGCTCAGAAGACGGTATCACACATGATAGGATTAGATACACAGTTAAGAAGACAGTATCACACAGGATAGGATTAGATACACAGCTCAGCAGACAGTATCACACAGGATAGGATTAGATACACGGCTCAGCAGACAGTATCACACAGGATAGGATTAGATACACAGCTCAGCAGACAGTATTATGCAGGAGAGGATTACATACACAGCTCACCAAAAAGTATCACACAGGATAGGATTAGATACAGCAGGCAGTATCACATAGTATAGGATTAGATACAGAGTTTAACAGACAGTATCACACAGGTTAGGATTAGATACACGGCTCAGCAGACAGTATCACACAGGATACGATTAGATACACGGCTCAGCAGACAGTATCACAGAGGATAGGATTAGATACACGGCTCAGCAGACAGTATCACACAGGATAGGATTAGATACACGGCTCAGCAGACAGTATCACAGAGGATAGGATTAGATACACGGCTCAGCAGACAGTTTCACACAGGTGAGGATTAGATACACAGCTCAGCAGACAGTATCACACAGGATAGGATTAGATACATAGCTCAGCAAACTGTATCACACAGGATAGGATTAGATACACGGCTCAGCAGACAGTATCACACAGGATAGGATTAGATACACGGCTCAGCAGACAGTATCACAGAGGATAGGATTAGATACACGGCTCAGAAGACAGTGTCACACAGGATAGGATTAGATACACGGCTCAGCAGACAGTATCACACAGGATAGGATTAGATACACGGCTCAGCAGACAGTATCACACAAGTCTGGATTAGATACACAGCTCGTCAGACAGTATCACACAGGGTAGGATTAGATACAGCAGGCAGTATCACACAGGATAGGATTAGATACACAGTTAAGAAGAGAGTATCACACAGGATAGAATTAGATACACAGCTCAGCAGACAGTATCACACAGGATAGGATTAGATACACGGCTCAGCAGGCAGTATCACACAGGATAGGATTATATATACGGCTCAGCAGACAGTATCACACACGGTAGGATTAGATACACAGCTCAGCAGATGTTATCACACAGGGTAGGATTAGATACACGGCTCAGCAGACAGTATCACACAGAGAAGGATTAGATACACGGCTCAGCAGACAGTATCACACAGAGAAGGATTAGATACATGGCTCAGTAGACAGTATCACACAGGATAGGATTAAGTACACAGCTCAGCAGACAGTATCACACAGGATTAGATACACAGCTCAGCAGACAGTATCACACAGGATAGGATTAGATGCTCGGCTCAGCAGACAGTATCACACAGGATAGGATTAGATACACGGCTCAGCAGACAGTATCACACAGGATAGGATTGGATACACAGCTCAGCAGACACTATCACACAGGATAGGATTAGATACACAGCTCAGCAGACAGTATCACACAGGATAGGATTAGATACACGGCTCAGCAGACAGTATTACACAGGGTAGGATTAGATACACAGCTCAGCAGGCAGTATCACATAGAGTAGGATTAGATACACGGCTCAGCAGACAGTATCACACAGGATAGGATTAGATACATAGCTCAGCAGACAGTATCACACAGGATAGGATTAGATACACGGCTCAGCAGACAGTATCACACAGGCTAAGATTAAATATATGGCTCATAGACAGTATCACACAGGATAGGATTAGATACACAGGTCAGCAAACAGTATCACACAGGATAGGATTAGATACACAGCTCAGCAGACAGTATCACACAGGGTAGGATTAGATACAGCAGGCAGTATCACACAGGATAGGATTAGATACACAGCTTAACAGACAGCATCACACAGGTTAGGATTAGATACACGGCTCAGCAGACAGTATCACACAGGATAGGATTAGATACACGGCTCAGCAGACTGTATCACACATGATAGGATTAGATACACAGCTCAGCAGACAGTATCACAGAGGATAGGATTAGATACACGGCTCAGCAGACAGTGTCACATAGAAGATGATTAGATACATGGCTTAGCAGACTGTATCACACAGGATAGGATTAGATACACGGCTCAGCAGACAGTATCACACAGGATAGGATTAGATACAGAGCTTAGCAGATAGTATCACACAGGACAGGATTAGATACACAGCTCAGCAGACTGTATCACACATGATAGGATTAGATACACAGCTCAGCAGACAGTATCACACAGGATAGGATTAGATACACGGCTCAGCAGACTGTATCACACAGGATAGGATTAGATACACAGCTCAGCAGATGGTATCACTCAGGGTAGGATAAGATAGACAGGTCAGCATACAGTATCACATATGACAGCATTACCCCTACTAGGGTCATCTTGTGTCCCTCCAGAATGCTTGAAAAAGGCTTCACTTAACCCCTTAGTGGCCAAGCCTGTTTGCTCCTTAATGACCGGGTCAAATTTTGGGTATCTGCCATATGTCACTTTAACATTGAAGAACTCTGTAAAGGTTTTGCTTATCCAAGTGTTTCTGACATTGTTTTTTCGCCACATGTTATACTTCATTTAGGTCATAAAAATAGACTGATAGAATTTGTGTATATTTATTAAAAGCTCCAAAATTGGGAAAATTTTGAAAATTTTTTAATTATTTCACATTTTCAATTGCAATATCTCAAATATGTGCAAACATACTGAACACTTTTTTTGATAAGATGTATATTTCCATCTGTTTACTTTATTTTGGGCCCACATTTGAAAAACTTTCCTTTTTTTAACTATTGAGGAGACGTACAAATTTAGCATTGCCAACATTTTGAGGAACACTTTGTTTTCCTGCACCAAGCCAAGATTGCAAAGGCTCATAGGTGCCAGAATGATAGATACCCCCACAAATGACCCAATTGTAAATACTACACCCCTTTATGTATTCACTGAGGGGGGTCAGGAGTATTTTTGACTCCACAGTTTTGTTTAGGAGTTAATGCAATTTAGAGGATAAAAAATAAAATTTCCTATTTTTGCAAATATGTCATTTTAAAGACAGGACTTTTTTCTATAATACACATGAAAATGAGAATTTACCCCCCGAAATGGATACCCCTGTTCGTCCTGTGTTCAGAAACATACCCATTGTGGCCC
This sequence comes from Eleutherodactylus coqui, assembly GCA_035609135.1. Classification (NCBI taxonomy): domain Eukaryota; kingdom Metazoa; phylum Chordata; class Amphibia; order Anura; family Eleutherodactylidae; genus Eleutherodactylus; species Eleutherodactylus coqui. The sequence continues at coordinate 218,770,517 of CM069410.1, read as the reverse complement.
CAGTCTTATGTCCGTATGCAAACCAGAAGGAGCAGCCGGTGGCTTTCAGAACAGACATTTAGCTTGAAGGCATTTCAGGCCCTATTGCTCACTTGTAGAGTCCTTGAGCGACCAAAATCATAGAGAACCCCCACAAATGACCCCATTTTGAAAACTAGACCCCTTAACAAATTCATCTAGGGTCTACTATGTATTTTGATCCCACGGTTTTTGAGTGATTCTAAGCAAAGCAGAAATAAATAATTACCTTTTTTTTTTTTTAGGTAATTGTGTCATTTGAAACACAAGTTTTTTGTATAGCACGCCTATGAATGAAGGCGTTCACCCCAAAATGGATCTTCCTGTTTGTCCTAGGTTCAGAAACATACCCATTGTGCCCCTAATCTACTTATAGGACACATGGCTAGGCCTATAATGGAGGGAACACCCGTTGGATTTCAGGGCACAACTGAATAAATTCCAAGTCCCATTGCTTATTTGTGTAGAAAAAAATTGACTCCCCAACAATAATCCCGCACCCTCCTTCTTGGCGTTCCCTAAATCTTGGATAAAACTAATAATGTAAACTGCGTGGTATGTCCAAAGACAGGGGAAATTAGGGGTGCTGGTTGGGATGGGCACATGGGGCAATAAAACCGGATATTCCTCCTCCTCCTGTGTTTTTTCGGGGAATACTTTCTGACCTCAATAGCAGGGATTGGGTGTAAAAAGTGGCGCTCTGCGAGGCTTCGTAAGCTTGCTGAGGTGCGGCGGTCTCACACAGAAGGCGCTCAACAAGCTGCTCCTGGAACTGCAAGAAGGTGAGCGTTCCTGGGACTAACAAGATTTTAAATTTCCCAGGCCCTTTCCCGACTCCTGCGCATGTGTCCGGCATTTTTCCAGCGGGGGCATGCGCAGCAGTCAGGGAAGGTCCGTGGAGGATGATTGCTTCGGGGTTCAAATGCGGAGGCCGCAAATGCGTCGCTGATGGGAGATGAAACTTCAAATTTTTTAAAACTTTTACATGATCGCCATTATCCATTGGCCCTGTGACATCTCCAGGTTCTCTGCTAACTTAGGTAGCCAGAAGCAGGGAGATTTTAATTTTCTGGAGCAATTTTTGACTTTTGCGCATGTATCTTTGACAGCCAGGTGCGAGGAAATTTTAAATTTGCTGGGCTCCTCAAGCTTCTGTGCATGCGTGTCACATTGGTGCATGCGCAGAGGCCTGCGGCAGGTCCCGGTTGCTGTAGGACATCACAGAGGACCATTGGATAACGGCGATCAAGGGCCCAGGGACTGCTCAACATGGTCCCCGCTACCATCTCCTGCCCCTGGCTACCTTCAGCAGCCAAGAGCCAGATGATCTATAATTTGCTGGGGCTCCCAGCCTTCTGCGCATGCGGCTAACATAATGACGCCAAGTGCACATGCACAGAAGGCCGGCGTCAGGTCCTGGAGGACCAGATCACCGCGAGACAGTAAGGAGGACTGGGGTGAGTAATCTCAGCTGCCCTGATGGATCAGATCCATCAGGGCAGCTGAATCTTTAACTTTTTAAATACTTTTTTGTACTTTAATGTGATCAGTGCACTTTAATGTGATCTATTGGATAGCGCCGATCGCATTGCCGGGGGGAGGGGGTGGTCTCCAGGCGGCCCACCATAGCAGCTCCATGTTGTCGGCTACCTCCTGGCACTGACAGCATGGAGCTTTCACGTCCAGAGCTCACGGGACTTTAATCCCCCCAGGAAGCATGTTTTTACGTCCTCAGGAATTAAAGCGCACTTAGCTAGGACATTATGGGCTGGTCACTAAGAGGTTAAGAGACGAAACCCGTTGTAACTCTCCAGGTCCTCTATCTGGAGGCCCATCTTTTTATAATTCAAATAAACTCTCAGCATCCTCAGTGGAGATGGAATTGTCTTTGTTAGAGTGGACACCCACTTGCGTTTTTCTTGCCCGTTTTTTTCACGCGATATTGCTGCGTTTTTTTAACATGATTGTCAAATGTTAAAAACACATCGCACAAAAATCGCAAAGCACAAACTTGGAATGCATTTTTAACATTAGAAAGTCCCATTGACAATCGCGTAAAAAAACCCGCAGCAAAATCGTGTAAAAAAAACGCACAAGAAAAACGCAAGTAGGTGTCCAACCTCACAAGGCTATCCAGGATTCCTAGGGGGGAGTTTGCACCCAGTATCCGGCTGGGTGTTCTCCCCTCTCCTGAGTGAGTATCCTCTAATCATCTGGACTTGTATTGTTTGAGCGCATTTGGTTGTCTTCTAACTGCTTAGCTCGCCCACCTTATGATGGGGGTTTATTTACTTCCATATATGGGGTTCTCCACTGATGTGGATCACAAGAGGATTGGGGAAGATCCTCTCAGGAATTAGATTGTGTTTTTTATACCTTCTACCCCAAGGCGCTGTCATCACCATCTATTTCACTCTGGTGCAACCGATAGGCCAATAACATTCCCCCAGCACTGCCTGCCACATGACAGTCGCTGACAGAGTCGGGGGGTACACAGCCTTTGTTACTACTTGTATAAATTCTTAAGCAGTGAGCTTCCCCTAGTGGTGACAGCAGACAGACATAATTTTATTATATAACTCTATGGCTGTGTGAAGAAAAGAAGATCACTCAGAATCACCAATTTTCAAGCACATGGAATACAATTGGTGCATCAGTTTGTTAAATATCGGTCATATTATCTTGGCATGGCTATGGATCACATGATCGCTCATGATTTAATTGGGTTCTGAATAATATTATTGTACTTTCAGGGTAAATATGCAGACTCCAGTAGCCTCTCCCAGCGCTAACCACTATTCAGTGAGCCACAAAATTACTCATTGACTTTTATAAGAGAGTATAGTGAGCATGCTCACTGTGTGTATGGGGGAGGGAGGAGGAGCTGAAGTGTTTAATTTGTCATTTACATCAGTGATAATCATATCCCATATTTGAAAATATTCACTGGATGGAGCTTTAGAACATTTCCACTGGAATGAAAAGTCTTTCATGTATTGCTGACGCATATTCTTTCATTTAACAGCGCACCATGTGGTCAGGAGTGGTATTACAAGTTCAAATAATCAATAATTTTAAGGCAAAACATTGCTGTTATTTGAAGAATTATTATGATTCAGCAAAGTGTCACAAAATGTTGCAAAACATTACAGGTCATTATTCTAAGAATGGTTTGCATCATGCTATCATTGATAGGGACATTCACATCCTCTTTCTCAAAATAGAAAAACCTCAATGTCTACATATGAAGAACAGAAAGTAATCAGCGCCTCAATGGCAGGTAACTAAACTGAGACACACTTGGGTAAACACATTTTTGAAAATGCAGGAGTCCTTATATCTAATCCAGAATATAGGGAACCAGTGACATGACATCCAAGACTGGAGTTAGGTGGACTGTACTCCAATACTGCCATAGCCCTTCATGGAGGGGAAAATTGGAGGCTGACGGCAGTGGAATCGTTGTAGGGTACCTAAGAAGAATCAGAGGCAGTATGCGACGAGGCATCGAATAAAGAATCTGTCAGAGAACTCAAGTAGTTCTTTCCAAAAATGGTGGAGGGTCAATTATTGTGATTGTTAAGAGGAATTGTGGAACCTCAGTAGGTTGTACATTTGGGACAAGTCCTCCAGGAGAGTTCACTTCAATAGATCTGCTTCTTCGGGTACTGACAAAGGCAGTCCGCCCCCCGGCAATGCGATTGGCGCTATCCGATAGCGCCGATCGCAATAAAGTGGAAAAAAGTTTTTAAAAAGTTAGATATTCAGCTGCCCTGATGGATCGGATCCGTCAGGGCAGCTGAGATTACTCACCCACCTAGTTGGAGGTGTCCCGCGGTGCAGTGGTCACGCGCATCCGCAGAAGGTCGGGAACCTCGGCAAATTAAAAATCTACTGGCTCCCGGCTCCTGAAGGTAGCCGGGAACCAGGAGAAGTCCCCGGATAGCGTAGAACGAGACAAGGTTAAAAAAGGAAAAAAAAGTGCCACCACCTCTCATGGATCCGATCCATGAGGGGAGGTGAAAATACTCACTTTGGGTCCTCTGCGATGTCCTGGTCTTCCGGGACCCAAAGTCCCCTTCTGCGCATGCGCACCTGATGTCAATCATCGGGTGCGTGCACAAAGGGGCTCGAGCCTCTGGAAATTCTAAATCCCTCTGCTCCTGGCTACCATGTGTAGCCAGGAGCAGAGGGAGGTCATCGGGGACGTGATCACTATTATCCAATGGATAACAGTAATCATTTAAAATTAAAAAAAAAGGTGTAAAAAAAGTAAAAAAAAAAGTTTTAAAAAGTAAAAAAAAAGTTAAAAAAGCTTACGTTTCATCTCCCCCTACGGATCATATCCGTGAGGGAGGATGAAATGACGTACCTAAGGCCCCCAGATTTATCCGCGGACTTTACCCCAGCTTCTGCGTACGCACCCGTCGCCTGCTCTTGGCTACAAAACTTAGTCGAGAGCCTGGAGATTTTATGGGGGGCCGCGGTGAGCGGTTCCTGGTCACACGTTCACCGTTATCCAATGGATAATAGCGATCGCGTAAAAGTAAAAGAAAAGTGAAGCTTCATCTCCCCCCTAACCGATGCGATCGGTGAGATGAGATGAAACTTTTTACCGGAGGGCTCCGTATTTGAACCCTGACGCTATCCTCCTCCGTGAACTTTCCAGGATTCTGCACATGCGACTGCCGGCAAAACACCGGACACATGCTCAGGAGTTGGGGAGCCCAGGAAACTTAAAATCTCCTTACTCCCAGCAACGCGAGCCTGGAGCAGTGACCTCATTGAGCAGTCGCTGGTCATGTGATATAAAGGTAGCGATCTACCTTAGGCCGGTCTTACATGACCGGATAGGAATTACAGATTCCGCATGCATCTGATCCGCGGTAATATGCAGATCAATCGCATTGGATTACACAATTCCGCTTACATTAGTGGGTTGGAATTACGTAATCCACTCGCAGAAAAGAGTACCCACGTCATCGCTAAGCGGCGGTGCAGGAAATACAAACAAAAAAAAGTTGTACTGCGTATGACCGCCTGTGTGAGTAGGCAGTTATGCGCAGTAAATTACGCGGCCGTACGCAGCGCCACGGCCGGGCTCACAGCGGGGATCCGCTATGGGCCTCCGCAAGCGGATTCCACCTACGGCTGCGTGAGCCCGGTATTATTCAGACCGCTACCTGTAATACGTAATTTACAAGAAGCCCCTGGAACGCTCGCCTTCCTGCAGTTCCAGGAGCAGCTTGTTGAGCGCCTTCGGTGTGAGACCGCCGCACCTCAGCAAGATTACGGAGACTCACGAAACGCCACTTTTTACACCCCATCCCTGCTACTGAGGTAAAAAAATACCCCCCAAAAAGAATGAGAAGATGGGGGATACCCAGTTTTATTGCCCCATGTACCATCCCAAGCAGCCTCCATAATTACCCCTGTCTTCGGAAATACCACACAGTTCACATTATTACTTTTATCTGAGATTTAGGGAATGCAGAAAAGGGTGCGGAGAGGGGGAGGAATTTTTTAAGGTGTCAATTTCTTTCCTGCACAAGTGGGCAATGGGGCCTGGAATTTATTCAGTTGTGTCCTGCAATCCAACAAGTGTTCCCTTCATTATAGGCCTAGCCATGGGTCCTGTAAGTAGATTAGGGCCACAACGGGAATGTTGTGCCTTAATTTTTGCCTCAATTTTTCAGCGTTTTTTAAAATGTTTTTTGCAGTGCAGGATAAAAAGCGTGTTCAATTTATTGTACGTGTCTTTATGTACATGCCGATACCAAGTATGTGCCTTTTAAATTTTTTTTAATGCTAAAATGAGGTAAAGCATGAAAAAGGTTTTTTTAACATTTTTTTTGTACAATTTTATTTTTTTGTACGTTATTTTGAATTTTTTTTTTTTACACCATTTGTGTCCCTCTGAAGGACTTACACCATACCAGCTCTGATCGGTAATATAAGGCTTTGCAGGACTTCTCTTTTGCAATGCCTTATCGCTTATTACAGCGATCACAGGCACTGGCAATACAAGACGCTGGTATTTGGCATCCTGTTGCTATGGCAACCAGCCGGGTTCTCTGCGATAACATTGTGAGAGCCGGCTGAAGTCACAGAGGGAGCGCGCTCCCAGGGACATCTCTCTGCTCGCAGCTACACATGGGAGACGGGAACCAGAGAGTCTTTGAATTTCCCGGGCCGCGCGCGTCTCCTGTGCGCGCGCCCGACGTATGACGTTGGGTGCACATGTGCAGAAGGCACCAACGAGACCCGGGAGCCTAGGACACTGCGGAACATCACGGAGAAGGCAGGTGAGTACTTTCAGATTTGATCCATCAGGGCAGCTGAATCTTTAACTTTTTTACTTTTTCATTGACTTTTATATGATCATTCGGTAAATGCCGGCCATCATGTGCCTGGGGGAGGGGTCCCGTGGCGCAGAATGGCAGCTCCGGGTTGCTAGCTACCTCCCGGAGCCGGCAGCATGGAGCTGTCACGTCCTCATATTGCCTTGATCCCTGCAGGAAACATGTTTTTACATCCTCAGGGATTAAGGCCCAGCAAGCTAGGACATAAAAAGGCAATGGGCTGGTCACTAAGGGGTTCAAACTATTAATGGGGGCACTTTGCTGGCAGTATTAATGAAAGTACTATATTGGCATTATTAATGTAGGCACTATGATGGCAGTGCTTATGGGGGCCTTTATGAGACTATTAATGGGGGCACTATGATGCTTCTGTCAATTATTGCACTTTTCTGGCATTTTTAATAAGGACACCTTATTAATGAACTATTTATGTGGTAACTATGATGATACCACTTATGATGGGATTGAAAATTTTGTGGGCTCAAGGGTCCACTAATTGTAACCAATCCCACCACAGCCTTGGCCATAAGCTCAAACTCTCAGTTGGGTCCCCTTAAAAAGTAACTTTTATTGATATGTAATAAAATATAATATAGTAGCAATGAATTAACAAGATCAGAGTCTCAATGTAGGGTGAGTGAATGTAATACAATAGACGAAACTGGTCTAAGAGAAACAATATCCTGCCTTGCTGATTATGCACAGATATCAGGGTCACGACTAACACTTGCCACAAAAAAGCTAGGGCTGAGCGATTATTGAAATAATCGGGTCGGGAGTGACCGATTCAATTTTAAGAAATAATTATGAATAGAGACTCCTGATTCCAACTTTCATTAAGTAAAAATTGGGTTGTCTAATTTGGCCACAAACTTTTCCTGGAACAACAGTGAAGATGGTGGTGGCATCACAGCCCAGTGATCGGCACTGCCACCCTGCAGCGGTGAGGTCCCAGGCTCAAATCCCCATCAAGGTCATATTCACACCTGAAACTCCAGCAGCACTAACCCAACACACCTTCCCTTCTGCTCCATGCAGAAAGCCAAAATTTGGCCAATTGCTAAAAATCTGTTAGGGATGATTCGATTTGCTTTAGCAAAACAATACCTGATTTTATCACCTGAGCAACACTAATAATGGCACTAGTAATGATGACTCTTTGTAAGACTGTTAATGGAGGCATTTTGCTGGCACTATAAAGGGGGCACTATGATGACATACGATAAAAAGGAAAATAAAAGGTTTATCAGTTTAATAATCCTGCTATTGTTGCCAAGCCTTTTCACGCACAGATGGGTCAAATTTTATCTTGATTGTGATAGCATAGCACAGAAAGTTATCTTATCTTAACCCATTAAAAAGCTATTATCTTCTTATTTTAAAGGGGATGTGCGAGTGGCATTTTTTCAGTAGGTGCCCTATTCCCCTTGCTATAACATAACTAACCAGCATACACTCACCTCCACTTGTTGTGTCCCGCTCCAATGTTCTGGGTCTCCCCTCTGATGTCACATTTACAGGTAGCCTTAGCCACGTCACAGACTGCTGTAGCCAATGACAGAGTTAAGCTCCTGGTTGCTGAGCTCTGTTATTGGCTGCTGCACCTGCGATGTCTCGTAAACTGGGCGGGACTGCAGCCTATAAACAAACAAAGGAGAGGAGGTCCGAGCAGCGGTTCGGGACACAGCAGGGAGTGTGGTGAGTGTATGCTGATTAGTTTTGTTATAGCATAGGGAATGGTGTTTTTCTGAAAAAAATACAACTCAGACAACCCCTTTAACACAACAAAACCCATTGTAAGGCCGTCTGTCCACGGATATACAGCGGCGGGAGGCACCGCAGGGGAGCGTTATCATGTGGCGATTTTTATACGCGAGCGGAAAATTGCCGCGATTTTCCGCTCGTGTATATCGGTGCTACGCTTTCCATAGTTATTCTTATGGAAAGCGTTCATTTCATTACCCGCGTGTGGATTATCGCCGCAGGTAGCGCAGTGAAATATCGCCTGTGGAATTAAGGCCTTTAGTAATTCAGTGTAAATAAAGCACCCGACTCACCATAATATCACACCAAATTAAGAGTCAAGCTAAAGAGTAACCCATCTGTAATTCCAGTGATTCTCTAACTCTTCAAGGTTCCTTCCGCCGCACTAGTTCCTTGACAGCAGAGACATAGATTCTTACTATATAATTATCAATATGTAGTTGTTTTTGATTTTTTTTAGCCTTATCTGCCAGTTAAAGTGTTTCATCTAGATGAAGACAATGTGGAACATGTTTGGATTAATTAACATATTGTTCTCTTAGACCCCACATTATATATATATATATATATATATATATATATATATATATATATATATATATATATATATATATATATATATATATATATATATATATAGGCTGTTGTGCATAATGATTACTGTGGCCCCCTATATGCCCCAGTCTTGGCTTAAAAGTGTAGAGCATGTTTACCCAGAGTGCCCTGAAGACCCCCTGTCCTGGTGTGCCCCTGCATCTGCCCATGTCTGCCGGTCTGGAGGATACTGACTTTAGTAGGTTCCGTGCAATACAACCTTTGGAGAAGAACTGTGCAGGAAGTGTGGGAGACGGATCCACCACCACAGAAGCTTGCGGGTTACTGTTGTAATGATTGGGCAGTTCTCCAAAAGAACATTAACCCTTAGAATAGGGTAAGTTTTATATATCATAGTTAATTAGAAAGGAGTAGAAAAATATATAAAAAAAACAAACAAACAAAAAGTATCTAAAGATTTAGAATTTTTCTTCTTTCTTTTTGTTTAGCTTCCCACAGATTGATGCGTCTGTAACATACGCCACGGTGAAGCAGAGACTCCAATGAATATACTGTAACTTACTAATCATGTTGGACCGGGAGACGTTGATCGTCAGTGTAGAACGAAAACTGATTTTTCTGAACTAACTTGGCAAAAAAAAAAAATTGTGTTATTTTGAGCAGATAGTTCAACATTTCTTATGAGACCACTTTGTTGCCAGCCCCAGCCTCTGAACGGCACTGGCTGCTGTCCTCTGGTGCCGCAGCTCCCAGCATTGCCGCTGTCCCCTGCCATGTCAGAACTGCGCTTGGGGGAATAAACACGCCCCCAGCCAATCAGAAGCTGGGGGCGTGAATAACTTCTTTGACACCCGTATTATGTCGCCACCCCTTACTTCTGGTGGCAACATAATACACCAGTTCCCACTTTGTTTTGGTCATTCTGGGGGAGGTAATGATTCTCCATGTGAAGAACACCAAGAGTATGTAGTGAGTCTTATAGGCCATGCATTGCTCCCTGGGCAAAAAAAACTATGGAAAGGAGAGATAAAAATTGGTGCTTGACAAACGTGATAAATATGAATATCTAGAGATCAATCCCGGTGTTTTTTTTTTTCTTTTATTGTTTTTTTCTGAAATATCAAGTAAAATTCTTAAAATCCTATTTTAATTTGCAATATTACGAATTTTTTAGAAAACTTTACATCATTAATCTTAGATTAAGACAGCAAAGGCCACAGCACAGATATGAAGGGTGATATATAGACCATGGTAAAGGCATGATGGTCCATATATGGGGCACACTAGAGGTCTAGAGACCCTATTGGTCCTTAAAGGGGTTTGCAGGATTAGAAAAACATGGCTGCTCTCTTCCAGAAACAGTCCTACCCCTCTCCATCGCAGCTTAGCCCTATTCACTTGAATGGAACCGAGTTGCAATACCACACACAACCAATGGACAGGTGCTGTTTTTGTAAGAAAGCAGCCATGTTTTTCTAATTCTGGTCAAGCCCTTTAAGAAGGACAGTACGTGAAAATCAGGGAAACATTAAAGGCATGCGTGGCATCATTTGGCCACGGGAGTGGTACAGTGACCACATATAGACCACAGTAGAGATGCAATGGGACAATCTAGGAATACAGTAAATGCTTGAAGTGCTATATATAGGGGTCTTAGTAAAGGGACAGAGGGTTACATTTCCAATACTGTACAGGCAATGACATTGGGTGTAGGGCAGAAAATACATAGAGGGACATCTATGGGTCACAATAAAAAAATTGATGGCCATGTGGTAGACGTGGAGTTCACACGTGGCTGGACATCAGTCATTATCCATGGTTTGCTCTGTCATCTCAGTGGTGGAAATTGGACAGTCTGAAAGTAAAACCCAAAAATTAGAAATCAGAAATGGAAAAAATCCATTATCTTTAATGGCTGACAAACATCTCCTTTTCATAGAAGGGCCACTAACAATATGCTCATCACACAGTGCCCTGCTGCAGTGATCAGCCGTGAACTGTGGAACAGCAAGTGCTCAATTTCCCTGCAGTGCAGCCACAGGAGAAATTAAGTATTACACAATTCACACTGAAATCGATAGGCTGTCTATATCATGCAAAAATGTTCAGTCCTCCAGAAAGAGACGCTCTTTGTAGCTGTTCTCCACACTGGCTAATACATCCTAACAGGAGTACTCACCTCTACTGTCCAATAGGGTATATGAAAATGGGTTCTCTAAGGTGACCCTTTAAGTAAAAGAGGCATCCTAGTATAAGTACTGACCTCTCGGAATTCTCCATATTGTCTACGAGAAGAATCTTATCTTCAATCTTCTCCATGGGCACTGAAAAAAAACGATAAGATAATGGACAGTATGAGATTCCTACACTAAAACTCTAAACCACCCACACATTTCATTATATAAGTTCTTCATAGGTGAGTCATATAGAGATTTGCGGAGACCCACATACTATAACATGGGGGGCAAAGCTGCATCTAAATACCGTACATACAGCTTTCCATAATGTGATGTCTGTGGGGTAGTCCGTTGAAATCCGCATGTGAATGCTTCTGTAGTTGCCCGAAACACATATCTGCCCCCCCAATAATTGTCATACATGTCATGTCTTCTATGTGGATGCACTGTGCAAAGTGTCTTGTCTCTATGTGTATTGCACAGCTGCAACATGTAAGAGGTTAATGTCTGAAAGTGGCTGGGATATGTCTGGAAAAAGTAACAAGCTTGTCTAGTCATGTGGTATTGAATGATATAAATATGAATCATTGGGAGTTAGGGGTGGTCTTCAGCTGAATCTATCTGCTTCAACGGTTGTGAGAGGATTGTAAGTGCCGGCCACATGGGGTTACCTTCAACCCTCATGTGGTGAAGGGATGGAAGCAGAAGAGAAGTAATCTGAGGTCACCAATTCCAGGAACCGCCTATGAGGAGTGAGAGAGAAGAAAGGAGTCCACTATGCAGTGTTCATGATACACAGTACAAGTGAATGTCAGTGGAGTGTTCCTTTCCCCCATCCTCCTCTGGAGTGTTCCCTTTCCAGGAGCAGAACCTTACAGATAAAGTGAATGAAAGTCCAGTTTCAAACCCTTGTTCTCCTCCCTGACCTTGCCTAACTGTCTTTCCTGCACTGGTTTGTACTACAAGAAGTAAAGTTCCAGTTCCAGTCACTGCCTGTTCCCAGTGATTGAGGTATTTAAGCATAACAGTGTGTGGACTTTATTATTTCTACCACCGGATAATCAATGGTGTAAAGGAACGGTGGCGTCTCGAGTGACAACTTCTACAGTCCACTACACATCCCTATACAGGTAATTGCTGTCCCAGCGTTGCCTGAAAGAGGACTAGTGGTACCTTGGCCGAGGTTGCATGCGTCCCTCCGGGGTGGAGTCTGGTAGAGCCACCATGACAAGTGCCATCTCTACCCCCGCCAGCTCCGCAGCGTGGGCCTTGTGTCTTGGTCGCCGCACTTCCTAGGAGCTATAATCCCCAAACCTACTAATTACAACTATAGTGAAGCATGTAGCAGCATGTTTTTAGGAAAGGCCACACCCTTTATGCTAAGCCACACCCTCTGTATCCAGTAATAATGCCCTTTAGTGACCCGCTCACAGTAGTGACAAAATCTGGGACTGTGCCGACAGGGTAAATAAAGCTTAACCCCTTAGTGATCGCCTTTTTACGACCTAGCTTGCTGGGCTATAATCCCCGTGGACATAAAAACATGCTCCCAGTGGGATTAAAACTCTGCAAGCCGTAAACGTGACAGCTCCATGCCAACATCATGGAGCTGTTATGGGGGGCCGCGGGAAGCCCCCCCCCAGTCAAGCAATCGCCGCTATCCACCGGATAACAGCTATCGCATTAAAGACAATCAGATGTAAAAAAAAGTTAACATTTGAGCTCCCCTTACGGATCCGATCCATAAGGAAAGCTGAGGATACTTACCCCCGTCGTTTGCGATGTCCCGTAGCGTTCACATACTCTAGGACCTGATGCCGGCGTCTGTGCATGCGCACAAGATGTCATTACATCAAACACATGCGCAGAGGCCCGGGAAATATAAAAACTCCCTGCTCTCAGCTAGTATGTGTAGCCGAAAGCATGGAGCTGTCACCGTGAGCCGCTGTATGCGGTTCCCGGTCACATGTAAAAGTTTTTAAAAAGTGTTAAAAAAAAGGAGAAAATGTAATTTTCATCTCCCCTATCGGATCATATTTGTGAGGGGAGATGAAATTACGTACCCAAGAACCCCGGATTTATCCACGGACCTTATGCCAGCTTCTGCACACGTGCCCGTCACCAACATGTCAGACGCATGCGCAAAAGTCACGGATTTCCAGGGTAATTTAAAATGTCCTTTCTCCTGGCTACTAAGCCTGGTGATTTCACAGGGGGACACAGCATGCGGTTCTTTGTCACGTGATCGCCGTTATCCAATAGATAACGGCAATCATGTAAAAGTAAAAAAAAGTTGAAGTTTCACCTCCCCTCGATCTGATCCGGGAGGGGAGGTGAAATTACTTACCCAAGGCCTCCGGCGATGTCCCCAGATGGGATCTTTATCCATGGACCTTTCCACAGCTTTGGCGCATGCACCCATCACCAAAATGGCAGATGCAAGCGCAGAAGTTAGGGAGGGCCCAGAAAAGTTCAATCTACTTGCTCCTGGCTACCAAAGGTAGCCGAAAGTTGGGACCAGTGACCAATGGATAATGGCGATCACGTAAAGTTAAAAGACAGTTGAAGTTTGATGCTCTGTTCGGTTTGTGCCCCATTGTGCATATACACAGAAAATAAAGGCCACAATGGGTATGTTTCTGAACACGAGACAAACAGGGGGATCCATTTTGGGGTAAAAGTCTTCCATTATATGTATGCTGTACAAAAAAAACCTGTTTTTAAAATGACACTATTGCCAAACCAACAAAAATCCTAATTTTTTTCTTCTGTTTTGTTTAGATTTATTCAAAAATTGTGGGGTCAAAATATGCTATACACCCCTAGATGAATTTGTTAAGGCGTCTAGTTTTCAAAATGGGGTAATTTGTGGGCGTTTTCTGTCGTTTTGGCCGCTGCTGGGCTCTACAAGTGGGCAATGGGGCCTAAATCAACTCCAAGCAAAATGTTCTGAAAGCCACTGGCTGCTCCTTTCAGCTTGGGCCCCGTTGTGCATACAGACATATTATTAGGGCCAGAATGAGTATGTTTCTGAACATGGGACAAATAAGGGCATCCATTTTGGGATGTACATCCTCATTATCATGTGCACTATTGTAGCAGAGCAATGTCAGACTGGCCTGCAGAGGGTGCTATATAGGCAAAGGGGTAGCAAGAGAGAGAAAAGGTAAAGGTTAACACCTGATGGGTGTAGCAGGAAGTGGCTACAAAAGAGCCAGTTTATGCCAGAAACAGAGAGCTGCTGGCATAAACAGTTAAAAAAAAACAAAAGTTTTTCAAATGTGCATCCAGAATAAAGTAAAGAGATGGAAATATATATCTCATCAAAAAGTTGTACAGTATGTTTGCACATATTTGAGATTGTAGTTGAAAATGTGAAAAAAAAATAATTTTTCTAATTTTGGTACTTTTAATAATTATACACAAATTCTATCAGAGTATTTGTACCACCTAAGTGAAGTACAACATGTGGCGTAAAAAACTATGTCAGAATCACTTGGATGTGCAAAACCTTTAGAGAGTTATTCTATGTTAAAGTGACACATGTCAGATTGCGCAATAGTGGCGGAGTCAAATTTTGGAAAACAGGCTTGGTCACTAAGGGGTTAAAAATTTTAAAAAATCTTTCCTACAAAACTCCATTTTTATTTTTAAAAAATGCACATATCGCCTTGTTCATAAAGACCGGGACTATAAAAATGTCTGTTTCACCACACGGGGAACGATAAAATTCCAAAACTGTTATTGATCCGCCTCCCAAACGCAAGAAAAAGTGCTGAAAAAGTTGCCTGTAGCCTAAAATGATATCAATGAAAGCCACGACTCGTCTTGCAATAAACAAGACCAAACGCACCTCAGTTGGCGGAAAAGTATAAATATTATGGTTCGTTGAATGTAATGTTTTTTTTAAGGGTTTTTATCGTGCAAAAGTAGCAAAATAATTAAGAACAAATAAATGTGGTTTTGCCATAATCATATTAACCCAATGAATAAAGTTACCATATTATCTATCCAGCGCGGCGCGTGCTAGAGAAAGATCTCTCTCCCCTCCCCCTTAAAAAAAAAAGACAGAATTTCTGCTTTTCTGTCATCTGGATGCCAAGAAACACGATAAAAAATGATCAAAAGTTCATATGTAGCCTAAAATTGTGCCAATGAAGACTACAACTCGTCCATCCGCCATCTGCTGCTGAGTGGTGGTGGTGGCTTGGCCACATGTGACCATGATACTGACGTGCGTCCCGGCCTGACTGGGGGTCTTCATACCAGGAACGTAAAATGCCCGGAGTTTGGGTCAGAAGACCCGCGGTCCGGCCAGGATGCACATCTGTATTACAGAGACTAAAATACAGCAGTGTGTCGCCCTATTGCCACACGAGATTATGGTAGAACTAATGTCTGAACTGTCAGGGAATACTGGAAGTTGTTGTTCCAGAAAATCTCAACAATTGAAGAACCTACAGATTGATAGAACTACAATTCCTGCAAGCCCTGACAGTTGCAGACCAATTGCATGCTGGGAATTGTAGTAGGTTGAACTCCCCTAACAGCATCTCTTCTTCGCTGACATCCCTCTTCACTCCCCTCTATGTGATTCTGGAGGAGCTCCTCTCTTAACTCCACCACAGACTGCCGATGAATCACCTGCAGTGGTCATGTGTAGGGGATGTCACTGCAGCTCCTTCATCCCCTGTACCTAGTAACTGAGGAGGTGGGGTAGAGAATAGGTCATGTCTCCTGCAGTCTGGAACCGTGGAATTGCACCCCAAAACTGAAACTGTCCTGCAGAATCTGGGACGGTTGGGAGGCCTATATTATGACTGGATTGTATGGACTTCTATTATGGACCCTTGTGGAACTTCTCTATGGAAATCGCCCAAAAATATTCTTGTAAGGGGTGGTCCTATCAGCAAAGAGGCCAATATACACAGAAGATCTGGTCTAAATAGTGGGTGGTTTTTTGGAGCTTTATCACTGTATACATTGAGCAGCCATAACATTAAAACCATCGATAAATGAGGTGGTTAACACTGATCTAGTGACAATGGTGCCTGCCAGGGGGTATATTAGGTAACAAGCGGTCACTCAGTTCTTGAAGTTGATGCTAGAAGCAGGAAATATGGGGATGTGTGCGGATCTGAGTGACTCTGACAAGGACCAAACTGTGACATGTAGATGACTGGTCAGAGTGTCCCCAGAACGGACGGTTTTGTGGAGTGTTCCTTGTATGTAGTGGTTAGTAGTTACCAAAAGAGGTCCAAGACAGAGAATGGGTGACGAGGTGAAGCCCAAAGCTCACTGATTTGTATAGGATGATGGCCGCCCGTCTGGTTCGATCCCATAGAAGAGCAACTGTAGGACACATTACTAATAACATTCCTACTGGTCATGATAGAACAGTGTCAGATCACAGAGGACATCTCAGCTTGCCGTGTACGGGGCGGTGTAGACGCAGACCCTCGTGCACCACTGACACTGCCTACAATGGGCACATGATGGTCAGACCTGGACTGTGGAGCAGCAGAAGAAGGTGTCCTTGTCTGAGGTATCATGTTCTACATCATAGGGTTGGCACATTTGACAAAAAAAATACCGGTCAAGGTTAAAGGGGGTTGTGGTTAGGGTCGGGGTTTATCACAAAATCTGCTTACCTCTGTTATTCTAGTAGCTGCAACCAGTAACTTTGTCCCCCTTGGTGGTCTCAATACTAATAGTGCCCCCAGTAGTAACAGAGCCCCCAACAGTAGCCCCAATAGTAATAGTGCCTCCAGTAGTGGCCCCAATATTGACAGTGTCCCTAATAGTGACCTCAGCAGTAACAGAGCCCCCAGTAGTGGCCCCAATAGTAAGAGTGTCCCTAATAGTGATCTCAGTAGTAACAAAGCCCCCATTAGCGGCCCCAATAGTAATAGTGCCCCCAATAGTAAGAGTGTCCCTAATAGGGATCTCAGTAGTAACATAGCTCCCAGTAGCGGCCCCAATAGTAATAGTACCCCCAATAGTGGCCCCAATAGTAAGAGTGTCCCTAATAGTGATCTCAGTAGTAACAAAGCCCCCAGTAGCGGCCGCAATAGTAATAGTGCCCCCAATAGTGGCCCCAATAGTAAGAGTGTCCCTAATAGGGATCTCAGTAGTAACATAGCTCCCAGTAGCAGCCCCAATAGTAATAGTGCCCCCAATAGTGGCCCCAATAGTAATAGTGCCTCCAGTAGTGGCCCCAATATTGACAGTGTCCCTAATAGTGACCTCAGCAGTAACAGAGCCCCCAGTAGTGGCCCCAATAGTAAGAGTGTCCCTAATAGTGATCTCAGTAGTAACAAAGCCCCCAGTAGCGGCCGCAATAGTAATAGTGCCCCCAATAGTGGCCCCAATAGAAAGAGTGTCCCTAATAGGGATCTCAGTAGTAACATAGCTCCCAGTAGCAGCCCCAATAGTAATAGTGCCCCCAAGAGCAAGACCGCGTTTTTGTGTCCTACCCACCCTGAACCTGCGGCCAGATGTGCAGAAACGTAGACACTGGGGTAAATGTCAGGGCTCACAGTGCCTGTTTACAGCAGCGGCTAGACGGGATCTAGACAGGCAGTGACATACGTGATGATGTTTGGTTCTTGCCCGGCCGCAGGTGATCTCAGCTGACATTTATTTTTTGCCGTTAATAAGGACAGTAAAACATAAATACCAGCCTTTGAAATTAATTATCAGACGGACAACCAGTTGACAGCCAGGTCCATCACTAATCTGGGAAAGAGATGACACTAGGATGCACAATGGGAAGAAGACAAGCTGGCGGGGGCAGCGTGATGGGCAATGTTCTGTGGTGCACTTGTGTCCTGGCATCATGTGGATGTGACCACCTACCTAATCATTGTACAGACAAGTACCCCCTGATGGCAATGGGATTCTGTAATGGCAGTGCTCCCAGCCCGAGCTAAACTAAGCGGGAGTAGCAAAAGTTCTAGAAGTTAGCCACACAGTATAGTTCAGGGAAGCAGTCACGCAGCAGCTCAGTGAACAACATATTTATGTTTCCTGCAGATGTGAGACCCACGTCTGAGTGGAGGAAACAAGACCCTGATTCCTGTTATCACTACATGTAAGGATGCAGGCGAACACAAGAGAGCCGGACTTCTGATGTGAGGGTCCCTAAGACCTAAGTTCTTGTATTAAGGCCTCCGGATCAGCCTAGGAACAGGGTATCAGCTACAGAGTGTCCAGCCTCGAACTATAGTTGCAGAGACAGAAACAGCCCAGAGAAGCTCCGGACCATGCTGGCACACGGTGATCTCAGAAATGAGCCGATAGGCCCTACTTCTTCCTGACCGGCACTGCTACTTGCTCCACATTGCCTTATTCCCACATACATCAGACTGAGGACAAGGACTTTGCCTAAAGCCTGAGTACCTTTCACAAAACATACCAGAACGGAAGAGACTTTAATGTTGCACTGTTCCCTGCTACTTGGGGCCTGTTACTATTACATTCAAGTTCTCAAGTCCTCTGGCGTCCTGGATGACTTAGAATCATAGAATCTTAAAATGGTAGAGTTGGAAGGGACCTCCAGGGTCATCTGGTCAAACCCCCTGCTCAGTGCAGGATTCAGTTTCCTGGTTCACTGCATCAATAGCTGACGAATTCACTGGCCCACAGCACCGTCTACTGTCTATCATGATGCAAAGGTGTGACCACCATCACAGGAGGCTTAAATTGGGACACTGTTAATATTCCCCTGCCTCTATCCTGGGAAGAGAGGAGCCCATTGTCCTTTCTGCCAGCACCTAACAGCTACCTGGACTTAACCTGCAACGATAGGGCGACTGGCGTAACTATAGGTGATGCAGGGGATGCCGTTGCACCCAGGCTCAGGAGCCTCAGGGGGCCCAGAAGGCCTCTCTTCTCCAAATAGGGAGCCCAGTACTATGAATAAAGCATTATAGTTGGGGGCCCAGTTACAGGTTTTGCATTGGGGCCCAGAAGCTTCAAGTTACGCCTCTGCATTAAGGGGTTAAGAGAAGTTGGGGGGCCCCCAAGATAAACTTTTGCACCCGGGCACATGAGCCTTTAGCTACGCCCCTGGGAAGGGCTTCTATTCCCTGCAACCTTGGAGGGCCCCGACCCTACCATGGGGAAACCCTCCAATATGGTGCCCTCCCACAACAAGTCTTAATGTTATGGGTGATCTGTGAATTTTAGTGTGTAGTTTACTTGATCTGCCTTTAGAACATGTTCTTTTCCTACTTACCTACTTTCTGTAGTTTTCCTTTTAAAAACTGAAGCATAGCTAACTTGGTCTGATACTTGTACACTACAACAGAGATGAAGAGGACAGCCACCACCGCCGTGACAATCAGCATCGGTTTCAGGTATGAGCCACCCTTACCTATGAAATAAGTCAGGATTATAAGAAATGCTCCTGTCTCCTGATCTGCCTGTAGAATAATGTGAAGAAGACTTACTTGAGATTTTTAAAGTCAGAGTACCGCTTTCTGAAAACAACGCCCTTTTTGAGGTGTACTTTTCGACCCTACATTGGTAAGATCCTTCATGATACGGTTGTACAGACTTTATATGTAGTACTTTCCCTCCTTCCCTGTATTCGTAGGTAGAGGAGTCTTGTTCCAGGTGTTGATTGTTGTGTATCCAGAAGAAATGGGAACCATTACCTTGAGTCAAAGAGCAAGTAAATGTGAAACTGTCTTCAGACACCACATCAATGACCTTCTGGTTGGTGCTGAGGAAGGCGCCACCTATCGGCTCTGTAAGAGGGAAATATGACAAACAAAGAAGGTTACAATAGCGACATTTCTTCAGTGAAATTCACAGTTAAGCCAAGCTTATTGGGATGAGATATTTGACATTGATTTGGCCTTCAAGAGTCTTACCTATGACCGAGACCTCCAGCTTATTACTCTCAATGGATGAAAAGTGGTTGCTGACATTGCAGTGATAAAACCCGGAGTGCTCCTTCTGAATGGATGCAATGAAGAGCACTTTACCATCTTGTCGGACTTCGTATGTTGCACAGCTCTTGTCTATCTCCACTGAATTGTGCCACCATGTAAATGAAAGAGCGGTACCTTGAGGCGTAGAACACGTGAACGTTACATTACTTCCAACCACAATCGCAAGATCCTGTTGGTCAGATCTGAGCTTTGCACCCACCACTCGTTCTGTAAGAAAATACATTTATTTTACTTCTACAGAGTCTAGAAATATGTTTCTCATTTCCCACCCTAGTCTATCTAATCCTGCAATCAACAGAATCCTTGTGTGTAAAGAATAATGTAGACTATGTAGACAACCGGACTGCACAAGCAATGTGCAGAGAGTAGAACCTATTAATTTTAATGTGCTTATTCGCATATCCTTTTCTTGCGTGTGCATTTCTCATGTATGCAAAAATAATAGGACCTGCCTATGGGAGGTGTGCAAATGCATGCGCAATGCAATTTGCACAGATGCACAATATGCTGTGAAAAAAAGAACACACCTGGAACTCATTAGGCTAAATAGCCATTTAAGGCAGGTTTCAGATAGCCGAATGCGCAGCTACGCTCGCTTTTTTTCGACAGCCATTCAAACTCCGCAACATGGTGCAAAAATAGCGAGAAGATAGGTCCTGCCCTAGCGTAGTTAATACTACGTGCGGGAAAGATATGGCAAGTCCTATCTTTTCTTGCCTGTACAATTAAAAACGAAAGAATTGAAATCACTGGTTTCGTTGTGTCCCGTTATACGTCCGTGATTATCACGGCTGAATAACTGGGCTAAATCAAGTTCGTCTGTTTAAGCCCTAAAGCGGAGCATGTTCTGCCGTGCAAATGAACATGCCCTGCGTGTGCAGAAGGTACAGTAAAAAAGCCCCGCACATAGCGCAGATAACCGTCTGAAGGAGCTGCGAAAGTCTGTTTACACCAAAAGATTTTGCCTTTTGGTGAGCAAACAATGTCAGAGTTCGCCTGGGCAGCCTGTTTATACAGGCAGATACATCGTTGGCTCTTTAAATGAGAAATCGTTCAGTTGTTCACGTTCATGTATAAGTGAGAGCGACTGAATGATCGGCATTAAAATCGTATAATAAGTGAACGAACCAATGATGATTTTTATGGCTGCATAAAATGAACGACAAACGAAAACTGAACGATTTAGCATTTAGTGGAACAGGTTGCCACAGGAGTTCTCCATCAATGGAAGTCTTCAAACAGAGGCTGGACAAATATCTGTCTGGGATGATTTAGTAAATCCTGCACTGAGCAGGGGGTTGGACCCGATGACCCTGGAGGTTCTTCCCAACTCTACCATTCTAGGATTCTTTAATGCTCACACATCCGATTTGCATATTCCCTTCACCTGACAGCACAAGATTGGTGGCTGTCCCAAAACGTTTGTCAGCATAGCGGTCAGTATTCTAGGATATCAGCTCTTCTACTCATAAACCACCGATCACACCTGTCTCTGGCTGTCATGGAAGCAGGAGCCCTCCTCCACTGCTAAGCTATGTGAAACCAAGCATGACAAGCCCCTTCTCCGCAACAATACCCCATTCCTCTGGTGTCTGCCAGCTGAAAATGGAAGAAATTAGATAGAAATTAACCCCTAGGTTCTTTGTAAGATGTTTGCTGCTTCAGCCATGTTTCCTAGCTCTTCCACAAACATGCATGCTTGGATTGACCACTGAAGAAACAAGTTTCATCCTTGCAGCTCCGCCCCTTTTGTTAGGCAGTGCTTTTTTTACTACACAATTTGTGCCATCATTAAGCCCCGCCCCGACAATCATCATCAGTGATATCATCAAGGGGAGGGGCCAACTGTATAAAAGCACCTGGGACCTCACTTGGAGAAGTAGATGGTGCAGCTCAAGATATGTAGAAGTGTCAGAGACTTGGCACTCTGAACTCTGAATCCAGCGATCAGAGTTCAAATCCCGGTGGAACATGTATGATCTCTTTGGGAGTTCGCCTTCAATGGAGGTGTTCAAAAAAAGGCTGGACAAATATCTGTCTGAGATGAATTAGTAAATTCTCCACTCAGCAGGGGGTTGGACCCGATGACCCTGAAGGTCCCTTCCAACTCTACCATTCTATGATTCTATCAGCCTCTCTCAACGCAAATCAGGAAAACATGGCCAGGGTTCCCATTCTGCGGTCAAACGACCACCCAAAGTGCTGCCAGCACCAGTTCCTCAGAACGACTCTTCTCACTCATCTACTAGGGTTCCTTCCTCCCTCTCTAGACTCAATTCCAGCAAGACCTAATCCGCTGGAAACTGCAGCTGCTCCCCACTCGGACTCCCTCCTTTCTCAAGTACAAATACTATCACAAAAAGAACTATCTTAGGGCTTTTACCCACTAGCATTTTTTTTTTAACGCTGCGATATCGCTGCGTTTTTTTAATGGAACTTTCCAATGTTAAAAAAATCGCATCGCACAAATATCGCAACAGCACAAACTTGCGATTTTTGTGTGATACGATTTTGATATTAGAAAGTCCCATTGAAAAAAACACAGCGATATCGCAGCGTTTAAAACAAAGGTTGTAAGTAAAAGCCCTAAAACTTCAGCCAATATTACCGCCAAACTGACTAAGGAAATCTAAGAAACTGTATTCCCTAAGGCAGTGGTGGCGAGCCTATGGCACGCGTGCCAGAGGCAGCACCCAGAGCCCTCCGTGCTGGCACGCACTGCCGCTGGCTGCTCACCACGTTAGTGAATATCGGCAGGGGCCACGGCTCCCATGCTGGCATTCACTCAGGAGTGCTGCTAGCTGCTCTGATTCCAGTGCACACAGTATTTTCAGTGTGCAGCCGAGATCTCCCTCCCCTGTCGTTTCCTACTTGGTTCCGCGAGAGCAGGGGGAGGAGGCATCCAGCAGCACACGGACGTCACAGTGTGCACCCGGGATCAGCGCCAGCAGCAGCGCCGAGCAGAAGACGAGGGGATAAGTATATGGATCTTATGGGGGGCCGCTGTGAATGTGTCACTATTACTACTGGGGGCCGCTGTGGGAGGTCAAAATTACTGCTGGAGCCGCTGTGGTCTGTCCCTATTACTACTGGGGCCTGTCTATTTTGAAACAGCCCTGTGCTTTTTAGAACGACGAAGGTAAAAATCATACGTTGTGATAAGCCCTGCCCCCTGACGTGCTGGCACGTTGTGATAAATAAGTGGGTTTTGGGTTGCAGTTTGGACACTTGGTCTCTAAAAGGTTTGCCATCACTGCCCTAACGGAAGGTTGTGTTGCCGTTTCATATATTCCATAACTGGACATTGTATGAAATAGTGCTGATAATAGTAAAGTGCTAGTGATATTGTTCTCCCAGAATTATTTCCTACAGTGCATAGTGTTATCCTTTGGATCTAGCTAGCCGTAGTTAGCGAAAAGTGATAGTAAGTAAAAGGTTGTAACTGTGTAACCATTACTGCTATACTATTATTGTTCATTTCTATTTCTGTGTTTATCAATAAATATTGTACATTTTGGTTACTCCATCTGCTGCATCTAGAGATGAGCGAGCGTACTCGCTAAAGCAAACTACTCGAGCAAGTAGTGCCTTATGCTCATCTCAAAAAATTTGGGTACGGGGAAGAGCGGTGAGTTGCGGAAGTGAGCAGGAGGGAGCGGGGGGGGGGGGGGGGGGGGAGAGTGAGAGAGAGATCTCCTCCCAATATAATAGTGCCCCCTTTGTATTCCCACAATGTACTAATGGCTTCTTAAGCCATAGTGCCATGTTTGCCCTCCTATATGGTAATGGTGCCCTCTTTGTGTTCCAATCAGCTGCGACACATCTATGAGGCTGTTAGGGTGTGCTGCTGGGATCTGTTGTTCTACATAGGCTTCCAGCAGCACAGCCCCACAGGTGGGGGTTGATTGAGCTGGCTGGGCGTGGTTTTCTCCAGCCAGCCAATCAGCAGCAGTCTGCTGCTCATATATACCAGCTCCTGTGCTAGAGGCTGCTGGGCTTTCCGATGTGTGAACAGTGTTATGTTCTTAAGTGTCAGTGCAGGGCACTGGACGTGTGGTGTGAACAGTCTTGTTCAGGGTGCATGGTGTGCTGTGTTGTATGCAAATCCCTGGTGTGTTGGTGTGAGCTGCGTTCAGTCCTGTCCTGCTATGTTTCGTTTGTTATCTAGTGTGAGGTAGGTCCCTAGGTTCCAGTGCGGGGCCGTCCCTGTCGGGACGATCGCCCCATGTGCAGGCAGGATTCATGTGGAAGTTGTCTCGTTAGAATAGGGACCCGCAAGAAAACGAGGACCCTTGAAGTGGGCTCGCGGGCTTAAGTATCTTGGCCAAAATACAAACCAATACCTTGCATCATATCTATTTATATCTGTTTATGCATGCAGGTATGCTTGATTGTGTTTTTTGGCGTGTGTCAGGCAGCATGTTATGTCTGTCCATGAGCTATGTCTGCTGTTTCCGAGTTCCACCGAACTTTTGCCAGTTCATGAGAATGTACGCGTTTCAGGTGGGAGTTAAGTGTGTTGTTTGGGCCCCTCCTCTGTGTGTGTGGCATATCTGTCCATAAGTCCAGATTGCAGTTTCAGAGTTCCTGAGTTTTTGTGTGAACTGTACATAACAGAATGTACACGTGGGAGATGAGCGTTTGTGCCACTCCCCTGTGTGGGTTGTGCCATTGCTCTTTTCCCTCTCCTTATCTGTCATACGTGTATGCCTGGGCTCTGTCCTAGGCTCGTGTAACTTGTTCTCTTTCACTTGGGTATTCGTGTGTGCATTTGCGCAGTATTTCTGGTTCAGAACTAATGTGTCTGGTTTAGACATGTCGCGATGATCTGCCTTTCCTTTTGCAGCAGACCCTGTGGGTTAGGTACCTGTGTCTCCGGGTGCCCCTCTTTAAGGGTGAAGTACCGTTGGGATATGTTGTACTACATAGGTTTCCAGTAGCACAGCTTTACCAGTGGGGTTAATTAAGCTGGCTGGATGTGGATTGCTGCAGCCAGACAATCACCACTGGTCTGCTGCTCATATATACCAGCACCTCTGCTGGAGGTTGCTGGCCTTTCCCGTTTGTTCAGTGTGCTTAGGTGTAAACAGTGTCATGTTCGTGCATGTCTGCGCAGGTTTCCATACATGTCGTGTGAACTGTATCTTGCTAGTGATCTTTCATCATCTAGGATTAGGTAGGTCCCTAAGTTCCAGCGATCATCCCGCATGTAGACATATTTCCTGGAGTTAGTTGTCTCATTAGAGTAAGGACCTGCGAGACAATGAGGACCAGTGAAGTTGGCTTGTGGACTTAGATATCTTGGCCAAAATACAAACCAATACCTCATACATTCTATAGTTATTCCATTTGGCTATGTGCGCAGATATGCAGGTGAGTGTTTTGAGCGCTTGTCAGTCGTTGGTTTATGCCTGTTGGTGAGTATGGAGTCCAGTTCGCAGTTCGGCAGTTCCGTCTGATTCGCCTGTCGGCGACTATGAAGTCTGTTTCGCAGTCCTGTCTGAGTTCGCTTGTTGGCGAGCATGAAGTCCGTTTCGCCACTATGCGGTTCCGTCTGAGTTCGCTAGTTCCCACGGAGCCTGCTGATCCTCTATGGCAGAATTTAGAATTAATTGTATCTGCATTTTTAAGACGTGGATACAATTGACAGTGGCAGTGCAGGAGGCCACACTCTGCTCCCTGTGCTCTCCATCTATGTGACACAGGTGGTGTGATGATGTGATATCGCGTTCGCGCCATCGTTCTGCAGGATCTCAGACAGAAGAGGCCTGGTGGTGGAAAAAGGTGCTGAGGGACTGTGGGGGAGCTAAGTGACTTTATTATTTTAGTATGGGGGGCATTATGTTACTAAAGGGGACATTATGGCTACTAGCGGGACATTATCGCCACTACTACAGGGGGCATTATGGCTATTATTATGGGGGGCATTATGACTTTTTATTGCTAGAGGGGGCATTATGACTACGGGGACAGTATAGCTCCTTATTTACTACAGGGGGGCATTAGGGCAGTCCTAAAGTCACTGTATGAGCTGTAGAGTGATGATGGGTAGTAGCATTTTTGTTTTCGAACTGACAACTTCCATCAGACTTTACCCTTGTTCAGGTTGTATTAGGAAGTAGAAACTATCTGACTTGACTTTACAGTTCATCTCTTTATTAAGATCATCTGTATAAGATAATAGTGCTCGCCACAATATAACGGTGCTCTCTTTGTATCCCAATAACATATTAGCCATACTAATGTCCTTTAAGGTAATAGTGTCCCCTTTGTGCACCCAAAAAGTAATAGTGCCACTTTTGTGGCCCTATAATAGTGCCCTCTTTGTGCCCCTATAAGGTAAAAGTGCACCCAATGTGCCCCACAATGTAATAGAACACCTTTGTGCCCCGGAAGTCCCTTTTCAATGCCGAGTTTTATATGCTCACTTCCTCCATCTGGTAGCATCTTGTGGAGCTACATGAATCATCCTCCTCCTGTTAAAAGCCATCAGAGAGGGAAGAGACAGAGCAAGAAGGAGGATGATACATGTAGCTCCACAAAGTGCTGTAGCATGGAGGCAGAAGATCATCTGGCTCGGCGGACCTAAAGAAGATGACTTCCACCGTAAATCCACTGGTGTTCCCCTACAAGTTGAGGCCCAGCACTCTGTGCAACCGTATGGGTCACATGTAGATCTGATCGTGATTTCCATGAGAAAAATCAGAGTGTCAGCAGGTTCCAGGGAGGCTGTCTGTAGCTTGCCCAGAAGAAGTATGCCGAGAACAGAGTGCAGTGGCTGATGGATGAAATTCCAGGCCCAGATGACCAATTGTAGTAAAGCACCAGTGCACTGGAGGAGAGGGAATCTCCCTCACCCAGTAACCGGTCCATCTGAAATGCAGTCAGTAAGAAACTGTCATGGCCATGTATGTTGAGGATTCTATTCTTATATAGTTGCTCACCTTGAGGCTGAACTGCCTATGCAAGGACTTATAGAGACTGTGTACTGTACCAGGTCCTAAGGCCGTTCGTTATTAGGGACTGTATGTGTTTGCAACATTTCCAACTGTCAGTGCTGCCTTCCCATGAAGTGTTCACGTGTATCATATGTATCATGTATACAATAAAGTTTTAGTAGGCTTCACAAACTTGTCTCACTATGGACGGAGCACAGGGACTCCACATCCAGACGAGGCTTTACAATGAATTACCTTCAACCAGGACGTAGGTGGTTTTGCTGTATTTGATGATTTTTCTATCGAAGTCCGAAATTTCACACATATATTGTCCAGCATTGAACTCCTCAACTGGGAGAGCTTTGAACACTCGGCCTGTGGAAATAGCTTTGCCATTCTTGTAAATGGTGGGCCGCACAGCTGCATTGGATCTGTCTGGATTCATGGAGAAGTCACAGCTTACAGACATTAGATTACCTCGCTGAATTACTGCAGGATTTACCACGAGAACGGGAGTGGAGAAGAGCTCTGAAAAGAAAACCATAGAATTAATATATCACATTTCGGGGCGGAAATATACATCCTGGCTGGGAAGAAGTTCCCGTGAATGGGCGTACTTTTATGTTCTATGGATGGCGCAGGCTCAGAAGCTGAACCTGCGCCATCTACAGTGAGAGCTGTAATTGACAGCTGGTCTCCTGCTGCAACAGCAGGGATCAGTGAGAACAATGATTCCTGCTGTTAACCCCTTTCATGCCACAATCAATGTTGATTACGGCATGTAAAGGTCACTCCTTCTGTGACATCACCGGCACTTTACTAAGTAATCGTGGAGGGCCATGGCAGTTGGATGCTAGATAATGGCGGCTGGGTATGCCATGGCCTGTGATTGCTATGATTAGTGAAAATGCATTGCAGTGTAGAAGTATTGAAACTAGAGATGAGTGAACGTACTTGTTTAGGGCGATTTCGCAATCGAGCACCGCTTTTTTCGAGTAACTGACTACTCGGGCGAAAAGATTCGAGGGGCGCCGGGGGTGAGCGGGGGGGGGGGGGGGGGGGGAAGAGAGAGCGAGCTCCCCCCTGTTCCCCACTGCTACCCCCCTCTCCACCATGCCGCCACCGCCCCCCGAATCTTTTCGCCCGAGTAGTCAGTTACTCGAAAAAAGCGGTGCTCGATTGCAAAATCGCCCTAAACGAGTACGTTCGCTCATCTCTAATTGAAATGTATTATCAGACTGATCAGAGCTCCATAGGTTCAAGTGCCCAACAGGGGACATAAAAAATGTAAAGAAAAAGAAAATGTTAAAAAATAGTAAGGAAAAAAATCTCCTGCACACTTTTCCTCTTTGTTTAAAAATAATACCTCCCCACGCACACGCAACAACCCATACAATAAGTTGAACATACTTTTTATTCTACGTGACAAACACTGTAAAGATAAAAGCTAAAAAAAACTGCCAAAATGCTTTTTTTTTGTTCATGTCGCCTCCCAAAAAATATAATAAAAGTAATAAAAAAAAAACCACATGTACCCAAAATGGTACCAATAAAAACTACAACTCGTCGTGCAAAAAACAAGTCTTTACAGAGCTCCTTCCATGGGAAAATTACAAAATTATGGGACTTTGAATGCAGAGACGCAAAATAAAAAATATTTTACAAAAAAAGGGATTTCTGTTGTGAAAAATTGGAAAAGCCTAAAAAATATATATAATTACAGTATTGCTGTAATAGTACCGACCAGCAGAAAACATATATATAATGTAATTTATGCTGCATGATTAACACTAGAAAAAAATGGCAGAATTGATGTGCTTTTTCTTTCTGACCTCCTAAAAAAAGTTATACAATGCATTATACGTACACAAGAAATGGCACTAACAAAAGTTAAAGCTCGTCATGCTAAAAACCAACCCTCATGTGACCATGTAAACAGAAAAATAAAAAAGTAACGGCTTTTAAAACGTGAACATGAAAATCCCGAAAAAATTGTTGCTTCCTTATGGCCAATATAGGCCGCGTCACTAAGAGGTTAATAGGTTTTAAGTAAATGTCTCCCAACTAAATCCTAGCACGTGTGTGCCAACTGTGACAGATCGTGTGGAAGGCTCTGTCGGGCTCCTGGAAGAGTTAGCAAGTCTCCTTGAGGCTGCATCAAACTACCTTATCTGCTGTATTACTTCCTCTGTGCAGCGGCTGCATGTGCATCTAGATGTATCCACCTACCAGTTCTATCTCCTCCCCTCCAGCGCTCAGGGGGAGCAGACAGGGAGCGGCAATTCATCTAGATGTCCATGAATGTTGCCACATGGAAGGCAGAGGAAGTAGATAAAGCAAGTAGTGCAGTCAAAGAGGGACTTATCAAGCACAACAAAGTAGGCATTATTAGCTAATGGGGGAACAAAGTAGGCACTATTTACCTTACAAGGGCACAAAGTGGATGCTATTATGTTGTGCGGTGTAAAGGGGGCATTATTTAAATATGGGAGGACTATTAAAGGGGTTGTCCCGAGGCAGCAAGTGGGTCTATACACTTCTGCATGGCCATAATAATGCACTTTGTAATGTACATTGTGCATTAATTATGAGCCATACAGAAGTTATAAAAAGTTTTATACTTACCTGCTCCGTTGCTGGCGTCCTCGTCTCCATGGTGCCGACTAATTTTCGCCCTCCGATGGCCAAATTAGCCGCGCTTGCGCAGTCCGGGTCTTCTCCTCTTCTCTATGGGGCTCCGTGTAGCTCCGTGTAGCTCCGCCCCGTCACATGCCGATTCCAGCCAATCAGGAGGCTGGAATCGGCAATGGACCGCACAGAAGCCCTGCGGTCCATGAAGACAGAGGATCCCGGCGGCCATCTTCAGCAGGTGAGTATGAAGACGCCGGACCGCCGGGATTCAGGTAAGCGCTGTGGGGGTTGTTTTTTTAACCCCTGCATCGGGGTTGTCTCGCGCCGAACGGGGGGGGGGGTTTAAAAAAAAAAAACAAAACCCGTTTTGGCGCGGGACAACCCCTTTAACTAATAGAAGCACAAAGTAGGCACTAGTACCTTACAGGGGGCATAAAGTAGGCATTACTACCTTACAGGGGGCACAAAGTAGGCATTACTACCTTGTAGGGGATACTATAACTGTGGGGCACTAATGGGGAATTATTACTTTGTGGGGGCACAATGGATGAATTGTTACTGTGTAGGAGCACTAAGGTATAAACAGGGTATTATTACTGTAAAGGGGTACTGAGAAAGACAGAGGTAGCAGCAGGATAAAGAGCATCCAGTCCAGGTACCCCCTTGCTCATGGGGGTGTGGACTGTTAATACTGTTCTACTCGCTTCAATTTCTATGCTAACAGTTTTTAACCCTTCCCGCATTAGGATATAATTATACATTCTGGCTGGATAAGAGTTCCCTCTGTCAAACCCCTAGCTTCCGGTGGTGTCAAGATACAATAATGCCAACTTACATCTGATGGATGGCACAGGCTCAGGATGGCACTGACACCGATACTCGCTGATCGTGTTGATAGCGGCATATAACGTGCTCACTGAGGGATGGTGCTCCCTCTGTGATGTCATTGGCCTATGTAATCGTGCCACGCCAATGGGTTGCCATGGCAACCGGGTGCCAGATAATGGCGTCTGGGTCTGCCATGGAACATAATTACTATGAAAAGCGATAATATATAATACATTGCAGTAGAGAAGCATCGCAGGCTGAGGTCTCCTACAGAGACATAATTCTAAATAAAGAAGAAAAAAAAAGTAAATAAAAGCATTAAAAAAAAAATTTTAAATTTAAAAACCCACATGTTTGGTATTGTTGCATCCCTAAAGATCTGTACAATGAATTGAAAATGTTTCTTATCCTGTATGGCAAACACTATTAAAAAAAAAAGTAAAATACAGAAATAAAATGTCATTTTATCTCCCCAAAAAACGCAATAGAAGTGATTAAAAAAGCCACATGTACCCCAAAGAGGTAGCAATAAAAACTACAGCTCATCACACAAAAAAATAAGCATCACAGACGGGAATGCAGGAGAAGTTGGAGCTCGATAAAGATAAATCTTGGAATGAATTAGCCTAAAAGGTGATCTAATTGGATGCAGGCCCCAATATCACGGTCTAAAGGGGGGTTTACGAAGTGCATGAACCCCAGCAAACTGCCTGCCCCCCTCTTATTACCTTGCACTGTGATCCCGAGCTCTTGGCTGCTCCTTACTATGTTGTTAATTGAGCATTTAACGTAACACGTATAATTGCCGGAATCCTTCATCGTGGCTATTTTAATTGCATATGTATGAAGTTCACTAAAATCCTGTATTTTCTGTCCGTCCTTGTAGAAAGCAAATTCTATCTTTGTGATTCCACGGAGAGGATTCAAGGCTGGATTGAGAGCGGCACCACAGGAGAGGGTGATGGGATCCCCTTCGATCACTGGAGTCGTTTTAACTTTCAGGACCAGATATGTGAAGATTTCTAGGAAAGAAATGTAAAAACATCGGTGGGAATTGTATGAAGGAGAATGGAAGGATCTGTCGTAGTGTCATACACAGCAGGGGGCGACAAAGAGCAGAACAGCAAGCTCCTCCCATTTTAAAGTGAAGATGGAATATATCCTCTGTCTTGAGGCATGATGGGAGTGACACTTAGAAAGAAGGGACTAATCAGCATCTGGTTTATAAGTCATCGACACCATGTGACCAAGAAATGATTGCCAACCCGGTCATGGAAAAATCAACTGCAGATGGAACTGCCCTTTAAATAAATAGAAAATGCACTAAATACAAATGAGAGCAGCAATCTGATTGGATGTGGGCTTTGTGTTCATCAACAACAGTAGTATGGGTCAAACGAGACAAATGTCCAGAAGACTCCACCACAAGTGGACATTGTTAAACCTGTTCCCTGGCATTTTGTCCTGAACTCACCATATGGCCCTACTATATGCTTCATATATAAACTATAACTCTGAGACTCTTGCAGAAGAGTTGGCAAGTCTTCTGGTCAGGGAAGGGACAGGGGCATAGAGACCAGAGTCATTGCCCGAAAGCTTTAAAGGGATACTGTCACCAGCATTATAAACTGGCCCCAATAGCGCTCCTTGGCATGTTACACACAAACTACACATATGTTTATTATATATAGAATATGCAAATTGTCCCGCCTCAAGTCACAGAGGCGGGCCCCGAGTCACGCTGTCTGGCCTTTCAGCAAGCCCCTCCAGCATTCTGGCACCTTCTCTTGCCCCTTATCTCAGTGCAAGCATTGGTTCAATCCCAGGCTTGCGCTATGTGGTGGTCTGAAATCGGGATGTCCACACCTCAACTTCAGTGATGCATAGCGATGCGACTTGTTCGTGCCTTGTTCCCAGAGAATCAGTTGTGTAGTGTTGATTATTTCAGGCTAATCGTGAAGAGAAGAAATGTGTATTTTATAAGATAACTGTCAGGACAGTGTCCGGGATATGGGGGTCCCTGAGATATCCCGCAACCCCTGTCCCTGCCTACTTGCCCCCCTGGGCTAACCCCCAGGGCGACAACTGGGCGCGCGGTCCCTACCCTCACTAGGGAAGCGGGACACGGGAAGACAAACAGACACTGAGACAAAACAACGGTAGAATGGTCAGACAATCCGGGTTGGCAACAAGAGGGTACGCAGTACGGAGGGGTCAGGCAAAAACGTAGTCAAGTCCAAAAGCAGGTGTCAGGAAAGCCGGGGTCACAAAGAGTAGTCAGGATAAACGCGGGTGCAGCTGGAGAACCAAACTAACACTGGCAAGGGCTGAAAGGAAAACACACATATTTAAATGCTGTCAGCGCTCCCGCCCCAGAAGCTGATTGGGGCGGGGAGCCTGACAGCAGCAGGGCTAATCAGGGAGGTGCTGGGGGCACGCCCCCAGTCTTGCTGCACAGACAGTTACTAGGGAAGCCAGCCTGGTAGTCAAGTGACTAGAAGCACCAGCTGCCTCCCTAGCAACCCGGCGGCGACCAGTCTTACAGCGGCCCGGGGAGATCACAAGAACCGGGGCTCCCCTATGCCGCACTCCTGTAACCCGGGTGGCAGGACCGGTGGTGTGGGCACGGCGGCCCCGAGAGTTGCAGGTTCTGACAGTACCCCCCCTTCTACGGGGGGACACCGGACCCCCATGGCCAGGTGCGGGCTTAAGCGGGAAAGCCCTGTGGAATGACTGGACTAGGCGTGGCGCATGAACGTCCCTGGCAGGGACCCACGTCCTATCCTCAGGGCCAAATCCTCTCCAGTGGACCAGGTACTGCAGCACACCTCTAACCCGTCGGGCATCAACAAGCCTTTCTACTTCATACTCCAGTTCCACCTGTACCAGAGAAGGAGGGGGCGGGTTCTGGGTGGGTAGAACTGGAGTCACATACTTCTTAAGCAAGCTTTTGTGAAAAACCTTGTGGACCTTCCAGGAGTCAGGAAGTGCCAACTTATATGACACCGGGTTGATAACCTGAGAAACAGTAAATGGGCCAATGAACCGAGGAGCAAGTTTCAGGGAGGGAACCTTAAGTCTCAGATTTTTGGATGACAATAAAACTTGCTCCCGACCACAAAAGGTGCAGAGATAGTACATCTTTTATTTGAGTATTTACGCAGTTTCTCTTGGGAAACCTGAAGGTTCTTACGAACCTGGGCCCAAACTGTGCACAGTTCCTCAGAGGATATGTCAGCGGCCGGATTGTTCGAGACAAAAGGAGTAGAAAGCGAGAACCGGGGATGGAACCCATAGTTACAAAAAAAAGGTGACAATTGGGTCGACGAGTTAACGTGGTTGTTAATAGCAAATTCGGCGAGAGGTAAGTAGTTGGCCCACTGATACTGGTTATCAGAGACAAAAAGTCGCAGGTACTGGATAAGTTCTTGATTCATCCGTTCCGTTTGTCCGTTACTCTCGGGATGGAAAGCGGAGGAAAAAGACAAATTAACGTTTAGATTTTTACAGAAAGCTCGCCAGAAGCGAGCGACGAACTGAACCCCTCTATCTGACACAATATCCTCGGGGATCCCATGTAACCGAACAATCTCCTTGATGAACATTTCAGACAGAAGTTTGGCGTTAGGCAACTTGCAAAGTGGAACAAAATGTGACATTTTAGAGAAACGGTCAACTATTACCCAAATGACCGTATTCCCCAGCGAGGATGGCAGATCAGTAATAAAATCCATGGACAAATGGGACCATGGCCTGGACGGAATGGGCAAGGGAAGAAGAGGACCCTCAGGACGTCTCCTGAGATTCTTCCCCCTTGCGCAAACCGGGCACGCGGACACAAATAACCGTACATCCTTGGCCATGTGCGGCCACCAATAGAGTCTGGATACTAACTCCAGAGTACCCCTGATGCCGGGGTGTCCAGCTAGGACTGAAGCATGTGTCTCCTCTAACACTTTCAATCTCAGTGACAACGGGACAAATAATTTGCCTTCCGGAAGGGCTTCAGGAGCTGATTGTTGAGCGGCGTGTATGAGAGGTGAAAGGTCGGAGGAGACAGCAGCGAGGACCACCCCAGGGGAGAGAATGCTCTCAGGCTCAGACTCGGAAGGTTCCGGAGAACCAAAACTCCTAGACAGGGCATCAGCCTTGACATTCTTAGAACCGGGTCTATAGGTAACAACAAAATTGAACCGAGAGAAAAACAAGGCCCAGCGGGCTTGCCGAGCATTTAACCTCTTAGCGGAATCTAAATAGGTGAGGTTTTTATGGTCTGTGAGTACCGTGATCTGGTGATGGGCTCCTTCCAAAAAATGCCTCCACTCTTCGAAAGCCCACTTAATAGCCAGCAATTCCCGGTTGCCTATATCGTAGTTCCGTTCAGTGGAAGAGAACTTTCTAGAAAAATAGGCACACGGTCTAAGGTTAGTGAGTGTGGAGGGACCTTGGGACAGTACCGCTCCCACACCAAACTCAGAGGCATCTACCTCCACCACAAAAGGGCAGGACAGATCCGGTTGTACTAGGACGGGCGCAGAAGAGAACGCCGCCTTTAGGGTATCGAAGGCCCTCAGAGCCTTAGAAGACCAGGTACTCACATCTGCTCCCTTTCTGGTGAGGTCCGTTAGAGGTTTAGCCACCACGGAGAAGTCTTTAATGAACTTGCGATAGTAGTTGGCGAAGCCGAGGAAGCGTTGAAGGGCTTTCAATGAACCTGGCTGGGCCCACTCCGTGATGGCTTTCACCTTCTCAGGATCCATCTGGAAGTTGCATGGCGTGATGATATACCCTAAGAATGATATCTTTTGTACCCCGAAAACACATTTCTCGAGTTTAGCAAACAGCTTGTTATGTCTGAGTCGAGCTAGCACAGTCTGAACATGGGTATGGTGACTCGGCAAGTCGGAGGAAAAAATCAGAATGTCGTCTAGATATACAACAACGAACACCCCCATGATATCCTGAAACACTGAATTCATGTACCCCTGAAAAATGGCGGGGGCGTTACACAATCCAAAAGGCATAACTAGGTATTCAAAATGACCGAGGGGCGTATTGAAGGCGGTTTTCCACTCATCCCCCTCCCGAATGCGGATGAGGTTGTATGCTCCCCTGAGATCAAGTTTAGAAAACCATTGGGCACCAGCGACCTGGTTGAGGAGGTCAGGAATGAGTGGAAGAGCATACTGGTTTCTGACTGTGATTTTATTTAGCTCTCTATAGTCAATACAGGGCCGGAGACCCCCATCCTTTTTTTCAACGAAGAAAAACCCGGCACCCACCGGGGATTCTGAGGGCCGGATGTGCCCCTTGGCCAAGCTGTCCTGGATATAGTCCCTCATGGATTCTCTCTCTGGAACCGTAACATTATAAATGCGGCCCTTAGGAAGTTTGGCCCCAGGAATCAAGTCGATTTTACAGTCCCATTCCCTATGAGGGGGCAGAGCTTCAGATAATTGCTTGGAGAACACGTCAGAAAACTCGGAGAGGTAATCTGGTAGGGGACTCCCCTCGCAGGTGGAGATTCCCACCTTCACTGGACAAAGGTGGTTGGCACAGCGGGGACCCCACTCTACCAGTTCCAACGTGTCCCAATTTACTACCGGGTTGTGCTCCCGGAGCCAGGGGAGGCCTAGGACGACGTCCACAGACAAATCTCTCATCACCAGAAAAGTGCAGGTTTCAACGTGTAGGGCTCCTATAGTAAACCTTACTTCAGGGGTAACCAGATTAACAACCCCTGCTTGCAATGGAGTGGAGTCCACTCCTGAAACAAAAATCGGAGTCTCTAAACGTAACAAAACCCCGGACAGTTGAGCAACGAAATTAAAGTTAACGAAATTAGCAGCAGCCCCAGAATCAACGAAGGCTTGCCCAGTACGGTGGAAAGCATGAAATTCTAGGGTGCAGGGCAATAACATTTTGGACAACACAGGGAGTACTTTGGCTCCTAGACAGTCCTCCCGGCAACTGCCTAGGAGCGGAAGTTTTTCCTGCCGTGGCTTCTTAGCGCAGGTTGCAATGCGGTGACCCAGCTCCCCACAATAGAAGCAGAGGTTCTTCTTCAGGCGGTATTCCCGTCGTTGCTTGGGGTTCATGGCTCCCAGCTCCATGGCCTCGGTGGTGGGAGGTAAAAAGGTTGGGTCAGTCGAAGAAGTGGGCGTGGGGAGTGGGGTGGTCCGAGCGGCGTGTCTGGCCCTCAAACGTCGGTCGGCCCGAATAGCCAGCGACATGGCTTGCTCCAGGGTTCTAGGCTCCGGGTGGGCCACGAGTAGGTCCTTAAGACCCTCAGACAGACCGGTCAAAAATAGGTCTTTTAGGGCGGCATCATTCCACCCGGATTCTGTACAATGTTGGCGGAATAGAGCGCAGTAGTCCTCCGCCATCTTGCGACCCTGGCGCAGGGCCAGAAGCTTGGAAACTGCGTAGCCGGCCCGGTCGGGTTCGTCATAAATTTGACCCAAGGCGGAAAAAAAGGCGTCAAGGAATAGTCGGGTGGGAGAGCCAGCTGGTAACGAGAAAGCCCAATTTTGGGGCTCTCCCCTCAGGCGGGTAATTACGATTCCCACTTTCTGGTATTCAGTACCAGAGGAGTGGGGGCGGAGATCAAAGTAGAGCTTGCAGCTCTCTCTAAATGCAAAAAACTGACCTCTCTCTCCGGAGAAGCAATCCGGAAGCGTGGCTCGAGGTTCTGACATTGTTCCTGGAGCGGAAGGGGGCTGCATGGGACCTGCAGCTGCCACTTGTTCCTGTAGCTGCAAGCGGGCTGTTAGGTCCTGGGCAAGGGTCGTAAGGACCTGGACCTGGTTCGCTAAAGCCGCCACGGCCTCCATCGAGGGGCTCAAAGTTGCCGGGCGGATGCAAGGGTCTGACCTTCGTTCGGCCAGTGTTACTGTCAGGACAGTGTCCGGGATATGGGGGTCCCTGAGATATCCCGCAACCCCTGTCCCTGCCTACTTGCCCCTCTGGGCTAACCCCCAGGGCGACAACTGGGCGGCGGTCCCTACCCTCACTAGGGAAGCGGGACACGGGAAGACAAACAGACACTGAGACAAAACAACGGTAGAATGGTCAGACAATCCGGGTTGGCAACAAGAGGGTACGCAGTACGGAGGGGTCAGGCAAAAACGTAGTCAAGTCCAAAAGCAGGTGTCAGGAAAGCCGGGGTCACAAAGAGTAGTCAGGATAAACGCGGGTGCAGCTGGAGAACCAAACTAACACTGGCAAGGGCTGAAAGGAAAACACACATATTTAAATGCTGTCAGCGCTCCCGCCCCAGAAGCTGATTGGGGCGGGGAGCCTGACAGCAGCAGGGCTAATCAGGGAGGTGCTGGGGGCACGCCCCCAGTCTTGCTGCACAGACAGTTACTAGGGAAGCCAGCCTGGTAGTCAAGTGACTAGAAGCACCAGCTGCCTCCCTAGCAACCCGGCGGCGACCAGTCTTACAGCGGCCCGGGGAGATCACAAGAACCGGGGCTCCCCTATGCCGCACTCCTGTAACCCGGGTGGCAGGACCGGTGGTGTGGGCACGGCGGCCCCGAGAGTTGCAGGTTCTGACAATAACTAGCTGATATACCCGGCTTCGCCAGAGTCAATTTGGTAGTGGTGTTTATCTGGCGTTTACACGGAAAACTATACAGAGATTCCTCTCAGTGTATAGGCAGATAGGAGAGAGATTTATCTCAGACTGTATGTGAAAATGCCATTACACAGAATGTCCACCTCACACACACTGCTCATAACACACAGATCAGATAGATTCCTCACAGTGTATAGGCAGATAGGAGAGAGATTTATCTCAGACTGTATGTGAAAATGCCATTACACAGAATGTCCACCTCACACACACTGCTCATAACACACAGATCAGATAGATTCCTCACAGTGTATAGGCAGATAGGAGAGAGATTTATCTCAGACTGTATGTAAAAAAATGTCACCCCACAGAATGTCCACCTCACACACACTGCTCATACCACACAGCTCAGATAGATTCTGCTCAGTGTATAGGCAGATAGAAGAGAGATTTATCTCAGACTGTATGTGAAAATGTCACCCCACAGAATGTCCACCTCTCACACGCTGCTCATAACACACAGATCAGATAGATTCCTCTCAGTGTATAGGCAGATAGGAGAGAGATTTATCTCAGACTGTATGTGAAAATGTCACCCCACAGAATGTGCCACCTCACACACTCTCCTCATTTTTACCCTGAAAGGTAACGCCCCTTTTAATTCAAATTTCCTACCCAGACTGAAGGTTGCAGCCCCTTGTTATTCTTAAAGATATACTCCATCCCAGCAGTCCATGTTGACTTCCTTTTGTACTTTACAGCCTTTCAATACATACGACAGTCAGTTTTATTCCTGTCAGTATATACTCATATTTCTAAATGCGTTTTATTTTGCTGAGAAGATAACTGTCTCATATAATGCGGGGTACAGATATGTTATTAGTTACATAACATAGGAATGGTCATGCCAAATTTCAAGTTTGTGCAGTACAGATGTGTGTTATTAGTTACATTACATAGGGGGTTACTTTTATGCATAGGATTAAATAATCAAGTTGCAACCCTTTAAATTTCCAATATTTAGTACGCAAAGAATGGTCATGGCAAATTTCACTTTTGTGCGGCAAAAATTTGTGTAATTATTTGTTGCATCAGGTAGTGAGAGAATTAGATTACGTACGTAAAATTTGGACGCTAATTGTTTTGCACTTAGAATTGAATAACCGAGTTAGGACCCATTAGCTTTTCCTATTTATGACATAATAGCTGATATATCCGGCTTCACCCGAGTTAATTTGGTAACGGTGTTTATCTGGTATTCACACGGAAAATCTTATGAAGTCGTGGTTACTTTAGAGATACCGAGGAAAAAAATATGTTCACCATTTTGCATGGTTCTTTGAGTTACCCAGAAAACACCACGTGGAGGTAACCATGCGACGTTTCCTTTATACAAAATGACATCAGGGAGTGAGAGAATTAGATTCTGTACGTAAAATTTGGATGCTAATTCTTTTGCGCTTAGAATTGAATAATCGAGTTGGGACCCATTAACTTTTCCTATTTATGACATAATCAATGCTCGTGCCAAATTTCATGTTTCTATAACATCGGGAAGTGAGAGAATTAGATTACGTACCTAAAATTTAGACGCTAGTTCTTTTGCACTAAAATGGAATAATCGAGTTTGGACCCATTAGCTTTTTCTATTTATGACAATCAATGCTCGTGCCAAATTTCAAGTTTTTATGACATCAGGAAGTGAGAGAATTAGATTCTGTACATAAAATTTGGACGCTAATTCTTTTGTGCTTTGAATTGAATAATTGAGTTGGGACCCATTAACTTTTCCTATTTATGACATAATCAATGCTTGTGCCAAATTTCATGTTTCTACGACATCGGGAAATTGGAGAATTAGATTCCGTACGTAAAATTTGGATGCTAGTTCTTTTGCACTAGAATTGAATAATCGAGTTGGGCCCCCTTTACTTTTCCTATTTTGGACATAATTTATGCTTGTGCCATATTTCATGTTTCTACGACATCGGGGAGTGAGAGAATTAGTGGCGAGTCAGTCAGTAAGTCAGTAAGTGAGTGAGGGTTTTCGTCTTTATATATAAAGATGTTTAAAAATATCACATGTGCCTCATTAAGGTCGGTTTCACACCACCGTATTTGAATTGCGGATTCCACAATTACTGTCCGCACGGATGATTCACGATAAAACGAGGGCATAGAAAAGCATGTAGTTTCAAATTTTCCTTCAAAACCGCAGGTACAAATTGCGTATTCCGTGAGCGGAAGAAAAGTCACAGCATTCACTACTTCACCATGGATTCCGTGCCACCGGCCGATATGCTGCAATATAAATTGCGTATGGGCTACGGTTACCAGTGTCATCGCTAAGCGACGGCACAGGATATTACAAAAAAAAAACACGTATACATTACGGTCAGACGCGATACAGTTACTTGCCATTCGCAGTGCCACCGGCCGCGCTCCCAGCTGGAATCCACTGTGGGCCTCCCGCATGCAGAATCCGACCCAGTCATGTGAGCCCGCCTAAGGCAGTTTTCTGGTGTATGCTCTATGACTTCCTCTTCGTCACTGAAGTCAAGGTGAAGAGACCTCAACTTCAGTGCGCCTATCCATTTCCGGGAGTGTCGGAGAGCAGCACAGAGCAAGCATGGGAGTCGACTGGTACTCGTGCCGATGTAAGCAGCAGGGGGATGCACCAAAACGCTGGAAGGGCATGCTGAAAGGCTGGACGGCATGACTCAGTCATTGCCAGTGGGTGTGACTGTACAGGAGGCATAAGCAGCTGGCATCCTAGTACGGGATCTTTAGAGCATAGTGCCACAATATTAAAACAGGCAGCTATCTAAATTGCAAGGGCAGCAGCTTTTACCTGACTTGCCAATAGAGGCCGTGGGCACTAAAAGTATTGTGGGCAGCAGGAACCCTAAATACGGCTCTGCCTCTTACCACGGTAAATCCCCAACACAGATATCCAAGCAAGGAATCACTGTTTAGTTTAAAGGGCCATTTTTCCCATTCACTATGTATCTATCCCCCAGTATATATAAGTGAGCTGGTGTTACCTTGGCTAGTTATTTAATTCTGTCTGCATCTCCCAGCCTCTTTTTCCCCAGATGGTCATGTGATGTCAGTTCTAACCAGCTCAGGTCTACTTGGGGTTATGTGTTCAGTTTCTAGTCAGATTCTCTAGTCAAATTCTCAGCCTAGGTGATGTTGTTGCATCTAACCTACCATAGAAACTGACTATAGTGGGACATAGACACTCCTGTCACAGTTACTGATGATGATCACCAGGTTCAAGGTATAATACAGGAGATCACAGCTCATCCCCCTGACTGTATACTTATGGGCTGTAACTTATATAGGTGAATATAGAAGGTAGTGAGAATTTTAAGTGTCCACCCAGCAAGCACAAATGGTATAACGTCTAGCTAATATATGTGCTGATGCATCATGGGAAAGACTTGAAACTGAAAGTTAAACATCTCACTCTCAAGATGGCACCTGATAAACATCAGAGAGCGGGCTGCACTGCATGGAAGTGACTGCATTACACAGAGGAGACCTCCAGAGTGTACGAGGTGAGGGGGCAGTGATGGAAAAATGTGTTTTCGCCAGAGTGACCCTTTGAGTGCCATTGATTCATTACAAAAACATGAGCTCTTACCTGTGACAGGAAGAAAAAGTTCTGCAGCAAACCCTATGTTAGGATAGAATTCGGTCTGTTTTATGCATTTATATCCTCCAGTCATGTAAACCTGCACCTTTTCCATCAGCACATCAGACTTCTTCCTCTTAGATTGTAGGGCACTGCCATCCTTTACAAACTCAGAGAGTGGCAAATCTAGACCTTGACGACTGTGACAGATGAGGATCAGGTTGTCACCTTCTAATATGAATGGAGGAGCTTGTAGAATGAGATTACCTGAAAGACAAAGAGCCACACCAGTATAGAGCTTAGAGGGTCGGCCCACCTTTTGGCACCGTTTTACATTTTTCTACTGGCAGTCATTGGAAACAGTCAGCTAGTTTTTCACCAGGCTCTCCTGAGAGCTTAGCTGGGAGACTATAATGCAAGAAGGGGCAGAAGTCAGTTTGTCCTACATCAAATGACACTACAATGCCTAGTGTAAAGATGACACTTCCCAGAATGCAAATCTTCAAAGCTTCAATGCAGACACTGAACAAGCAGGAGATGTCTGAAAATTTGAATCACAATTTTTAAAAAAATATTTGGTTGGTCTGAGAACCCTATGTCTTTGAGGCAATGATGGTTTGCAGCCTCTACTGGGGAGAGTTTAGGAGTTACAATACCTGAAGCCAGTGGTAGTATTGTGGTCCACGGCATTACACTATGATCACAGCCTTGACACTGTAGGTGTCAGAGTACATCTCTCAAACCACACAGAACACCCCGGTACATACACGTTACACATAACATCACTTCAGTTACAAACTCTGACTCTATTTAACATGTTACTAACACTGTAGCCATAAACATGTCTTTGCCATTCCCATATAACTCAGTCCCTTATGGGAAGGTACTCCCCAGCCCATGCCAGTCACACCGTCATTGTCCGTGTACTGTGCGCACATTTTGTCTGCGGAAAGCAGCCTCAGATATCTGGCAGCTGTGTCTTTAAACCAGTTTTGATGGTGCCATTGGTGTAGTCTGGAAATCTTGTGCGGGGAAGGAGATTCTCTCTCCTCCAACATGCTGGGGTCCTTCGCCTCGGTGATCTTTCTGGCTGGTCCATGTCTAGCAGTGCTTCTTCGGCCCTTGGTCATCAGGGCCCTTGCAATAGCCTTCTCTTCTTTGGTGATGGTCCTCGGCACAGGGACAGCGCTAACACCACCCTCTGTCGCAGTGGCAGCTGCCATGTCCTTTGGGCTGTGCACCAGCCCCTTTCTCAATGCAATCCAAGGGGCCTTTCCTTCTGCTGCTCTCTTTTAGTGATGCAGCAACAAATGTATTTGTAGTCCTCCTGCAGGACTACTAGTGACCTACAGGACTTTTGGGCTGGGGCTTGGCTTACCCCTAACAATCTCCTAAGAAGGGGACTTCATTGGTGTAGCCTCAAGGGGGCTTCAGGAAGGGGTCCGCATCCCTATGGGGACGGAACCCCTCCCTGAAGCGTCCTGGAGCCTACACCAATATGGTGCTTCCTGCATGCTCTCTACTGCTGGAACCGGCACTTTCATGCTCCTATGATAGCGCTGCCAGCAATGTAAGGAAGGCGTTTCTATGCGCCGTGTCCTTTTTCTATCCTCCTCTCCTGAGCCGCTGCTGTACACGGGGAAGTGTGGAAGCAGCGCTACCCCGTTACATACCAGGCACAGCCCATGGAGAAGACTGGCGCTGTTTATGGTACAGAAGCAGAATTTCCTTTCCGAATGTCATGCACCCCTGCTTAGATATAGGAGGCTTTGAGAACCTTTTGCATGTAAATGACTTACTATTAGAGACATCCAGCCTGAGTGGTTCACTTATATGAGTATCCGTTGAGCGGCACTGGTAATAGCCGCTGTCACTGACCAGCGCACTCTGAAGGGTGAAGCTCTGTTGACTGATGTTCAGTTGGCCACCATCCTTGTACCAGTAATACGCCTGTTCGTCCTTGATTTTAGGATCCACGTTACATGTCAGAGTCATGGCTTCTGTCGTTAATATTTTGCCAAAATTGGGTGTAAATGCCACCACGGCCATACCTGAAGGAGAAGAAAAGCCCAAGATGAGGGAGTTGTGGAGAATGAGCAGCAGGAAATAACATGTGGCTAACACCTCCGCTGGCCATAGACATGAAAGAACTGGTAGCCACCCAATCCTCCAACTGGTGCCACCACAATAATTGAGCTCAGGCCTAATTGATATGTTAATTCTGTAGTTGGTTATTCCTACAGTGACAGCACTTAGCTTGGGGGGACGAAAGGATTAGTTGTGTTGATATCCAGCCTACTAACACATCAGTCATGTTATTCTAATCTTAAAGAACCCATTTAAATGGATTGTCCAGACACAATTTAAAAATTGCCCAATATGCCTTTAAACGGTGGCCACTAAAGGGCTTTAAACCTGCACACACATCGTTTTAAGGCGGTGGCTTGGCTGACTACTGACAGCCAGGCTCCTACTGTAACTGCCAGGAACAGAGAAACCTCAGATCCTGCCAGTTTAACTCTTTACAGATCTAAATCAATAGCAACTGCAGCATGTAGGCAGATGACAGGATCCTTCTGTCACCCGTCAGCACCGCATAGTGCAGTCGCAAGGTACCAATGGGTTCCCAAAGCAAACATAAGCCTGACAAAGGCCTCCATGTCTGCCATCTAACTCAACATATTAGGCCCCTCTTCTGGCATTCTAATAGGCTGCTATCATAGGCTTAGTAGAATGCAGTATATAAGAATACAGTGTACTATTCAAGTGAT
This sequence comes from Eleutherodactylus coqui, assembly GCA_035609135.1. Taxonomy (NCBI): domain Eukaryota; kingdom Metazoa; phylum Chordata; class Amphibia; order Anura; family Eleutherodactylidae; genus Eleutherodactylus; species Eleutherodactylus coqui. Next base: position 218,726,297 of record CM069410.1, on the reverse strand, counting down.
CAAGTGATTGCAACTTTAGGTTGCCTTGAGGGACTAAAAATTTGTGTCAAAAAAGTTCAATAAAGTTTAATTTAAAAAAAAATACAGTTTAAAAATAATACACATTTTTGACAACAAAAACCCCTTTTAAATTGATAAAATACCAAAAACGTTTTTTAAAAAGCAGCAGATGATAGGTATTACTGTGTTCGTAACGACCCAACAATGAAAATATTGTGTTATTTATCTCGCTTGGTGAACGCCATAAAAGTCACTCTAAAAAGTAAAGCCAGAGTTGCTCGTTTTGTTTGCCTTCCAAAAAACGCAATAAAAAGCAACCCAAAAGTAACATGCACCTGGTTCCAGTAAAAACTGCAAGTCTTCCCATAAAAAATAAGACAATTTAGGGCTCCGCTGTCAGAAAAATAAAATCATTATGGGTCTTAGAATGCGACAATGCAGAGTCAATTGCTTTTCTTTAAAAATGTGTTTTTTCTGCTAAAATACTACATCTGTGCTTTTGCTTTTTCTGCTGTACTACATCTGTGTTTCCCCAGTGTCCTACACTGGTCTCTGTATTTCATGGTCCCTGCTGACATGGACATATGATAGCTGCAGTCAATCACTGACCACAGTGGTGACCTTCTACAGTCCCTGATCGGCTACTGTGGTCACATGGCCGTGCCAACAAGGACTAGGACGGCCAGTGATTGGCTGAAGCAGTCACCTGTCTGTGTCAACAAGGATCAGGAAGTACAGAAATCAGTAGAGGATCCCAGGAAGCATCCAATTGAGAGCGTAGGTGTAGTGTCCCAGAACATTATTCTGGACCCCTCCATAATTGTCATACATGTTATGTCTTAGGTGGATGCACTGTGCAAATCTGTCAAGTCTATTTTCTGTATGTGTGTTACACAGCTGCAGCGTCTGAAGGGTTAACTCCCTTCAAATCACTGCCTGTGAGCTCTGCTGCATGTTGAATGTATCTATTTCTCTGTGTCATGTGACATGGTGTGGATGAATCTATAAGTATGAGTGATTGGATGGAAGAAGAGAGATCCATCTTCCTGGCTGAGGAGCACCCATCTTCCATCTGAGGGTTTGCTACCAGAGAGGCGCATGAGGGCACCATTAGCTCTTATGTCGCTGAAGATGGAGGAGGAAGAAAGACTGCATCTTTAAGAGGGGAGTGAGAATGGGAGTGAGTGAGCCTATGTGTTTTGTTCCCTAAAGTCCCATTACCAGAGAGCCATTGTAAGTAACTACCACTTCTAGTGACTATATGTTTCCTCAAATAAGATCAGTGCAGAAGTCTACCAAACCTCTGAGAATAGTCTTAAGTCTGTTTATAACTCCTATGCGGCCGTCCGAAGTCTGGATCACCGTATAGTGGTACACCTTTAACTGACACCCATGCGTGCTGAAGTCTATGAGAGCGGGATGATAATTACTGCCATTCTGTGGCAATTGACTTTCATGTCAAGTTGTCTGAATATTACTAATTTGCCTGAACTGTAAAGTCTGCCTGCTGAAGTCTGTTGTACCGTGTTTTAAAGTCACTAGTAAAGTTTTACCGGGCCTCAACCGTTCCTGAGGATCCGAGGTACTATACACTTGTCCAGTGTGTGGGAAGACAGCTCGGTAGAGTGCCGGTTTGCAGCAGTCAGAGATGGAGACAAGTATTTAAAGTCCAAGTACAGGCGTGACCTGTGTTTATTTCAGTCCAGCAAATCAAAAACAAATCCAGCCTTAGCTTCAGGCATGAAAACAATAGTCCAGCATTAGGATAACAGACAGACCCTGCCTGTACAGGTCACTTTCTGCAGGTGCGTCACACAGCAGGGCTTTTACCTCCAGCAGGTATCTCAGGCTGTCTGGGCCCAGGAGCCATCCAGTCTCCCTCTGTGTCAGTGCACACTGCTATTTATATACACCTCTTCCTGGCCCAGCCTCAGCACCTGTGCTGATTAACCCTGCACTTACCCCGGAGTGGAGGAAGTGGAATGGATGGCCCCACTACCAACCTGCCATCCATTCCAAAAATCCAGGCCCAAAGACTTTTAAAGAAAAGACCTCCAGTAACTACTTGCTGGAGATTACATTGCACTCCTGGAATGCCTCTAATAGCGGAACATGGACTTCCTCCAGCCCCACTAGGCATAATAATGGAACCTAGGGGCGACGTAGCGACCATCCACTATCACGCCCCTCAGTACCTAACAAGTGTTATTAATTCGCCGTGTATGAATGCCGGTGTGTGGAACGGTGGGGACACGAACTGACAACTACTACCCCCCTCATCCTGAGGTCTATTGGCCCTATCCTTTGCTGCAGTAACTCCTTCTGGGACCAGGAGTTGGTAAGTGCCACCGTGAAAGGTCCATGCACTACACCCTCCCAACTCCAGACGTATGCTTGGATAGAGAGTCACATTTCCCTGCAGCATCCCCCATCACTTGGGTGTTGCAGAGTGGCTAATGTTTGACTTTCCTCACAGGACACGAAATAGGGGTGGGATAGTTCAGGTGAGAATTACTTTTGTCATTATTTTAAAGTGTTCTGAGCATTTTTCTTAATGAAGTGGCTAAGCAATCCCTTTAACGTCCTCCAATCCCTTTAAGTACCCTCAATTTCTTAACCCTTAGTGACGGAGCTTTTTTCCATTTTTGTTTTTCCCAAATTCTAAGTGGAAAGAAATGGAAAAAAACGACATTCCGCCATCTTTCAGTGCATCCCGTCTCCACGGCGCACAAACTGCAACAAAAATGACCTGATAACTTTATGCTATGGGTCAGTACAATTACTACGATACCAAACCTATATAGTTTTTCTTTGCTGTACTACTTGTATGCCATGACACCTGCACGGCACCCCCGATCTCACCGCAGAGGGGCTGTACGGGACCCCCGAACATCGTTCAGGGTATTTAAATGCCGCTGTCAGAATTGACAACGGCATGTAAAGGGTTAATAGACACGAACGGCTGTGCGGCTGATTGCAGCTATTGCCTGCGGGTGTCATCTGTAATAAAAGCTGACACCCGCATTGTATGGAGGGAGATAGCGGCGCTATCTCCCTCCATACATGTCCTGCAATGGCAGGACGTAAAAAGACTATGGGGCCATCACTAAGGGGTTAAAGGACCTCCAATGTCATAAGTAATTTCAAAACACTTGAAGGATACATTTACATGACTGGCTCACCTTGAACATTAATAGATACTGCCTTGCTCATTTTCCTCACAGTACTGAGAGTAGCTTTCACTTCACAAGTATAATTCCCAGAATCCTCCAGCTGGGCGGAGGAAACTTTGTATTTTCTGGAGACACTGAATTCTTGCACAATTTTTCCATTTTTATAATAGGCGAACATCAAAGCCGTGGACTGTCGGAGTAGGCTTATGCTGGTGTGACAGGTTAAGGTCATGTCGGCTCCTTCCACCACCGGATGAAGGTTTAGTCTGATGTCTGGAGAGGTAAAAAGTTCTAAAACAAAATAAAACAATGTATAAAACATATGAATCAACTAATACTGAAGTTTCAATGAACATAATACGGGATTTAATTTGCTAAATTCTAGAAGTCTACTTAGTACTCCTAATGCTCATGGCTGAAGTCAATAGTAAATATCACACAACAGGTGTGGACCCACCCACTGTGTCACTGACTGATTTGACTTGAGCTACTCCTGTTGGGAGCACTAAGGGGTCACCTGGTTTTCATTGTTTAACCCCTTATTGAGGGATCTGGTCTTTGCTACAGTGAACCCCTGGGTCGCTTCCACAGGTACAGTCTCGGTGCAGTGACAACTGACCAAGATGGGCCATAAGCACAGAAGTGTGGTACCAAAGCAACAGGCAAGGACAAAGTCAGTACAACAGGCAGGGATCAGGACCAGTGGAGTTTGTGCAATATGGTAAACAAGTTGAGGGTCAGGGTAGGTAGCAATCAGGCAAATTGTAGTCAAGGATCAGACCGAGGTCAGGACAATCAGAATTCAGGATAGCTGGATGCACAGGAAAGGGTGAGAACCGAGATTCAAACAGGACATGGGAACACCTTTATGGAACCTCAAGAAGCCTATTGCTTAGGCACTCTATAGTGGAGGAGGGTGCCTTAAATAACCTATAAAGCATCTGGATAGACTGGGGACGGGAAAACTGGGTGCATGTGCTAGACCCTTAAGAGGAGGGCTGGGCAAGTATGCATGCCCTACGGGCAGAGCAGACAGCCAGGGCAACAGTGTGGCATGTGCCACACACGGCATTCTGAGGATGCCAACAGCTGTGACCGGTGGAGAGGGTATGTGAGAAGTGATACTGCTAACCACGGCCGGTGTCCGTAGCAGTAAACAAGAAGATGGAAAACATAAGGCAGTCGCTGAAGAGCCAGCGTGACCCTTTCATGCAGCGCGGTGTTAATTAACATGGAATGTGCATAAGGTAGGTATGGAGCGGACTTAGGAGTCGATATCCCAGACTGAGGTATATTATGCGCATCATAAGGCTATATTACTGAAAATAGAAACTCAAACAAAATAGCGTAAACATAAAAATATACACTTAATAGTATTCTTTAAAAGGCAATTAAAGCCACCCACATGCAACAAGCTAACGACGCATATACTAACACCAGCTGACAATGCCACATGCACAAATAAATCGACCAAGGAGTCATGGGGCCAAAACAAGCCAAAATAACTTGCTTTGCTACAGCCTATCATGTGACCCTTATAAACAGAGTCATCGACCTGAGAAGGTCGGCCTCATACTGGAACCTCCCACGGGCCCTTTCAATGCATTAAATGGTACCTCATATGGCTCTGCAATGGGGAAAAAAAGTTAGAGCTCTTGGAAAGTGGGGATGAAAAAATGAAAATGAAAAACTAAAAAAAAACCCAAAACTTTAAATGTAGGTAAATATGGTAGACTTACCCGCTACTGAAATGTACTCCTCGGCAATGTAGACTTTAGATATTAATCCCGTGTTTATAAATCTTGTACATTTATACTTTCCGGTCGCGTTCTTGGAAACAGTTCCGAGGGTTAAGTCTTCTTGAGATCCCAAAAACTTTATCATATTGTCATCCTTGTAAAATGTCGTATTAACCGCCCTACCGCTGCGCCACATTCTACATTTCAGTGTCACGCTGTCCCCTTCATGGATGGAGATCGGAGCTTGCAGGATAAGCCACACTGGAATAAAGATGTAAACCTTAGAGACAATCTCAAAGAAGATAATATTTTAAGTGATGTTTTAGGCCACTCTCACACATGCGCTTTTTACCGCACTTGGAACGCCATGGTAATTGCGGTATAACGCTCCTATTGATTTCAATGGGGCCTCACAGACATGCGCTCGAACAAGACTTTTTTTTAACGATGCGATTTTCGAGCGCTGTCTGCTCTATTTTCCCGCGCTTTTTTAAACGCACCTCATCACCCATCACAATGATGGAGTGCGGTACAAACCACTGTCAGGTGCAGTAACCTGCGACCAAAAGTGGCGGTAAAATTATGCTGTTTTGCCAACCTTGTGCATGAGAATGGCCTTAATCAGAAAACTTTTCCAGATTAGGAGCACAAAAAAGGATTACCTCAACATAATAGAGGGAAACAATGCCAGTAAGCTGCTTCTAAAGCCCTCTTTCGACGGGATGAGCTGTCGGGCAAACAATGCCCCATAGCACATCCCAGTGATACTCACTTTGTGCTGTTACACAGCTGAAGGTGCTGCCGGCATGGAGGCGGGTCGGCCGGGGAGTATTCTCCCCCAGCAGCTTCCATTTACTTTAAACAAATGGTTTACAGAGTTAATCATGCATTATAAATAACATGATACATTTTTCTATGCAGGTCGGTACGATTATATATTTTTTTAGGTTTTTCTACTTTTGGAAATTATTTTTTTTGCATCGGCTCACTCAAAGTCCCATAACACTTTTATTTTCCCATAGACGGAGCTCTGTGAGGGCTTGTTTTTTGCGTGACAAGCTGTAATTGAGATTGGTACCATTTTGGGGTACATGGCTTCTTTGACCACTTTTTTTGTGGTTTTTTTTGGGTGCAGAATGAACCAAAAAAACAATTTTGGCTCAGTAAAGAAAAAAGAAACAATTTATAGCGTTTACTTAAAAGTGTGCTCTATTTTTGCTATCTTGATGTGATATGGGAAGCCGATAGGATTAATGGAGGTATTGCGTGGTTAAAGTAGGATGAGCAATTTCGGCAGAGAATGGCGGTGCAGCAACAAAAATATTGGACTTTGGATGCGTTTGATGTCGGCTTCAAAGGTGCCTAACTGGATGGATATGGTAACTCAAATAGCAACTATGCCATGTCGAATTCCTTCCGCTCAGGCCTTGATGGTTCTAAACAAAGGGGGGTTGCTGGGGCCTTTCAGGAAGGGTGTGTGCTGACTCTTCAATGAGAGTACGTGTAGATGGCCAACATCAGGGGCGTAACTATAGAGGATGCAGGGGATGCGGTTGCACCCGGGCCCAGGAGCCTTAGGGGGCCCATAAGTCCTCTCTTCTCCACATAGGAAGCCCAGTACTATGAATAAAGTGTTATAGTTGGGGGCCCCGTTACAGGTTTTGCATTGGGGCCCAGGAGCTTTAAGTTACACCTCTGGTCAACATCATGTATCTATCGACATGAATGCGCTAGTTGTGGCGGATCCACTCACCCCATCTTTCGTTGCTTCAGATTCCATGGTTAAAGTAGTACCCCAATCATGAAAGGGCATGGTTGTTGTGGGAGGGTTTTGTGACGGACTTAGAATTCCTGAACTTTCATAACTCAAAATATGTAGTCTGTTCAGGATTTACCGGAGGTGGTGAGGGAAAAAATAAAAAAGGAGGTAGTTTTAGGTCGGGTTTTTCCATTTTTTGCCCCTACTTCGAGGCTTTTAGTATATTTGGGTTATGAAAGAAAAATCTGGCATAAAGATATCCATTATTTATATGACTTCCTTTGTGACGGCTAGGCAAGACGGCAAACCTGTGCGATTTTACTACAAACGCTTGCAGACGTTTTCAGTGATTTTGGTGTGCCCTTAGCAGTAGACAAGACTGAAGGGTCTTCTACTATGCTATGTATTCTGGGTATCGAAATTTATTTGCAGAACATGGAGTGTCGTTTTCCCAAGGCAACCCTACAGGACCTGCAAGTTACGGAGGCTTTTGTCTAGACAGGACCTTACGGCTCCTACAGTCATTGCTTCAGCAAACTAAACTTTGCTTGCAAAATCATGCCTACCGGCCTTGTTTTTTGCAGACGTTTAGCACAAGCTATGGTGGGTATTATGCAACCTCAGCATTTCATCAGGTTAACTACAGCACATAGGGATGATCTAAGGATGTGGGACGTGTATTTATCAGAAAACAATGGCAGGACTTTATGGATGGCTGAAGCGCAGTTTAATATAGAGTTACATCTTTTCACGCATGCATCCAGTTCTAATGCACACAGGGCACATAGCCTGGCATGTAGCGCTAGGTGGAATCGACTAGTGATTTATGCTTTTTAGAATTGTTGGGCAGTTGTTCAGCAAACAAGTCGGTTCTGTTCCATTGTGACAATATGCAGTTGTAGGCATGGTCACCAGTCAGTCTGCCAGTTCTCCACCGGTGGTCTTTCTGCTTCGTCAGAATTGGCACCAAAGGCAGGGCACGAACTGACACATTGTCCGGAATATCTATTGAGGTTGTTAGATTGGATAAGGTGTTCCTTAGCACTATTGACTTGGGAGACATATGTCCAAGTGTGGAAATGGTTGTTCAACTGGATGATTCCTGTTTGGTGGAAGGAATTGCATTGACAGGATTTTTTGTCTTGTGACGTAAATAAGTCCTTAGCTACATTGTCCTTTTTTATTTTAGTTGCAAGGAGGACTAGATGTTACTCAACTTTTTATAGTTCATTATATAATATTTGCCCTGATGGTAGGTATTTGGGGCTATACAAAAAGAGGGCTGAGGTTCATTGGCTGGGAGTGCAAGGCCTCAGGAGATGGGGCTCCCCTCATATATTGGTAGTTGATGTGGGGGGGGGGGCAATGCTCTGGGTAATTACCCCATCAAAAATGTAATAAATAATATGAACATTTACACCCAAGCATTTTGATTATTTGGCCGGAAATTAAATGGAGGAATGCGATTTTTTTTCTGGCCATAAATTGGGCCGGAATAAGAGTCAACAAAGCCATGACAAAATTTGGTCATCTTAATGGGGGTCTTGTAGTGTGTCGCAAACTACTGGAGGTATGATGTCCCTACTGAATATAGGAAAGGATGGAGTGTACCTAAGAGATGTGGATCTTGACATTTTTAGCCTTGATCTCTCAGAAGTTTTGCATTTTGGCTTTAGGGCATGGGACAAGTATGCTTGCAGTGGTGGGTCCTTGACAGCAGATGTTTTAGTTATTGGTAACCATATCATATGCTCTGTTCTACTTTGGACTTCATTAAGAGGCGGGAAGCTTGTTTTTGAGTCGGTTATTGCATGTGTTATGTAATTACCCCTTGGCTGGCTCCACTGTGGCTTGTCTGGTTTGCGGCTAGTGGAGGGTAACTTCGTTTCAGCTATATATTGATATATTTATATGAGTTTTGACATGCGGTCAGGACTATGCTTCAGGATTATATCCAGTGTATTGTAATGATATTGTTGTTGATTACGATGTTTTGTTTTCCAGATTATATCATCATCATTCAATGTTTAATTACGCTGTGACCATTCACCTTTCCAACAGAAAATTGACCAGTGTTTTCGTGAGGTTAGTTAGGTGGGTCGTCACGTAGCCCCCTAGATCTGCCTTTTTCCAGACCTAGAGGCTCCAAGCTGTGACTCTTCATATATTAGTAAACTACAACTTCCAACATGCACTGATGACAACATGAAGACTTCTGGAGATTTCGGAACTGAACTGCTAATCTTACCAAAGAAAACATCCAGATGAATAGAGTTACTCTTCTCACCGGATTCGCCCTGGCACTGGTAATGCCCAATATCTTCATCCCCCTGAGTAGAAAGTCTTAGTGTATTTCTGACTGAGTTCAGCTTGACATTGTCTTTATACCAGGAAAATGTTTTGCTCCTCTGGTCATTGCATGTAAAGGTTACTTGATCATATCTCAATACTTTGTCCAAGTTTGGGGAAACGGACAGCATGGGCTTCACAGACTCTACGATAGAAAGAAATATAATAATTTCCTCAGATAGCCATATTTGTTCATGTAAACCTTTTTGACAATTTCCCTCAGTGGATAATGGTTTGGCCCAACTCCTCCTGAACACAGCTATTAAATATGCATGACAACGAATTTGTAGACATCCTAAGAAACCTAATAAATGTGTAGAGACTTCGGAAATCTGCATCAACAACCCTAACCAGATCTGGTGTACTTCCATAAATTGTGGGTCAGGAGGGGTAACATCATTCCTTAGGGACAGCACCTATTTTAATGGCAGCATTCCTTCAAACCAATGCTTGACCCTTTATACAGGTCTGTAGAGCAATGATTGGGAATTAAAAACCAAGCTAGAATCTATACACAGATTGCTGTTTTGGGGTTTTTGCCAATCATTGCTCTACAGACCTGTATAAAGAGTCAAGCATTGATTTAAAGGAATGCTGCCATCCAAAAGGGGGCGCTGCAGAGGTAGTTCAGCAGAGAAGTTTTTGTAGCTTCTCCAGATCTGCGCCTCCCCACAATCCTGTCTCTGAGCTCTGCAGGCAGTTCTTTCCTCCTCCTTGGTTTTGTCTCTGATATGCATTGTGAGCGGTGAGACCTTATCTAGACAGGGGGTTCTTTTATGTCCAATCAGCTAAATTTACCAATGATGGAAGATGTGACGGCATTCCAGGTGCAAAATTTAAAAGTCTTTATTCCTCCAAAAACATAACAGCAGCAACGTTTTGACCAGAAGGTCTTCGTCAAGCATAGAGATACATAAAAGTGTCTCATATATGGTGACTCAAGATAGAATCGGTCATAAAGGCCTGTCCTGAAAATGAATGCAATACATTTACATCATCACTGATCAGTCTTCACCACAGTCTGCAAATCCAACATGGCGCCATCTATATCATTCAGCATCAAGGCAATTTGACTGCACTAACCTTCGTAAAATGCAGTATATGCGCATCAAACCATGGAATTCAGATGTAACTGTAATATTTAAAAATTTGAAGAATATATTTGCATAAGTGAAAGAAAGATGCTATAAGCGCATAATAATCCATCATTCCTAATGTGAAAATATAAAGGTCTGTCATCCCAACCTTAACGAAGGCATCACAAGGGGGACATCACAGCACATCCATACCAGCTCCGATATTACCATGTGAAAAAATGAATAATCCCATTACTATATATCTCCCACTCAGCCGTCTAACAAATCCCATAAAGCGGGAATGATTGACCGCAAACAGGAATGCTCCCATAATAGGTGTAAAATCACTCAAATGGGCATTCGTTCTAATGCAGAATTACCTGAATAAACATTGCGAAAAGACGCATATTCAATACTGACATTGTGCAGAGTTACCTATGTATATAATCCTGAAATCAAGGATGCAAAAGAAATTGAAAAAAATTCCTATATGGATATTCTCAATGTGTGTAATCTATGGTTCCCAACAATAAGTCATCAAACAACTAATAGAAATATTCTGTTGGTTTATCAAAGTTTTCACCCTCGCAGTATTCTGAATTCCTTACATTGGAGTCAACTACTTAGAGTGAGGCGGATTGTTAATGAAGATGTGGTTGACTCTCGTCTCCAACAGATGTGTTCTAAGTTTCTGGAAAGAAGTTACCCTAGGACTTTGAGTTCCAAATATATGAATAGAGTAAAGATACAAGAGATAGGTGATATGCTGGCACCAAGGGAGAGGTCACACAAGAGGGACCTTTGTTTGTATATATACCCCCTTGAGTGGGAGAGTTTCACATATTTTGAGGAAACCTTGGTCCCACCTTACAATGGGCTGCATTAATATAGAGGAATTTGAGGCTTCCTCGATGATGTCATATAGACGGGGTAATAGTTTGAAAGACACACTTGTGAAATCTGTGTGTAGCGTGGTTGGTACACAGAAGAAAACCTTTCTGTACCCTTTGAAGGTGGGTAACTTTCCATGTCTCAATAGTTCTTGTCGGAATAATTTGCAGAGGGGTCACAAATTCACACACCCGTTCATTAGTAGATCTGTTCATATCAAAAGTAGATATACTTGCCCTTCCTCCTATGTGATTACGTGCCCTTGTGGACTGATATATGTGGGTGAAACAATGATGGAAGTCTGGTCTCGAATTGTTAAACATAAGAGTACTATTCACACTAAGGCCGATGATCTACCGCTTCCCAGACATTTTGTAGAAAAAGGACATTTGGTAAACCAACTACATTTCAGGGTCATTGGCCAAATACCAAGCTCTATTAGGGGGTGATCATGGTGGATTGCTTAAGAGAAAGGAATTAAAATGGATTTTACTACTAGAGAAGAGGGGACTTGTTGTTTGTATAGCGCCAACTTATTCCAAAGCACTTTCACGTGGCCACATGTAAAAAAAAAAAAAAGTAAATAATACTCACCTAGCAGCTGGCGTTCGGGTCCCATGCAGGCTTCCATGTCCTCTTTCACGCTGACATAGCAGTTCCTCCTGGTAGTGGGGCTTGAATACCACGCTTCCAGCAAGCGAATGTTCTGATTGGTTAATCGAGCACCACGTCAGCCAATCACAGCCGTTCAATGATGTAATTCAATGGATGGCTGTGATTGGTTAATCGAGCGCCGTCTCTCATTGGCTGAGGCGGCACTCGATTAACCAATCAGAGCATTAGCTTGCTAGAGGCGGGGTATTTAAGCCCCGCTACCAGGAAGAACTGCTCTGTCGGTGTGCCAGAGGACATGGAAGTCTGCAGCAGCACCGCAGCCGAGCGCGAGGGACCCGCTATTAGGTTAGTATTTTTGCAATGTTTATGCATGTAATCCCGCTTTAGTACGATTGCACATTTGGGGGATTTACAAGTATTATAGGAGCGTTCCTATTTGCAGTTGATTATTCCCATGCTAGTACGGACATTTATGGGATTTGTTAGATGGTTCAATGGGTGATATACAGCAGTGGAATTCTCTATCCTCTACAAGTTCATATCGGAGTTGGTATGGATTTGTTGTGATGTCCCCTTTATAATGTCTCTGCTAAGGTGTGGGTTATTGACCTTTATATCTTCGTGTTGGGAACCTTGAATTAACACATATATGTAGCAACACCTATCGTGAACATCCATATGGGGATTTTTCAAACATTTTTTGGATCCTTGATTTTTGGATTATAGATATGGATATCTATACATATTATCCGTCTTGAGTAGGACACTTTTTTCGCAATGTTCCCTTAGATAATCCCGTGTTAATAGGAATGAACATGTGGGTGATTTTACACCTATTATGGGAGCGTTCCATTTGCATTCCATTACTCTTGTGTGGCTCATTCCCACAGCCATATGTGTATGGTGATGAAAATCCCTGCATATCACACGCTCAGGGACATGTGCAGTGGGATTTTTTAATTAATTAATTTAATTCCTCACTCTGTTCAGTGCGGGCATGTGTATGAAAACACCGACAATACGCAATGTATTGTTGTATGGGCAGTGTATAATACGAAACCCATACAATTGTATAAGGCTCTAGCTGCGGACGTACACAGAGAAAGGACTCATGCCCACGACAGTATCTTCACCATGTATCACGCATACGCAATGAATGGAGTCAATTAAAGTCAATGGACTTTCATTCTTCCATGCACACCTCTGCTCTATTTCTTTGCGTACCATGCAGCGTGAGCCCTATACACTTGTATGGGCTGCATATGATATGCTGTCCATAGGCAATATATTGTGTATGGGCAGCGTTTATATACACATCACCACTCTGAAACAGAGCGGGGAATTTAAAAAAACAAAGTATCCCACTGTGCATGTCCGTGAACGTGTGATATGCTGAGAAAATATGGCCGTGGGTATGAGCCCATGTGAGAACATTTATTGGCTTTTTTAGACAGCTGAGTGGGAGATGTATAGTAATGGGATTATTCATTTCCCCATGTTTATATCGGAGCTGGTATGAATGTGCTCTGATGTCCCCGTTATAATGCCTTTATGAAGGCTTGGATGACAGACCTCTATATTTTCACATTAGGAGTGACAGATTAATGTGCGCTTATAGCATGTTTCTTTTGCTTATGTTATTCACATAAGCAAAAGAAACATGCTAATTGTTATATACTACAGTTACATCTGAATGCGGTAGTTTGACCCACATATACTACATTTTACGAACCTTATCTTGCAGGATTTGGTTATTATTAGAGATGAGCGAATATACTCATTTCGAGTAATTACTCGATCGAGCACTGCGATTTTCGAGTTCTACCGTACTCGGGTGAAAAGATTCGGGGGGCAACGGGGAGCAGGGGGAGGCGTGGCGGAGCGGGGGGCAGCAGCGGGGAACAGGGGGGAGCTCTCTCTCTCTCCCTCTCCCCCCACTCCCTGCTGCAACCCCCCATTCACCCACGGCGCCCCCCAAATCTTTTCACCCAAGTACGGAAGTACTCGAAAATCGGGGCGCTCGGGCAAAAAAGGGGCGTGGCCAAGTAGGTTCGCTCATCTCTAGTTATTATGTTCCTGTGGCTGTGCAGTTCCATTGCCTTGATGCTGAATGATATAGATGGTGCCATGTTGGATTTGTACGATGTGGGGAAGGCTGATCAGTGATGATGTAAGTGTATTGCATTCATTTTCGGGACGGGCCTATATGACTTATTCTATCTTGAATCATCATATATGAGACATTTTTATGTAGTATCTTTAACCTCCATACTGTTTGCCTGGTTGCCCTTCCAGAAAATGAACCACTGCGCTAGCTAGGGGCACCAAAGTCCTGGGGCCAGCTGAGTACCTTGATCCTAAGTTGTGGGAAAGTGGTGTGTTATGGGTAAAATTGTGCCACCTGGTTGATTCTTTGGGTTTCATAGGAAACAGGCATTACAAGATTTAAGTGAAAGATGGTCTTGGTCATGTTTGATGCCATGGGTCATGTAGGGTTGACTTACCTTGTATGAGGACCTGCAGCTGTTTACTCATCTTCCTCACACTGTTCATTATCGTTCTTACTTCACACGAATAATCCCCAGAATCCTCCAGTTGAACAGATTGAACCATGTATTTATTAGAGGAACCGAATCCTTGGACGTGCCAGCCATTTCGGTAGAAAGCAAATTGTAATTCCGTGTCTGCTCGTAAAGGATGAAGAGTCGTCACACAAGTCAGTGTCATGTTCATCCTCACTGATATTGGATATAAACTTATTTGTATTTCTGGAGGTGAAAACAAGTCTGCAAGAGATAGTGAAGGGCAACATGTATCACTAAGCATAAGGCCATGCATTGATCATTCTAGAAAGGCCTAAACAAGCCTAACATTGACCTTACTGGAAGATGCTCCATTTTTGAAGAAGAGTCCATAAGACATGGTATAACACAAAGACCCATAAACTGCTCCTCAGCACTTGCTTCTCAGTACCTTTCGGAACAAAAAATATAGCAACATGTGGGCAAATAATATGGCAGGGCGCCACGAGAGGTACTAGGGTCAAGTATGGCAGGTCACTTTTAGGTTGTGCTGCTGGGACCTGTTGTTCTACGAGTTTCCAGGAGCCCAGCTGTGAAGCTGGGCTCCTGAAAACTGGTGGACAATGAGGCTGGCTGGGTGTGGATTTCTCCAGCCAACCAATCCCCACTGGTCTGCTGCACATATATACCAGCCCTCTGGCTAGAGAGTGCTGGTTTCCTCATTTCCCTTGTGTTTGCATCCATGTATGTTTCTTGGTATGGTGTGAGCAGTGACGTTATTCTGTGGGTCTGTGCAGGTGGCTGGACATGGTGTATGAACAGTCCTGTTCTGTGTGGGATGCATTCCTTGGTGTGTACTGTGTCCTGTCTGCATGAATGGTTTATCATCTTTGGGTGAGTTAAGTCTTCAGGTTCCAGCATTGGGTTGTCCCTATTGGGACGACCACCCCCACCCCAAGCAGGCAGGATTCATGAAGAAGATGTCTTGTGAGAGTAGGGACCCGCGAGACAACTAGAACCCTTGAAGCGGGCTTAAGTATCTTGGTTAACACGTGAGTCCCGTTCTCAGTTCCCTTCCTGTTGGTACTTAACGTGTGTATAGTTATTTGCAGAAGATTGCAGGCCCCTGAGCCAGGGTGTCCCATCTGGACATAACAGTCACCTTCAGAGGTATAGCCCAACCTCCTACACCATCTGTACTGCTGTTCGTAGCAGCTAAAGCCTTCCTGTGGGTGTTCTTTAACCCCTTTAGTGGCACACCTGGAAATTTTCGAGGACTAGCTCCACTGCCCATAGTGATCTAGCCCGGAAGATTTTCAGGCTATGTTTCACTATGGGACCATGCAGAACACAATGCCATAAGCTGTGGTATTGTGTTCTGCACACACACTGCCTGCACAGTCCCAGAGAGAACCAGTGCGGGACTTTAAAAAAAGAAGCAGGAAAATAGAACTGATCTGACGGCAACTTCCCGCTTCTTTTCCTAAACTCCTGCACTGCTTTGTTTACAGGTTGCCACGGAGACTATCAGCTTGTCAGAAGCCGGCCGATGGACCTGTGGCAGGGGAAGCTAGTGATCGGCTGTCAGATGACAGCCGGGCACCAGCTCTTACAGCGGAGAATGCACAAAACCTCCGATCTCCGCTGTGTTAACCCTTTACATGCCACAGTCTGTGCGACCGCAGCATGTAAACAGATGTCACCATCGGACCCCAGCAATGTGATCAGGAAGTCCTGATGGGTTTCTGTGGCACTCGAAGACTTGAATATAGCCTCCGGTACTGCCAGCTAAATTAGCCTATGACACTTAGACTCTGTCTGAGGGTCATAGCTTGTCTAATACCCTGCTATGCCTCAGCATAACAGAGTATTAGAAGAATAAAAAAAAAAGTATTATGCAAGTCCCCTAAAGAGAGAAAAATGTAGAGAAAAGTTAAAAAGGTAAAAAAATATTGTAAAAAAATTTAAAAACATAAAAATAAAAACGCCCAAACCCCACCATTACTTTGTAAAAAATTAAAAACAAAATTACACATGTGGTATCCCTGTGTTCGTAGTGACCCAGAGAAGGAAGTTAGTACATTATTTAATCCGCAGGGTACACGGCATGGAAAATCTTTTTTAAACATGGTAAAAATAGCTAATTTAGCCACATACATAAAAAGAAATAGAAAGTAATCAAAAGGCTGCACAGTTTAACAAATGATAGTAATAAAAAGTACCACTCATCCTGCAAAATAAAAACCCTTAGGCCCGCTGCACACGGGCAGAAATTCCGTGGCGGGATTTCTCGCAAAATTTCCGCCTGTGGAAGCTGCCATAGGATTGCGTTAGAAAACGCAATCCTATGCAGATGGCCGCGATTTGTCCGGCATGCGGCATGCTCTGGGCGGCCACCAACACATCAGAGTCGGAGCCACGGAAGCAGGTGAGTGCTGTCCTGGTCCCTGCAGGTGCTCAGGTCGGGTCCCGCTGCGGATCCAGCCGTCTGCAGGCAGCCTTAGGCCTCATGTCCACTAGAAAAATACAATCCGCGCAGAATCTGCTGCAGATTTTTGCAGCAGATTCCGTGCGGATTTGCTTTAAATGGCTTTTTTTTTTTGCATGCGGATATCCGCACTTATAGATAGCTATGTGGCCGCACTAAAAAGGAACATGCTGCGTTTTTTTTTCCCTGTGCGTATAAAATGCAAATCGATTAAAATGCTATCCGCAGGTGCAAAATTCTATTTAATTGACCGCAGATGGCCAATAATTCCCTATGGGCAAAATTGAATGCAGGTTTCACCCGCGGAATCCGCAATTCAATTTTGCTAGTGGACATGAGGCCTTAGGCCTCATGTCCACAGGGAAAATGAGGCCCGCACGGATTTCTGCTGCTGATGCACTATAATTGTCTTTTTTTACATGCGGGAGATCAATTGAGATATGAGCACTATGAGCTCCTGCACGCGTGATCCGTACTAAGGCCTCAGTCCACGGGCAAAAGATTATTTTAAATCCGCAGCGGATCATCCGCATGCGGATCCGCATCCCATAGGATTGCATTGACCACCCGCGGGTAGATAAATACCCGTGGATGCTCAATAAAAGTGATTTAAAAAAAAATGGAGCATGAAAAAATCTGGACCATGCTCCATTTAGGTGCGGGTCTCCCGCGGGGACGGCTCCCGCGGGCTTCTATTGCAGCCTATGGAAGCCGTCCAGATCCGCGGGAGACCAAAATCAGAATATACTTACCTGCTCCGGATCAGCCGTGCACATCCGCCGGGCCGAAGAAAGAAGATCTGGCCGCGATGGAGAGAAGATGAAGCCGCGAAGAAGGGAAGATCCGGAGTGTGCGAGAGGTGAGTAATTGCTATTTTCATCCCTCATGGAGATTCCGTAGCGGGCCTGATTTTCCCCGTGGACATGAGACCTAAAATGGAGCACGTCGCGTTTTTTTTCATGCGCGTGAAATCCGCAAATCACTTAAAATACCATCTGAAGCTATTTAATTACCTGCAGGTGGTCAATGCTTTCCTATGGGATGCGGATTTGCGTTTTTTTTTTACGCACGGATTTGCCAAATATAATTACCCAGTGGACATGAGCCCTTATACAGCTCCGTTGATAAAAAATTAAAATGCTAGGTGTCTTTGAATGCAGCGATAAAATTTTGTATTTTTTTTTTTAAGTGTGAAAAAGTAGCAAAAAAGAAAAAAAACTATTACAAATTGGCATTGGCATAATCGTACTGGCCTGTAGAATTACTTTAACCCCTTAGTGACCAGCCTATAGTGTTTTTACGTCCTGCCCAAGTGGGCTTTATTCCCTGAGGACGTAAAAACATGTGACCTGCAGGGAATAAAGCCACGTCGGCTATGGACGTGACAGCTACATGCTGTCGGTGCCCGCAGGTAACCGACAGCACGGAGCTGTCATCCTGGGCTGTGGGTAGTCCCCCCCAGCAATGCAATTGGTGCTATCCAATGGATAGCGCCGATTGCAATAAAGTGAAAACAAAGTTAAAGATTCAGCTGCCCTGATGGATCGGATCTATCAGGGCACCTGAAATTACTCACCCGCCTTCTCCGAGGTGTTCTGCAGTGAAGGGCTCCTCCGGGACCCGTCGCCGCTCTTCTGCGCATGTGCACCAGATAAATCACGTCACGTGCATGTGCAGAAGGCTGGGAGCCCCGGCAAATTTAAAATCTCCTGGCTCCTGAAGGTAGCCGGGAACCAGGAGATGTTACCGGGGCCCGTGGTGATCGGTCCCCGGGCCCGTGATTGCCGCTATTCAATGGATAGCGGCGATCACGAAAAAGTTTTTAAAAGTTTTAAAAAGTACAAGTTTCACCTCCCCTCATGGATCGGATCCATGAGGGGAGGTGAAAATACTCACCTTGGGTCCTCCGCGATGTCCCGGTGTTCCGAGACCTGAAGTCCCCTTCTGCACATGCGCGCCCGACGTCATTCATCGGGCGCGTGCACAGAGGGGCTCGGGCCCTGAGAAATCCAAATTTCATCTGCTCCTGGCTACCATGTGTAGCCAGGAGCAGAGAGATTTCACCGGGGACATGATTACTGTTATCCAATGGATAACAGTGATCATTTAAAGTAAAAAAAAGTGTAAAAAAGTAAAAAACAAAAAAAGTTAAAAAACGTTTTAAAAAGTAAAAAAAAAGTTTAAAAAGCTTACGTTTCATAAGTACGTACATAAGACCCCTGGATTTATCCGCAGACCTTACCTCAGCTTCTGCGCACACGCCCGTCGCCAAAATGGCGGACGCATGCGCAAAAACTGTGGATTGCCAGGATAATTTAAATTCTCCCTGCTCCTGGCAACAAAACTTAGCCAAGAGCCTGGAGATTTCACGGGGGCCGTGCTGAGCGGTTCCTGATCACATTTTCGCCGTTATCCAATGGATAACGGCGGTCACGTAAAAGTTAAAGAAAAAAAAAATTGAAGTTCCCTCACCGATGCAATCGGTGAAAGGAGATGAAACTTTTTTACCGGAGGCCTCCGTATTTGAACCCCCGACGCGATCCTCCTCCGTGAACCTTCCCAGATTCTGCACATGTGACCGCCGGCAAAATGCCGGACACATGAGCAGGAGTCGGGGAGCCTAGGAAACTTAAAATCTCCTTGCTCCCAGTGACCAACAGTCTCTGAGTGCTTGGAGCAGTGACGGGTGGCCTCGTTGAACGGTCCCCGGTCACGTAATAAAAAAGTAGCAATCTAACATAGGCCGGTCTCACATGACTGGATAGGAATTACGGATTCCGCATGCGTCTGATCCGCGGTAATACGCAGATTAATCGCATTGGATTACACAATTCTACTCACATTAGCGGGTCGGAATTACGTGATCCATTCGCAGAAAAGAGAACGCAGCAATGTAGAGCCCACTCTGCTCCATGGTCGTGGATATACCCGCAGCCCATACGGAACTACATTGTATACGGGCTGCGGGTACCCGTGTCATCGCTAACGGACGGTGCGGGAAATACAAACAAAAAAAGGTGTACTGCGCATAACCGCCTGTGTGAGTAGGCAGTTATGTGCAGTACATTACGCGGCCGTACGCAGGGTCACAGCCGGGCTCACAGCTGGGATCCGCTGCGGGCCTCTGCAAGCAGATTCCACCTACGGCTGCGTGAGCCTGGTGTTATTCAGACCGCTACCAGTTATACGTAATTTACAATAAGCCCTGGGAACGTTCGCCTTCCTGCAGTTCCAGGAGCAACTTGTTGAGCGCCTTCTGTGTGAGACCGCCGCACCTCAGCAAGCTTACGGAGACTCACAGTGCGCCACTTTTTACACCCCATACCCGCCCCTGAGGTCAAAAAATACCCCCCAAAAAGCATGAGAGGAGGGGGGATACCCAGTTTTATTGCCCCATGTAACCATCCCAACCAGCCTCCTTAATTACCCCTGTCTTTGAAAATACCACACAGTTCACATTATTACTTTTATCTAAGATTTGGGGAAGGCCAAAAAGGGCGCGGAGGGGGGGATTTTTAGGGAGTCAATTTTTATTTCGTACAAGTGAGCAATGGGGCCTGGAATTTATTCAGTTGTGCCCTGCAATCCAACGGGTGTTCCCTCCATTATAGGCCTAGCCATGGGTCCTGTAAGAAGATTAGGGCCACAATGGGTATGTTTCTGAACACGGGACAAATGGGGGTATCCATTTTGGGGTGAACATCTTCATTCCTATGTACGCTGTACAAAAAAAACTGTTTTTAAATTGACAAAATTGCCCCCAAAAAATGAAAATCGTAATTTTTTCCTTCTGCTTTGCTTAGATTCATTCAAATACTGTGGGGTCAAAATGTGCAGTACACCGCTAGAGGAATATGTTAAGAGGTCTAGTTTTCAAAATGGGGTCATTTGTGGGAGTTCTTTATCGTTTTGGCCACTCACTGGCTCTATAAGTGGGCAATGGGGCCTGGAATTTATTCAGTTGTACCCTGAAATCCAACAGGTGCTCCTTCCATTATAGGCCTAGCCATGTGTCCTGTAAGATTAGGGCCACAATGGGTATGTTTCTGAACACGGGAAAAACAGGGGTATCCATTTTGGGGTGACAGTCTTCATTTATATGTGTACTGTACAAAAAAACTGTTTTTAAATTGACACAATTGCCCAAAAAATGAAAATCATAATTTTTTCCTACTGCTTTGCTTAGATCTATTCAAAAATTGTAGGGCTAAAATACACAGTACATCCCTAGATGAACGCCTTAAGGGGTCTAGTTTTCAAAATGGGGTCATTTGTGGGGGTTCTCTATAGTTTTGGCCGCTCAAGAACTCTACAAGTGGGCAATGGGGCATAAAAGGCCTTCAAGCCTGATCGTGTGGAATCAGAGAATAATGTTATCACATTATTTATTCTGCACGCTGAACATCGTAAAAATGGAATCCAAATAACAAACGGCAGAATTTCTTTTCTTTCCCCTAATCTCCCTACAAATTATTTTTACAAAAGTTATGCAATACATTATATATACCCAAAAATGATGCCATCAAAACATACAACTTGTACCACAAAAAACAAATATGAGGCAGAAGCCAATTTACCCCATATTGGGGAAAAAAATTCCTTCCGGACTCCATAATGGCAGTCAAAATAATCTCTGGATCAACACTCTTCAGAGAAGGTTCCGTCCAGACCCAAGTCTGGCAGTCAGAAGATCCCCGGATCAGCAACCTTTCTGACTATTTAAAGTCCATGTCCTGTAATATCATAATGCTCTAAAAAGACGTCTAGTCCCTCTTAAACTCCTCTATCGACTTTGCCATCACCACGTCCTCAGGCAGAGAGTTCCACAGTCTCACTGCTCTTACAGTAAAGAGCTCCCTTCTGTGTTGGTGATAGAACCTTCTTTCCTCTAGACATTGAGAGCGCTCTCTTGTTACCGTTGCAGTCCTGGGTATAAACAGATCATGGGAGAGATCCTTGTATTGTCCCTTCATGTATTTATACATAGTTATTTGGTCGCCCCTTAACCACTTTTTTACCAGGGTGAATAATCCCAACTTTGAGAGCCTCTCTGGGTATTCCAGTCCTCTCATTCTGTTTATTAATTTAGTTGCCCGTCTTTAGACCCCCTCAAGCACTGCAACATCTTTCCTGAGCACAGGAGTCCAGAACTGTACATAGTATTCCATGTGGGGCCTGACAAGTGCCTTATATAGTGGAAGCATAATGCTCTCCTCCCTCGCCCCTATACCACTTTTAATGCACCCCAAGTCTTTAATTTGCTTTTGCAGCAGCTGACTGACATTGATTTTCCCCAGTTAAATCTACACTCAAGTAGTATCCCAGGTCTTTTTCAATATAAGTCTTCCTTACCAGTACCCCATCAGTATAAGCTTGCATTCATCAAAGTTGAACTTCATTTGCCTTTTTTCTACCCAAGCTCCCAACTTATCCAAGTCCATTTGCAGCTGTATGTTGTCCTCTGTTGTACTAATAATCTTGTATAATTTCGTATAATTAGCAAATACCGATAATTTACTGTGCAGTCCCTCTATCAGGCCATTGATAAATATATTGAACAGAATGGGACTTAATACTAGCAACGGTGGCCCAATCAGAGTATGAACCATTTATTAGCATCCTCTGCTTTCTACCTCCGAGCCAGTTCTTTACCCAGCTGCATACATTTTCGTCCCAGGACCGAGCTGTCTCATTTTATATATCAGCCTATTATGTGGCGCAGTGTCAAATGATTTAGAAATATACAGATATACAGGATCAATAGACTCTCCAATGTCCAGCCTAAAGCTTACTTTGTTGCAGAAGCTGATCAAATTCGTCTGACATGATTGACCCCTCATGAACCCATGCTGCTAAGGAGTTATACTGTTGTTTTCCTTGAGGTATTCTAGGATGACATCTCTCAGAAACCCCTCAAACATTTTTCCAATTATTGAAGTGAGACTTACCGGCCTGTAGTTACCAGAGACTCTTCTTGACCTCTTTTTGCATATTGGAACCATATTGGCAATGCAATAATCCAGCAGTACAACCTAGTCTTAATAGGGTTCCTAAATGTAAGAAATAGTGGTCTATCTATCACATCACTTAGTTCCCTTAGAACCTCCTGGGTGTATTCCATCAGGGCCCGGTGATTTGTCGACTCTGCACTACCTCCTGCGTTAGGCAGATGATATTTAGTGGGGGGTTCATTTCATCCCCTTGCATCTTGTGTGACATTTTTTTTTCTTTCGTGACTACACTTGAGAAAAAACTATTTAATAGATTCACCTTCTCCTCAATCCAGAGGCGTAACTTGAAGCTCCTGGGCCCCAATGCAAAACATGTAAGAGGGCCCCCAACTATAATGCTTTATTCATAGTACTAGGCTCCCTATATGGAGAATAGAGACCTCATGGGCCCCCTAAGGCTCCTGGGCCCGGATTCAACCGCATCCCCTGCATCCTCTATAGTTACGCCCCTGCCCCAATCATCTTCTAGGATTTCTCCAGTATTATTTGTTAAAGGGCCAGTGCTCTCAGTGCAAATCCTTTTACCGTTTATATAACTGAAAAACAGTTGAAGGTTCTTTTTTGCTCTATTCAGCAATCAATCTCTCCCCCTTGTCAGTGTTTATCTTTTTCTTACATTGTTCTTTTTCCCAGTACGTTTTTAGTGCTTCACTGCCTTCTTGTTTTAGTAATTTAAACACTTGCTTTTATTCACTTGTTGCCCGTCTCGTAGTCTTGTTTAGCCACATTGGTTTCCTTCTATTCATAGTTCTTTTATTTCTGCCAGACAGACTAAAATATAACTTTTATTCAAGACTAACATAAAATAATGACTTGGGCTAAGAACAAGACAAACATAAAGACAGAGAATATTACAGATAGGTGGGTAATTGGAGTTATTAGAATCACCCCACCTAGGCTATGGTAAAGACGAGACTGAAGAGTCGCTAGTGATGCATCAGATAGTCCGTAATTTAATGAGTAGAACCACGGGTATCAGATATAAGTCTAAGAACACTTTGGTACTGGAGCAAAATTACTCAAAAAACCTATGGAGATCGCACTGGTTTAGTCGTCACTTGCGATTAATTAATCCAATGGTCACTAAAGTGGGGCCCCAGTACCTATAAACTATAAGAAAAGTGTCACGCATCAGTATAGCGACCGTCTGTAACAAAGTGGTCACATTCGGATAGGTTGATGATCACAGGATTTGATAGTTACTTAGCCAATAATATGATTTGAGGAAACCATAAAAGTGCCTCAAGTATTTGGCTCAGAGTAGTATCAGTCCATATCATTTGGAAAGAACGGTAAGCTCTCTTTAGTATAAATATAGCTCAATATACAACTCATATAACTCAAGAGAGAAGAATGGATGACCTCTCTTTATGTGAAAGGGTGATTACTGCTCAGGAATAATTACTGCTCGTAGAAATATGATTACTTGCTCAGGAATAATTACTGCTCAACGCGTTTCCCTACTAGGATTGTTGGTAGTTCATCAGGAGCAATTGTATGAGTTATGCCATATGATATGACAGGTTCATTGAGTTGAAAACTCAAGAGAAAGAGAGAGAAAGTACCACAATCGTGTTTTGAGACACGAAGGGTTAAATACTTTGTCAAATTTTGAGAAAGTGCCACAATCTTGTTTTGGGACACAAAGAGTTAAGAGAAAGTGCCACAATCGTGTTTTGGGACACGAAGGGTTAAATACTTTGTCAGATTTTGAGAAAGTACCACAATCGTGTTTTGGGACACGAAGGGTTAATTACTTTCTGCCAGATTTTGAGAAAGTACCACAATCGTGTATTGGGACATAGAGGGTTATATAATCTCTGTCAGATTTTTGTTGGTGTGGTCATGCAGGCTCGTTAGGAGATGTGCAGGAGATATACTGATTTATAGAGAAATACTGCACATCAACTAACCTCAAAGAATTGAAATGGGATCAGAACTAGAAAGTAGGGGATTATTCAGGACCCATACTTAGTTCATCATCCAATCTTTGAACAAGGTCGCTAAATAGCGAAATAATAGCGGTCTGCAACTTGTTCATATAATAAGCTCTATAGATATATAGTAGCCTGGGACTAGTCTATCAAAAAAGAAATAGAGTTCTAGGCTACATAGAGCTTTTTTCAGATCCCTTTCATTCTATCAAGGTCTCTAGGCAGCGCATAGTAGCATAAGCAGAGCGGTGTCTTTGCTGCCTAGATATGAGACCTGCATAATGCCTGAGCTCACCATCAGAGCTCCAGGCTCTACCACTTTTGTTATTTTATCTGAATGTGTGTGTGTTGGATGCAGGTCTCATATCTAGGCAGCAAAGACACCGCTCTGCTTATGCTACTATGCGCTGCCTAGAGACCTTGATAGAATGAAAGGGATCTGAAAAAAGCTCTATGTAGCCTAGAACTCTATTTCTTTTTTGATAGACTAGTCCCAGGCTACTATATATCTATAGAGCTTATTATATGAACAAGTTGCAGACCGCTATTATTTCGCTATTTAGCGACCTTGTTCAAAGATTGGATGATGAACTAAGTATGGGTCCTGAATAATCCCCTACTTTCTAGTTCTGATCCCATTTCAATTCTTTGAGGTTAGTTGATGTGCAGTATTTCTCTATAAATCAGTATATCTCCTGCACATCTCCTAACGAGCCTGCATGACCACACCAACAAAAATCTGACAGAGATTATATAACCCTCTATGTCCCAATACACGATTGTGGTACTTTCTCAAAATCTGGCAGAAAGTAATTAACCCTTCGTGTCCCAAAACACGATTGTGGTACTTTCTCAAAATCTGACAAAGTATTTAACCCTTCGTGTCCCAAAACACGATTGTGGCACTTTCTCTTAACTCTTTGTGTCCCAAAACAAGATTGTGGCACTTTCTCAAAATTTGACAAAGTATTTAACCCTTCGTGTCTCAAAACACGATTGTGGTACTTTCTCTCTCTTTCTCTTGAGTTTTCAACTCAATGAACCTGTCATATCGTATGGCATAACTCATACAATTGCTCCTGATGAACTACCAACAATCCTAGTAGGGAAACGCGTTGAGCAGTAATTATTCCTGAGCAAGTAATCATATTTCTACGAGCAGTAATTATTCCTGAGCAGTAATCACCCTTTCACATAAAGAGAGGTCATCCATTCTTCTCTCTTGAGTTATATGAGTTGTATATTGAGCTATACTTATACTAAAGAGAGCTTACCGTTCTTTCCAAATGATATGGACTGATACTACTCTGAGCCAAATACTTGAGGCACTTTTATGGTTTCCTCAAATCATATTATTGGCTAAGTAACTATCAAATCCTGTGATCATCAACCTATCCGAATGTGACCACTTTGTTACAGACGGTCGCTATACTGATGCATGACACTTTTCTTATAGTTTATAGGTACTGGGGCCCCACTTTAGTGACCATTGGATTAATTAATCGCAAGTGACGACTAAACCAGTGCGATCTCCATAGGTTTTTTGAGTAATTTTGCTCCAGTACCAAAGTGTTCTTAGACTTATATCTGATACCCGTGGTTCTACTCATTAAATTACGGACTATCTGATGCATCACTAGCGACTCTTCAGTCTCGTCTTTACCATAGCCTAGGTGGGGTGATTCTAATAACTCCAATTACCCACCTATCTGTAATATTCTCTGTCTTTATGTTTGTCTTGTTCTTAGCCCAAGTCATTATTTTATGTTAGTCTTGAATAAAAGTTATATTTTAGTCTGTCTGTCACTGTGAAGGGCTCCAATTTGATTTAGTCAGACAAAGTTCTGCCCCTGTGATTCTCTCTTCTTTTATTTCTGAAGGGTATGAACTGCTCACATGAGGTAATTAGGATGTTTTTTAAACTTCTCCCATTTGTCCTCTGTATTGTTATTGTTGAGGACATTGTCCTATTTAATGTTGCCAAAAGTAATTCTGAGATGTTCAAAGTTAGCTTTGCTAAAGTTTAGTTTTCTTGCTGCTCCCTGATAAGGCTTCCTATTGAATGACAACTGGAAATTAACTATATTGTGATCACTATTTCCCAATTGTCCATCAACCTGCACCCCCATGATTTCGTCTGGTTTGTTAGTTAATAATAAATCCAGGATGGCACTCCCTCTAGTTGGCTCCTGTACAAGTTAGGTAAGGTAGTTAAATGTTAAATCTTTAAATGTTCTCAAGAACTTATCGCCCTTATGAGATTTGCAGGTTTTGTCTTCCCATATTATATCTGGATAATTAAAATCCTCCATAATAATTACTTTATTGTGGCTTGACACCTTTTCTATTTGTCTTAGTAATAAGTTTTCAGTTTCTTCTGTTGTTTTTGGTGGCCTATAGAAAACCCCTATCAGGATTTTGTTAGTTTTCCCTTGCTGTATTTCTATCCATAAAGATTCCTCGTTTTCATATCCTACACCTATATCGTCTCATAGCCTCTGCATTAAGTAAGATTTAACACACAGACATACCCCTCCCTCTTTCCAGTTTCAATGGTCTCTTCTGAAGAAGTTGTCATGCTTTAAGTTCACCGCCCATTGGCATTTTTTATCAAGCCATGTTTCCATTATTCCTACTATATCATAGTTTTCTTCAGACATTCTCGCTTCAAGCTCACCCACCTTACTGATCAGAATTCTTGCATTCATTGCCATACAGTTTATATGGTTGTGGTCATTGTTTGTATTCTGGTGTGGCTCGTGGTGCAGGTAGTATTTCTGAGAGAACTACCTTTGGAGTCCTTGCCCTAAGCTTAGATCCTTGATACCTGAAATAATTTTTAAGGGTTCTCCATCAACCTCCGACTTCGTCATTGGTGCCGATATCTACCATGACAGCTGGATCCTATCCAGCCCCTCCCAGTAATCTGTCAACCCGATCCGCGATGTGTTGAACTCGAGCGCCAGGAAGACAACACAAAGTTCGACGATAATTGAGTCACCCACCACTAGGACATGTTTGACCTGTTCTGCACTCCTATTCGCCTTTTTACTGGAGCAGACATCCTCCTGGCGGTCAGAGGGCATGTCGTGCTGTAGCAGTGCTAATCCTGTAGTGGCATTCCCCTCATCTGACAACTTTACAAACTTGTTGGGGTGTGCCAGTTAATGACTAGCCTCCCTGGATGTTTTCCCTCTACCCCTTTTCCTGTCACCCAGCTAGCTGCCTCCTCATCTTGCTCTCCCGAACTACCATCCACCCCCACATGTACCCCAATGAGTGCCTGCTCATCCTGCACCACCATACTACCATCTACCCCAGCGAGCGCTCAGTGAGCAGCAAAGTCCTTTCCATGGTGCCAATGGATTTCAGTGTTGCAAGTCGCTCATTTAGATCCAGGATCTGGGCTTCCAAATGTGCAATGTGCTTGCATGTCGTACAGAAGTATGCACCCGGATGCTCAAGGACTGCATACATGGCACAAGACATACACAGGATGGCATTGCCAAGCATGGAGCAAATTCTACTGGGGATCTACAAATTTACTTAAAGAAGTAACAAAATTCAACTAGATCACACTCCTCGCATGTCTCTGCCCATTCGCGCTCGCGTGCCTCCACTCGTTCGTGCTCACTCACGTGTCACCCTCTGTTAGCCCTCACTCACATAGCTCTGCCCATTCGTGCTTGCTCATGTGAGTAGAGGTCGCTCTGTTGCAGCATATAATGGTGCTAAAGTGCAATGTAAAAAACAGACTTTATTCCTCCATTAAAAGCAACGTTTTGATCACACAATGTAATCTTTTTCAAGAGTCTCATGTGTCACCGCCTATTTGCGCTCACCTATGTATCACCGCCTGTTTGCCCCACTCACGTATCTCTGTCTACACTCACTCACGTGTCTCCGCCCATTCGTGCCCACTCACATGCTCCCCACTCGTTCACACTCGCTCATGCTCGTTCACACTTACTCACACTGATTCATGTTCCTACCACTTGGTAACACTCAACCACAGAAGCTGGCATTAACCCCTTCAGCAATCTAGACTACAACGGAAACTAACACTAACTCTCCTATCACCCAAGACCAACAGGAAGTTTTGCAATAACCAACCCTTAAGAACCAGGAAAGCTACCTAGGACCACCAGGGAACCTGCCATTAACCCCTCCACCACTCGAAAGCACCAGAATGGATACCTTAGTTCACCAAGGAACCTGCCATTAACCACTCCACCACTCTAAAAGCACCAGGATGAATACCTTATGTCACCAGGGAAGCTGATATTAACCCCTCTTTCAATCTAGACCACCAGGTAAACTGGAACTAACACTTCTATCACCCTAGACCAATAGGGAGGTATGCAATGACCAACCATAGACAACCAAGAAAGCTACCTAGGATCACCAGTGAACCTGCCATTAGCCCCTCCAGCACTGTTGACTACCAGGTAAGGCACCTTAGACCAACTCGGAAGTTGATATCAACACCCCCACCACTCTACACCAACAGACAAGCCTTATTAAACCTTTGAATGCCTGAGACCACTAGGGAAGATGGTATTACACAAATCCCTACCACCTTCTGTTCACCACCTGCTAAGGACTACACTATATGCTAATGCGTGAGCTGATACTATTTGGAGAGGTTCTAAATAGTGCAGTGGGGTTACAAAGCTAAAACTGGAGGATGTTACCAACTGAAGCCTAAGGGCACACTTTACCGACTTTGCCTTTGATAGCAAGTAAATTTCTTCCAACATTGAATATGTAATCAAATTACGGGTGCTAAAAGTACCTTTACACAGGCCGATATTTACCCAAATAATTGCTCAAATGAGCAATAATGGGTGACTGTCGGCCAGTGTACACATGGGCCCTGATAGAGCACTGAGCAAGAGATCGCTCAGTAGTTGCTAGTCGTTCCATTTTAGCGAGCCAAAACAGAACGACTACTAAGAGACGTCACACTCAATGTAGACCGGAGTCCTCAATCTCTGAATGAAGGCTGGTTCACAGTGAATGGAGGTTGGTGGCCAGAAGAGATCTCTGACTGCTCTGCCTTCATTCTCTGATTGACTATTGCTCCTATGTGAAGGCACGAGAGCAATAGTCGCCAGAACGGCTGTTGGCTGCTTCTGTTCCCAACAGTCTAACTGTATAAAGGTAATTTAAGAGTTTTTTGCACCTAAAGGGGTAGTCTGGGCTGTTTTCAACTGATTACCTATCCTCTGAATAGGCTATTAGTAGTTCATGGATGACTGTCCAGCATAGGGAACCACATCCATCAGCTAATTGTCCAGCCTGCTGTCCAGTGCAACGGGCCGGATGTTGTCATAAGCAGACAAGGGAGGAAGTGGGGGCACCGGCTTCACTCCCTCTGAAAACTGCTATTCCACTTCCATTAGTTTCAATAGGAGTGAAGCTGGCGCCCCCACTTCTTGCCCTGTCTGCTGCACTGGATGAAGGGCTGGACAAACAGCTGATGGATGGGGGTCCCAGGCAGCTGACCCCTGTCTATCAACTACCGATGGCCTATCCAGAGCTCATTGGTTGAAAACAACCTGGAATACCCCTTAAACATGTCCAGCTGTTTCCAAAAAGGCTAAATTATAATGGCATGGTCCGTTATAAAGGTACAAGGACGTTACCTGTAACTTCAATTTGCTCCTCAGTGGCAGTTTCCTTTCTTTCATTCTTTAAAATTGCTATTTTTGTACACTTATATTTTCCAGCTGCAGTTTTATCCACTTTCCCGACAAATAAATGCGTCTCGTAATTCACAGGTTTTACAGGTTGACTGTTTTTCAAAAAGGAGACTTTAGCATCGGTTGTATTCATATCAAGTCGACTGTCACAACTTAGGGTCAGGATATCGCCTTCAAACACGTAGCGAGAGACTCTCAGGATAGTAAGATCTGGTGGAAGAAAACATGAAATTAGACTTTTAATGGACTTGATTAATTTTACACAATGGCAAAATATAACTAACTGTAGATGTGAGAGACGCTGTGCCAAAGACCTAAGACCATGAGGAATGATGACATTAAAGTCTCTAGTACACTTGGCCACCAGGGATGCTTTCAATAAGGTCTTTAGTACACTAGACCACCAGTTCTGATGACATTAAAGTCTCTACTACAAAAGACCACCAGGGATGGTGACATAAAAGTCTTTAGCACACTAGACCACCAGTAATGATTACATAAAATCTTCTAGTACACTAGACCACCAGGGATAATGCCATTAAAGTCTGTAGTACACTAGACCGTCAGGGATGATGACATTAAAGTCTCTACTACAAAAGATCACCAGGGATGATGACATAAAAGTCTTTAGCACACTACATCACCAGTAATGATGGCACAAAAGCTTCTAGTACACTAAACCACCAGGGATGATGCCATTAAAGTCTGTAGTACATTAGACCACCAGGGACGATGACATAAAAGTCTCTAGCACACTAGACCACCAGTAATAGTGACATAAAAGCCTCTAATACACTAGACCACCAGGAATGATGACATTAAAGTGTCTAGTAAACTAGACCACCAGGGATAGATGATGACTAGAGATGAGCGAACGTACTCATCCGAGCTTGATACTCGTTCGAGTATTAGCGTGTTCGAGATGCTCGTTACTCGAGACGAGTACCACGCGATGTTCGAGTTACTTTCACTTTCATCTCTGAGACGTTAGTGCGCTTTTCTGGCCAATAGAAAGACAGGGAAGGCATTACAACTTCCCCCTGCAACGTTCAAGCCCTATACCACCCCCCTGCAGTGAGTGGCTGGCAAGATCAGGTGTCACCCGAGTATATAAATCGGCCCCTCCCACGGCTCGCCACAGATGCATTCTGACAGAGATCAGGGACAGTGCTGCTGGTGCCGGAGCTGCTATAGGGAGAGCGTTAGGAGTTATTTTAGGCTTCAAGAACCCCAACGGTCCTTCTTAGGGCCACATCTAACCAAGTGCAGTAGTGTGGAGGCTGCTTTTTTTTTGTATATCGGCCGTGCAGAGCATTGCGTCCTGCAGTAATTTCACATTGTCCAGGGCCAGTAGTGGTGGTGAGGCAGGGACAGAAGACATATTTATTGAATATAGGCAGTGGGCCTTTCCAAAAACATTTGGGAAAAAAAATCTATTTGGGCTGCCTGTGACCGTCCTCAGTGTACTGGGTCTCTGCTGGGGGTAGTTGTCCTAATTCATACGCAGCCAGCTAAGTGTTACAGCAGGCTTGCGCAAAATTCTTTCCTGCCTCTGTGTTGCCTCTTACATCACCGCTGTATTCCTGTCCACAAGTGTACTGGGTCTCTGCTGGGGGTAGTTGTCCTAATTCATACGCAGCCAGCTAAGTGTTACAGCAGGCTTGCGCAAAATTCTTTCCTGCCTCTGTGTTGCCTCTTACATCACCGCTGTATTCCTGTCCACAAGTGTACTGGGTCTCTGCTGGGGGTAGTTGTCCTAATTCATACGCAGCCAGCTAAGTGTTAAAGCAGGCTTGCGCAAAATTCTTTCCTGCCTCTGTGTTGTCTCTTACATCACCGCTGTATTCCTGTCCACAACTGTACTGGGTCTCTGCTGGGGGTAGTTGTCCTAATTCATACGCAGCCAGCTAAGTGTTAAAGCAAGCTTGCGCAAAATTCTTTCCTGCCTCTGCTGTGCGTTCCGTAAGCGAAGTCAGCCTCCAACCACAGGCCAATAAGCGGCACATTTAATTACAGCATTCTGTTTCTGCACTACTGGTAATACACCATGCTGAGGGGTAGGGGTAGGCCTAGAGGACGTGGACGCGGCCGAGGACGCGGAGGCCCAAGTCAGGGTGTGGGCACAGGCCGAGCTCCTGATCCAGGTGTATCGCAGCCGACTGCTGCGGGATTAGGAGAGAGGCACGTTTCTGGCGTCCCCACATTCATCTCACAATTAATGGGTCCACGCGGTAGACCTTTATTAGAAAATGAGCAGTGTGAGCAGGTCCTGTCGTGGATGGCAGAAAGTGCATCCAGCAATCTATCGACCACCCAGAGTTCTGCGCCATCCACTGCTGCAACTCTGAATCCTCTGGCTGCTGCTCCTCCTTCCTCCCAGCCTCCTCACTCCATTACAATGACACATTCTGAGAAGCAGGCAGACTCCCAGGAACTGTTCCCGGGCCCCTGCCCAGAATGGCCAGCAATGGTTCCTCTCCCACCGGAGGAGTTTGTCGTGACCGATGCCCAACCTTTGGAAAGTTCCCGGGGTCCGGGGGATGAGGCTGGGGACTTCCGGCAACTGTCTCAAGAGCTTTCAGTGGGTGAGGAGGACGATGACGATGAGACACAGTTGTCTATCACTCAGGTAGTAGTAATTAGAGTAAGTCCGAGGGAGGAGCACACAGAGGATTCGGAGGAAGAGCAGCAGGATGATGAGATGACTGACCCCACCTGGTTTGCTACGCCTACTGAGGACAGGTCTTCAGAGGGGGAGGCAAGTGCAGCAGTAGGGCAGGTTGGAAGAGGCAGTGCGGTGGCCAGGGGTAGAGGCAGGGCCAGACTGAATAATCCACCACCTGTTTCCCAAAGCGCCCCCTCGCGCCATGCCACCCTGCAGAGGCCGAGGTGCTCAAAGGTCTGGCAGTTTTTCACTGAGAGTGCAGACGACCGACGAACAGTGGTGTGCAAGCTTTGTCGCGCCAAGATCAGCCGGGGAGCCAACACCAACAGCCTCACCACCACCAGCATGCGCAGACATATGATGGCCAAGCACCCCACAAGGTGGGACGAAGGCCGTTCACCGCCTCCGGTTTGCACCGCTGCCTCTCCCCCTGTGCCCCAACCTGCCACTGAGATCCAACCCCCCTCTCAGGACACAGGCACTACCGTCTCCTGGCCTGCACCCACACCCTCACCTCCGCTGTGCTCGGCCCCATCCACCAATGCCTCTCAGTGCACTGTCCAGCCGTCGCTAGCGCAAGTGTTGGAGCGCAAGTACGCCGCCACGCACCCGCACGCTCAAGCGTTAAACGTGCACATAGCCAAATTTATCAGCCTGGAGATGCTGCCGTATAGGGTTGTGGAAACGGAGGCTTTCAAAGGTATGATGGCGGCGGCGGCCCCGCGCTACTCAGTTCCCAGTCGCTACTACTTTTCCCGATGTGCCGTCCCAGCCCTGCACGGCCATGTCTCCCGCAACATTGTACGCGCCCTCACCAATGCAGTTACTGCCAAGGTCCACTTAACAACGGACACGTGGACAAGCATAGGCGGGCAGGGCCACTATATCTCCCTGACGGCACATTGGGTGAATTTAGTAGAGGCTGGGACAGAGTCAGAGCCTGGGACCGCTCACGTCCTACCCACCCCCAGAATTGCGGGCCCCAGCTCGGTGCTGGTATCTGCGGCGGTGTATGCTTCCTCCACTAAACCACCCTCCTCCTCCTCTTCCTACGCAACCTCTGTCTCGCAATCAAGATGTGTCAGCAGCAGCACGTCGCCAGCAGTCGGTGTCGCGCGGCGTGGCAGCACAGCGGTGGGCAAGCGTCAGCAGGCCGTGCTGAAACTACTCAGCTTAAGAGAGAAGAGGCACCCGGCCCATGAACTGCTGCAGGGTCTGACAGAGCAGACCGACCGCTGGCTTGCGCCGCTGAGCCTCCAACCGGGCATGGTCATGTGTGACAACGGCCGTAACCTGGTGGCGGCTCTGCAGCTCGGCAGCCTCACGCACGTGCCATGCCTGGCCCACGTCTTTAATTTGGTGGTTCAGCGCTTTCTGAAAAGCTACCCACGCTTGTCAGACCTGCTCGGAAAGGTGCGCCGGCTCTGCGCACATTTCCGCAAGTCCCACACGGACGCTGCCACCCTGCGCACCCTGCAACATCGGTTTCATCTGCCAGTGCTGTGCGACGTGCCCACACGGTGGAACTCTACGCTCCACATGTTGGCCAGGCTCTATGAGCAGCGTAGAGCTATAGTGGAATACCAACTCCAACATGGGCGGCGCAGTAGGAGTCAGCTTCCTCAATTCTTTACAGAAGAGTGGGCCTGGTTGGCAGACATCTGCCAGGTCCTTGGAAACTTTGAGGAGTCTACCCAGATGGTGAGCGGCGATGCTGCAATCATTAGCGTCACCATTCCTCTGCTATGCCTCTTGAGAAGTTCCCTGCAAAGCATAAAGGCAGACGCTTTGCGCTCGGAAACAGAGGCAGGGGAAGACAGTATATCGCTGGATAGTCAGAGCACCCTCCTGTCTATATCTCAGCGCGTTGAGGAGGAGGATGAGGAGCATGAGGAGGATGAGGAGGAGGGGGAAGAGACAGCTTGGCCCACTGCTGAGGGTACCCATGCTGCTTGCCTGTCATCCTTTCAGCGTGTATGGCCTGAGGAGGAGGAGGAGGAGGAGGAGGAGGATCCTGAAAGTGATCTTCCTAGTGAGGACAGCCATGTGTTGCGTACAGGTACCCTGGCACACATGGCTGACTTCATGTTAGGATGCCTTTCTCGTGACCCTCGCGTTACACGCATTCTGGCCACTACAGATTACTGGGTGTACACACTGCTCGACCCACGGTATAAGGAGAACCTTTCCACTCTCATACCCGAAGAGGAAAGGGGTTCGAGAGTGATGCTATACCACAGGACCCTGGCGGACAAACTGATGGTAAAATTCCCATCCGACAGCGCTAGTGGCCGAAGGCACAGTTCCGAGGGCCAGGTAGCAGGGGAGGCGCAGAGATCAGGCAGCATGTACAGCACAGGCAGGGGAACACTCTCTAAGGCCTTTGACAGCTTTCTGGCTCCCCAGCAAGACTGTGTCACCGCTCCCCAGTCAAGGCTGAGTTGGCGGGAGCACTGTAAAAGGATTGTGAGGGAGTGCGTAGCCGATCGCACGACCGTCCTCCGTGACGCCTCTGCCCCCTACAACTACTGGGTGTCGAAGCTGGACACGTGGCCTGAACTCGCGCTCTATGCCCTGGAGGTGCTTGCTTGTCCTGCAGCTAGCGTCTTGTCAGAGAGGGTGTTTAGTGCGGCTTGGGGAATCATCACGGATAAGCGTACCCGCCTGTCAACCGACAGTGTTGACAGGCTTACACTCATCAAGATGAACAAAGCCTGGATTTCCCCAGACTTCTCTTCTCCACCAGCGGACAGCAGCCATACCTAAACAATACGTAGGCTGCACCCGCGGATGGAAGCATTGTTCTCTATCACCATCAAAAACGGGGACCTATTAGCTTCATCAATCTGTGTACAATATTCATCCTCCTCCTCCTGCTCCTCCTCCTGAAACCTGACGTAATCACGCCGAACGGGCAATTTTTCTTAGGCCCACAAGGCTCAGTCATAATTTTTGTAAACAATTTTTATACGTTTCAATGCTCATTAAAGCGTTGAAACTTTCACCTCAACCAATTTTTATTTTAACTGGGCTGCCTCCAGGCCTAGTTACCAATTAAGCCACATTAACCAAAGCGATTAATGGGTTTCACCTGCCCTCTTGGTTGGGCATGGGCAATTTTTCTGACGTACATTAGTACTGTTGGTACACCAATTTTTTGGGGCCCTCGCCTACAGTGTAATCCAATTAATTTTTTGCCCACCTGCATTAAAGCTGACGTTACATCAGCTGTGATGGGCAATGCAATGGGATATATTTATGTACCGCCAGTGGCTTCCTGGTACCCACCCATGCTGTGGGTCCACAGGGAGTTGTAACTGCATGTGTCCACTTCTAAAGAACCCCAGTCTGACTGGGGCATGCAGTGTGGGCCGAAGCCCACCTGCATTCAATCGGACGTTACCTCAGCTGTGATGGGCACTGCAATGGGATACATTTATGTACAGCCGGTGGGTTCCAGGGAGCCACCCATGCTGTGGGTGCACACGGAATTCCCATTGCGGAGTTGTACCTGCCTGTAACTATTTATAAAAAAACGCGGTCTGACTGGGGCATGCAGACACCTTGACAGAATGAATAGTTTGTGGCACATAGGTTCCCCATTGCTATGCCCACGTGTGCAGCTCCTGATGGAGGTGGCACAGGATTGGATTTCTCATTGCTTCTGTACAGCATTGTGGGCTATCGCCTCGCCCCTTTTAAAGAGGGTCGCTGCCTAGCCGTGCCAACCCTCTGCAGTGTGTGCCTGCGGTTCCTCCTCATGGCAGACACACTTATAAATAGACATGAGGGTGGTGTGGCATGAGTGCAGCTGAAGGCTGCGCAGGGACACTTTGGTGTGCGCTGTGGACACTGCGTCGTGCGGGGGGGGGGGGGGGGGTTGGGCAGCATGTAACCCAGGAGAAGTGGCAGCGGAGTGTCATGCAGGCAGTGATTGTGCTTTGTTGGAGGTAGTGTGGTGCTTAGCTAAGGTATGCATTGCTAATGAGGGCTTTTCAGAAGTAATAGTTGTTGGGAGGGGGGGGGCCCACTCTTGCCGCTATTGTGGCTTAATAGTGGGACCTGGGAACTTGAGATGCAGCCCAACATGTAGCCCCTCGCCTGCCCTATCCATTTCTGTGTCGTTCCCATGACTTTCTTGAATTGCCCAGATTTTCACAAATGAAAACCTTAGCGAGCATTGGCGATATACAAAAATGCTCGGGTCGCCCATTGACTTCAATGGGGTTCGTTACTCGAAACGAACCCTCGAGCATCGCGATAATTTCGTCCCGAGTAACGAGCACCCGAGCATTTTGGTGCTCGCTCATCTCTAATGATGACATTAAAGTCTCTAGTACACTAGACCACCAGGGATGATGGCATAAAATTATCTAGCACACTAGACCACCAGGAACGATGACATTAATGCCTCTAGTACACTAGACCACAAGGGATCCTACATCTTTCTAGGATTTTTGCTGTCAACTTAAAAAGACATGAATGCATATCTTAGTGGTGATTACCAAGTGAGGCAGGTCAACACTAAAGGTGTAACGACCAAGTGTAGCAGGTCACCACCACAGTGTGCATTGTCATCTCCAACCTAATGCTCTCCTGTGTGTGTGAGCTGAAGCCTTCCAGGAAGCTGAGTACTATTTACTAAAATAAACACCTTTTGTCATTGTACCTGTGTGTGTCCTGTAATTGCTGCCATTCCTGTACCACATTGCATCACACTCTCCATAATCCTAAACCATAAAGGAAGCTGTATGAAACAACCCATTTTCTCCCGGCTATCGTGTATGCTTTCAGTAACCTGGCTTAGACCACCAGAAAAGCTACGCTAGCCCACGAAGGAAGTTGACATTCACCCCTCCAATGCTCTAGATCAGCAAGGAAGTTGACATTAACTCTTCCACCACTCTAGACCATCAAGGAAGCTGGACATATCTCCTATTTCTACAGTTTAAACCTAGTTGCCTCTGACTGTCTAGTGAATTTCACAGGTCAAAAGGTCCACAGTATTCAGGTTTATCCATCTTGATGTTGTTCACAGTGAAGTACAGTTGATATATAGGCTAGAACTATTACACATCCGAGTGACTTACCTGTTATAACATGAGGTCGAATATACTCACTAATATCACTGGTGCCAGTCTGGCACTGGTAGTTTGCTCGATCGTACAACTGAATGGAGTTTATAGTAAAGTTTTGACTATTTATATCCATTTTTATGTTATTTCGGTACCAAGTATATGTCTGATTCTCTTGCACTTTATATGGCACAAGACAGGAGATAGTCAGCGTCTCATTGTAGAACATGGTTCTCCAGTCAGGTGTGAAGGACACCACCGGCTGGTTGGTGCGTACATCTATGACAGGAGACAAGACATTAACATTATCACAAGCTACAAACATTATAATAGTTCTATCTATCTATCTATCTATCTATCTATCTATCTATCTATCTATCTATCTATCTATCTATCTATCTATCTATCTATCTATCTATCTATCATTGCTTGCTTTTTATTGGCTCACCTGGGTTTTCAGGGTCTGCAGCTGAAAAACAAGAGAAAAAAAATATTAAAGCCATGTACAATGAATGTCATTGATTCACAAAAAATGTTCTAATTCTCCTTTCCCATCTTTCAGTACAGAAGCAAAACATTTTGACTCTTCTACTACTTCTACTACTCCTCAGTCGTACATGACTAATGTAAAGTCCATGCCATAAAAAGTAAATGAACCTCACACACTACTACCCATTTCTCAGCAATGAATATTAAAATAACATTTAGGCAAAATGAACTCACCTAAAGCTGGTAGAAAAGTCGCTGCATGAAAAAACAGAAGACAAAATGTCAGGGAAGGAAACAACTATATTATGTGTCACTATATTGCTTTATTATATATACTATATTATTATATATATTCTGCTTTATTAATTAAAAATATATGTTATTCTTGTAGGTAAAATGTAGTAAATGATGACAGACAGATAAATAATTCTGTAGACAAATCTCAGGGGTGGTAAACACTCAATTCCATGCACACTCACTGTTCAATCAATCCCTCCCCTAGAAGTTGTTGGAATCGGATAAAACTTATCTCTGTGTGATTGTAACGTTGTTATAAGTAAGTGATTATAATATCAGAGCAAAAGCATCCTTTATTGTGGAGAACTGACCCTTAGGGCTCCCACCCACTTGCGTTAGCGATTTGGGTTTTTTTTAAGCGCTAAAACTTTCTAGTTTGAAACAAATGAGTTGTAATGTGGCTGCGGTTGCGCTTTTTTATCGCTTGCGACTGCCCTATATTAGTGCGATGTCCTATTTTTCCCTCACCCATACAAGTCAATGGTCGCCGTAAAATCGCATCGCACATCGCAGAATCGCATGCGCGACTGTGTTGCGATGCTTTGCTCTATAATTAAGTTTAAAGTGTCAAAAACGCTGCGATAAAAAAACGCAGGACAGTCACAATACATAGAGCTTTGCGATGCGAGTTTAGTGGGAGAAAAATTGCAGCGCAATCGCACAAAAATCGCATGTTGGCAACTGCGATATCTCAGCGATTTTAAAAACGCACTATTGCCCTCACAAGTGGGTGGGAGCCCTTAGGCCTAATTCCTACGGACAGATTTCCACCGCGTTTCACGCCGCATGCGCGCCGACACGGGATGCGGGAGATTGGGCAGCGGATCCGGAGGTGAGTATGGGTTCTCTGGGAGGGCGCTGTGACGGCCGTGGGCACTAGGCCTTTGTAGGGAGGCTCTAGTACCCTATTGTACCGTCTCTAGCTTGTATACAAGATGTGATACAGGCAGGCATGAAGGCTCTAGTACCCTGTTGTACCGCCTCTAGGATGAATGCAAGATGTGATACAGAAGGGCATGGAGAATCTAGTACCCTTTTGTACCGCCTCTAGCTTGGATACAAGATGTGATACAGGTGGCTATGAAGGCTCTAGTACCCTGTTGTACCGACTCTAGCTTGGATACAAGATGTGATACAGGCAGGCATGAAGGCTCTAGTACCCTGTTGTGCCACCTCTAGCTTGGATACAAGATGTGATACGAGCGGGCATGGAGGCTCTAGTACCCTATTGTACCATCTCTAGCTTGTATACAAGATGTGATACAGGCAGGCATGGAGGCTCTAGTACCCTGTTGTACCGCCTCTATCTTGGATACAGGATGTGATACGGACAGGCATGGAGACTCTAGTACCCTATTGTACTGCCTCTAGCTTGGATACAAGATGTGATACGGAAGGGCATGGTGACTCTAGTACCCTATTGTACTGCTTCTAGCTTCGATACAAGATGTGATACGGGTGGGCATGGAGGCTCTAATACCCTGTTGTACCACCTCTAGCTTAGATACAAGATGTGATATGAGAGACATGGAGGCTCTAATACCTTGCTGTACTGTCTCTTGCTTGGATCAAAGATGTAATACAGTTGGGTATGGAGGCTCTAGTGCCCTGTTCTACCGCCTTCAGCTTGTATACAAGATGTGATATGGTCAGGCATGGAGGCTCCAGTACCCTGTTGTACCACCTCTAACATGGATACAAAATGTGACAAGGGTGGGCATAGTAGCTCTAGTACACTATTGTACCGCCTCTAGCTTGAATATAAGATGTGGTACGGTTGGGCATGCATGTGCTAGTACCCTGTTGTACTGCCTCTAACTTGGATACAAGATGTGATTATAGGGGCATGGAGGCTGTAGTACCCTTTTTTTAGCGCCTCTAGCTTGGATACATGATTAAATACGGGCAGGCATGGAGGCTCTAATACCCTGTTGTACTGCCTCTAGCTTTGATAGAAGATGTGATATGGGCAGCCAGAGAGGCTCTAGTACTCTTTTGTTCTGCCTCTAGCTTTGATACAAGATGTGATATGGGCAGACATGGAGGCTCTAGTACCCTGTTGTATCACCTCTAGCTTGGATACAAGATGGGATACGGGTGGGCAAGGAGGCTCTAGTACCCTGTTGTACTGCCTCTAGCTTTGATACAAGATGTGATACGGTCAGGCATGGAGGCTCTAGTACCCTGTTGTATCACCTCTATCTTGGATACAAGATGGGATATGGGTGGGCAAGGAGGCTCTAGTACCCTGTTGTATCTCCTCTAGCTTGGATACAAGATGGGATACAGGTGGGTAAGGAGGCTCTAGTACCCTGTTGTATCACCTCTAGCTTGAACACAAGATATGATACTGTCTGGCATGGACGCTCTAGTACCCTCTTGTACCATCACTTGCTTAGATACAAGATATGATGCAGGTGGACATGGAGGCTCTAGTACCATGTTGTTCCACCTCTAGCTTGGATACATGGTTCGATACAGGTAGACATGGAGGCTCTAGTGTCCTGTTGTACTGCCTCTAGCTTGGATACAAGATGTGATACAGTTGGGCATGGAGGCTCTGGTACCCTGTTGTACGGCATCTAAGTTGGATACAGGGTGTGATACAGCCAGGCATGTAGGCTCTAGTACCCCATTGTACTGCTTCTAGCTTGCATACAAGATGTGATACGGTTGGGCATGGAGGTTCTAGTACCTTGTTGTACCGCCTCTAGCTTGGATACAAGATGTGACATGAAAGACCATTTAGACTTTAGTACCCTGTTGTACCGCCACTTGCTTGGATACAAGATGTGATATAGGTGAACATGGAGGCTCCAATACCCTGTTGTACTGCCTCTAGCTTTGATAGAAGAAATGATACAGGGGGCATGGAGGCTCTAGTGCCCTGTTGTACTGCCTCTAGCTCGGATACAAGATGTTACACGGTTGGGCATGGAGACTCGAGTACCCTGTTGTACTGCCTCTAGCTTGGATACAAGATGTGATACGGGCAGGCATGGAGACTCGAGTACCCTGTTGTACTGCCTCTAGCTTGGATACAAGATGTGATACAGGCGGGCATGGAGGCTGTAGTATCCTGTTGTACTGCCCCTAGCGTGGATACACGATGTGATACGGGCAGACATGGAGGCTCTAGTACCTTGTTATACTGCCTCTAGCTTGGATACATGATGTGCTACAGATGGGCATGGAGGCACTAGTACCCTGTTGCACTGCCTCTAGCTTGGATACAAGATGTGATACAGTGGGCATGGAGGCTCTAGTGCACTGTTGTACCGCCTCTAGCTCGGATACAAGATGTTACACGGTCGTGCATGGAGACTCGAGTACCCTGTTGTACTGCCTCTAGCTTGGATACAAGCTGTGATATGGGTAGGCATGGAGGCTCTAGTACCCTGTTGTACTGCCTCTAGCTTGGATACATGATGTGATACAGGTTGGCATTGAGGCTCTAATACACTATTGTACCGACTCTAGCTTAGAAACAAGATATGATACAGTGGGTATTGAAGCTCTAGTACCCTTTTTTACTCCCTCTAGCTTGGATACAAGATGTGATATTGGTGGGCATAGAGGCTCTAGTACACTATTGTACTTCCTCTAGCTTTGATACAAAATGTGATACGGTTGGGCATGAAGGCTATACTATCCTGCTGTGCCACCTCTAGCTTGGATACAACATTTGATATGGGTGAGGCCTGAAGGCTCTAGTACCCTGTTATACCACCTTGAGTTTGGATACAAGATGTGATATGGGTGGGCATGAAGCCTCTAGTACCCTGTTATATCGCCACTAGCTTGGATACAAGATGTGATACGGGTGGACATGGAGGCTCTAGTACCCTGTGGACCGCCTCTAGCTTGTATACAAGATGTGATACGGTTGGGCATGGAAGCTCTAGTACCCTGTTGTACCGCCCCCAGCTTAGATACAAGATGTGATACGGGTGGCCCATTCAAAAATCACACTTTCGGTGTCTTCAGAAAAATTGCGACTTTTTGGACTTTCGTGTCAGGCTTTTTCAAAACGTGGGAGAGGCTTAGCATTAAGGCTCCCACAGAATTACGTTTTTTTTTTTAATGCTGCCATATCTCTGAGGGGTTTTTTTAACACGACTTTCTAATGTTAAAAATGCATTGTGCTTTGCGATTTTTGTTCAATGCCTTTTTAACATTAAAAAAGTCCCGTTGACATTTGCGTTAAAAAAAAAAGCAACTGTCTCGGAGCCCTTAGCGAGCGCGGCTGCACATGGCCCTTAACATTTACTATAATTTACAACAGAAACTTCTGTAAATTATAGCTGACGCCTGTGACAGCTCGTAGCTGGTGTAACTGTCCATCTGGCACACGGAGGTGCCACCAAATGTGACTAAGTTATTAGGAGTTGCACTTAGCCTGGCACATAGTTCACTTAGATAACATATGAAACGCCAATCTAAGTAAACGTAAGAATAAATGACTTCACATACACAAAATCAAAAAATAAATTACATCAAATGCACAAAATAAAAGATATCAAGTAGAAAATGCAGAAGAACATGTGCTGGAGCTGCTCTCTTCTAATCATATGTATATGGTATGTACTAGCAGACCCCATGACAATCATAC
This sequence comes from Eleutherodactylus coqui, assembly GCA_035609135.1. Lineage (NCBI taxonomy): Eukaryota > Metazoa > Chordata > Amphibia > Anura > Eleutherodactylidae > Eleutherodactylus > Eleutherodactylus coqui. Next base: position 218,682,897 of record CM069410.1, on the reverse strand, counting down.
TATAACTATGTTTAGCACTACAAACCAGCATTAATGTAGAATCCCCTCATACTCACGGGCCAGCATATACAGCAGCAGGGCTGACATGGCATCTGGGATTATCTTTGGCAGAATGGATGTTTTTTCTACTTTGGAAAAAGCAAGTGATAAAACTAAATTTGCGCTTCCTGGGGGGCGGAGTGATGGTTCCGGGATTTCTGGACACAAAGCTGTTTCAGCATCTTGTTACCGAGTTCTCACGTGAGTTGTGGGAAGGATTTATGATGTATTGTGCAATATTAGTGATATTGTGTATAAATATTCACCCCCAGCACTTCTGTAGGAGTTAATGGTTGAAGTTGCAGGGTGGATATTATTTCCTATTAAAGTTGAAGTTATGATAATTGTCCTACGACGTCTTACCTGGTGCTGCACTGTGTAGCATCTGGGGGTCAGTCCTCGCTGGTGTTGTACTGTGTAGCATCTGGGGGTCAGTCCTGGCTGGTGCTGTACTGTGCAGCATCTGGGGGTCAGTCCTGGCTGGTGCTGTACTGTGCAGCATCTGGGGGTCAGTCCTCGCTGGTGCTGCACTATGTAGCATCTGGGGGTCAGTCCTCTCTGGTGTTGTACTGTGTAGCATCTGGGGGTCATTCCTAGCTGGTGCTGTACTGTGTAGCATCTGGGGGTCATTCCTAGCTGGTGCTGTACTGTGCAGCATCTGGGGTCAGTCCTAGCTGGTGCTGTACTGTGTAGTATCTTGGGGTCAGTCCTAGCTGGTGCTGTACTGTGTAGTATCTGGGGGTCAGTCCTGGCTGGTGCTGTACTGTGTAGCATCTGGGACTCAGTCCTGGCTGGTGCTGCATTGTCTAGCATCTAGGGGTCAGTCCTAGCTGGTGCTGTACTGTGTAGTATCTTGGGGTCAGTCCTAGCTGGTGCTGTACTGTGTAGTATCTGGGGGTCAGTCCTGGCTGGTGCTGTACTGTGTAGTATCTGGGGGTCAGTCCTCGCTGGTATTGTACTGTGTGGCATCTGGAGGTCATTCCTAGCTGGTGCTGTACCGTGTAGCATCTGGGGGTCAGTCCTAGTTGGTGCGGGTACTGTGTAGCATTTGGAGGTCAGTCCTAGCTGGTGCTGTACTGTGTAGCATTTGGAGGTCAGTCCTAGCTGGTGCTGTACTGTGCAGCATCTGGGGTCAGTCCTAGCTGGTGCTGTACTGTGTAGCATCTGGGGGTCAGTCCTGGCTGGTGCTGCATTGTCTAGCATCTAGGGGTTAGTCCTAGCTGGTGCTGTACTGTGTAGTATCTGGGGGTCACTCCTCGCTGGTATTGTACTGTGTGGCATCTGGGGGTCATTCCTAGCTGGTGCTGTACCGTGTAGCATTTGGGGGTCAGTCCTAGTTGGTGCGGGTACTGTGTAGCATTTGGAGGTCAGTCCTAGCTGGTGCTGTACTGTGTAGCATTTGGGGTCAGTCCTAGCTAGTGCTGTACTGTGTAGCATCTGGGGGTCAGTCCTAGCTGGTGCTGTACTGTGTAGCATCTGGGGATGAGTCCTAGCTGATGCTGTATTGTGTAGCATTTGGGGGTTAGTACTAGCTGGTGCTGCATTGTTTAGCATCTGGTGGTCAGTCCTAGCTGGTGCTGTACCGGCTAGCATCTGGGGGTCAGTTCTAGTTGGTGCTGTACTGTGTAGCATTTGGGGGTCAGTCCTTGCTTGTGCTGTACTGTGTAGCATTTGGGGATGAGTCCTAGCTGGTGCTGTATTGTGTAGTATCTGGGGGTCAGTCCTAGATGGTGCTGTACTGTGTAGCATCTGGAGGTCAGTCCTAGTTGGTGCTGTACTGTGTAGCTTCTGGGGGTCAGTCCTAGCTGGTGCTGTACTGTGTAGCATTTGGGGGTCAGTTCTAGCTGGTGCTGTACTGTGTAGCATCTGAGGATGAAACCTAGCTGGTGCTGTATTGTGTAGTATCTGGGGTCAGTCCTAGTTGGACCTGTACGGTGTAGTATCTGGGGGTCAGTCCTGGCTGGTGCAGCACTGTGTAGCATTTGGGGGTCAGTCCTTGCTGGTGCTGTATTGTGTAGTATCTGGGGGTCAGTCCTAGATGGTGCTGTACTGTGTAGCATTTGGAGGTCAGTCCTAGCTGGTGCTGTACTGTGCAGCATCTGGGGTCAGTCCTAGCTGGTGCTGTACTGTGTAGCATCTGGGGGTCAGTCCTGGCTGGTGCTGCATTGTCTAGCATCTAGGGGTTAGTCCTAGCTGGTGCTGTACTGTGTAGTATCTGGGGGTCACTCCTAGCTGGTGCTGTACCGTGTAGCATCTGGGGGTCAGTCCTAGTTGGTGCGGGTACTGTGTAGCATTTGGAGGTCAGTCCTAGCTGGTGCTGTACTGTGTAGCATCTGGAGGTCAGTCCTAGTTGGTGCTGTACGTGTAGCTTCTGGGGGTCAGTCCTAGCTGGTGCTGTACTGTGTAGCATTTGCGGGTCAGTTCTAGCTGGTGCTGTACTGTGTAGCATTTAGGGGTCAGTTCTAGCTGGTGCTGTACTGTGTAGCATCTGAGGATGAATCCTAGCTGGTGCTGTATTGTGTAGTATCTGGGGTCAGTCCTAGTTTGTCCTGTACAGTGTAGCATCTGGGGGTCAGTCCTAGCTGGTGCTGTACTGTGTAGCATTTGGGGGTCAGTTCTAGCTGGTGCTGTACTGTGTAGCATCTGGGGATGAGTCCTAGCTGGTGCTGTATTGTGTAGTATCTGGGGTCAGTCCTAGTTTGTCCTGTACGGTGTAGCATCTGGGGGTCAGTCCTAGTTGGTGCGGGTACTGTGTAGCATCTGGAGGTCAGTCCTAGCTGGTTCTGTACTGTGTAGCATCTGGAGGTCAGTCCTAGTTGGTCCTGTACTGTGTAGCATCTGGCGATCAGTCCTAGCTGGTTCTGCACACTGTAGCATCTGGAGGTCAGTCCTGGCTGGTTCTGCACTGTGTAGCATCTGGAGGTCAGTCCTAGCTGGTTCTGCACTGTGTAGCATCTGGAGGTCAGTCCTGGCTGGTTCTGTACTGTATAGCATTTGGGGGTTAGTGGTATATACAGTGCTTCGCAGTATATACAGTGCTCGCAGTCCAATCTGTACATGACACTGGAAAGTTCTCTTGTTTCCATATGTGAGGTAAGAAACTGCAGACTGACAACATTTTGTCCTTATCGATGATTTCCTTTTCCTGTTTGTCCGCTCAGCGACGGAGCTGAATTTTCTATTTCCAAGAAGAACTTTTGTCTACAGAGTAAAATGATGAGCAAGCAAAGCAGAAGTGAAATACAGGCTGCTGGTCCCAGGTATGTTATTATATCAGTGATGTCATCAGCAGGGGGTGGGCTGAGTATAGGAGCCGGGCCGTTCAAAGAATGCATGGGGCTGTATAGAAAAACTCAAAATTTGCCCCCCTCTAAAAATGTATCATACTAGATATACCCGTGCGTTGTGTGTGTGTGTATATATATTAGAAGATATACCCATGCGTTGCACTGTGATTTTATGAATAGCAGTCCTGGAATATACAAAGTGAGCTAAAACAATGAGCCCAGCACCGCACTCTTATGGAAGTCATCCAAAATAAAAAGCTGTCGCCCATAGCAACCAATCACAGCGCAGCTTTTTATTTACCTCAGAAGTATAAGAAATTAATGCTGAACTGTGATTAGTTGCTGTTGACAATAAAAATTACAGGGGAAGTCAGTGAGTTTTCAATTTTTTTTATTAGATCAGTTGTCTGTGTAATATCTTACTGCATGAGGAGGAGGTCGTCTGTGTAATATATTAGTATATGAGGAGAGGTCATCTGTGTAATATCTTACTGCATGAGGGGGAGGTTGTCCGTGTAATATATTAGTATATGAGGAGGAGGTCGTCTGTGTAATATCTTACCGCATGAGAAGGAGGTCGTCTGTGTAATATATTAGTATATGAGGAGGAGGTCGTCTGTGTAATAACTTACTGCATGAGGAGGAGGTCGTCTGTGTAATGTATTGGTATATGAGGAGGAGGTCGTCTGTGTAATATCTTACTGCATGAGGAGGAGGTCGTCTGTGTAATGTATTGGTATATGAGGAGGAGGTCGTCTGTGTAATATCTTACTGCATGAGAAGGAGGTCGTCTGTGTAATATATTAGTTTATGAGGAGAGGTCATCTGTGTAATATCTTACTGCATGAGGGGGAGGTTGTCTGTGTAATATATTAGTATATGAGGAGGAGGTCGTCTGTGTAATATCTTACCGCATGAGGAGGAGGTCATCTGTGTAATATATTGGTATATGAGGAGGTAGTCTATGTAATATATTGGTATATGAGGAGGAGGTCATCTGTGTAATATTAGTATTTGAGGAGGAGGAAGTTGTCGCTGTAAGATATTATTATCTGAGGAGCAGGAGGTCTGTGTAATACTGGCGTAATTAAAAATCAAAAACTCACCGACTTCCCCTGTAATTTTTGTTGGCAATAGCAACCAATCACAGCTAGGCTTTTATACTGCTGAAGTAAAACAAAAGCTATGCTGTAATTGGTTTCTATGGGCAACACAGATTTCCTTTTGGACAGCTTTCATAAGAGTGGGTGCTGGGCTCATTTCTGTATGGTACATAGTGGCTTAGCGCTAGTCGGAAGCTGTGTGGTAGTGGGAGCAGAGGAGGAGGTTGTCTGTGTAAGATATTATCTGAGGAACAGGAGGTCTGTGTAATATATTAGTATTTGAGCTTATACCAGCTGTACATATATAATTATATACAGGAGATACCCAGGTTAACCCAGCATGCTGCATATCAATACATATAGTACATCCCTCCCCTTTATAAAGTGATGCTGATGTATACTGGATATGTCCTGTACATAATTATATGTACAGCTGATATAATGTATATCACCTAAACATACAAGATGACATGCACTACATGGTACTTACCTCGTTGTAGTGCATTTACATCCTGACCCCCACACATTGCACACACAACTCCGCTACATCCATCCTGATCCCCAGACATCACACACACAGCTCTGCTACATCCATCCTCATCCCCAGACATCACAAACACAGCTCTGCTACATCCATCCTGATCCCCAGACATCTCACACACAGCCCTGCTACATCCATCCTGACCCCCAGACATCACACTGATAGCTCCACTCCATCCATCCTGTCTCCCAGACATCACACACACAGCTACACTACATCCATCCTGATCCCCAGACATCACACACACAGCTCTACTCCATCCACCCTGATCCCCACACATCACACACACAGCTCTGCTACATCCATCCTGATCCCCACACATCACACACACAGCTCCACGACATCCATCCTGACCCCACACATCACACACACAACTCCATTACATGCATCCTGATCCCCACACACACAGCTCCACGAGATCCATCCTGATCCCCACATCACACACACAGCTCTGCTACATCCATCCTTATCCCCACACATCACACACAGCTCTACTACAACTATCCTGATCCCTAGACATCACACACACAGCTCGCCTACATCTATTCTGATCCCCAGACATCACACACACAGTTCGGCTACATCCATCCTGATCCCCACATATCACACACACAGCTCCCCTACATCCATCCTGATCCCCACAGCTCTACTCACTCACTCAATCAATCCATGCATTCATCCTGACCCCCACAGCTCCACTCACTCACTCCATCCATCCTGACCCCCACAGCTCCAACACACACACACAGAACACAGCAGAGTCCTACATTTACTAAGCTCCCCCATGGTCATATGATCCCTGACTCCTCCCACACTGGGTATCACATGACATCATTGGAGGTCCTGGAAGCTGCCGGCTCGGCGGGTCTGTGTGTCCCCTCATGACAGGAATGCCGGGGGAGGGGTTAACCGGCATTAGGGGGCAGTGCAGGCTCTGTGAGGGGCTTATGGCAGACTTCAATAGTAGCTTCTCTACCTGCTGCTGCCAAGCTGTTGCACGCCATGACTACAGCTGACTGGCTGAGCTGTCACTCCCCTCACCGATAGCAACTGGGGCCGGCCGTCCCTCCCGCACCCACCTTGCTACTTCACTGCGTCAAGGTACAACAGTACCGATGTGATTTCCAGCCAAAGAGCGGAAGCACCCCTGGCAGCCTCTCGCGGCACCCCGGTTGGGAATCACCGCTGTAGGCAGCAGCTTTTTTTTAAAATAACAATAGTTTATTGAAGTAGGCAGCAGCTTTTAATCCTCAGTGCTGAGATAAAATGAAAGCTGCTTATATCTAAAACACAAAATTTGTTTGTTTGTGTAATATACAAACCCCCAGTTCTGGTCTGATTTGAGTAACATTGGGCATTTTTTGTTGCCAATAGCAAGCAATCAGAGCTCAGCTTTCACTTGTCATTCTGCTGAGGTGAAATAAAAGCTGTGCTGTGATTGGTTGCTATAGGCAACATCTTTTAATCCTATTAGTGCTGGGGTAAAATGAAAGCTGCGCTGTGATTGGTTGCTATATATTATACTGCTGAGGTAAAATGAAAGCTGCGCTGTGATTGGTTACTATGGGCAACAGTTTTCAATCCTCGGTTGCTCCATGTATTCCTGTCTGGGGACAGATCATTTCCTGAATCACAAATTGTCAGTGCTCAGTCTGACTCTTCTAGTGGGAATTACTTGTTGGAAATAACCAGGAATACTAAATCGAGTCTGTAGAATCCATTGGTGAAAGCAAATTTGGGGGTTGCTGCATTAAAATTCAAGGAAAGGCAAAACAATGCAAATACGGTTGCCAAGATAACAAAATTTCAGAATTTTTTTTTAGCCTATAACCTTCTCTGGGTGGGGGTTATACTGTGCACAAAATGTCATGTCAATCGGTCGTACAGTTTGTGGGTGATGCTCCAACAAACAGACAGACATTGATAAATATATAGAAGATTATATACATTTGATAGAGGTTTTATAACATGGCGAGCTTAGATACAGTGGCTTGGTATTAATATGCCTCTAAATAATGCACTCACCATATAATGAACTTTAATACCAGTTCTACACTCGTAGTGATTACAGTACAGGTACCTCCATTGATCACAGGTGAGGTCGTCTCTGGAGTCGACCTATTCTCTTTGGGCACAGACCGCTATTAAGAATTCTTCCAGCGACAACTCACCTGTGAACTCACTGCTCCTCCATAGTAATAATGTGCCCAATCTGGCCCGACTACTGTGAGTGCAGAAAGTCCTCCCACCTTCTTACATGTTGTGGCCTTGTGCCCCCATCATTCTGCACTCAGTACCCCATAATGACAACATGACAACAAAATTGTAGAAATATTTGAAAATAAAAAAAATATATAACCCCCCATTCTGCAGTGACATAAGTATCTACACCCCTGTACTGAGCATTTAGGTGAAGTCCCGGTGGCAGTGATTCCAGCCTCCAGTCTTCTTGGGGATGATGCCACAAGGTTTGCACTCCTGAATTTGGGGGTTTTCTGCCCTCTGTCGGGTTGGATGGGGGCCGTCTGTGGACAACCATTGTCAGGTCTCTCCAGAGATGTCCCATTGAGTACAGGGCTCTGGCCTGGCCATACAAGGACATTCACAAAGTTATCCCTAAGCCCCTCCAGCGTTGTCTGTGGTCTTAGGCCTCCCTACAGCGTTTAGCGCTGCCTTTTCAGCCCAGCGCTAAACGCTGTACAACACTCCCATTCATTTTTAATGGGGCTACTCACACAGGGCTGAAAATGCAGCGCCTTCAAACGCTGCGCTTTGACAGCGATGCAAGTTCTATTTTTGGGCGTTTTCAGCCCTGCGTCGCCCATTAAAATGAATGGGCAGCGGTTTCAGCACTGCTAAAAACGCAGCAACACTTGGTGCCGCATTTTTGGCAGCGTTAACCGCTCGCTAATTTTCGGGGTGAGGGATTGCAATAGAAGCCCTACCCCGAAAATCAGTCCCAGCTAGGTAGAGAAAAAAAAAAAAGCAATACTCACCTAGCCGCAGCAGTCCGGGTCGCGGCCGCTGGTCTCTGCCGCTGATCCGGGCTTCCTCTGCACTCACAAGTCTATTGCCGTAGGCCAGGTTTGAGAACCCCGCCTCCGGCAATAGAGTGCTGTGATTGGTTATCGGCGCGCTCGATGTCCAATCACAGCCCCTCATTGACTGTCTCAGCCAATCAGCGCCGGCAAGCTCTTATTCCACAGCGCTTTTTTTTATTTATTACCCTCCACCAAGCTGGGTACTCATTTTACCGACCTTGGAAGGATGAGTCGACCTTGACCCGGCTACCTGAACCATGCATGAGCGAAAGCTTACACTCTGCGCCACACGAGGCTCTAATTATATAAGTGAGTGTCTGAGAACAGGAAGCAGTTGAGTTCAGTTCTGTCTTCTTCAATCTGTGTTGGAGCAGGGTTCCATCTTACCTGCTACTCGGAGCTAACACAGAGCCACATGGGAGCACCATCAGCTTCCATGTTGGCGAAGATGGAAGAAGAGGAACGACTACTCTTGGCGCATGTAAAGTGGATTTAATAGGAGTAAGTCCATGCCAGAGAAAGAGAGAGCACACAACCCCCAACATTCTGCTTCATCCATACCAGGTACCCGTTCACATTACAGGCATTTATTTTTCCTATATGGCCCTCCACCATTAGGATCACCACACAGAGGTACGCGATTGTGACACCCACGCGGAGAATGTGCGGGGTGCATCTAGGCCAAGCCATCTTCTATGTAATTTCTTGGCAGAGAGTATGTGGAGAGATTCTTGTCTTTCTTTACCTCCTCCGGAGAACACTTAATGTCCAGGACCGGTGTCATATAGATAACATGGACTATAGGGCCATATTGTTCCTGTGTATTTTTCCTCCCAACCTCTGAGCTTCTGCCTATAACTGCTGCCGTGAATGTATCTGTAATAACCTGTTTGCAAAGTTCATTCAAGTATAGTTTTACCGGGCCTCAACCGTTCCTGAGGACCCGAAGTACGATACACTTGTCCAGTGTTTATTTCTCTGCCGCATAGAATAATGGCGTGGGAACGGTGGCGTCACGACGTGATATACATATATACTTCCATAAGCATTCCCCCTGTGTTACCACTCGGCTATGCTGTGACAAGGAATAGGCCTCTGGACATATACACAGTAAGTGTACTTGGGTACTACATATGTATTGTGAGCGGTGAGACCTTATGTAGACTCCAGGGTCTTTTATGTCCAAACAGATAAATTTCCCGCAGGTGACTCCAATCAGGGAGTAGAAACATCTCAGAGATTATCAAAAGGAATGTGAGCCCCCAGAGTTAAATGTCACGTGTGGTACCAAAGGGTGTGAATACTTATGTCAGGGCAAAACGGGAGTTTATTTTTACATAATGTACAAAGGTTTCTTCCATTCTGTTGTCACTTTGTCATTATGGGGTACCGAGTGCAGAATGATGGGGGCACAACATTACAACGTGCAAGAAAGTGAGAGGGTGTAAGGACTATCCTGACTTAGTGTAAGTAATAGCGTGCCTGTTGTGGTCGCACTGAGTTATAGTGCCCCCAGAACTCCAGTCATTGGCAGAGATTATCAACATTAATACACAGACTCTTCCTTTGGATGCTGTGTGCGATATTTCTTTGCTGCTCTCCCTGTCTCCAGTATACGGGGCACAATGCATGTTGGAGCCGGAGGGGATAAACTGAAGTTATGGTGTGAAAGATTGTGCCTCATTAGATGGCAGTGTCTGTGTGATCATTATGAAAGTAATCTTTACATCCCTAGTCGGAGTTTTAGGAGCAAGAGGCCCAAAGGGCTAACGCCCCCCCTGGCCAGCCTGTGACAACCGCTCAACATGCTATAAAGGCTGGTTGTCAGAAGTAATAGATGAACAGTTATCACTATAGTCCTGTTAGGTCTACTCTTGGTTTTTATAAAATGCCCCCATATGACATATTGGAGAGACTGGTACCTACGACAATTAGGAGCTGGATTAGGTTTCTGGCTAGAAAACTGGCATCCAGGGTGCAGATGTGCCCCAATGTTTTCTGAAAAGATTTTGTCAGAAACGGGAATTGGTGCGCTCTATTCACCGAAGGGACAAAAGGTTTCAATAATTACTTATGAAAAACTCTATGAACCCTCCATGTAGCTGGCAAATCAAGTTCATAAGCAAGCTGATTTACTACACGCGTGATGACAAAGGGACCCCCGTAACGCGGTGCTAGTTTCAAACCTTCAATTTGACATTTCTAGAAGACAAATATACCTTCTGTCCCATCCTACAAGGTTCAGATACTGACAGACTCTTCCCACTACGCAACTGCATACAAGCCCCCGTTGCTTCCAGGTTCTTCTGTACTTCTTTCCATACCCCTTGCAGCGCATCTGTGGTGACATCAGCTGCAGGACAGGCAGACGGAGTAGAAATAGCTGTAAGGAAGCGAGGATGCTGACCATATATCCAAAGGAATGGAGATACCCCAGTGGAAGAATAAGTATGGCTGTTTAGTGCAAACTCTGCCAACGGGAGGAAATCTGCCCACTGATGAGCCTTTTCGCTAGCAAACAACCGCAAATATTGCACTAAATTCTGGTTCTTCCGCTCAGTCTGACCATTAGTTTGTAGGTGGAATGCTGACGAGAAGGAAAGCGACGTTCCCAGGTTTCTACAGAAGGCTCGTCAAAATTGCACAACAAACTGAAACCCGATCAGATACAATGTTCTCGGGAACCCCATGTAGACAAATGATTTCTTTTTACAAAAATCTTGGAAAATTCTATCGCAGAAGGCAGCTTCTTTAACGCCACGAATTGTGCCATCTCTGAGAAACGGTCTACAACAGTGGTGGCGAACCTATGGCACACGTGCCAGAGGCGGCACGCAGAGCCCCCCTGCTGGCACGCGCCGCCATCGGCCGCTCACCACCTTAGTGAATGCCTGCAGGGGCCGCGGCTCCCCTGCTGACATTCACTCAGCGCTGCTATCTGTGCTGATGCCGGTGTGCACCAGGATCCTCCTCCCCCGTCCCCCGACGTCTCCTACTTTGGTTCCGCAAGAGCAGGCGGAGAAGGCATCCAACAGAAGCACACTGCTTTCAGTGTGCACCTGAGAACAAGCAGGAGAGGAGCGGCGCTCCTACGAGGAGGAGGGGTAAGTATGTAGGACAGGGGGCGGGTATTCTGACTGCTGGGAGAATCGCTGGGGGGGGGGAGGGGGAGACATTCTTACTGCTGGGAGAATCGCTGGGGGGGGGGAGACATTCTTACTGTTGGGAGAATCGCTGGGGAGGGGGAGACATTCTTACTGCTGGGAGAATCGCTGGGGAGGGGGAGACATTCTTACTGCTGGGAGAATCGCTGGGGGGGGGGAGACATTCTTACTGCTGGGAGAATCGCTGGGGAGGGGGAGACATTCTTACTGCTGGGAGAATAGCTGGGGGGGGGGAGACATTCTTACTGCTGGGAGAATAGCTGGGGGGCAAGGGGGAGACATTCTGACTGCTGGGAGAATAGCTGGGGGGCGAGGGGGAGATATTCTGACTGCTGGGAGAATTGCTGGGGGGGATGGGAGACATTCTGACTGCTGGGAGAATCGCTGGGGGGGGGATGGGAGACATTCTGACTGCTGGGAGAATCGCTGGGGGGGGGGGATGGGAGACATTCTGACTGCTGGGAGAATCGCTGGGGGGGGGGGTGGGAGACATTCTGACTGCTGGGAGAATCGCTGGGGAGGGGGAGACATTCTTACTGCTGGGAGAATCGCTGGGGAGGGGGAGACATTCTTACTGCTGGGAGAATCGCTGGGGGGGGGGGGGAGACATTCTTACTGCTGGGAGAATCGCTGGGGAGGGGGAGACATTCTTACTGCTGGGAGAATAGCTGGGGGGGGGAGACATTCTTACTGCTGGGAGAATAGCTGGGGGGGGGAGGTGGAGACATTCTTACTGCTGGGAGAATAGCTGGGGGGCAAGGGGGAGACATTCTGACTGCTGGGAGAATAGCTGGGGGGCGAGGGGGAGATATTCTGACTGCTGGGAGAATCGCTGGGGGGGATGGGAGACATTCTGACTGCTGGGAGAATCGCTGGGGGGGGGATGGGAGACATTCTGACTGCTGGGAGAATCGCTGGGGGGGATGGGAGACATTCTGACTGCTGGGAGAATCGCTGGGGGGGGGGGGATGGGAGACATTCTGACTGCTGGGAGAATCGCTGGCGGGGGAGCGGAGGAATGACTGCTGGGAGAATCGTTCGGGGGAGGCATTATGACTGCTGGGAGAATCACTGGGGGGAGGGGGGGCATGGTGACTGCCAAGAAAATCGCTGTGGGGGAAGGGGGGCATGCAGACTGCCAGGAGAACCGCTGGGGGGGAGCCATTATGACTGCTGGGGGAACCGCTTGGGGAGAGGGGGGCATTATTATTGCTGGCGGACAGCTGGGGGTGGCATTGTGACTGCTGGTGGACCACTGGGGGGGTATTATGACTGCTGGGGGAACTGCTGGGGGGGAGCGGGCATTATTACTGCTGGGGGACCGCTGGGGTATGTCACTCTTATTACTAATGGGGGGGGTGTCACTATTATTACTGCTGTGGGATGTCACTATTACCACTGGGGTATGTTTACATGCGGCAGAAATGGGCAGGGCTGTTTCAAAATAGACAGGGTGCAGATTTTGACTGCTTTTTAGATGCAGAAACGCTGCAGAATTTTCCACAGAAATCTCCGCTGAGGACATTCTGCAGTATTTCCGCGTCCAAAAAGCAGTCAGAATCTGCACCCGGTCTATTCTGAAACAGCCTTGTCCTTTTTTATAACGACGGGGGTAAAATCATACATTGTGATAAGCCCCGCCCCCGACGTGTTGGCACTTTGCGATACATAAGTGGGTTTTGGGTTGTAGTTTGGGCACTCGGTCCCTAAAAGGTTCGCCATCACTGGTCTACAACAACTAGGATAGTGGTGAACTTCTGAGACTCAGGTAGATCGGTGATAAAATCGAAAAGGCACCGGTAACGGTCTCAAAGGCCCCTCCGGACGCCGACTTTTACCGTGTGCACAGACAGAGCATCCCTTAACAAAGTCGCGGATCTCCCGAGACATGCCTGGACACCAGTAGTGTCTAGTACACAATCCAGAGTCCCCTGAGCCCCCAGATGGCCTGCGAGAGCAGATAAACGAGACTCTTCATTGACTCTTAGACACAAGGTCTCTGGCACAAACCATCTGCCCTTCGGCACCCCCGAGGGAGCGTCCTGCTGACAATTTTATAGATGAGGAACAAGATCAGATTCTACAGCTGCCACCACCACCCCATTGTGACAGGATATTCTCGGGAGCCACTACTGTCTCAATTTCCGACGAACTGAAACTCCGTGAAAGGGCGTCTGCCTTCAAGTTCTTCTCTCCTGAAATATATGTAACAACGAGGTTAAAGAAAAACAATGTCCACCTGGCCTGACGAGCCGTGAGTCTCTTAGCATTGGCGAGATATACCTAGTTTTTATGATCAGTATACATGGTAATGGGATGCCTTACTCCCTCAAGATGGTGACGCCACTCTTCTAGAGACCACTCCCGCTCCTCGGGACTTAGCTGATCCACTTCCATAGGCTCAACACCAGAAGTTTGCATGGGAAAAGGGGGAGCGGGTCTGCCGGATTCCCTAGCCTTATGGGCCTGACGTTCCTTTTTTCTAGATCTCAGCCTCCTGTCAGCTTTGACCACCAATCCCATCGCATCATTGAGTGTCACGGGATGAGAAATGAGTAGATCCTTGACAGCGTCAGAAAGACCCAACAAGAACACATCTTTAAGGGTGCTATTGTTTCAAGAGGTTTTACCTGCATACAGTCTAACTTTAGAGCAATAGTCCTCTACCCACTGATGCCCCTGACATAGAGACATGAGATGAGATACCGCCAACCCCGCATGGTCCGGCTCATTAAAAATACCTCCAAGTTCCTGAAAAAACAAATCAACTGACTGCAGGCAAGCCGAACTCTCGGGCAAGGAGTAGGCCCATGTCTGGGGGGGGGGACCCCGAAGCAAGGACACAATCAACCCAACCTTCTGGGATTCTGAGCCGGAGGAGCGGGGCCGCATCTGAAAATACAATCTACATGCCTGCTGAAAAACAAAAAATTTGCTTCTCTCCCCTGAAAATACCTCAGGAAGCGGACACTTTGGCTCAGGAATAGAAGGGGCGGTAGAAACATGCACTAACTCCCGCTACGTCTGAGCCACAATACGACCGGACAGGTCTTGGATCATGACCACTAAATCCTGCGACTGACTTGCGAGGGTACTCATGGCCTCCATTGGAGAGCAGTTTTAATGGCCAGTTATTATGTTACGGTATGCTACCCTTGATACGCCAGCCCAGGTGCCCTAGATCTCACCCACAACCTCCTGTCCCTGCCTGCTTGCCTCCTCTCCTGGCTAACCCCAGGCGGGCAACGGTCCCTACTTTCACTAAGCACCAAAAAGGGGCGCTGGCATACCTAGATGGAAAGGATAGAATACAGACAGAAAAGGCAGATGTAAATAACCAACACGAACAATACTAAGGCAAATGGAAAAACCTAGCGGACAATAGCAAAGTATAGCAGACAAGAGACCAACAGAGGCAGACTAGCTAGCACACTGAGGGAAACCAATGACTGGCAGTGATTGCAAGTCTCTGCCAGACCTTTAAACAAAAGCCTCCGCCCAGAGGCGGAGAGAGGGAGACAGCCAACTCCCAACAGAACATAATAAAAGGGAGATCGTGCATGGCAGCTGCACTCACAGGTGCGCACGGTGCTGCGCGCCACCAGCACCACGCCGCCCAGGCTGGCCAGGCACCTGTGCCCCCGGTAGCCAGACAACAAGCCGGGGGGACGCGCCCCGACCGAGGGACCCTGCACAACGACGCCCCGGGAAGACCAGCAACCGCCGCATGGTAACAGTTTTTGTTGCCATTTTCTAACCCCCATAATATTCTTCAGTATTTCAATATATTATATTTTTAATGTCAGTCCAATAAGCCCCACTACAGGCAAAGCTTAATACGGTAGATTGTGATACATGGCAGCAATGGGAGCCTTCAGTAGCTTTCAGTCAGGCATGTGAATCTATCAACCCATCCTGAACATTTTGTGTTGGGTTTCTTCCTTCCAACTAGCTGCTTAAAGGGGGGTTGCCATGGGTTAGAAAAACATGCCTTCTTTCTTCCCAACACAGCGCCACGCTTGTCTATGGATTGTGTCTGGTATTGCAGCTGAGCTCCCATTTACCTAAATGGAGCTGAGCTGCAATACCGCACACGACCCTATGGACAAGGGTGGTGCAGTGTTTGGAAGAAAGCAGCCATGTTTTTTTAACCCTGCACAACCCCTTTAATTGCTGCTGTCAACATGGATAACAACATCTAAGGATCTAACAGCCACCATAAGAGTAAAGGCCCATTTAGACACAACAATTATCGCTCAAAATTCGCTCAAAAGCCGTCTTAATGGCCGGGCATTCCGAGCAAAGAACAGCTGGACACAGAAGATAAACGACCCCGCTCTGTATAACCTACTCAGAGCGCAAAGTGATCGCTCAATGTTTGAGCAATCACCTTGCACTGTAAAGGCACACAACAATTGACGTCTTTTGAGGGATAATCGTTGTGTCTAAACGAGGCTTTAGTGCCATACAACTACAGCAGAGGGTCGTTAACAGGTTACGATAACAATAGCTTTTCTATGGGTTTACCCCTTAGTGACTGCGCCCTTACCTTTTTATGCCCTGTTTAAGTGGGCTTTAATCCTCAGGGCTGTAAAAACACGCTCGCTCTGAGGATTAAAGCTGTGGGGGCTGTGGATGCGACATCTCCCTGCTATCGGCTGTAGGAAGTACCTGATAACCTGGAGCTGTCATGGGGGGCTGGGATATTCGACCCCCTCCCCATCACATTATCTTTTGGATAACATCGATCGCATAAAATTAATAAAAAGAAGATAAAGTTTCAGCTCCCCTCACGGATCAGATCCATTAGGGGAGCTAAAGCTACTCACCTCTGTCCTCCGTGATGTGCCGCGGTGTTCTGGTCTGTTCTGGACCAGACGTAAAACGTAACGTGCACGCGTAGAAGGCCGGGAGACCTGGGAAATTTGAAATCTCCTGGCTCCTGGCTGCAGAAGGTAGCCGGGAGGCTGGAGATGTCACCAGGGACTGCGGTGACCGATCCCCGGGGCCGTGATCACTATTATCCAATGGATAACGGCAATCGTGGAAAAGGGAAAAAAAACAGACAAATAAAGATAAAGTTTAAGCTCCTCTCATGGATCCGATCCATGAGGGGAGCTGAAACTACTCACCTCCATCCATCGTGATGTCCCACAGCGATTTGGACCTGTAGCAGGCTTCTGTGCATGCACTGATGTGGCACGCATATGCAGAAGGCTAGAGAGCCCGATAAATTAAAGATCTCCCTGCACTCGGCTAGCAAAAATAGCCGAGTGCAAGGAGATATCACTGGGGACCGCTGTATGCAGTTCCCGGTTACCTGATCACTGTTATCCATCGGATATCGAGGATCACGTAAAGTTAAAAAGTGTAAAAAAATTTTTTAAAGTTTAAAAAGTTAAAGTTTCATCTCCCCTTATGGATCGCATCTGTGAGGGAAGATGAAATTACATACCCAACATCACCGGATTTGTCCCCCTGTGGAATCTTTATCTGTGGACTTCTCCCAGCTTCAGCATATGCGCCCTTCTGCAAAATGGCGAACGCATGTGTAAAAGTCAAGGATTGCCTGGGAAATTACCAAAGTAGCCAAGAGCCTGGAGATGTCATGGGGGTCTGTGGTATGCGGTTCCTGGTCACGTGATCACTGTTATCCAATGGATAATGGCGATCACATAAAAGTGTAAAAGAACTTAAAGTTTCATCTCCCCTCACCAATGCAATTGTTGAGAGATGAAATTTCTTACTGGAGACATTTGAACCCCAACGCGATCATCCTCCACAGATGTTTCCCGCTTTCTTACAGGAAGCCTCGGGAACGTTCGCCCTTCTGCAGTTCCAGAAGCAGCTTGTTGAGCGTCTTCTATGTGAGACTGCAGGAACTCAACAAGCTTACAAAGCTTTGCAGAGCATCATTTTTTACACTCCAGCCCTGCCACTGAGGTCAAGAAATACCCCCCAAAAAAGCATGAGAGGAGGAGGGATATCCAACATTATTGCCCCATGTGCCCTTTCCAACCTGGCCTCCGTAATTACCTCTGTCTTCAGAAATACCACACAGTTTACATTATTACTTTTAGCTAAGATTTAGGAAATGTCAAAAAGTGGGGGGTTTGACTATATTTAGGGAGTCAACTCTTTTTCCACACAAGTGGGCAATTGGGCCTGGAATTTATTCAGTTGTGCCCTGAAATGGGTGTTCCCTCCATTATGGGCCTTGCCCTGTGTCCTGTAAGTAGATTAGGGCTACAATGAGGGTATATTTCTGAACACAGAACAAACAAGAATATCGATTTTGGGGCACATTCCTATGTATGCTGCACAAAAAAACTTTCTAAATTGACACAATTGCCAAAAAAATGAAAATCGTAATTTCCCCAGTCGTCTCCACGACAGCACCAATTGAGATTGCCTCCTCCTGATAGGACAGGAACATACTGAGAGGTTAAAAGCTCCCCCCTTCCCCACTTTCCTCAGTGTCTTCCCGTCCTGCCAGGAGGCAGGATCTCTGAGAGGGGCTGGTGGAGAAGCCAGCCAGAAGCTACTCACAGGCGGATCGGATGGCAGTGGGTCAGCCTGTCCTCCCTTCCTAGCCAGACGACTCCCGGGACGCCACATGGGGTGGTAGCCCCCGGGCCAGGTTCCTCCCGCGGCGGCCCATGGGGGGTACAAAGCGGGAGCCTCAGTCCCCCTCCTCCTCCCTGCAGAGTTACAGCGCGGCGCTCCAGGAAGCCCCTTGACGGCGGGGGGCGGGGCATCGCGTCACGTGTCCAGCGCGATTACGTCATCGCGCCCGCATCAGGAGGTGCACGGAGGGGGCGGGGCTTAGCGCAGGAGCATGAAAATTTAAAATAAAGGAACCTGAGAGAAGCCAGAAGGTGGACCAGCACTACAGGTCGCAGGGTGTCTGCAGCACCGGTATAGCAATGAGTGCTCCAGCCCCAGAGACAGCTGAAACCTCAGCCTCAGCAGCCGTAAGTAGCCAGTGCGGCAAAAAATATAAATGCAAAATCCAATGTATTGTATATGGAAAAATTGCATATTTACCCGCAAAAAATACTTTCCCTTTTTTGTCAGGGGGATAAAAAAGACATCCCCCCCAGAACATAACTCAAAAAATGCGTGGAGTGCGGGACGAGACTGCCAGCTACGTACCAGAGGCCTCTATGCAAGGCTTGCGTAGCTAGGCTAGTCAAAGAGGAATCGGGGGGATTCATGGAGGACGTTAGGAAGCTGGTGAAAGAGGAGGTTCGATCAGCCCTAACATCACAGCTGGCGCCGCCAGCTAAACGCCAGAAAAAGGCGTATGTTCCCGATGAGCCTTCCGACTCCGAGAATTCTATCGGATCGGAGCAAGAGGAACAGGCGGCCGAGGAGTCCTCAGAGGAGGAGGACTACAAAAGATACCTATTCCATTAGGACGACTTAACGGAATTGATTAAGTCAGTCAGGGCTACACTAAAAATGGAAGAGCCCAGAGAACCACGTACCTTACAAGATGAGATATTTGGGGGACTAGGAGAGAGGCGTAAACATACCTTCCCTGTCCACGAAAATATCATTAAAATTATCCAAAAGGAGTGGAAGAAACCAGACGCAGGTTCCTTCTCCGCTAGAGGTGTAAAAAGAAGGTACCCATTTGAGGAGGAAGTTTGCGCAAGCTGGGAGGAGGTACCCAAGGTAGATGTCCCAGTGGCCAAAGTACCTAGGAGGACGAGCCTGCCCTTTGAGGATGCCGCACAATTAAAAGATCCTATGGATCGCAAAGCTGAAGGCCTTCTAAAAAAATCATGGGAGGCAGAGGCAAACATACTTAGGCCAGGGATCGCAGCCACTTGCGTAGCACGCGCTCTGGGGGTATGGCTAGAACAGCTGGAGCTACACCTAACCAATAAGACGCCAAGGGAACAGATCCTAAATTCTCTTCCTATCCTGCGTATGGCAACAAATTTCCTAGCGGATGCCGCGGCCGAAACGGTTAAACTCTCGGCAAAAGCTACAGCCCGGTCTAACTCAGCCAGAAGAGAGTTATGGCTGAAATCGTGGTCAGGCGACCTAGCCTCTAAAAATAAGCTATGCGCCCTCCCGTTCTACGGTCAGTTTTTGTTCGGACCAGACCTAGACAAGATCCTGGAGAAGGCGGCCGACAAAAAGAGGGGATTCCCGGAAGAAAAGCCGCAGAGAGGGAAGACCTTCTTCCGAACCCCAGTGCAACAGCCCGAGGCCTACCGAGGCAAGGGCAAGACAGGCCGCTGGAGTTACCCCAAGGGGGGCAGAGGAAGAAATATCCTCTTTAACCCCCACCAGGGGGAGCCCAAGCAGAGACCCTGACGCCAGCTCCGTAGGGGCAAGGCTGGGGAACTTTGTGGATCAATGGGCCGCAATTTGCGAAGGCCCATGGATCCCAAAGGTCTTACAGCAGGGATACCGGATAGAACTGGTGTCCCTCCCCAGAAGGATATTCGTTATCACGGGAGGCTCAGGGCAACAGTTACACTTACTAAGGCAAAGCGTTCGGGACCTGCAACAGCTAAACGCAATATCCCCCGTACCGCGAAACGAGGAAACCCAGGGCCATTATTCCAGGCTCTTTCTAGTAAGAAAACCCTGCGGGAAACAGCGGATGATAGTGAATCTGAAACCTCTGAACACCTGCGTCAAGTACAGAAAATTCAAAATGGAGTCCATCTCCTCAACGATAAAGTTGATTCCCAAAGGGGCCTACATGGCATCCATCGATCTGAAGGACGCCTATTTCCACGTACCGATCCACGAGGGGTCCCAAAGATACCTAAGGTTCGCAGTGGATATGGGCAAAGGAATAGAGCACCACCAATTCAGATGCCTGCCTTTCGGGATCTCCTCAGCACCCAGAATTTTTACCAAAATTATGGCAGAGGTAGCCGCCTACCTGAGGAAAAAGTCGATCCTAATAATACCCTACCTGGACGATATTTTGATAATAGCAGAGTCCAGGAAACTACTAACGAAACACCTAGAGATAGTGCTAGAACTCCTCCAGTCTCTAGCATGGATCATAAACTGGGAAAAGTCCAGCTTAGAACCCGACAGGAAGAAGACGTTTTTGGGCATAACGCTCAACTCAGAATTACAAAGCTCCTGCCTGCCCGAGGAAAAAATACAAAAAATCCGAAGGCTGGTCAAATCCTTCCTACAGAGACGATCATGCACAATTCAGGAAGCCATGTCTCTCCTGGGAAGCCTGACGTCATGCATTCCTGGAGTAGCATGGGCCCAGGCTCACACCAGAGCTCTGCAGGCCTCCGTCCTATCCACGTGGGACAAAAAGCAGTCCTCGCTAGGGACAAAAATGTATATCCCGGCCAGCAACCAACATGGAGAGTCGCACTTGAGAGGAGCTCCCCAGGGGAAACTTAAATCCTGATAAAAATCCTGGCCGTAAGGTGACCTAAATATTCAAAACGGACTTCTAAATCCTGCTGGAAGAGACCGAGACAAGACTGGGGCGAAATTAACCCCCCGAGCATACCACAAAGAGCTGCGGGCCGAATCGTGGGTGAGACCGCGCCAACGCCCTGTCCTCTTCCCGCCATTGCTGACACCAAGGGCGACTGCTGCGGGGAGCTACCCCGCCGACCTTCTCCTCGGCCCTCCGGTGCGGTACTCTAGGAATAAGAACTAGCCGGAGATCACAGCCCGCTTGCCCACACCACTGCCCGGCTACCCGAGGCTCCCCCCCCCTTCCCCGTTGCAAAATAACTCCTTACCGATCCGGCTGGACCCCGGCTGGGGAAGACCTCGGGATCGGGCCACCCTCGCGTCTGGAGTGCCTGCTCCTACACCTCGACCGCGGATCACACTTCTTTTGGCTGCCTCCCCGGACCCGTGACATCGGACCCCTCCACCACGGGGAGAAGACATTGCCGGACGGGCCGACCGCAACCACCTGGAGAGGAGCGAGCTGCTCATCCTCCCCCAGCACGGACCACTTACTGCGGACACTACTGGCGGCCGTGGCTCTACCGTCTGAGCGATATTCCTGCCGCCTCAGCCCTCCTTGTTGCCGTGGGACCGCAGCTGCTGACACTTGGCTGGCCCCCACTCTCCTGCCCTCCACCGGTCTCCCCGATACTCCTGCCGAGCGGCGACAACACATTAACCCGGACCGGGTGCTGGGAGCCGGGCGCATCGAGTCCGGTGCCGGCCCCCTGCCGGGGGATGCCCGCTCCTGCATCCTAGCCCAGCAACCCTGAGAGCCGCATCCTCCCGGACCCCTCCCGGCCGCCCCGCCGGAGCCGCGGCGCTGTGATTCCTGGTCGCCGCTGCGGGATGATACCATCGGACGTCCAGACCGCATCCACTAAAGGGTAACGAGCCGCTTCTCCCTCCCTGTTACGAACTTCCTCCTGCAGAGACCGCCGGGGACTGCGGCTTGACTGACAGCCCCGCCGCTTCAGCCTCCTCGCTGTCGGGAGATCGCGGCCCTTGCACCTGGCTGGGCGCTGGGCACGGGACGACCCGAGAACCGGCCCAGCGGAGCCGGCATCAAAAAACCGTAAGTGAGGCGGGAGGACGGGGGACAACACCTGAGAGTGACAGGCCACCGCGTTGGTGAATGTATGCCCAGAGGGGGAAAACCTTTAAGGGGGAACCCCTTCACTACTAAATACCGGCACCCCAGCGCAACAACCCCCCAATAGACGGGCCGGGAGCCGGACGTCCGGATCTGACCCCGAAACTGACGCACAGGCACAAAGAGACCTCACCACAATACGGCCCTCGCCCGACGGTCCAGCTCTAAACTCCGCTCGCTGCGGGGGGACTTGCTGCGGCTTGGCGGACTTCCGACCGGGCCACTCGAATTGATATAGGCCCCAATGGACACTTCTTGTATCCGCGACACGGATCCCCGACACACTATACTCCTAACAAGCACTGAAGCCCTGTGACACTAAACCCTCTGAGACTTTAACAACTCCAAAACCTTACAGAGAGCTCTACAAGATAACCATCTACGTCCTCAGATAAACAAGCCAACCCTATACCCACTAACATGAGCACACGTGCAAAAAGTGACTCTGCGGCAGAAAAATTAAAAGAATTCTCACGCATAGAAACTCCAGACCATACTCCGCGAGCGATGCGACCGACCCAGACAAAAGAAACTGAAGATGTTCCAGGGCAATCACCGGAACCAACGATGCGACAACTCCTGGAAGCAATTAACGCCTGCAAGGCCACCCTAACAGTCAAGATAGAAGAAATCAAATCAGACGTGATTCTCCTAAGACAAGACCTACAAAACATGCGAGGCAGGATGCAGGAAATGGAGAATCGCATCTCGAACGTAGAGGACTCTCTGCGACCAATCCCCGCGGCGATGCAGAAAGCCATAAGATCAGCAGAATACTGTCAAGCCAAAACAGACGACTTAGAGAATCGCTCACGCCGCAACAATCTACGCATAATCGGCCTCCCCGAAAAAACAGAAGGCTCACAACCAGAAGTGTTTACGGAAAACTGGTTGAAATCCCTGCTGGGCGATGACACCTTTTCTGCCCAATTCACTGTGGAGAGAGCCCATCGGGTCCCGGCAAGGCCGCCACAGCCGGGCGCGCCTCCACGTCCGTTTCTAGCGAGAATTCTAAACTGCAGAGATCGGGATGCCGCCTTACGTCAAGCCAGAATAAAAGGTCCACTTAAACACAACAACTCAGTGATATCCATTTTTCCAGACTTTTCGGCGGACCTACAAAAACAAAGAGCCACCTTCATGGAAGTCAAAAAGAAATTTAAAGACAGGAATATCCCCTACTCCATGGCATACCCTGCTCGCTTACGCATTGCCGCAGAAGGAAAAGCGATCTTCCTATACTCCCCATCGGAAGCCCTGGAGTGGCTCAGAATGCACCCTACGTCACCAAAGGACACTAGGCCATAATATACGTATATATGGGCGATAACCTAGGCCGCGACTGAGGCAGTCTTTCATCCCCCTGACCCACAGATGGCGGGTCGGACGCCCGCGGTCTGGACCCGCGGCTTTGTATCCTCCGGGTCTCATTGCTACCCCAAGCTAGCATCTAAAGTCCAACTGATAAAACCGGCCATGTATAGGCCATTGGGACTTCCCCCCTCCAGTAACATCAGCTACCTATCTGAGAGTTTGTAGCTTAAAAATTTCTTTGTCTCCTGTCTCACAGTTCACTGGTTTTCTAAATTTTGGATTTCTACGTTCATATTTAGACAGGATGCTATTAGTTAAAGGTTTAAACTGTTGTAAGACAATCTTTGTTATTTGCTTTAAAAAGTCTATGCCGATGACACTTACTCCCCTACGTGCGCAAAGTTCCTCCCCTCCCCCCTTCCACACGCGTATATACACATTGATTAAACTCCATACCCATATTGATACAAATGACTTTAACGTATCTTAGTTGGAATGTACGAGGTTTGGGCACCGCCCTCAAACGCAGAAAAGTCTTCTCCCACATTAAACAACTCAACCCTCACATAGTGTGTTTGCAGGAGACCCATCTCACCACAGATAAAGCTGACACTCTTAAAAAACCGTGGATCCAGTGGGCGGCCCACTCCTTTCACACCTCCTCCTCTAGAGGGGTCTCACTGCTTATTCACAATTCTTTGAGATGGAATCCCATTAATATCCGCAGGGACTCTGAGGGTAGATCAATTTTTGCGTACGCCGAAGTAGACTCCAAACCCTACGTTATTCTATGTATATATAACCCGCCGCACAACAATCTCTCCCTCCTACAGGCCGCCATAACCTTCGCACATCAATACCCCTCGGCAGGAGTGATCTGTATGGGAGACTTTAATCAGGTGATGGACCCGACTAGAGACAGATTTTATATGCCCGCTAACGCCACCATCAACACCAGCTCCACTCTGCGGCAGGTGACCGAGAGCGTCGGCTGGGTTGATCTCTGGCGACTACATCACCCCGAAGTTTCAGAATTCACCTGTCACTCACTTGGACACAATACTCTGTCAAGAATTGACTATATATTCAGCTCCACAGAAATGGCGATCTACCTCTCAGATATAACACACTGCCCGCGCGGAATATCAGACCACAGCCCGATCCTCCTAACACTGAAATTTCCCCAGCTTATGGTGATCCCCACCTGGAAACTACATCCGTTCTGGCTCAAGCTTCTGGGCCCAGACGACCAAACCCCATTCCACATATCCCTCTTCTTAGATGCCCACAATGACAACACCCACCCGGCCCTGAGATGGGACACCCTTAAAGCATACCTTCGAGGATGCCTTAAATCAGCTATCTCATATATTAAACAAACAACATCCCAAGCGGACAGAGACTTAGAAACAAAGACATCAGAAGCAGAAAAGGCATACATCGATAACCCCACAGGCTCCAATAAAGAAGCATGGCTTAGCCTCTCCCGCCTTTACAAACAACAAATTCACACCAAGGCCAAACGTAAACAATTTTTTGCAAAGCAACACTACTTTGAGCTGGGAAATCAATCCAGCCAGTTGCTGGCCAATCTGATTAGGCGTGAGAACCACTCTAACACGATCCTCAAGATAAAAAACCAACATGGCGAGGAACTGACAGACGCCCCGGCCATCACAAACTGCTTCAAAGAATTTTACGCTAGCCTCTATAACTCAACTATAAAATCCACCAAATCAGACATTCTAAACCACTTGAGCGACTTGACCTTCCCAACACTAACCACAGAACAGGCGGAATTCCTGGACGCCCCAATTACCCTAGACGAAATTCGGCAAACAATCCAAGATATGGCACTCAACAAAGCCCCGGGCCCAGACGGCCTCCCAATAGAAGTATACCGGAAATCCAGCGAACAGATGGCCCCGCTATTACTCGAGACGCTACAACAGGCCCAATTAGACAAAGCCCTTCCGCCCTCGTTCTACGGAGCATCAATCATAGTCATTTTGAAACCGAATAAAAATCCCACAGACTGCAGTTCATATCGCCCTATTTCCCTGGTAAATGCTGACTATAAAATCCTAACAAAAATCCTGGCTACCAGACTAAATCAAGTAATCCTATCTATTATACACCCTGACCAGACTGGTTTCATGCCAGGGAAATCCACGACGATTAACTTGCGTAGAGTTCAAACAGCAATTCAATTAGGCAAACAATTCAACATGCCTTGGGCACTGGTCTCACTGGACATGATGAAGGCCTTTGACTCGCTGGAGTGGGTTTTCCTGGAGGCCTGTTTGGAACGATTTGGATTTGGCCCCCATTTTCGACAATGGGTCCAAACCATATATAAATCGCCGAGAGCTAATGTAATAGTAAATGGCATTCCATCTACCGAGTTCTGTCTCGCAAGGGGCACCCGTCAGGGTTGCCCGCTATCCCCGGCCTTATTTGCCATAGCCATTGAAGCCATAGCGATTCGATTGAGAAGTTCCCCCGACGTAACTGGTATTAAATGGGCGGGCCTTGAAAGCAAGGTGGGCCTATATGCGGACGATACAATTCTTTTCCTGTCAAACCCTATGACCTCCTTTTCTCACGCTATGTCCCATATAGATAAATTCTCCCACTTATCCGGACTGCACGTCAACTGGTCCAAGTCCACAATCTTATATACCAACCTCAATCCGATAAACGATCTCTGTGTAGCTAGATATGGCCTAGCTGTGGTCCCTACATTTAAATACTTGGGGATGCATATGTCCCGAGACCAAAATAACGCCATAGAAGAGAACATTGACCCACTAATAAAAAACGTAAAAGATAAATTCAGGAGATGGTCTAAGCTACCGCTCTCGGTGGCCGGCCGTATAAACCTTGTCAAGATGGCCATCCAGCCCAAATGTCTGTATATATTACAGCATATGCCAATATACGTCCCCAAACGTATTTTTCAATCCCTTAACTCCCTTATCACATCTTTCATCTGGAATTCCACCCGCTCAAAGCTCGGCCTATCGACCCTACAAAGACCCAAAGAGCGAGCTGGAATGGCACTTCCGGACCTACGCCTATATTACCTAGCCGGTCAATTACGCAATATCCGTAGCTGGGTTCTGGAACGAGAAATGCCTATAGCAGATCAATTTCTCGCAAAACAAGTAAAAGGGAACAACCTTCTAAGCTACCTAGAATTTCCTGAACACACCAACCCCTCTGACGTACTACTACTTCACAAACTTGCTTTACGGGTATGGAAGGAGACCAAGGCTATCCAACAATACAAAGGAGTGATATCTGAACTTCCCCTATGGAACAATCCCGGCCTTACCGCACTGCAGTCGGTTCCAGACCCCCAATATTGGATTTCCTTGGGAGTGGTGTCAATAGGGGATTTATACACAGATGGGATTTTCCCCACATATGACCAACTACGCGAAAAATTACAATCCCCTCAGATCCAATTATTCAGATTTTTCCAGCTAAGGCACGCCCTAAACTCCCAATTCCCATCTACCTCTGCACGCATATCCAAATTCCCCACAATCGGCATCCTCAGGTCCCAAGGGCCCAAGGGCCTAATCTCGGCACTCTATACACATCTCCTCTCAGCCAAAATTGACCATAACCCGCTCCAAGCCTACGATAAATGGAAAGTTCCCATCCCATCTTTAACACCCGAGGACTGGGACGATATCTCTGAATCCCATCTCTTAGTCTCCCCTGCGGTCAACAATAAACTTATCCAGCTATATATAATACACCAAGCATACCTCACTCCTAGCCGACTGCATAAAATGGGCAACTCTCCCTCAAACTCATGCCATAGATGCCGTCAGCCAGAAGCTAACTTCTGGCACTTGATCTGGGACTGCCCCCTGGTAAACAAATTCTGGTCTAAGGTTACTTCCTTCATAAACTCACTATTACCTCCTCTCTTTAATGTCGAGATGGACCCCAAGACAACTCTGTTTGGCTTACTGGAGGAGGAGGTGTGGCCACACTATACCCGCATCTTTCTCCAAAAAATATTATTTTTGGCACGCAAAGCGATAGCCACACATTGGATGGCTGTGGAAGTTCCGACAATTCCACACTGGATTCGGACAGTGAATGTGGTAATTTCCTATGAGAAAATCATCTACCAAAATAGAGGGTGCCCAAATAAATTCCAAGAGATATGGGGCGCTTGGCTGGATACAAACTCTACATTATCCCAAGACTAGGTGTCCCTAGACACAAGACCTCCTCTCCCCCCCTCCTATCTACATTCCTGACTCCCCCCTCTTAATAAACAACAAACACTGAGTCCCACAAACACAATAATTTAAACAATCGGCATAGACAATTCATGTTTAACTGTTAAAAGTTTATTGTCAAGTACATGGATAAATCATAAAAGAAAATGCTATCACCAAGCAAGATAAGGCACAGCATGTTGTATATGTAATATTGAACTTGCAACTGATGAAAATTTCTATTATGTACTGTGCGAATCATTCTTTTCTTTAATAAAGAAAATAAAGTTAAAAAAAAAATGTATATCCCAAACACAGTGAAAACATCCCTGCGTTGGTGGACATCCCCAGCGAACCTGCAGAGAGGGATTCATTGGCTACAGAACCCAGCCACGCACATCACAACGGACGCAAGCACCTGGGGATGGGGAGCGCATGTGGGGAACCAGTTCTTTCAGGGCCCGTGGTCTCAAAGGGTAAAAGAACAATCCTCCAACTACAGAGAGCTACAGGCCGTATGGCGGGTCCTACAGCAGTTAGGAAACTCGATACGGAACCAGCATATAAAGATACTGTCGGACAATACCACCACGGTCGTCCATATTCGGCACTAGGGGGGCACAAGGTCTCCTGCCCTGCAAAACATTTTGCAGAAAATTTTCCACTGGGCAGAGGGCCCGGATCCTTTCGATCACGGCAACACCCTTAAAGGGGATGCTAAACCCAAAAGCGGACTTTCTCAGCAGAAGGCAAATAGAGCCAGGAGAATGGTCTCTCTCCCTGGAAGCATTCAGAACCCTGACCAACCGGTGGGGGATCCCACAATTGGTGACCCCCTTCTGGCCCAAGAGAAGTTGGTTCGGTCTTCTGACAACATTGAGTGTCCAGGACCCAGTCACCTTTCCTACCTGGACAGATCTGCTATCACAGGGGCCACTAAACCACCCGGGCTTAGACAAACTCCACTTAACAGCATGGCTCTTGAGGAATCCTCACTAAGGGGGAAGGGATTCTCAGAGAGAGTGGTAGAAACGTTAATGTCCAGCAGAAAAAGGACAACCCACCTTATCTACCAGAAGGTTTGGAGAAGGTTTTCCTCATGGAGACAGGAAAGGGATTCCGGGGATTCTATCCCGGACATCCCTTTGATCTTAGAGTTCTTGCAGGAGGGCCTACAGATGGGCCTCTCTCCAAGTACCCTGAAGGTCCAGGTCGCAGCCCTTAGCGCCATATGTGACACAAAGTTCGCGGACAATAGATGGGTCAACAGGTTCCTGACAGCAGTAGCTAGATTACGACCTAGACCCATAAACCTTGTTCCAGACTGGAACCTTAATTGGGCCCTAAGGGCCATGATAGCGGAACCATTCGAGCCGATCGAAGCACTACCGATAAAAATGCTTACAATCAAGACCGTTTTCCTAGTAGCCATCACGTCCGCAAGGCGGGTTAGCGAGCTTCAGGCTTTGTCCATTCGCCACCCATTCCTAAAAATCTCGGACACCAAATTAGTATTTAAAACGGACCCTGCCTTCATGCCAAAAGTGGTATCACATTTTCATAGGTCCCAAGACATAATAATTCCCTCATTCTTTAGTAAACCTAAAAACGAGGAAGAAAAAACCCTAAGCTGCCTGGACGTTAGGAGAGCAGTCCTAGGCTACATAGATGCGACAAGCCACTGGAGACAGGACGACAACCTGTTCATCCAGTTCAGTGGCCCAAATAAAGGGAACAAAGCGGCAAAAAACTCCATAGCCAGGTGGATCCGCCTGGCCATTATAGAGTCCTATAAGGCCCTCAGGAAGGAAATCCCCTTAGCTCTTAAAGCCCATTCTATAAGGGCAGTAGCATCCTCATGGGCCGAACATAGCTCAGCTTCGGTCGAGCAGATATGCAAGGCCGCAGTCTGGAAAAAACCCCACACGTTCATTAAACACTATAGGGTAAAAGTGCATCAGGACGAGGACATGGCCTTCGGCCGCAAAGTCCTCTCGGCAGCAATCCCACCCTAATAAACTTTAGTTGGTACATCTCAATTGGTGCTGTCATGGAGACGACTGGGGAAAAAATAGATTATACCTACCCGATAATCGGGTTTCCAGGAGTCTCCACGACAGCACCTGTACCTTCCCCCCCCTAAGAACATAGTAAAGAAATTATAGAATATAATTCCCCCCCCCCCCCCCCAAAAAAAAAATCCCAGTTAGGGAAAGAATTTAATTTAAGCTCCTACCCCGGCAATTCGTTAGAATCCACTGAGGAAAGTGGGGAAGGGAGGGAGCTTTTAACCTCTCAGTATGTTCCTGTCCTATCAGGAGGAGGCAATCTCAATTGGTGCTGTCGTGGAGACTCCTGGAAACCCGATTATTGGGTAGGTATAATCTATTTTTTTTCCTTCTACTTTGCTTAGGCTCATTCAAAAACTGTGGGGTCAAAATACGCAGTACACCCCTAGATTAATTCTTTAAGGGGTCTAGTTTCCAAAATGGGGTAATTTGTGGGGTCCTCTGTCATTTTGGCCACTCAAGGGCTCTACAAGTGAGCAATGGTGCCTAAAATGCCTCCAAGCAAAATGTCTGTTTTGCCTGCTCCTTTTGTTTTGGGCCACGTTGTGCATATGGACATAAGATTAGGACCACAATAGGTATGTTTCTGAACACAGGAAAAACAGGGGTATTCATTTTGGGGTGTAAATCCCCATTTTCATTTGCACTATAGAAAAAAATCCTGTTTTTAAAATGACATATTTGCAAAAAAATGAAATGTCATTTTTTTTCTCCTCTAAATTGCATTAACTACTGAAAAAAAAACCTCTGGGGTCAAAATATTCCCCTCATTGAATACATTAAGGGGTGTAGTTTTTAAAATAGGGTCATTTGTGGGGGTATCTATCATTCTGACACCTATAAGCCTTTTCAATCTTCGCTTGGTGCAGGAAAACAAAGTGTTCCTCAAAATGTTGATAATTTTAAATTCTTTCACAATTTTCCGAATTTTGGTACTTTTAATAAATATACACAAATTCTATCGGTCTATTTTTACCACCTAAGTGAAGTACAACATGTGGCGAAAAACCAAAGTCAGAATCACGTGGATATGCAAAACCTTTACGGAGTTATTCTATGTTAAAGTGACACATATCAGATTTCCAAAATTTGGCGCATGCAGGTTGGTCACTAAGGGGTTAATATAAGATAAGTTGTCCCAGAACATTAGCACAGTCAAATCAAACTTGGCTTCATCTGTACCTCTAACAAGCATTGATTGCTGCACTAATCCATGTATAACACAAGATTGGAAATGACCAACATTGTGGACTCAAGAGCTTGCAATCTACGCAGAGTGCATCAGAGAGTGAAGTGTGAAGACACAACAAAAGCTAAAAATACAAAAACAGGAATTGATAAGGGAAGCTTGGCGTTGTGAAAGAACGGATGTCGTCTCCGCTATTGCTTCATGGAAACTAAGACAGGGCTGATGATGAAAGGTCAACTCCAGGAAACGTCTTTAAGACATTGGTAGGAGCTATATGGATTTAAAATCTTGTTATTTGTATAGTGCAACTTGGTCTGCAGTGCTTTCAGGTTATTTATTTATCACCCCCCACCAAGCTGGGTACTCATTTTGCCAACCTCGGAAAGAAAAATGGAGGGCTGAGTTGACCTTGAGTCAGCTACCCAAACCATGAGGGGATTGAACTTACAACCTTCAGGTCATGAGTGAGGGCTTGGGACTACATTTCTGCTGCCTTAATACTCTGCACAACACAATTTTTATAATACTGCAGTCCTATATACAGTGAGTATAAAAAGTCTACACACCTGTTATAACACCAGGTTTTCTCATGTTAAAAAATCCAACAAAGGTGAATCATTTCAGATTTCTTTCCACCTTCCATGCCACCCACTATCTGTACCATTCCACTGAAAAACAAACTGAAATCTTTTAGGATAGAAAAAAATAATAAAACTAATTTAATGTGGTTGCATAAGTGTTCACACCCGCCTATATTCAGGGATGTGGTTGTGCTCAGAATCAGCCAATCACATGTAACCTCCTGATAACTAGTAGTCAGCACTCTGCTGCCATTATTTACAGGGATTCTGATCTCCCCCATATAAAGTTTGGCTCTTCTACGAGGATTTTGCTGACATTTTCTTGGTTCGCAAAGAGCTTATAACACATCACAGGGATCTGATTGTTGGAAGGTGTCAGTCAGGAGAAGGGAGCCAAAAAGTTTCCAAGGCATTACATACACCATGGAGCACATGGTCATCAAGAAGAGGATTACATTTGGCACAACAGCGACCTCACTAAGAACTCGACGTCCCTCAAAAATTGATGAAAAGACCAGAAGATAAGTGTGGGAGTCTTCCAAAAGGCTGGCAGCAACATTAAAGGAGCTGCAGGAGTTTCTGGCAAGTCCTGGTTGTGTAGGGCATATGACAACCATCTCTCGCATCCTTCATATGTCTTGGCTGTGGGGAGAGGGGGGGGGGGGGTAGGGGCAAGACGGAAGCCTTTTCTAACAAAGAAAAACATCCAAGCCTGAATATATTTTACCAAAACCTCCATCAGGTCTGCCAGAAGTCAGTGGAAGAACGTGTTCTGGTCTGATGAGACCAAGGGGGAACTTTTTGGCCATTAGGCCAACACTGTGCATCACCAGAAGACCACCAAACCCGCAGTGAAGATGGTGGGGGCAGCATTATGTGGGGGGGGGGGGAGGGTGTTTTTCTGCTGTTGGAACTGGGGCTTTGCTTTAGTCAAGTTTGAGGAAATTATGAACAGTTCCAAATATCAGTCCATTTTGCCATTAAAAACCTTCAAGCCTTGGCTAAAAAGCTGAAGATGAAGAGGAATTTCACATTTCAGCACAACAATGACCTTTTGTCAAGGGGGCGGACATACTAATGTGAGTAGGGCATACAATCCCAATTCCAAAATAGTTGGGTTGCTGTGTAAAATGTAAATAAAAGCATGCAATGATCTGGAGATCTCATCTAACTATATTTTATACACAGAAGAACATATCAGAGGGGAAAAGGGAGACACTTTTCCATTTAGAAATTGATGGCAGCAACACATCTCACAATAGTTGGGCGGGGCCGTGTCTACCATTATGTAGCATCCCCTCTTCTGGAAAGTGAGACCATTTGCTTGAGTTTTGGAAGAGGAATGTTATCCCGTTCTTGTCTGATGTAGCTGCTCAGCAGTCCTCCGTCGTCTTTGACGGATCTTTAGTTTCATAATGCGCCAAATGTTTACTATTGGTGAAAGGTCCGGACGGCAGGTGGACAGTTCACCCCGGACTCTTCTTCTGTGAAGCTATGCTGTTGTGGTTGATGCAGTATGTGGGTTAGCATTGTCTTAGTATAATATACAAGGTCTTCCCTGAAAGAGACGTTGTCTGGATGGAGTTTATGTTGTTCTACCACCTCTATATACTGTCAGCATTGGTAGTGTAAGCTGCCCATGCCATAGGGTCTGATGCATCCCCCCAAACCATCAGAGATGCAGAGCTCTGCCCTGATAACAAGCTGGTTGGTCCCTCTCCTCTTGAGTCTGCAGGACACAGCATCTGTGGTTTCCAAAAAGAATTTCACATTTTGACTCATCTGATCACAGAACAGTTTTCCATCTTGCCTCAGTCCATTTTAAATGAACTTTGGCCCTCAAAAGACACTGGCATTTCTGGATTGTGTTAACTATAGCTTCTTCTTTGCATGATATGGCTGTAGCTTGTATTTGTGGATTGTATGGTGAACTATGTTCACAGACAATGACTTCTGGAAGTATTTCTGAGCCAATGCCATTTGCATTACAGAATCATGCCTGTATATAAAGGCAAATTTAGACTGGATAAATGTCGTGCAAAGGAGGCCTTACACTCGTCCCCGAACATACTCATTCTCATGCTGCTGCACGGGAGCTAGTATCTATGGCTCACAGCGGGGAGGCTGGAGGAGATTTCTCTCCTCTCACTCCCCCGCCCCTCTTCATTGACTTAGCATAGCATCCATTCATTACTGAACGGCTGCTATTTACACTGAACGATCAGCGTTCAGCTAATCATCCATCATTATACAGCATAAACGATGGACGATGAGTTGAACGCTGATCGTTCAGTGTAATTAGCAGCCGTTCAGTACTGAACGACCGCTATGTTAAGTCAATGGAGAGAGGCAGGGGAGCAAGAGGAAAGAAATCTCCTGTAGCCTCCCGGCCCTCCTGCTGGCTGGTCTGTGAGCGAGGCAGCGATACTAGCTCTGGTGTGAGAGCACGGCAGCGAGGACGCACAATGACGAGCGATGAGCATTGTTTACCCGACATTCGTCCCGCCAAATGGACCCTAACGCAGTGCCACCCGAGGGCCCGTAAATCTCAAGCATCCAATAGTAACTCTTGGCCTTGTGCACGTGAATTTCTCCAGATTCTCTGAACCCTCTAATGATATGATAAACTGTAGATGGTGGGATATTCAAAGTCTTCCCAATGTTACACTAAAGAACATTTTTCTGACATTGTACCACAATTTTTAGATATAGTTTTTCACAGATGGTGAAACTCTGACCATTTTTGCCCCAATAGACTTTGCTTCTCTAACATGTTTTTTTTTGTTTGCATAGTCACGTGATTTAGTAGACTATTGACCCTCCGGTTGTTTTTCAGTAGTACCTCTTACTTTTCCTGCCTTTTGTTATTCCTGTCTCAACTTTTGTGAGATGCGTAGCTGCCATCAATTTCTAAATGAGTTAATTTTTTTTAATGCAATAGAAAAATGTCTTCCCTCCACCCTCTGATATGTTCTACTGTTAATTAAACATTGTTAGATGAGATTTCCAAATCATTGTATTCTTTTTTTTTTTATATTTATTTATGTTTTACACAGCACCACAACTTTTTTGGAATTGGGGTTGTATTATTGTGTGGCGTGGGCGCACAAACTTTTTCAGGGAAGTACGTATTTTCCGTGGGAAAACATACTTCCGGGGGATGGGGGGGTCGACGAGGGATGGCACACATAGGCAGCATTTGGAAGCTCTATCTTTTATTGACTTGCAGCACACTGACATTAATCAGCTATCAAGAAAAAAATACTTTTATGACATGAATGTGACTTACGGAAATGTATGAGAGCCCTCACTTCAAGGTTTCTATCTCTTGAGGGTTGAAACTGTCTTAATCTCAGAATTGAGGTTTGTTGAAACAAATCTGACTTTTCCATCATCTCTAATTGACGCGTGACGTAAATTGTAAATTTGGTTGGTCAATTTTAACAGCACTGGGTGTTGCAACTGGATACCTATGGAGAAGTAGGATGTGGTGTGTCATCTGGTAACGCTCAGTTGTGTCATTTATAACCGAGAGGGAAGTGCACATTGTTGACTATTCCTAGAAGTCGGAGATACCACTCAAGAACATGAATATAAACTTCTGGCTCTGCTGCTGGTTTCTTCTAGTCTGTCAACAGAAAAGTGAGTTTCAAAGTGTTGGTCATTTTGAGTCTTGCAAAGGCTATTTATTACTTATTTCGGGATAGCTCGGACCGAGAGGGTGGTAAGGAAGGAACTGTGTATGTCGGAGGCTGTTTTAGAGAACAGTTAGTTGAAGGTTAGTAGAGAGACTTCCACAATCATCATGTCTACAGGTGTATCATTCTACATCACTACTTTCTACACTAGAGGGATTGTACTAGAATAGCAAGTTATCCCTTATCCACAGGATAGGCAACAACTTGCTGATCGGTGAGGGTCTCATCACTGAGACTCCCACCAATCTGAAGAATGGGGGTCCTGTGTCCCCTGTCCTCCTCACTGTGGAGTTACTGCACCCTGCATTGCGGTAGAGAGTGAATGGAGAGCTGGTCACACAAATGAACCAATGCTCCATTCACTTTCTATGGCACTGGTATTTCTTTCACTCCCATTGAAATGATTGGAGCACTGACCGCACATGCACAGCAGCGCTCTATTCAGAGTGACATTACTACATGGCAGAGAAAATACATGTCCCCATTACACACTAAATGGGGAACACTGGCATGGAAAAGTGTAGTGGCCCAGAGTTAACGGTCGCTCCATAAGTATGAATGTGTTTGTCTTGTGCAATTGTATTGTCAGTGTCTTCTATGTGTGTGTATTTGATGTGTATTGCACTTCTGCAGCAATGAATGGGTTAAGGTCTGGGCTATATCTGAAAAATGTATCTTGGTGTATGTCACATATATATGTGTTTTGCAAGGTGTATGCGAGGGGGAGAGAAAAAGAGAGGAAGAGAGAGTTAAGCTAAGCAGAGCTCAGTCAGTCTAAGTTGGAGTCTTGGGAAGAGAGAGCCTTCTAGTGAGTAGGAGAAACCGTGCCTCGTCCTTCGAGGATCCCCAAGATGGAAGAGGCTGAGTGATGGCCTAATATCTGCCCTGGGAGCAAATCACCCAGGTCTCCTCGGTGCTAAAATGGATAACTGAGGGAGAGTGAGAGGAACCGCCAGGCAGTGCTCAGTGTGACCTCCAAAAAGTGAGTGTGTACCGGTAGAGAACGTAGAATATATTCAGGCAGGTGGGAACTTGAAGTAATGGGAATACAAAACTCCTCTTTATTACAATTCGTGCATATTATGATCACAAGTTCGGAGGACGCGTTTCAGCCCGCCTTGAGCCTTGATCACCTCTTACGTAACGTCACTAATCATCTGCTTAAATAACAAAGCTAATTAAAAACATCACCTGACCTTTAACCCCTTCTTAACTTTCTTATGGATTTCCCACCCCATTCCCTAAGGGTAAGAGTTAACAATATTATCTGTATATATTCAAATGGATATATAAACATGGATAGATTTATACCAATATATTGCACATAAAGTATCATGGAACATTAATAAAATAGATGGAGAGGAATTATTGTTCAGAAAGAAAGATAAAAATGAAAAATCTAATTCTTTGGTTTTTTCTACTGCTTAGAAAAAATAAAAATCTTGGGAACATTTTGTCCCCAAGTTTCTTCTTGTTAGAACAGATTGAAGACAAAGAAACATGGCTACCCTATAAGGGATTTGCGAAATGTGGACACACAAGATGTAGTAGATGTCATATGGCGAAACAATGCAATTCATTTATGAATAGTTCCAAAACTAGGGAATTTCCCATAAAAGAATACATTAATTGCAACTCAATTAACATAATATATGTCATCATCTGCACAGCATGTGAAAAATTTTATGTCGGGTGCACAACCCGAAAATTAAGAACACGAATAACTGAGCATGTCAGGAACATTAAAAGTAATAATGCGGAACATTCTGGTGCAGTCAGACATTTTTTTAGAAGAGCATGAAGGAAGCCTGAAAAATTTCTCATACTTTGGCATTGAGAGAGTCAAATGTAAAGGCAAAAGAAAACAAAATGTAGATAAAGTATATGTCCATAAACGGGAGGGCTACTGGATTTTAACCCTAGATACGAGATATCCGAAGGGCTTTAACTCCAAGACTGATTTATTATATATATATATATTAAATTAACACCATCTAATAATTAACATTTACTTTGAAAAATCATACATCCATTTCTGAATAACTATTTTGGATTGCAAGAATTTGATGAATTATCTAATTGCTGAAAACAAGATATTATAACTAATTGCAAATGTATTAAAAAAATTTTTTTTTTGTTTTGCAAATGAATTGTTGTTTCATAATATGAAATGGTTAATATTTATATTTGCTAAATTGCTTTCGGTTATGAAGTTATAATGGATTATGCAATTCATAAAAAACTGGTATTACAGCTAATGAGAAACTAATTTCATAATTTTTTTAAGAAATTTCGTTAGAATTGCTGGTTATACAACGAACTAACACTTAAATATTTAGAAAACATTTTTTTTTTTGCTATTGAATTGTTGTTTTATAATATGTAAAAGCTAATATTTATTTTTCATAAGTTGCTCTTGGTTATAAAGTTATACTGGATTATGCAATTCATAAGGAACTGGTGTTTCAGTTAATGAAAAACAAACTTAAAGATTTTTTTCAACATATTTTTTGCAAGAAAGTGGAGGTTTAGAGACGGTTATGCGATTTGGAAGCGACATCTATGTGGACCGTTCGTTTTGGCCTTTTTTGCAATAATTATCATAAGTAATATATAGTCTTGATTTTATTAAAACGTAATAACCTTTCCCGTTTAAAGTAAAAACAAAAAAGCAATTAGAAATAACTACAAAAGGCAAAATAATGTAATAAATAGTATTCTATTTCTATATAAGACACATATGAAATCCAAGATAAAGATTGATCTAGACCATATACCAATATATCGGAACAGAGTAATTGTTTAGATTGACTTCAACATACAGGGGAGCTGGGTTACAGGGCAATTATACTAAATTATGTCCATTATAATGTGTTTACTATCTATAATGCATATATATTAGATCGGCATCACAACAACGTTTCACTAAGAATAACACACTCATTGTTTCTGTGTATTAACAATTTATTTATTCTGTGCAATATATTTGTATAAATCTATCCATGTTTATATATCCATTTGAATATATACAGATAATATGGTTAATTCTTAACCTTAGGCTGGATTCACACGAACGTATATCGGCTCGGTTTTCACGCCGAGCTGATATACGTCGTCCTCATCTGCAGAGGGGGGAGGATGGAAGAGCCAGGAGCAGGAACTGAGCTCCCGCCCCCTCTCTGCCTCCTCTCCACCGCTCTGCACTATTTGCAATGAGGAGAGGCAGGACGGGGGCGGGGCTAAGTCCATAAGGGTGGGAAATTCATAAGAAAGTTAAGAAGGGGTTAAAGGTCAGGTGATGTTTTTAATTAGCTTTGTTATTTAAGCAGATGATTAGTGATGTCACGTAAGAGGTGATCAAGGCTCAAGGCGGGCTGAAAGGCGTCCTCCGAACTTGTGATCATAATATGCACGAATTGTAATAAAGAGGAGGTTTTTTTTCACATTACTTCAAGTTCCCACCTGCCTGAATATATTCTACGTTTGAAAACCACCTGATCGAGTGGCTAATCGAGGTTGTGAGTATATGACTCCTGTTATTGAAAGTATATGCAACAAGCATGAATGGAAAAAACGAGGTGAGACTCTACCGGAAGAGAGCTGGAGAGTACAAGAGAGTTGCTGGGAGCAGACCCCCACAGAAACGTAGGACTGTGGACTCATCTGCCATCATGTGAATCCTCCCTGTCACACCACTATCCTGTCTACACCGGTGTCCTGCTGGCTGATGTAAAGTTTGTGGACAGTAAATAGTTTTATTTAAGTAAATGAGCTCTACCGACCCTTCCCAGTTTTGCTCAGAAAGTTATCCCTTTGTGTGGACTATTTATTTTCAACTTCTGGATTCACCGCAGAAGATGGAACGGTGGCGTCACGAGTGACAAAGGACTTTAAGGTAAACTGTGGATTAGGTTTTCCTTGTGAAACTCCCCCAACAGTAACTTGGTTGGTTCCCATGTTACCCCTAAGGGAAGAGATGGTAGAGTTCTGTGACAAGACCTTATCTACCCTGCTATCTCCTCGGCTGTGAGCCTGCTCCTCGGATGCTGCAAAAGGAATTGGGGATTTTAGTTAACTGTAAGCTTAACTGGAACAACCAGTGTCAGGCAGCTGCTGCAAAGGCAAATTAGATCATGGGATACATGAAAAAGTGGTCTGGAGGCACATGATGAGAACATTGTTTTTCCTCTTTACAAGTCACTGGTCAGAATACACATGGAATATTGTGGGCAATTTTGGGCAGCGGTACTCAAGAAAGACATATCAGAGCTTGAGCGGGAACAAAGCCAGCAACTAAAGTAATAAATGAAATGGGTGGACTACAATTCCCAAAGAGGTTATCAAAACTGGGATTATTCAATTTGACGGCTCACCTAATAACTATGTATAACTATATCAGTGACAATACAGAGATCTCTCCCATATTGTATTTATACCCAGGACTATAACAAGGGGGTGCTCTAATAACTCTGTATAATATATTAGGGGTCAGTACAGAGATCTCTCCCACCATCTGTTTATACCCAAAAATGTGACCAGGGGGCGCTGTAACAACTATGTGCACATATATCAGGGGTCAGTACAGAAATCTCTCCCACCATCTATTTATACCCAGGACTTTAACAAGGGGGCGCTCTAATAACTATGTATAATATATCAGTGATCAGTAGACAGTAGAGATGAGCGAGCACCAAAATGCTCGGGTGCTCGTTACTCGAGTCGAACTTTCCGCGATGCTCAAGGGTTCGTTTCGAGTAACGAACCCCATTGAAGTCAATGGGCGACCCGAGCATTTTTGTATATCGCCGATGCTCGCTAAGGTTTTCATGTGTGAAAATCTGGGAAATTCAAGAAAGTGATGGGAACGACACAGAAACGGATAGGGCAGGCGAGGGGCTACATGTTGGGCTGCATCTCAAGTTCACAGGTCCCACTATTAAGCCACAATAGCGGCAAGAGTGGGCCCCCCCCCCTCCCAACAATTTTTACTTCTGAAAAACCCTCATTAGCAAGGCATACCTTAGCTAAGCACCACACTACCTCCAACAAAGCACAATCACTGCCTGCATGACACTCCGCTGCCACTTCTCCTGGGTTACATGCTGCCCAACCCCCCCGCACGACCCAGTGTCTACAGCGCACACCAAAGTGTCCCTGCCCAGCCTTCAGCTGGCCTCATGCCATACGCTGGCCTCATAGCCACACCACCCTCATGTCTATTTATAAGTGCCAAACCCAAGACATGAACCAAAAATTGATCTGAGCGGCCAAACATGGCAGACTTGCACCACGCCCAAGGCATAGGCCTCGGCCCACAGATTCAGCAATCCTAGGCTGGAAGCGGACTTTCACTGCACCCAGGACATAGGCCTCTGCACAAACTCTCAGCAACCGCGTGCCTACAGCGGACTCCAATGCTAGCGTAGCTGTGCACGTCTCATTAGCGCTGTATTGCTCCTGTAGTTTGCCCAATGCAGTGCCCCGGATAGTAGAGCTAATGTCAGATTAAAAAGAGCTGGGCTTTGGCCCACACTGCATGCCCCAGTCGGACCGGGGTTCTTTATAAGTAGACACAGGCAGGTACAACTCTGTGTGGACCGACAGCATGGGTGGGTCCCAGGAAGCCACCGGCGTTACATAAATAAATCCCATTGCATTGCCCAGCACAGCTGAGGTAACGTCAGATTAAATGCAGGTGGGCTTTGGCCCACACTGCATGCCCCAGTCTGACCAGGGTTTTTAATACATAGACACAGGCAGGTACAAATCCCTAATGTGAAGTCCGTGTGGACCCAAAGCATGGGTGGCTCCCTGGAACCCACCGGCGCTACACAAACAAATCCCATTGCAGTGCCCTGGACAGCAGAGCTAACGTCAGATACAATACAGGTGGGCTTCGGCCCACAGTGCATGCCCCAGTCAGACTGGTAATATGTACCTTAACAGTAACTGTGTTGGTGGGAATGTGGTGGCGACTGCGGACCTAGTAGCACGGTTTTAGTTAGTTGGTTTTCGGAATGTGGCCAGGATTAAGTGGGCCGTGGCGGGGGGATGGTGGGGGGGGCTCTCTTGTTGTGTCGTTAAAGGTGAAATTGTTGGACTGCCACCAGACAGACCAATGCAAAGGTATTTGCCAAGAATGCTTTCATTGTTGGAGGAGGAGGGGGATCTTTTTGAGGCACTACGTGTCCTCTCCACGTGTCCGTGGTTATATGCAACTTAACAGTAACCGCGTTGGTGGGAAATGGCTCGCCGCCATCATGTCTTTGGGAAGCCTCTGTTTCCACACCCCAGTGACATAGCATTAGCAGCGATATAGGCAGAGCCCAGAATTAGTAACATTTCAGCGGTAGCATTAGGGACAGGCCCCAGTAACATATCACTAGCAGCATTATAGGGGGAGCACAGTATTAGTTCCATTTCAGTAGTAGTAGCAGTCCAGACAGGCCCCAGTAACAATTCCGAAGCAGCAATATAGGGGGAGCGCAGTCTTAGTTCCATTTCAGTAATAGTAGCACTCAACCAGTGAAGTAGACAAAGCCCAGTGGTAGGCCTTAAGTATTTTGCCTCAATTTTTTTAAATGGTGAGGTGAAAAACCAGAGACACCGCATGCAGCGGATATAATGTGTACTGTTTCCCTGTGGCAGGATGACGGCGGTCATGTAACGGGCGCAGCAGAGCCAGGAAACAATTATGCGCAAGCCTGCTGTAACACTTAGCTGGGTATTAATTAGCAACTACTACCCCCAGCAGACACCGTATGCAGCATATATTATGTATACTGTTTCCCTCTAGCGGGATGACGGCGGTCATGTAACGGGCGCAGCAGAGCCAGGAAACAATTATGCGCAAGCCTGTAGTGAGACCTAGGTGCGTATGACTGAGCTGCTGCAATGCACAGCGCAGAACCAGTGAAGTGGACAAAGCCCAGTGGTAGGCCTTAAGTATTTTGCCTCAATTTTTTAAAATGGTGAGGTGAAAAACCAGAGACACCGCATGCAGCGGATATAATGTGTACTGTTTCCCTGTGGCGGGATGACGGCGGTCATGTAACGGGCGCAGCAGAGCCAGGAAACAATTATGCGCAAGCCTGCTGTAACACTTAGCTGGGTATTAATTAGCAACTACTACCCCCAGCAGACACCGTATGCAGCGTATATTATGTAAACTGTTTCCCTCTGGCGGGATGACGGCGGTCATGTAACGGGCGCAGCAGAGCCAGGAAAGAATTATGCGCAAGCCTGCTGTAACGCTTAGCTGAGTATTAATTAGCAACTACTACCCCCAGCAGACACCGTATGCAGCGCATATTATGTATACTGTTTCCCTCTGGCGGGATGACGGCGGTCATGTAACGGGCACAGCAGAGCCAGGAAACAATTATGTGCAAGCCTGCTGTAACGCTTAGCTGGGTATTAATTAGCAACTACTACCCCCAGCAGACACGCAGTAAACTGAAGACAGTCACAGGCAGCCCAAATATAGTATTTTTCCCCAATTTTTTTGAAAAAGCCCACTGCCTATATAGCCAGTATACCTCTTTCCCTGTACCACTGTCCCTGCCTCACCAGTACTGCCCCTATACTGAGTAAAATGACTGCAGACTGAGGGCGCTATGGTCTACACGCCCGATATACAAAAAAAAAAAAGTGCGTCACTGCTAAAAGCAGCCTCAACAGTACTGCACACGGTCAGGTGTGGCCCTAAGAAGGACCGTTGGGGTTCTTGAAGATGAATATAACACCTAACACTCACCCTATAGCAGCTACAGCAAGACAGCACTTTCCCTGATCTCTGTCACCATGCATCTGTGCGGAGCCGCGGGCGGGGCAGATTTAAATACTCGGGTGTCATCTGATCTCCCCAGCCACTCACTGCAGGGGGGTGGGATAGGGCTGGAACGTCACAGGAGGAAGTTGTAATGCCTTCCCTGTGCTTCTATTGGCCAGAAAAGCGCGCAAATTTCTCAGGGAAGGAAATTTAATGGAGTCGAGCACCGTGTGGTGAGAGATCTCTCCCATCATCTATTATACCCAGGACTGTAATAAGGGGGTGCTCTAATAACTATGTATAGGTATATTAGGGGGCAATACAGAGATCTCATCCATCATCTATTTATACCCAGGACTGAAACAAGGGGGCACTCTAATAACTGTATATAGATATATCAGGGGACAATACAGCGATTTAAACTTACATCTATTTGCAGAAACTGCTTCCCACCCAGGAAGTTCACGTCCTATAGCGGGATTGGGTTAAAAATATTTCAAGAGTGGGATATATTCAGATATAAGTATGATTGTTCTTAGTGAGAGAAACCAAGTAATCTTGTAGATACCTTTTAATGGCTAACAAAAATACATGATGTTACAGCAAGCTTTCAGGGATATCTCACCCCCTTCGTCAGGCTATGAATGAAACTAGCTTGGATGGCACATAGTTATAACATACAGATGTAGAGGGGGGGGGGACACTCCTCTTGATCTAAATAAATTTTCACACAAAGAAATTTGAGACTTGAAGAAACACAAAACAGTTTGAGCTGAGAGACAAACACTAAATCAGTTCACTAAGCTGAGGAAGGCAGCAGTTTTATGATGTCTCATCACCAATGAACACATAAGATGATAGAAATACTACCTCAACAGCACCACCTATTGGATGGAAACATTTTTACAATCAATTTCTAAATTCTTATGAGAAAAACAAAAAATGATTGGGAAGAGGACACCCTTCTTGACCTCCTTCAGACCTTTCATATTCCCCACTTATGCAACAAACCCAGGCTGAGGTTCATTCCATTCTTGAGGGTGTCAAACATGGCCATAAACTTATACTCCCAAATTCTTCTGTGACGCTGAGATTTGAAGTTGACCTGCAGTATGATAACTCTCATCTGCTCTATGCCATGACCATGACTGCAAAAATGTTTTGCCACAGGTAATTCCGTTTTTTCCTCTCCAATTGAGTGGTGATGAGATCCCATCCTCGCTCTCAGTTTTTGTCCTGTTTCTCCGATATAAAGCCCCCCAACAGAACACTTACTTCACAACATTGACAACATGAACATGGAACACGTGACTGTCCCAGGGATCTTATAGTCCTGCTGTGTGTTGGGGATTTGTATCCTGTCCGCAGACAATACATGTGAGCAAGTCTTGCAGTTCTTCAAATTACAGACATAGGTTCCTTTTTGAGTGTCAGAGGGCAATGCCCTCCTGATTATAAAGTTCCTCAGATTAGGAGGTTGTCTGTAACATAGGAGGGTCCGGGAATATGCTTTTCAGACGGTCATCCTTTTGTAGGGTGTTCAGTCTTCCTTAGTGCCTCTAGTTGTGAATTGTAGGTCACTACTAGGGGCACACGTCCATTTCTTTTATTTCTCCTTGTATTGGAGTAGTTGATTTCTGGGTATCCTGGTGGCTCTGGTGATTTGGTCATCAACTGAGGTAGGATGGTAGCCCTGATTTAGATATCCCCGAAAGCTTGCTGTAACATCATGTATTTTTGTTAGCCATTAAAATGTATCATATCTACCAGATTACTTGTTTTCTCTCACTCAGAACA
The DNA here is from genome assembly GCA_035609135.1 of Eleutherodactylus coqui. Classification (NCBI taxonomy): domain Eukaryota; kingdom Metazoa; phylum Chordata; class Amphibia; order Anura; family Eleutherodactylidae; genus Eleutherodactylus; species Eleutherodactylus coqui. Next base: position 218,638,444 of record CM069410.1, on the reverse strand, counting down.
TTCACACTTTACTCTACTGGCTGACACGGTACCAAACCTTTTTTCATAATTGTTACCATGCGGCGGTTGCAGCTCCTCCCGAGGCGGCGGTGTACTGGGTCCCGCGGTCGGGGCGCGTCCCCCCCGACTTGTGGTCTGGCTGCCGGGCCGGTGTGGTGCTGGCGGCTCGCGGCGCGGTGCGTATGCTCAGTAGTCCTGGCCGCGCCATGCATACCTGGGAATGCAGCTGCCGTGCACAAGCTCCCTTTTGATGTGCTATGGGAAGTTGGCTGTCTCCCTCTCTCCGCCTCTGGGCGGAGGTTTCTGTTTAAAAGTCTGGCAGTGACTGCAATCACTGCCAGTTATTGGTTTCCCTCAGGTTGCTAGCTAGTCTGCATCTGTAGGTCCTCTGCATCCGTCTGCTTGTCTGCTATTTTGTTACCATCTGCCAGGTTGTTCTATCTGCCTCAGTACTATCAGTATTGTTTTGTGTTGGTTTGTTTCATCTGCCTGTCCTGTCGGTAGTCTACCCATTTCATCTAGGTATGCCAGCACTCCTTCTCAGTCCCTAGATAGCGTAGAGACCGCCGCCCAGTTGCCCACCTGGGGTTAGCCAGGAGTGGAGGCAAGTAGGCAGGGACAGGGGTTGCGGGTAAGATCCAGGGCAACCCAGGCTGGCGTATACAGGGTAGATTACTGTAACATATTAGTGATAAGAGACATCATAAAATTGTCACATTCCTCAGCTCAGTGCACTGATTTAGTATTTATCTCTCTGCTCAGACTGTCTTGTGTTTTTTCAAGCCTCAAATTTCTGTGTGAACATTTATTTAGATCAAGAAGAGTGTGTCCCCCTCCCCTCTGCATGTTAAAATTATGTGTCATCCAAACTAGTTTCATTCATTAGCCTGACAAAGGGGGCGAGAGATCCCTGAAAGCTTGCTGTAACATCATGTATTTTTGTTAGCCATTAAAAGGTATCATATCTACAAGATTACTTGGTTTCTCTCACTGAGAACAACACACTTTACTCTACTGGATAACACCGAACCAAACCTTTTTTCATATATTCAGATATTTAACTTGAAGTATGCGCATATATCTCGATTCTACCTAAATATTTCTTTTATTCTAGATGTCTCCTGTTGTGGATCTACGACTCTTACTGTACATGAAGGAGAAGACGTCATACTAAGAGTTAACCAGACACTGAATCAGTCATCTTTTATTACGTGGAATTTTGAGATGCAAATCATTGCCACCACAGGACCAGGGCAACCAATAGTGTTGGGGACGCATAGCGACAGATACCGTGGAAGACTCTTCAGCGCCAACAACGGATCTTTAGTAATTACAAGGTTAACAGCCAAAGATGCGCAGATCTACAGAGCTGAGCTGTTTGATGTGAATTGGCAGTATGTGTGCGTACAACTTTATGATGTCAGAACTGATGGTAAGTCAGAAAAATTTAACACCAGTATCAGAATCAGCAAATGTGGACCTACCGTGCCACATACTGGTTTGGCTTTGGGCCAAATCCAGAGGCAACACCTGAAGAAGCCTGGTCTTCACCCTTTCACCCCACAAGTTGAGATCTGGGCTTTCTTGTGGGGTCCCTAAGCCATTACACTGGAAGTGGTCCTCCTAGCTATATAGCATCTGTTAGTGAAAGCAAAAAAGTTTTGCTAAGAAGGTATGTTCTTATGCTTCCAAATTAGTAAGAAAGTATATATTCGAGCTTAAAGTAACTAGCAAACTACACACAAGCCACTTTTAATGGAAGTCATTTGTTTATTCAATTAACAAACAGAAGTATACACACCAAAAGACATTTGCAACGGGACTAAAACAAGGCCCACTTGTAATAATTATAATTTGTTATAATTCATTTAATATCATTGGTTCGAAAAACTAAACAAGAAAATTAAGATCCTAGTTGCCAGGCAGACATCTCTCAAGCGGAGTGGCACCAAGCATGATTGGCTTCCTAAAACAAGAGGGACAGAAATGTCTAACAATAAGATATCGCAGGAACAGATCACTCCGACTCTGGGCCCATGAGTCTTCCTCTGTCTCTTTGGTATGGAATGGTCTAAATCAGCAAGGTCTTTTTTCATTCTTTAGTGCATCTTTGCAATTCTTGTTGAAGGAAAAGGACAATGAGATTACAGAAGCGTACAGGATAGGTACCTGATACAAAATGGAAGATGGATACAAAAATGAATACAGGATACAATATTTACAGCACTAATGCGATACCTGAGCATGTGAACAAAGGCATAAATCCAGAATCAAGGCAGGCAGCAACACTTCAGAACAAGGCAGGCCAGAGGTGAGGGCACACAGAGCAGGTTCAGCAAGGCACAAATAGGCCAGGAGTTGGGGCAGGCACCAGACAGGACAATGGTCAGTCAAGCAAATCAAGGTCAGGAGTGGAGAATGCAGAGTAGTCAGGAATAGCCAGAGTCAGAAATCCGGAAGTCAGCATAAACGAGAAACACCTTGATCTGGACCCAAAAGACCAAAAGCTTAGTTACTTTCCTTAAAGGGGTTGTCTGGTTCTAAACTATTTATGTCCTATCCTTAGGAGAGGTCATCAATAGTAGATCAGCGGCGTCAGTCACCCAGGACCCCCGGGAAACAGCTGTATGCTGAGGCCAGGGCACAGTCTTGCACTTAGCTGATTTCCAAAGGAAGCAGACAGCTCCATTCTTACTGTAGTGGACAGACTAGTTATTGCAGACCAAGTTCCTATTCATTTCAGTGGAAACTTGACCTGCAATATCAAAACTGGCAACTGCAGTAGGAATGAAGCTGTCTGCTTTCTGCAGAAATCAGCTCAGTTTACGAATGCAGCAGTTTGACAGGGGTCCTGGGCAACTGACACCTGATGATCTACTATTGATGACCTGTCCTGAGGATAAGCCATCTATAGTTTACAACTGGACAACCCCTTTAAAGTTTCCTGATATAACCAAAGGTGCTCCATGATTGGCAGGGGACAGAATAGTAGGGTGACTCTGGCCCTTTAAGACTCTAGGTGTGTTCTACATAAAACGACAGGTAGGAGGCTGGACCCAGATGCCTGTCATGAATATGATGAGAGCATGCGCCGCTATCTAGATGGAGGTGAGGCAAGATGGCGGCCATGGGCATAAATTGAAGCAGCCGGATAATTTCTACAGGACAACTTTTTGTTTGCAAAAGTGTATGAAGGGTGCACTCAGCTCGATTATGTATTATCGAGTCTCCCATTGGGTTCAATAGGCATTATGTACTGTATGACAGACACCAACAGACAGATCTCAGCTGACTCTCAGGGCACGGAGGGAGTTAAAAGGCGGGATTGTTCTAGTGCGAGAATATTTAAGAGAAAAGGAACAAATACTGTAATGGAGTAAGAAGGCACACAATAGCGGTAGTCATGTGACTTGTCGCAATGCCCTCGCCTTGTTGTATATCCGATAGAAACTTTTTGGTTTCAGTCTGTGAAAAGTTCTAAAGCTTCTTTCTTCTATCCATAGGAAATGATGGACCTCCCCCAAAAGTTGGTGAGTTATTGACTCATTTATTAACTGCTGCTTTTATGGCACCACCCTATTCCCCCATCAGTCTCTGTGTCCCGCTGAGCTCACAATCTAATTTGTCTACCTCATGTATACACAATACTGAGAATTTCTTGGAAAGCCAATTATTTTATCATATATTTTTTGAAACTGGAAACGGGAGAAAGCAGAGGAAACCCTTTAGAACACGGGGAGGACATGCTGTGCGTACGCCATGAGCAGGGCCCCAGTGCTGACCACTGAGCCATTGTACTGCCCTATTAGAACCATTGACAATGGATGACTTTAAAGAGAATGTGTCTCGGGATGGCACTCTTTACCTCAGGGCATCTATGTCTTACTTAAAACCCTTCAGGATCAGAGGTTTATCATTTTTTTTCTTTTAGTTTTTTCGGCCCAACTTTCCAAGAGCCATAACTTTTTAATTTTCTTCATTGGCATAGCCGTATGACGGTTTCTTTTTTTGCTCCAAACAGTAGCTGTTAACCCTATAAATGCTGCTGTCAATTCTGACAGCAGCATTTAAATGCCCCGATCGGAGTTCGGGGGTCTCGAACAGCCCCCAACGATGAGATTGCATGGTGTACTGCAGTTGTAATGGCAGTCAGTGACCTGTAGAATGCCTGTCAGATCGTGGTATAATGTAATACTACTACCCTATAAAATGAATGACTTCCCCGACATGTTTACTTAGGCCTATTGGAGTATGGTAGTTTCTTGCTGGCAGGATGACAGTCAGGGTCCTGCTCTAATGACCAGCAATAGAGAACATAGTGGCATAGTATTTAAGGGTGAAAAGAGACATATGTCCATCTAGTTGAGCCTACCACCTCCCATCCCCAGTTGTGTTGATCCAGAGAAAGGCAACCCACCCTCACTGATGAGGTAGAAGCCAATTTTCCTCATTTAGGCCTCCTTCACATGGGCTACAAAGTTGCGTCGCTACAATGCTACAAATCGCATTTATGTGAAGTCCATGCTTTTCTATGGGTTCCTTCACACATGTGATGTTTTGTAGCATGCAACAACCCAACACAAAAGCCTCACGGGTCCGGCAACATGCCCGCGACTCGTGAGGTTTTGTAGCCCATGTTTCCCTACTAAGCCTTCTTCACTGTTGCATCGCATCGCATGAAAACGCGATTTTCGTTCTGTGCGATGCAACTTTGACAGTAGGAAATCCTACTGTCAAAGCTATAATCTAAGCCATAGCAGCAGGAAAAAATTTAAAAAAGATATACATCACCCTAGAAGTGCTCTCCGCCACTGCCGCAGCTTCTCCCCAGGTCTGATGCTTAGCCAATCACAGCAAGTGCTCGATGAATGGCAGTGATGGAACCAATCACAGCCATTCATCGAGCACTGGCTGTGATTGGCTAAGCATGAGGCAATAACAGCCAGCGCTTTCAGCAGCCCAGGATTTTTCAATCCCCGGCCAGAAGCTGAAGAAGATGAACAGTGCCGGGACCCAGGGAAAAGCTGTTGCGGCGCCCCAGACAGAACGGGAGAGTTGATGTATACTTTTTTTTTTTCTTCAGCTACAGCTTATTTTGGGGGTAGGGCTTACATTTCAAGCCTCCAAGCCCCCCCTCCCCCGAAAATCCTCGCATGTGATGCTACAAAGTCGCGCGACATTGCACAAAAATTGCAAAACACCAACTTGCGATGCGTTCTTAACATTAGAAAGTCCCATTGACAATCGCATGAAAAAAACGCACAAGAAAAACGGAAGTGGGTGTGAGCCCTAAGATTTCAGCCATTTAAATCCTTAGATGTTCTGGTCAATGCAGAGAGCAGCATCTAAGGGTCTTTGAAAGGGAGGGGGCTCTCCTTGTTACTGATCAGACATTCTGCAATGTGATTATAGGGTGCCGATTGGTTGCTTTGGCAGCTGGAGGTCTAACAATGGCCTCTGGTGTGTTCTGCCATGAACTGAAAATGAAAAAAAGACAGTTTCAGAATTGCTGTTTTTCGTTCATCCTCCACCCAAAAAGCAAAACAACAAAATGTTAAAAAAGTTGCAAAACAATGAAAAGCTGTGATGCTTAGAATGAAAAAACTGAAAAATTGCTCAGTCCAAAACAGGCCAGGCACTAGAATACAGAAATAACCCATCTGCTAATCTCTGTGTTTTACTAGATCCCGAAGAGTCCTGCAGTTCCACTAAAAAAGTCTTTCGTGGTCTTGGACAAAATGTTACTTTGAGGCTGCCAAATCATCCAAGAGCTGCAGAAGTTGTCCATGCAGTCTGGGACATCAATAACATTGATCACATAGCAATTACACGACCAGGCGGTATTTTGCAATATCAACGTGACAGCTATAGTGGTAGACTGTCTGCCACGGAGGATGGATCGCTAAAGTTATCGAATCTCATCGCCAACGATCAGCAGGTCTACAGAGCAGAGATTTTCACAGAGAATTGGGGCTACCTGTGTAACCAACATTACGAAGTCAGAGTGAAAAGTAAGGACACCAAAATCACAGTTTTCCATTGTAATGATAAGGATTTCCTGGGCGTTGAATGCTGTTTGGGTATCATGGAAGCTCCAAAGAGAATTTAGACATCATGGTTGTTTCCCAATTTCCCATTTGGGGATCTCATGATTGCTTCTTGTTGGCACATGGGTTTTATGGTTGATCACATGCATCATAAGCATGTTGACATCAATACAACTTCTCAATGTCATGATTGATCCCCAATAATCTGTGGGATCATGGTTATTTTCCAAATGTGGGTAAAACTGGGGCTTCCCACTAGCAAGAGATGTAATATGATTGCTTCACCTTGGCATGTAGGTGTTACGGTTGCTTTTTGAGACATCTTCATATCATGGTGGCTTCTTCTGTGAGCTACATGATGACTTGCCAATATCATTGCCAATAGAGATGATGACTTCTTCCCTGTAGAATGGTGAGTACTATGCTTGCTTATGTTATGGCTGCTGGCTGCGGCCGGTGGTGCTCACTTTCCCCCTCCCATTGGCATTCTTGGTGTGTCCTGCGTGGCAAATATTGCACTATTCTCCACTTAAAGGACTACTGTGCACACCCAGCTTTCCTGTCTCTAAGGAGCTTCTCCCGCTGGAGGGTGCATAAGCAATAAAGTTCCAAGCGATCCATGTGAATATGTATTGTTTAACTCTTGGTTTGACCCATTGCCTGTCTACGCAGCTTTCCTGAACTTTGTGTGTCCCAACCCCAATTTCTGACTAGGATTTGCACAATTTCGGCTTGCCTTGAACGTCTTTCTGTTTACCATACTGCTTTAATCCCACGTGTCCTGACATCAGCTTCCTATACTACGAGTACATATTTTGCTCTTCGTTTGATACCAAGCTTTGGTGTCTTTCGACCTGTCTGGCACAGCTGCAACTGAACTGAGACTACTTCTGGGCCAACGACCAGAGGGTTCCTTGCAGCAAAGGCCAGATTCCTATTAACGAGGGGTTAAAGGGTGAAGATCTGGGAAGTCTTAAGGCAGTTCTCAGGAGCAGCCCGCTGTCAAACCAATCAGTGGCACAGTGAGTCCATGCCCGCTGTTTAAAGACTTCCAAATTGCATAGTTCCTCCTCAGAGGGCAATGAACCTGGCAGATTGGGCAGTACTAGTGCTGAGGCAGTCATACAACATCCTATTCAGAGAAGTCTTTGAATGTTCTATGGTTAGCTTGGCAATGGTAACATGCAATTGCCTGATTTGTCTCCCTACAGGGAGCAAAAATGTAAAAATGTTAGAAATTTACTTTAACTTTTAAATAAAGTAAAATAAAGTAATCTGATATAATTTTCATACATTTTCTTTTTCCTGCAGAAACGTATAATAGCCTCCAGAATCACATCCGCCTGGCCCTGGCTGCCTGTATATTTGTCGCTACTCTCTGCATACTGATTTATCATCTCAAAACCGAAAATTCCAGATCTGAATAGAAGAGTCCTCCAAAGCTCCGGCAATGGACTATCGGCTAATGTCCAAAAACATGGCTATCATTAAGGGGTGGATGGATAAATACCAGGAGAGACTACTTCGGCGATCATCTGTTGTTCATGTCGACGGGCGTGGGGTTTCACGTATTAATCATTGTTTTCTAATTCACCACAGTAATATTAAAGTGAATGTTTAACTTCTTTAGATCCGGAATTCTGTACTGATCAGTGCTGAGTAAGTAGACCACAGGTCCAGGACTGGCCTTAATACTTGGGCTCCCCACTCTCTCATCATCACCTTGATATGTTGTGCCTATAGAAACCCCCCCCCCCCCCTTTACGTGCTAGCATTTAAAACTGTATATTACCATTTTCATCATCAAAGGACTGTGCCTCAACACACCGCCCGTCTCCAATCCTCGCCGACAGCATTGGACTGTGTAAGGATATGTCCTCCTGAAAAGGGGAATGGTAGCGGCCATTTGTTATTTAGGCCTGAATTACATGAAGACTTTCTATGGAATACAAGGATTTACTATACTCGTATTATACATATCAGGAAAAGGGGCAGCTCCTAAATAAATGAAACCCCACCCTAAATAAATTTTATTTAGGCTGAGGGGAGGGGGGGGGGGGGATTTCAGAACTTCTAGACCCCCTATATAAATTCAGATCCCAAACTCCCTAAATGCAGACCCAGAGCAGACCCACTAAAGTGATACAGACCTCTTACACTTGGTTAACACTTTCCTCCTGCACCTACTTGCTGCTTTACCCTTTTATTTGAGGACTTGCGAATCTTGTGATCTTACCTCTGAAGGTCCTTTGGCAGCTTTTACACCAGTTTGTGTTGCAAAAAAGTGACACATTTTTGCACAAGCTGGCATTTGCGCAAAAGTTTTGCAACTTTTTTGCTTTCTGCAGAGGTCCCGCCACTGTTCTGAAAAGCCATGGCCACTTTACATAAGGGATGTGGCCACCCCAGATTGACAGATTTATGTATAATCTACATCAATTAAATTATACCAGATATGTACACTAGGTCGGACCTGGCATACATTTCTAAGCAGGTGCACAGAGCTGCAGAGAAGCGCTTAATACATGAAGAGGTGTGAGGTAGTCGGTGTCATGACTGGCACATTGTGGAGGCAGCAGTGCAGTGACTGGCACAGGGTGGGGGCAGCAGTGCAGTGACTGGCACAGGGTGGAGTTGACAGTATGGTGACTGGCACAGGGTGGAGGCAGGGGTGCGGTGACTGGCACAGGGAGGAGACAGCGGTGCACTGACTGGCACATGGTGGAGGCAGCGCTGCGGTGACTGGCACAGGGTGAAGGCAGCGGTGTGGTGACTGACACAGGGTGGAGGCAGCGGTGTGGTAACTGACACAGGGTGGAGGCAGTGGTGCGGTGACTGGCACAGGGTGGAGGCATTGGTGCGGTGACTGGCACAGGGTGGAGGCAGCGGTGCGGTGACTGGCACAGGGTGGAGGCAGCGGTGCGGTGACTGACACAGGGTGGAGGCATTGGTGCGGTGACTGGCACAGGGTGGAGGCAGCGGTGCGGTGACTGGCACAGGGTGGAGGCAGCGGTGCGGTGACTGGCACAGGGTGGAGGCAGCGGTGCGGTGACTGGCACAGGGTGGAGGCAGCGGTGTAGCTGCTTGACCAGATGAGGCTGGCGGCTGCAGTTGGAGTGGGTCGGGAAGTTTCGGGAGCTGCAGACTGATCGGTAGTCGCAGTAATCAGCGGAGAGTGGATCGGGGCGACAGGAAGAGGTTCTGATGTCTCCACAGCGAAGAAAGGGCAGATTCCGGAGATGTTTTTGAGGTGCCGGTGAATGATCAAGTGACTGAATATGGGGAGTGAAGGGAAGGTCAGGATAAATGTGACCCCAAGCGGCGCTGCCGAGGCCTTCTGGTGGTCCCGCAGACTGCAGTGGAGGTATTGGGTTGAGGTGGGACAACAGAAACACAAGAAGTAACATTTTTGAGAAGTTTTAGCTAGAGCGATAACATAGTGTTAGAGATAGAGGACAGAGAGTCACGGGCGTTCTGTAGAGGCAAGGGTGTGATGTCACAGGAAGAGGTATATAATTGAATTGGGTATTGAAACCCAAATGTACTGATAGTTATTCTAATGGGGGGGCATGTAGATAAAAAAGAGAGCTCAATTTATTTGTACAGGTTGTTACGGATGTCAATAATACCAAACATGGGGATTTATCCAATTATTTATTTTTAGTTTTTTTATAGATAAAGAGGGGAAAGTGTGCAAAAAGTTTTTTTTATCACTATTCTTTATGTTTCACATTGATCGCGGCATGCAAGTGGGGATCGGCGTTGATGTTCAGTATAGCCTATAGCACTCTGAGCTTCGTGGTTCATGTATAAAATGCAAGAACTGCAGAACAGACTGACACAACAGCAGACAGGAGGGAATGTAACACTGCATGAAGACGCCATTCAGCATCAGCATACAAATAAAACTTGAAAGGGGTTGTTCAGTTGTAAAATGTTGATGGCCTATTCACAGTATATACTATCAATAGTAGATTAGTGGGGGTCCACCACCTGGGACCCCCACTGATCAGCTATTCACCAGGTTAATACCTACATGCAATAAGCTGATTTCTGCAGGAAGCGGATAGCTCTGTTCCCACTGTAGTGGTCAGGATTGGTATTACATGGAAAGTTCATGCAAATAATTACAAAGAGAAGACTCTAGATATCCTGCATTTTCCCACAGAAGTGTTGGTTGTTGACCTCAACCAGCGTGGTCCATATTGTTGGCCTCGGCCGGCGTGGTCTATATTGTTGGCCTCGGCCGGCGTGGTCTATATTGTTGGCCTCGGCCGGCGTGGTCTATATTGTTGGCCTCGGCCGGCGTGGTCCATATTGTATACCTTTCATCAGTTGATGGCGTTCAGCCTAGATTTGCTGAATGCAGATACGATTGACCTCCAGCGGAAAACAAACTAAGGGCTCACACATACTTGCGTATTTTTAGGCTGAATTCACACTGGGCAGATTCTGGGCACAGATCTCGCAGTTTGGCCGCAGCAAAAAAAACCGCGAGATTTCCACCCAGGAATCTGCTGCTTCACAACCCGTGGCACTGAGCTGCTCCCATAGAGGAGAGTGCGGCCGCACTGGAAGAAGAAAAAAAATGAACACGCTGCGGCCGGCGAATCTGCGCCATAGCGCCGGCTTCTGCCGCAGCGGATTCCCCATCCCGTGTGGATGAGATTTCTGAGAAATCTCGTCTACATGGCTGGCTAATCTTGGGATTAGGATCTGCAAGCAGATTTGCCGCGGTGAAATTTTGAACGGAATTTCTGCGGCAAATCCGCCTAGTGTGATCCCAGTGTTAACGCTGCGATGTCGCTGCGTTTTTTTAACGCGATTGTCAGTGGGACTTTCTAATGTTAAAAACGCATCGCAATTTGGTGCTTTGCAATTTTTGTGCGATGCGTTATTAACATTAGAAAGTTCCATTGACATTCGCATGAAAAAAACGCACAAGAAAAACGCAGGTGTGCAGGAGCCCTAAAGCCTCTTTTACACGGCACAATTATTATGCAAATTGCTCATTAGTGCGGTTTCACACGTATACTGCAATACGCTGGCCCCTGCACAATTTTTTTGCACAGACGAGTGTATTTTGCGCTCGTACCAGCGCAATACTGTGCATATCTGCGCAGGCACCGCTTGTTCACATGGGCAGCATACTGATTGGAACAGTCTCCCTGTATGGATACAAGCCACTAACTAGAGTGATGCCGTGGTGCCCCAGCGGCTACCTAGACACGAGGCCTGTGCTGAGGAGCTGGGAGGGTAGAGCTGGCACTTGTCATGGTGGCTCTACCAGGCTCCTCCCTGGAGGGCCGCAACCTTGGCCCAAGTACAGCTAGGCCTCTTCTAGGCAACGCTGGGACAGCGATTACCTGTATACGTGTAGTGAACTGTAGACTTGTCACGCATAACGCCACCGTTCCTTACACACCGGTATGATCCTCAGCAGAGAAATGAAGGAAGTCCACAAACACAATTAACTTTAGTACCTCAGTCCCTGGCAATGGACCGGGGCTGGAAAAGCTTTACTTGTAACTTGACAGCGTACAGCTTAATACACACCAGTGCCGGTAGGACTGTAGACTGTGAGGTCAGGGAGGAGACACAGGATGACACCGGTCCTACAGTCCACGTTATCTGTAAGGTACCGCTCCTGGAAAGGGAATACTCCGGAGGAGGAAGGGGGAAGGATCACTCCACAGACACTCATTTGGTTCAACTCGGATCACTGCACAGCGGACTTCTCTCTCTCCACTCAGCACTCACTTTCAGATAAAGGTTCCTGGGATAGGGACCTCAGGATACCTCTTCTCTTCCTTCCTCACTTCACCACATGAAGGTTGAAGGTACCCCCATGTGGCCGGCACTCCACTCCACACTCAACCGTTGAAGATGATAAAAGGCCTCTTCCCTCTCTCAGACACTCACATTTATAGGGTCTAACATACCATGTGACAGGACATAAATTGATACTTTTGCAGACATATCCCAGCCACATTCAGACAGTAACCTCTCATATACTGCAGCTGTGCAATATACATAACAAGAGACTAGACAGTCTGCACAATGCATCTACACAAAAGATATGACATTCATGACAATTATGGATGGGCCGGAAATTGGTGTTTCCGGCCACTACAATGCAAGATTGCAGCCAGCCTCACTATTCGGCCTACGGCCCAGCAGCGGAGCTGCGTACTTGAGCCCAGGAGTCTATACCATGGGACAGGGATGCGACTCCAGCACATTGGCTACACTTGCCAGGGCCGACAACAGAAAGCAGGCCAGTTTAAGACCCACAAACCTAGGCAGCACCTCAATACAATATCAAGCCCCCCAGTACATCTTCACTTTGCACTGAAAGGTCCCTGAATCTCCGACTTCCAGGTAATTGTGATTGAGACATCGCCTTACTGGGATCCAGTGATCTGACTGGTGGTTCATGAGGCTTGGTGGAGTGTTGTCCATGTAGGTAAGAATCTGGTGGGAGAATGGACCTGTGTCGGCAGACCTGAGATTCCAAGACCTTCAAGTATCTCACAGCTGCTGGTTTGGTGGACGACCACAGAGATACTGACTACTTTACCCAGTCCTGTGCTATCCGGGTTCATCAGGAACCACCCAATGTCCAAGACCCCCATTTCAGAGGGGTCTAGGATATACGTACAGTCCAGCGTCACACTATTTCCTGTAGGCTGGAGGAGGGTCTCAGTGCTTTGCTCTTGGATGGTAACGGCGCCCAGCAGTGCTAGTGAAGAAAAAAGCATAAAAGAACAGTCAGAGAAGCCCAAAAACTGCAATACTATAGAATATAGAGGTATAATAAGAACAGTAATATTAATTATCATCAGGCTGAAGCTCCACGTTGCGTCACATGATGGCAGTTGTCCTGTATTCTGCGTGTATAGCAGCTCATGTATATATTATGACATGCAGATACTTCCTGACTCAGGGGCTCAGTGTCGCCTTCATGCAGGAGGCTGCAGGAACTACAGCGACATCCTACAGTTGTAGGAATACTTTATCAGATCAACTTCCACTTGTGTCAGCTGCTGTCTCATTCTTCAGATGCCACAGTGCCCCTATTACAGTGATAACCACAGTGCCCCCATAATAGTGATAACCACAGTGGCCTTAACCCCTTCCTGTGCACAAGTTTACGTCCTGCCAGCAGGGTACTTCCCGTAACAGGACGTACACTTATGTCCTGTGGATAGTGCTAGATCGGAAGATATCTAGCACTATCCAGCAGCAGGAGCTGTCTGACAGTTCCGACTGACGCTGAATTGGAGCAGCGACCCCCGCAGTTAACCCCTTCCCTGCCGCGATCTATGTAGAAGGGTTTACAGAGGCAGCATACTCCTTCTGTGACGTCATCGGACTTTCGCAATGTAATCGTGGAGAGCCTGACTGGTTGCCATGGCAACAGGATACCACATACCAGCGTTCTGTATTGCCTGTGCCTATGATTGCTGTAACAAGCGATTAAGGCATTGCAGGAGAGAAGTCCTGCAATGTCTTATTATAGCGATCATTGGTGCTATGCTGTAAATCCTCCACAAGAACACAAATGGTGTAAAAAAAAAAAAGAAAAAGAATGTACAAAAAGAAAAATGTAAATACAAAACAAAACACTTTTTTGTGCTTTTTCTCACATTAGCATAAAAAAATCCTAATATACATATAAAATCCAACATATTTTGTATCGTCGTGTCTGTAACGACATGTACAATAAGTTGAATATGCTTTTTACCCTGCACAGCAAACAGTGTAAAAAAAAACTGCTAAAAAACTGAGGCAAAATGCTAATTTTTAGCATTTTGCCTCCCAAAAGACGCAATATGGGCTTATTTACACGTGCGTATATCGGACGGCGTACTCACAGCAGGCCGATATACGCTTCTATCTAAGCAGTTCTCCTCCTTTCCTCCCACTCATCGTCTCTCTGTCTCTCTCCTCCCCTTCGAGCGGTTTGCAAGGGGAGGTGGTGGGGCTGGGGTGGAGCTAAGCTCCCGCCCTTGGCCCCTAGCCAGCAATGGGAGTGGGCAGGGCAGAGCGGAGCTTTGCTCCGCCCCCATCCCTTCCCATTGCAAACACTAGACTGGAGGAGAGAGGCAGAGAGCTGGTGGAGGGGGAGGGGGACACTGCTTAGATGAAAGCATATATCGGCCGGGCGTGAAAACCTGACCGATATACGCTTGTGTAAATAAGCCCTAAAAGTGATCAAAACAGCCGTATGTACTCCAAAATCATACCAGTAATCATACCATACAGCTCATCTCACAAAAAATAAGCCCTCACAGAGCTCTGTCCATGGAAACATAAAAAAGTTATAGGACTTTGAATGCAGCGATTTAGAAAAAAAAAAGATTTATGAAAAAAGGGGTTTTTATTGCAGAAAAGAGGGAAAAAAACACCCAAATATTTAGAATGTTGGTATCGTTGTAACCGTACTGACCAGCAGAAAAAATGTACTGTGTTATTTATGCTGCATAATTAATGATGGAAAAAAAAATCTGTGGCAGAATTGATGCGTTTTCAGTCCCTGCGATCTTCAAAAAAAAAAAAAAGTTTTACAATATAGTCTATGTACCCAAAAATGGCACCAATAAAAACTACAGTTCACCGCACAAAAAACAAGCCCTTATACGGCTGCGTCGACAGAAAGGTAAAAAAGTTATGACATTATAAAAATGGAGATGAAAATCTACCAAAAATCGTTGCGTCCTTAAAGGGGTTGTCTCGCGAAATCAAGTGGGGTTATACACTTCCGTATGGCCATATTAATGTACTTTGTAATATACATCGTGCATTAATTATGAGCCATACAGAAGTTATTCACTTACCTGTTCCGTTGCTGGCGTCCTCGTCTCCATGGTGCCGTCTAATTCTGAGGTCTTCTGGCGTTTTTAGACGCGCTTGCGCTGTGCGGTCTTCTCCCTTCGGCTCCGCTCGGCAGCATCGGCGTTTTGGCTCCGCCCCCTTATACACGTCATCGCGTAGCTCCACCCCATGACGTGGCCGGTTCCAGCCTCCTGATTGTCTGGAATCGGCATGCGACGGGGCGGAGCTACGCGATGACGCGAACAAGGGGGCGGAGCCAAAACGCCGATGCTGCCGAAGGGAGAAGACCGCACAGCGCAAGCGCGTCTAAAAACGCCAGAAGACCTCAGAATTAGACGGAGCCATGGCGACGGGGACGCCAGCAACGGAGCAGGTAAGTGAATAACTTCTGTATGGCTCATATTTAATGCACGATGTACATTACAAAGTGCATTAATATGGCCATACAGAAGTGTATAACCCCACTTGCTTTCGCGAGACAACCCCTTTAAGCCCAAAATAGGCCATGTCCTTAAGGGGTTAATAGTGATAACGACAGCATCTCAATTCCTGGCATGGCTGAGCTCTCCTCTTCCTCCATCTCTCCAGCTCGAACCCCCACAAGTTGTGGGCCACAACTAACTCCACCTAAACATCCGCTGCACACAGACAGACAGACTGATGCATTAGCAGACATTAACCCCTTCTTGCCTGCAGCGGCCAATACACAGAGAAGGACAGAAGACATACATTTAGCAGATATCTACAAGTTCTGGAGGGACCTCAAACTCTGCAGCGCTACAAATGCAGGAGCATCGCTGACCCTGAGGGCTGATGATTCGATGATTCGAAGCGCTGCGGAATACGTTGGCGCTATACAAATAAAGTTTATTATTATGATTAACATGACCGTGATTTCGGCACGTAGTATGGCTGCGATGCACGGACGCATGACACACGGTGAATAAATAGACTTTCATTGATCTGTTCACATTAGCATGTAAGCCATCGCTTCAGCTTGTTTTTTTACCTGCGCACTGCAGCGCCCTGTGTGTATGGCTCAGAATACGCTAATTAGGATCAGAACTCAATCGGGTCAAAAATTTCTTTGTGCGAATATACTGTGTGTACGGGCAAACGGAAAAACGCTGTGTGAAAGGCGTGAAATAAATGGCATTTAATATGTAGTTTAAACCACAGCTCAGCCATGTGACTATACCGTTAGGGGGCGCTCACACAAGCGAGAAAAGCATGCGAGTTTTGTGCGTTGTGAGACTGCGTATTTCATGGGGCCACTTACTTCTACGGCCTAATATGCAGCAATATGGCGCATGCTGTGAATGAACCCTCTGAAGCCAAAGGGTTCTATTCACTGCGGATTAAAGCGCATAAAGAATACGTAATACACAGCGTAAATACAGGCGTGTGAACAAGAGCTAGAGCGCATTTACAAGGACGAGAAAACCGTGCGAGTGCTGCGCATTTGTAGGATGCACATAATTTGCACTATGTAATAATAACCCATTGTTTCCAATTTAGAGACGAAAAACTGGCGCATGCTACGTTATTGGGCGATATCACAGAAAGCTTGCCTATTATTTGCTATGGACCAGTTACAAATTGCATCGTACTCGCGCTCAAGAGCGACACCGCTATTACATTTTTCTTATTCAAACAATGCAATTTTCATTCATGTGAAAAACGTATATACCGCAATGTGAAATCGCGGGTATTTATATGCGTATTTGCACACACAAACTTTTGCACACTCAATACGTAGAGAAAAACCCATCGATTTCAATAGGTCTGTTTACAGGCACGTATTTTACCTGCGCATTTCGGGAAAAAAACAGAATGCACATTTGCGCACCCAAGGTCTATACAGCAGTCAATGTAGTTACACAAAGTACGCTAGAAGATGCGTGAAGCACTGCGCAATTGTGCAGGAAGAACTACACATCTGGAAACTAATTAGCCATTTCGATTGCTGCGTCTTTGCTTGCAGCGCACAAATGAGCAGGTGTTGCGTGCACCAAAAGCACAGTAAAATATGCTGATGCGTGCGCAAAAAACCGTTGTTCATTCTGCAAATACACAGCGCTCCGGTGAGCGCAAATATGCATCCGCTTGTGTGAAGGCCGCCTAAACATAAATCCACCATTCCATCTTTTCCCCTTCCACCTAACTTGCAGGGACATGTGACTGGCGGCACATTTTCTACCGGTTCCCTTCATCTTAAGGGCGGGTCCAAAAAGATTTGCCACGGAATTTACACCAGCAGCCAATTAGATAAGATCTTGAATATCTCGCCCGCACGCTGCGGAAAAAAATCGACACAAAACTCGTGCGGAAATTGTGAAATTAAATTCCACAGCATGTTAATTGTATCGCCGCTTCCGCTTACGGAACTTACGTTTTCTTAATGAGCCAGGGAAGTTTGTACCAAAATGCGAGATAAAACCATGTACATCAAATGGCGCAGGTCTTGTGGCAGACTTACCGCTGTTGGTCTCCCCGTGTGACCCAGCCTTTGGGCGGGCTCACGCCAGCGTATTGTCATCGTATATTACGTCCGCAAAATACGCGGTGAATGGAGTCAGTGAAAGTGCAATGATTGCATTGACCCACTCACACTAGCGCTATTATATTGAGTATACTACACACGTAACAAAGAACGCAGCATGTTCTAATTTGCCACATATTACGCGCCCTAATAAATGCTGTACATACACAATTGTATTGTTTTTGTGCTGCGTTTATATGCAACGTCGCTAAGCAACAGAACAGGAAATAAAAACAGGAAAGAAACAAGTCAGACGGTGTGATATACGCTGTCATGTCATGCAGATTGCTGCCCTAAACAGCGATATGTCTGCACACCGCGGGGTCAACAAAACGGTAAAACGCTGCATTAGGGCTTCAACAGACTAATGTGTTTCCAGAGCGTGTACGGGTGTAAAAATCACGTCTGCAAGTGTGATGAAACTATTGATTTCACTGGTTTCGTTTTCACAAGCTGGTTTCTTGCACACTATTCCTATACGCCTTGCCCTATCTTTCTCTCACGTATGTTTTATATGCTTTTTTTCTGCACGCTATAGCGCAGAATTTGAAGGGTTAAAAAAAAAAGGCTTTAGACTGCGCATGCGCTCATCTATCGAAGCCCTTACACACGCAACGTTTTATGCTCGTATGAACCGGGTTGGATTACGTGAGCAGATTTCCACAGCAGTAGATCTATGTATGACTGCGGAAGCGAATTTCATATGGTCTAGTATGCGTGGTTTTCCCATGTAAAGTAGAGCGTATGACAGTATGCGGTTGGAAAAATGAACGCAAGCAGGGAATTACATCAGAAAGTTGCTCCACCCTCTGGAAACACCCTTCTATCGGATCGGTCAGGCGACATTCCCTTGTGCTGTTGCGGTGTATGCTGCTCTGAGAGCCTTCAGGACGGAATGCTGCTCCGAAAGCCTTCAGGACGGGATGCTGCTCCGAGAGCCTTCAGGACGGGATGCTGCTCCGAGAGCCTTCAGGATGGGATGCTGCTCCGAGAGCCTTCAGGACGGGATGCTGCTCCGAGAGCCTTCAGGACGGGATGCTGCTCCGAGAGCCTTCAGGACGGGATGCTGCTCCGAGAGCCTTCAGGATGGGATGCTGCTCCGAGAGCCTTCAGGACGGGATGCTGCTCCGAGAGCCTTCAGGACGGGATGCTGCTCCGAGAGCCTTCAGGACGGGATGCTGCTCCGAGAGCCTTCAGGACGGGATGCTGCTCCGAGAGCCTTCAGGATGGGATGCTGCTCCGAGAGCCTTCAGGATGGGATGCTGCTCCGAGAGCCTTCAGGATGGGTTGCTGCTCCGAGAGCCTTCAGGATGGGATGCTGCTCTCTCTGCTCAGCTGGTTTATAATACTTATTTTGGGAGCAAAATAAACCATTTTAAGGCCTTCTTCACGCGGCCTTATGCGCTTTTAAGCTCAGCCGATCACGGCTATAAACCGCAGGTATGAAGAATAGCTGTGATACAGTCCCTATCTTAATTAGCGCTTTCTCATCCATTCAAACAGCTGGCTGCAGCGTTTTAGTGAAAAAATCTATGTCTCTTCTTCTGTGTACATGTCTGTATCTCCTCCTGTGTACATATTTGTGCAGCGTCCAAGGAACAGGCCCCAGCCTAGGAGACAGCGGGGGTAAAGTAGTTTACTTCTCCTGTGTACATGTAGTAAGGTAAGGGGTCAAGTCCTGGATGGTGTGTATATGCCACGGAGATTGCTAAACTCCGGGATTAGAGATGAGCGAACGCGTTCGTCCGAGCTTGATATTCGTGCGAATATTAGGGTGTTCGGGATGTTCGTTATTCGTAACGAACACCATGCGGTGTTCTGGTTACTTTCACTTCCTTCCCTGAGACGTTAGCGCGCTTTTCTGGCCAATTGAAAGACAGGGAAGGCATTACAACTTCCCCCTGCAACGTTTAAGCCCTATACCACCCCCCTGCTGTGAGTGGCTGGCGAGATCAGGTGTTCGCCTAATATAAAAGTCGGCCCCTCCCGCGGCTCGCCTCAGATGCCTGGTGAGTTAGATGAGGGACAGTGCTGTTTATACCGGAGCTGCTGTAGGGAAAGAATTGGTAGTTAGTGTAGGCTTCAAGACCCCCCAAAGGTCCTTATTAGGGCCACTGATAGCTGTGTGTTGGCTGCTGTTAGCAGTGGCATTTTTTTTTCCTCAAAATCGGCTCTGCAGAGCGTTGCACCTGGCATTAGGGACAGAAGTGCTGCATAGGCAGGGAGAGTGTTAGGAGTGAGTGTAGCCTTCAAGAACCTCAACGGTCCTTTCTAGGGCCATATTTATCCGTGTGCAGTACTGTCCAGGCTGCTGTTAGCTGTGCTGCATTTTTTTTGGGCTTCTCAAAATCGCTTCTGCAGAGCATTGCACCCTCCATTGATACTGCAGGGAAAGAATTGTATAGGCAGGGCCACAACACAGTTATTATTCATAGAATATACGCAGTGCTGCCTTTTGGTGGAAAAACAAGTGAAAACAAATCTATTTGTCCAGCCTCTGTCCGTCCTTACGGGCGGTGGACACGTGTGAGCTGCGTGAAAAGCATTGCTAAATCATACGCACCCAGCTACGCTTTACTGCTGGCTTCGCCATTTGCTTTCCTTAATTGGGAAAAAAAATACCTGCTCTGCCAGAGTTATAATAACTCTGCTACCCTCACGTTCTGTGACACATTAGCAGGGACACAGCACAGTTATTAAACTTCTCATGTTCATTGAATATACGCAGTGCTGCCTTTTGGTGGAAAAACAAGTGAAAACAAATCTATTTGTCCAGCCTCTGTCCGTCCTTACGGGCGGTGGACACGTGTGAGCTGCGTGAAAAGCATTGCTAAATCATACGCACCCAGCTACGCTTTACTGCTGGCTTCGCCATTTGCTTTCCTTAATTGGGAAAAAAAATACCTGCTCTGCCAGAGTTATAATAACTCTGCTACCCTCACGTTCTGTGACACATTAGCAGGGACACAGCACAGTTATTAAACTTAGATTATTCATTCACTAGAGGCAGTGGGGCCTTTCGTTTTCCAAAAAGGGAAAAAATTATATTTGGCCTGCAGTCTTGCGCCAATTTATTTCCTGCCTGTGAAATCAAATCACTGGTAATACAGCATGCTGAGGGGTAGGGGTAGGCCTAGAGGACGTGGACGCGGCCGAGGACGCGGAGGGCCAAGTCAGGGTGTGGGCACAGGCCGAGCTCCTGATCCCGGTGTGTCGCAGCCGACTGCTGCGCGATTAGGAGAGAGGCACGTTTCTGGCGTCCCCACATTCATCGCCCAATTAATGGGTCCACGCGGGAGACGGTTATTAGAAAATGAGCAGTGTGAGCAGGTCCTGTCCTGGATGGCAGAAAGTGCTTCGAGCAACCTATCGTCAACACGCAGTTCTGCGCCGTCCACTGCTGCAAATCCGAATCCTCTGTCTGCTGCTCCTCCTTCCTCCCAGCCTCCTCTCTCCACTACAATGACACCTGCTCAGGAGCGGGAACACTCCCAGGAACTGTTCTCGGGCCCCTGCTTAGATTGGGCAGCAGCGGTTCCTCTCCCACCAGAGGAGTTTATCGTCACTGATGCCCAACCATTCGAAAGTTCCCGGGGTCCGAGGGAAGAGGCTGGGGACTTCCGCCAACTGTCTCAACAACTTTCTGTGGGTGAGGAGGACGATGACGATCAGACACAGTTGTCTTGCAGTGAGGTAGTAGTAAGGGCAGTAAGTCCAAGGGAGCAGCGCACAGAGGATTCGGAGGAAGAGCAGCAGGACGATGAGGTGACTGACCCCACCTGGTGTGCAACGCTTACTCAGGAGGACAGGTCTTCAGAGGGGGAGTCAAGGGCATCAGCAGGGCAGGTTGCAAGAGGCAGTGCGGTGGCCAGGGCCAGGGGTAGAGGCAGGGCCAGACCGAATAATCCACCAAGTGTTTCCCAAAGCGCCCCCTCGCGCCATGCCACCCTGCAGAGGCCGAGGTGCTCTAAGGTCTGGCAGTTTTTCACAGAGACGCCTGACGACCGACGAACAGTGATGTGCAACCTTTGTTGCGCAAAGCTCAGCCGGGGAGCCAACACCAACAGCCTCACCACCACCACCATGCGCAGACATATGATGGCCAAGCACCCCACAAGGTGGGACGAAGGCCGTTCAGCGCCTCCGGTTTGCACCCCTGCCTCTCCCCCTGTGCCCCAACCTGCCACTGAGATGCAACCCCCCTCTCAGGACACAGGCACTACCGCCTCATGGCCTGCACCCACACCCTCATCTCCGCTGTCCTCGGCCCCATCCAGCAGTGTAGTTCAGCGCACCGTTCAGCCGTCGCTTGCGCAAGTGTTCGAGCGCAAGCGCAAGTACGCCGCCACGCACCCGCACGCTCAAACGCTAACCGTCCGCATAGCAAAATTCATCAGCCTTGAGATGCTGCCGTATAGGGTTGTGGAAACTGAGTCCTTCAAAAGTATCATGGAGGCGGCGGCCCCGCGCTACTCAGTTCCCAGTCGCCACTACTTTTCCCGATGTGCCGTCCCAGCCCTGCACGACCACGTCTCCCGCAACATTGTGCGCGCCCTCACCAACGCGGTTACTGCCACGGTCCACTTAACTACGGACACGTGGACAAGCACAGGCGGGCAGGGCCACTACATCTCCCTGACGGCACATTGGGTGAATTTAGTGGAGGCTGGGACAGAGTAAGAGCCTGGGACCGCTCACGTCCTACCCACCCCCAGAATTGCGGGCCCCAGCTCGGTGCTGGTATCTGCGGAGGTGTATGCTTCCTCCACTAAAGCACCCTCCTCCTCCTCCTCCTCCTCTGTCTCGCAATCAAGATGTGTTAGCAGCAGCATGTCGCCAGCAGTCGGTGTCGCGCGGTGTGGCAGCACAGCGGTGGGCAAGCGTCAGCAGGTCGTGCTGAAACTACTCAGCTTAGGCGATAAGAGGCACACGGCCCACGAACTGCTGCAGGGTCTGACACAGCAGACCGACCGCTGGCTTGCGCCGCTGAGCCTCCAACCGGGCATGGTCGTGTGTGACAATGGGCGTAACCTGGTGGCGGCTCTGCAGCTTGGCAGCCTCACGCACGTGCCATGCCTGGCCCACGTCTTTAATTTGGTGGTTCAGCGGTTTCTGAAAAGCTACCCACGCTTGTCAGACCTGCTCGTAAAGGCGCGCCGCCTCTGCGCACATTTCCGCAAGTCCCACACGGACGCTGCCACCCTGCGCACCCTGCAACATCACTTTAAGCTGCCAGTGCACCGACTGCTGTGCGACGTGCCCACACGGTGGAACTCTACGCTCCACATGTTGGCCAGGCTCTATGAACAACGTAGAGCTATAGTCGAATACCAACTCCAACATGGGCGGCGCAGTGGGAGTCAGCCTCCTCAATTCCTTTCAGAAGAGTGGGCCTGGTTGGCAGACATCTGCCATGTCCTTGGTAATTTTGAGGAGTCTACCCAGGTGGTGAGCGGCGATGCTACAATCATTAGCGTCACCATTCCTCTGCTATGCATCTTGAGAAATTCCCTGCAAACCATAAAGGCAGCTGCTTTGCGCTCGGAAACGGGGGCGGGGGAAGACAGTATGCCGCTGGATAGTCAGGGCACCCTCCTGTCTATTTCTCAGCGCGTACAGGAGGAGGAG
This sequence comes from Eleutherodactylus coqui, assembly GCA_035609135.1. Taxonomy (NCBI): domain Eukaryota; kingdom Metazoa; phylum Chordata; class Amphibia; order Anura; family Eleutherodactylidae; genus Eleutherodactylus; species Eleutherodactylus coqui. The sequence continues at coordinate 218,615,389 of CM069410.1, read as the reverse complement.
GAGCATGAGGAGGATGAGGAGGAGGGGGAAGAGACAGCTTGGGCCGCTGCTGACGGTACACCGGCTGATTGCCTGTCATCCTTTCAGCGTGTATGGCCTGAGGAGGAGGAGGAGGAGGAGGAGGAGGATCCTGAAAGTGATCTTCCTAGTGAAGACAGCCATGTGTTGCGTACAGGTACCCTGGCACACATGGCTGACTTCATGTTAGGATGCCTTTCTCGTGACCCTCGCGTTGCACGCATTCTGGCCACTACGGATTACTGGGTGTACACACTGCTCGATCCACGGTATAAGGAGAACCTGCCCACTCTGATTCCCGAAGAGGAAAGGGGTTCGAGAGTGTTGCTATACTACAGGACCCTTGCGGACAAGCTGATGGTAAAATTCCCAGCCGACAGCGCTAGTGGCAGAAGGCGCAGTACCGAGGGCAAGGTAGCAGGGGATGTGCGTAGATCGAGCAGCATGTACATCCCAGGCAGTGCAACAGTCTTTAAGGGCCTGGCCAGCTTTATGGCTCCCCACCAAGACTGTGTCACCGCTCCCCAGTCACGGCTGAGTCGGCGGGAGCACTGTAAAAGGATGGTGAGGGAGTACGTAGCGGATCGCACGACCATCCTTGGTGACGCCTCTGCCCCCTACAACTACTGGGTGTCGAAGCTGGACATGTGGCCTGAACTAGCGCTGTATGCCCTGGAGGTGCTTGCTTGTCCTGCGGCTAGCGTGTTGTCGGAGAGGGTGTTTAGTGCGGCTGGGGGAATCATCACAGATAAGCGTAGCCGCTTGTCAACCGACAGTGCCGACAGGCTAACACTCATCAAGATGAACAAAGCCTGGATTTCCCCAGACTTCTGTTCTCCACCAGCGGACAGCAGTGATACGTAAGCAATACGTAGGCTGCACCTGCGGATGGAAGCTACGTTCTCTCTCACCATCCAAAACGGGGACATTTCTGCTTCATCAATCTGTGTCTAATATTCCTCCTCCTCCTCCTCCTGCTCCTCCTCCTGAAACCTCACGTAATCACGCTGAACGGGCAATTTTTCTTAGGGCCACAAGGCTCACTCAAATAATTTTTCTGAACAATTTTTATAAGTTTCAATGCGCTTAAAAGCATTGGAACTTTAACTTGAACCAATTTTTCGTTACACTGGGCTGCCTCCAGGCCTAGTTACCACTTAAGCCACATTAACCAAAGCGATTAATGGGTTTCACCTGCCCTCTTGGCTGGCCATGGCCAATTTTTGGGATGTACATTAGTACTGTTGATACAGCAATTTTTGTGGGCCCTCGCCTACAGTGTAATCAAATTAATTTTTAGGCCACCTGCATTACAGCTGACGTTACCTCAGCTGTGTTGGGCAATGCAATGGGATATTTTTGTGTACCGCCGGTGGGTTCCAGGGAGCCACCCATGCTGTAGGTGCACACTGAGTTTTTAATACATCTGTACACTTCTAAAGAACCCGTCTGACTGGGGCATGCAGTGTGGGCCGAAGCCCACCTGTATTACGCACGACATTACTACCTCAGCTGTGTTGGGCAATGCAATGGGATATTTCTATGTACCGCCGGTGGCTTCCTGGCACCCACCCAGGCAGTGGGTCCACAGGGAGTTTAACCTACATGTGTCCACTTGTAAAGAACCCCAGTCTGACTGGGGCATGCAGTGTGGGCCGAAACCCACCTGCATTAACCCTTTCCAGTCCACTGTGTGACCTGTGAAGACATTAGGGTTTAAGGCTGTACAGCTCCGTTGTTGGTAGACGTCCGTCGGGGTTCTCTTACTGTATATTGCCAGCCTCTCTGCTGTCGGAGCCTATCCTACGTGTCAGCTCATGCAGTACTGGCTTTAGCCAGCATATAGCGCCGTTGTATAACAGCAGAAAAAGAGTAAGCCCCCTAGGAAAACCATATACAAATTGGATTGGAAAGGGTTAAGCACAACATTACTACCTCAGCTGTGTTGGGCAATGCAATGGGATATTTCTATGTACCGCCGGTGGCTTCCTGGCACCCACCCATGCTGTAGGTGCACACGGAGTTTTTACTACATCTGTACACTTATAAAGAACCCCAGTCAGACTGGGGCATGCAGTGTGGGCCGAAGCCCACCTGCATTAAGCACGACATTACTACCTCAGCTGTGTTGGGCAATGCAATGGGATATTTCTGTGTACCGCCGGTGGGTTCCAGGGAGCCACCCATGCTGTGGGTCGACAGGGACTTCACAATAGGGAGTTGTACCTGCCTGTGTCTATGAATTAAAAAGCCCGGTCTGACTGGGGCATGCAGACACCTTGACAGAATGAATAGTGTGTGGCACATAGGTTCCCCATTGCTATGCCCACGTGTGCAGCTCCTGATGGCGGTGGCACAGGATTCTATTTCTCATTGCTTCTGTACAGCATTGTGGGCTATCGCTCCGCCACTTTTAAAGAGGGTCGCTGCCTAGCCGTGCCAACCTCTGCAGTGTGTGCCTGCGGTCCCTCGTCATGGCAGACGCAATTCTAAATAGACATGAGCGTGGTGTGGCATGAGGGCAGCTGAAGGCTGCCCAGGGACACTTTGGTGTGCGCTGTGGGGGGGGGGGAGGGGGGGCGGTTGGGCAGCATGTAACCCAGGAGAAGTGTCAGTGGAGTGTCATGCAGGCAGTGATTGTGCTTTGTTGGAGGTAGTGTGGTGCTTAGCAAAGGTATGCCATGCTAATGAGGGCTTTTCAGAAGTAAAAGTTGTTGGGAGGGGGGGGGGGCCCACTCTTGCCACTATTGTGGCTTAATAGTGGGACCTGGGAACTTGAGATGCAGCCCAACATGTAGCCCCTCGCCTGCCCTATCCGTTTCTGTGTCATTCCCATCACTTTCCTGAATTGCCCAGATTTTCACACATGAAAACCTTAGCGAGCATCGGCGAAATACAAAAATGTTCTGGTCGCCCATTGACTTCAATGGGGTTCGTTGTTCGAAACGAACCCTCGAGCATCCCGGGAAGTTCGTTCCGAATAACGAGCACCCGAGCATTTTGGTGTTCGCTCATCTCTATCCGGGATATAATTCCGGAATTTGCATGAGACAGGGGCTGTCCGGGGTCACGCATATACTCCAGTCCAGGAAGTACCTGAACCTGGAGCCCGGCTGAAACCTAATTAAGAAAGGAGCAGACAAAAGCTCAGGGGAGAGAGATTGTTGCAGAGAGAGTAAGCAGCCAGTCCAGAGGAACAAAGTGAGGAGAGACTCCGTGCAGAATCCCTGGAAAGCTGGGTGATATTAACCTGGGAGAGCTGAAGGAAGTTAAACCCTGAGGAGAGGGTTGGGTGAGAATCCCTGTATAAAGTTACAAGAACTCTTATACTGTTTAACTTATGGACATTATCTTGCTGGAAAAAGCCTGTTTATGTTTATTATTGAGAGTTTTGCAATAAACCACCCTGAGTTATGGTCGCCTGCCTCTGCTGCTGCCTGACTTCCTGACGTGGAAACATACCTGTTGTTGGATCCTACTTGAAACGTGTATGTGTCTCCTTCTGTGTACATGTATCTATCTTCTCCTGTGTATATGTATGTGCAGCGTCCGAGGAAGAGTAGTTCACTTGTCACATTGGCTGAAACCGTCTCCCACCTGGAGGGTAACCAGGGACACGTCCAAGGGGTGCCGGCAGACTAAAATAAATAGGGAAACCCACAAGTGGATTACCTTGGTTCTTCTTTGTCACTCATGACGCCACCGTTCCTTCCTCTGCGGTGATCTCTCCAGAGAATAAAGAAGAGTCCACACACGGGGTAGAATAAAGAAGAGTCCACACACGGGGTAGAATTCAATAGGCCAAACCGGGAAGGTCGGTAAAGCCATTTACTGAGTAACTTGAACTAACAATGCACAACAGTCCTCTTTACATGCACCAGCAAAATAGTGAAGGTTCAGAACACGTTAAGCTACAGGGAGGAAACACGGGAGAAACAGGGTGACTTACACAGGTCTAGTTAATTGTGGTTCTCTGGTCCTGGACACCAACTCTTAGGAAACTCCACCAACACTCAGTATTATTGTATTTTGACGCCACCGGAAGTTAGGGGTTTCCATGCTGGAATGCCTCTGTCACAGCCCTACCTTCTGATTGGGTGAATTGCGCAAGGTCCTAAAAGGTGGTACACAACATACAATCATACCCATAGAGCCCTTCGCCGGTCCCAATACTTTCCTCCACTATGCTGCAGGTCTGAGCACCATGTGCGGCACAAATCCTAGGCATACAGGCCGCCTCCGGTCCCAATACAGTTCTCCCCCAATGCTGCAGATGTCAGGAGTGTGTGGCCCCGACTGCCGCTCAACAGCACTGACATGGGACTGTACAGACGCCGGGGAATAGACACCAGAAGCGGGGAGCCTTGGACAGGGGCCGCAAGCAGGGAGTACGCAAGTATAGTGGCCTGGCACTGGGGCTCACGTTCAGCAGCAGCGTGATAAAGGCAGCCAAGAAGCAGCTGCATCGGGACCTCAGATGTGGCTGTACAGGAGGTGGCCAATACATAGCAGCAGCGGAGAGCACGGGAAGCCTTACACTGGGGTCGGGAGCCGGCCCTGCAGTGAGGAGCTTCTATTATTGCCGGGAGCTGGAACAACAGCAGGCAGGAGGTTGTATCATAGCCGGGCCAGGAGGCAGGAGCTGAGAACGTAACGTTAGTGGGCTTACAGGACCTGCTGGGGAGCCAGCTATGCAGCCTATCAAGTTCAGGGGGCGTGACCCAGCTGTCAGTCTTGTCTCCACCAGGACTTCTTGGTGGCGTCAAGATACAATAATACCCCAACACTCTACTGCTCTACTCTCACGGAACTTGAGACACTCTTCACCTCACATCGCACAGTGGGCAAACTCCACATAATAAGGAAAAATAGAAAAAGGGGTTCGCAGCCTCTTCCATCTCTTCTTGTACTCCGACTGAGGGTGCCTGAGTACAGGCAAGGCTCTCTTTCTCTCTCCCAGAAAGACAACCATGCAGCTGGCAGAAAAGACTAGAAGACCTCACTCAAGCATCTTGCACCCACATATGTAAAACAAGGTCACATGACCTACAAATAGATACTTTCCCAGACATAACCCAGACAGTAACCCATTCAGTGCTGCAAAGGTACAATACACATCATATTCATACACATAGAAGACAGTGGAAAAACACAGAAACACAAGACTACATAGATCATCCAGAAACTTCCAGAACACATGTACACATTAATTTCTGTACACTACATATGTATCTTCTCCTGTGGACATGAATGTATCTTCTCCTCCTTCATCTCCAGCTCTCAATCTCTCTCACATGCATTTTACCTCAGGATGGTTTCCGGCAGACTCCTCTCTTCTACTCCTCACTGGCTCTGCCCTCTTCTTTCCCGCTTTCTCACCTGATTGCACTGTTGGCTGGCTGGAACATATGGAGGAGACTGAAGACTACTTCGCTGAACTCCTCTCTGCGGGACTCTGCAGGCTATTACACTATTGGCCAGCTGGAACACACGGAGGAGACTGAACTGCTTGTGTGAAAGAGGCATAAGGCTGCTGCCTTGGTTGTTTCCGTAACACCCGACGAGGCGGTCGGATCACAACCATGGTTTTCCCATCTCAGCCAAGAAGCACTGAGACGGGGATACTCCTGTAAAATATGCTAAACATACTCTACAAAATGCAAAGTGTCACCAAACAAGTAAAGTCCATGTAACAAAATCCATGTAAATAAACGGCAACTAAGCCACATGTCAAGGAACTCTGGATAGTATCAGTTCCGAAGCAGACAAGTCACAGTCCACCATTTATACATCTCGTTGACCAATAAGAATCATCTACCTTAATGTGTTATCAATAAGTAGATAGTAAAGTGCCTGCCCAGATATCTATATGGTACATGCGTAGGGTTTACTTCCAGATCACCATGCATGACTACCAAAATTATATAGAGATTTTTTTAGTTATTTAAACTTTTGCATGATAAAAACACTTTATTTTCGAAAATATTTTTTATACTATTCACTGTGTTAGCTAAACAATTCTATCATTTTCTGGTACAGATCTTTGCGGATTCAGTAATAATACCAATACTCCATTTTCTTTTAATGCATTTATTTATTTTTAACTAAAACAAATAACGAAGTTGTTGCGGCAAAATGCCACTAGAGGGCAAGCATAGTGTAACCAGCGAATAACATCATATGACGGAGGAATAAAATAACAGAGCCCACACAAGTATGGCTTCAGAATCGGGCAGCTTTATTTATAGCCCCCATACATCGACAATCAACAATAGCTTTTTAAAAAAACTTTAGAAATTCTTTCCCCTACTTTTATTACTTTTTTGTAAGTCCCAGTGGGTATTTGAACCTGCAATCTGATCACTCATAACTTACACTGCAGTTCTTCTGTACTGCAATGTATTATCAGTATTTTAACATTTTACAGTCATGGCAAAGCCATAGCAACCCCCAGTTGCCAATGGGCTGAAAGAGGAAGCCACCTCCTTCTGTTAACTAATTAGTTGCTGCAGTCTCCATTGACTATGACACATCTGAGTTATCTCAGATCCCAGCCACTAGTACGATTGAGCTACTATACCAGGCATGGCACCGTGCCGCTATGTAGTGAAGAAGCCGGGGTGCGCCTCGTCAAGAGGCTGATTGGCGGTTATCATGGAAAGCAGCCCCCTACCAGAGGAATAATGATGGGGGATAGGTCCTCAGTATTGGAGTACCTCTTCTTGCCCCAGGGTATACATTTATGTCCTGGGTTAGAAGGGCATTCCGCAAATTGGTGTGCACATGTCATATGGATGGCGTGGGATCAGAGTTTGAACCAGTGCCATCTATAGTGGGAGCCGACCTCCTGCAACAGTGCAGATCAGTGAGAACCCCAATCCCTGCTGTTAATCCCTTACATGCCGTGACCAATGTTGATCGTGGCATGTAAAAGGTTCACAGAGGGAGGGCGCTCCCACTGTGACATAGAGGTCCTCCACTATGTAATGTCGAGGGGCTGTTGAGTTGACATGGCAACTGAATGCCCATCAATGTTGTCCGGGTCTGCCATGTGCTGTGATTCCTATGTTAACTGATAATGCATTGTGATTGTCACACGTGTTTCATGCGCATCATAGGATCGCGAGTGTTTCCTTTTGACTTCAATAGGCTAATTTAGCCACAATAAAAAATTGTGACCATCGGAAGTACTGGATTCTAATGCATTCATTCAGATGGCCGATTCAGCCGTGTTAAAACAACCGGCCGGCGAATCGTACGACATGCGAGTGCCATGCAATGTCTCTCAAGGTCTCACTGTAAAAAATGGGCAAGGCATTTCGAGGTAATGCCCAAAGATTGAACATGTTGCGATTTGGATTTCATATTCATGCAAGTTTTGTGTGCATCCAAAACATCCGAGTCTGAGCACAAGTCACTGCTCCGACCCCGTGTAGGGTACTGCAGGCGCAGCTCCCATGAGTTCAATGAGCGCTCAATGCATTCAGCGGCAGTTTTCAGTGCTCACGACGGGGAGGTAAGTATCACACAATCCACGACTCACCTACTTTCAGTCCATAAGCTTACAGGGCAAAAAGTAGGTGACAGATTTCCTTTAAAGAATCTACTAACAATGTCTTGGTACACAATACTACAGGACACCTTCAGAGGTCTTGTGAAGTCCATGCCTCGAGGGCTCCAAGCTGTTGGGTAGAATGAAGGGGACCTACATAGTATTAGGCTTAAATGTTACGGCTGATCTATGAATACTATCTATGGTATGAGATAGTCATGGTAATATTGATTGCTACAAGAGAGAAATGTCTAAAATTTGTGGTTGATGAAACAGATTTTGTAGCAGGGCAGCTACTGGAGTGGCATTCATGCTGCAAAGTCTCAAGTTACAGGCAACCAGGGCCAGGCAATAGATAAAAAGGCCTTTTTCTACAGTGGGGTAGTTGTAAATGGCCTGGATTGCTGGAGTTGGAAAAGCTGAGTAAGCTTCCACTCTACTTACGCCACTCATTGTTTTAAGGTGTCTTAATGAAGTTCATTATGAATCATGTGGGAGAGCTCAACAAGATAGATGTGAGCAGGCTATATCACGATCCTGTGGCAGCTATGGTATTGCTAGCGATAGTCACTCAGTGAATGGAGGCGGAGTGCAGAGAACTCTTCTGGCTACCTACCTCCACTCACTGCAAGCAGGCAGTTGTTTATGAATGAATGACTACCTGTTTACACGGGCTAATAGTCGGTTGGATTTTAGGTGAGCTAAAAGCCAAAAAACTCCAACAAACAAGCGATTTCTTTCAGTGCCCTGTTGTTGGGCACGTGTACAAGGGCTGACTATCGAAGAAAGTTGCAGTTTCTGGCTATTATTTGGATGATAATCGCCCTGTGTAAAGATTTTCGCTTAGGCAGAAATATCTATGGTTTCTTTTTAAGCCCTTTCACAGTGTAGACATAATTAAATTCTTTATTGATCAAAATATTTAAAATTGCAGAGCACTAATGGGTGCTGTCAATCTACGCTATGTAACAACAGTATACACTGTTTACATTTTTTTGGTCCTGCTGATAGTATATGGTATATAACCGGGTCTGCGTGCTGTCAATCTCCGCTATCTAACAACTGTATACACACTGTTGGTGTGCTGGTGGATGATGAGGTGACTGACCAACTGAAGACAGGGCTTCAGATGGGGGGGGCAAGTGCAGCACAACAGGTTGGAAGAGGCAGTGGGGTGGCCAGATGGAGAGGCAGGGCCACAGCAAATAATTCCTTAACTGTTCCCCACAGCACCTCCTCGCGGCAAGCCTCTGTGCAGAGGGCTAGGTGTTCAAAGGTCTGGAGGTTTTTTAGTGAGAGCACGGATGACCGACGCACAGTGGTGTGCAACCTGTACTGCACCAAGATCAGCAGGGGAGCCACCACTACCAGCCTCACCACCACCAGCATGTGCAGGCATATGTTGGCTAAGCCCCTGACAAGGTGGAACGAAGACCATTCACCGCCTGTGGGTCACACCGCTGCCTCTTCCCCTGTGTGACATCCTGGCACTAAGATGCAATCTCCCTCGCAGGACGCAGGCACGAGTGTCTCCCGGCCTGCACTCACACCCTCACCTCCACGGTCCTCCACTGCCTCTACCAATGTGTTCCAGCACAGCGTTCAGCTGTCGATAACCCAAGCAATGGAACGCAAGCGGAAATATGCTGCCACCCACCCACATGCACAATCGCTAAAAGTGCATATTTTAAAACTACTCAGCCTGGAGATGCTGCCATATAGGCTAGTTGAAACGGAAGCTTTCCACAACCTGATGGTGGCGGCCATCCCTTGGTACTCTGTCCCCAGTCACCACTATTTTTCCCGCTGTGCCGTCTCCGGCCTACACCAGCACGTGTCATGGAATATAAACCGTGCCCTCACCAACGTGGTTACTGGGAAGGTCCACTTAACCACCGACACGTGGACAAGTGCTGGCGGGCAGGGACACTACATCTCCCTGACAGCACATTGGGTTAACCTGGTGGAGGCTGGGACCGAGTCTGACCCTGGATCCACTAATGTGCTACCCACATAGAGGATTGCAGGTCCTACCTCGGTCATGGTTTCTCCGGCTTATTATGCCACCTCCTGCAAACCCCCACCTGCCCCCCTCCTCCTCCACCTCTCAATTACCATGTGTGAGCACATCGCCTTCATTCAGTAGCTCGAGGTTCTGCAGCACTGCCACAGGAAAGCGTCAGCAGGCCGTGATGAAACTCCTGAGCTTAGGTGACAAGAGGCACACCGTCCAAGAGCTGTTACAGGGTTTGATGGAGCAAACAGATCTGTGGCTTTTGCCGCTGAACCTCCAACCAGGCATGGTGGTGTGTGACAATGGGCGTAACCTGGTGGCGGCTCTGCAGCTTGGCAGACTAACACAAGTGCCATGCCTGGCCCACGTGTTCAATCTGGTGGTTCAGCGCTTTCTTAAAAACTACCCCAATTTGTCTGAGCTACTCAGCAAGGTGCGATGTGTGTGCGCACATTTCAAGTCCACCACAGATGCTGCCACACTCAGGACACTGCAACATCACTTCCAGCTGCCAGTGCACTGACTGTTGTGTGCCCTGCCCCGCGGAATTCAATGTTGCACATGTTGGCCAGAGTTTACGAGCAGCATAGAGCCATTGTTGAATACCAGCCTCCGCAGTTCTTCAGAGGAATGGGCATGGATGTCTGACATCTGTCAGGTCTTAGGAAACTTTCAGGAGTCTACACAAATGGTGAGCGGTGATGCGGCCATTATCAGCGTAACCATCCCGCTGTTTTGCCTGCTGAAAAGGTCGCTGCCAAGCATTAAGGCTGACGATTTGCAGAACAGAAGATGGGGGATGACAATACGTCGCTTGATAGCCAGAACACCCTCACACCTGTTTTTCAGCACGTATGGGAGGAGGAGGAGGGGGAAGAGACTGCTGCCCATACTGCAGAGGGTACCCATGCTACTTCTTTCACATCTGTTCAGCATGTATGGGTTGAAGAGGAGGAGTAGGAGACTAAGAGTCATCCTCCTAGTGAGGAAAGCGATGTGTTGCGTACTGGGACTCTGGCACACATGGCTGACTTCATGTTAAGCTGCCTTTCCCGTGACCCTCGTGTTAGACGCATTTTGGCCAACACAGATTACTGGGTGTACACCCTTGTAGACCCACGGTATAAGGAGAGCCTTTCCACTCTCATTCCCGAAGAGGAAAGGAGTACGAGAGTGATGCAATACCACAAGGCCCTGGTGGAAAAGCTGATGCTAAAGTTCCCATCTGACAATGCTAGCGGTAGAGGACGTAGTTCAGTGGGCCAACTAGCAGGGGAGATGTGGGGAACAGGCAGCATGTCCAGCACAGGGAGGGGAACACTATACAAGGCCTTTGCCAGTTTTATGGCTCCCCAACCAGACTGTGTCACCACTCCCCAGTCTAGGCTGAGTAGGAGGGAACACTGTAAAAAGATAATGAGGGAGTACATAGCCGACCGTACCAACGTCCTCCGTGATCCCTCTGCTCCATACAACTATTGGGTGTCAAAGCTGGACACGTGGCACGAACTGGTACTGTACGCCTTGGAGGTGCTGGCCTGCCCTGCCGCTAGAGACTTATCAGAGAGGGTGTTTAGTGCTGCTGGGGGGATTATCACGGCTAAGTGTACCCATCTGTCAACTGACAGCGCCGACAGGCTTACACTCATTAAGATGAACAAAGCCTGGATTTCTCCTGACTTCTCTTCTCCACCAGTGAAAAGCAGTGGAACATAAAGATTCTTTAAGCTGGAACAGGAGAACCATGCACCCTCTATCACCCCCAAAAAGGGGAGAAGTAGCTTGCTCAATCTTTCTCTGATCTTCCTCCTCCTCCTCTTCTTAAACCAGCATGCCATCATGCTGAACAGCCAATTCTTCAGAGGGTCAAAAGGCTCTGTAAAAACTAACTTTTTCGGAGGGCTGCCTCCAGGCTCTGTTAGCAAATTAAGCAAGTACAAGCTGTATATTAAAAAGTTTTTCTGTGTTTCACCTGCACTCTGGGTAAACAAGTTTTTCAGGAGTACACTTATACTCTTGGTATACAAATTTTTCCGGCCTTCGCCTATACTCTTAGCAAACAGATTTTTCAGCAGCAAGTATGGTGAAAGCAATTTCTCAGCCTTTCTCTTAAAAAGCTTGTATCAAAGGGCATGTCCACAAGCAGTGATATAAATTAGCATTCAGTGTTTTGCACTTGAAACAGTTTGGGGCAGAGTATACTTCCATATGGTATCCTCTGACTGGGGTTAGATAAGATCTATGGACGACCTGTAGCCTCATTTCCAGGAATCTTGCCGAGGGTAGGAATTTATAAGCCGACGACATAGACTCCATAATCACTGTGGGTGTAAAATTTGGGTCGTCCAGAGACCCTTGTCCAACCCCCGGATCGATATCATCCTGTTCCCGCAAATTCCGTATTGCCCTATACAACCTCGAGATCATGCCCCGCATACCCATTGACCTAGAAATCCATCTGCCACCTGTCTGTGCCCAATCAAACTTCTGCAACTGTGGCAGAAGTCCCAGTATATAATGTCTGGCCTGTAGATATGAGAACAGTGGGATTGAGAGGCTATTTTTGTTTCATTTCCTCATATGACAGAATGCATTTCTCCCTCTTACATAGTAATTTTTCTACCGAGTCAACACCCTGGGTCCACCATTCAAAAAAGAGGTTATGAGCATTACCGTCTTGGAAGCTGGGATTATTAAATAAAGATAGATACGGAGATATGTGTGGTGACGCATGGCTGTCACAGCGCAGTTTATCCCACGTCCTCCAAGCCGCGAGTATCAAAGGTTTATGTTTAACAGTGTCTGGTAGTTCTGTATATGAAAGATGGAGTATATTTTGTAGTTGTGTTGGGCCAATCATTTTTTGCTCAAGCTGTTTGTTTATGAAATATGATTGAGAATATATCCAATCCTGGATAATGCGGGCCTGCGCTGCTAGATTGTAGTCTCTTATGTGGAGCAGGTTGATTCCACCATTGACTCTAGGTTTGTGTAATGTCTTGATGGCTATGTGCAGCCTCTTTCCCCCCCAAATAAAGTTCCTGTACAGATAGTTGATTTTTCTTATATCTTTTAGTTTTAAGTATATCGGTAGAGAATGTAGAATGTACAGCAAACGTGGGAATTCTGTCATTTATAGGAGATTAGCTCTCCCCAAAAAGGGTACCGTGAAGTTTTTCCACAAGCCAGGGTTATTTCTAGTTTTTTGATGTAGGGTTCGATATCTATATATATATAAAGACGAAAGCCCTCACGGACTCACTGACTGACTCACTGACTCACTGACTGACTCACTGACTGACTCGCCAAAAGTTCTCCAACTTCCCGACGTCGTAGAAACATGAATTTTGTCGCGAGCATAGATTATCTCCACAATAGGAAAAGTAATTGGGTCCCAACTCGATTATTCAATTCTAGCGCAAAAGAATTAGCGTCGAAATTTAACATACATAATCTAAATCTCTCACTTCCCAATGTCATAGAAACTTAAAATTTGGCACGGGCATTAAATATGTCATAAATAGAAAAAGTAAGTGGGTCCCAACTTGATTATTCAATTCTAAGCGCAAAAGAATTAGCGTCCAAATTTTAAGTACGGAATCTAATTCTCTCACTTCCCAATGTCATAGAAACTCGAAATTTGGCAGGATCATTGATTATGTCATAAATAGGAAGAGCTAATGGGTCCCAACTTGATTATTCAATTCTATGCGCAAAAGAATTAGCGTCCAAATTTTACGTACGGAATATAATTCTCTCACTTCCCGGTGTCATAGAAACTCGAAATTTGGCAGGAGCATTGATTATGTCATAAATAGGAAAAGCTAATGGGTCCCAACTCAATTATTCAATTCTATGCGCAAAATAATTAGCGTCCAAATTTTACGTACGGAATGTCATTTTCTAACTTTCCGGTGCCATAGAAACGTGAAATTTGGCACGAGCATTGATTATGTCATAAATAGGAAAAGCTAATAGGTCCCAACTCGATTATTCAATGGTTCCGAATCCTCTCCCATTGGAGGAGTTTGTCGTGACCGATGCCCAACCTTTGGAAAGTTCCCGGGGTCCGGGGGATGAGGCTGGGGACTTCCGGCAACTGTCTCAAGAGCTTTCAGTGGGTGAGGAGGACGATGACGATGAGACACAGTTGTCTATCACTCAGGGAGTAGTAATTGGAGTAAGTCCGAGGGAGGAGCGCACAGAGGATTTGGAGGAAGAGCAGCAGGACGATGAGGTGACTGACCCCATCTGGTTTGCTACGCCTACTGAGGACAGGTCTTCAGAGGGGGAGGCAAGTGCAGCAGCAGGGCAGGTTGGAAGAGGCAGTGCGGTGGCCAGGGGTAGAGGCAGGGCCAGACCGAATAATCCACCAACTGTTTCCCAAAGCGCCCCCTCACGCCATGCCACCCTGCAGAGGCCGAGGTGCTCAAAGGTCTGGCAGTTTTTCACTGAGAGTGCAGACGACCGGCGAACAGTGGTGTGCAACCTTTGTCGCGCCAAGATCAGACGGGGAGCCACCACCACCAGCCCTCACCACCACCAGCATGCGCAGACATATGATGGCCAAGCACCCCACAAGGTGGGACGAAGACCGTTCACCGCCTCTGGGTTGCACCGCTGCCTCTACCCCTGTGCCCCAACCTGCCCCTGAGATCCAACCCCCCTCTCAGGACTCAGCCACTACCGTCTCCTGGCCTGCACCCACACCCTCACCTCCGCTGTCCTCGGCCCCATCCACCAATGTCTCTCAGCGCACCGTCCATCCGTCGCTAGCACAAGTATTGGAGCGCAAGCGCAAGTACGCCGCCACGCACCCGCACGCTCAAGCGTTAAACATGCACATAGCCAAATTTATCAGCCTGGAGATGCTGCCGTATAGGGTTGTGGAAACGGAGGCTTTCAAAGATATGATGGCGGCGGCCCCGCGCTACTCAGTTCCCAGTCGCCACTACTTTTCCCGATGTGCCTGGCCCACGTCTTTAATTTGGTGGTTCAGCGCTTTCTGAAAAGCTACCCACGCTTGTCAGACCTGCTCGGAAAGGTGCGCCGACTCTGCGCACATTTCCGCAAGTCCCACACGGACGCTGCCACCCTGCAACATCGGTTTAATCTGCCAGTGCACTGACTGCTGTGCGACGTGCCCACACGGTGGAACTCTACGCTCCACATGTTGGCCAGGCTCTATGAGCAGCGTAGAGCTATAGTGGAATACCAACTCCAATATGGGCGGCGCAGTGGGAGTCAGCCTCCTCAATTCTTTACAGAAGAGTGGGCCTGGTTGGCAGACATCTGCCAGGTCCTTGGAAAGTTTGAGGAGTCTACCCAGGTGGTGAGCGGCGATGCTGCAATCATTAGCGTCACCATTCCTCTGCTATGCCTCTTGAGAAGTTCCCTGCAAAGCATAAAGGCAAATGCTTTGCGTTCGAAAACAGAGCTGGGGGAAGACAGTATGTCGCTGGATAGTCAGAGCACCCTCCTGTCTATATCTCAGCGCGTTGAGGAGGAGGAGGAGCATGAGGAGGATGAGGAGGAGGGGGAAGAGACAGCTTGGCCCACTGCTGAGGGTACCCATGTTGCTTGCCTGTCATCCTTTCAGCGTGTATGGCCGGAGGAGGAGGAGGATCCTGAAAGTGATCTTCCTAGTGAAGACAGCCATGTGTTGCGTACAGGTACCCTGGCACACATGGCTGACTTCATGTTAGGATGCCTTTCTCGTGACCCTCGCGTTACACGCATTCTGGCCACTACGGATTACTGGGTGTACACACTGCTCGACCCACGGTATAAGGAGAACCTTTCCACTTTCCATACCCGAAGAGGAAAGGGGTTCGAGAGTGATGCTATACCACAGGACCCTGGCGGACAAACTGATGGTAAAATTCCCATCCGACAGTGCTAGTGGCCGAAGGCGCAGTTCCGGGGGCCAGGTAGCAGGGGAGGCGCAGAGATCAGGCAGCATGTACAGCACAGGCAGGGGAACACTCTCTAAGGCCTTTGACAGGCTCCCCAGCAAGACTGTGTCACCGCTCCCCAGTCAAGGCTGAGTCGGCGGGAGCACTGTAAAAGGATGGTGAGGGAGTACGTAGCCGATCGCACGACCGTCCTCCGTGACGCCTCTGCCCCCTACAACTACTGGGTGTCGAAGCTGGACACGTGGCCTGAACTCGCGCTCTATGCCCTGGAGGTGCTTGCTTGTCCTGCGGCTAGCGTCTTGTCAGAGAGGGTGTTTAGTGTGGCTGGGGGAATCATCACGGATAAGCGTACCCACCTGTCAACCGACAGTGCCGACAGGCTTACACTCATCAAGATGAACAAAGCCTGGATTTCCCCAGACTTCTCTTCTCCACCAGCGGATAGCAGCGATACCTAAACAATACGTAGGCTGCACCCGCGGATGGAAGCATCGTTCTCTATCACCATCAAAAACGGGGACCTTTTAGCTTCATCAATCTGTGTATTCTTTTCATCCTCCTCCTCCTGCTCCTCCTCCTGAAACCTGACGTAATCACGCCGAACGGGCAATTTTTCTTAGGCCCACAAGGCTCAGTCATATAATTTTTGTAAACAATTTTTATACGTTTCAATGCTCATTAAAGCGTTGAAACTTGCACCTGAACCAATTTTTATTTTAACTGGGCTGCCTCCAGGCCTAGTTACAAATTAAGCCACATTAACCAAAGCGATTAATGGGTTTCACCTGCCCTCTTGGTTGGGCATGGGCAATTTTTCTGAGGTACATTAGTACTGTTGGTACACCAATTTTTTGGGGCCCTCGCCTACAGTGTAATCCAATTAATTTTTTGCCCACCTGCATTAAAGCTGACGTTACATCAGCTGTGCTGGGCACTGCAATGGGATATATTTATGTACCGCCGGTGGCTTCCTGGGACCCACCCATGCTGTCGGTCCACATGGACTTCCCATTAGGGAGATGTACGTGCCTGTGTATACTTATAAAAAACTCGAGCCTGACTGGGGCATGCAGTTTGGGCCGAAGCCCACCTGTATTTAATCAGACGTGAGCTCTGCTGTCCAGGGCACTGCAATGGGATATATTTTTGTACCGCCAGTGGGTTCCAGGGAGCCACCCATGCTGTCGGTCCACACGGACCTCACATTAGGGAGTTGTACCTGCCTGTGTCTATGTATTAAAAACCCCGGTCTGACTGGGGCATGCAGTGTGGGCTGAAGCCCACCTGTATTTTATCTGACGTTACCTCAGCTGTGCAGGGCAATGCAATGGGATATATTTATGTACCGCCGGTGGCTTCCTGGCACCCACCCATGCTGTCGGTCCACACGGAGTTGTAACTGCATGTGTCCACTTCTAAAAAAACCCAGTCTGACTGGGGCATGCAGTGTGGGCCGAAGCCCACCTGCATTTAACATGACATTACCTCAGTTGTGATGGGCACTGCAATGGGATACATTTATGTACAGCCGGTGGGTTCCAGGGAGCCACCCATGCTGTGGGTGCACACGGAATTCCCATTGCGGAGTTGTACCTGCCTGTGACTATTTATAAAAAACCGCGGTCTGACTGGGGCATGCAGACACCTTGACAGAATGAATAGTGTGTGGCACATAGGTTCCCCATTGCTATGCCCACGTGTGCAGCTCCTGAATTAGGTGGCACAGGATTGGATTTCTCATTGCTTCTGTACAGCATTGTGGGCTATCGCCCCGCCCCTTTTAAAGAGGGTCGCTGCCTAGCCTTGCCAACCCTCTGCAGTGTGTGCCTGCGGTTCCTCCTCATGGCAGACGCACTTATAAATAGACATGAGGGTGGTGTGGCATGAGGGCAGCTGAAGGCTGCGCAGGGACAATTTGGTGTGCGCTGTGGACACTGGGTCGTGAGGGGGGGGGGGTTGGGCAGCATGTAACCGAGGAGAAGTGGCAGCGGAGTGTCATGCAGGCAGTGATTGTGCTTTGTTGGAGGTAGTGTGGTGCTTAGCTAAGGTATGCATTGCTAATGAGGGCTTTTCAGAAGTAAAAGTTGTTGGGAAGGGGGGGGCCCACTCTTGCCGCTATTGTGGCTTAATAGTGGGACCTGGAAACTTGAGATGCAGCCCAACATGTAGCCCCTCGCCTGCCCTATCCGTTGCTGTGTCGTTCCCATCACTTTCTTGAATTGCCCAGATTTTCACAAATGGAAACCTTAGCGAGCATCGGCGATATACAAAAATGCTCGGGTCGCCCATTGACTTCAATGGGGTTCGTTATTCGAAACGAACCCTCGAGCATCGCGAAATTTTCGTCCCGAGTAACGAGCACCCGAGCATTTTGGTGCTCGCTCATCTCTAGTCCCAACTTGATTTTTCAACTCTATGCGCAAAAGAATTAGCGTCCACATTTTACGTACGTAATGTATTTTTCTCACTTTCCAGTGTCATAGAAACATGAAATTTGGCACGAGCATAGATTATTTCATAAATAGGAAAAGCTAATAGGTCCCAACTCGATCATTCAATTCTATGCACAAAAGAATTAGCATCAACATTTTACATACATAATCTAATTCTCTCACTTCCCAATGTCATAGAAACATGAAATTTGCCATAAGCATTGAATATGTCATAAATAGGAAAAGTTAATGGGTCCCAACTCGATTATTCAATTCTAAGTGCAAAAGAATTAGCGTCCACATTTTACGTATGGAATCTAATTCTCTCACTCCCTGATGTCATTTTATATAAAGGAAACGTCGCATGGTTGCCTCCCCGTGGTGTTTCCTGGGTAACGCAGAGAACTATGCAAAATGGTGAACATATGTTTTTCCAGTATCTCTAAAGTAACCACGACTTCATAAGATTTTCCGTGTGAACACCAGATAAACACCAGTACCAGATATACTCGGGCGAAGCCAGGTATATCAGCTAGTTTATATTATATAATTTAGCAGGGTTTTTTGTGATCTGAATCCTGAGATATTGTATGGAGTGTATTGAAAGGGTATTGAGCTGCCCATAAAGGTTTAGCCAGGCCCCTAAGCAGTAGAGCTTCAGTTTTATCTAAATTTAGGGTATAGCCTGAAAGCCCCCCAATTTTCCCAATCTCTTGTAACAGGGATGTTAGTGTCTCCCTAGGGTTACTAACTATTAGTATAACGTCTGCAAATGCTTCTAATTTAAGTTCTAAATCAGCACAGCACACTCTTGTGAAAAGTGTGGTTTGTGTTAAGTATCTAAGCAGTAGGTCTATAGATAAATTGAAAAGCAGCGGAGAGAGAGGGCAGCCCTGACGAGCCCCTCTAAAGAGATCAATAGTAGGGGCGTTGAGACCGTTGATTGTAAGAGTAGTGGTGGCGTTTGTATGTGTTGCATTAATATAGTTTACAAAAATCTGTCCAAAGCTGCGTTTTCCCAGTATTGTATCTAAAAATGGCTATGCCATTTTATCAAAAGCTTTTTCAGCATCCAAACAACATCGTCACCGGACTGTCGTGGTTCTGTGCTGCTACTGTTGCCACTATGGCAGCTCTAATATTTTTCAGAGTACTTCTCCCGTGTGTAAAACCTTTCTGCGATGAGTCAAGTATGGAGGGGAGAATAGATTGAAGCCTGTCAGCTAATATCTTGGACAAAAATTTGTAGTCGCAGTTTAATAGTGTTATTGGTCTATATGAGCGTGGGTCCTTGTTTGATTTGGGAAGCAAAATTGTTCTGGAGGTCCCAAAATCCTCGATTTCGGTATTGTTTATATAAATTGTGTTATAGAGTTGGGTCAATACTGGCACTAAGTCTGTTTGAAGTATTTTGTAATATTCTGCCGAAAACCCGTCCGGCCCCGATGATTTTCCCCCTGCCGCCGCCGCAATCACCCCCTGCACCTTCTCCCGTATAGCAGCATCCAGTAAGGATGCCTGTTCATCTGAAAGTCTGGTTAGACCCACTGTTTCCAAAAAAGTGTTTATATCTTGGATGTTAGTTGGTTCTACTCTATATAAATTTTCGAAGTAGTCATACAATATTTGGGCCACCTCTTCCTGATTTATTAGGCTGCCCCCACCTGAATGTCTCAGAGCTAGAATTGGTTTATGTGGTTGTCGCTGCTTGGTCAGATTGGCCAGTAGACTTCCCGTCTTGTTACCCCATCGATAGAATTTATTTTTTGTTAATTGGGTCTGCCAGTGTGCGTGAGTGTGTACGAATTTATCTAGTAAATGTTTTGCCATGAGGTATACTTGATATGAGTCATCGCTGTAGGAGTCTATGTGTTCCTTTTGTGCTGTAAACAGGGAATTGTGTAATGCTTCAAATTCTTTTTGGAATTTATTTCCGTCTGTGGGATACATAACCTATTATATGGCCTTGCATTTCGAAGCCTGCCAGAACAATGCTATGTCGCCTTCATGTTCCCTATTGTCGTCTGCATAATTGTTCCAGTGGATTTTCAGGTACTCTCGGAAATCTTCCGATTCCCACAAAAAAGAAGGGAAGCGCCACAGCCGTGACAGCCTCCGAGAGGGGACCAGCTGTAATTTCAGTGTGATCGATGCGTGGTCAGAAAGAGATATTGGGTGGATTGCGGATTGATGGTATTGGTCAAAAAGGCTATTTGATATTAAGAAAAAGTCAATACGTGAGAATGAGGGGTGGGCGCTCGAGCAGCATGTATATTCTCTATTAGTGGTATTAAGCAGTCGCCACGGGTCGCATAGGTGAAGCTGGTCTATCAATGTCAGCAACACATGTGTAGTTAGGGCTGGTTGGATGGAAGGGCCTATCCTGTCCAGGGAGTCGGCCTGCACAATGTTGAAATCGCCTCCAATAATTAGGCAATCACTCAAGTATGGTTGTAGTTTTTCTATCAATGTGGAGTAGAATTTTAGTTGGTCTGTATTGGGGGCATAAATGTTCACCAAACAGTGTGTTTGTGAGTCTATGTGTATTCTCAATACAAGATACCTTCCCTGTGGATCGGCTATAGTGTGTAGCAGTGTATATGGTGGTATTTCTCTGATTAGGGTGGCTACTCTTCGGGTCGCTGACGTATGTGACGCTGTGCAGCATATGTCGATCCATGATGCCCGCAATTCGCCTCTTCCTTCCATTTTCCAGTGCGTTTCCTGTAAGAAAATAATGTCCGGTTTGTGACGTTTTAGATGTGTAATCACTTTTTTTCCGTTTAATAGGAGCGTTGAGTCCTGCTACATTCCAGGACAGAAATTGTAATGTTGTGGGTGTTTGGTAATCTGCTAGTTCTGCATCAGTAGGCATATTGGTGTATGTAGTTCGGTCATAAATACAGTAACATATGCCTCGTTGTCGTTGTTGCATCCTCCGGTCCCAGTGAGCCGCAGACGCAAATGACTAATGTTCGTGCCGTGTTGGGGGGGGGCATCTCCCCACAGAATCGTTCTCAGAAAAATCAAGCAGGCCAAAGTAAAACATATGAAGAAAAACATGGAAACAATTAACAAGAATGCTATCATTTCCGGGCAAAATAAAGATTAGAAATAAAGTTTCTTTTGCGTGTCGGTCTCAGCCCTGTTCCCCAGCTTCCTCCAGGCCCATATATCTTCTCTCTTCCTCTGTAGTATTGAAAAGTAGGGTAGGGATCTGTTACCATCTTGGACCCGGAATTTTGCTGGGTACAGCAGCTGAAAGCGGGTATTTCTCTTGTGCAAGACTTGGCATATGGGGTAAACAATTTGCGCTTTTTTGACACCGCAATGGAGAAGTCCTGGAAGAATAGTATCTTCACCCCTTGGATTAATAGTTCTCCTTGACGCCTGTAGGCTTGTAGGATAGCTTCTTTTGTCGCCCAATGCATGTACTTGGCTATCACCTGGCAAGGTCGGGCTCTGTTATTGTTGCATCTGTCTCCAGGTGGTCCAATGTGATGAGCCCGTTCTATTGTTAGAGGGTCGGCCGGCATATTGAGCTGAAGAGCCTGTGGGAGATCCGCGGTCAGGTATGTTAAGTGTTAGTTACTGACTCCGGTATCCCGACAAAGCGCAAATTATTTCGACTGTGCCTATTTTCTAGGTCATCAATTTTTTTTCTCGGAGCATTTCAGTCTCTGACCGACTCCTTTGCAGCGAGGTCTCCAGGATTGCGATAGTGTGTTCTGAAATGTGAGTTTTCATCTCCAATTCTGTCAATCTTTGGGCATTATCGGTGATTTGTGAGAGCGCCGAGTCTATAGATTAGGAGTAGTTTTGATACCTCCTGTGCCACCAAGGTCACTGCTTCACCTCCATAGTGTCTCCATAGGCATCAGTTGCCAGCGGAGAGACCTGTGAGGAGGGAATGTCCATTGCCTCAGAATGGGGGTCTGGCGTAGCCGTGGCACGGGGCGAGGCAGGTTTTGGGGGGGAGGATAGAGACTGCTGAAGTCCTTGGCACTCTTTTTCCTTGGAAGCTTTAGTAGGCCTGATTTTGTTGTTTTCCCGTCGTTCCTGTTTTGTCTGAATCCTGCTGACGTGTTGTTCGTGCCGGGGTACCTGCATTGCATTTGTTAAAATATCTGTCCATAGTTAAGACTTCAGCAAGCCTAGAGATTATGCGGGTTGTATGCACAAAGGTCAAAGGTCTTGCCTCGTTTAGCATTTTTTAGTTGTTTATAGGCCACCAACAGATCTCTTGGTTCACTCACTGATCAGCCTGTTTTTGGAGTGAGGGAGAAGACTAGAGAACTTATAAGTTACAGATGTGACTGATAGAACCACCATAGCTGAAGGAGGCTAAGACGTGAACTCTTCGTATAAGCTACCAATGTACTAATACAAGAGGGCAGTTTGAAGCACCACAACCTCCAGCATGCAGCCAGCCAAATACTACATGGAGGAGCCACCGCACAGGTGAAGGTACTGATGAACAGCCACTTATATAGCCTACATAGGAAGGTGTACATGTGTGCTAGTATAGTAGTAAGTTCACGAAGAGTTCACGTCTTAGCCTCCTTCAGCTATGGTGGTTCTATCAGTCACATCTGTAACTTATAAGTTCTCTGAGCAGCTCAATGCTCACGGTGCGGAATTCCATCGCGGAAAATTCCGCACCGTGAAATCTCCCATCCTCACCCACAGCATGCTCTATTTGCCACAGGTGTACGTGCGGACGGCTTCCATTGCAGTCAATGGAAGCCGGTCCGTCACGCTATCCCCGCCTACCGGCAGCCGCGTCATATGACGCGGCTGGCGCATCATGTGACGCTGTGGGTGTGTCATATGACGCGGCTGGCGCATCATGTGACGCTGTGGGTGTGTCATATGACGCGGCCGGCGCGTGCGCGCCGAAGCGTCATGTGGCACAGAAGACGCCGGATCCGCACGTAAGTATGGGGTTTCTGGGGGGCGCCGTGACGGGCTCCGCCGCGGAACGGTCGTGTGCAGCCGGCCTTATACTGTATTCATTGTGCCAGTAGCTTTGCCTTATCAGTGGTGGGAGCCACAGAGCAGCTTAGCCAATCAGAATACACAACTGCTCTCTGAGGAGCATGTGTGGGAGGCAGATACAGGGGTCTAACACATTCTGAACACGTTTGTACATGAACACATTTAACCATTTAACTGCCAGCCATTTCCTATGACGGTGGATATGGATATATATATATATATATATATATATATATATATATATATATATATATATATATATATATATATATATATATATTACACACACACACACATGCCTAGGCTGATATAAGAAACACATTATTACTACAACACCTCTTATATCCGTAGGTATATGGCTTCTTTCTGTGACTGGTTTCTGTATATTCCCCTTTTTAGTGACTTTCGCATAAGCTGGTTTCACATGTACTGGGGAAGCACCCATCACATGTTGTTGTTCCACTTCCTACATACAGGGTTCACTTTCCTCTTATCTCTGATATTAATGAAGGTCTTAGTCATACTTTTTTAGATTTTACTCATGAATGTTAGACTACAGGTCATACAAAGTTAAAACATAAAAATACCCGAATCTACCCTCACGTTACACTTTCACCATGCAGGCTTGGGAAACACCTAGTCCACTAAAGGAATATTTCATGGTTACAATTGATTAGTCCAAGTCCTTCTAGATGTCTTAAAGTCAGTCATCCTGGTGTCTGTCCTTGTATCCTTGTTTGCTAGACAGGAAAGCTAGATATCCCTGTTCAACGTCCCTCAAGCTTCTGGGAAAACCTTTACTGGACCACCCGCTCAATGGTATCTCATAGCAGCTGCACAGGCGGCCTCTATCGTGAATTTGCCATCAGTAAGGTCCTGGAGACACTCTAGTGTCCTCTGAATGAGCTAAATGGCTGCTTGGTTTTTTTTGCCATCCTCTGGACCAACAAGAAGGAAGGAAGTGGTGGTGGTGTTTGAAACAGGCTGAACTAAATGGACATTGTCTTCATTTAGCTCAGCATACTATGTTACTATATTCATGCCATCTAGTGTAAATTTATCATGCTAATTAATTACTGATATTGGAGTATCCAATGAGCGGCACCACAGCTGAGGAGATGGCGGTGTAGATAAGGACTTCTGTCACAAGGCTCTACCATCTCCTCCCCTGAGGGTAGCTCGGGATCCATCCAGGTTACTGCTGGGAGAGGTCACAGGGAAAGAGTAACTAGCAGTTACCTTAAAGTCCGTTGTCACTCGTAACACCACTGTTCCATCCTGTGCAGTGAATCCTGAAGTTGCAATAAAGTAGTCCTCACACAGGGATAACTTTCTGAGCAAACCGGGAACTGTCAGTAATGTTCATTTACTTAATTCCAATAAAGTTCCAATAAATAACAGCAATAGTTTGGAAAACACTTTGCACTCTCAGAAAATGGTGACAGAGAAGACTTCTTGCGGTAATCCAGACAATCCACAGTCTCAGTTATCTGTGTGATCCTGGCGACTCTCTCTCTTAGTCTTAACTGGTCATCACTCACTCTTCTGGTATCCTCCTCTTTCACTCACAGTGCGGATAGCAGCATTGGCACATCCTGGGTAGTGTAGGTCCAAGACAGGCTTCAGATCACTCAGCCTCTTTCATTCTGGATCAAATAGAGCAGACAGTGTTTGTGTGGCTCACCCACTTGCTAACTGGAAAACACACCCTCTCTAACATCCTCCCCAACATGTATATATAAAATGTAGTCACATGATATACAACAAGATACATTTTCCCAAGCATAACCTAGACGTTAACCTATTCAGTGCTGCAGAGGTGCAATACACATCAAATGCGTACAACATAGAAGACACTGACAATACCATTGCACAAGACAAACATTTAACATTATGGAGGGGCCCCGTTAACTCTGGGCCACTAAAATATTAAATTGACCCATTAGTGCCGAAGCCTGTTTGCGCCTTAGTGACGGAGCCAAATTTTCGAAATCTGACATGTGTCACTTTAACAGAGAAAAAGCTTTGCATGTCCAAGTGATTCTGACATTGTTTTTTGTTGCTACATATTGTACTTCATTTGGGTTGTAAAATAGACCGATAGGATTTGTGTAGATTTAGTAAAAGTGCTAATATTGGGAAAATTTTGAAAAAAAAGTCATTTTTTCACGTTTTCAACTATTATTTCTCAAATACGTGCAAACATACTGTACACATGTTTGATAAGATATATATTTCTGTTTACTTTATTCTGGACTCACATTTGAAAAACTCTTTAACCATTTAGGAGATGTACAAATTTAAGATTACTTTTCAACATTTTGAGGAACACTTTGTTTTCCTACACCAAGCCAAGATAGCAAAGGCCTTTTAAAAACTACACCCCCTAATGTATTCACTGAGGGGTGGCAGGAGTATTTGACCCCACAGTTTTTTTTCAGAAGTTAATGAAATTAAGAGGAAAAAAAATACAATTTCCTAACTTTGCAAATATGTCATTTTAAAGACATATTTTTTTTCTATAGTGCACATGAAAATGAGGATTGATACCCCCAAATTGATACCCCTGATTGTCCTGTGTTCAGAAATATATCCATTGTGGCTCTACTATTATGTCTGTATCCACAACGGGGTCCAAAATGAAAGGACTAGTCGGTGGCTTTCAGAACATAAATTTTGCTTGAAGGCCTTTTATGCCCCATTGCACACTTGTAGAGCTCTCTAGTGGCCAAAACGATAGAGAACCCCCACAAATGACCTCATTTTGAAAACTAGACCCCTTAACGAATTTATCTAAGGGTGTACTGCCTATTTTGACCCCACAGTTTTTGAATAAATTTAGGCAGAGCAGAAGGAAGAAATTACAATATTCATTTTTTTGCCAATTGTGTCATTTTAATAAAAATGCTTTTTATACAGCACACATATGAATGAAGTCTTTTACCCCAAAATAGATAACCCAGTTTGTCTCGTGTTCAGAAACATACCCATTGTAGCCTCAATCTGCTTACTGGACACATGGTGAGGCCTATAATGGAGGGAACACCAATTGGATTTCAGGGCACAACTGAATAAATTCCAGGCTTCATTGCTAACTTGTACGGTAGAACCATTAAACTGCCAAAACCAAATAGAACCCCCACAAATGACCCCATTTTGAAAATTAGACCCCTTAACGAATTCATCTATATTTTGGCTCCACAATTTTTAAATGAAGTTAAGCAAAGTTGAAGGAGAAAATTACAATTTTCATTTTTTTGCCAATTGTATCATTAAAAAAAAAAAAAATAAGTTTTTTGTACAGCACATACATGAATGAAGGATTATTGAAGGCTTGCGCCCCAGAATGGATAGCCCTGTTTGTTCCATGTTCAGAAATATACCTTATGTCCCTGAAAGTGTAAAAACATCCTAATTACCTCATGCAAGCAGTTCATACCCTTTAAAAATAAAAAAAAAACTACAAGTAGAAGGAAACCAAGACTGTAAGGGGGGCAATAAACGAAAAAAAAGAAAGCATTTAAACTACTGAAACAAGAAGGCAGCGAAGAAGCGCTAAAATCATACAGGGAAAAAACTAAATATGTTGGAGGCAGAAAGACTGATCGCCAAAGAGAGCAAAAATAACCCTAAACTATTCTTCAATTATATTAACAGCAAAAGGATTTGCACTAAAAGCACTGGCCCTTTAACAAATAATGCAGTAGAAATCATAGAAGACGATGGAAGGAAGGCAAATCTATTAAATAGTCTCTTTTCAAGTGTATTCACAAACAAAAAAACTGTCACATGGGATGCAGTGGAAGAAAATCCCCCCCCCCCCCCCCCCCCCACTAAATATTGCATACTTAACACAGGAGGAAGTGCAGAGCCAGTTAAAGAGGATTTAAAAAAAAAAAAAAAAAAAAAAAAAAAAACGATAAATTGCGGGGCCCAGATGGAATACACCCAAGGGTTCTAAGGGAACTAGGTGATGTGATAGCTAGACCGCTATTTCTTATATTTATGGATACTATCAAGACTGGGGTTGTACCATTGGATTGGCGCATTGCCAATGTGGTTCCAATATACAAAAAGGGGTCCAAAAGAGAGTCTGGTAACTACATGCCAGTAAGTCTCATTTCAATAACTGGAAAAATATTGAAGGGGTTTCTGAGAGACGCCATCCTAGAATACCTCAAACAGACCGGTATAATTCGTCATCAGCATGGGTTCATAAAGGGTCGATCATGTCAGACCAATCTGATCAGCTTCTACGATGAAGTAAGTTCTAGGCTGGACCTGGGAGAGTCTATTGAACTCATATCTGGGTTTCTCTAAAGCATTTGACATATAAAATTAGGCAGCTCGGACTGGGCGAAAACTTGTGTGTCTGGGTAAAAAACTGCCCCAAAGATAGAAAGCAGAGGGTAGTAATAAATGTCTCATACTCAAATTGGGCCACCGTCGCTAGTAGGGTGCCACAGGGCTCAGTACTAAGCCCCATACTGTTCAATATATTTATCAACGACCTGATAGAGGGGCTGCACAGTAAAATATCAATATTTGCAGATGACACAAAATTATACAAGATAATCAGTGCAACGGAGGACAATGTGCGGCTACAAACAGACCTAGGTAAGCTGGGGGCTTGGGCAGAAAAATGGCAAATGAAGTTCAATGTTGATAAATGTAAGGTTATGCATATGGGCAGGAGAAACGGATGTCAGCACTATACACTAAATGGGGTACAGCTAGGGAAAAGTGACCTGTGGTACTAGTGGACTGTAGACTTAACTGGAGCAATCAATGCCAGTCAGCTGCTTCAAAAGCTAATAAAGTCTTGTGATGCATTAAAAGAGGCATGGCGGCGAGGAACGAGAACATTATCCTTCCATTATATAAGGCACTTGTTAGGCCCCACATGGAATACTGTGCACAGTTCTGGTCACCGGTGCTCAGGAAAGATGTTGCAGTGCTTGAGGGGGTTCAAAGAAGGGCAATTAAATTAATAAACAGAATGAGAGGACTGGAATACCCAGAGAGGCTATCCAAATTGGGATTCACCCTGGAAAAAAGACGGCTAAGGGGCGATAAAATAACTATGTATAAATACATGTGGGGACAATACAAGGATCTCTCCCATGATCTGTTTATACCCCGGACTGCAATGGTAACAAGAGGGCATCCGCTATGTCTAGAAGAAAGCAGGTTTTATCACCAAAACAGAAGGGGGTTCTTTACTTTAAGAGCAGTGGAACTCTCTGCCTGAGGACGTGGTGATGGCAAAATCCATAGGAGGACTTTAATAGGGACTAGATGCCTTTTGTAGAGCGCTATGATATTACAGGACATAGACATTAGGTGACCAGCGGGGTTGTTATTCCAGGTCTTACATTTAGGTAGGAGTTATTAGAGGTTGATCCAGGGATTATTCTGATTGCCATTAGGGAGACGGAAAGGAATTTTTTCCCTTAAATGGGCTAATTGGCTTCTGCCTCTTGGGGTTTTTAGCCTTTCTCTGGATCAACAAGGGGGTCGAAACAGGCTGAACTAGATGGACATTGTCTTCATTCAGCCTAACATACTATGTAATATTATGTCTGGATGCACAATGGGGCCCAAAATGAAAGAAGCAGCCGGTGGCTTTCAGAACAGAAATTTAGCTTGAAGGCTTTTTAGGCCGCATAGAACACTTGTAGAGTCCTTGATCTGCCAAAACCATAGAAAACACCCACAAAAAAACTAGACCCCTTAACAAATTTATTTAAGGGTGTACTGAGCATTATGACCCCTTTTTTTTGCAAAATTATAAAGCAAGTGAAAAATAAATAAAATTTCATTTTTTTCATAAATTTGTTGCTTTCATGACAGTTTTCTTTGTTTCAAGCAGGAAAAACTGGGGAGACACCAGAAATTTTATAGCACTAGTGCTTCGATTTTTGTGTGATGCAATTTTAACATTAGAAAGTCCCATTGACATTTGCATTAAAAAAAAACAACAAAAAAACAACAGCGATGTCGCAGCGTTAAAAAGAACGCTAGTGGGTAGAAGCCCTTAGGTAGGACATAAAAAGGCAATGGGGCCATCACTAGGGGTTAAGGATTAACTAAATGGGTTGTGCCAATGTTCATAACCCTTTTGAGAATGCAGAGCACTGGGCGAGTCCGACTCTTGTCACTCTCAAACAATTTTGCCAGGGATGCCACAGTCAGCCTGACATTTCCCTTACACAATGTACTGTAGTATTGCAGGACGGCCGTTTACATGAATAGCTGTCCTGTAATAACAGGATGGCATAAGGTCTGCCAGGACGGAAGCTTCCCTTATTGAGTGCATCTTTGTTGAACAGGTGACCCCCATCTTGGCACAATCCCTTTAAAGAAGTTGTTCAGTTGTAAGGGCCTGCCATCAGAACAGGTCATCAATACTAGATCGGTAGGGACTCCTGCTACTCTCAGGGCCAGTGTACTGGTGTAATGAAATGATTTCTGTAGGAAGCAGATAGCCCCATTCCAATTTCAGTAGCCAGGCTTGGTATTGCAGGTCAAGTTCTCATCAAAATGAATGGTAGCTTAGCCTGCACTGCCAAGCCTAACCACTGCAGTAAGAAAAGAGCTGTCTGCATCCTGTGCAACACCCCAGAGGGGTGACCCAGGACACGTGACTACTGTGCAGAACTGGGAGGGATAAGTGTTGGCTTGTCATGGAGGCGCTTACCAGGCTCTGGTCCCTGAGGGATATCACGTAGCCAAGGCCAAAGCAGACTCGGACACCTTCAACACCCCTAGGATAGGGAATGCCAATACACACTCGTGACGCCACTGTTCCCACACAGTGGTTTGTTACACTGTGGAGGAAAGACCAAACATGGCGTGATATCGCTCCTCTTTCTCCATCTTCACCTACATGGAAGCTAAAGGGACTTCCACGTGGCTCTGTGTTAGCACTCTCTCACGAGACAAGATGGAACTCCCTGAACACAGATTGAAGACCACTTCCCGCTCTCAAGCACTCCGATTTATACCTTCACTCACACCACATGACATAACAAACTGATACGTTTACACCCAAGTAATGATTTTAGAAGAGTTAACCTCTCAAGCGCTGCAGCTGTGCAACAAACACACTGGATATGACAGGACGAGCTTTGCACAGTGCATCTATATAGGACAAAACACGTATGACATTTATAGAGGGGACCAGGATGGTGTTCTGGGCCACTACACCTGCATAAATCAGCTCACTGCAAAGGCACACTGGCCCAGAGAACAGATGATCAGCGGGGGTCATGGACAATGGACTTCCACTAATCTATTAATGAAAACCTGGAAACCACTGGAAACCACTTTAAGATAGATGAGGCACCAACCATGACGGGATCACTGCTGAGGTTTCCTCGCTGCTAATTAAGTGCTTTTATTTTCACTGTATTACATAATAATGGAAAGGGGAAGTGAGATTTGTACTTTGCACCTGACTTCAGAATGCAGTTATCACTACGCTGGCACCATACGCCGGTATCATGTCGGCTCTGCTCTGGATGGTCTGTAAGTACCAAGAATATTATTATTTCACTAACATATCGGGATTCTAAAGGACAGTCCTGCTCAGGGTGAGGCTTATGGCACTGAAGAAAACTCAGAATCCTTCTATTATCTGTTCTTAGTGTGCGGTTTATTGTAATATAGTCTTATCGGACCCAAAATAATAGTTGTAGCTTGGCCTTCACCCATCGGTTTGGTTAGCAGTTCTAGCCTTGAATCTTTATATACTGGCTCATTTGTCATACTGAGTCATTTGTTGATGCCCGTCCCCGGCATATCTCATCACTTGCATTGAATTACACTGTGTATATATATATATATATATATATATATATATATATATATATATATATTTTTTTTTTTTTTTTTTTACACACCCAAGTTATGTTTCAAAAGGTATTTATTGAGATTTTAGTCCAACAAAATGGCAACAGTCTGCCAAAATAACCCCTTGCAGGGGGACATAATGTTTCAAAGGTTTTTTTTTAACTTTTACTCTTTCATTTTTTTTAAAATAATTAATAAAACTTTTATTTACTAATTTTTTAGTTCTCATAGGATAGGGGACTGGAACTTGTAATAGTTTGATCATTCATGCAGTATAATGCAATACCATAGTATTATATTATATCGCCATATGACAGGCATTCTACTAAACCACTCCACAGGCATGACTTGATTGGCAATCAGCCATCGCAGTGCTGGGGGCCTTCAGAACACCCCAGGCTACTGTGGCAATCGAACCGCACCTTGGCCCTTCACAGTTATAGACTAAAATAATAATTTTTATTAGATCCTTTTTAAAAAACAGATATGGGCTATACAGACTCACAAAAACATAAAGACAAGGGGATATAAAGAACCCCTTTCACACAACGATTCTTATAGTCAAGAGGCACTGATCAACAAGATCCTGGAATTATCCAGTATCCTTGACAGGATCGTGTTTATGGTCAATACCTATGGTATCAGAAGTGAATAGACTCAAGCACTTTATACTGGAATCCCTTTAAAAATATAGTATGAGGGATAGAGATTTCGACTGTCAATGCAAATTTCGGTGCTTAGTCAAAATTCTCTTGACATATATTATATATGGTCAGATAGATATGATCAGCAGAAGTATCGATAGATCAAAAGCAATTTTAGACCCATAGATGGTCTGGGACATACAGATGGGTCTATCGATACGAGCTCAAATTCTGGCTCTTATTACGGCTCCATATAAGTGTGATCAATAGAAGTAACGATAGATCTAAGCGATTATAAACCCAGCAATGGTCTGGGGCACGCGACTAGATCTACCGGTGTGAGCTCAAATTTCTGGCTCGATTAAGGCTCGACGCGTTTCCCCACATATGAGTGGTTCATCAGGAGCAGAGCTTGTATTGGGCTGTCAAATATACGATATTCAGTGTTGTGTGACTGAGAATCCTATCAACCACTGATATTAATTACGTTTATACGTATGAAATGCAGATTAACAGCGTTTTGTGCTAGTTTCCAAATATGGTTTAAAGACCAAGGAGAGACTAGATACCGTCCCCTTATTTATTATGTCAAACCATAGAATGGAATCTCTTGCATATGGTGAGCATACGGCAGAACCGCTGATTAGATGAAAAGGAACCTCACTATATTATCAGAGGTTTCCAAGGCAGCAGTTATGTCTAAAGTGCTCAACGCCCAAAGCTGAAGGGGTTAAATCTGCAGATCATTGACGTTAGCTATCTAGACCCCAATATAGGCGCCTCAGTGAAGTATAATCTCTGACTGCATAGCAGACTATCAGAGACACATCGCATCCATTGACCCATAGAATTGTCAACAAGATTTGGATGTAAGGTCAGTGGTGGCAGAATTTAGCCTCTAAAAATTGTAAATAGAGCTAATTCTTTACAAAGTGCTAAGCAAAATCAGATTACTGAGTGCGTCACAAATTCTGATATCTCTAGATAGCTTTTTTGATGTATCAAAATGGAGATAGGATAAATCAAATAATAAAGTAAAAATAAAAAATGGTGCAGCGCCTGTAGCTCTGATGGTGAGCTAGAGGCATATGTGGCAGTCACTGCAAGAGTGCATTATATAGCCCACAAAAGTACACCCCTCAGGGAGGAGTCCATCAGTTGGACCTATCCTGATCAAGGGGGCATGTCTGGGGGGGGTGGTCCTGGGAGTCTTCCAGATATTAGGTTCCATGTTCGTTAAATAGAAGAATAGAAAGCGACAAACGGTGATCGTATAGATAGAGACCTTTATTCTTGATAGATCACCGCTTTGCGATTGCTCTATATCCCCGCCGATTGCCTGGTGCAGAGCGTTATAAGCCGGAGGGGAAAAGACACTTCCGTATTCTACTGCGCATGCGCGAGCAGCGTAATGACGTCATTCCGTTCGTCATGTGATGCTTGCGCACCATACTGTCGTGGTGCGTTCCACAGTGCCGGAATGACGTTTCTAATGGGGAGGTTTCGTTGTTTACTAGTTGCTAAGCAGCGCAGGCACGATCTTTTTGTCCATAACGGAAGTATTGCAAATCGCAGACTATGGGTCAAATTAAGTGCTCACCACATTGTCTCCGGTGTACATCATGTACCAATTAGAAACATGGATATTCAGTGTAGATACTAGGTAAGATAGCTGATGATCTTTTTTGATGTTTATAGTCAATATACACTTCATAATTGATATTAGGCAATTATCTGCTAGACAGCAGTTATTATCTCAATAGAAACAGCTACATTAATATGTATTCTGATCCAGGACATTTTCAGATTGCAAAGATGAGGATCATATTGTTTGGTTGTCAGAGGTTTTAATGCATTACCAATGCATATTTAGCAGAAATCAAATTATTCCATGACTTGAGCGATGTTCTCAGAAGGGATCACTAGTTTTGAAGTTGAATTAAAACAAGGTTTTACAGAAAGCAATTGAAGCATAAATTGACGTTGAGGCCTAACGGACTGAGTGACTCCATGCGGTATATCCATGCCGTTTCCTTCTGTAAGAGGCGCTTGTCTAAATTTCCTCTGCGACCGTATGATTTTAGTAGCTCAATGCCTTGAAATTTTAAACATGACGGATCGCCATTGTGTTCCGACCAAACATGGTCTGCCAATGGCGTTGACTCGTGGCGTTCGATGTTACCAATATGTCCCTGAATTCTACGGCGAAATTGCTGTATAGTTTTGCCAATGTAGTTTTTTGGACAAGTACACGTTGCCATGTATACAATGTATTTGGATCTACAGTTGATAAATTCTCGGCATTGATATACTTTATGAGTTACGGCGCAGGTAAAAGTATTCCCTTTTAGAATTAGCGGACAGACAGAACAACCCTGACAGGGAAAGGTTCCACATGGTTTATTTGTTCCCAACCAGGTTTTTCTTCTCTCATCCGTGTGAAGGTGGCTCTTAACGAGATGATCTTTTAAATTTCGTCCCCTCCGAAACGTGATGAGAGGTGATGGTGGTATAAATTCCCCAATGTCTGGATCATTTTTCAATATGTCCCAGTAATGTGATAGGATGTCTCGTACTTTGCCAGATGCCGTATCATAGGTGCCGATCACTCTGACAAGTTGGTCAGTCTGGCGTTCTTTCGGTGTTAGAAGAGTGGATCTATTTTGTTGTGATGCAAAACTACAAGCTTCCTGAACAACTTTCTCTGGATAGTCTCTCGCCCTGAACCTCTCTGTCAGTTTCCTCGCTTCTTCCTTAAAGGATGTATCATCGGAGCAATTGCGCCTAATGCGCAGAAATTGGCCTTTTGGTATCCCTCTCTTAAGAGGGGTTGGATGGAAACTTCGCCACCCAAGGAGACTATTTGTGGCGGTCTCTTTTCGATATAGTGTAGTAGAGATAAGGCCATTTTCTTCTTTCCGAATGAGTAAGTCTAGGAAGGGGAGGGTGGTAGTGCTGATTTCATAGGTGACATGGAGGTTCAGGGTGTTGACGTTTAGCATATCCACAAAATTAGAGAAGGATTCACTCGAGCCATTCCAAAAAATCAAGATATCATCGATATACCTGAGCCACATGATGATGTTGTCTGACCATGTGATGTTATTCATGACGATCCTTTCCTCCCACCAGCCCAGGTACAGGTTGGCATAGGATGGGGCACACGGTGTCCCCATCGCTGTACCCCTGAGCTGGTGGAAGTACTTGGTATCGAACATGAAATAATTGTGGCTCAGTGTGTATTCTAAGAATCTCAGAACGCATAGATTGTGGTTTGAAAAGTGAACCCCGCGTTGTTCTAGGAAGTACTTGGTTGCATTTAGACCCCCCTCGTGTGGAATGGAGCTGTATAGCGATTCTACATCAAGTGATGCTAGAATGGTGTTGGAGTCGACTGTAACACCATCCAGCAAACGTAATACGTCCATTGTGTCTCTTACATAAGAGCGCAAAGATGTAACATGCGGACGCAAGATTCTGTCAATGTAGATGCTAAGATTCTGTGTCAAGTTGTCGACTCCCGACACAATAGGTCTCCCTTTGATAGGGTTAGTGCCCTTATGAACTTTTGGTAGGGCATAAAAAGTTGCTATTGTTGGATTTGAAGGGTATATAAATTGATATTCCTTATCGCTAATACAGCCCATTCCAAGTTCGTGTAACAGCAAAGTTTTCAATTCTGACAAAAAGGAAGCTGTAGGGTCATTTGGCAAAATGCCATATGTTGATGTGTCGTTCAAAAGTCTCTGGCACATCTCCGTGTACTGGCATCTGTCCATCAGGACAACATTACCGCCTTTATCGGCAGGTTTAAGAATTAATTGGGAATTTGTTTCTAAGTTTTTTAGAGCACGGAGTTCACCCTGAGATAGATTTTTGTGTCTTGATTTCATTTGATGTAATGCTTTCAAATCGCTCCTGACTAGCTTCTCAAAAATGTCAATTTCTGCACTCTTTAGTGAAGGTGGATTGGAAGTGTTAGGGGGTTTTAGTGATGTAAAAGGACCATCCCCTAGAGGACTGCAGTTCTCTTCCTCAAGATCTTGAAGAGCTTGGAGACCAGGTAGGTCTGTTAATTCAAGACCTAGCTCACTCATCCTTTCTCTATTCTTGATGGTAAAATGTTTCTTCCATCTCAGTTTTCTCGTGAAGAGGGAGATGTCCTTCGTCCACACGAACGGATCAAATCGGGTCGTGGGGACGAAGGACAGCCCCCTCTCCAGTAAGTTCTGTTCCTGTTTGGTAAGTATATGACAGGACAGATTGACAACTTGCAGTTTCTTTTCGTTTTGGTTCGGGTAAGTATTGTATTGACTTTCAGGAATTTGATTCCTAGCAGCTGGCTGGAGATCAGGGACCGATACGTGCACGGGCATCATATTGCACAATGTCATATCTGTGCCTGAATATCCCGTCTCCCCCTCAAAAAATATTGGGAAATTGGTGGCTCAGTGAAGCCCCCCTCTTGGGGTCTTCTGCCTCGTCCTCTATTCCGAGGGGGGAAGCGACCCCTAAAACGTCTAGATGTATATCTACTGGACGAGGAGGTGTCACCCTCCGAGAGGTCTGAGGAGCTGATATCAGTTTCAGTTCGATTTTTATTTTCGGCGTAGGCTCTGTTCTCCTTAAAATCTAACAGATCCCGGCTAAATTGGGAATGTTTTCTCTCTTTTATCTGAATAGTATATTTTTCAATATTTGAATGAAGAGTCTTTTCTTTTTCTAGAAATTCAGGATCTGCGTTGAACGTTTTAGTACGTTCGATCAGTTCCTCCAGTTGTTTTTGGTTGGTACCTAGAGTTGACTTCTCTTCGTCCAACAGTAAATTGATTAATCTTAAAGAGGACGCCGTTGACTCCTCTTCCCACTTTTTTAGGAAATTCGGACTTTGTAACCGTTTAGGGGGTAATATGGGGTTACGTAGGCCTCTTGGTATTATACGATGCTCCAAATATTTCTGGAGTCCCTGTACCTCCCACCAGTTGCGTATAAATTCCCTGTACTGATAGGTTAGGTCCTTAAAACATTTTTGTATAGAGGGAGTTTGAGAAGAAGCTGTGAAATCACCTTCAGAGAACACCGACCCAGCCTCTGACAGCCATAGGGTAGAGTTGAGATCTTTAGAAAGAAAGCCTGCCATAGAGTATCAAAACCAATTTCACAGAAGCAGGTAGGTCTATAGTATTTAAGTTTGGCCCTTCACAGTTATAGACTAAAATAATAATTTTTATTAGATCCTTTTTAAAAAACAGATATGGGCTATACAGACTCACAAAAACATAAAGACAAGGGGATATAAAGAACCCCTTTCACACAACGATTCTTATAGTCAAGAGGCACTGATCAACAAGATCCTGGAATTATCCAGTATCCTTGACAGGATCGTGTTTATGGTCAATACCTATGGTATCAGAAGTGAATAGACTCAAGCACTTTATACTGGAATCCCTTTAAAAATATAGTATGAGGGATAGAGATTTCGACTGTCAATGCAAATTTCGGTGCTTAGTCAAAATTCTCTTGACATATATTATATATGGTCAGATAGATATGATCAGCAGAAGTATCGATAGATCAAAAGCAATTTTAGACCCATAGATGGTCTGGGACATACAGATGGGTCTATCGATACGAGCTCAAATTCTGGCTCTTATTACGGCTCCATATAAGTGTGATCAATAGAAGTAACGATAGATCTAAGCGATTATAAACCCAGCAATGGTCTGGGGCACGCGAATAGATCTACCGGTGTGAGCTCAAATTTCTGGCTCGATTAAGGCTCGACGCGTTTCCCCACATATGAGTGGTTCATCAGGAGCAGAGCTTGTATTGGGCTGTCAAATATACGATATTCAGTGTTGTGTGACTGAGAATCCTATCAACCACTGATATTAATTACGTTTATACGTATGAAATGCAGATTAACAGCGTTTTGTGCTAGTTTCCAAATATGGTTTAAAGACCAAGGAGAGACTAGATACCGTCCCCTTATTTATTATGTCAAACCATAGAATGGAATCTCTTGCATATGGTGAGCATACGGCAGAACCGCTGATTAGATGAAAAGGAACCTCACTATATTATCAGAGGTTTCCAAGGCAGCAGTTATGTCTAAAGTGCTCAACGCCCAAAGCTGAAGGGGTTAAATCTGCAGATCATTGACGTTAGCTATCTAGACCCCAATATAGGCGCCTCAGTGAAGTATAATCTCTGACTGCATAGCAGACTATCAGAGACACATCGCATCCATTGACCCATAGAATTGTCAACAAGATTTGGATGTAAGGTCAGTGGTGGCAGAATTTAGCCTCTAAAAATTGTAAATAGAGCTAATTCTTTACAAAGTGCTAAGCAAAATCAGATTACTGAGTGCGTCACAAATTCTGATATCTCTAGATAGCTTTTTTGATGTATCAAAATGGAGATAGGATAAATCAAATAATAAAGTAAAAATAAAAAATGGTGCAGCGCCTGTAGCTCTGATGGTGAGCTAGAGGCATATGTGGCAGTCACTGCAAGAGTGCATTATATAGCCCACAAAAGTACACCCCTCAGGGAGGAGTCCATCAGTTGGACCTAACCTATCAGTACAGGGAATTTATACGCAACTGGTGGGAGGTACAGGGACTCCAGAAATATTTGGAGCATCGTATAATACCAAGAGGCCTACGTAACCCCATATTACCCCCTAAACGGTTACAAAGTCCGAATTTCCTAAAAAAGTGGGAAGAGGAGTCAACGGCGTCCTCTTTAAGATTAATCAATTTACTGTTGGACGAAGAGAAGTCAACTCTAGGTACCAACCAAAAACAACTGGAGGAACTGATCGAACGTACTAAAACGTTCAACGCAGATCCTGAATTTCTAGAAAAAGAAAAGACTCTTCATTCAAATATTGAAAAATATACTATTCAGATAAAAGAGAGAAAACATTCCCAATTTAGCCGGGATCTGTTAGATTTTAAGGAGAACAGAGCCTACGCCGAAAATAAAAATCGAACTGAAACTGATATCAGCTCCTCAGACCTCTCGGAGGGTGACACCTCCTCGTCCAGTAGATATACATCTAGACGTTTTAGGGGTCGCTTCCCCCCTCGGAATAGAGGACGAGGCAGAAGACCCCAAGAGGGGGGCTTCACTGAGCCACCAATTTCCCAATATTTTTTGAGGGGGAGACGGGATATTCAGGCACAGATATGACATTGTGCAATATGATGCCCGTGCACGTATCGGTCCCTGATCTCCAGCCAGCTGCTAGGAATCAAATTCCTGAAAGTCAATACAATACTTACCCGAACCAAAACGAAAAGAAACTGCAAGTTGTCAATCTGTCCTGTCATATACTTACCAAACAGGAACAGAACTTACTGGAGAGGGGGCTGTCCTTCGTCCCCACGACCCGATTTGATCCGTTCGTGTGGATGAAGGACATCTCCCTCTTCACGAGAAAACTGAGATGGAAGAAACATTTTACCATCAAGAATAGAGAAAGGATGAGTGAGCTAGGTCTTGAATTAACAGACCTACCTGGTCTCCAAGCTCTTCAAGATCTTGAGGAAGAGAACTGCAGTCCTCTAGGGGATGGTCCTTTTACATCACTAAAACCCCCTAACACTTCCAATCCACCTTCACTAAAGAGTGCAGAAATTGACATTTTTGAGAAGCTAGTCAGGAGCGATTTGAAAGCATTACATCAAATGAAATCAAGACACAAAAATCTATCTCAGGGTGAACTCCGTGCTCTAAAAAACTTAGAAACAAATTCCCAATTAATTCTTAAACCTGCCGATAAAGGCGGTAATGTTGTCCTGATGGACAGATGCCAGTACACGGAGATGTGCCAGAGACTTTTGAACGACACATCAACATATGGCATTTTGCCAAATGACCCTACAGCTTCCTTTTTGTCAGAATTGAAAACTTTGCTGTTACACGAACTTGGAATGGGCTGTATTAGCGATAAGGAATATCAATTTATATACCCTTCAAATCCAACAATAGCAACTTTTTATGCCCTACCAAAAGTTCATAAGGGCACTAACCCTATCAAAGGGAGACCTATTGTGTCGGGAGTCGACAACTTGACACAGAATCTTAGCATCTACATTGACAGAATCTTGCGTCCGCATGTTACATCTTTGCGCTCTTATGTAAGAGACACAATGGACGTATTACGTTTGCTGGATGGTGTTACAGTCGACTCCAACACCATTCTAGCATCACTTGATGTAGAATCGCTATACAGCTCCATTCCACACGAGGGGGGTCTAAATGCAACCAAGTACTTCCTAGAACAACGCGGGGTTCACTTTTCAAACCACAATCTATGCGTTCTGAGATTCTTAGAATACACACTGAGCCACAATTATTTCATGTTCGATACCAAGTACTTCCACCAGCTCAGGGGTACAGCGATGGGGACACCGTGTGCCCCATCCTATGCCAACCTGTACCTGGGCTGGTGGGAGGAAAGGATCGTCATGAATAACATCACATGGTCAGACAACATCATCATGTGGCTCAGGTATATCGATGATATCTTGATTTTTTGGAATGGCTCGAGTGAATCCTTCTCTAATTTTGTGGATATGCTAAACGTCAACACCCTGAACCTCCATGTCACCTATGAAATCAGCACTACCACCCTCCCCTTCCTAGACTTACTCATTCGGAAAGAAGAAAATGGCCTTATCTCTACTACACTATATCGAAAAGAGACCGCCACAAATAGTCTCCTTGGGTGGCGAAGTTTCCATCCAACCCCTCTTAAGAGAGGGATACCAAAAGGCCAATTTCTGCGCATTAGGCGCAATTGCTCCGATGATACATCCTTTAAGGAAGAAGCGAGGAAACTGACAGAGAGGTTCAGGGCGAGAGACTATCCAGAGAAAGTTGTTCAGGAAGCTTGTAGTTTTGCATCACAACAAAATAGATCCACTCTTCTAACACCGAAAGAACGCCAGACTGACCAACTTGTCAGAGTGATCGGCACCTATGATACGGCATCTGGCAAAGTACGAGACATCCTATCACATTACTGGGACATATTGAAAAATGATCCAGACATTGGGGAATTTATACCACCATCACCTCTCATCACGTTTCGGAGGGGACGAAATTTAAAAGATCATCTCGTTAAGAGCCACCTTCACACGGATGAGAGAAGAAAAACCTGGTTGGGAACAAATAAACCATGTGGAACCTTTCCCTGTCAGGGTTGTTCTGTCTGTCCGCTAATTCTAAAAGGGAATACTTTTACCTGCGCCGTAACTCATAAAGTATATCAATGCCGAGAATTTATCAACTGTAGATCCAAATACATTGTATACATGGCAACGTGTACTTGTCCAAAAAACTACATTGGCAAAACTATACAGCAATTTCGCCGTAGAATTCAGGGACATATTGGTAACATCGAACGCCACGAGTCAACGCCATTGGCAGACCATGTTTGGTCGGAACACAATGGCGATCCGTCATGTTTAAAATTTCAAGGCATTGAGCTACTAAAATCATACGGTCGCAGAGGAAATTTAGACAAGCGCCTCTTACAGAAGGAAACGGCATGGATATACCGCATGGAGTCACTCAGTCCGTTAGGCCTCAACGTCAATTTATGCTTCAATTGCTTTCTGTAAAACCTTGTTTTAATTCAACTTCAAAACTAGTGATCCCTTCTGAGAACATCGCTCAAGTCATGGAATAATTTGATTTCTGCTAAATATGCATTGGTAATGCATTAAAACCTCTGACAACCAAACAATATGATCCTCATCTTTGCAATCTGAAAATGTCCTGGATCAGAATACATATTAATGTAGCTGTTTCTATTGAGATAATAACTGCTGTCTAGCAGATAATTGCCTAATATCAATTATGAAGTGTATATTGACTATAAACATCAAAAAAGATCATCAGCTATCTTACCTAGTATCTACACTGAATATCCATGTTTCTAATTGGTACATGATGTACACCGGAGACAATGTGGTGAGCACTTAATTTGACCCATAGTCTGCGATTTGCAATACTTCCGTTATGGACAAAAAGATCGTGCCTGCGCTGCTTAGCAACTAGTAAACAACGAAACCTCCCCATTAGAAACGTCATTCCGGCACTGTGGAACGCACCACGACAGTATGGTGCGCAAGCATCACATGACGAACGGAATGACGTCATTACGCTGCTCGCGCATGCGCAGTAGAATACGGAAGTGTCTTTTCCCCTCCGGCTTATAACGCTCTGCACCAGGCAATCGGCGGGGATATAGAGCAATCGCAAAGCGGTGATCTATCAAGAATAAAGGTCTCTATCTATACGATCACCGTTTGTCGCTTTCTATTCTTCTATTTAACGAACATGGAACCTAATATCTGGAAGACTCCCAGGACCACCCCCCCCAGACATGCCCCCTTGATCAGGATAGGTCCAACTGATGGACTCCTCCCTGAGGGGTGTACTTTTGTGGGCTATATAATGCACTCTTGCAGTGACTGCCACATATGCCTCTAGCTCACCATCAGAGCTACAGGCGCTGCACCATTTTTTATTTTTACTTTATTATTTGATTTATCCTATCTCCATTTTGATACATCAAAAAAGCTATCTAGAGATATCAGAATTTGTGACGCACTCAGTAATCTGATTTTGCTTAGCACTTTGTAAAGAATTAGCTCTATTTACAATTTTTAGAGGCTAAATTCTGCCACCACTGACCTTACATCCAAATCTTGTTGACAATTCTATGGGTCAATGGATGCGATGTGTCTCTGATAGTCTGCTATGCAGTCAGAGATTATACTTCACTGAGGCGCCTATATTGGGGTCTAGATAGCTAACGTCAATGATCTGCAGATTTAACCCCTTCAGCTTTGGGCGTTGAGCACTTTAGACATAACTGCTGCCTTGGAAACCTCTGATAATATAGTGAGGTTCCTTTTCATCTAATCAGCGGTTCTGCCGTATGCTCACCATATGCAAGAGATTCCATTCTATGGTTTGACATAATAAATAAGGGGACGGTATCTAGTCTCTCCTTGGTCTTTAAACCATATTTGGAAACTAGCACAAAACGCTGTTAATCTGCATTTCATACGTATAAACGTAATTAATATCAGTGGTTGATAGGATTCTCAGTCACACAACACTGAATATCGTATATTTGACAGCCCAATACAAGCTCTGCTCCTGATGAACCACTCATATGTGGGGAAACGCGTCGAGCCTTAATCGAGCCAGAAATTTGAGCTCACACCGGTAGATCTATTCGCGTGCCCCAGACCATTGCTGGGTTTATAATCGCTTAGATCTATCGTTACTTCTATTGATCACACTTATATGGAGCCGTAATAAGAGCCAGAATTTGAGCTCGTATCGATAGACCCATCTGTATGTCCCAGACCATCTATGGGTCTAAAATTGCTTTTGATCTATCGATACTTCTGCTGATCATATCTATCTGACCATATATAATATATGTCAAGAGAATTTTGACTAAGCACCGAAATTTGCATTGACAGTCGAAATCTCTATCCCTCATACTATATTTTTAAAGGGATTCCAGTATAAAGTGCTTGAGTCTATTCACTTCTGATA
This sequence comes from Eleutherodactylus coqui, assembly GCA_035609135.1. NCBI lineage: Eukaryota > Metazoa > Chordata > Amphibia > Anura > Eleutherodactylidae > Eleutherodactylus > Eleutherodactylus coqui. Next base: position 218,572,367 of record CM069410.1, on the reverse strand, counting down.
CCATAGGTATTGACCATAAACACGATCCTGTCAAGGATACTGGATAATTCCAGGATCTTGTTGATCAGTGCCTCTTGACTATAAGAATCGTTGTGTGAAAGGGGTTCTTTATATCCCCTTGTCTTTATGTTTTTGTGAGTCTGTATAGCCCATATCTGTTTTTTAAAAAGGATCTAATAAAAATTATTATTTTAGTCTATAACTGTGAAGGGCCAAACTTAAATACTATAGACCTACCTGCTTCTGTGAAATTGGTTTTGATACTCTATGGCAGGCTTTCTTTCTAAAGATCTCAACTCTACCCTATGGCTGTCAGAGGCTGGGTCGGTGTTCTCTGAAGGTGATTTCACAGCTTCTTCTCAAACTCCCTCTATACAAAAATGTTTTAAGGACCTAACCTATCAGTACAGGGAATTTATACGCAACTGGTGGGAGGTACAGGGACTCCAGAAATATTTGGAGCATCGTATAATACCAAGAGGCCTACGTAACCCCATATTACCCCCTAAACGGTTACAAAGTCCGAATTTCCTAAAAAAGTGGGAAGAGGAGTCAACGGCGTCCTCTTTAAGATTAATCAATTTACTGTTGGACGAAGAGAAGTCAACTCTAGGTACCAACCAAAAACAACTGGAGGAACTGATCGAACGTACTAAAACGTTCAACGCAGATCCTGAATTTCTAGAAAAAGAAAAGACTCTTCATTCAAATATTGAAAAATATACTATTCAGATAAAAGAGAGAAAACATTCCCAATTTAGCCGGGATCTGTTAGATTTTAAGGAGAACAGAGCCTACGCCGAAAATAAAAATCGAACTGAAACTGATATCAGCTCCTCAGACCTCTCGGAGGGTGACACCTCCTCGTCCAGTAGATATACATCTAGACGTTTTAGGGGTCGCTTCCCCCCTCGGAATAGAGGACGAGGCAGAAGACCCCAAGAGGGGGGCTTCACTGAGCCACCAATTTCCCAATATTTTTTGAGGGGGAGACGGGATATTCAGGCACAGATATGACATTGTGCAATATGATGCCCGTGCACGTATCGGTCCCTGATCTCCAGCCAGCTGCTAGGAATCAAATTCCTGAAAGTCAATACAATACTTACCCGAACCAAAACGAAAAGAAACTGCAAGTTGTCAATCTGTCCTGTCATATACTTACCAAACAGGAACAGAACTTACTGGAGAGGGGGCTGTCCTTCGTCCCCACGACCCGATTTGATCCGTTCGTGTGGACGAAGGACATCTCCCTCTTCACGAGAAAACTGAGATGGAAGAAACATTTTACCATCAAGAATAGAGAAAGGATGAGTGAGCTAGGTCTTGAATTAACAGACCTACCTGGTCTCCAAGCTCTTCAAGATCTTGAGGAAGAGAACTGCAGTCCTCTAGGGGATGGTCCTTTTACATCACTAAAACCCCCTAACACTTCCAATCCACCTTCACTAAAGAGTGCAGAAATTGACATTTTTGAGAAGCTAGTCAGGAGCGATTTGAAAGCATTACATCAAATGAAATCAAGACACAAAAATCTATCTCAGGGTGAACTCCGTGCTCTAAAAAACTTAGAAACAAATTCCCAATTAATTCTTAAACCTGCCGATAAAGGCGGTAATGTTGTCCTGATGGACAGATGCCAGTACACGGAGATGTGCCAGAGACTTTTGAACGACACATCAACATATGGCATTTTGCCAAATGACCCTACAGCTTCCTTTTTGTCAGAATTGAAAACTTTGCTGTTACACGAACTTGGAATGGGCTGTATTAGCGATAAGGAATATCAATTTATATACCCTTCAAATCCAACAATAGCAACTTTTTATGCCCTACCAAAAGTTCATAAGGGCACTAACCCTATCAAAGGGAGACCTATTGTGTCGGGAGTCGACAACTTGACACAGAATCTTAGCATCTACATTGACAGAATCTTGCGTCCGCATGTTACATCTTTGCGCTCTTATGTAAGAGACACAATGGACGTATTACGTTTGCTGGATGGTGTTACAGTCGACTCCAACACCATTCTAGCATCACTTGATGTAGAATCGCTATACAGCTCCATTCCACACGAGGGGGGTCTAAATGCAACCAAGTACTTCCTAGAACAACGCGGGGTTCACTTTTCAAACCACAATCTATGCGTTCTGAGATTCTTAGAATACACACTGAGCCACAATTATTTCATGTTCGATACCAAGTACTTCCACCAGCTCAGGGGTACAGCGATGGGGACACCGTGTGCCCCATCCTATGCCAACCTGTACCTGGGCTGGTGGGAGGAAAGGATCGTCATGAATAACATCACATGGTCAGACAACATCATCATGTGGCTCAGGTATATCGATGATATCTTGATTTTTTGGAATGGCTCGAGTGAATCCTTCTCTAATTTTGTGGATATGCTAAACGTCAACACCCTGAACCTCCATGTCACCTATGAAATCAGCACTACCACCCTCCCCTTCTTAGACTTACTCATTCGGAAAGAAGAAAATGGCCTTATCTCTACTACACTATATCGAAAAGAGACCGCCACAAATAGTCTCCTTGGGTGGCGAAGTTTCCATCCAACCCCTCTTAAGAGAGGGATACCAAAAGGCCAATTTCTGCGCATTAGGCGCAATTGCTCCGATGATACATCCTTTAAGGAAGAAGCGAGGAAACTGACAGAGAGGTTCAGGGCGAGAGACTATCCAGAGAAAGTTGTTCAGGAAGCTTGTAGTTTTGCATCACAACAAAATAGATCCACTCTTCTAACACCGAAAGAACGCCAGACTGACCAACTTGTCAGAGTGATCGGCACCTATGATACGGCATCTGGCAAAGTACGAGACATCCTATCACATTACTGGGACATATTGAAAAATGATCCAGACATTGGGGAATTTATACCACCATCACCTCTCATCACGTTTCGGAGGGGACGAAATTTAAAAGATCATCTCGTTAAGAGCCACCTTCACACGGATGAGAGAAGAAAAACCTGGTTGGGAACAAATAAACCATGTGGAACCTTTCCCTGTCAGGGTTGTTCTGTCTGTCCGCTAATTCTAAAAGGGAATACTTTTACCTGCGCCGTAACTCATAAAGTATATCAATGCCGAGAATTTATCAACTGTAGATCCAAATACATTGTATACATGGCAACGTGTACTTGTCCAAAAAACTACATTGGCAAAACTATACAGCAATTTCGCCGTAGAATTCAGGGACATATTGGTAACATCGAACGCCACGAGTCAACGCCATTGGCAGACCATGTTTGGTCGGAACACAATGGCGATCCGTCATGTTTAAAATTTCAAGGCATTGAGCTACTAAAATCATACGGTCGCAGAGGAAATTTAGACAAGCGCCTCTTACAGAAGGAAACGGCATGGATATACCGCATGGAGTCACTCAGTCCGTTAGGCCTCAACGTCAATTTATGCTTCAATTGCTTTCTGTAAAACCTTGTTTTAATTCAACTTCAAAACTAGTGATCCCTTCTGAGAACATCGCTCAAGTCATGGAATAATTTGATTTCTGCTAAATATGCATTGGTAATGCATTAAAACCTCTGACAACCAAACAATATGATCCTCATCTTTGCAATCTGAAAATGTCCTGGATCAGAATACATATTAATGTAGCTGTTTCTATTGAGATAATAACTGCTGTCTAGCAGATAATTGCCTAATATCAATTATGAAGTGTATATTGACTATAAACATCAAAAAAGATCATCAGCTATCTTACCTAGTATCTACACTGAATATCCATGTTTCTAATTGGTACATGATGTACACCGGAGACAATGTGGTGAGCACTTAATTTGACCCATAGTCTGCGATTTGCAATACTTCCGTTATGGACAAAAAGATCGTGCCTGCGCTGCTTAGCAACTAGTAAACAACGAAACCTCCCCATTAGAAACGTCATTCCGGCACTGTGGAACGCACCACGACAGTATGGTGCGCAAGCATCACATGACGAACGGAATGACGTCATTACGCTGCTCGCGCATGCGCAGTAGAATACGGAAGTGTCTTTTCCCCTCCGGCTTATAACGCTCTGCACCAGGCAATCGGCGGGGATATAGAGCAATCGCAAAGCGGTGATCTATCAAGAATAAAGGTCTCTATCTATACGATCACCGTTTGTCGCTTTCTATTCTTCTATTTAACGAACATGGAACCTAATATCTGGAAGACTCCCAGGACCACCCCCCCAGACATGCCCCCTTGATCAGGATAGGTCCAACTGATGGACTCCTCCCTGAGGGGTGTACTTTTGTGGGCTATATAATGCACTCTTGCAGTGACTGCCACATATGCCTCTAGCTCACCATCAGAGCTACAGGCGCTGCACCATTTTTTATTTTTACTTTATTATTTGATTTATCCTATCTCCATTTTGATACATCAAAAAAGCTATCTAGAGATATCAGAATTTGTGACGCACTCAGTAATCTGATTTTGCTTAGCACTTTGTAAAGAATTAGCTCTATTTACAATTTTTAGAGGCTAAATTCTGCCACCACTGACCTTACATCCAAATCTTGTTGACAATTCTATGGGTCAATGGATGCGATGTGTCTCTGATAGTCTGCTATGCAGTCAGAGATTATACTTCACTGAGGCGCCTATATTGGGGTCTAGATAGCTAACGTCAATGATCTGCAGATTTAACCCCTTCAGCTTTGGGCGTTGAGCACTTTAGACATAACTGCTGCCTTGGAAACCTCTGATAATATAGTGAGGTTCCTTTTCATCTAATCAGCGGTTCTGCCGTATGCTCACCATATGCAAGAGATTCCATTCTATGGTTTGACATAATAAATAAGGGGACGGTATCTAGTCTCTCCTTGGTCTTTAAACCATATTTGGAAACTAGCACAAAACGCTGTTAATCTGCATTTCATACGTATAAACGTAATTAATATCAGTGGTTGATAGGATTCTCAGTCACACAACACTGAATATCGTATATTTGACAGCCCAATACAAGCTCTGCTCCTGATGAACCACTCATATGTGGGGAAACGCGTCGAGCCTTAATCGAGCCAGAAATTTGAGCTCACACCGGTAGATCTAGTCGCGTGCCCCAGACCATTGCTGGGTTTATAATCGCTTAGATCTATCGTTACTTCTATTGATCACACTTATATGGAGCCGTAATAAGAGCCAGAATTTGAGCTCGTATCGATAGACCCATCTGTATGTCCCAGACCATCTATGGGTCTAAAATTGCTTTTGATCTATCGATACTTCTGCTGATCATATCTATCTGACCATATATAATATATGTCAAGAGAATTTTGACTAAGCACCGAAATTTGCATTGACAGTCGAAATCTCTATCCCTCATACTATATTTTTAAAGGGATTCCAGTATAAAGTGCTTGAGTCTATTCACTTCTGATACCATAGGTATTGACCATAAACACGATCCTGTCAAGGATACTGGATAATTCCAGGATCTTGTTGATCAGTGCCTCTTGACTATAAGAATCGTTGTGTGAAAGGGGTTCTTTATATCCCCTTGTCTTTATGTTTTTGTGAGTCTGTATAGCCCATATCTGTTTTTTAAAAAGGATCTAATAAAAATTATTATTTTAGTCTATAACTGTGAAGGGCCAAACTTAAATACTATAGACCTACCTGCTTCTGTGAAATTCGAACCGCACCTTGCAATCACATCACAGGGGAGGCTAAGAACTGACAGCAGCATTTAAAGGGTTAACAGCTGCAATCAGCATTCACTCTGATCACGGCTGTCGCTAGCGGGTGCCAGCCTTTTAATATATAGCATAGTGCAATACCATAGTATGAAATTATACTGTATAAGTGATCAAACAACCACAACTTCAAGTCCTCTATGAGGAATAAGAAAAGTGAAAGTTGTGCAATAAAGATTTATTAATTATCTCAAAAATAAAATACGTTAAAAGTTAAGACATAAAACGATTTCCCAGTCATCACATCTAAAAAAACAAAAAAAACCCTAAAAGTTGGTATCCCTGCATCAATAAAAGGTCCAATTCATTAAAATATCACATTATTAGTCCTAGATGGTTCACTCCATCGGCAAAAAATACACAATGGCAGAACTGCATTTTTTGGTCACCCCAGCTTAAAAAAAAATTGAATAAAAAGCGATCAAAAAGTCATATGTTCCTAAAAAAACTGGTAACAATACAAACTACCGGTTGCCTCGCGAGAATCGGGCCTGACTGCCCCGTCAACAGAGAAGTAAAAAAGTTCTAGGGGTCAAAATATGGTGTCAAGAAGAAACTTTATTTATTTTTTGGTGTTACTATATAAAATTTTTTTTACACATTTATGATCGCTGTACTCGATCCACAGAATATAGATGTCATTTTTAGTGCACCATAAATACCATATAAATAAAATAACCCAAAATGGTGCAACGGCATTTTTTCTCTCATTTCCCCCTCTAAGAAATTTAAAAAAACATTCCAATCATAGGGCGCCTGCACACGAGCGAAAATTCCGCGGCAGGATTTCCCGTGTAATTTCCGCCCCTGGAAGCTGCCATAGGATTGCGTTAACAAACGCAATCCTATGCAGGCAGCCGCAATTTGGCCGTGCGAAATCTCGCGCGGCAAACAACGCGGCATGCTCTATTTCTGTGCGGGGCTTGCAGAGCCCCTCACAGAAACGTCACTCACCGGCCGCCGGCCCCGCACTGCGCATGCGCCGGCAGCCGGCACATGAAAGAGCCGCAGGAGAGGTGAGTGCCTGCGCTGCTCTCTGCAGGCGCTCGGGTCGTGTCCCGCTGGGAGAATTCTCGCAGGCGGATCCGACCCGGCCGTCTGCAGGCGGCCATATGGTACATTAGAAATACAACTTGTCCTACAAACAAGCCTTCATGTAGAAAGGTTACCTGAAGAATAAGAAAGTTATGAATTTGTGAAGGGGTGAAAACTGCAGAATGTGAAGCAGACACAGGCACATCACGGAGCCCTGGCCATAGAAGGGTTAAGGATGGTTGCAGGCAGGGGCGTAACTATAGAGGATGCAGGGGATGCGGTTGCACCCGGGCTCAGGAGCCTAAGGGGGCCCATAAAGCCTCTCTTCTCCATATTGGGAGCCCAGTACTATGAATAAAGCATTATAGTTGGAGGCCATGTTACAAGTTTTTGCATCGGGGCCCAGGAGCTTCAAGTTACGCCTCTGGTTGCAGGTACCAGTCTTCCAGCCGTGTACAATGTATCTGAGATGGATCCATCTGTATATCTGTAAGGACGGGGCGGTCAGCTGAGAGAATAGTGTCAGAGAGGAGCACACTCCAGGACACGGAGGTAGCAGCATCTTGTCAACTAAACCTGTACAACACGAACCTTTTACCCCCTCCCCCCTTTTTTTTCCCTCCCAACTTTCAAAAAATCATAACTTTCATTTATCACCAAGGGCTTTTTTTTGCAGGCTGAGTTGCATTTTTTAGAGGCACTACTTAATGCATCATATACTGTACTGAAAAACTTTTTAAAAAATGCAAAGAGAGTAAAATGGAAAAATCAATTCCACCATCTTTGGGGTGGGGGTGAGGGACAAAAATGACATGATAACTTTATTCTGTGCGGCGATACAATTACTAAGATACCAAACTCAGTTTTTTTTGCTGTACTAATTTTAAAAAATAAAATATATCTTTGAGAAAAAAATCTAATTATTTTCTGCCGCCATCTTTTGATCACCATAACTTTTTTCTCCGTTGATATAGCTGTTTGGGGGCTTGCCTTTTGCGCTATATCCTGTAGTTTTTATTGGTACCATTTTGGAGTAGATATGACTTTTTGATCGCTGTCTATTACATTTTTTCTTGGACACTGGGTGTACAAAAAAGTGCAATTCTGGTGTTTCACTGCATGGGATAAATAATGCATTACTATGATAATCCAGACTTTTATGGACGTGGCAATATCAAGATTTTTTTTTAAAGGGGGGGGGGGGGGTGGGGTTAAATTAGAAACATGGGGAAAAAATGTTCTCAACTTTTATTACCTTTTATTTTTTTCTAATCACTAATAGAACTTTTTGACTACATTTTTTGAACTTTCGATCATTTGATCGCTTATACAGCACACTACAATACTGTAGTATTGCATTATACTGCATTCTGAAAAGCAGTCTATCACGCCACACTACGGGCTTCATACGCAATCAGTCATGGCAGACCTAGGGGCATTCAGAATGCTCCCACTTGTCACAGTAACTAATTGGCACCTCGCAATCTCATTATGGGGGCTGCTTAGGACCCCTGAACACCGCTCAGGCCATTTAAATGTCGCGGTCAAAATTGATAGTGGTATTTAAAGGCTCCTGATCCCTCTCTATACAAGCCCTGCATGTCCAGGGCATAAATGTACCCCCGGGGTGTGAGGGAGTTATGTGACTTTAAGCAACACAATTCAATTGCAAAACCTTAACAGCTTCTGACAAGGGGCATTGTACTTGTTACTGGTGCACAGTGTGGAGGTCCTCAGAGTGATGGCTTATAAGTACTTCACCGCCCGCCCCTGTCTTGGACCTCTTGTGGTCACAGTTCAAACATCTCTTAGCTCTCCTCAGTCTGAATCTCTCCTTCACACTAGCAGTTCTTGAGGTGTTGATGCTCACAGAAAGGGCGTCTGCCCATGATGGCTGTGTTGATCTCTATCTTCTGTGCCCAGACCTGCTATTGGGTCCTTTCAAGTGAGGCTACTCTCACACCAGTGTTAGGGTCCATTCAGGTGAGACCGCTCTCACACCGGTGTTAGGGTCAGTTCAGGTGATGCTGCTCTCACACCTGCTTTAGTGTCAGTTCAGGTTAGGCTGCTCTCACATGGGTTTTAGGGTTCGTTTAGGGTTTCCATCTCTGTTCCGTTTTTGGGGAAGAGAAACTGAAATCAAACAGAAAATAAATGATCTGTTTTTTTCTACATTAATTTCATTCGGGTTTCAAAAAAATGAAAAGGCTTCAGTTTGCTTTCTTTCTGATAGGTTTCTTTTGTTTTGGATAGGAGAATAGCGCAGCCCGCAGCATTATTTTTCCATTAAAAAAACTGAAAACTGATGGTTAATAAAGATGAGCGAACACCAAAATGTTCGGGTTCGCGTTATTCGAAACGAACTTCCCGCGATGTTCGGGTGTTCGTTTCGAATAACGAACCCCATTGAAGTCAATGGGCGACCGGAACATTTTTGTATTTCGCCGATGCTCGCTAAGGTTTTCATGTGTGAAAATCTTGGCAATTCAAGAAAATGATGGGAACGACACAGCAACGGATAGGGACGATGTTAGCCCATTGAATTCAGTGGAGCCGTCAATACAGCCGACTCCACTGAATGCAATGGGCTGCCGGCGATCGCGGGATGAATTGTCGGAAAGGGGTTAAATATATAAGCCCTGGGGGGGGCGTGACTAGCAGCCATGCTGTAAAGTCGCACAGAGCCTGAGCTCCGTGGCAATCCCCACCATCCTGCACCCATCCTGACTGCCCGACGAGAATAACCCACAAAAGAACTCACCCGGACGCAGGTGACCACCCCCAGCGAGGATAGGAGAGACTCAGCGGGCATCCGACGGCGAAATCGACAGATACCGGCCGCGGGCCTGCTCCCTGGACTCCGGCCCCGGCACTTCCGGTCACGGCGGACGGCGCGCGCTCCACAGCTCCCCCACATAAGAAGACCAGGCGGGACGCCGGAACCCTCTACAGCGGCAAAGCGCAGGAACGGGAGACCGAGCAGAGCGGCGAGAGCCACAGGAAAGCCGCGACTGTGCAGCCCTGAAGATCCGGAGGCTCCTCGCGGCACAGAAAAGGAGGAGGAGCCTCGGAGAGAGGCAGACACCGGCCGGCCGGCGCCGGGCTCCGGACCCGACGCCCTGAAACAGCGGGTACCCGGTACAGCGGTGAGAGGCGGTGGGGTGCTGTGGGGAAGAGGGGAGGCGACACAGCGGCCACCAGATTGCCCTCTCTGCACAACAGGGACCGAGGGGAATACAGCCCCCCCCCCCAGCCACAACAGTACCCCGGCACAAAAAGTACCCCACAGACAAAATGAGCAAGCACCCCCCACAGCTGAATAGGGCCCACTGGTAACCTGCACCACCTCAACATAAGGAGCAGGGTGGACCCCATCCGTCTGGGCATTACTCCACCAGACCACACAAGGTGATTGCCAGTCACCCCACAACGTATGCACCCCTGAAGCAGGGAATCAACATACAACTGGCACCGTCTGCAACCCACACTACCCCAGCATAAGGGGTAAGACGGCACTCCATCAGCTAGGACACCACTCCAGCCTGGAGCGGGCAATTGCCACCAGGCTGTACGTAACGTTGGCTGACGACCCTACAGCCACCCTACCCCTGAAGAGGGCAAACAACTAGGGTGCACCCATCTCTCCCTGCAAGGAGGTGCTGGGGCATGACCGACGGCATACCGACGTCCCGCGAAAACGCAGCCACACCAGCTGAACCCTGACCATCAGAGCCGCCAAGTTCACAACCCAGCGCGACCCTCAGCTGTAATTCTGGCTGTGGCAAACAGCGAATATTGAATATACTCCACTGACAACTAGCCAAAGCAAGCAGCTCAGAAATTTCTGAATCCTAAACTTCCCACCCCGCCGCAACGGAGCGTATTCATACATCTCAAACCCTCGTTCATAAGAAGATCCTCTACTGACCTCCCAGTGCACGAAGATCGCAAACGTACCATCACCGTCTTTCTCCCGCAAGCGGGCCAGCTCAGAAATTTCTGAATCCCAAACCTCCCACCCTACCACAACGGAGCGTATTCATACATCTCAAACCCTCGCTCACAAGAAGATCCTCTACTGACCTACCAGTGCATAAAGACCGCAGACATACCACCACCGCTCCCCTCCCACAAGCGGGCCAGCTCAGAAATTTCTGAATCCTAAACTTCCCGCCCTGCCGCAACGGAGCGTATTCATACATCTCAAACCCTCGTTCACAGGAAGATCCTCTACTGACCTCCCAGTGCACGAAGACCGCAAACGTACCACCACCGCTCTCCTCCTGCAAGCGGGCCAGCCCAGAAATTACTGAATCCCAGACTTTCCACACCACCGCAACGGAGCGTATTTATACATCTCAAACCCTCGCTCATAGGAAGATCCTCTACTGATCTCCCAGTGCACGAAGGCCGCAAACATACCACCACCGCTCTCCTCCCGCAGGCGGGCCAACCGCAAGTCCTCCAGGATGAGCCACAACACCTCTCCACCGATAACGGAGCGTCTCAAAGCCTACGCGCTCGAGCCGGCAGCAGACACCCCACGTCGACCACCCAGATCAGACGAGGATGCGAGCGGGGCCTCAGGCTCCGCCCTCTCCCCAGAGACCGAAAAGGAACCAACGCTCAGGCAGGTCACAGCACAGCTCCTAGAGGCCATACAAACCAGCACTACCTCCCTAACCGGTAAAATCGAGGAGGTTAAAATTGATGTAGGACTGTTGCGACAAGATATGCACAACCTCAGCAGCAGGGTAGGAGAGGCCGAGACACGTATATCGCAACTCGAAGACACCATGGCTCCAATACCAGACAAACTCACAGAACTCGACAAAGCGGTGAACACTTGGTCCCAGCGAGCAGACGATCTGGAAAACAGGCTGCGCAGAAACAATCTTCGAATAATAGGACTACCGGAACGCGCCGAGGGTCAAGACCCCTGCTCATTCATGGAAACATGGCTGAAGGAACTCTTGCCAGAGGCCAAATTCACCGCGGCCTTTGCCATTGAGCGGGCCCACAGGGTCCCGGGCCGCCCCCTACCTCCAGGAGCACCCCCAAGACCGATGCTGGCAAGACTCCTCAGCAGCAAAGACAGAGACATTGCCCTCCAGGCAGCGAGGCGAGTGCAGAACCTCCAATATCAGAACGCTAACATTTCTCTCTTCCCAGATTTTTCGGCCGCTCTTCAGAAAACCAGAGCGTCCTTCGTGGCTGTCAAGCGCCGTTTGAGAGAGGCCGCCATACCGTACTCCATGATGTACCCAGCTCGCCTGTGCGTGGTGCATAATGAACGAGCCACTTTCTTCTCCACTCCAGAGGAAGCTGAGGACTGGCTCAACCGCATGCCAAGATCGCCCAGACGTCAATGATCTCCTGACAGGTCCACCCGGGAGGGGGGAGGGGGGATGAAGGACTTGGGTGCTCGGATACGGTCAGTCTGATATCTCATATATTTTCCAAGATCGTAAATGTATGCACCTGTGCCCGTTGCCTGTTTGCCCCCCCCCCCCCTCTCACCCTCTTGACTACCGTTGTCCCCCCACCCCCCCTCGGACCTAGACGTCAGCGACCTCCTGACAAGCTTGCCTGGGGGGGAGGGGGTGGATGAGGGGCCAGGACGCCGGACCACGACCAATTTAACGCCCCCCCATGACCTCTAAGATCGTACACGCATACACCGGCGTCTGCTCCCTGTCTGTCTCCTCTCTCCCCCCTCCCCGCCACCACCATCCTCCCATCCCCCTGAATGCCACTCCTCAGCAGCAGGATTTAACTGAAAAAGAGAAACTATAGAAAGAACCTGCTACATACTTAGTAAAAATCATTACCGGTAAAAATAAGTACAAGAAACTCCAGTCGGGCAGAGAAGTATATGTACCTGGGATAATGGGGGCCTAGAGCTCTAAGCAGAATTAATCTGCCTGACTGTGCCCAGATCTACCATTGTTTATTGGGTGCACAGTCTTCCCCGTTATCACACGCACGTTCAAGTTAAGTTAAAAGTTATGATGTTTGTAAAACCTTGGCAACCTGTTATTGATGTAATCACAATTGTAAAGTTTTTGATAAGTTTTTGCAGTACAATATATGGAATTTGTTTCGGTCGGAGCCGGGGGACACATCCCTCGACCTTTGTTCGGGGGGACCGGGTGGCGGACCGAGCGCGGGCTCAGCCTGATATACTGGGGAGCCCCCATCCGCATAAACATAGAACCACACGAACCAAATGGCCAATATAAATATTCTCTCCTGGAATGTGAGAGGGATGGGAGCCCCTAGAAAAAGATCTATGATCTTCTCTTACATCAGAAACCATAACCCGCATATAGTATGCCTCCAGGAGACACATATGATCTCTGAGAAAACAGGGCAGCTACAGAAACCATGGGTCCAATGGGCTATCCACTCAACCTATTCCTCATACGCCAGAGGAGTATCCATACTAGTCCACAAGCGATTGCGATGGGAACCGGGACGCACAGTTAGAGACCCAGAGGGCAGATTCTTGTTCATCCAGGCATGGATAGAGTCCCTGCCATACGTACTAATTGGGATATACCTCCCCCCACCGGCCAACATAACAATTCTGCACCAGGCGGCCCAATTCGCCACCCAATACCCCAATGCCTCTGTAATATGCATGGGCGATCTAAACCTGGTGCTTGACCTCCAGTTGGATAGGTTCAGCGCCCCGCACTCCCACCCGGCCCAGACCAACCTGACACCCCTGGCGCAATTTTTGCAAGAGGTTGGGTGGCGAGACGTTTGGAGAGTTAGGCGACCGGCGACCCGTGAATACTCCTGCCACTCTGCTGGCAGGAATACTCTCTCCCGGATAGATTATTGCCTCGGGAACGCCAGATTATGCACTGCAATAACCCACATTAACTACCTCCCTAGAGGCATATCAGATCACTCCCCTATGCTTATAGAAATCTCCGCACCTGACGCACATGCCCATAGGCACAACTGGCGCGTACACCCATTCTGGTTAAACCTATTCGGAACAAATGACAGAATCCCCGACCAACTCTCCGTCTTCCTAGACCTTAACCGACCGGACACCGACCCGATAGTGTTGTGGGAGACATTAAAGGCCTTCTTAAGAGGCGCCTTAAAATCATCTATATCATATATCAAAAAGGAATCCTCTAAGCTAGAGCGCGAGATGGCGTCACAATATGAACGCCTGGAGACAAGTTACATTGCAGACCCAACGGACGAACGTAGGGAGCAGTGGCTAAGACAGGGCAGGCAATATCTAACCTACCTACAAGAGAAGGCTCGTAGAGCCTCCTTCTTTGTAAAACAGCGATTCTATGAACTGGGCAACCAATCCAGCAGCCTACTGGCCACCCTGGTGCATCAAAATTCGGCATCACCGTCGATACTCCGTATCGCATCGGAAACAGGAGAAATTCTCCATGAAAAAAACTCGATAGGAGCAAGATTCCAACGCTTCTATAGGGACCTGTATGCCACTGGATTCCATGCCACACAACAAGAACTAACAAGCTTCCTATCTAACCTCAATTTCCCTACACTCTCCCAGGACCAACAGGCCCTAATAGATGCCCCATTCACACTGACTGAACTCTCAGAAGCCCTTCAGGAAATGTCCAACGGTAAAGCGCCGGGTCCAGACGGCCTACCAATAGAGGTATTTGCAAAATACCAAGAGACACTCTTACCCACATTACTTGATACGTACAATGCTGCCTATGGCAACAAGACTCTGCCCCCTTCCTTGTACGAGGCCACAATCGTGCTGATTTTAAAACCGGGAAAAGACGCTCTAGACTGCGGATCATACAGACCCATCTCCCTCCTTAACTCGGACTATAAACTACTGACAAAAATGCTAGTCCGACGCCTCAATGGCGTTATTCTAGACCTAATACACCCAGACCAAACCGGATTCTTGCCGGGCAAATCTACAAGAGAAAATCTGCGGAGAGTCCAGGCAATAACACAAATCGGATCGGTGGACAAAACGGACTGGGCCTTGGCTTCACTAGACGCAGCTAAAGCCTTTGACTCCATAGAGTGGCCCTTCCTGCTCCAGGTGCTGAAGAGATTCGGGTTCGGAGACCGTTTCATTCAATGGATCTCCCTAATCTACAAAACACCACTGGCAGCAATCTCCGTTAATGGCACCTGTTCTGCGTACTTCCCCCTGTGCAGAGGTACTAGACAGGGATGCCCTCTCTCCCCGCTTCTCTTCGCCCTGGCGATGGAACCGCTGGCCATCATGCTACGGACGTGCCCATTGTATCACGGGATTAAAATAGGAAACCGGGAGGACCGGGTGGCACTATACGCCGACGATCTCATGCTATTTATGTCAGACCCAACAACTTCCCTGCCCCGCACCATAGATATCATTAATAAATTTGGAACCTTCTCAGGTCTGCAGATCAACTGGTCAAAATCCGCTCTAATGTTCGTTTCGGCACAAAACCCCCTACAAAACACGGACTCACTGTGCGGCTTACGAGTATCTAAAGACTTCAAATATCTGGGTATCCAGATCACCAACATAATTTCCCGAACCCTAGACCTGAACGTTTACCCGCTAATAGATCTTTATAGATCCAAATTCAAAATATGGGGATCACTCCCCCTATCAGTTGCAGGTCGAATTAATCTGATAAAAATGATAGTCCTACCAAAGTGCCTTTATACACTGCAACACATTTCGGTACCAGTCCCGATGAAGTTTTTTCGCACTATGAACTCCCTCATGATCTCTTTCATATGGGGAAGCTCCCGCCCAAAACTTAAGCTCTCCACGCTACAGAGACCCAAGGATGAGGCCGGGGCAGCACTCCCTGATTTATTCCTATATTACCTTGCTGGTCAACTGATACACTTAAAATGCTGGCTGAATGACAGCCCACTGCCCAATTCAGAGGCTCACCTGGCCCAGGCTCTAAACACCTCCAGCCTCTGGCCGCTGCTGGAACTACCCGCCACAGTAAAGGGCAAAATACTACCCATCCATAAGCTGGCAATGCGAGTTTGGCGCCAGGCTAGAGAGGCCAGCGGATTTTCTGACATGGCCGCCGACATGCCGCTGTGGAGGAACCCAGGGCTAGGGGAACTGCGGCTATTAACAGACCTAGAGGTATGGGAGCAGCATGGGATAGCTCACCTAGGAGACCTTTATAATTCTAATATCCTGATATCCTTCGAGCAACTCCAGGCCCAATACCAAATACCCCGATCCCATTTCTACAAATACCTACAGATCCGGCATGCGCTCCAGACGCAATTCCCGCCAATGAGTAGTACCATATCTCATTACCCGTTAATCGGAATATTAAAATCACGGGGGCCCCGAGGACTCATCTCGACACTATATGCCCACCTAACAACTTCAAAAGCTGCTAGGGAAATCCCTCCCGCTCTGACTAAGTGGAAATCTTTGATTCCAACGCTGACGGAAGAGACCTTCCAAGAGATATTGGAATCGCCTCTATCTGTCTCCCCCTCAGCAAATAATAAATTGACCCAACTGTACATAGTTCATCAATGTTACCTCACCCCGGCGAGACTACATAAGATGGGCAGGACCCCATCCACGCACTGCATTAGATGCACCTGCACATACGCCGATTTCTGGCATATGATCTGGGACTGCCCGCGGATCCGATCATACTGGGACGAAGTTATAAATGTGCTCTCCGCGGTCCTCGATATCCCGGTCCCTGCCACCCCAGAAACCTGCCTTTTCGGAATCCTTGATGAGGAGCAGTGGCAACACTACCACAGAATATTCCTACGGGAAGTCCTGTTTATAGCCAGGAAAGTTATCGCAATGAGATGGATGGACCAGAGAGGCCCGACCGTGACAATGTGGAAGAAAACCACAAACTCGATCATACCCTACAACAATATAGTATACAAAGCCCGCAAATGCCCGGACAAATTCCAAAAGGTGTGGGGTCAATGGTGCGACTCCTCACTGACCCTGTTCCCTCCGCAGCCGCTTTCATCGGCCATATCAGCGTTACAAAGACGGTAAAGTCCCCGGAGGGGTCGTGGTGGAATCGGGAGAGTCTGCCCCGTGCTCGGTCGGCCACCCGGAGTGCAATAACATACCTCCTCCCCCCCTTTTTTAAAGGGGAAGAAAGCACCTTGATGGCCCCGGCTCCGTACCGCAACATAACCGGTTAATAATTATAATTTGGTGTAAAGGTATACATGCCTACTTATGGCGACTCCTATAGCAGACATATGCTTTAAAATATGCCTCAGCACGGCTACATCTTCCCGTATAGACCCCTCGCCACGTCCAGTCTCCCTCACATACCCACCCACCCCATGGCATTTTGTGTTCTTCTTAATTCTAGCCAACCCCCCTATTACTTCTGACCAATGAAACGCCAGACATGATGTACACTGTAAAGCACAGGCCCGACCGGCTTATACATCATACTCAAGATTATGTACTGCACAATGTACTGTTATTGTACCTGATATGTTGTTAACCTGTCAATAAAACGAGTTTAAAAAAAAAAAAATATATAAGCCCTTCCCTGCAATTCATCCAGAAATGTGTAAAAATAAAAAATATATATATACTCACCTGGTGCCCGCAGACGGAGTTCAGCGCGGCAGGCTGCAGTTCTCCTGAACTGCTCTGAACAGCTGTGAGTAGTATTCAGCAGCCGGGGATTTAAAATCCCCGCCTGCTGAATAAGATGCCTCTGATTGGTCACAGCCTGACCAATCAGAGGCCAGCCCTCACTCACACCCATTCATGAATTCATGAATGGGTGAGTGAGGGCTGCCTCTGATTCGCTCTCCTGCCCCTGAGCCAATCAGAGGCAGCCCTCACTCACCCATTCATGAATTCATGAATGGGTGTAAGTGAGGGCTAGCCTCTGATTGGTCAGGCTGTGACCAATCAGAGGCATCTTATTCAGCAGGCGGGGATTTTAAATCCCCGGCTGCTGAATACTACTCACAGCTGTTCAGAGCAGTTCAGGAGAACTGCAGCCTGCCGCGCTGAACTCCGTCTGCGGGCACCAGGTGAGTATATATATATTTTTTATTTTTACACATTTCTGGATGAATTGCAGGGAAGGGCTTATATATTTAACCCCTTTCCGACAATTCATCCCGCGATCGCCGGCAGTCCATTGCATTCAGTGGAGTCGGCTGTATTGCCGGTTCCATTGAATTCAATGGGCAAACATCGTTCTTCTCTGTCACAGCTGTTACAGCTGTGGCAGAGAAGAAGGATTTGTCTTCTATATGTTCTCAATGGGGTTGGCGCTGCTGCCGCCGGCCCCATTGAGCGCATATAGAAAAGATTTCTCAGGGAAGAAAGTTAAAGTAACCCGAAGATCCGAACATCGTGTGGTGTTCGTTACGAATAACGAACATCCCGAACACCCTAATATTCGCCCGAGCATCAAGCTCGGACGAGTACGTTCGCTCATCTCTAATGGTTAACCCTAAGGCCTCATGTCCATGGGGAAAATCAGGCCCGCTACGGATTCTCCATGGAGAATCCATAGCGGGTCCCTCCTGCCCCGCGGACATGAGCGCTTCAAATAGGAATTTAGAAGAATTAACTCACCCGCAGCGGACCGGGAAGGTCTTCTCTTCCTCACGGCCGGATCTTCTTTTTCGGCCGGCGGATGAACTCGGCACGCCGGCGGCACGTCGCCGGCGTGCCGCGTGCATGCTCCGGGCACATCCACCAAGCCGAAGCAAGAAAGATCCGGCCGTGAGGAAGAGAAGACCTTCCCGGTCCACTGTGGGTGAGTTAATTCTTATTTTAGGTCTCCCGCAGATCTGGACGGCTTCCATAGGCTTCAATAGAAGCCTGCGGGAGCCGTCCCCGCGGGAGACTGGCACGAAAATGGAGCATGGTCCAGATTTTTTCATGCTCCATTTTTTTTAAAATCACTTTTATTGACCATCCGCGGGTATTTATCTACCCGCGGGTGGTCAATGCATCCCTATGGGGTGCGGATCCGCGCGCGGGAGAAGAGTTAAAATCCGCTGCGGATTTTAATTCTTCTTTTGCCCGTGGACATGAGGCCTTACTGTTTGCACTCCATTTTTTTAAACCCCATTGAAATCAAGAAAACAATTTTTTTTTCTGTTTTGTTAATTTTCTCTCCTGCAAAAACAGAGCAAAAACAGAAACCCAGAACTGACCCTAAAGCAGGTGTGAGCGCAGCCAAACCCGGCATGGCTTGTCACAGCGCACTCTTACTTGGAAGCATTGCGCTCACTGCCACCTGGCTCACCAATTGTGGGAAGCCACTCCCTTATATAGACTGGTCAATGCTCATGGTCACGGTAGCCCCTACAGCCTGTGCTAGCTACTCTCGGATTTCCCACCAATACAGGGACTATTCTCCTAGACCCCTGTGTACTCTATAAGAGCAGAAGCTTTTTGTGTAAATAATAAATAACTGCATCTTCCCAACCAGCAGGAGGCACCACAACACACTGTATGAGTAGGCTCCCACACCATCATATAGGAATCTAGGGTAGTAAGCCTCTAAAGCATGGCACTTTCTAGAGCTGCTACTCATCTGACATGTTTTCTGCTTTCTTCCAGTGTTCCTTGCAGATCGCTCCGGTGAGGACATTCTTCATCTTATTTCTTCTGAATTGTTGGTTGGGGATTCCCAGGCTGCTGGATGGAAGGGTCTGCTTTTGTATGTTCTTCTGCTCATGGATAGTATATATGTATATGGGGCCGTGCGGTTATGCAGCAACTAAAAAAATAATGTCACAGCGTCCAGATGCACAATATCCTGCAGCATCCAGATACACAGTTTCTGTTACTATGGTGAAGGCAAACTGAGCACGGGGCCCACACGATCATGACCAAAGAGTAGTAGTAGTCGTAGTATGCACACACACAGGTTGCGCACAGTATTCACACGGGTTTCAGGCAACTGACCCTGTACTACTAGGGGGATGACATGGGTCCTACCTAAGCGGGGGATTCGCCCCAATAAAAGGGCGGCCCAGCGGTCTTCGGAACTGGGCCCTAGCTGATCCTAAGAATCATGCCACAGACCAGGAGACATACACATGCCACATAACAGGGACAGAACAACAGAATACACAGAGCCAGAAAACACCGCATACAGCAGCCAAAATGCAACCACTAGTAACAGATAAGCTGAATATAAATACCAGGTATTAGCTTCCACGTTTTGTACAAAATGTCAACTAACGGGTAACTTCACAGCTCCTGGTTAAACTGCTAGTCCCTACACTAACCAGGAGTCCAGGAGAACCGGACACTGTTCACATAGAATGCTGCAACAGAACAGGTCACAGATCACAGGTAATACAGCAAGCTTACACAAAACGGACAGAATATAAACATACAAATGGACATGAGCCAGCAAGACACAGATCACACAGAAAGCTTGCAACAGGACAGAACAAAGCACTGGGCACACAGCAAGCTTGCAACAGAACAGAACCGAGCACAGGGCACACAGCCAACTGCAACATATTGAAAACCAGACAGACTCCACCCAGAGCTCACATGCACACACATGAAACTCACAGCAAGTCTATGTGTCCTTATACTAGGGGGAATAGAGAGTCAGCTACACAAGCTGACATAGGGAACCATGTCAAGTTACACCAACTGACACACAGAGCAGACAGTCAGCTACACAAGCTGACATACAAAATAAGACATAAGACATTTGGAGGCTTCACCTGTAAAGGGGGAAGGAAGGGAAACTGCATATGCAGCAGACTAGGACTACAGGTGTCCAAACCGTCTAGGGGAAGCAGAGAGACACAACCAGACCTACTTGCATACACAGTTCTGAGTGGGAACAAGGCATATATCTCCAAACAGTACAAGACCAACTTCATACAAGGATTCATGACTGCTCACTCTAAAACCAGCCAGAGACTGGCAAGAGCAGGGTTTATATGTGAGCACAGACCCAGGAGATTGGCTAGCAGGAAGTACCACACCCAACCAGCTCAATCAATTAACCCTATGAGGGCTGTGCTGCTAGGAGGCTTAGAACTACAGATCCCAGCAGCACACATAACAGTATCCTGCAGTGTCCAGATAAACAGTATTCCGTGGTGTCCAGATACACAGTACCCTGTGGCGTCCAGATAAACAATACCTTGCTGTGTCCAGATGAAGAGTATCCCACAGCGTCCAGATAAAAAGTATCACGCAGCATCCAGATACACAGTAACCTGCGGCGTCCATATAAACAGTATTCTGCAGTGTCCAGATAAACAGTATCCCAGGGCGTCCAGATACACAGTATCCAGCAACGTCCAGGCAAACAGTGTCCTGTGGTGTCCAGGTAAACAGTGTCCCGCTCGTCCAGATAAACAGTATTCCGCTGTGTCCAGATACACAGTACCCTGCGGCGTCCACATACACAGTATTCTGCAGCGTCCAGATAAACAGTATGCCACGGCGTCCAGATAAACAGTATGCCGCGGCGTCCAGATAAACAGTATCCCGCAGCGTCCAGATAAACAGTATGCCCCGTCATCCAGATACACAGTACCCTGAAGCGTCCAGATAAACAGTATCTCGAGGTATACAGATAAACAATATCCTGCTGTGTCCAGATAAACAGTATCCCGCGGTGTACAGACAAACAGTATTCTATAGTCTCCAGATTAACAGTATCCCGCAGCATTTAGATATCTCATAGCGTTCAGATAAACAGTATTCCACAGCGTCTCGATAAACAGTATCCCACAGCATGCAAATAAATAGTATCCGGCGGTGTCCATATATGCAGTATTCTGCAGTGTCCAGATAAAGTGTCCCGCAGCGTCCAGATAAACAGTATCCTGCGGCGTTCAGAAAAACAGTATCCCGCAGCGTCCAGAGAAACAGTATCCCGCGGCGTCCAGGCAAACAGTATCCCGTGGCACCCAGATAAACAGTGTCTTGCGGTGTCCATGTAAACAGTATCCTGCTGCATCCAGAAAAACAGTATCCCGCAGCGTCCAGGTAAACAGTATCCTGCAGGGTCCAAATAAACAGTATCCCATAATCTCCAGATAAACAGTATCCCGCGCCATCCAGATACACAGTATCCTGCGGTGTCCAGATAAACAGTATCCTGCTGCATCCAGATAAACAATACCTTGCGGCTTCCAGATAAACAGTATCCCGCAGTGTGCAGATATCTCGTAGCATTCAGATAAACAGTATTCCGCAGCGTCTCGATAAACAGTATCCCACGGCATGCAAATAAATAGTGTCCCGCGGTATCCAGATAAACCGTATCCTGCAGTGTCCAGATAAATAGTGTCCCGTGGCGCCCAGATAAACAGTATCCCGCTGTGTCCAGGTAATAGTATCCTGCTGTGTCTAGATAAACAGCATCCCTTGGTGTTCAGAAAAACAGTATCCTGCAGCGTCAAGGTAAACAGTATCCCGCTGTGTCCAGATAAACAGTACCCTGCGGCTTCCAGATAAACAGTAAGTTACGCCTCTGACACATGCCACACAGTCTCAGTTGGTTGTCAGGCTTTGTGGGAGCCAAGATACATATCACTGGTATTGTCTACCAGCCACTTCTGGCCTTCGGGATGCATGCCCAAGACTTCCTTACGCTGGCACACATGCCCACTTCCGGTCTCATGGGTGCGGCCCTGGGCGTCACTCCCGGCCAAGTTGACGTGCCATTTTACCCATCATCTTGGTATTTGCTGAGATGGCTTTTCATATATAAACCTGATACAATGACTGTAACACTCAATGCTTTTATTTTCAATACTAGTATTTTTAATATATCTTATCATTCGCTTTATACAAGTGACTATTGTCATTCTACTTCATCCCCAAATAAACCTTTCAACGATAGTCCATCTGTACGGGGTATTCCTGTTCCCTGGACCCCCACGTAGATCTCTGCACTTCCAGATACTTGTACTGCTGAAAGTGCTATGGCCTCCTCTGAGGAGTGCGTGGCCGGGATCAGGCGTGGGCTACCTTTTCGTGGTCCACCCTATAGTATCATACAAAATATACAGATACATAGTGTCACGGAGTAGTCAGATACTATATAGTGTTGGACATTGTCCAGGTGAATAATATCACACCTTGTCCAGATAAATAGTGCTACACGGCATCCATATATATCCCAACAGACATACGGGGTGATACAAAAGTCAGGGCCACCTAGCATATCTTCTTAATGGAAAGAGATAAAAGGAGAAAACTTTGTAGAACACATAGATGGGTGGGGAAAACTTTTTGGCCCTATGGTAGTGCCTGTCAGCCATCTTGGATTCAGCCCAAGAAACTTCAATGGAAAGGGTCATGGGATACATGATTTAAGGTTATAATTTCATCAGAAATTGATCGTTGTGCTCATTTTTTCAATATCTGCTACCATTTTTTGTTAAAAAAAAAATTGTACATTTAATTATGCGGTGCAAAGAACACGAATCACAGGTCTTTCCAGGTACCAGAAGGCGCCGCTAACAATTGAGGACAGAACTGAAATCATCCTGATTTTAGCAGAAGTCCCTGTGAGGCGGCCCCCCAGGAAGACGTCAGTGAGAGCACCAAGTGTCAGGAAACTGGAGTTCAGGACAAGCCAAGAACTGGTCGTCCAAGCAGGCTCTTCTGTCCCCGGGTGTCTGCAGCTGTTTTCAGGAAGAGTCCAGAGAACAGCACCAGCAGACAGGCAATGGACAGGGATCAGGAACCCTGTTGGACAGCCAGTCCTCAGTTGGTCCTGGACACCAGTTTCCTGACAGTTGCTCTCACTGATATCTTCCTGAATGTTCTTGATGGAACGCCTCGGCCAACTAACATGAACTTGTATTACCATCAGGATGGTCTCAGTTCTGTACGGGATTGTTACCGACGTCTTCTGGTACCGGAGAAGATGGGATTAGTGGTCTCCATAAAACATAATTCATAAAAACTTTATTATTAACCCTTAACATGACATCATCCATAACTCGGAAGTGTTTGCAGATATTGAAAGAATTACCACACCGACCAATTTCTGATGAAATTCTATCCTAATATCATGTGTCCCATCACCCCCTTTCCATTGAAGTTTCTTTGGTTGAATCCAAGATAGCTGCCACTAAAATGGACAAGATGCACCAGTATAGTGTCAAAAAGTTTCCACCACCCGTCTACATGTTGTACAAAGTTTCCTACTTGCATTTCTTTTCATTCAGGTGGCCCTGACTTCTGAATCACCCTGTACATTTCTGGACTTCCATTACCTGTAAATAACATTACATGGAGAGACTTGACTAATCTTTATGCTGCAGCTCATAACTACAGAGACATCACTACATATTATCAAACTACTAACGACCATTTGTCTTAATGCTTGTGTGTGAGTGCTTCTCATGCTCCGCCCCTGCTGATATAATTGCTCCGCCCCCTGGTGACGCCATCGAAGGATCTACAACATATATAAAACACAGAGTCTGACCGACAGAAGAACAACACAGTTAGGGCTCTTGGAAGGGGAGGGCAAAAAAAACAAAATGAGAATATAACTAAACCGCTATTATCTCAGACACAACTCAGCAGTCCTGACAGAAGACACTGATCTACCTCCACCACTAAGATCCATTGGGCTGAAGGACCTGTGGTGATGTCGCTGCTGTGGGCGGAGCCAAGCTGTGTGTGTGTGATGTGTGGGGTGTAGTAGAGCTGTGTGTGTGCATGTACTATGTAGCACAGCTGTGTGGCGCATTGCACCACCAGAAACACTGGTACTATAATTCCCTACACCACTCAGCAGTCCTGACAGAACACACTGACCTACCACCACCACAGAGATCCAATGGGCTGAAGGACCTGTGGTGATGTCACTGCTGTGGGAGGAGCCAAAATGTGTTTGTCTTCTATGGTAATCAAGCTACTATGTGTGTGATGTGCCACCAGAAACACTGGGACTATAATGTCCTAATAATTACATTTATAGTCCTTATCATATGAGGTTGATGTGTGTGAAGTTCTCCTTCCTCTTTGTAGTTATTGTTCGTGTATCGTCTTGTTCCAGAGGCGGCAGCAGCACCCTACATCACCTTGGAGCCAAACTGGGGAACAATATTCAGAGGACACAAAATGTCCCTGACCTGTAATGTTTACTCTACTGGACGGACACAAGAAAACATTCAATGGTACAAAGACAATCAGCCGTTATATAACAACCAGCGCACAATACAGATTACAAAGGCCAAAGTGAATGACAGCGGAGATTACCAGTGCAAAACAACGTCCAGCGCCAGAAGTGACCCAGTCCGGTTGGTAGTGAGCATAGGTGAGATACCAGCATCATGCATTATATACTCATAATGAGTAACACCCCCACCCTAGAAGGAGTATATATACCGCTTAGAGGGGGGGTTTGCGTCAGTGGAGAATATGAAAGGTCTGAAGGAGGTCAACAGGGATTCCTTGGGGAAGGCTCTTCGGAGGGGAAGGCTCTTGGGGGGGGGGGGGGGGGATGGCATAGTCTCTGCTTGGAGAGAGAGCACCCAGAAGGGGTGCTATTCTCAATCATTGTTTTGCAGACTTGGTAAAAATTCATACATTGATTTGAAGAAATGCTGCCATCCAATAGGTGGCACTGCAGAGGTATCGTTCCATCTTCCTTATGTGCAGGTCTGAAGGAGAGATAACACAGAGGCCCGTGACCCCCTAACACCAATTCAGAGATCATAAAACTTTCACATTCCTTACCAGTGGACAACATGAAAAACACAGCACACATGGGTTCAAAACGGCAGGAATATTAGCTGTAGTGTCTGATTGTTTCTTCTGTAATCTGATGTTGAAAGCAGCTTTCAAAGATGGCGCCGTTGTGCTGCAATCCCACAATGCCCTGCACCTTCTCCCTCTGTAAGCGTGCTCCCAATGATAGCAGGACGCATTGAACCAAAAAGCTGTGTCTTCTGGCCCCGCCCAGGCCACACCGTGTCACCACTAAACTAATTGACAGTCTTTTCTGGCCTCCCCAGCTCCCTCCCAGGCCCTGTCCCTGTAAGCTTCTGAGTGAACTTACAGGGGGTGGGGCCTGGGCGGGAGCTGGGCGGGGCCAGGAAAAATTGTCCTTTTCCACTCATCATTCAGAATTTTAGCTGCATAAAATCCTGATTGTTCAGTGTAAATAGCAGCTGCTCAGTACTGAATGGCCGCTGTGTTATGTGAATGGAAATGGGCAGGGGAGAGCGAGAAAAGAAATCTCCTGCAGCCACCCCGCTGTGAAGCAATGATACCCGTTCCTGTGCAAAACCACGTGAGCGGGTATTTGCGGGGACGAGTGCCTGACATTCGTCCTTCCTACATACATTGTCCTGTCGGCTTAGATACATCTTTAGTTCAATGTGCAGATGTATCTAAGTCGGACGTGTGTGATACATCTGCTGCATAGATGTATCTAAGCAGATTCTGTGTGGTACGCCAGCTGAGCAGATGTATCACACAGGATTAGCCTAAACACATCTGCACAGCAGATGTATCACACTGGATCGGCTTAGATACATCTACTTAGCAGACATATCTAAACCAATCATGGGTGATACGTCCACAGAGCTGCTGTATCTAAGCAGATCCTGTATAGTACATCAGCTGAGCAGATGTACAACACAGGAACTGCTTAGATACATCTAGACAGCAGACGTATCACACAGGATCGGCTTAGATACACCTGCAGCAGACGTATCTAAGCTGATTATATGTGATACGTCTGGTAAGCTGCTGCATCTAAGCAGATCCTGTGTCGTACGTCAGCTGAGCAGACGTATCACACAGGATCTGCTTAGATACATCTGCACAGCATAATACAGATCCCCTCAGTAGTTGCCCCAGCAGTAATAGTGACCCCCAGTAGTTGCCCCAGCAGTAATAGTGGCCCCCAGTAGTTGCCCCAGCAGTAATAGTGACTCCCAGTAGTTGCCCCAGCAGTAATAGTGACCCCCAGTAGTTGCCCCAGCAGTAATAGTGGCCCCCAGTAGTTGCCCCAGCAGTAATAGTGACTCCCAGTAGTTGCCCCAGCAGTAATAGTGACTCCCAGTAGTTGCCCCAGAAGTAATAGTGACTCCCAATAGTTGTCCCAGTGGTAATAGTGACTCTCACTTATTACCCCAGCAGAAATGGTAATCCCACTAGTTGCCCCAGCAGTAATAGTGACCCCCACTAGTTGCCCCAGCTGTAATAGTGACCCCCACTAGTTGACCCAGCAGTAAGTGACCCCTAACAGTTGCCCCAGCAGAAATAGTGACCCCCACTAGTTGCCCCAGCAGTAAGTGACCCCCACTAGTTGCCCCAGCAGTAATAGTGACCCCTAACAGTTGTCCCAGCAGAAATAGTGACTTCCAGTAGTTGCCCCAGTAGTAATAGTGATCCCCAACAGTAGCCCCAGCAGTAATGGTGACCACCAATTGATGCCCCGGTAGAAATAGTGACACCACCCACCACTGCCCCCAAGACGTAATACCCCCTCCCTTCCCTCCCTGCTAGGACTAGTAATAGTGACCCTCCACTTACCTTTCCGTGGGTCGGTGGACGCTGCTGTCAGGATCAGCTTCAGCTCCAGACTGTCAGCGGGAGCAGGAAGTCAATGCTGAAGCCGCCACCAGGACGTCAAAGGACTGTGCAATGCACGACTTTGTTATGGCCATACAGAAGTGAATATGTGTATTTGTTACCGCCGGACAACCCCTTTAAGAACAGAAATGTCCAAGAAGGTTGGGAAATATTGCGAAATGAGATTCTCAAAGCACAATCGTTAACAATCCCTAAAAGAAGGAAGAATGGGAAACATTTAAAGAGACCAGGATGGATGAACACAGAACTTGCACACATGTTAAAAAAGAAGAAAAATATGTTTATCAAATGGAAAGAGGGGGGAATATCTAAAGAAGAATATATTGCGGTCTGAGAAACTGTAGGGCAAGTGTCAGAAAAGCTAAAGCTTATAATGAATTAAGGCTTTCAACTTAGGCCAAAGGCAATAAAAAGGGATTTCAGGGGTATGTCAAAGGCAAAAGAAAATTCAAATATGCTATTGGATGCTTACAAAATGAAAATGGTGAATTGGTTAAGAATGATGTTGATAAGGACGAACTTTTCAATTCCTCTTTTCTATCGGATTTCTCTCAGAAAGTAGATGGAACATCAACTGATCTTCCGTGTGCTATTGGGGGAATAAAAGAATGTAGGCTATCTATAAGCAGAGAGATGGTGAGGGAACACTTAGACAACTCAAATGAATTCAAGTCTCAAGGTCCAGATGAATGACATCCTAGGATACTAAAGGAAGCAGCGGAGGTAATTGCTGAACCACTCACCATAATCTTTGAAAATTCATGGAGAGCAGGAGAAGTCCCAGAAAAAAGGGAAGAAGGTGGATCCAGGAAACTACAGGCCTATGAGCCTGACTTCTATACCGGGAAAGATCTTTGAACAAATTATTAAACATCATGTATGCAAGTACTTGGATAAAAATGTGATTTTTCTTAGTAAGAGAAACCAAGTATTCTTGTAGATATAATACCTTTTAATGGGTAACGAAAATACATGAAAGCACTTGAATGAGAATGAAGTATTTAACTAGAGCCAGCATGGGTTTGTAACAAACAAGTCATTCCAGACTAATCTAAATTTCTTTAATGAGAGAATCACCGACTGGGTGGATCAGGAAAATGCAGTAGATTTTATCTTGACTTTAGTAAAGTACTAGTACCAGTGTTTCTGGTGGCGTAATGCGGCACTTACTAATATAATATAGTGAAAGGGATTAGAGTTGGTCAAAATATTCCGATGCAAATAGTAAGCTATTGTTATTATTTGCAATTTTGCTGAGCAGTGCAAACACCTATGAATAAGAAAACGTCAGTAAATGTACAAAATAGCAATACCAGTACTGCAACATTTAAACCTGTGAAGCTTCCAAAGGGATACTTCCAGTGTTTCTCGTGGCACGATGTGCCACTTGCTAATATATACTTTAAGGAATTGGAGATTTGGCATGTTCTTCAGCATCTTCAGCGATCATCTGCTCATATATAGAATGAAAAATGCACGTGTAGCAATTTCGTTGCTCTATGAATAAGCGGATCTCTAATAGCAACTGATGATTCATATTTCCATTTCCTCTGACGTGTTGCTCAATGGCAGCATCTGTGTCCATGATATACAACTGTGTGTACTGTTGATCTTCTTCGGGGACGTCAAGAGATGGCATACGGTGGTAAGTGTTCCCAGGTATACGAAAAACTGTCCCACAGTACCACAATGGAACTTGGATATGGGCTCCAAGGGATAAGAAGTGAGCTGTTGTACTCTTGGATGTGTTGATGAAAATGTTGGAAGAAAATATGATTGCTGTCCATCAGAGCCCGACGGAGCACCTCTGGATATTGGTCATGCGGATCTTGCAATCAAACACGTCCTCAACGACAACAGAAGGTGTAACAGCCGTGAGTATTTGTCTCTCCAGGAAAGAATTGAGCATGACAAAACCCACATGTTCCACTAAAGTCCCCACAAGTGAGAGGCATGAGCAAATCTTTGTTGATGTACGGTCTCTGTGGAAG
The DNA here is from genome assembly GCA_035609135.1 of Eleutherodactylus coqui. Classification (NCBI taxonomy): domain Eukaryota; kingdom Metazoa; phylum Chordata; class Amphibia; order Anura; family Eleutherodactylidae; genus Eleutherodactylus; species Eleutherodactylus coqui. The sequence continues at coordinate 218,543,035 of CM069410.1, read as the reverse complement.
AATGAAAACACGAGCAAATATCAGGACACATCTGTAGAAATCTCTCAGATCGTTTCCACAACAAACGAAATGATTGCGACGGGCTTCACGCCTAAGTTGACTTCACAAACTTGAGCTGCTCAGTGAAGTGAGATGTTAGCTTGCTGTTCTCTCATATGAGATGCTTGATATTCACGAACTTGAGCTGCTCGCTGAGGAGACAGGTTTGCATGTTGCTTAGAAATAAGTAAGAAGGACTCCGCGCCAAGTGTCTCGTGTTTTATGCAGCAACCGTGTATAGGCTGCCACCCTGGCCTATAGATGATATCAGGTACTGAAAATCATAAAAGAGAACGGTGTGCAAAAAAACTCTGTTGGTAAAACTGTGTACAACATAACAAATGGAAGCTGTGGTGTTAAGTGTGAGGTAAAAAACGCACTACCTCAACTAGTACTCACAAAGCATCCCAAATGTTATGCATTAAACAAAGCAGTCTATACATATAAAATACTGATCACATGACGCTGATATCATCACATGTAACTCACAGTCACTCATCACTCAGAGACAGGTAGTTGTTAGAGATGAGTGAGCCTGCTCGGTAAGGCAGTTACTCGAGCGAGCATCGCTCTTCTCGAGTAACTGCTTAGTGATCCGAGATCTCTCTCTCTTCCCCCTGCTCCAATTCTGTGATATATTAAGAGAAGCATAGAGTCTAGATCACGTAAGGCAATTATCCCCCTCTACTCCTCCTTAGTCTTTCTGACACTGAGGGTGATCAATGAGTACAATAGGTTGCAACGGTAGGTGGGGAGTTCTCTTTTAATGGAAGTCTTCAGAGGCTGGTCAGACATATGTCTGGGATGATTTAGTGAATCCTGCATTGAGTAGGGGGTTGGACCCAATGACCCTGAATGGTCTCTACCATGCTATGATTCTAGCTTGGATACAAGATGTGATACAGGGGCATTGAGGCTCTAGTACCTTGTTGTACCACCTCTAGCGTGGATACAAGATGTGATATGGTCGGGCTTGGAGGCACATAGATTCTGTAAGGTATCCTGTGGCATTTTGCTCCACATTTGCTGTAACTGGGTCTGTAGATTGTTCAAACCTATAGGCTGTTGAAGTTGGCATCCCAGGTGGTACCATACATGTTCTATTGGTGATAAAGCTGGTAACCAGGCAAGCCATGGAAGTGTTGCAATGTTATGGAGGCATTCCTGTGACCTCCTTGTGTCTGAGGCCGAGCATTATCCAGCTGGAAGCCACCATGAGAGGAACACATGTGGCGGCAGGATGCCCTGAACATATCACTGAGCTGTTATTGACCCTCGTCCCACTACTAGGGGTGACAGAGTTTCCCCCCTCCCCGACCATCACACCAGCAGGGGGCAGTGTGCCTCTCCACAGCAAAGGCTGGATGGAGACGCTCACCCCGAGGTCTCCAGACACGAACATAGCCGTCATCAGTGCCAAAACTAAACCTGAATTCATCGCTGAAGATAACCCAGTTCCACTCCGTAGCGTACAGTTTTATCGTCCACTGCAAACGAAGGTGACGGAGGATGTCATAAGCAGTACACGTAATGGGCGCTAGGAGACCAAAATGTCCTTCAGCCAAGCAACTGGAAATGGTTCCTACAGACACAGGAGTGTAACAACAGTGCCAACTGTATCTGGATGGTGGGCAACGAAACAGTTGGAGCTGCTCGTGTTTGTTGGACGATCTTCTCTACTGGTGGTTTGTCGGGGGCATCCTGAGCCCTGTCACCTTGTGTGCCCCTATCCACTGGTCCCAAACACCTTCTAAGGTCTCTTACCCACTGGCGATATGACTTCCCTGCGATGCGAGAGTGAGTGAAAGCCCATGATAATGAAACCAATCATTTTCAATGAGGGGCGGGTCTAGTGGGTTTTGGCCGCTAACCCCACCCCCTCAATTGGCTAGAGAGAGCCTACTATAATAACCCCTCTAGCCCCACCCACTTTCAAGTCCCGCCCCCCGCTCTCAGGGAAACCCACTAGCCACACCTCCTAGCTCTAACAGTCAGGTCAGACGCTCCTTTCTACTGGTGGTCTGTAGGGGGGTCCGGAGCCTGGTCACCTTGTGTGCCCTCACACATCCACTGGTCCCAACACTTCCTAACAGTCTGGTCAGAAAGGCCCGTTGGGGAACAATTCATCGATACGACCATCCAGACTCTGGTAACGGGGTGAAATCTCTCCTCTGTTGCAGGAATCTAGTGGTCAACTAGCTCTACACAAGCAGAAGAGGTCACTACACACAAGGAGTCTCTGAGAGGCTTTTATACGCCAAAGGTGGAACCACTTTTAGGGCCTCAGGTGACAAGACCATTCATCTGTGGAAACCTGTAAGATCCTAAGTGATGCTATACGCACTCAAATGACACACAGGGTTCACATAAATAGCTTATCCAGACATTACATGTTAATCAGATAAATAGTATCGAATAGTGTCTTGACACCGTGCTCAGGTGGTGGTACTTCACAGCGCTCAGGTAAGTGGTACCACACAGTGCACAGATAAAAACGTGATCTAAAGTGTGTTTTTTTTATTTCAGACTGGCTGATTCTTCAGGTGCCTTCAAACATTTACGAAGGAGACATGTTGACTTTTAACTGCCGCGGTTGGGATTACTGGTTTGCAGAAGAAGTGACAATTTACAAAGACGACCATATAATACGAAACACAGCTTATCGTGTGGATGAAACAGGAAGCGGAAAGTATAAATGTAGAAGGAAAGGCGTCATCCATACATATTTTTCAGAAGAAGTTGATGTTCAGGTTCGAGGTAATAAATCCAGATGAAATCTGAGTAGAACTGATGATGAGGTGGCGGTAAGATAGATAGATCCAATCTCCTATCTATCTATCTATCTATCTATCTATCTATCTATCTATCTATCTATCTATCTATCTATCTATCTATCTATCTATCTATCTATCTATCTATCAATCTATCTATCTATCTATCTATCTATCTATCTATCTATCTCATATCTATCTCATATCTATCACATATCTATCTCATATCTATCACATATCTATCTATCACATATCTGTCTCAAATCTACAATATCTATCTATCTATCTGCAGCGTCCGAGGAGTGGACCCACAGCCGAGGAGACAGCGGGTAGAGAAAGGTCTTGTCACGGGGCTCTACCATCTCCTCCCCTAGGGGTAGCTCGGGACCCGACTACGTTACTGCTGGGAAGATCACAGGGGTAGTAACTGGGGGTTACCTTAAATCCACTCTGTGTCTGATGTGCATGATGCTGAATTCTCTATGGGGAGCCCAGAAGCTCTTTTGCATGCAAATAAAGCTAATAAAGTACTAATAGCAATTAGTGCCTATTAGTAGTTTATGCAAAACGATCGCTGTTCTTTCAATCTTTTGAAAGATATGTGTTTGTAAATGGGCCTTAAGAGTAAAGTTAAACTTTTCTACTTCCGTACCTCCCGCATATTATTTATTTTCTAGGACTTTTCTCGGTTCCAGTTTTAAAACTGACACAACCATTAATATCGGAAGGTGATGAAATGATGCTGACATGTAACACGGCTCTGCTTGCTGGAAGATGGAGCACAAAACTGCTATTTGCATTCTATAGAAATGAACAGGAAGTACAGGAATTCAACCAAAATGACAAATATAAAGTCTCTTCTGCACAGCTGAGGGATGCTGGGAGATATTCCTGTGAGGTGACAACATTAGTTGGTACCGTGAGGAAGAGGAGTGATGGATTAAACATCCAAGTACAAGGTAAGTAGAATTCATCGGTTGTATGGTTGTCAGTGTGGTGCCCTCTAGTGACCAAAGTGTTATCGCTAGAGATGAGCGAGCACGCTAGTTTAAGGCTCCTACTTGATCGAGTAGCAGTCTTATTAAGTAACTGTGTACTCGCCCGAGCAGCATGCGGGGGGGGGGGGGGGGGGGGGGGGCTGGGGTGGCGACAGGGGGGAAGGGGGGAGAAAGAGATATCTCTCTCCCCCCTGCTGGCCCCCGCATGCTGGTCGGGCGAGTACATAGTTACTCAATAAGACTGCTACTCGATGAAGTAAAATCACTGTGTTAACATGAGAATGAATGAAGTTATGTTAAAATGAAGCACACCATTGTTTTTCTGGTAAATTCTCTGCCAGTTTGATATATCACACACCGACCTTCCCATGGGAAAAATTTGATTTGAATCCAAGATGGCTGCATTCAAAATGGCCGTCATTTTAGTGACATGGCCTGACAGGTTTCGACCTTTCCCCGCAGCTTGTATGCAAAATTGTATCACCGTGTGCAAAACCATTTTCATTCTCTGAGTGTTTCCACGCCTTAAAAACCCCCAATATTTCAGAAGTTTGTATAATTTTTGTCCTTATTATCGTCCAGAGTTTTTAGAGACCCCAGTAATGCAAGCTTTCGCAGCAGCCACTGTAACTCATGGAGAGCAGGTGGCCCTACAGTGTATGACCACTTCTGTATTAGTGTATCTTGACGCCACCAGAAGCTAGGGGTTTGACAGGAAGAACGCCCCTCTCACACCCCAAGCTCCTGATAGGGTCAAGGCACCAAGGTCCTGCAAAAACGCTGGCATGTTAGCGCTGTAACATGGCAGCATTAAAATGTAATTGTGTAATCTATCTCATATCTATCTATCACATATCTGTCTCAAATCTACAGTATCTATCTATCACGTATCTGTCTCATATCTATCTATCTGCAGCGTCTGAGGAGTGGGCCCACAGCCGAGGAGACAGCGGGTAGAGAAAGGCCTTGTCACGGGGCTCTACCATCTCCTCCCCTAGGGGTAGCTCGGGACCCGACTACGTTACTGCTGGGAAGATCACAGGGGTAGTAACTGGGGGTTACCTTAAATCCAATTGTCACTCGTGATGCTACTGTTCCGTCCTCTGTGGCGGATCTCCTAGATAAAATAAAGTAGTCCATACACAGGGCAAAGTAGTGAACAAGAACTGTGAACGGTTGGTTCTGTCCATTTACTGTAAACTTGTAAAGTCCAATCCAAACAAACAGTCTTGGTACAGATATGACAAGCCAGAGTGGTGTAACAGGGAGGATTCTGGGGGTATTTGGTTAATTCACAGTCCCTGTTATCTGTGTAATCCCGCTCCTGGAAACTCCCTCTCTACTGGTGCACACTCACTCTCGTTGTCCTCTTCCCGCAGTGTAGCGTGCTTTTCCTACTCCCAGCGCTCAGTAGCAGCACTGAGGTATCCCGGGCAGAATGAGTCCAGGCTGAGCACAAGAAAGTTGCTTGGCCTCCTGCACTCTCTCCACACACAGACTGATATGCGGTGTCTGTGTGGCTCACTCACTGTCAGACCTCACTTTTCCTATCTGACTGTCAGACTTCTCCTCTCTTGCATTCTTGCAAACACATACATATAACATCCTCACATGACCACAAAATGATACACTGAATATGATACATTTTCCAGACAGGACAGAACATACCAGACATTAACCCTCTCAGTCCTGCAACCATCCAATCCACATAAATCAAATGCACTCCACAAGCAAGACACTGACAAGACAATGGCATTAGACAAACATATAACATTATTAAAGGGGTTGTCCCGCGCCGAAACGGTTTTTTTTTTTTCAACCCCCCCCCCCCCCGTTCGGCGCGAGACAACCCCGATGCAGGGACCTAAAGAAAGCTTACCGGAGCGCTTACCTTAATCCCCGCACTCCGGTGACTTCTATACTTACCGGTGAAGATGGCCGCCGGGATCCTCTTCCTCCGTGGACCGCAGCTCTTCTGTGCGGTCCATTGCCGATTCCAGCCTCCTGATTGGCTGGAATCGGCACGTGACGGGGCGGAGCTACACGGAGCTACACGGAGCCCCATAGAGAACAGGAGAAGACCTGGACTGCGCAAGCGCGGCTAATTTGGCCATCGGAGGGCGAAAATTAGTCGGCTCCATGGGAACGAGGACGCTAGCAACGGAACAGGTAAGTATAAAACTTTTTATAACTTCTGTATGGCTCATAATTAATGCACAATGTACATTACAAAGTGCATTATTATGGCCATACAGAAGTGTATAGACCCACTTGCTGCCGCGGGACAACCCCTTTAACTCTAGGCCACTACATATCTATCTATCTATCTATCTATCTATCAAGGTATCTTATCGTAAGTGATTAAAGGCAATTAAAAGAGTACAGAAACTGCAACACAGAAAGTTCTCCCAAAGCCGTCTTTTGAGTGATAATCGTTGTGTCTAAATGTGCCCATCTTTCACTGTTTGGTCGAATGACAGTTTTTTAGTTCTGCTTGAAAACCGTCGTTCAGTAGAACAGCTGCTAAGCAGGACCGCACAATGTGTTCTGCCTACAGAGAGCTGATTACAGCTAATAATATTGTTACAGCTGTTCTCAGCTCTCAGCCCTGCTGGCAGAACAGCTGATAAGCAGGACCTCACTCTGTGTCTGATGTGCATGGTGCTGAATTCTCTACGGGAGCCCAGAAGCTCTTTTGCATGCAAATAAAGCTAATAAAGTACTAACAGCAATTAGTGCCTATTAGTACTTTATGCAAAATGATCGCTGATCTTTCAATCTTTTGAAAGATATGTGAGTGTAAATGGGCCTTAAGAGTAAAGTTAAACTTTTCTACTTCCGTACCTTCCGCATATTATTTATTTTCTAGGACTTTTCTCGGTTCCAGTTTTAAAACTGACACAACCATTAATATCGGAAGGTGATGAAATGATGCTGACATGTAACACGGCTCTTCCTGCTGGAAGAAGGAGCACAAAACTGCTATTTGCATTCTATAGAAATGAACAGGAAGTACAGGAATTCAACGAAAATGACAAATATAAAGTCTCTTCTGCACAGCTGAGGGATGCTGGGAGATATTCCTGTGAGGTGAAAACTTTAGCTGGTACCGTGAGGAAGAGGAGTGATGGATTAAACATCCAAGTACAAGGTAAGTAGAATTCATCGGTTGTATGGTTGTCAGTGTGGTGCCCTCTAGTGGCCAAAGTGTTATCACTAGAGATGAGCGAGCATGCTCGTTTAAGGCTCCTACTCGATCGAGTAGCAGTCTTATGAAGTAACTGTGTACTTGCCCGAGCAGCATGCGGGGAAGGTGGGGGGCGACAGGAGGAGAAAGAGATATCTCTCTCCCCCCTGCTGGCCCCCGCATGCTGGTCGGGCGAGTACATAGTTACTCGATAAGACTGCTACTCGATTGAGTAGCAGCCTAAAACGAGCGTGCTCACTCATCTCTAGTTATCACGTTTCATCCATGAAAATTATGTGCTGTGACCTGACCCTGGTTTCTATTCTGACAAGAGAATGGTAAGATGTAGCAGAGCTGAATCTGTTACTTTTTGTACAGTTACAGTTCTACTTGAAATATCGCCAAACGCCATCATTCACATTGCCTGTAATGAAGTAAAATCACTGTGTTATCATGAGAATGAATGAAGTTATGTTAAAATGAAGCACACCATTGTTTTTCTGGTAAATTCTCTGCCAGTTTGATATATCACACACTGACCTTCCCATGGGAAAAATTTGAGTTGAATCCAAGATGGCTGCATTCAAAATGGCCGTCATTTTAGTGACATGGCCTGACAGGTTTCCACCTTTCCCCGCAGCTTGTATGCAAAATTGTATCACCGCGTGCGAAACCATTTTCATTCTCTGAGTGTTTCCACGCCTTTAAGACCCCCAATATTTCAGAAGTTTGTATAATTTTCGTCCTTATTATCGTCTAGAGTTTTTAGAGACCCCAGTAATGCAAGCTTTCCCAGCAGCCACTGTAACTCATGGAGAGCAGGTGGCCCTACAGTGTATGACCACTTCTGTATTAGTGTATCTTGACGCCACCAGAAGCTAGGGGTTTGACAGGAAGAACGCCCCTCTCACACCCCCAGCTCCCGATAGGGTCAAGGCACCAAGGTCCTGCAAAAACGCTGGCATGTTAGCGCTGTAACATGGCAGCATTAAAATGTCATCGTGTAATGCTACGAAGTGATGTAAGCCTTACCCTAAGGTCCCCCGCTCACAGATGCTGCCCTCACTGCTTGTGTTCGTCCGCCGGATCTCTGAGCTCCCTGTTGGCCGCTGCCCCGCTCAGAGCTGCCGCTCTCCGTGCTTCTGATCCTCCAGTGGGTCTGTTAGCTGCATGGACGGTGCTCCCCCACTGGTAGCTGTCGCCCTGGGCGCTTGTGCTTTTCCACCGGCACAGTGACATCCCTGGCAGCTGGACCTCCGCTGACAGCTGCTAGCGCCCTAAGCGCTTCTTCTCCTCCGTCCCCACAGTCAGATTCCTGGTGGCGGGTCCTGCGGTGACCACTTGCGCCATCTGCGCTTCTGCTCCGCCGCTGAGAAAGCCAGCAGAGGTGGGGGTGGAAGGCCGCCAGCGTGTGCTCCTGCACTCTGCGGCCGGGGCATAAGACTGTCTGTCCCCCCGACCCTGCAGCGGTTGGTATAACAGTGAAATCGGGTAGGGGCGCCTGTTGTGTGGCGGCGGCGGCCCAGCAAAACCCGCTGCAGGGCGCTTTCGCCTTATCGCTAAAAAACTGAGGCCGGTTCCGCTGTTTGCAGCAGAGCTTGGTGTATGCTTTTTCCCTCCACCCTGGGCCCACTGTATGTTTTCTGCAGGCACTTTTAGTGGGCTTCCAGGACCTTTTTGCAAGGCTGCTGAGCAGCCTATCAGGTACAGGGGGCGTCACCCCCCTGTCAATCTTGACTGCGCCAGGACTTCCTGGTGGCCTCAAGATACACTAATACCGACCACTTCTTCACGGGCTGGAAGCTATCTGCTCTACAGCTTCTTCAAAGACCAGAAGACAATATGTGATTACACTGCGAATAACACTTATCTCATCCCTCGAGGCGATTACAGCGGAAAATATCAATGTTCCAGTAAACTGGCAAATAATAAAGTTTTAAAATACAGCAAAGAGTTCAACATCATTGTCAGAAGTGAGTAGTTATATGGTAAAAAAAACTAAATTATGTACTGGCCCTTTAGGGAGCATTACTAAATATTTTATTAAGAACCTAATATGTACAGTATATACATCACACACATATATATAGTGACTGGTTGTCTCCAACATAACACTTTAGGCCCTTCAGACAATGCAGTGGGCAGGGAAAAGGACGCAGAGGGCAGCGGTGAGTAATCATGTATTATTAAACTCTTAGTGATGCAGCTCATGCTGGACGCAATGATTTTTTGGGGATTTTCATTTAATTTCAAAAGCCATAACTTTTTCCCTATTTTTCTGTCCCCACGGCCGTATGAGGGCTTGTTTTTTGTGTTGCGAGCTGTAGTTTTTATCGGCACCATTTTGTGTGTACGTATAATGTATTGTAGAACTTTTTTTTTTTAGAGGCTGGGAGAAAAACATCAATTCTGCCATTGTTTTGTGTTTGATTTTTTTATTTAATGACATGATCATTTTATCTGCGGGTCAGAAAGGTTACAAATATATATAAGTAATAATTGTAAAATAAGAACCCTTTAAAATTTTTTTTTTTTTTTTATCGCACTCAAAGTCTATTAACTTTTATTTTTTTATGAGCGGAGCTTCGTGAGAGAATGTTTTTTGCATGACGAGTTGTAGTTTTTTGGGTTTTTTTGTGCCCTTTCAGATACATACGGCATTTTTATCACTTTCGCAGGGTTTTCTTGCTAGGCAAAATGAACAAGAAAAAAAGCATCTTTTTTTTTTTTTTTTTTTAAAGCTTATATTAACTGTGTTTCCCGTGCAGGATAAAAAATGTGTTCAGTTTATTGTAAAGGATGCTACAAGTGCAAGGATACCAAACATGTTTTTTTCTTTCAGTTTTTTTTTCAACCAAGAGGGTAAACGGTGCAAAAAAAAAAAAAAGGTTTTTATATTACTATTTTTACGGGGTTTTTTGTGTTACGGTACTTTATTTATTTTTACTTTTTTATGTCTCTGTAGAGAACTTGAACCTGGGATCCTATGATAATACACTGCAATGTGTCTGTACTGCATTGTATCACTTTTCATAGTGATTATAGGCCATGGCAGGCCCGGACACCATTATCTGGCCTTGAGTTACCATGCCAACCTATCAGCCCTCTGCTATGTAATCCCGATGATGCCATAGAGGGAGTGCGCTGCCTCTGTGAACCCTTTACATGCTGCAATTAACATTGATAGTGGCATTTAAGGGGTCAACAGCGGGGATCGGTGTTCTCCCAGCCATGACATAAGTTTATTTCCTATAGTGTTAAGGGATTAATTACTATACTTACTTAAAGTCTCCATAACCCATCTGTGCGGAGATCTAAAATAAGTTGTCCAGGACTAGAAAGACATGGATTTTCTTCTTTGAAAACAGCGCCAGAACTTATCACAGGTTGTATGAGGTATTGCAGCTTAACACGATTTATTTGAATGGAACTGATACAATACATAGGCCATGGACAGGTGTGGCTCCATCTCTGCATGAAGTCATGTTTTTCCAATCCCGTGCAATCCCTTTAAAAGAAACCTCTTAACCATTGCCAGACTTGTCAACATTTGAATCTCCAAAATCAGGACATTTACATGTCTCCAATATTCCTATTTTTGGATGGTTTGTATAAGCACCACCCATTTTGTGGTCTATTTTGCAGGAGTATCCCTCCAAAATCGGGACTGTTGCCTAGTATGCAGCATAGTCCATCTGTAGAGTGAGGCACCTATACAACGCCTTGTGGTAGCTCAACTACTTATTACAACTGAACCCATTAAAAAGCCTCTAAACTGCCAGTCACTGTACTGCGGATGGTCCGCATGCCTCGCCGTCAGACATGTGCAGTACAGTTTTGTTTTTTCTTAAATCCCCGCTTTTCCTGTGCAATGTTATTGTAGAAGGGCCGCGGGTCGGATGGCTTCCATTGAGTTCAATGGAAGCCGTTCGCGCAGAAAAAACGCTCAAAAATAGAGCATGCTGTGATTTTTCCTCCGCAAGCGGAAAATCGCAATTGATTTTTGCTCATGTGCAGGAAAAAGCGTTTTTTCATTGCATGCTATGGAAGGTATTTGCTGTGGAATCCAAAAACGGATGCCCACTCCGGATTCCGCAATGCAAATCCGCCATGTGCAGCTGGCCTTAAGAATACATTATATTTATGACTTCTCTCCTCCCTGTAGTTGGAGCCGGACAGCCCTGGTTGACGCTCTTACCAAACAAGGTGGCAGTTGGCGATGCGATTACCCTTCATTGTGAGTCTTCCAAGGACTTCTCTCCTACACACTTCCGGTTCTATCTCAACGGGACGATATTAAGAAATGTTACCGTTTACGAAAAGAGATCAGCGGAAATTAGAGAGATCATCAGCGCAGCGACCATGACCGGACCCTATTACTGTGACTGTCAGTATTCTTTGTCCTCAATGATCTGGTTTAGTGAGGAAGTAAACTTATTTATTATAGGTGAGTACTTGCTGCATTCTATGTGACTGAGGACAGGAAGCAATTTTGTTTAGTTTTTTTAAGTGTTGCTATATTTTAAAAAAACTATATAAGATTGGTGTCACTGTAACTGTGCTTACCCCACAATACAAGCAATGCATCATATCTGCACCATGAACACAGTAAAAATACCCCCTAGAATGGTGCAATTGCAGGGTTTTATTCCCATTCTGCTCCTCTCAGAAATTTGTAAAAGTCTTCCAATACATTATATGGTACTTTAACTGGTACCATTAAAAAATACAATAGGTCCTGCAAAAAACAAGCCCTCATGTAGATGTGTCACAGTTATGATTTTTTTTTTTTAAATAGGAAAACTGCAGAATATGACTTGGACGCATCAGTGCCCCTTGATCATGGAAAGGTTGTGGTTGTTTTAAAGTTTCTCAATTATCAACGTATACCTGTCATGGGGAAGACTCTCGTTAGATTAGCGCAGGACCTTGTATACTCATCAAAGTTGAAGTTAACCCAGTGGTACAAAAATAGGAAAGGCTTAAACTCCCCCACTACCAAGAACAGATTGGTCAGGTTTGTGCTGCTGCAGTGACCGAGGAGCGGGCCCTAGCTTTAGGAGACAGTGGGGATGAGCCACATGCATTGTCACGGTGGCACTACTGTCTTCCATTCAGAGGGTAGCCAGAGACGCGTGCAAGACACCTGAGGGGGAGGCTTGAAAAATGGGAAAATTGGAGGAAAACTCACAGAATAGATTACCTCTTAGTCCTTGTGTCACGGGTGAACAATCACTGAAAACGGCCATATACTTACTCAGAAGGCCAAACGTGCACCACCTGAGCATGCAGGTAGCAAACTGCCAAATGACGCCACTGTTCCTTCCTCTGCGATGAAGCTGTATGGTGAAATGATAGTCAACAAACACACAGAGTACAGTTGAAAACAATGTTACTTTACTTCTAAAGTTCAACAATAACAGTTCAGTGGTACATACGCCAGTATACAGCACGGGCGCAAGGAAACCGGGTAGTGAGACAGGGAGGCAGAACACAGGATGAATACCAGGCGCACAGTCCTAGTTATCTCTGCAGCTCCACTCCTGAAAACAACACACTTCTTTTCCTTCCGGACTCTCAACCTGTGCACACTCACTTGTTCAAACATCTCTCAATGCTACATGGTGATTTCCTCCTCCTCTCTCTCTCTCTCACTTTAGGCTGCACACTCTTGAGAGTAGTAGTCCTCCAGCAGCCATAAAGCTATCCTCTCGGCCTCCCCCATTTCTGGGCCTCAGTAGGACAAGGCACGGTTTCTCCTACAGCATAGTAGGCTCCAGACAGACTCGCCTTGCAGAAAAGACAAGACTGACTCGCTAGAGTCTCCTCAACAACTCCCCTACACTCATACTCAGCAAACACTAATATATAGCATGCTCAGGTGACCACAGACTCACAACACAAAAGGATACATTGTTAGACACAGAGAGCTCACTTGCAGACATTAAGGCTGCCTGTCCACTGGCGTAGCGGTATCCCGCGTTGGATCTTCGCCGCGGGATCGGCCGCCTGGGAGCAGGAGCAAGCAGACGGATCTCAACTGTCAGCCTATCTGACAGATAGTCTGACCGCGGAGGACAGCGGAGAATCACGGCAAATCGCAGCATACTGCGATTTGCTGTCCGCCAGCGGAGAATCGCAATGATTCTCCGCTCGTGGACAGGGGAGAAGCGCACTCCATAGCAATGCTATGGAGAGCTTTCACTGCGTTCCCCGCTAGAAACGCAATGAAAACCCGCCCATGGACAGGCAGCCTAACTCTTTCATTCCTGCAGAGGTGCAACACATACTCTTCATGCACACAGAAGTTGCAGATAATACAAAAGCACAAGACAAACATGAAAGACATTCTGAAGTGGCCTATAGCAGTGTTCCCCAACTCCAGTCCTCAGGGACCGCCAACAGGTCATGTTTTCAGGATTTCCTCAGTGTTGCACAGGTGATGTAATTATTGTCGGTGCCTCAGACATTGCCACAGGTGTTCTTACCATAGGATATCCTGAAAACATGACCTGTTGGTGGTCCCTGAGGACTGGAGTTGGGGACCCCTGGCCTATAGGACTGTGCCACTACACTGCTTTAAGAGTTTCAAACTAAGCCATATTAACCCTTTGAATAACAAGTGTAACACAAAAGAAAAGATACGGTGTTAAGGCCCATTTACACGAGCAGATAATCTCTCAAAGATCGCTTAATCGACCGTTTTTGTTTGACAACTTTGAGCTTATTTTGCATAAAAAATCATTGGCATTCAAGTAGCTTCTCAGCTACTTATATGCCCATTATGTATGTTAATGAAGCCTTTCCTGAGTGCAGCTAATAGCCGAAGGCTATTAGCTGTGCTCAGATCCTTTGTTCTCCACAGGGAAAACAATGCTATCAGCACTCCCTCCTGGAGAATGACTGATAAAAGCGAAAATAGTTGGAAATGCGGGTGCCCCGCGCCCATTTACACGCGCCGATTATCGCTAAAATGATCGCCGATGAGCGAAGTTTGATAAAAAATTATTTCCAAAAACCTCAATAAAAGGAACCTGCCACTTCTATACAGTTGTGGTATTTTTAGGTAAGTGAGATGCTAGGCTCTGCCGGTGAAGTCTTTTCACAGTGTAACACAGATACTCTTAATACTGTAACACAATTGTAAGACAGACCCTCTCAGCTCCGCCTTTCTCCAATGACAGCTTCATTTACCTTCACCATAGATGAGTTACATACTAAAATGTATCTTTTTTTTTTCATTTATACAGACCCAGTGGCAAATATCTCTATTACTATGGAGAAGGATGATGATGATAATGATGATTTTGTATTTGGTAAGCCAGTTACTCTTACCTGTTCCATTCAACATGGCACCTCTCCGTCATTTCTTTGGTTCCACAATGAGAACGTGGTAGAACAAGGGTCAATGTTCTACCAGCTGAGAGACAATCAGAAACGTCTTTATATAGATTCTCTTCAGAGTCATCACAGAGGAACTTATCGATGTAATGCCAGCAATAACCTACCACCCAATAGAACCTTCTCTGCCTTGAGTGCCCCAAGAAACATCAATGTCTTGGAGCCAAGCCCAGCTGGTGAGGCCACTTAAGTGTCAAATGAGAGTTTCTCTAAACAAAACAGGTTAAATGAACCCAATTTGGTTGGGTGTGATTGTTTTTTTTACTTTATGCTGGGACTTCCTGCTGGGAGACAGGATAGAAAGAGCTGCTTCATTCAATTTCTTTGTATTGGTGTGTGAGAAGAATCAAACTACTAATGACCACTTGTCTGTATGTTTGTGTGTGAGTGTTTCTCATGCTCCATCCCTGTAATGTCATTGCTCCACCCCCTGGTGACGCCATCAAAGGTCCTATAACATATATAAAACAGAGTCTGACCAAAAGAAGAACAATACAGTTAGGGCTCTTGGAAAGGGAGGACAAAAATAACACAATGAGAATACAACTAAGCCGTTATTATCTCAGACACAACTCAGCAGTCCTGACAGAACACAACAACCTACCACCCCCACAGAGATCCAGTGGGCTAAAGGACCTGTGGTGATGTCCCTGCGCCACCTAGAAACACTGTTACTATAACTTCCTACACAACTCAGCAGTCCTGACAGAACACATTGAGCTACCATAGAGATCCAGTGTGGTGATGTCACTGCTGTGGGAGGAGCCAAGCTGTGTTTGTCTTGTGAGGTAATCAAGCTACTGTGAGTGTGATGTGCCACCAGAAACATTGGGACTAGAATGTCCTAATAATTACTAGTAAATCTCATAAAAGCCAGATAAAATCATCTCCAAAGACAAACGGAAGACCCTTTCAGACAAACCGATTTCCTGTATTTCTTTTTAAAGGAACGCCGCTGATTTACTTGGCCCTTCACACTAGCCAATTTAGACTCTATGGGGAATGACCAATCATACATATGATTGTTTGCCCCAAATAGAGTATCATCGCTTTTGTTGACACATCTCTGCTCACACGGGGAGATATGCTGCTGAGAACGATAACTTTTTTAGGCTGCACAAACAAGCCAATCGGCCAACAAATGAGTGGCTGCTCATTCATCGTCTGGTAGCTTCCCTGTTCAGACGAGGCAATGATTGAGTGAATGAGCATTCAGATCCCATGTAAAAGAGAATAAAAGGGGTTGTCCAAATGAAGCAACATTTGATGGTAATGGGGGGGGGGGGGGGAATGAAATAGATAAAAATCAAATTAATAACTAATTGTTGCCCACCAATGCTGTTTCCATCCTTCGGGCCTACACAGAAATTCTGCGGCAATTCCGCCCCATGTGAACCCAGCCTTAGGGTAATCATATAACATAAATCTTACAATTAACCCCTGATGTCTGATTTCAAAAATTCTTCTCCTAGCAGAAAGCAAAACCCAGTTTATCGCAGTGGGGGTTGTACCGATAGTGATTATTCTCACCGCTGTCTTGGGCTTTACATATAGACAGAACATGGCTTCAGTGTTCAGAAGGTGCACCTTGCATCAACCCCAGAAAGGTAATTTTATATATTTCCGACTTTTTTAACATTTATTTCAGCATTATTTCATATTTATCGTTTTTTGTCTTTTTTAGAGAGAATTAAAGGCCAAGAGAGGTAAGTGGGCATTGTGGGCTTTATATGGCATTGCTGTACAAGAATTCATGGATTATTGACTGTTCTTACCACTTTTTGACATGAAATCCATCATATCAGTATTTTCTATTGTTGTTGTGATCTTAAGAATTACTCGAAGCCCAAGGATTGACCTCAGAGAAAATACAAGAGACCTTGACCAAGAAGACTACTACAACAGTAAGAATCCCTGATATTCGCTGTCCTGCTTTTCCTTTCTTTTTTATATAGTTGTTTAGACGTTGTTCACATCTGCATTATTTCCATTAATTTGCTCCCTTATAGGAGCAGAACAACAAAAGTAACGTAAGTGCGGGATCCATTGCATGACCCAACATGAATGGCGCCCAACAAACTCAATAACGATAGTTAGGTCCATCAGGCTTTCAATTTCGATGGACTCTGTGACAGAGGCACCTCCAATGCAGATGTGCATGCAGTGTCAGCCTTAGGACTCTTCCCTACGAGCGGATATACGGCAATGGCGTTTTTACGTTTTCACGCCTTACCGTATAAGCACATAAGTGGCCATTTTTCCACGATCACGGCCAGCGTTTTCTCCTCGATTCACATGACCATGAGCATCGTTTTTAGTAAAAAAAATATTCCGCACTTCGGAAATCCCTTGCTCTGCCCGAAACCCCTGGATACCTTCCAATCCTATATACTGTAGAGGCACCTGTAAACTTTTTGTAGCGTTGGACGCTGCAAAAATGCTTCCCCCTCCCTTCTCTTTCCCTGCTCCCACAGGAGTCTATAGGACCCGCCGGCGTATATTGGCCAAAAGATAGTTCCAGAACTATCTTTTGGCTAAGCGTATATGCGCCGGCCGCACATATGTTCTAATTTTCACGCTGCCGAAGTATTTACACACTGTATATTAACCCATGTTAACGGCTGCATTGGAAACTAATGCTTCATATGGGTACACCGTATATGCGCCCAGGCATGAAAACGCGGCATATATGCGCTCGTGGAAATAAAGCCTTAGGTTAGATGGTACTCCATGAAGAAAGCAGCAAGATAGCAGAATACCAACACTATAGCAGATCAGTGAATAAATACTGTACCTGAACCAAGCTCAGTACATAAATACAACACCAGAATGACAATCAGTGCATAGATACAGCACCAGAACCAAGCTCTGGACAAAAACATAGCACCAGAAACAAACTTATAACATAAATACAGTACCATGAACCAAAACATAAGAACATCACCAGAACCAAGCTTGGTAAATAAATACAGCACCAGAAGAAAACTCAGTACATAAATACAGCAGCTAAACCAAGCTCATACCTTAACCCCTTTTCTCCTCCCCCTTTTAAAAAAAATCGTAACTCCTTTATTTATCCATCAGCGTAGCTGTATGGGGCTTGTTTTTTGCGGGGCGAGTTATATTTTTCAATGGCATCATTTAATGTACTATATAATGTACTCAAAAACTTTAAAAAATTCTAAGTGGAGAAACATGGATGTTGTAGTAATAATAAGAACATGTGTTTCTTATATCAGCCTAGGCAAATATGTGTGTGTATATAATATTATCTACCTTTATAGGGGATGGCTAGCAGTTAAATGGTTAACGTGCTCAATATTATACATTGGTATGTGCAGACAGAATGTGTGATTTACTCCAAGACTGCTTTCTCATTGTAAACTTATCTCAGAGAGTGCTCTGGGGATCCCACCACTGATAAGGAAAAGCTATTTGGATAATGAACATAGTATAAAGGCTTGTTTACATGGGCCGATGATCGCTCAAACGACAGTTTGAGTGACAGCTTTGAGCGATCATTTGGCATAAACTATTAAGTAGCTACTTCATAGCAATTAAGTGTGCAAATAAAGCCTTAGCTGAAAGCAGTTAATAGCCTGAGGGCTCTTATCTGCATTCAGTTCTTTTGTTCTATAGCGGGAAACAATGCTATCAGCACTCCCCGTGGAGAAGTGCTGATAAGACTGAACAACGATTTTTAGGTTGGACTGAATTTAAGGATCAGCTAGCAGTGCCCGAAAAGTGCACGGTGGGTGCACATTTAGATGCAACAATTATCGCTAAAACGATCGCCGATTAGCAATTTTTTAGTGATTATCGGCTGGTGTAAATGGGCTTTAAGTGTAGGTTGTTCTCATCTACTTAGAGGTGATGTGTTTGGTAGCAGCAACCACCTGGGGTGTAAACATATGTTAATCATTAGCCTCATTACATACTAGGCCAATCATGAGTTGTTATGATGTTGGGGAGGCCTGCATGTAATGGGTGTGTCATTTCAATTGTATCTGTATATTAGAAACTGGCTGATAACATGAGTTAGCTCAGATACATTATCATACATGAAGCTTCTTATTATAACCAATTTGGAGCAGACTAGTGAAATCTTCTGGAATATGATTTATTTCCATAACATCGACAAAAAATAAAATTCCGCCATCTTTCGGTGCATCTTGTTCGGCGTACAAACTGCAACAAAAATGACAGGATAACTTTATTCTATGGGTCAGTATGATTACTGCGATACCAAACTTATATTGTTTTTTTCTTTTTTGCTGTACTACTTGTATTTTTTTCTCAAAGATATTTAATTTTTAAGATTATTTTATGCTGCCATCTTCTGTGCGCAATAGCTTTTTACTTTTTTTGTCAACATAGTTGTGTGAGGTCTCATTTTTTGCGTGACGTCCTGTAGTTTCCATTAGTACTATTTTGGAATACATACGACTTTTTGATCACTTTTTATTTCATTTTTTCTTGGAGACGGGGACCAAAAAAGCGTATTTCTGGCGTTCTTAATTTTTTTTTCTGACAACTTTTATTATGCGGGGTAAATAATGCGTTACTTTGATAGATTGGACTTTTACGGATGCAGCATAACCAAATATGTATTTTTGTTTTATTTAGATTCTTTTATTACAAATATGGCATTGATAGGCATTCTGCCATGACCGCCCTGGGGCCTTTAAGAAGGCCTCCGCTGCCATGACACCTGCACGGCACCCTGCGATCTCATGGCGGAGGGCTGTACGGGACCGCCAAACATTGTTGGGGGATTTAAATGCTGCTGTCATAATTGACAGTGGCATTTAAAAGGTTAACAGCTCCCATGAGCTGAGCGGCTCATCGCAGCTGTTGCCGCCAGGTGTCAGCTGTAAGAAACAGTCGGCACCCAGGACGTATGAAGCGAGGTCGTCCCACGATCTCCCTTTATAAATGTCCTGCATCTACAGGACATAAAAACACAATAGGCCAGTCACTAAGGGTTTAAGAAAGCACCCAAACTAAGTTCATAACATAAATACAGTACCAGAAACAAGCTTAGTACATAAATACAGTACCAGAACCTAGATTGGTACATATATACAGCACCAAAACCAAGCTAAGTACATAAGTACAACAGCAGAACCAAGCACAGTACATAAATACAGCACTAGAGGCAAGCTTAGAACCTAGATGCAGCATCAGATACAAGCCCAGTAAATAAATACAGCACCAGAACCAAACTTAAAATATAAATACAGCTCCAGAACCAAGTTCAGTCCACAACCAGAGCAACAGAACACAGCTCAGTGCATACATACAGCAGCAGATGCAAGCTTGGTACATAAATGCAGCACCAGAACCAAGCTCATAACATATATACAGCACTGCAACTAAGCTCAATACATAAATATAGCACCAATATCTAGTTTATTACTTAAATACAGCACAAATAAACATCAGTACATAGATACATTACGAGAATCAGGCTCATGGCATAAATACAAAACCAAGCTCTGCATATGAATACAGCACCAGAAGCAAGGTCATAACAGAAAACAGCACTGGAACCACGCTCGGTACTGAAATGAAGCACCTGAAACAAGCTTACTAAATAAATACAGCACCAGAACCAAACTCAGTAAATATGTACAGCAGCAGAACCAAGCTCAGCACATACAACACTCCCAAAACCAAGCTCCTAACATAAATACAGATGCAGAACCAAACACTGTACATAAATACAACATCAGATACAAGCTTTTTACATAAATACATCAGCAGAACCCAACTTAATACATGAATACAGCACTAGAACCCAGTTCAGTGCATAAATTCAGCTCAAACTAAAATCAGTGCATAAATACAATATCCAAACCAATCTCATAACATAAGTACACTACGAGAATCGGGCTTATACCATAAATACAGAACCAAGCTCAGTACATATATAGCACCAGAACCTAGCTCATAATATAATTACAGCACCAGAACCAAGCTCTCTGCATAAACACAGAAATAGACAAAGGTAAGTACATAAATACAGCAGCAAAACCAATATGATAACCTAAATACAGTACAAAAACAAGGCTCATAACATAAATACAGCACCAAAAACAAGACTAGTATATCTATTCAGAACCAGAGCCAAGCTTTGCATATATACACAGCACCAGAACCGAGCTCAGTATAGCAGCAAACCCAAACTCTAACATGAATACAGCAGTAAAAACAGGCTCATAACATGAATACTGTACCAGAACCAAGGTCATATTATAAATACAGCACCAAGCGTGCTACATAAACAAAGTGACAGATACAAGCTGGGTAAATAAATACAGCACCAGAACCAAATTCATAACATAAATACAGCGCCAGAACAAAGCAGAGCCCAAGATCCCAGCTCATAACATGAATACAGCACTACAACCAACATCAGTACATAAAGACAATACCAGAAATAACCTCATAACATAACTGCAGTACTAGAATCAGGCGCATTCCATAAATACAGAACCAAGCTTAGTACGTAAATACAGCACCAGAACCAAGCTCATAACAAAAATACAGCAATAGAACCAATCTCAGCACAATAAAAAAAAACAGTAAAACCAAGATTGGTACATAAATACAGTCCGGAGCAACATCAGTACATCGAGACAATACTAGAACCAACCTCATAACATGAGTACAATTCCAAAATCAGGCTCGTATGATAAATACAGGACCAAGCTCATAAAATAAATACAGTACCAAAAACAAGGCTAGTATTTATATTCAGAACCTGAGCCAAGCTTGGCACATATACACATCACCAGAACCGAGCTCAGTATAGCAGCAAACCCAAACTCTAACATGAATACAACAGTAAAACCAAGCTCATGACATAAATACTGCACCAGAACCAAGCTCATATTATAAATACAACTACAGCACCAAGCTTGTTACATAAATACAACATCAGATACACGCTTGACACATAAATACCGCACTAGAACCAAGCTCGGTGTGTAAAGACAGCACAAACCAAAGCCAGTACAAAAATACAATTCCATAACTAAGCTTATAGTACAGTACCAGAATCATATTGTAAATACAGCACCAGAACCAAGTTTATAACATAAATGCAGCAAAGCAACCAAGCTAAGTACATAAATACAGCACAAAAACTAATCTTGGTGCGTAAATGCAGCCTGAACCAACATAAGTACATAGATACAATACCATAACCAAACTCATAAGATAATTACAGTACAGAATCAGACTCATACCATGAATACAGAGCCAAGCACAGTACATAAAAACAGCACCAGTAAAAACTCAGCACATAACTACAGCAGCAAAACTAAGCTCATAACATAAATACAGAACCATAAACGACCTTAGTACATAAATACAGCATCAGAAGTAAGCTCATAACATAAATACAGCACCAGAACCAAGCTTGGTATATATATACTGCACCAGAATCAAGCCCAGTACATAAATACAACACCAAAACCAAGTATGTAAATGTAGCTTGAATCAACGTCACTAAAAAATATTAAGTACTAAGATAAATTCAGAAAAAGACATGTTCAGGACGAGAATACAGGCTGATGTCAAACCAAGAAGAGGCAGGAACAAAGTCAAACTGTGTGCAGAGTCAAATGGGGAACCAGAAGCACATAGAGAGGAAGATCTAGAGGTAGTGATGTAAACCAAAGCTCAAGAAGGGTAAGGAGAGCTTTACAGGGGCTGTGCACCTCTAGCTGTTTTGCTGCAGGAAGCAGACAGCTCTGTACATTGTTGGTACTGCAGGCTATTGAAGTGAATGCACCTCAGCCTGCACTACCAATCTAGGCCACTGAACCATGTACAGAGCTGTCTGCTTTCTGCAGCAAAACAGCTAGAAGTGGGAGAACCCCTTTAAATCTGACACCTGTGGTGCATGTCATTACCCATGCCAATTGACATAGCAATGCTACATTGCCCAGTGCAGGAACAAGCAGAGAGTTTTAGGAGATAATCAGAGCATAGGATAGCAGGGAGGTGGGTAAATGAGCTTGTTGTCAACTGGAAACCACTGAGATAGATGAGCAGTGCTGGATTAAGGTAAGTATCAGTAATAGGGCTCATAGTTGCAAGAGAGATTGCTCCGAGGGTTGCCTATAGAGTATAGACAATGCCATTTAAGTGAAGTCGTGTATCCTTACAGCAGTGCAAAAAATATCCAAGCAGCGAAAACTGAGACAAAAAGATAGCAGATAAGAATTTCCCAAAAGTACTGAATGCCAAGTGTCAAAATGGACATGTAGTCTAAATGCTTTCATTGTACACTTTTTGATCTGTCATGCCTTTCACTGTTTTGTTTCACCCTTTACAGCTTCCACCTGATCTTGTGATTCTGCTTTTTAACTGTCAGCAAATTACAATTCCAAAGCCTTTTCCTTCTTAGCTTCTATTGAAATCCTCTTGAATAAAAGAGCTAGCGCGGGGCCGTGTCCAGCCCAGCAGGATCGGCCTGTAGATGGATTAGTCTCTGGGGGTCGGGGGTCTCCCTGCAGCCTGAGTGTCGGGGTCCTCTAGGGGGACTGTGCATCCACATTATCTGCCCAGCTCCGGCTTCTCTGGATCGGCCTCTCAGACACCGCTCTTTCTCCCGTTGTCACTAACTGCTTCACTGTCACTAATCTTCATCACCACGTAAATAAACGGGGGTCACCTCTATCGTGCAATTACCTAATTTATTAACTTGCCGCTGAGCTTGCTTTCTCCCGAGTGACGGAGGGAACAATCTGTGGACCCCAGCAGCTGGTCCTCGCCTCTCTTGCGCTCAGCTTTATGTCAGGTACTACACAGTTTCACACCAGACTACTTTTTGGTTCACTACACTCTGCCAGGGGGCAGGCACCACCCTCCAATATACATCACACCCTGGTTGCCAGGGGGGTGGGATAATCTGGCGCATTCTGCGGGCATGGGTTGCCCCTACCAGCACTGAGAGGGCACAGTCTTAAATAGATATTACAGCAAAACAATATTAAAGAAGAGAACAAAGAAATAGTCGCAGGCAGCATGACGCCCTCTTACAGCAACATGTACAATATGGTAATACTTGTCTCTCTGTCAGTTCCTTTCAGGGTGAATGCTGTATGCGAAGATGTATGTTATGCCCATGTTGATATTAAACAGGTAAAAGAAGGTAAGTCACATGTTTGTATCTATATGTTGTAATGTGTCATTGCATTTTGTGTATTACTCCATAGGAGGCCACCAATTAGTTAAAGATACTCTGTTACCTTTTATCCCTGTAAGCTAAGCTTATGGGCTGAGAGTAAATGACCCGCTGAGTCCAGGGGTGTAAGTATTATACTTACCTTCCCCTTTGTTTCCTCGGGGTCATTGTTGAAAGTCACGGAACACATTGAGCGACACTGCTAAGTAGTCTGCACATTATAAAGTTAGAACGGGCAGACTACTTAGTGCCACTCAATGCACTGAGCAGCGGCTTCCAGCGCTGCCACCGAGGGTAAGTATAACACATCCCTGGACAGAGCGGGTCACATGCTTTGTGTCCATAAGCTTGGCTCATAGGGATAAAGGTAGGTGATAGATCCCCCCTAAATGCCACAGAACTTCATACAATATTAATCTCCCTACGTGAGCGACACTTCAGACTGAGGAGACACTTCGTACTTCACTTGTGACTATCCATAGTCGTCATCATACTCCATATTGTACTTTCAACGGTCTGCAGCATTACATTCATCATCGCCGCCTCAGCGCTCCGTAAATGCCAACATCCAACGTGCAAATCATAACTTCCGTCTAATATAAATCGTGACTGCACAGAACGCAGCTTGTCACCACCATCCACTATACCCAGCGCATAGCGCCCACAAGAGGCGTCTTGTGCAACTGTCACTTAGTGTTTTACATATTACATCCTTGTCTAGCTCTGTTAAATAATGTTTTACATATCACATAGTTTACTAAGCCTAATAGTCTCTCGTAACTGACTAAGTCGGATAACCATCACATTGCATCAACAGTCCACAACTGTCAATCAGTGTCCCTATAGTGTGTGCATACTAACATGTCGTTGGACCGGCCTCACATGTCCTGCAGCTTGTTCTCTTTCATAGCACTGTCTTCATCTTCTTGGACCGAGTCCCATGTGGGAAGGGAGACTCCCTCTCCTTCCAGCTCGTTACTGCCATCGTCAACCCCTAGATCATCAGGGCCCTCTCAGTAGAGGTCATCCTGCAGTAACTTGGCACCTGGTTGTTCCCCCAGACTGAGGAATAGCTGCACTCACGGCTGGCACCGTGATCAGTCCATATGGCAGCCAGCTACTAAACTGCTGAGGTCGTTAATGCCTCCCCCAGCCACTCCTCTGGGAGGGGAACGCAACCTTTACCACTTTCCTTAATATGCTGTCTGCACTACTTCAGCAGGCTCTGTGCTGCCTCTCTGCCCTGCTGTTTACTGCATTACACTGAATAGGGCTCTGTCATTTTCCCAGAAGGGCCCATGACTCTTCTCCACTGTGCACATGGGGCTACTCAGCCAATCAGAGCCCTTTTCTAGAAGCTTCCCAATATAGTCTCAAATAGCTCCATTGACTTCTATTAGCAATATCTTGTTCCAACTTTTATAATACAGTCTGCAACAAGTTTAGAGCTCCATCCAGAGTGCCACAGGGTGGCTGATAGTGACAGTGAATGGGACTTAGTTTCAAAGCAGCCATGAGCCACTTTAATCTGAAAGAGGAGAACAGGAAACTACTGACCCCTCTTACAAAGGGCCTGAGGGTGCAGAGCTTGACACAGGGTTCAAAAATTCACCAACTACTTATTCTAATAGTTAGATACAGAGTTATAAGCATAACGCTGGACTATTCTTAAAAATATCAATCTCACATTGTATGAAGAGTAAAGAATCCTTCCTAGCTGTAGGACAATCCTCTGCCTCTCTAAACTGTCATGATAGATTAGAGAGCTTTATACTGATTACATTATATGTGTTCTAGTACTTTCCCTGTTTGCCTGTACTAGCTCTTGTCATTCATATTCTTACTGCTGTAACTGTGGAGAATCCTTCTACTGCTGATGAAACTTCTTATGAATTCTATGGCCTTTTTTTTTCAGCTTCTCTACATCCAAACAAAGGCAATGTGAGTATTCACAAGACTGGTAAGGCTCCATAAAGGTTTTAGAACCTGAAATGGAGAGCGTTGAGTAAAAGAATTGTCCTTTTCTCCCCCACGTTCACTTGCTGAATTCTAGATTCTAGTCATTATTCCCATTTTCTTACCAGCAGTAAACCAGTATCTGCTGTGGATGGATTGTTGATACCACTATGGACCTGGCTTGTGGAGGTGACCACTTCTTTGTACTTCACCAGTAATGAGGGAGGTGGTCCTCCTTAGCTAAAAAGGTCCTCAGTGGCTACTTTTACCACCCAGCAACTTGGGACATCCAGAAATCAATACCTTCTAGATTTGGTTACTTCACCTAGTCATGTTCATTGACCTTCCAACCAACCAATGGCTTCTACTGCTCACCTCTAATGGACATCATTCCATATGATGTCTTATATTCAGGCTGGCGGTGTGGTGGTGTTTGATCTTGGTGTTTTACCTGTTGAGCTTGGATTCATCAAGTCTCTTTACAACTATTTGGGGACCTACAACACAATGAAGACAATATGACAATCCTGTATCTGTGGATCTGCATATGTGGTAATTATGAGGCTATGGAAAACATGTAGATTATGATTTAATTCTGCTTTTTCTTTCCTCAGGAAGAATTTTCTGTTACATATTCAGCTGTTAAATTTTCTCCATCGACATCAGATCTACGAACACCCCAAGAGACACCTAACTGTGCCGACATCTACCAGAACTTTAATGCTAAGGGACGTCCAACCTGATGCTCCAAAATACCTGGGACTGGAAATGTGGCATTACTGTTTGATAGAAAATTGTGCGCATTTGTAGTTTTCTATTGTGACATCTATAGTACATTTAAAAAAGCATCGAAGGGACGAGACTCACCAGCTTGTATTAAAAAGGAAGACAGCGGTCAGGGATAAAAACTGAAGCATAAAACCAAATAAGTGGAACGGACTCAGCTGGCGTAGACAGCCTCACCTCCTGGTGGGCGACTGCACCTGCGAAGGCGGGTAGTTAACCCGTTTAGCACCAGGCACTGTAAATTTACGGCACCTGGTCCCGGGCTTAGAGCACTGCCGTATGTAAAATTAAGGCGGCGCTTTAAGTCTCCTGTCTCTGCAATCAATCAGAGACAGGAACAGGTTATCAGCTGTTAGTGACAACTGATAGCCTGGAGAAGAAGGCAGAACCCTTTCTGCCTTCTGCTTCCCTGAGTACACAGCGCTCAATGAGCACTGTGTACTAGAAAGTGAAAGTAATATGTAACTTTAACTACGGGAGCCCCGGGGGTCATGAGACCGCCTGGGTTCCCTGCTACAGCAGAGCTGGAGGGTCATACTAGATCCTAGGCAGCTCTGCCAGTGACTAATGTCACTACAGGGGTTGCTTTCCTCTATAAATGGGGCTCCTATGGATGCCCCAGCTACAGTGGGAAAGTGTCAAATAAAAAATATGTGAATGTCCCCCAGAGGTCTTACATGACGTCATGGGGGACATAGATTGTAAACAACATAATGACATGCATAGTAAAACAAAAGTACAATAAAACAATACATACATAAGAAAGAAAATAGCCCAAAACTGACACCAACCAAAAACGTCGCTATAATTGCCCTGTAATCCAAAACCATACATATTATTTATCAAAACAACCGAAACAAAACGAGGAATCCATTCCCATACTTTATTTTAGTGTAAATATACTAATAAAAAAAATGACTATAAATGTTAAAAAATCATTTTTTTTAGCTTTTTACCCCCAATAAAACTAAAAAACTGAAAAAAAGGCAGTGAAAAAAATATTTAAAAATAGCCCAATATGTCAGGGGAAAAAAAACACAGCAAAAATAATTTTGATAGCTAAAGGAAAAAAATAGGGCAGTAAAACCACCACATGGGTAAAATCCCTAAAAAGTGCCTGGTCCTTTGTTACCGGGACATCAAGAAAGGAGAACGAGATGAAGGGATCCAAGACTTCAATGAGGCTCAGTGCGAAAAGCCAATAAAACCAATAAAATCCTGCATTCAAAGTAAAACATCCAGGTACTCACCCAATGGGGGGAGCGTGCATTTCCAAGAGCAGCATGCCGTTTCTGGTCGTTGGAACCACGCTTGTTTTTGGCACCTTTTTAATTGAAGTGGATGATTGAGCACCATGTTGGCTTGGTGAGACGTATATACGCTGACTGGCCTATTTATTAGAGTCCGCGGTCCTTAATTAGAGCCCGCAGCTTTTATTAGAGTTACCAGCCCTTTATTAGAGTCCTTGGGCCTTTTTTAGAACTAAAGCCCACAGCCCTTTATTAAAGTCATCAGCCCTTTATTTAAGCCCTTAAATTAGAGGGCTCTTCCTTTTATTAGCATTCTTGGCCCCTATATTACAACCCCGCCCCTTAATTAGAGCCGCTGACCCTTTATTAGAGCCCCTAGCCTTTAATTAGTGTCCTTGGTCCTTTATTAGTGCTCTCAGCCCTTTATTAGAGAATCAGTCTCTTTACTAGGGTCTCATGCCTTATATTAATGCCCCTAGCCCCAATAATGCATCCCCTAGCACTTTTTGAGAGCCTGGCCCTCTCACGATTGGCGCTTCCCTGTATGGTAATTCTCCCCGTGACCGTGGGTGTGCAGCATAAAATCACATGTTTTTCCGTGCATCACTTTCAGCGTGAAACCCCATAAAATGAGAAAATCCAGGGATTTGAGTGAATTCCAATGAGGCTGGGTCATTGGTGCTAGACTAGCCGGGGTCTCACTGCCATTCGCAGGGGGTTTTCTCGTGTACCGGTGCAGATAGTATACCGAGAATGGTGTGATAGAGAACAACATCCAGCAAAAGGGAATCCTGTGGATAAAAACAACTCATCACTGAAAGGGGTCAGAGGAGGATGTCAGGAATTGTTCTGAGTAACGGGCGCTTCGCAGTCAGCCGAATACAACGCTGGAGCCTCAATTAACATGTTCAAGGGCATAACTCGCCGCTCCTTAGCACAGATGGACTACAACAGCGGACGACCAATTCCAGCGCTGTTGTGTCCAAGAGAAATAGAAAGGCGAGACTCCAACGGGCAAACGAGCCCAAAAGTTGTATCATTGAGCAGCGGAAAAACATCACCTGGTCAGATGGGTCCAGATTTTTGTTGCACCGTGCTGATGGAAGATTAGAATTTGGCACAAACAGCATGAATCGTTGACCCCTTCCTGTCAGCTGGTCAGAACATGTCAGCATCTCAATCTGATCTGCAGCAACTACAAGAAGCTTCCTGTCCACAGGGGCCGATATTCCTGCAGAACCATTTAATCACCTAGTGGAATGGATGTCATGACGAATTGCTGGTCCTGAAGACCAAAGGAGTCCAACCAATCTAGGAGACCTACTAGACGGGGGTCTCTAATTCAGTGTGTATATGACAGTCATAAGGAAGAGAAGTCTATAAGTGGCGCCGTCTTACACAGCACCATTTTTTCTATAATTTTGGCCCTATTTGTGGCAACATACAAGCCCCTCTACGTTTGCATCCTTGTCCTCCTTTTGATGCTGTTGATAAATGTGCCCTATAATGTATTTCACTGCTCATATGTAAACGTCATGTATAATCAGAATTCTTGTAAATATGCCCCCTGATACTCATTGATGTTACGAAATAAATGTTTTTGCAGTTCTGATGTTTATTATTATAGAATTGCTGTGGACTGTAGGATCACCAAGGATAATGACATTAACCCTTCACTGCCCTTGATCACCAGGGATGATGATATTAACCCCTTCTCTGTCCTAGACCAATAAGATTGATCACATTAACCCATCTCTACTCCCCATCTCAGGGATGATGACTCTGAATGCTTCTCTAACCTAGGTGACCAAGGATGTTGAGTAGAGATGAGCGAACGTACTCGGATAGGCACTACTCGTCTGAGTAATGTGCCTTATCCGAGTACCTCTCTGCTCGTCCTGAAAGATTCGGGACGCGCTGCGGAGCGGGGAGCTGCAGGGGAGAGCGGGGAGGAACGGAGGGGAGATCTTTCTCTCCTTCTCTCCCGCCCGCTCTGCCCCGCTGCGACTCACCTGTCAGCAGCGGAGCGCCCCGAATCTTTCAGGACGAGCGGAGAGATACTCGGATAAAGCACATTACTCGGACGAGTAGTGCTTATCCGAGTACGTTCGCTCATCTCTAATGTTGAGACTAAACAAACGTAGAAGGGGGTTCTTTACTGTAAGAGCAGTGAGACTATGGAACTCTCTGCCTGAGGACGTGGTGATAGGGAACTCACTAATAGAGTACAAGAGGGGCTGGACATTCTTATTGAGTAATACAATATTATATGTTATATTTATTAATAACTTCAGAAGGGTCGGTGATGCGGGGATTATTCTCTAGATTGGAGTCAGGAAGGACACAGTTACAAGGGTTCTCTTAAATAGAAGCTGTTGTTCATCATAAAGCCACCCCCTGTCCCTGGACCACAGAAGGGGATATATTACCTCAATTTATTCTCCCATATCAGAAAAAGACAGCTAAGTTTCGACCTGTATGGTCTTTGTCAAGCTCAAGAAACAATGACCAAAATGCAATATAAATAGTCAAGTCACGAATAAAACACCAATCAAGTTAAAAAACACCCCCTTATCAAGCACACAACAACAAACAGGTGCCCTAAGTATACATAAACAGCATTTAAAATATTGTACATACATATATAACCATAAGGAAGGGCTGATCCATTCATCCTTCCATTTGCTCCATCCGGCGTCCAGCAGCATCCTATATCACCACTGTGAATGCGCGAGAATTGCGGCTAAAACTGCGATAGCTGCAATAGATTATCACCATGGGCCCCATTGCACAGGCGCGTTATAATAGCATAATACCGCAATAACATGTTATACCCACCATTACTTGAGGCTCACCTGTATAGTGTTGCACAGGTGCGATGATAGCCACATCGCGAATGCGTAAAATGCATAGTTCAGACCACAATAACTCCCATAGTTTAAAGCAAGGGACACTAACAATGCACAAGAAGCTAATACAACATCATGATCGCACACTATGCGATATATTGCATCAAATGCAGAACATGGCCCTAATATCAGTATGCAGATATACCATTACTATACAGCAAACTTGTAGTAGATTTTAGGCGAGCATTACTGTACGGATGTAACCATTAGTTACTAAATCAGAGTACAACGCAAATGGTGAGATGCATATCACCTCATCATGTTTAATCCTGAAAAATCTCTAATTACCAATGGAGCATATATTAGCCCCTTAGTGACCACCGTATTGTGTTTTTACGTCCTGCCATTGCAGGACGTGTATGGAGGGAGATAGCACTGCTATCTCCCTCCATACATCGCAGGTGTCAGTTGTTTATTACAGCTGACACCTGCGAGCAACAGCCTCGTTCGGCCGTGTGGCCGATCGAGACTGTTAACCCTTTAAATGCCGCTGTCAAATCTGACAGCAGCATTTAAATCCCCCGAACGATATTTGGGGGTCCCGTATGGCCCCCCCTCGGTGAGATCGGGGGAGCTGTGCAGATGTCATGGCAGCTGGGGGCCATCTGAATAGCTGCAGAGATGTCATGGCAGAATGCCTATCAAGCCATCCCCAAGGGGTGGATTGATAGGCTGCCTGTCAGAATGCAGTATGATATAATGCTATGGCATTACATCATATTGCATAAGCGATCTAAGAATCACTAGTTGTTGTCCCCTAGGGGGACTAAAAGAAAAAGTAAAAAATAAGAACAATAAAGTTTTATGAATTATGTAAAAAAAAAAGTTTTAAAAGTAAAAAAAAAAACCCTTTTGCCATATTTAAAATAAAAAAATCTAAATAGTAAAACAAATAACATATTTGATATCGCTGCGTCCATAAAAGTCCGTTCTATCAAAGTAACACATTATTTACTGTGTAAAGTGAATGTTGTCTGAAAAAAAAAAAGAAAAACGCCAGAAATGCGCTTTTTTGGTCACCCTGTTGCTAAGAAAAAATCTAATAAAGAGCGATCAAAAAGTCATATGTATTCTAGAATGCTGCTAATGGAAACTACAGGACGTACCGCACAAAATGAGCCTGCAGGTAACTATATTGACGGAAAAATAAAAAAGTTATTGTGCGCAGAAGATAGAGACAAAATAATTTAAAAAAATTAAATAGCTTTAAAAAAATATATAAATAGAACAGCAAAAAAACTATACAAGTTTGGTATCGTAGTAATCGTACTGACCCAGAGAATAAATTTGTCATTTTTGTTGCATTTTATGCGACATAGAAACAAGACGCACTGAAAGGTGGCAGAATGTTGTTTTTTTTTCTATTTCTCTCCACTTAGAATTTTTAAAAAGTTTTTCAGTACCACGCCCCGCAAAAAACAAGCCCTCATATAGCTACGTCGATGGATAAATAAAGAAGTTACGATTGTTTAAAAGCGGGAGGAAAAAACGAAAATGGAAAAAAGCAAAAAAGTGTGGACACTAAGGGGTTAACAACCTTGTATATCGAAACCACTTATAGATAACTACTAGAGATGAGCGAGCACCAAAATGCTCGGGTGCTCGTTACTCGGGACAAACTTTTCGCGATGCTCGAGAGTTCGTTTCGAGTAACGAACCCCATTGAAGTCAATGGGCGACCCGAGCATTTTTGTATATCGCCGATGCTCGCTAAGGTTTTCGTTTGTGAAAATCTGGGCAATTCAAGAAAGTGATGGGAACGACACAGAAACGGATAGGGCAGGCGAGGGGCTACATGTTGGGCTGCATCTCAAGTTCCCAGGTCCCACTATTAAGCCACAATAGCGGCAAGAGTGCCCCCCCCCCCCGCACTGTCAGCATAAAGATCGTTCTCCTCTGCCATAGCTGTAACAGCTGTGGCAGAGAAGAATGATGTTTGCCCATTGAATTCAATGGAGCCGGCAATACAGCAGGTTCCACTGAAAGCAATGGGCTGCCGGCGATCGCAGGATGAATTGTCGGGAAGGGCTTAAATATATAAGCCCTTCCCTGCAATTCATCCAGAAATGTGTTACAATAAAAATATATACCGGCGTATAAGACGACCCCCCAACTGTCACCTTATACGTCGGGAATACAGCCTAGCAAAGAATAAAAATCATTACTCACTTCTGGCGTTCTGCGGTACTCCTGCAGGCTGTCGCTCCCTCCTGGTCCCCAGCAGAGCATTGCTTTCTGGACGCAGGGCTTGAAATCCCCGCCTCCAGAAACACACGTGCCTTCAGCCAATCACAGCCATTCAATGACATCATTGTCATTGGCTGTGATTGGCTGAAGGCACGTGTGTTTCTGGAGGCGGGGATTTAAAGCCCTTCGTAGAGAAAGCAATGCTCTGCCGTGGACCAGGAGGGAGCGACAGCCTGCAGCAGCGCCGCAGAACGCCAGAAGTGAGTAATGATTTTTATTCTTTGCTCCGCTGTATTCCCGGCGTATAAGGTGACAGTTGGGGGGTCGTCTTATACGCCCGGTCGCCTTATACGCCGGTATATATTTTTATTGTAACACATTTCTGGATGAATTGCAGGGAAGGGCTTATATATTTAAGCCCTTCCCGACAATTCATCCCGCGATCGCCGGCAGCCCATTGCTTTCAGTGGAGCCTGCTGTATTGCCGGCTCCATTGAATTCAATGGGCAAACATCGTTCTTCTCTGCCACAGCTGTTACAGCTGTGGCAGAGAAGAATGATTTGTCTTCTATACGTTCTCAATGGGGTCGGCGCTGCTGCCGCCGGCCCCATTGAGCGCATATACAGAAGAGAACAGGAATCGCAGATCGCACATAGGTGCGATCTGCGATTTCTATGGCCTAAGAAGGACCGTTGGGGTTCTTGAAGCCTAAAATAACTCCTAACACTCTCCCTATAGCAGCAGCACTTTCCCTGATTTATGTCAGAAGGCATCTGTGGCGAGCCGCGGGAGGGGCCGATTTATATACTCGGGTGACACCTGATCTCGCCAGCCACTCACTGCAGGGGGGTGGTATAGGGCTTGAACGTTGCAGGGGGAAGTTGTAATGCCTTCCCTGTCTTTCTATTGGCCAGAAAAGCGCGCAAATTTCTCAGGGAAGAAAATGAAAGTAACCCGAACACCGCGTGGTACTCATTACGAGTAACGAGCATCTCGAACACCCTAATACTCGAACGAGTATCAAGCTCGGACGAGTATGCTCGCTCATCTCTAATAACTACTACTAGTCAGTGAATTATGTTGTCAAAGCAACACATGGGTGAAAATATAGAGTTATATCACAATGTCACGCAATATATCTTATTCCAATCCCAACTATATCACACATAAAACTGTGGTCAATATACGCTTCATTGGTGATTAGAAATCTTTCTGGATTAAACATGATGGAGTAAATGGATGGGTGGATCCTAGCTTTATTCTAATCAGGGTTAGTTTTTTGATTACACCTAGCCTCTTTTCTTTGAGGTCAGGCCCTGTGTACCTCCTTTATTTCATCTTACAGGAGGCTTATTGGTCAGTTACGGGTATGGTGTATGCCATGTTCTAACATCTACACGGCTACCTTACAGTTTTCTATATTTGAGTATAATAGTTGGTTTATGATAAATTCCTGATGAGCCGTTTGCACGGCTGAAACGCGTTGAACCAAGAACCTAAAAACATTCCAAGTTATCGATTACCCGTTTTTTTTTTTATTGATTAAGACACAACATCACCCCTTAACCCCTTGAGTGGCACGCCCGGAAATTTTCCGGGAGGAGCTCCACTGCCCATAGTGATATACCCCGGAAGATTTCCGGGCTATGTATCACTATGGGAGCTGCAGAGCACAATGCCACAAGCTGTGGCATTGGGCTCTGCCTGCACTGTCCCACAGAGAACAAAGCAGGACGTTGAGAAGCAGGAAGATATTGCCGATCTGCCGGCAATCTCCTGCTTTGTTTACAGGTTGCTATAGAGACCATTGGCTTGTCAGAAGCAAGCCGATGGTCTCTGTGGCAGAGAGAGCTGGTGCTTAGCTGTCAGAGGACAGCCAGGCACCAGCTCTTACAGCAGAGATCAGAGAAAACCTCTAATCTCTGCTGTGTTAACCCTTTACATGCTGCAGTCTATGTGACTGCAGCATGTAAAGGGCTGTCACCATCGGACCCCCAGAAAATGATCAGGGGGTCCTGATGGGTCCCTGTGGAAGTCCCCTAAAGGGACAAAAATAAAAAAAAGAGTAAAAAAAAAAACAAAAGTAAAAAACAATAAAAAAATAAAAACACTTGTCTCCCTTTACTTAGTTAAAAATTTAAAATAAAATCACACATGTGGTATCCGTGCGTCGTAATGACCCAGAGAAGGAAGTTGGTACATTATTTAACCCCTTAATGACACAGACCCTTTTTTTCCCTTTTCCCCATTTCTTTTTTTCCTCCCCCCGTTTAAAAAATCATAACTCCTTTATTTATCCATTGACGTCGCTGTATGAGGGCTTGTTTTTTACAGGACAAGTTGTATGTTTCAATGGTGCTATTTAAAGTACCATATAAAAACTTTTACAAAATTCTAAGTGGAGTAAAATGGAAAAAAAATGACATTCTGCCATTTTTCAGTGCATCTTGTTTCTATGGCGCACAAACTGCAACAAAAATGACCTGATAGCTTTATTCTATGGGTCAGTACGATTGCTGCGATACTAAACTTGTATAGTTTTTTTTTTTTGTTGTAGTACTTGTATTTTTTTCAAAGAAATTTAATTTTTTAAAATTATTTTCTGCTGCATCTTCTGCGCGCAATAACTTTTTTATTTTTCCGTCGACGTAGTTAAATGAGGGCTCATTGTTTGCGAAATGTTCTGTAGTTTACATTGGTACCAATCTGGAATACATACAACTTTTTGTTCACTTTTTATTGCATTTTTTCTGGGAAACAGGGTGACTGAAAAAGTGCATTTGTGACGTTCTTTATTTTTTTTGCGGACTATGTTCACCGTGCAGGGTAAATAATGCACTACTTTGATAGATCAGACA
This sequence comes from Eleutherodactylus coqui, assembly GCA_035609135.1. Taxonomy (NCBI): domain Eukaryota; kingdom Metazoa; phylum Chordata; class Amphibia; order Anura; family Eleutherodactylidae; genus Eleutherodactylus; species Eleutherodactylus coqui. The sequence continues at coordinate 218,507,493 of CM069410.1, read as the reverse complement.
TTTATGGACGCGGCGATACCAAATTTGTATTTTTCTTTTAGGATTTAGATTTTTTTTATTATATATATGGCAAAAGGAGGGTGATTTAAACTTTTATAGCTTTTTTTTTTCAAGTGAGAAAAAGTCATGAAAAAGAAAAAAAAACTATTACAATTTGGTATTGGCATAATCGTACTGGCCTGTAGAATGACTTTAATATATTATTTATACTGCTTAGAGAATGCAGTGAAAAATAAAAATTAAAAACATGCCAGAATTACAGATTTTGTTAATCTTGCCACTAGAAAAAATGGAATAAAAAGCGATCAAAATTTTACATGTTCCAAAAAAATAGATAAATGAAGACACGAGTTCATCCTGCAAAAAAAACACGGCCTTCTAGAGCGCTGGCAATGGAAAAATAAAATTAATACGGCTCTTGGAATGTGGCGACACAAAAGCAAACCTTTAAAAAAAAATGCTTAAAATGTACAAAAATAGCAAAACATAAAAACTGTATAAACTTGGTATCGCCGGAATTGTACTGACTCAGAGAATAATGATATCACATTATTTATTCTGCACGCTGAACGCCGTAAAAATGAAATCCAAAAAACAAAATGGCAGAATTTCTTTTTTTCCCCCCAATCTCCCTACAAAAGTTTTTACAAAAGTTATGCAATACATTATATATACCCAAAAATGATGCCATCAAAAAGTACAACTTGTCCTGCAAAAAACAAGCCCTTATAGGGCCGTGTCAATGGAAAAATGTAAAAGTTATGGCTCTTGGAACGCTACTGGAAAATTAGTTGAAATTCAATGATTAGACCATTTAAAAAACCCGCCCTGGTGGGCACGACAGGGTGGTAGGAAACAAGCCACTCAAGGGGTTAAACTCTGTGTGAAATAAAGCAGAAAATTTGTAGCTTTATGTTTAAAAATGCAGCTCCAACCTCTGTAAAGAAACTATATTATGGGGAACGAGCCAAAACTAATAGCGCATTTACTGGAATTTTCCTGTGGGGTGCTGTGATAAGCCTAATTACTACTTTTGTATCTCTTTTTTGAGGAACTAATAGCCAAAACCCTTCCTCCTTCAAACCATTCACGTAATGATAAAGTAATTAAAAAGGAGAAGTGAAACAGTGAACATCTAGTTAGAGAGCAGATGCTGCATACAGCACATACTGAGAGTGTACCATGCCCGTCTTCATTCTCCTCACTGTCATCGGTATGTAGCGAATTATCAATTTTCATAGGTTGTTAATTAACTCAGCCTGGTCTGACCCTATAGAGGAAGCCCGGTGAGACTTGTAGAGTCCTGGGTCATTAGATACTTTTTAGTAATGCAATATTCGTGGCTTCAAATGTATAACTATGGAGCACAGGACATGTTTTGTTCTAGTCAACATGTGGGGAGCCTTTAAGTTGTCCCATGTAGGCAACCTTTGTCTGTAGGTTCTTTTAGAGCCTGTGGACTTCCTTTCGTGACTCCCCACAGTGAGCTAAAAAAGACAACCAAAAATTGTGATTGTGTATTTTATGGCATCTCAGTCATTTGAATGGGTGCCATATAATATGACATTAACCTTACAGAAGCCGCAGGGAAGCTCAGGATATGGAGATAACCCTTTAATTCTACAGTGGGTACATGACCATGTTTTACTGCAGTAATTCCTGAAAACTCTATGAGATAAATGTATCAATTCTTGTACATCAGATTTCTGGACTGCGAAAATCACAATTTTGGTACAAGTGCCAAAATTGAGAATTTTTGAGAATTTACATCAGGTCCTAAACCTTTTTTTAGAAACATGGATGGGGCTTAATTTTAGGGGCCGCAGTGTGGTGCTCATAAGATTTACTATAATTTATGCCAGAAATTAGGGTAAATTATAGTTGAAACGTACACCAGCTCGTCCGTCATGGAGGTGCCACCGGGTGTCAGAAGTAAAAATAGCGGCTTGCTTCTATTAATAGATTTGTTCTGTTTTCTCTGACGCAAACTTCACTTACACAAGTGTATGAAATGTCAGTCTATGTAAATACGCTCCATTGTACCTTTTCTAAATGAGTCCAGTGACTTTCCCTTTCCTTCAGCGGCAGAATATACAATGAATTATATTATACTGTACAGCTTCCTTAAATTTCACTTTTGAGTTTGTCTTTTCATGTTTAGCATTTTTATTAATGTCTTATTGTTTGTTATAAAAAATTATTGCGTTTTTTTTTATTTTATTTTTTACTGTTCTCTTGCTGAGTTTTTAATGCAAATTTCTATGAATGCAAGCTACCTATTTTTAACCTTTGTCACATTGTGCTTCCTCTTCACCACACCTGTACTACTCTTGTGCCTGTAAAACTAAAATGGAAAGTAGTGACTGAGAAGACGAAATGAAACCCAATATAAAAAAAAAGACTAAAAACAATACAAATGTATTTTTCTTTATCTTCTCATGTACACTTTTCCTCAAGTAACATAAAAGTACTCGGATATCTGAGACTGGGGGCACCCTAATCTTAACTGTATGCTCACTTACCTATAACAAACATATACTTACACCTTCTTGCTTGAAACGTGGGTTGGCCACAGCTTTATTAGCATATTTAAAACATATTTTAATCTTCCATTTAACTTAATTTCACTTAATTTAACTATCTTCTGTCTAACACCTTCCCATGCCGTACACTGCTGCAATTCTTAAAACCGTAACGGCCACAGGACGTTTGTAAGCCCCTGTATCTCCCTTGGGCTTGAAAACCTTCCTCTACGCCGTAGCCCGCATGGGAAGCTTCCGGCCTACCTTCACCAGCTGTGACAACTTCCTTGAACAGTCCTTTACTCCCACATCAAGTCCTTATTGCCCTCAATCTCCCAGGGCGGGTGGGTGGGCGTCTGCTCTTCTACGTCCTTCTTCTTTACTGTCCAAGCCGTTTGTGCTCTTTCCCGCTCTCTGGCCGTCTCCTTCCTGTCTTAGCTCCACCCCCTTTACCTAAGTTCGCTCTTTAACCTTTTCCTTTCCTGCCCCCAGTCCCACGCCGCATCGTTATTTACTTTGCGGCATACAAGACTGGGGGCACCCTAATCTTAACTGTATGCTCACTTACCTATAACAAACATATACTTACACCTTCTTGCTTGAAACGTGGGTTGGCCACAGCTTTATTAGCATATTTAAAACATATTTTAATCTTCCATTTAACTTAATTTCACTTAATTTAACTATCTTCTGTCTAACACCTTCCCATGCCGTACACTGCTGCAATTCTTAAAACCGTAACGGCCACAGGACGTTTGTAAGCCCCTGTATCTCCCTTGGGCTTGAAAACCTTCCTCTACGCCGTAGCCCGCATGGGAAGCTTCCGGCCACGCGGTATGCGCCGTATACCTATGGCGCATCCCGCCCCCACAAACGCCAACCCGAGCCAACGCCATCTCCATTCCGTCTTATAGTCCTGACAGAAAGGTATCCAGTCCCACCTCGTTGAGGTGCACACCATCATCCCTTAATGCTCCTCTCTCCTTGTCCTCCAGCTCCCAGTGGCGGACTGCCACTCCGCCCAACTATTGCACGAACCTGGACATCCTTAGATTTATCATCTTTGTTTTCCTAAGTCGTTCCCCCCGGCGTGAACGACCAGTATGACTCTCCAGGGGGTCCACCTGCTTATCTCCAGGACAAATTGCAACATCCTGGGCCTTTTCAGCCCACGTACACCGATCCAGTTTATGAGAGCGCCACTCAGACCTAGATTCCTCTCCCTAGGTCGAGTAGCCGCTCTTCTCTCGACCCAATAAATAATAGAATGTCCGACAATCCAACGTGCCATGGTTCCGAGGCTGAAAGAAATAGACCTAGCAAATACCCCCGTAATTACCAACAACCCATCCCAACTAACGCACCCCGAAAAAACCCGCCTGTAATGAAAACCGAGGTATGACGGCAACTACCAGCTAATCCGTGACCATGGATCCTTCCACAGTACGTTCCGGTCTTACGTACGATTTATACCCCTGCGATTATCATCAACCGCTTCAAACCCCCCTTTCCGTCATGCCGAGAGCATCCGCTGTCGTCGCAGCCTCCGTTCTAAATGAGTGGGTTCCAAATTCCCCCGGATCCACACCACACTTCTTTTACGCCGACTGCCAAAAAACCGCCGAAAATTGGAAAAACGGGTGAGGGAGGGGGCCTGGCCTCGCGTACTAATAACTGTTCACTATGGGTTTTTTTTTTTTTTTTTTAAATATTATTTTTTATTATATATACTGGTCCATCACCTCCACTGGACACCCTTGCATCCCCCCTCGATTAATAGCGATCCACTCGCCTCTACCATACCATCTGTTTGCGACTTCCTGGTACCTATCCGGATCGATGCTCCCGTAGTAATAACATCATTTACCCGTAAACCCCCCAGCTTTACTTAGCTAGCCGGGACTATCTCACCGATCGCAAAAACTGCGGCAAACGCCAGCAGGAGGGGCCTGAACACAACGTATCGTATTCATCCGAACATACCCGTCAATAACTTAATTAACCATGAAACCATAATAGGTCGGCGCGTATCCGTAAGAAAACTTTCTTTTTCCAAACTACGAACTATATTGTTGTAACGCAAATTCCTTAGTCACGTCTAGCATTCAGTGTAATTTTAGCAAAACAAGTGTTTTCTTGCCGCTCCAACCGATAACCATCTACCACGCAACTCCGTCAACATATCGAATGTCAACAAATTTCAACCATGTAGACCAAACTGAATTATAATTTTTTACGTTGTAACCGCCACCAGTGCCTCCACCAGCTTCCGCAACTCTCCTCTGCCAGACTCCATAAGGAAAGCGGGCAGCGTACCCCCTCGGCATTCGCCCATAGGTGCCGCTCCCTGAACCAGTTCCATCCGCGAACGAGAGAGTGCGTCAGCTGCTCCTTTGTCACAACCAGGAACATGTTTTGCACGCAAATACATATTACCTTTCAAACCTCTTACTACCACCTGCGAACTTTTTTTTTTTTTTTTTTTTGATCCAGTAACTCTGATTCCCATGACTCAATCGCCACCACTACAGAGAAGGACTCCAGCAACGTGATATTTTACCGCTTCTCTCTCCATGACCTTGGCCAGGACTCCCTGCACCGATGGTTGTTAAAGAATACTCCGACACCGCCCGAAACGGCTGCGTCGGCGCGCAAGCTGGTTTCAGTGCATTCCACCTCTTCCCTCGGGCATACCACCTGCCCGTTGAAAGAATGAAGGAACGCCCTACGTATATGCAAATCTGCTTTATTCCCGTCGTAACCCGCACGACATGGTGTGGTTTGCGGACCCCCACAGTCGCCAGCGATAATTGCCTGGTAAACGGCCGCCCCATGGAGATCACCTTGTAAGCGAAATTTAATAAACCCAACAAAAACCTGATTTGTCGTAACGTTGCTTTTTAACATCGAGCCACATCACCAACCACTTGCCGAAGCCAACACCCTTTCCACCGACTCGATCTCTATCCTTAGGAGCGCAAACACGTGGCCGGGCCCCATGTCTTCTCTTCAGACCATGGGGCCCCCGCTAAACGCATTAGCCTCTGAAAATTTTCCATCAGAAACCCACCTTCACCTGACGTTTTGAACCGACGACCAAAAAATTATCCAACTGATGTATTACCGATGTGATGCCCGTCTCATGCTTTAACATCCACTCAAGGAAAGAACTGGCTAACTCGAAAATACCATGAAATTGAGCATCCCGTCGTTAATCACATGTCGAAGAAAAATTGGAACCTCGATTCTGCTTCCTAAAGTTGAAGCCATCTGGGTGAAATGGAAGCAGTCGAAATGCCGATTCTTGTCTGTTTTGCCAGCTGGGCAAACCTGCCCGCTGCCTTCACTAGCCGTATTGCGCGGACGAAAGAAGTATAGGCTACCGCTGCTTCTTTTTAGATGCCGTCATTTACCGATCCCGAGCTTGGGAAAGATAAATGATGGATCCAGCGAAAAATTCCTCGATTTCCTTCTTGGGTGCCAGACCCAATGGGGACACGCGCAAGTCTTCAACGATGAGTCATTGAAAAAGGCCGACCATGCGGCCCATTTATTTATTTATTTATTTATTGGCTAACCCAATATCGTCTCTTGCCGATCTTAAGTTAGGGCATAAAGTGGTGGCTGTTGGTAAGCGTACGGAAATAAAATCTGCAGTAGCCCTTGTTGTACCAACCAACAAGAGCCGTTTGGCCTAGGAGAGGCCGCGGGTGGCTGAGATGCGCCCCCCCGTGGCTCCCCCGGGAAAGGAAGTCTTAGCGGGTCGCTGTGCTAGAATCAGCTATACGTCTAAAATCTACACCATAGCGCCACCAGGCTGCGGCAGTCTGTATCCTGGAGCTTTGAGCGGCTGATGCTGGCATGTCACCTGCACCAGAACCAAATACGCTTGTAACCAGTTTCCAAAAGTTTTAATTTTAGGTTTTTTATAAGCACCACGCTCCATCGTCCGCTCTTTTTCCACCATCACGTGGTCCGCTGATAGCAAGGACCATATATCACTGTAAACACCGTTCTTAATTTTCTCAACCGTATCATCAGGCAGACCTGCCCCCCAAAGGGGCCACACCACAGCACAGAGAATCCACATATTGCCAACCATCGGTTGGATCACCTTCTGTACCCGCTGTTGAGCCAAATCCAGTATTTACCACAGGCGGGCCTGCACCCCCTGGAGCCACACAGGACACTAAAAGCCCTTTTTTGTATAAATCTTGCTCAACAGCGACCTTAGAACAGACACCAAATCACCATTCTCCGCAACCGTTGCGGGATCTATAACTTTTTTTTTTTCTTTTTTTTTTTTTTTTTTTTACTTTAGTACCCGCTGTTGAGCCATATAACTCTTGCTCAACAGCAACCTTAGCACAGACACCAATCTGTAACATTTTTTCAAACATCGTATAATGTGGACTCACCAAATGGATCGACCTTCGGCGTTGCCAAGGGTGATATCCTTGCTGTACCGCTCCCGCGGTTCCGGCTCAATTTCTGCGTGGGCTGCCGACCACTCGTATGCAGAGCCCTCCTCATGCTGTCTGATTGCGATGTGGCAGGCTGGTCTTGCCCTGACCGATCCTGCGGGAGGTCCCGCCACCTGCGGTGTTCCCGGACCTTCCTATAAAGGGATGGCTGTGGGTCCGGCCGCCATGGTTGTTCCTCCAACTGGTAGGGCTCGGCTTGGTTACCGCTCCCCTCCTCCCCGCTTGACTCGCGCGCCCTGCCGCTGCGCTCTACCCTTGCCTGCTCTAGCTGAGCGTGAACTCTCGGTCCTGCCTCTCCTGACTAGCACGCTCTCTCTGCCTGCGCCTGGCCCCCTGACACTGTCTTTTAGAGCTCCTGTGGTGCGGCTGATTATGTGTGGGGGGGGGGTAGTCTACGGGCTCTACTGGGGGGGTTATGTAGTGTGAATTAACGTAGTAGCGCCTGTACGCGCCGGCTGCGTTGGTGGCGGCTGACATATGGTGGGTGGTGGCCGATGTGCCCGCGGTATGGCCATAATGGAGTGGCCGTGGTTCTGGGTGTCTCCTGGCTCTAATCCCAAATGTGCCGCACCGCCTGTCGGCAGGTCTATAACTCTCTGCGTGGCACTCTATCCCTGAGCTGAGGGACTCTAGTGGATTGTACCGTAAGCTGCCGCCCCTCCCCCCGCTGCTGCTAGACCCACTAGTACTCCCTGGGCTTTGTGGCCGGGGTTTGTATGGGACCCTGCTTCTTGGCTTCCCCTTCGAGCTCTCCTTCCTTCCTCCCCCCCCCCCCCCCGATGCGCGGGCTTCCTCTATAGTTCGCCCTTTGTGATCCTTGCGCCCCACGCGCGCTGCGCCGCCATTTTTAGAGGACGTGCGGCCTGACCGCGCGCTCCCCTGCTCCTCTCGCTGCTTGGTATCCGCTCACCTCTTTCCGGCGTTGAAATCCTGCGCCCGGCCGCGCGCTGAAGCTGCGGTCCGGAGCCTGTTAAAGCTGCCGAACCGCTGTTCCCTCCGCTCCGGATCACCTATTAGTGCCGACCGCTGCACTTCCCCAGTCGGACCCCCCGCCGTACGCCTTGGTCCCGGCGCCATTTCGTTTGTCGCCCTTCCGGTACCCCTCCGGACTGCGCTGTCTAAGGTACCTCGTCCTCCTCCCCGTTTTGCTGCTGGGCTAGAGCTTAATCCTGCTGGGGGGCTGTTTCTTCAGCGCGGCCTACCTCGCGGCGCCTCGTTCCCGCTGGCGGCGTCCTCCCCGGGCCTCTGGAGCTGTTCCTCCAGCCCGACTGGCTCCGTGGAGTTCGCGGTCATCCTGCAGCTTGTCATCAGCTCCTCTAGCCATCCGGTGCCGTCTTGCTTCACCGCTTCTTGAATCATCGAAGGTAAGCCGTCCATCTTCTCTCTTCTGTCTGCCGCTGTTTGTATCTTCCACCCGATTCTTCCGTCCTTCTCCACCTTCCGCCGGCTTCTTTGCACTTAATCTCCTGCCTTCTGCGCTCTTGGTCTTGCTTTAGTTGCTTTGGTTGCTCTCTCACTCTCGTCTGCTCTTCTACGTCCTTCTTCTTTACTGTCCAAGCCGTTTGTGCTCTTTCCCGCTCTCTGGCCGTCTCCTTCCTGTCTTAGCTCCACCCCCTTTACCTAAGTTCGCTCTTTAACCTTTTCCTTTCCTGCCCCCAGTCCCACGCCGCATCGTTATTTACTTTGCGGCATACAAAGATAGCCTTAAAGGAGTGTACCCAATTGGACCAGGCATAGTCCTGATAGGATCACTGCTAGAAACAGTGGCTGGGAGGAGAGAAACAGTAGAGTGCGGCAGGGCTACGCTGTTTCTGTATCTGCCATAGAAGTCACTAGGAGTTACGTATAGATTATAGCACAATGAGCTACGCTGTTTCCGTAACTCCATTGACCTTAGGAGTTCCAAGAACAGTTCAGCTGAGCCTGCTCGGCTGTTTCCATCCTCCTGACCACTCCTGGTCGGCGTATACAGCCAGGCCAGGGATGGTGTGGGCCTGAACTCAAAATAGCTGCATATTCCAGAGGTGGAATCTACACCATCTACACCTGTGGATATGCCATAAAAGTTCCAGACAGGAATACCCCTTTAATTTGAGCAGATATTATATCACTGGTCCCGCCCATGAGGATAAATCCACCAATCCAGCAGTTTCATACCTATTTAGGGCTGCAAAAGACGAATTATCAAAATTGTCCCTCTGGTTGTATTGTACATGTAATCTAGTTTTGTAGTACTTACAGACATGATGTTGGTGAAATCTCATATTCTTAGTTACTAATTATCTGTATTTTTTATCTTTTATTTCAGCGCTGATTATGGAAATTTCGGGTAAATATTCCACCAATCCGTGATAAAAGAAATGTAACAATTTTATTTACATATATTGAACTCAATGATAAAACATTACAGAAGATCTCATGACTGATCACATGTCATTACATCAGTGATGTCATCAGCAGGGGGGCGGCGCTGTGACTAACTCTCAGACATGATATACAGGCTGGTTGTCAGCAGTAATAGATGATGTCAATGTAGTATAAGTTGTACGGATCTCATTTCTGATCACGTCATTATATCAGTGATGTCATTAGCAGGGGGCGGGGCTGTGACTAACTCTCAGACATGATATACAGGCTGGTTGTCAGCAGTAATAGATGATGTCAATGTAGTATAAGTTGTACGGATCTCATTTCTGATCACATGTCATTATATCAGTGATGTCATTAGCAGGGGGTGCGGCTGTGCCTACCTCTCAGACATGATATACAGGCTGGATGACAGCAGTACTGGATGATGTTACTGTAGTATAAGGTATGCGGATCTCATGTCTGATCCCATGTTGTTATATCAGTGATGTCATCAGTAGGGGGCAGACTACCTCTCAGACATGATATACAGGCTGAATGCCAGCAGTACTGGATGATGTTACTGTAGTATAAGGTGGGCGGATCTCATATCTAATCACATGTCATTATATCAGTGATGTCATCAGCAGGGGGCAGGGCTGTGACTACCTCTCAGACATGATATATAGTCTGTTTATCAGCTGTTATATTAATATTTATTAATGTTTTTAGGTTATTTTTTTTAACTTTTTCAGTTATTATTGTATGAAAACTTTTACTTTCGGTTCTTTGCAGGACAGTTAGTCCGGTATGTGGTCACCTCTACTCCAAACTGGAACCACATTTACACAGGGGAGTCGGTGACTTTAACATGTGACATTGAACCACATGAAAACATTAACAAGTACTTCACCTATTGGTATAAAGACACACAAATAATGAAACAAGATCATGAGTTTACAATTAGGAAGGCGAAGAATACTGATGCCGGGGATTATGAATGTAGGAGCGCTTCTGATATTCGCAGTCACGTATTCACATTATATGTTGCTGATCAAGGTAAATAATCTTTCACTACAACTAGAAGCATTATTGGGGCTCATGTATTTGGCTTCTTCCAGAACTGTGGGTCAAAAAGTAGCAATTTTGGTGTAAGGGACAAAATTGTGACTTTTTGATGGTGTACACCAGCCAGCGTTAAAAACATGGATGGGAGCTAGTGTAAGGGGGTGTGGCTTCACAAACACATTACATTTACTATAATTTATGCCAAAAACTGGCATAAATTATAACAAACTGATACAAGCTCCCCAGCTGCTGAAGATTTCTAATTTGGCCCATGGCGCCCCAGAAGATTAGACAAATGCACAGTTACAATCAAAATTGTCACATTATTACAAATCCAGCTTATTTGCTAAATCTACAAACTTTCAGCTGTTTGCAAGAAACAATCAAACAAGAACAATGTAAATGGCTCAATACAACTAATATTTTAAGCGGTTTCTGTAAATTCACCACAAAATGCCACTTTTACTGACTCCTGCAGTTACAGGATTACTTCCCCTCTTAATGACTTAAAGGGATACAGTCATAAAAAGAAATCCATACTTGCCTATTACTCCCCAGGTAGTCTACGTACCACATCATATAATGAATAGAGATGAGCGAGCACCAAAATGCTCGGGTGCTCGTTACTCGAGACGAAATTTTCGTGATGCTCGAGGGTTCGTTTCGAGTACCGAACCCCATTGAAGTCAATGGGCGACCCAAGCATTTTTGTATATCGCCGATGCTCGCTAAGGTTTTCATTTGTGAAAATCTGGGCAATTCAAGAAAATGATGGGAACGACACAGCAACGGATAGGGCAGGCGAGGGGCTACATGTTGGGCTGCATCTCAAGTTCCCAGGTCCCACTATTAAGCCACAATAGCGGCAAGAGTGGGCCCCCCCCCCCCCGCCTCCCAAAAATTTTTACTTCTGAAAAACCCTCATTAGCAATGCATACCTTAGCTAAGCACCACACTACCTCCAACAAAGCACAATCACTGCCTGCATGACACTCCGCTGCCACTTCTCCTGGGTTACATGCTGCCCCCCCCCCGCACGACCCTGTGTCCACAGCACACACCAAAGTGTCCCTGCGCAGCCTTCAGCTGCCCTCATGCCACGCCACCCTCATGTCTATTTATAAGTGCGTCTGCCATGAGGAGGAACCGCAGGCACACACTGCAGAGGGTTGGCACGGCCAGGCAGCGACCCTCTTTAAAAGGGGCGGGGCGATAGCCCATAATGCTGTACAGAAGCAATGAGAAATCCAATCCTGTGCCACCTCCATCAGGAGCTGCAAACGTGGGCATAGCAATGGGGAACCCATGTGCCACACACTATTCATTCTGTCAAGGTGTCTGCATGCCCCAGTCAGACCGGGGTTTTTTATAAATAGTCACAGGCAGGTACAACTCCGCAATGGGAATTCCGTGTGCACCCACAGCATGGGTGGCTCCCTGGAACCCACCGGCTGTACGTAAATGTATCCCATTGCAGTGCCCAGCACAGCTGAGGTAACGTCAGGTTTAATGCAGGTGGTCTTCGGCCCACACTGCATGCCCCAGTCAGACTGGGGTTCTTTAGAAGTGGACACATGGAGTTACAACTCCGTGTGGACCGACAGCATGGGTGGGTCCCAGGAAGCCACCGGCGGTACATAAATATATCCCATTGCATTGCTCATCACAGTTGAGGTAACGTCAGATTAAATGCAGGTGGTCTTCGGCCCACACTGCATGCCTCAGTCTGACCGGGGTTATTAATACATAGACACTGGCAGGTACAAATCCCTAATGTGAAGTCCCTGTGGACCCACAGCATGGGTGGCTCCCTGGAACCCACCGGCGGTACATAAATATATCCCATTGCAGTGCCCAGCACAGCTGATGTAACGTCAGCTGTAATGCAGGTGGGCTAAAAATTACTAGGATTACAATGTAGGTGAGGGCCAAAAAAAATTGGTGTACCAACAGTACTAATGTACCTCAGAAAAATTGCCCATGCCCAACCAAGAGGGCAGGTGAAACCCATTAATCGCTTTGGTTAATGTGGCTTAATTTGTAACTAGGCCTGTAGGCAGCCCAGTTAAAATAAAAATTGGTTCAGGTGCAAGTTTCAACGCTTTATTGAATTGAGAATTGAAACATATAAACATTGTTTACAAAAGTTATATGACTGAGCCTTGTGGGCCTAAGAAAAATTGCCCGTTCAGCGTGATTACGTGAGGTTTCAGGAGGAGGAGCAGGAGGAGGAGGAGGAATATTATACACAGATTGATGAAGCTAAAAGGTCCCCGTTTTTTATGGTGATAGAGAACGATGCTTCCATCCGCGGGTGCAGCCTACGTATTGTTTAGGTATCGCTGCTGTCCGCTGGTGGAGAAGAGAAGTCTGGGGAAATCCAGGCTTTGTTCATCTTGATGAGTGTAAGCCTGTCGGCACTGTCGGTTGACAGGCAGGTACGCTTATCCGTGATGATTCCCCCAGCCGCACTAAACACCCTCTCTGACAAGATGCTAGCCGCAGGACAAGCAAGCACCTCCAGGACATACAGCGCGAGTTCAGGCCACGTGTCCAGCTTCGACACCCAGTAGTTGTAGGGGGCAGAGGCGTCACCGAGGACGGTCGTGCGATCGGCTACGTACTCCCTCACCATCCTTTTACAGTGCTCCCACCGACTCAGCCCTGACTGGGGAGCGGTGACACAGTCTTGCTGGGGAGCCATAAAGCTGTCAAAGGCCTTGGATAGTGTTCCCCTGCCTGTGCTGTACATGCTGCCTGATCTCCGCGCCTCCCCTGCTACCTGGCCCTCGGAACTGCGCCTTCTGCCACTAGCGCTGTCGGATGGGAATTTTACCATTGCTGCCCATTCTGGGCAGGGGCCCGAGAACAGTTCCTGGGAGTCTGCCTGCTCCTCAGAATGTGTCATTGTAATGGAGTGAGGAGGCTGGGAGGAAGGAGGAGTAGCAGCCAGAGGATTCAGAGTTGCAGCAGTGGACGGCGTAGAACTCTGGGTGGTCGATAGATTGCTGGATGCACTTTCTGCCATCCACGACAGGACCTGCTCACACTGCTCATTTTCTAATAAAGGTCTACCGCGTGGACCCATTAATTGTGAGATTAATCTGGGGACGCCAGAAACGTGCCTCTCTCCTAATCCCGCAGCAGTCGGCTGCGATACACCTGGATTAGGTGATCGGCCTCTGCCCACACCCTGACTTGGGCCTCTGCATCGTCGCCTGCGTCCACGTCCTCTAGGCCTACCCCTACCCCTCAGCATGGTGTATTACCAGTAGTGCAGAAACAGAATGCTGTAAATAAATGTGTCGCTTATTGGCCTGTGGTTGGAGGCTGACTTCGCTTATGGAACGCACAGCAGAGCCAGGAAAGAATTTTGCGCAAGCCTGTAGTGAGACGTAGGTGCATATGACTGAGCTAGTGGAATTCACAGCGCAGAAGCAGTCAAGTGTCCAAAGGCCACTAGTAGGCCTTAAGTATTTTGCTTCTATTTTTTTAAAGGCTGAGCTGATACAGCAAACAGATACTGTAGACAGCGTATATATGTATACTGTTTCCCTCTGGACGGGATGAGGCCGGTGATGTAACGGGCAACGCAGAGCCAGGAAACAATTTTGCGCAAACCTGCTGTAACACTTAGCTGCGTATTAATTAGGACTACTACCCCCAGCAGACACGCAGTACACTCAAGATGGTCACCGGCAGCCCAAAGATAGTATTTTTCCCAAATTTGTTTGAAAAAGCCCACTGCCTGTATAGACAGTATATCTCTTTCACCTTTTCCACTGTCCCTGCCTCACCAGTACTGGCCCTATACTATGTAAAATTACGGCAGACTGTTTCCCTCTGGACGGGATGGCGGCGGTGATGTAACGGGCAACGCAGAGCCAGGAAACAATTTTGCGGAAGCCTGCTGTAACACTTAGCTGCGTAATAATTAGGACTACTACCCCCAGCAGAGACGCAGTACACTCAAGACGGTCACAGGCAGCCCAAAGATAGCATTTTTTCCAAATTTGTTTGAAAAAGCCCACTGCCTATATAGACTGTATATGTCTTTCACCTTTCCCACTGTCTCTGCCTCACCAGTACTGGCCCTATACTATGTACAATGACTGCAGACTGAAGACGCAATGCTCTGCACGCCTGATATACAAAAAAAAATAATTGTGCAACACTGCTAAAAGCAGCCTCAACAGTACTGCACACGGTTAGATGTGGCCCTAAGAAGGACCGTTGGGGTTCTTCAAGCCTAAAATAACTCCTAACACTCTCCCTATAGCAGCAGCAGCACTGTCCCTGATCTCTGTCAGAATGCATCTGTGGTGAGCCGCGGGCGGGGCCGATTTATATACTCGGGTGACACCTGATCTCGCCAGCCACTCACTGCAGGGGGGTGGTATAGGGCTGGAACATCACAGGAGGAAGCTGTAATGCCTTCCCTGTCTTTCTATTGGCCAGAAAAGCGCGCAAATGTCTCAGAGATGAAAGTGAAAGTAACTCGAACATCGCGTGGTGCTCGCCTCTAGTAACGAGCATCTCGAACACGCTAATACTCGAACGAGCATCAAGCTCGGACGAGTACGCTCGCTCATCTCTAATAATGAACCTATTACTTAGTAAGTGCAGATTCACTGGGGCGTATTTCAAAGTACGCTTGCTCCTGTGCAACGTTTTGCCGCAAAGAAAGAGTGTATTTTTTGCCCTAATTTAAATGGCTATTTAGCCAAATGAGGTGCTGACCACGCGGGTATGCACAGTATTTTGGGCATACCCATGCATATGTCTATGTTCGTGCACCACCCAAAGACCACTATGGACCTATTTAGTGTGCAAATTCACACAAAATAGAGCAGTTTCTATTTTTTTGCTCTTGCAAAAACCGTGAGTACAAAAAAAAGAAATGAGAATGAACCCATTAAAATCAATGGGCACTATTCTTCACGTTTATTGCACAGGATTTTCCTGCACACAAAAAACACGCTCGTCTGAAGGAGCCCTTATAATGGTGTGTGAAGCGGCGGTTTAAGTAAATGTGCCCTATTATGTTTATGATGACAAGGGATTCAGTGGCCCAAACACATCTGGCGCCGCTTTTGTTATCTGTGTTTTTATATATTTTTTAAGGTTCTAATAAAGGCAGCGTGATCTTCAGTCCAAACTACAGAAATATATTTGTGGGGGAAAAGATGACTATGTCTTGTGAGACACGACCTTCTGCATCACGAAACCAGGAATATGTGTGGTACAAAGATGGTGAACTAGTCAAGGAGGAGCAAAAGAAAGTTCTCTTAATTGATCGGGCACATCGTGAGGACAGTGGAAAATATGCTTGTGGAATATGGAATAGATATTACCCTGTCAGACTCGATGTCTCAGATGGTGAGTATTTGCCCCAACTATGATTGGACATGTCTACAAGGAGATGTACGTTGTGAAATATCCGCTATTTTTTGTTTTCAGACCGTTACATCATCCTGCAATATCCCCCCAATATCTTGGAGGGCGACTCCGTGGATTTGAGATGTCACAGCGATCCATACTCTACATACTACAAAGCTAATAAGAAGACCACAATATTTTATAAGGACGGAGCCATTATACAGACATCCAAAGAGATTTTCCATCTGCCAAGTGCGACTAAATCCATGAGCGGGATTTACCGATGTGAAAAAACAGCTCAATATGGAGAAGTATTAAAGGCAAAAGAAATATTTGTATTTGTCCAAGGTAAGAATGAGGCAATGCACGGACCCAAGACCCCCATTCCCTCCAAACAGATTTCTAGTTAAAATGACTTATACTAGTGGGGCAGACAAACTTCTAAGGAGGAAGCCTTCCTGCATACTGTACTCAAGCCTGAATGCAGGCAGCTCATGTGGCTCTTATGGGGCTCGTGGAGAACAAATGCCAATCCAAAGTTGGTCTTGTCTGGATTTAAATGGGTGGTGAGAACCTGTACTGGGATGTAATCCCCATAGGAAGCCATACAGAAGTCATGAAAAGGGGAATGGGTACTAGGACCTCACATGTGGTTAGCAGTGTGGTGGTGTCAAGAAGCAGCTGAAAGGGGCCTTATTTTTATCCTTGCTATGTAACCGCCCACCACTGAGAGAAGGATTACAGTCATGCTATTTGACCAAAGTATTTTGGTCATCAGACTATAGGGCTCTTATACTTCAGCACTGTATGCAGGGGCAGATTGGGCCATAGGGGGCAGGGAGGTTTGAGCACCCAGGCTGGCCCCCCTGAGAATGTTTCGGGGTGCCCTACCCCCACTCATAAAAGTCTGGCTGTTTGTAATGCTTACAGTAGCTTAATGACACTAACTCCTATAGGACCGTTAAACGCTACGCATGATAACTCACACAGCATAATCTCAGAGTACAGTGAACGCTGGGGTCAGGAAAAGGAGTAATGCGGTTATACTGTGCGAGATAGCGTGCGAAGTGTGAGTGTGTGTTATCAACCTACTGTACACTCTACAGGTGGCTGTATTTCAGGTTCCACAAAGGTGGTTTTATATAAATTGAAGAGGCTACGGAAGGGGTGTCTTATTAATAATTTGGGCCACAGAGGGGTTCTGTAATGAATTGTGGGCCAAAAAAAGGCCATAATAATAATTCTAGCCACAAAGGGGGTGATATTACTAATTGGTGCTGCAGAGAGGTCCACTTACTAATTGGAGCCATTGATATGGTCCTATTACTAATTGGGACCAGAGAGGGAGTCACTATTACTAATTGGGGCACTTTTACTTAATGGAGCCACAGCAGGGGCACTTTTACTTATTGGAGCCACAGTAGGGGCACTATTACTTAGTGGGGCCACATCAGGAGCACTTACTTAGTAGGGCCACAGTAGGGGCACTGTTAGTGGGACTTCAGTAGGGCGATTATTAATAAAGGTGATTTTAGACAAAACGATTATCATTCAAAAAAAGCCAAAGTGTTCATTCTAAATGCGAGCCAATGCCCGAATGAACGTACGAGAATTGTTCACTTTTTGTTCGTCATTCATTTTATACAGGCATAAAAATCACTGTTGGCTCATTTGCTTATCATTCGGTTTAAACAGCAATCGTTCAGACGCTCTTAGTCACTTATACAGCGAATGTGAAAGGCTGAACGAATCTCATTTGAACAAGTCAACAATGTATCTGCCAGTATAAGCTGGCTGCACGAGAGCAAATGAGCTAACGGTGACGTCACTCGTCTAAATGAAGGACCCTAAGTGGTTCCACAGCAGGCACATTGTTACTGTGGTGGGGATGCTGGGAAGTTAATTTGGGGTTCTGAAAGCAGGAGTGCGAGAGTGTGCAAAAGGAAGTCATGGCTGGAAGAAATGTCAGTAGTGGTCTAGACCCCGAGAGAAGAAAAACGAATATGGACAGCATCAAACAGACGACATTTGATTTGATCACTGGAAGTAACTGCACTGCTGTCGCTATCAATGAGTAGAGCTGGTATTCGAGTACATTATATAATAACTGCAGACTTTATGTCAGGCCGTGATGCTTGTCTGTAATGGGCCATATAGAGAATAAATATATTTCCTGTTTCTGGTTCTGTATTTGTTATGAACTTAGTTCTGGGACGATATTTGTTTTGAATTTGGTTCTGGTGCTGTATTTATGATATCAGCTTGGTTCTGGTACTGTATTTATGTTATGAGCTTAGTTCTGGTGCTTTTTCCATGTTATGAACTTGGTTCTGGTACTGTATTAATGTTATGAGCTTAGTTCTAGTGCTGTACTCTTATTATTATTTTGGTTCTGGTGCAGTGTAGATAAATATAATTAAGGCTGCCTGTCCACGGGCGTTGCGGAGATCAACCGCGGGAGACGCCACCCGGGACTAGGAGCCGGCAGGCGGATCGCCACTGTCAGCCTATCTGATAGATAGGCTGACCGCGGAGGACCGCAGAGAATCGTGGCAAATCGCAGCATTGCGATTCTCCGCTCGTGGACAGGAGGGAAGCGCTCTCCATAGCAACGTTATGGAGAGCTTTCACTGCGTTTCCCACTGCCGGATTATCGTCGCGGGGAACGCAATGAAAACCCGCCCGTGGACAGGCAGCCTAAGGCTGGAAGGACATGTTGTGGCTGGCTAAAGACAGACTACGTCTACCAGCGGTGTCCCATAATTGCACAATATTGCCAGTAATTTGTGTGGCCAGCTGCACTGTGTGTTTCCACCCTTATGGTGGGCGATTCATAGGCCAGCGCTGTGTGCTTGCCCTACAGGCTAAGCTTTGTCAGCCAGTCCCTGACTGTATGATACGGGTGTTTGTGCTGCACAAGGTATGACAATACACCATATGAAGAGCATGGAAGGTTTCGCACGGGGCACCAGCCCCGGTCATAAGCTCCAAGGAGCTGACAGTCATAAGACTACTATTATAATCTGTTCTAGATCTGTTTACGAGTCCAGAAATAAAAGCCCCTGACAATATAAAGGAAGGAGATGCCCTGACCCTGACGTGTGACACAAGACGTAACCCTCTCAGGGAGGACACAGAGCTGCGGTTCACCTTCTACAGAAACGGGCAGGAAGTCATATCATCTAATACATACCGGATTCAGTACGCTCAGCTGGAGGATTCTGGGAATTATACCTGCGAGGTGCGGACTGTGTTAGGCACTGTGATGAAGATGAGCGATGTGACACCCATCAGGATAACAGGTTGGTATGAACATTTTTTCCTTGTAAGGTGCATGAATTTCCAACTTGGGGAAAATGCTACAACCTTCTCCATATATGAACTAGTTGATATACCCGGCCTCGTCCGAGTTAACTTGATACATGTGTTTACGTGTTGTTTGATCGGAAAATTTTATGAAGTTGTATGCACTTCAGAGGAACAAAATATGTATACACATAGAGGAACGTTAGATTCTACTCAGACTGCATGTACCGATGTCACTCTGCAGAATGTGCCATCCATCCCACTCTCCTCACGTTTTACCCTTAAAGGTAACACCCCTTTTTATTCAAATTTACCCCCAGACACAATTATTAAAGAAGCATTTCCAAGCACGTTACTGAGCGTTCGGGTCAGTTTCTACCCTTTCTTACTAGATATTACAATTTTTCATTGTGTTTTCTAGAGTTGTTCATGAAGCCAAAGCTACAAATTTATCAACAAAGAGTTCAAGAAGGTGATAAAGTGACAATAAACTGTCAGTCTTTTTCATCATTTCCTTATCAATTTACATTCTACAAAGACTCACAAACTGTACCGAGCCGGAGCTACAAGGACCAGTATGTGATATCACAGGCCTCAGAAGGGCACACGGGGACTTACACATGTTCAATAACTTATAAGGGCATTTCTAAAAACAGCACTGGGCTAATCCTCCTGGTACAAAGTGAGTATCTCTCCACACAAAAAGTCCGAAATATAACTGTCTTCTCTGCAGTAACACATACAGCCTCACAGGAGCGCTAGTTCTGTTATAGAAGAAATAACGCCATCTCTTTACCGCCATCTATAGGTGGCTACCCTGTAAGTTAATCTTCAACCTCATCTAGAGCTTTGCCATATAACTTGGGTATTAGCCGCCCACTGTTGTCTGTTGCTTGGCTAGTACCTCAGTCATGTATCGAGACTAGAGATGAGCGAACGTACTCGTCCGAGCTTGATACTCGTTCGAGTATTAGCGTGTTCGAGATGCTCGTTACTCGTAACGAGTACCACGCGATGTTCGGGTTACTTTCACTTTCCTCTCTGAGACGTTAGCGTGCTTTTCTGGCCAATTGAAAGACAGGGAAGGTATTACAACTTCCCCCTGCTACGTTCAAGCCCTATACCACCCCCCTGCTGTGAGTGGCTGGGGAGATCAGGTGTCACCCGAGTATAAAAATCGGCCTCTCCCGCGGCTCGCCTCAGATGCGTTGTGAGATAGCTGAGGGAAAGTACTATCGTGTTGGAGCTGCTGTAGGGAGAGTGTTAGGAGTTAGTGTAGGCTTCAAGAACCCCAACGGTCCTTCTTAGGGCCACATCTAACCGTGTGCAGTAGTGTGGAGGCTGCTTTTAGCAGTGTTGCACATTTTTTTTTTTTTGGTATATCGGCCGTGCAGAGCATTGCGCCCTGCAGTAATAGTCCAGGGACAGAAGTGTGGAGGCAGGGAGAGCATTAGGAGTTATTGTAGGCTTCAAGAACCCCAACGGTCCTTCTTAGGGCCACATCTAACCGTGTGCAGTAGTGTGGAGGCTGCTTTTAGCAGTGTTGCACTTTTTTTTTTTTGGTATATCGGCCGTGCAGAGCATTGCGCCCTGCAGTAATACTCCAGGGACAGAAGTGTGTAGGCAGGGCCAGAAGACATATATTATAGATTGAATATACGCAGTGGTCCTTTAGAAAAAAATATTTGAAAAAAATCTATTTGGCCTGCCTGTCACTCTCCTCAGTGTTCTGGGTCCGTGTCTGCTGGGGGTAGAATTTCTCCAAATAAATACGCAGCCAGCTAAGTGTTACAGCAGGCTTGCGCCAAATTATTTCCTGGCGTTCCGTAAGTGAACTCAGCCTCCAACCACAGGCCAATAAGCGGCACATTTAATTACAGTGTTGTGTTTCTGCATTCCTGGTAATACAGCATGCTGAGGGGTAGGGGTAGGCCTAGAGGACGTGGGCGCGGCCGAGGACGCGGAGGCCCTAGTCCGGGTGTGGGCACAGGCCGAGCTCCTGATCCAGGTGTATCGCAGCCGACTGCTGTGGGATTAGGAGAGAGGCACGTTTCTGGCGTCCCCACATTCATAGCACATTTAATGGGTCCACGCGGTAGACCTTTATTAGAAAATGAGCAGTGTGAGCAGGTCCTGTCGTGGATGGCAGAAAGTGCTTCCAGCAACCTATCGTCCACCCAGAGTTCTGCGCCGTCCACTGCTGCAACTCAGAATCCTCTGGCTGCTGCTCCTCCTTCCTCCCAGCCTCCTCACTCCATGAAAATGAGACATTCTGAGGAGCGGGCAGACTCCCAGGAGCTGTTCTCGGGCCCCTGCTCAGATTGGGCAGCAGTGGTTCCTCTCCCACCAGAGGAGTTTATCGTGACTGATGCCCAACCATTCGAAAGTTCCCGGGGTCCGGGGGATGAGGCTGGGGACTTCCGGCAACTGTCTCAAGACCTTTCAGTGGGTGAGGAGGCCGATGACGATGAGACACAGTTGTCTATCAGTGAGGTAGTAGTAAGGGCATTAAGTCCGAGGGAGGAGCGCACTGAGGATTCTGAAGAAGAGCAGCAGGACAATGAGGTGACTGACCCCACCTGGTTTGCTACGCCTACTGAGGACAGGTATTCAGAGGGGGAGGCAAGGGCAGCAGCAGGGCAGGTTGCAAGAGGCAGTGCGGTGTCCAGGGGTAGAGGCAGGGCCAGACCGAATAATCCACCAACTGTTTCCCAAAGCGCCCCCTCGCGCCATGCCACCCTGCAGAGGCCGAGGTGCTCAAAGGTCTGGCAGTTTTTCACTGAGAGTGCAGACGACCGACGAACAGTGGTGTGCAACCTTTGTCGCGCCAAGATCAGCCGGGGAGCCACCACCAGCAGCCTCACCACCACCAGCATGCGCAGACATATGATGGCCAATCACCCCACAAGGTGGGACGAAGGCCGTTCACTGCCTCCGGTTTGCACCGCTGCCTCTCCCCCTGTGCCCCAACCTGCCACTGAGATCCAACCCCGCTCTGAGGACACAGGCACTACCGTCTCCTGGCCTGCACCCACACCCTCACCTCCGCTGTCCTCGGCCCCATCCAGCAATGTCTGTCAGCGCAGCGTCCAGCCGTCGCTAGCGCAAGTGTTTGAGCGCAAGCGCAAGTACGCCGCCACGCACCCGCACGCTCAAGCGTTAAACGTGCACGTAGCCAAATTTATCAGCCTGGAGATGCTGCCGTATAGGGTTGTGGAAACGGAGTCCTTCAAAAGTATGATGGCGGCGGCGGCCCCGCGCTACTCAGTTTCCAGTCGCCACTACTTTTCCCGATGTGCCGTCCCAGCCCTGCACGACCACGTCTCCCGCAACATTGTACGCGCCCTCACCAACGCGGTTACTGCCAAGGTCCACTTAACAACGGACACGTGGACAAGCACAGGCGGGCAGGGCCACTATATCTCCCTGACGGCACATTGGGTGAATTTAGTGGAGGCTGGGACAGAGTCAGAGCCTGGGACCGCTCACGTCCTACCCACCCCCAGAATTGCGGGCCACAGCTCGGTGGTGGTATCTGCGGCGGTGTATGCTTCCTCCACTAAACCACCCTCCTCCTCCTCCTCGAACGCAACCTCTGTCTCGCAATCAAGATGTGTCAGCAGCAGCAGCACGTCGGCAGCAGTCGGTGTCGCGCGGCGTGGCAGCACAGCGGTGGGCAAGCGTCAGCAGGCCGTGCTGAAACTACTCAGCTTAGGAGATAGGAGGCACACGGCCCACGAACTGCTGCAGGGTCTGACAGAGCAGACCGACCGCTGGCTTGCGCCGCTGAGCCTCCAACCGGGCCTGGTTGTGTGTGACAACGGCCGTAACCTGGTGGAGGCTCTGCAGCTCGGCAGCCTCACGCACATGCCATGCCTGGCCCACGTCTTTAATTTGGTGGTTCAGCGCTTTCTGAAAAGCTACCCACGCTTGTCAGACCTGCTCGGAAAGGTGCGCCGGCTCTGCTCACATTTCCGCAAGTCCCACACGGACGCTGCCACCCTGCGCACTCTGCACCATTGGTTTAATCTGCCAGTGCACCGACTGCTGTGCGACGTGCCCACACGGTGGAACTCTACGCTCCACATGTTGGCCAGGCTCTATGAGCAGCGTAGAGCTACAGTGGAATACCAACTCCAACATGGGTGGCGCAGTGGGAGTCAGCCTCCTCAATTATTTTCAGAAGAGTGGGCCTGGTTGGCAGACATCTGCCAGGTCCTTGGAAACTTTGAGGAGTCTACCCAGGTGGTGAGCGGCGATGCTGCAATCATTAGCGTCACCATTCCTCTTTTATGCCTCTTGAGAAGTTCCCTGCAAAGCATAAAGGCAGACGCTTTGCACTCGGAAACGGAGGCGGGGGAAGACAGTATGTCGCTGGATAGTCAGAGCACCCTCCTGTCTATATCTCAGCGTGGTGAGGAGGAGGAGGAGGAGGAAGATGAGGAGGAGGGGGAAGACACAGCTTGGCCCACTGGTGAGGGTACACATGCTGCTGGCCTGTCATCCTTTCAGCGTGTATGGCCTGAGGAGGAGGAGGAGGATCCTGAAAGTGATCTTCCTAGTGAGGACAGCCATGTGTTGCGTACAGGTACCCTGGCACACATGGCTGACTTCATGTTAGGATGCCTTTCTCGTGACCCTCGCGTTACACGCATTCTGGCCACTACGGATTACTGGGTGTACACACTGCTCGACCCACGGTATAAGGAGAACCTTTCCACTCTCATACCCGAAGAGGAAAGGGGTTCGAGAGTGTTGCTATACCACAGGACCCTGGCGGACAAACTGATGGTAAAATTCCCATACGACAGCGCTAGTGGCCGAAGGCGCAGTTCCGAGGGCCAGGTAGCAGGGGAGGCGCGGAGATCAGGCAGCATGTACAGCACAGGCAGGCCAACACTCTTTAAGGCCCTTGACAGCTTTCTGGCTCCTCAGCAAGACTGTGTCACCGCTCCCCAGTCACGGCTGAGTCGGCGGGAGCACTGTAAAAGGATGGTGAGGGAGTACGTAGCCGATCGCACGACCGTCCTCCGTGACGCCTCTGCCCCCTACAACTACTGGGTGTCGAAGCTGGACACGTGGCCTGAACTCGCGCTGTATGCCCTGGAGGTGCTTGCTTGTCCTGCGGCTAGCGTCTTGTCAGAGAGGGTGTTTAGTGCGGCTGGGGGAATCATCACAGATAAGCGTACCCGCCTGTCAACCGACAGTGCCGACAGGCTAACACTCATCAAGATGAACAAAGCCTGGATTTCCCTAGACTTCTCTTCTCCACCAGTGGACAGCAGCGACATCTAAGCAATACGTAGGCTGCACCCGCGGATGGAAGCATCGTTCTGTATCCCCATCAAAAACGGGGACCTTTTCACTTCATCAATCTGTGTATAATATTCCTCCTCCTCCTCCTGCTCCTCCTCCTGAAACCTCACATAATCACGCCGAACGGGCAATTTTTCTTAGGCCCACAAGGCTCAGTCATATAATTTTTCTAAACAATTTTTATACGTTTCAATGCTCATTAAAGCGTTGAAACTTTCACCTCCACCAATTTTTATTTTAACTGGGCTGCCTCCTGGCCTAGTTACCAATTAAGCCACATTAACCAAAGCGATTAATGGGTTTCACCTGCCCTCTTGGTTGGCCACGGCCAATTTTTCTGATGTACATTAGTACTGTTTATACAGCAATTTTTGTGGGCCCTCGCCTACAGTGTAATCAAATGAATTTTTAGCCCACCTGCATTACAGCTGACGTTACATCCGCTGTGTTGGGCAATGCAATGGGATATTTTTATGTACCGCCAGTGGGTTCCAGGGAGCCACCCATGCTGTGGGTCCACAGGGAGTTGTAAATGCATCTGTTTCCACTTCTAAAGAACCCCAGTCTGACTGGGGCATGCAGTGTGGGCCGAAGCGCACCTGCATTAAACATGACATTACTACCTCAGCTGTGATGGGCAATGCAATGGGATATATTTATGTACCACCGGTGGCTTCCTGGCACCCACCCATGCTGTGGGTCCACAGGGAGTTGTAAATGCATCTGTTTCCACTTCTAAAGAACCCCAGTCTGACTGGGGCATGCAGTGTGGGCCGAAGCGCACCTGCATTAAACATGACATTACTACCTCAGCTGTGATGGGCACTGCAATGGGATATTTTTATGTACCGCCGGTGGGTTCCAGGGAGCCACCCATGCTGTGGGTGCACACGGAATTCCCATTGCGGAGTTGTACCTGCCTGTGACTATTTATAAAAAACCGCGGTCTGACTGGGGCGTGCAGACACCTTGACAGAATGAATAGTGTGTGGCACATAGGTTCCCCATTGCTATGCCCACATGTGCAGCTCCAGATGGAGGTGGCACAGGATTGGATTTCTCATTGCTTCTGTACAGCATTGTGGGCTATCGCCCCGTCCCTTTTAAAGAGGGTCGCTGCCTAGCCGTGCCAACCCTCTGCAGTGTGTGCCTGCTTTTCCTGTGGCAGACGCACTTATAAATAGACATGAGGGTGGCGTGGCATGAGGGCAGCTGAAGGCTGGGCAGGGACAGTTTGGTGTGCGCTGTGGACACTGGGTCGTGGGGGGGGGGGGAATTGGCAGCATGTAACCCAGGAGAAGTGGCAGCGGAGTGTCATGCAGGCAGTGATTGTGCTTTGTTGGAGGTAGTGTGGTGCTTAGCTAAGGTATGCATTGCTAATGAGGGCTTTTCAGAAGTAAAAATTGTTGGGAGGGGGCGGCCCACTCTTGCCGCTATTGTGGCTTAATAGTGGGACCTGGGAACTTGAGATGCAGCCCAACATGTAGCCCCTCGCCTGCCCTATCCGTTTCTGTGTCGTTCCCATCACTTTCTTGAATTGCCCCGATTTTCACAAATGAAAACCTTAGCGAGCATCGGCGATATACAAAAATGCTCGAGTCGCCCATTGACTTCAATGGGGTTCGTTACTCAAAACGAACCCTCGAGCATCGCGAAAAGTTCGTCCCGAGTAACGAGCACCCGAGCATTTTGGTGCTCGCTCATCTCTAATTGAGACCCTTTAAGAAGTCAACCATAATGGGGTTGTTGGACCCACTGAGGTCCATATGTAAACACGGCCAATGATGAACGTAATTTGTGCACTTATTGTTTGTGGTTCATTTTATGTAGGCATAAAAATCACAGTTCAGTCATTTACGAGTCATTACATGTGAAAATCGATCATTCGATTGTTCCCATTCACTGGCACAGTCCCATGAAAGATTAACGGTCAAGTGAATGAGCGAATAATGACAAAATGTAAACATTTGCATGTGAAAACTGACTGCATATAAAGCAAATGACTCTGTCATCGTTTGCTCATTCCAGCGATTTTTTTTACTCCATGTATAAGGACTCTAATACATCAAGGTATACAAACCTATAAGAATTTCTGTTATGCCATGGGGCTAATTTAAGGTTGAAGGTTCATTGGATAATAGCCCAATGTAAGGGCCCATTTACACACAAAGATGATCACTCAAAAGATGGCTTTTGAGTGATCATTTTGCATAAACTACTAATTGGTACTATGCCAATTAGTAGCTTATTAATGTGTGTGAGTCGCTAGGAGCTATATTCAGAGAACAGCAGGTGGTCTGTTCTCTGAATACATTCCCTTTGTTCTGCTGTGGGGCTGACAGCTGAGACAATGTTATCGGCACTCTCCACGGAGAACACAGACTGAAGTCCCTGCTATCAGCTCTTCTGCCGAGCCATGGATTTTATGCCGAACATAAAATTATCGTTCTGCAGAAAAGTGAAAGATGGACACATTCACACACAACAATTATCGCTCAAAAGATGGCTTTTGAGCATATTTTGAGCAATAATCGTGGTGTGTAAAGGAGCCTTTACTCTGGTTTGCCTTACCCAAAAATATAGATTCACTACCAATGTCTGTCTTTCTCCTTGCCTGTTTGCAATGCCATTGTCTTGGGTAAATCTGATAATTGAGGTCCTCAGACCAAGAGTTGTTGGCTTGAAAACATTGCAAAGACATTTTTATCCATCACCGGACAGGTCATTGGGTTCTTGAATAAAGCATACCTGAGCCACTGAAGAAAAGTAGTATGCTTTATGTGTAGCAGAGAGGAGACTTTATTTACAAGAAGGACATTGTGGCTCATCTAATTTTTGTTAAACACAATCGAAGTGAGCCAGAAAATCTACCGGAAGAATGAGTTGGTCTGGTTATATATAGTTGGAGAAAATATTCCAACCTAAGAACCTCATCTCAATCGTGAATCACAATGGTGGTGAGGGTTATAGAGCTGGGATTTGGACAGTCGTGTTTGGCTGAACCTTGAAGATACCTACCTATGAACTAAAGATAAAGAGAAGATGGATCTTCCATGAAGATGTTAACCCAAAACTCACAAATCAGTCTAATGAAGAACGTTTGAACCAAGAGAAATTTCACTTTTCGGAAAGGTCGTGACAAAGTTCAGTTGTCAATCAATCAGAAGCATTGTTGCAGGACCTGGATTGGGATCTTCATGTGAGAAAACCCACACCATGCATGGGTTAAAAGAAATATTAAAATATATTCTGTGTACACTATGTTGACAAAAGTATTTGACACACATAGAAGGTGATAAAATTCAATGTTCTTCACATTTTTCAGACCAATGTTGGACCGCTTTTTGGCCTCATTGACTGCAGTAACCCTACTAGGCTGCTTTCCACCAAATTCCCATAGATGTGTGGTGGGATTTGCCTCCATTCCTTGTGGAGAGCTTTAGATAGTGATGTGGGGGATGATGGCCATGTTGGGTGTGCACAGATGCGGCGTTCTAATTCATCCTAAAGATGCTCTATGGGATTGAAATCCAGACTTTGGGCTGAACAATGAAGTCTGCAGATGTTCTGCTCCTCAAATAAAACCTCAATACTACATATTGTATGACATGGTGCTCGGTCAAGTTGGTAAACTCAATTACAGTCCAACATTACAAGCACCATTGTACGCAAGTTTGTAAATTCACTACTGTGTTGTGTGCAGCCACTTGCCTACAGAGCGTTCTGGAGCTAATGGAGGTTCCAATTGCCTATGAGGCCTCTTCAGTGAGGCAGACAATTTACGTGATGCCTTCACAGCTCATACAAGGCTTCATTGTCTGCGTTCTGTCAGTTTACAGGGTCTCCCTGAACATGGCTGCACTGCACACAGCAGATTATTTCTATCTCCCAATAACATGGCTAACAGTGGACTTTTTTTTATGTCCAAAAGCCCTGCATTGTACCATACTGATTGGTGCCATTCGACTACCAGATCCCGTTGTCAGCTCTACACCTGGTAACATCCCACCACCAGACCCCCTTGTCAGCTCTACACCTGGTGACATCCCACCACCAGACCCCTTTGTCAGCTCTACACCTGGTGACATCCCCCCCAACAGACACTATTGTCAGCTCTACAACTGGTGGCATTCAACCACCAGACCCCGTTGTCAGCTTTACACCTGGTGATATTCCACCACCAGACCCCGTTATCAGCTCTACACCTGGTGACATCCCCCCACCAGACCCGGTTGTCAGCTCTACACCTGGTGACATCCCACCACCAGACCCCTTTGTCAGCATTACACCTGGTGACATCCCCCCACCAGACACTATTGTCAGCTCTACACCTGGTGACATCCCCCCACCAGACACTATTGTCAGCTCTACACCTGGTAACATCCCACCACCAGACCCCATTGTCAGCTTTACACCTGGTGATATCCCCCCACCAGACCTGGTTGTCAGCTCTACACCTGGTGACATTCCACCACCTGACCCCTTTGTCAGCTCTACACCTGGTGACATCCCACCACTAGACACTATTGTCAGCTCTACACCTGGTGGCATCCCACCACCAGACCCCATTGTCAGCTCTACACCTGGTGACATCCCACCACCAGACCCCGTTGTCAGCTCTACACCTGGTGGCATTCTAATGGTTTCTGTACTGGGATCTCCTGTAACATCCTCTCCTTTATACCTAATGCTCACACATCACCTGACAGCACTGGAGTGGTGGGGGCCAATTCTTTTGTCAACATAGCGTATATACTTGTATGATGTAAATGATAATCTTATCATATTTAGGTGATATTTTTGCCGAAATTCAGAAAACTCAATCCCTACTGTATATGGCAACAATATTTTTTGAAAAACTAATTGCTGTAATGTACATTTTCTCTGTCCACAGCTGCTGTAAATAAACCTAACCTGATGCTCTTACCAAACGAGGTGGTTCTGGGAGATGACACTATTCTTCGATGTGAGTCCAGTAAAGGTTCCCTCCCCATATACTACCTGTTCTATCACAATGAGACATTATTAGGAAATATGACCATTCACAAAAAGGGGGCAGCAGAGCTACGACTGACCGTTAGGTCACTG
This sequence comes from Eleutherodactylus coqui, assembly GCA_035609135.1. Lineage (NCBI taxonomy): Eukaryota > Metazoa > Chordata > Amphibia > Anura > Eleutherodactylidae > Eleutherodactylus > Eleutherodactylus coqui. Next base: position 218,477,984 of record CM069410.1, on the reverse strand, counting down.
ACCATGGGTGGACTCTACTACTGTGCTTCCTACAATGACTTCCAAACCCAACATCAACAGAGTGCGGCAGACAATTTGCTAGTTGTGGGTAAGTAGTTGCTTTGTGTGGATTTTGTGTTTTAATAAAGTTCTTATAATTTATCCCTTATATTATACCAAAGAACTTTCCGCCAAAACAACCTCAAATGTTAATAAATCCGTATTATAGGCTAAAGCTTTGTTCGTATATACGTCATGGCTTCATAATGCAAGATACGATGTTGTGCCGAATCTGTGGAGTCTGTTGGTCACCGCTGACTTAGGCCCCCTGTCCATGGGCGTTGCGGTATCCCGCAGGAGCCGTAGACGAATCTACTCTGTCAGCCTAATCTGATAGATAGGCTGACCGCGGAGAATTATGGTAATTCGCAATAATTCTCTGCTTGTGGATACAGGGCTGGTGCTTTCCATAGCAATGCTATGGAAAGCTTCAGACAGCGTGATTTGCCAGTGATTTACCGCCGGCGAAATCAGGTCCGTGGACAGGGGGCCTTATAACGATGCTAAATAATGCTTTGTTCGTATATATGTCATGGCTTCATAACGGAAGATACGATGTTGTGCCGGATCAGTGATATGATGAACTCTGTGGAGTCTGGTGGTCACCGCTAACTTATAACGGTGTCTTTGGGGTTTGTTGTGGTTTTTGTCATTTTCTCAGCAAGAATAGAACTTATAGGCTCACTCCCACGGGCGTATGTAGTCCATATATTACGCACATATGTTTCCCGTGTGTAATATATGATCCACACCAATATAGGCTATAGAGATTTAACATATGCAGCAAATATGCACGTACCTGAGTATTAGCTGTGTATCGTGTATTTTACGGATGTGACATATACGCGTGTAAGGGTGGACTCACACGGAAATATTTGTGTGCACAATTCGCACAATAGAACCCATTGATTTTAATGGTTCTCTCACATTATGCGTTTTTGCTGAAAAAAAAATACAACATGCTTTATCTATGTGTGCATTTCTGCACCAAAGGCCCCATAGGAGTGCGGAAATCGTACACATCTGGTACTAATTACGCTGCACAGTCTAATAAACTATGACACGGGTGTGTCCTGCGCCAATTTGAATGGTTCATGACAGGGCAAAAAGTACAGTAAAATGTGCAGATAAGGGCACGACAGCACAACGTTCACAGCACAAAAATGTTGCGCTATTGCGGTCGTTTCTGCGCTTATGCTCATGTCAGGACGCCCGATTACATGGCGCTGCTTTGCCAACTTGAAAACAACAAGTTTGGATACGGCTTTAAAGAAGGAGAAGTAGGTTGATACAACACAATTTATTAATGAAGATTAATAAATGATAAAAATAAAACAAAGCTACATAAAAATAGGTGATATGGCGTGAACGTTTTGTAAGCAATTCTTAAACAACGGTTACATCAATACTGATATCACCAAGAGACTTAAGTATACTTATCTGCTTTGTGCATCAGCCGTAGAAGCAGCGGCGAAAAGTCAGAGAACGGGGCGGCCTCTTGGGAACCACACTGTGAGAGGGCGTTCCCCATCACAGGTCCAAAATGCTTCTAACTTCCCCAAACCCGCTCCTGTCTTTTATACTTTCTATGATTTATTGCTTGAATATTTGCATCACAATTATCAGTGCATAGAGTTGTATGTTTAAAAAGGTAACAATTCTAAGTGACCATTAACCAGATTAGACAAGCCAAACTGATTCTTAAAACAATGGCAGCACCAAGCTTCAAATATACATAAGGCCCCAGTTCAGTCTTATTCCTGGTTTAGACACAACAATTATCGCTCAAAAGATGTCTTTTGAGCGAATTTTAAGCAATAATCGTTGTGTGCATCGAATGGCAAGGTGATCGCTCAATCAGCAGTTTGAGCAAATACTTTGCGCTCCGAGCGGGGTATGCAGAAGACAAGTGGGGCCGCTTGTCTTCTGCATCCAGCTGTTCTCTTCTCGAAGTGCTCAGCTGTTATACAGCTAAGCGCTCCGAGTGGGGTATGAAGAACACAGCTGGACCGCTGTGTTCTTCATACCCCAGCTGTGTTCACGGAGCGCTCAGCTGGTATACAGCTGTGAGCTCCGGGTGGAGTATGAAGAACACAGCTGGACCGCTCTGTTCTTCATATCCCGCCTGTGTTCAGGGAGTAGGATACAGCTGAAACAATAGTATCAGCTGTATCCCGCTGTGAATTCCTGATAAGGCTGATCGCTGTCTTTCAGCATGAAAACTGACGAAAATTGTGCAATGTCAGTGGAGTTAGACACAATGAATATCGCTCAAAAGACTGTTTTGAGCGATTTTCGAGCGAGAATCGTTGTGTGTAAAAGGGCCTTAAAGACAATGATGATAGATTTGCATGGTTAATTAGACAATAGATCACAAGACTCTAAAGACAATGGTGGTAGAATTACAAGACAATGGTGGTACTATGTCCAGATATTAACATGGTCTCCAACAAGTCTATAAGACTTATAATCCTTATACAACCCTCTATAATTTAAACATTGAACATTCATGGCTGTCTGAATACAAGATTGACGGCTACAAATAGCCAATTATATTTGCACCACAGGCGCACAAACACCCGTGTGAGTGATCCCGTAGGCAGTGCTGTTCTTGATGTTCTCACAGGACTGCCATTGGAGCATTCAGCTGTAGCATGAATATAGGTTTATCTAGATGATTGAAGCCAGACTCACACGAGCGCAATTTAATTGCGTATTAGGAGCGCAATGTGCATGAACATAATACGCAGTGTATGGAGTCTATGAAAGTACATTGACTTTCATTGATCTATTCACACTTGCGTATATTCAGGTGCTGCACAGTTTAGTGAATTGCAGGCATATACAATGCCGTTGCTCTAACTAATGTGTTCAAATGCACAACTCACCGTTCCGTAGCACAGTTGGGCTATAATGGTGGACGACCAGTTCCAGCGCCGTTGTGTCTAAGAGACACAGAAAGATGAGAGCAAAAGTTGTATCACTGAGCAGCAGAAAAACATCTCCTGGTCAAATGGATCCACATTTCTATTGCACCGTGCTGATGGGAGGTCAGACTTTGGCACAAGCAGCATGAATCGCTGACCCGTTCCTGTCAGGTGTCAACAGTTCAGGCTGGTGGAGTAATAGTGTGGGGAATATTTTCTAGGCAAACTCTGGGTCTCTCATACATGTAGATGAGCAGCACACTAAATTGTGGTGGGTCTGAAGGCCAATTGAAGCTCGAGGCTCTATTAGATAGGTGTCTCTAATAAATAGACCAATCAGTCTATATTGTCTGTAATGTCCTCCACAATAATTTGCATTATGGTCCACAAAGGTTTTTCGCTTTCCTCAACCCCCTTTTGATATGCTGCATAAAGGGAATAGAAAAGGCTTTGTCAATCAGGAAAGCCAGAAGTGAAGCTCTGAATAACCGCAAGAGTCTATGGAAATATGGAAATCGATGGACTACAGCGTCAGCTGAAGATTCCAAGGCAATCTAAGCCCAGTTCTATTCTACTTGTATCACATTTCTCTTCCAACCAGAGCCGGTAGCGGACATTAGCATCACCGCCGATACAGAAGGTGAGGGTTATGTACTTGGACAATCCTTGACACTTACCTGCTCCGTCCAGCACGGCACTTCCATCTCTATCTTCTGGTGGCATAATGAGACTTCAGTAGAGGAAGATTCTGAGTTCTATCAACTTCAAGACAATGGAAAAGTCTTGTCCATACATTCCCTTGAGTACCACCATGAAGGAACGTACCGCTGTTGTGCCAAGAATAAACTATCAGTCAACAGAACTTTCTCTGTGCTCAGTGAAATCCGGAGTGTCAACATCTTGAAGTTGAATGCTGCTGAATTGATCACTTGTAAGTTAATACATTTCTGTTATCAGCTTGCTTTTTTAGTCTTCTTTTTTGTCACTTACTTCTTTGTCTTCTACTTTATCTAAAGGCCCTTTTACACGGGCCACTAATGACAAGTGAGCGATAGTTTCTCTTTCACACTAAACGATTATCACTCACTTTCGCTTGTTTGAGTAAATTTTGAGCGATAATCGTTGTGTGTAAAAGGGCCTTTATTTGTGTTTGACTTCTACTTTATCTTCATCTCATTGTCTTCTTTATCTTCCTCTTCTTCTGTTTTCTTTCCTACTACATTGGCTTCCACTTTGTTTTCTCCATCTTCCTCCTAGTCTTCGTCTTCACTGGCTTCTTCTTTCGCTTCTTCATCAGCTACTTGTCTCCTATTACATTGTCTTCCCCATTGTCCTCTTCATGGTATTCTTCTTTGTTGTCTCCTTCACTTTAATCTTCTTCTTTGTCTTCTTCATAGGACTCCCAATTTGACTATTATCACTGTTGGCATCATTCTTATCACCTTGTGGTTTTCTTCTGTTCCACAGACCGCAGTATCCAGTGGATAGTGCCTGGGATTGGGCTGCTGGTCATCATCCTTGCTGTTGGTTTGATGTTAACATACAGAGAAAAAATTGTGTCAGTTGGACGTTGTCACAAGGAACGACCATCTACAGGTTATGACTGCTAATATCCATATAACCAACATGACATAACAGCCACGTCATGCAAAAATGTACTGTAATCTTTGTCCCTACAAGACATAGTCTACTTCTCCTATCTTAAAGTATACCTGAGTTTTCAAGAAGTTTTCTAAAATACACCAGAATCTCATTACCATAATTTGCTGCTGTTTGCACCGTTTCATGTCTGTAAATTCTGATTTTCCATTGCCCTGATGCCGTCCACTTTCATGCAGGGGGCATGTAGCAAGCCAGCATTCTGCCAGTAGTTCACTGTCCTGTACTTCCTTGCCTTCACTTTTGAAGCTGCATTTCACTATCTCTGACCTAATCAGCAGGGAGGTAGTACCTGAATGTCCACCCCTTAACTTTTCCAGGATGATCAGGCATTTAGAGACATTCTGGACAAATGATTAGTAAACTCATACACATACACAGACATGCTGTAACAGCAGGAAAGGCAGAGATTGTAGAGATTGTTATTACAGTGTCTGCAGATCTGTCAGCCTTCAGCCTGCAAATGCAGGGGTGCCTCCTGTAAATATAGCCCCTCCATCTGTAGCTATGGAAGATTTCCTGTGTCCTTGTTACTAAGGAAGCTCTAAGCCTAACAATAGAGAGAGGATTGCCGAGAAGCTGGAAGGGAGACCCCTAGTAGCAGCCACTTCTAATGTGATTTACAGTGGTAAGGCAACAACATTTTTAATACAAGTATATTACATAAATGATGAGACTAACAGAAGCTAGTAGATGAGTAGAAGTTGTCTGAAAAGTTAGTGCTCCTTTAAACATGCAAGTTTGAGGACCAATCTCTAAGGAAGGCAATATACCTAAAGAGACCATGAAATGTAGAACCCCCACTATTATATCTATAAGATAAAGTAAGTGAATTAGCAGACTTACTATAGGGCCAATTAGGAGCCAATAGACACGCCGTCTAGCCCTGGGTTGTCAAACTCATTTTCACCAAGGGCCGCATCAGCATTCTGGTTGCCTTCAAAAGGCCGTTTATAAGGGCTCATTCAGACTCGGGGTATTTGCAGTCCACATTATGCACGTTATATGGACAATCGGAGGGTTTATTCGGATGGCGAGCGTAGTTGCACCAGAACGAGGGGAATCCCTTCCCCTTTGCTGACTTTTCAAACTCTTTGCCAGAGGAGGAATTCAAGACATTTCAGTGCGTTTTATATTACAACTGATATGAAAACTGAAGTCGCGTCTAGAGATGAGCGAACGTGCTCGTTTAGAGCAATTACTCGATCGAGCATCACTTTTTTCGAGTAACTGCCTAATAGGGCGAAAAGATTCGAGGGGCGCCGGAGGTGAGCGGGGGGTTGTGATGGGGAGTGGGGGGGGGGAAGAGAGAGAGAGAGAGCTCCCCCTGCTCCACCCCGCCGCCCCCCGAATATTTTCGCCCGAGTAGGCAGTTACTCGAAAAAAGCGATGCTCAATCGAGTAATTGTCCTAATCGAGCACATTCGCTCATCTCTACTCGCGTCTATAAACTGGATGACAAAAATGTTTCATCTACAGAGGTGAGCAAGGAGCAGAACAATGAAGATGTAAGCAGACCGAATGCTACAAGATGGACTGAAGGAGTCTACGAAAATAGTAAGGAGATATCCCAAATGTGTGCAGTCCTGGATAGATGAAACACCCACCCCAGCACTTCTTTCCATCCGGCTCTTTCCTCTCTTCCATTCTTTACCATTATACTGCCAGTGTTTTTTAACTATTTTTTTTGCTATTTTTATTTTTTTACATTTTTATGTCACTGAAGAGGACTTGAACCAGAAAAGCTATGATATCTATGATGATGCATTGCAGTACTTCTGTACTGCAATGCATTATCACTCACAATAGTGATTGCAAGCCATGGAGGCCCACATAATAGGGGGCTGATGATATCATACAGGGAGTGTGTTCCCTCTGTGAACCCTTTACATGCTGCGATCTACATTTATCACGGCATGTAAGGGGTATCCAGGAGGGATCGGTGTTCTTACAGATCAGCACTGTTGTAGTGGGGGGCCGACTGTCAGTCACGACTGCTTCCCACTTCTGTGCCATCCACAGGATGTAAGTTTATGTCCTGTTGCGTTAAGTACCACCCTGCCAGGAGGTAACTTACGTCCCATGGTATTAAGGGCTTAATATTTACATGCGAAGATTAGCTGTACTGTGGGAACGAATGATCATTAATGCACTTGTTCTTCCCCATAGAGCTGCCACCGGTTGGCTGCACGGCTCCCTGTTTACAGCTGACCAGCAGGCATTTTTATGCTTGTATAAGGCTAAATGGTGACATCTCGCAGCGGAATCAGACCCTGTGCCCCGGCATTGACTCCCGCGTACCTGTCTTGTCTTCTCTCTGCTCTGGCGCGCCGCCGCACTTGCGCAGTGCAGGGAGTCACGCAGGCAATGATGCGGATCTGCCGGGCCTCGCCACGGGACAGATGGCTTCCATTGACTGTAATGAAAGCCATCCATGTGAGCCTGTGCGAGGCGCGCACTACAATAGGACATGCTGCGATTTTCCCACCACAAGCGGAAAATTGCAGTTGATTTTCGCTCGTGGGCATAGAAAAGCATGTCCTGTGCAAATACACCCGTGTGCCTAATTCAGCCACAAAACAAACGTCGGAGTGTTTGCTGGTTCGTCAGCTGATCTTTTGCACTTTTACATGATGATTGGGCAAAAGAATGTTTGGGTGAACGCTCTTGCCTAATTATTGGGCCGTATAAAAGGCTCTTTAACTTTTTCCTCCGCCCACTTCATTTTTTCTTTCATTCCCTTCACTTTCCCTTCTATCACTTTCTCTTCCATTTTTTCACATTCTCTCTTTCACTTTCACTTCCATTCCCTTTCACAACTTTCTCAACACTCACTTTCTTTTCCGGTGATCTCACCTTCCATTTATTCTTTTCACTTTCATGACCCGGGTATGCTAGAGTCACATCCACTGTGACCCCTACAAACCCTTATTGAGACCTTCCCAGTAAATGAACCCCATCTTCTAACCCATAACTCCCAACAACCCCCTCCAAATCACGATGCCCGACACTAATTCCCCCGTTCCTTGTTACAAATGCTGATATGTGCCGGTTTATCTTCAGCCTCGCTTTATTGATTTTTTACTGACCTGGCCATCCTCCACGATTTTCTGGGGAGCTTCTCTGACCAAACAATCATCATCCTAGGGAACATTTTTCTCAACCGCAGAAAATCGTGCTGGATGTCCCTGCGTAATTCTCTATCTGGCCAACTACCCAAGTCATTGTCCTCCACATGTAGCACTAATATGTTAGGAGCCCTAGCGAACTCTAAAAAACAAAAAACCTCAGAGATAAACCCTTCCCCATACCATGCCTCTAAATCCCAACCAACGTATCGTTGCCTCACTTTTTGAAATACCAATCTGATGGCCCGCCGGTCGGATCTTTGTATGCTCCGTCACATAAAAAACAAAAGAATGTCCCAGGATCCACACCAATGCTGGAACATTACCTGGGAAATAAACAAAATTAGAAATAATAATTCCCCCAACGATTCTATTATTCTTAAACTACCTCCCCCCCCTAAAATAATTCTTTTTACTCAATCACAACCCCTGAACAACTCCTCCAGCCTAATATATAACCTAAAACGGCTAGATTCCCATCTTCCAATCTTCTGAATCACAGCTGAGCTTAAACCCCATGCAGCAGCCTCCGTTGCCGCTCGAATTCTAAATGAATGCAAAGAATATCCTGCATTCTCCAATCCCAATAATTCCACAACTTTTCCAAGGACCGCCAAAAATTGGAATTTTGATTAAAAAAAGATGCATCTAAATGTCATAATAAACAGACCATCACTGCTCACAACCCCGGCCCTATATACCTCAAAGCAATTCCCGCGTTCCCACCTAAAACCCCTCTTTTATAGCCTCTATCTCTCCTAATTACCATATCCCAAATCCTCCAATCCCTAACTTTCCCCCTCAAACCCCCCACCCTCTTTCCTTTCCCAGCAGAAGTTTACTAATTAACCCTTTTACTCCCTGTTCCCTAGCAGCCCTGACATGCATGGTCTCCACTCTACTGATCCTCTGGATCACCGTTCTGACCCTATACTTTCTCTTTCTTTTCTATCCCTTTTACCTTCTCTTCTATCGCCTCCACTTTCTCTTTCTTTCCTCTTACTTCTCCTCTTTGTCGGTAACTTTCCATTCTATTCATTTCACTTTTTCACCTTCCCTATCACCTTCCCTTCCCCTCTTCATAGTCCTAATCCTTGCTCTGCTTTTGTTTACTTCTGTTATCTTTGACATATACATTATATATACTTATCTTTCATGATTAAATGACTGTGAGCATTGCTAACCCTTTAATTTAATGCAACATGGTAATTTATCAGGGTCTACAAATAGAGGGATGACTAAATCCCTTTTTTTTCCAGTACAAACAAGGGAGAATCTTGACGATGGAGATGAAGGTTGCACCTATATTAACATCAAAGCAGTGCAAGGTAAGGGATATACTCTGTGTTTGAAGCTACCGACTAAATTACTTACTTTCTGTGTAGAAAGAAACCTTGGAGAATGTGACAACCAGTGATATGTATCTTTCTTCATTATCTTCTTTTAGCTCCTTCCTCCTACCCAGCTGGCGCTACCAGAGATGATGTAAGTATGTCCACGGATAATACCTCCACAGAGAGGGAAAACATTGACAAATTACTCATGTGCTCTGAAATAATAGAGTATATTTGTGGGTAGGCCACACTATGCGGTTGGCTTGGTCTATACTAGAAATGGTTAAACTTACTAAGGGTTCTGTATTTCACAGATCTTGGGTTAGATGATTTATCAAGGGACCGGGGACAGCTACGTGTAATGCACAGAGGACACTGCTGTAAATATTTGTACTTCCTTGACTGATGTGTCTCGGTGCCCCTGTAGCAATGATAGGAGCAATAGTGGTGATTGCACTTGCATGGACAGCTCAAGGTCACAAAACCAGGGGCCACTCTTACTTTCGCCCTTATGAAGTCCATATGCCCATATCATAGGGGGTATCTTTATAGGTCAACCCTTTAAAAACCATTAGGAGAGCAGCCTGGTGCTAGACGTGAAGAGCTACTCTGCTCTGAGATCTACTGGTACATCGATATCTACTAACTGGCCACCACTAGTCTATACCACATAGTCTAGTGGGATGTATATTACAGTTCTCTGAATCTCATTTCACAGGGGTTGTCCATGGAGGCTAAATACTTACACGGACCTGTGTAGTGGCCCAGAGTTAATGGGGTCCCTCTATAAGTATGAATGTGTTTGTCCTGTGGAATTGTATTGTCAGTGTCTTGCATGTGTGTGAATTTGATGTGTATTGCACCTCTGCAGCACTGAATGGGTTAACGTCTGGGTTATGTCTGGGAGATATATCTTGTTGTATATCACATGATCATGTTTTATATATGTGTATGCAAGGTGTAGTGCAAGGGTCTTTTTGCAAACGTAAGTCTGCAAGTCAGTCTATGCAAGTCTGCAAGAGTGCAAGCAGCGAAGCCTGTCTTGTGGTAAAGGAACTTTTGTTGAGTAGGAGAAACCGTGCCTCATCCTACGAGGATCCCCAAGATGGAAGAAGCTGAGTGATGGCCTAATGCCTGCCCTGGTAGCAAATCACCCAGGCCTCCTCAGTGTTAAAATAGAAAGCTGAGAGAGAGTGAGAGGAACTGCCAGGCAGCGTGGAGTGTGACTTCTAAAATGTGAGTGGGTACTGGTAGAGAGCTGGAGTTGCCGGGAGCAGAATCCCAGAGATAACTGAGACTGTGGACTCATCTGGCATCATGTGAATCCTCCCTGTCATACCACTATCCTGTCTACACTGGTGTCCTGCTGGCTGATGTAAAGTTTGTGGACTATTAATAGTTTTATTCAACTAAATGAGCTCTACTGACCGTTCTCGGTTTTGCTCAGAAAGTTATCCCTGTGTGTGGACTATTTATTTTCAACTCCTGGATTCACCGCAGAGGACAGAATGGTGGCATTACGTTGACAACAAGGACTTTAGGGGGAACCACAGATTGGGATTTCCCTGTGAAACTCCCCCAGCAGTAACTTGGTCGAGTCTCATGCTACGCCCAGGAGAGGAGATGGTAGAGCCTCGTGACAAGGCCTTATCTAACCCGCCATCTCCTCGACTGTGGACCTGTTCCTCGGATGCTGCACCTGCTGTGTCTGAGCCCCCATTTGCAGCCTGGTTTTAAAACCGGGTCACGTGGTATAGTCTGTCTCTCTGTGCCCACCTAGTCATCATGTTTGGCTCACCCAGTAAGCCAGCCCTTTGTCTGTATCTGCATCGGCTGTAATAGAAGAGGGGGCTGGCTTAGTTATTTAAGACGGGCTGGAGAGCCACCTTGATGACATGACAGGCTGAGAGGAGGCCATATCACATGACCGAGTACCAGAACCGGGCCACCGTGGAGGTTCTTATTCACCCTGGTTAATCCCTTTAATCCCTTCCTAATGTAGGTGCCATTGTATGGAGAAGCCTTGGGAGGCAGGCCTGCTCCATGAACGGCTGATGTCGTGGGCGACAGCGGTGGGCAAAGCCGTTTTAGTATCATGGCCGACTGGGTCCTTCAGGGCTGCCATGAATGATTGCTTGCTAAGTTGTGCATGTGGCTTGTCTTAGGCTGGGCTCACACAACCATATGTGTAAAACGCTGCGTGAGTCACAGCAGCGTATCTCAGCGTTGTAATGGCGTATGTACAGTGATGATTATGCACCCACAAAGAACAATTGGCTCTATCACACATAATACACCGCAAAATGGAACATGCTGATTTCTTTTTTTACACGCGTATCACATGCAATGAATATTCACAAATGCTAAAGGATCAATGAAAATCAATGCACTTTCATGGACTCCATATCACCTGCATGTACATTGTGCATGTAATACATGGTGAAATTTCTCTCGTGCGAGCCCGGCCTTAACAGGATGTCAGAATACAGCAGCATTGCAGTAAATTGTTCAAGTCCCCTATATAAGATTAAGAAGAAAGTAAAAATAAGTAAAATAAAGATTTGCACCCCTGCCCCCATTACCCTTTTCTCCTTCTGTATCCCCTTCAAATCTATAAATCAAAAATTTTTACAAAAAAATAAAGATTTTTTTCATTCTTACAAATTTTTTGACCTTTAGAAAGTTAAAAAGTATTAAAAAAAAAAACTTTTCACAGTTATTGCATCAAAAAAATAAATATATATAATTTGGTATCACCACGTCCATAGAATGCCACTTGATTAAATATCACATTATTAATCCTGCATGATGAACGCTGTCAGAAAAGAAAAATGCATGGCCAGAATTGTGTTTTTGGTCACTCCATCTCCACCCATAAAATAGAATAAAAAGTGATCAAAACGCTTTATGTATGCCAAAATAGTACCAAAAGCAATCACTGCATAAAAAACTAGCCCTCCCACAGCGCCATCAGCGGAAAAATAAAAGACTTATGGGGGTTAAACTATGGTGGCAGAAAGCATTTTTTATGGTAGTACTAAATTTAAAAAAACTATAATTTGGTATCGTTGTAATACTCACCTACAAGAATAAAGATAACGTGCCATTTTTGCTATATCTTAAGTGCAATAAAAACAGCCCGCCTCCCCCCCCCAAAAAATGGCACAATTTTGTTTTTTTTCCATTTTGCCCCACTTAGAAACTCTTAAAAGTGTTGCAGTGCATCATAAGCTACGTTAAATGTACCACCGAAAAACACAACTTGTCCCACAAGAAAGATTTTTTGAAAGTGAAGAGGAAAAAATGAAAGGGGAAAAAAGAGTTGCAGCAGGAAGGGGTTAAACTTAAATTTCCCAAATTTTACTGATACAGAGAATTTTTGTTTTTGCTTTTTCAGCAGTGGACGGTTACCTACTCTGCGGTTAAGTGCGCCAAAGTCAATCCAAGTAGCGAAACGGATGAAAAGACTGCAGGGATATCTGACTCTACGGATCTCTACTGTTCCATCACAGCCGCTGAGCTCAATCATCATCAGTAAGATCTGACTGTCAGGGTTTGTCAGGCGATGTCTGTCCATAATAGATCGGTAATATAATATATGTATAAATCCCAGCTTTACCCCAGTCAGGGAATATGTCTACATTGATGTAGATCGCTGATTCTGTAGTGGACTGTTTATCTTGAGCTCTGTGATGAGCCGCGGGGTTTACGCAGGAGCTTGTTCCCTTTAGTATAAGGCTAATCAGGGCCGCACTGGGAGGAAAAGTCACTTAAAATCAGACAGGCCCATTTGCACCATCAACGTACCATCAGGGGTGCAGCAAGCCTTTATGCTGCCTGAGGCGAAGGGTAACTGCTTAACTACTTATTTTACAGGCACTGAAAGCATCAATACACAAGATACCCAACACATATATAAATTACTGAGACTTGTCTGAAGTGACAGAGTAATAGTTACTCCAGTAGTGGCCCTAATAGTAATTATCACCCTCAGTGGCCCTAATAGTTGTAGTAATGGCCCCAGTAGTAATAGTGACCTCACTATTCTGCTGGTGGAGTCACTGTGTACATGCATTACTTATCCACTACTGATCCCGAGTTACATCTTGTATTATACTCCAGAGCTGCACTCACTATTCTGCTGAGAGAGTCACTGTGTACATACATTACTTATCCTCTACTGATCCCGAGTTACATCCTGTATTATACTCCAGAGCTGCACTCACTATTCTGCTGGTGGAGTCACTGTGTACATGCATTACTTATCCTATACTGATGCTGAGTTACATCCTGTTTTATACTCCAGAGCTGCAGTCACTATTCTGCTGTTTTTTTATTGGAAACAATAAGCAAACTTGTTGGCAGACACCCCCTAACAGCATAGCTGAGGTCTATAATATGAGGGATGAGTGTCAGTTACTCTTTGCTGAACTTTCGTTGAACTGCTATTGAAATGTATATTATAACAATACTGAGATTTCTTTTCCATAATAAACCTGTTAGAAAAATTCTCGTAGTACATAATTACAGCTCCAGAACCAAACTCGTAACAAAAATACAGCCCCAGAACCAAAGTTAAAAAAGCAGTCCCAGAACCAAAAGCGCCAGAACAAAACTCGTTTATGGAGGAATAAAAGTTGTATCCGTTGAATTGATACGCCTGGAATGCTGTCATTTCCCTTTGATGTATAAACCCATCCGAGCACATAGATACAATACCAGAACCAAGCTCATAACAAACATACAGTAGCAGAACTAAGCGATTGTGTTGCAGAGGCACTGATGGAATGACAGAGTGTCTCAGAATATCAGAGGGAAGTCGGCAGAGCCAGGAGGAGGATGATTAATGTAAATCCATAAGACTGCTGCATGGAAGATCCTCTGGCCAGGCAAACCTAAGGGGGGTGATTATCCTCAGCCCACATCCAGCTAGTGCCCCCTCCCCTACAAGCGGATGTCTGACACCCTATGTGTCCACACAGGTCACGGGTAGCTAAGGCCGGCTATAAATACCCAGATAGTCCTGCCACTTCTTTTGATGATGATATTCGGCACTCTATTTAGGTGCCAACATGGCAGCTTTAGTAGTCGCAGTGACTATCTCTCTGGCTCTTGCAACGACATATATAGGTTAGATAAGTTCTTCTCTCGACAATCCTTGATAGACGAACAATCCTTGATAGAAGAGCTCGTTGAAATTAAACCAATAACAAAGAATCCCTGCTCTGGAATCTGTGGGGAACCTAGTGGTAAATGTTCAATTTGTGTGCAGCACCACCATAGGAAAATGTAAACATTACACAGTGTTCATACATAACAATGGGTTGTCTGTGTAATGCAGGGCAGGAAGGTCCTCCAGCACTAAATATGCTCTATTAAAGTAACCCTCCTGTCCCAGGATAAAATGTGTGCTAGGACCACAGGTAGGTGTGGTATAATGATATGTGTGTCACCCACCTTTCTGTATCAACTTGCCATCGCTCTGGACTAGCGGAAAGCTGAGTTGAACTAGTCAATATACATTCCCGCCTCTCTCCCATCAGCAGGCTACAGGGACCTTGATGCACATCAGGAAGTCCTTGATCCTGATGGCAATAAAGTTAGCCAGGGACAAGGGGATGTTAATTACCCCCTGCCCACCAAGATTTGACACCTCTGGTATTTCTCATAGACGTTTTGGCACCGCGACTTGTTAGTGTCCTCATCAAAGGGGAATTTTATATTGGGGATTATGAGTCCCCCGAAGGCCCCAGCTCAACATCAAGTACATTTTCATAACTATGAGGACACTATGGACCTGGTGCAGTTACTCCCGTCACTATATAATCCCCAGAATTGCCTATAGGCGTAGCTGAACATGTATCTCTTGTTATGTTTGGTATCCATGGGTAGATAAATTTCCGATATTAAACATGATGGCTATATCTTCCCCATTGTAGCGTCTCCCAGGGAAATATGGCCAAAAAATTAAATCAGGGTTTTCTACAGATCCACGCATATACTCAACCCGCCCTTAATGACATTAGAAAAAGGTTGGCTGAAGTGTGGTTCTGCAGAGGCTTTAAAACTAAGTGGCTTTCTTATCCAAGGGGTCAGATTCATGGGGTGACATCGAGTGTTGGCTGATCATCCTTTTGCGATACCCCTCGCATATCAGGACTATTGGGAACAACATGGACTGATATTTTCTCTTATTTTGTTCCTTTTGTTTTATACTGTTTGTATGTACTTGTATGCTCCTTATCTTATGTAAATCATCTTTTGTATATTTTTATCTAATCACTGCTACCTCTTTTTGTAGAATAAAGATTTAAACTTTACTAGTTGTTATGTCATTCACACTCATGAACTGGCGAAACTCCTGCGGAACTCGGAAACGTAACTCACGGATAGACATAACACATTGACAGACAAATGCCCCAAACATGTAGATAAGATGTAAGGTATTGGTCCGTATTTTGGCCAAGATACTTAAGCCCGCGAGCCCACTTCAAGGGTCCTTGTTGTCTCCGTGCTGAAACCTAGGGACCTACCTAGACCTAGATGACAAACGTAACCCAGCAGGACTGAACGCAGCTCACACCAACACACCAGGGATTTGCATACAACACCGAACACCATGCACACTGAACAGGACTGTCCGCACCTCTTGTCTGGCATCCTAAACAGACATGCAGGAACATGACACTGTGTATACTGAACATACTGAACAAGCAGGGGAAAGCCCGGCAGCCTCTAGCAGAGGTGCTGGTATATATGAGCAGCAGACCGGTGGTGATTGGCTGGCTGCAGAAATCCACACCCAGCCAGCTTAATCAACCCCCAACCGTGGGGCTGTGTTGCTGGAAACCCATACTTTAACACTAGTCTTCCTTGAAAACTTTAAGCGATCCATAACACCAAAGTGTAGTGAGCGTGTGTGGTGGCTGGCCTACCTGTTGGTCAGTTGTGGCAGCGAGGTGTGTTGGAGTGTGTTAGGCCCTGCAGGATGCAATTTCAATTCCATCTTGCATGAGTGCAGGAGCTGGGGAGCTGGAACTAAATTGTCTTTGCAGGTCTTCCCTAGGTGTCGATGTCCCAGAATGTTGACTGTCGAACCTATTAACCGCTGTCCCGTGACAATTGGTGTTACGCCTGTCAGCCTATAGTTAATTTTGCTAGCACACTTTGTTCTGTCCAGACGAGCCAGGGTTACCAACTCCTGTGCCTTCCAGTCAGGTTAATTACCCTGCTATGTGTCTGAGAGGTGTGCTGGTGATTGACAGGTCTATCTACCTATTGGCTCCTTCCGCCTCCCTATAAGATCCAGCTCAGGCTGCCGGGGAGTTGCTGATTATTGTTCAGTGTTCAGTTTGCAGTGTCCTCTGAGTAGTCTAGTGGCTCTGACCTGCTGAGTGTCGGTCTTGTATTTTTGTGGTTTTCAGTGTCTGCTTTGTAGTCTAGCTACTTTGACCTGCTGTTAGTCTGGCCCTGGTACCTTGTGCCTTTCCCTCAGTGTGCTAGCCAGTCTGCCTTTGTTTTTATCCTGTTTTTGCCAGCTTGTGCACTAGCCCTCGCTGTAATCAGCCAGTGTTTTCCAGTCAGCCTCGTTTGTATTCTGCGTCTGTCAGCTTGTCCGCTAGACCTTGCTTTTATTTTCAGTGCCCTCCGTTTGTATCCTGCTTCTGTCAGCTTGTCCGTTAGACCTTGCTATTGTCTGTTTTACTTTCTGTAATCAGCCAGGCTTTTACATCTGCCTCTGTTCTGTTTGCATTGTTCATGTTTGTTTTTGTCATCTGCCTTTCTTGTCTGTACTAGTGGGTAGTATTCTCTTGCATAGAAACTGCGGTCCCTGCCTGTCCCCTCTAGGAAGCGTAGGGTTAGAGCTGTCGGCTTGGACTTGTCCACCATCAGGGCTATCTCCAGGAAGGGACAGCGGCGTGGGTGAAGTTCAGGGAGCCCCGCGCCGTGCATATCTACGCACCCCACTAGTACCGTAACAATTGGTCATAGCAAAAGTGTGCTCTTTGTGGCAGTAGAGTTACTGCCAAGGTAAAAGGGAATGTAGTTTGGGCTCTGTTGTTATAGTGACCCCAACTAGTAATTATGCCCCCAGTAGTGGCCCCAATTACAGTGCCTCCTCCAGTAGTAATAGTAGTCCCACTAGGTGCTCCAGCAGCAATAGTGGTGGGGAGAACTATGAAAAGGATGACACCAGGTAATATAACCGACACATTCCGGTCCCTGAACACATTTTTTCCCAGGATGTTCTCATTCAGGATGAAATATTTCACCTGTATGCCATTTTAAATTCCTTATCAAAATCCACACGTTAGACATATGGATTTTGATGCGGAAATAAGAAGGTAGTGCTATTTTACTAGAATATTCATTGTATATTATAAAAAAAATAGCAACATTTTTAATTATAGAATGCTTAGAATTTTATTTATAGGGATATATTCAAATTTTGAAAACTGCATTTTGTAATTTTACAGTTTTCCATTTGGTGAAGCCAAAGAAGCAGTTGGTTTGCGCAAAAGTGGTTTTATATCCTAATGCAGATCACTACACATATTATAACCACTAAAATTCAATTCATCATTGTTCCACTGCGATCACCGTTATCTTCATAGTTGTTGTATTCAATATTACCAATAGTAGTAATTGTTGTCTTCATAATTTGTGTAATCACCATAGTTGCTGTCACTGTTGCCTTCATAGTTCTTGTAATAATCATAACCATTGATGTCACTGTTGTCTTCATAGTTCTTGTAATAATCATAACCATTGGTGTCACAGTTGTCTTCATAGTTCTTGTATTCACCATCACCATTGGTGTCACTGTGGTCTTCATAGTTCTTGTATTCACCATCACCATTGGTGTCACCGTTGTCTTCATAATTCTTATATTCAACGTCACTATTGGTGTCACTGTGGTCTTTATAGTTCTTGTAATACCCAAAACCATTGGTGTCACTGTTGTCTTCATAGTTCTTGTATTCACCATCACCATTGCTATTACTTTTGTCTTCATCGTTCTTGTATTCTCCATCACTATTGCTATTACTTTTGTCTTCATAGTTCTTGTATTCACCATCAGCATTGCTATTACTTTTGTCTTCATCGTTCTTGTATTCACCCTCACCATTGCTATTACTTTTGTCTTCATAGTTCTTGTATTGACCATCACCATTGGTGTCACCATTGTCTTCATAGTTCTTGTAATAACCATAACCATTGGTGTCACTGTTGTCTTCATAGTTCTTGTATCCACCATCACCATTAGTGTCACTGTTGTCTTCATCGTTCTTGTAATAACCATCACTATTGACGTCACTGTTGTCTTCATAGTTCTTGTATTCACCATCACCATTGGTGTCACTGTTGTCTTCATATTTCTTGTTTTGACCATCACCATTCGTGTCACTGTTGTCTTCATCATTCTTGTAATAACCATCACTATTGGCATCACCGTTGTCTTCATAGTTCTTGTATTCACCATCACCATTGATGTCAATGTTATATTCATAGTTCTTATAATCACCATCACCATTGGTGTCACAGTTGTCTTCATAGTTCTTGTAATACCCATAACCATTGGTGTCCCTGTTGTCTTCATAGTTCTTGTAATACCCATAACCATTGGTGTCACTGTTGTCTTCATAGTTCTTGTAATACCCATAACCATTGGTGTCACTGTTGTCTTCATAGTTGTAATATTCATAAACACTGCGGCGTGACTTCCCATCAGTTTCTATTAAAGTAAAAACAAGTCGAATTAAAGCATAGAAAGGACAAAAATGGTGAAAATATAAAACTATTTACAGTTCTTAAATATGTCTATTGTCATTATTTTACAAGCTTTTTGTTAGACTAACATTTTTTTAAAGCTGGACATCCCCTTTTAACATTTAAAGAATGCCATCAGCAGGAAGAACACGAATTCCAACTCCTGTTAGTCTGGAGAGTATGTTTCTCCTTGTGGACAACACCACAAGGGTGTAGAGAGCCTTATAGGCTATGCAATGTTCCCTGGGAAAATATCTATGCAAATGAGTGATGGAATAATTCTCTGCAGCACTAGTATTGGCAGCTATCTTCCAATAGGTGGTGCTGTGGAGGATATTGCAATCGAAATCTGTTGGAGTCTCTTCCTCATTGGGAGCCCTCTTGGTAGCCATATTAGCCTACTGGTAGTGACAAGAAAAGTGCTGTGCAAAGAAAATAAGTGGCCTTATGGTGAATATGCCCAGAAAAGAAAGGGCTCAATTAGGTACCTCCCACACGTGCAGAATATTTCTGCAAGGCGCACCTAAAAATGCAGAAGATTCCACCACAAAATCGACATGTATAAAGTATATGCGAGTTACAGAGCAGAAATCCAGCCATTAACCTGCATCTTTAGGAGTGCATTGTGGAAATATTCTGTATGTGTAAAAGGTCCGCATGGGCGTCTATGCATCCCAATGTTATTCCTATGGGGCTTGTATTTTGCATCTTTACTTCAAAACCACGAATTAAACCATTACATTTGGCAGCAGAAAAGCTTTCTGTTGTGGAATTAAGAACGTCTTGCAGAATTGTAGTTGTGGATTTCTAACATACAGGAGATGTAATTCCGCAACACGTAGTCCACAGATAATTATGCAAGTCCCATCCGCAGACTCAGCAGTGCATGGCTTTAGGTTACGGGGCTTACAGGACCTAACAGCTTCCCTTTAAATGGGTGGAGTAGAGAACTAATAATACACAGTACTTTCATACACACAAAAAGAGGAATTCTGTATTTTTGGTTGTTTTTTATATTTTTTTCCTTAACCTGTTAGAGATGCCTTTTTTTTTGTCTACTTACGGTATTTATCTTATGAGTGAAATGAATACGGTGCAGATTAGAGGAGCTAAAACTCCTCACTTTCTTCCCATTTTTGATAAAAGTATGGAGCATATTACAAAGAATGCATTGAAAGCCTCCAGATAGTAAGTGGCATTGAGTAACATAACAAATCAAGTACCTCCTAATCTCTGACTGTGTGGATGACGCTTGTTCCTAGATGCCATTCTCATGCTGGTCACGAAGGAAATGGTAAACAGGGCATGGACTATGCATGACATGGATCAAGGTCAGATTAAGGCTACTATGGACCCTGATCTGTATGAAGACTTTTGACCCTCCATTAGTTTAATGTTTTAAAATGATCTGACACTTAATACATCGATACCATACCAGAATCAAGCTTACTAAATAGATACAATAGCAGAGACAGGCTTACTACATAGATATGGCCCCAGAAGCAAGCTGTCAGGCACATGGATATGGATCCACTTTGCCACACATCTGTTTGGCTTTGGGCTAACTGAGGTGGCAGCACCTGGGGAACCTGGGTTTTCACGCTTGACCTCTTTAAATGGGATACCGGTTTTGCTGCATAGTGCATGTGGCAACCATCTCCCATATTCTTCATATGCCTGGGCTGTGGGGTGGGGGGGCAATGAACAGTTCCAAATATCAGTCCATTTTGGTACAAAACCTTCCGACCTCAGCTAAAAAGCTAAAGATGAGGAGGAATTTCACCTTTCAGCACAATAACGACCCAAAGCAGACCTCCAAATCACCAAAAGAATGGCTTTGCCAGAAGAAGATTGAAGTTTTGGAATGGCCCAGACAGAGTCCAGACCTGAATCCATTGAAGATCTGTGAAGACCTTCTGGAATGGCCCAGACAGAGTCCAGACCTGAATCCATTGAAGATCTGTGAAGACCTTCTGGAATGGCCCAGACAGAGTGCAGACCTGAATCCAATGAAGACCTGAAGAGGGCGCTACACACGAAATGCCCTCACAGGTAAGAGAGGGCATGATGCGCCATGCTGATAGACACCTACCCAAAAAGACTGAATGCTGTCATAAAGTCAAAGGGTACATCAAAAAAATATTAGTTCACAACCCCATTATTTTAGTTTTGTAATTTTTAATTTTCCACCCCAAATATAATTTTAGCACGTTTTTCATGCACAGAATAGACTTTAAAATTGTAAAATTAATGTTTATTAGCTAACTAGATTGAAAACATAAACACTAAAGGGCGCGGATGCCCCCCCAGAAGTACAGAAGAATTCCTGGGTTGGGAGTAAAAAAAAAACACACAAGAAATAACGTACATAGACGTGATTACAGACACAAAAGTCAACTATTGATTTGACAGATGGACCCCTTTAACCCCTTAGTGACCAGCCTGTTTGCGCCTTATTGACCAGGCCAAATTTTGCAAATCTGATATGTGTCACTTTTACATGGAAAAACACCAGAAAGGTTTTGCATATCCAAGCGATTCTGACATTGTTTTTTCGCCACATGTTGTACTTCATTTAGGCGGAAAAAAAAGACCGATAGAATTTGTGTTTATTTATTAAAAGCACCAAAATGGGGAAAATTTTGAAAAAATCGTCATTTTTCACATTTCCAACTGCAATATCTCAAATATGTGCAAACATAATATAGAAACTTTTGCTAAGATATATATTTCCACCCGTTTACTTTATTTTGGGCGCATATTGGAAAAACTTTCGTTTTTTTTAACCATTTAGGAGACGTACAAATTTAACATTACTTTTCAGCATTTTGAGGAACACTTTGTTTTTCTACACCAAGCCAAGATTGGAAAGGCTCATAGGAGTCAAAATGATAGATACCCCCACAAGTGACCCCATTTTAAAAACTACACCCCTTAACGTATTTACTGAGGGGTGTCATTAGTATTTTAACCCCACAGTTTTTTTTCAGGAGTCAATGCAATTAAGAATGGAAAAACTAAAATTTCATTTTTTTGCAAATAGGTCATTTTAAAGACAGGACTTTTTTCTATAATACACATGAAAATGAGGATTTGCACCCCAGAATGGATACCCCTGTTTGTCCCGTGCTCAGAAACATACCCATTGTGGCCCTAGTATTACGTCTGTATGCACAATGGGGCCCAAAATAAAAGGAGCAACCATTGGCTTTCGGAACAGAAATTTTGCTTGAAGGAGATTTAGTCCCCATTGCCCACTTGTAGAGCCCTTGAGTGACCAGAACGATGGAGAACCCCCACAAGTGACCCCATTTTGAAAAGTAGACCCCTTAACGAATTTATCTAGGGGTACGATGACTTTTTTGACTTCACAGTTTTTGAATGAATCTAAGCCAAGCAGAAGGAAAAAATTATGATTTTCATTTTTTTGGCAATTGCGTCAATTTAAAAATAGTTTTTTTTTGTACGGTGTACATAGGAATGAAGATATTCACCCCAAAATGGATACCCCCATTTGTCCTGTGTTCAGAAACATACCAATTGTGGCCCTAATCTACTTAAAGGACACATGGCTAGGCCTATAATGGAAGGAGCACCCGTTGGATTTCAGGGTACAACGAATAAATTCCAGGCCCCATTGCCCACTTGTAGAGCCATTGAGCGGCCAAAACGATAGAGAACCCCCACAAATGACCCCGTTTTGAAAACTAGCCCCCTTAATGAATTCATCTAGGGGTGTACTGCGTATTTTGACCCCACAGTATTTGAATGAATCTAAGCAAAGCAGAAGGAAAAAATTACGATTTTCATTTTTTTGGCAATTTTGTCAATTTAAAAACTGTTTTTTTTTTGTACAGTGTACATAGGAATGAAGACATCCACCCCAAAATGGATACCCCTGTTTGTCCCGAGTTCAGAAACATACCCATTGTGGCCCTAATCTACTTACAGGACACATGGCTAGGCCCATAATGGAGGGAATGCCTACTGGATTTCAGGGTACAACTGAATAAATTCCAGGCCCCATTGCCCACTTATACGGAAAAAAAATTGACTTCCTAAAAATTCCCCCAACCCCCCCCCGCCATCCGCATTTTTTGGCATTCCCTAAATATTAGATAAAAGTAATAATATAAACTGCATTTTATGTCTGAAGACGGGTAATTATGGAGGCTGGTTGGGATGGGCACATGGGGCAAGAAAACCGGGTATCCCCCCCTCTCTTGCTTTTTTGGGGGCATTTTGTGACCTCAGCGGCGGGGTGTGGTGTAAAAAGTGGCGCTGTGAGGCTTTTGTAATCCTGCTGCGGTGCAGCGGTCTCACATAGAAGGCGCTCAACAAGGTGCTCCTGGAACTGCATGAAGGCGAGCGTTCCCGGGGCTTCTTGTAAATTACAGATTACAGGTAGCAATCTAAATAATGCCAGGCTCTCACGGCCGTATGCAGAATCCGCTTACGGAGGCCCGCAGCGGATCCCAGCTGTGACCCTGTGTACAGGCACGTAATGTACTGTGCATAACTGCCTACTCACACAGACGGTCATGCGCAGTACACCGTTTTTTGTTTATATTTCCCGCGCCGTCGCTTAGAGATGACCCGGGTACCTGCAGCCCGTACACAATGTATTTGCACATGGGCTTCGAGTATATCCGCGGTCATAGAGCACAATGGGCTCTAGGTCGCGGATATCCGCGGTAAAATATAACATGCCGTGTTCTGTTTTCTGCGAGTGGATTCCGTAATTCTGACCCGCTTATTGGGGGGAATTGTGTAATCCAATGCATGTGATTGATCTATGGATTACCGCTGATCAAGCGCATGCAGAACCCGTAATTCCTCTCCGGTCATGCGTGACCGGCCTAATGGTAAATCGCTACTTTATCACGTGACCGGGGACCGCTCAACGAGGCCTCCGGTCACTGCTCCAAGCACTCAGCGACCGTTGGTCGCTGGGAGCAAGGAGATTTAAAATTTCCTGGGCTCCCCGGCTCCTGCGAATGTGTCCGGCATTTTGCCGGCGGGCGCATGCGCAGCAGCCGGAAGGGTCCATGGAGTATAATCGCATCTGGATTCAAATGCGGAAGCCTCCGAGAAGATGTTTCATCTCCCCCCACCGATCGCATCGGTGAGGGGAGATTAAACTTCCACTTTTTTAAGAACTTTTACGTGATCGCCATTATGCATTGGGTAACGGCGATCACGTGACCAGTAACCACATACCGCGGCCCCCCGTGACATCTCCAGGCTCTTGGCTACCTTTGGTAGCCAGCAGCAGGTAGATTTTAAATTTCTTGGGCAATCTTTCACTTTTGCGCATGCGTCCGCCATCATGCTGACGGGCGCATGTGCAGAAGCTGGGGTAAGGTCCACGGATCAACATTCCACCAGGTAACAAATCCGTGACTTTGGGTACGTAACTTTAACTTTTTAAACTTTTTTTAACTTTTAACTTTTTTTTTTTTACTTTTTAACTTTATATGATCACCGTTACCCGATGGATAACGGTGATCATATGACTTGAAACCGCATACAGCGGTCCCCAGTCATATCTCCCTGCACTCGGCTATCTGTGACAGCCGGGTGCAGGGAGATTTTGAATTTGCCGGGCTCGCCCGCCTTCTCCGCATGCGCGCCACATCGGCGCATGTGCAGAAGCCAGCGGATTGTCCCGACACCGGCCAGAGGACACGGAGGAAGGGGGGTTAGTATTTTCACCTGCCCTCATGGATCCGATCCATGAGGGGAGGTGAAGGTTTTTTTGTTTTTTTTTACTTTTTTCTCCACTTTTTCGCGATCGCTGTTATCCATTGGATAACGGCGCTCGCGGTACCGGGGACTGCTCACCGCGGTCCCCGCTGACATCTCCTGCCTCCCGGCTATCTACAGGAGCCGGGAGCCAGGAGATTTGAAATTTCCCGGGCCGCCAGGCCTTCTGCGCATGCGGCTGATGTAATGCCGCCTGGCGCCAGCTTCTGGACCAGGAGAGCGGGGAGCAGTGCGGCGGACCTCGGTGAGTAATTTCAGCTGCCCTGATGGATCGGATCCATCAGGGCAGCTGAGTCTTTAACTTTTTTCAAACTTTTATTTACTTTTTTGCGATTGGCGCTATCCGTTGGATAGCGCCGATCGCAATGCCGGGGGGGACTGGCCGCAGCCCAGGATGACAGCTCCATGCTGTCGGCTATCTGCGGACACCGACAGCATGGAGCTTTCACGTCCATAGCCTGAGGGGCTTTATTCTCTGCAGGACACATGTTTTTATGTCCTCAGAGAATAAAGCCCACTTTGGGAGGATGTAAAAAGACTATGGGCTGGTCGTTAAGGGGTTAAACAGAGTCAAGGGATGACAAAAGTCCAGTGTGGATATGAAAACTGTCTTTTCAAAGCTCATGCATAATTAGCATTTGTTTGCTACAACAAACAACTGAGACAACAAGATGATTAGTCGTTGTCTTGCTAAGAGACATGGAAGCAAGCAAATATATCAGTATACTACTTATGAATACCATATTTCAGCTCCGCTGAAATAATTGCTTTTATGCATAACTCGTAGTATATCTGATAGCACTAATATCTAGGCTATTATCTAAGCTATATATCTAAGCTATCCATCTGGCCAGCTGTTTATCTCTTTTGGAGTTACCTAACCAAGTACACCGGTATTTTACCTATACCGTGAAGGGTGACTATTTTTTAACGCTGCTACAAATAGTTGCTATTGTGCATAATTGGCAGTACGCTTGCTGGCATAAATAACTGAGGTAATCAAGTGGCCAGTTGTCACAAAAATATACTGAGCCACTTCAATTATTTATTTAGCTTCCGTCTGATCCGGAAAAATAACGGATCAGTAGTAACAACAGAACAGACAATAGCTGTGCTTCTCAGAACAGCACTCCTTCATGATTGACACATGGCAAGAAATAAATATGAAAAGCTTTGGGGCATCAATAAAATAAAATCTGAGCATCAATTGTTCAGAACAGAGGATGTGTATGCAGAGTTCGTCTTGTTCCTGATGATCTGCCAACACTGGGCAGTGAAACGCGTTGGAGCAAAACTACTCTACTATCTATGAGCTGTAAAGCAAAAAACATCTGAGTTCTAATAACACAAATAAAACCGCATTGACCCCAAAAATCTTTATTTAAGTGGAAAACACGAGACTTTTGTTTCTAATTGCCCCTTGATTTTGACATCACTTATAATACAAAACTTACTGTTGATTTCAACAAGTTTAGGCATCTGTGCTTGGTGATACAATTACAATATACGGTGTAAGGGCCCTCCTTGGACTTGTGGCCCCTAATTAGTTTTGAAAAGACAGTTTTCATATCAACACTGGACTTTCGTCATCCCTTGACTCTGTTTAAGAGGGTCCATCTCTAAGTGACAATCAATAGTTGTTTTCTGTGTCAGTAATCACATCTATGTATGTTATGTCTTGAGTGTTTTGTTACCCCCAACCCAGAAATTCTTCTCTACTTCTGGGGGGGGCATCCGTGCCCTTTAGTGTTTGTTTTTAATCTAGTTATCTAAAAGTCTAGTCTGTGATGGGCAAATTTTCTATCTAGACTTTCTGTCCCTCTGTGACAAGTACTAGTACGTGTTTCAATATAATTCTACAAGTAACGGGTCAAATTGAAGGTGGAAAAAATTCTGAAGTGATTTATCTTTGTTGGATTTTTAACATGACAAAAACATGGTGTTTTACCAGGGGTGTGTAGACTTTATATATCCACTGTACTTAGCTATAGTGCCCAAACCAAGCTTACTACATAGATATAGTGCCAGAAGCAAGCTTACTACATAGATACGATATGGTAGAAAAAACAAGCTTACTACATAGATGCAGCACCGGAACCAAGCATACTAACTTAATAAGGTACCAGAAGCAATCTTACTACACAGATAGGGAAAGAGAAGCAAGCTTACTGCATAGATAGGGTGCCATAACCGAGCTTACTACATAGATACTGTACCAGAACTAAGCTTACTACCTGCCTAAGATAAGGATATATTCACACCACTGTTTTGCTTTCTGCTATTTTGCTCTATCATAGGAACAAAAAAAAACTGAAATACAGATGCATCCATTAACTATAATGGGGTCTGTCCAACTACGGCTATGCCTTCCAGGATGTTCCTGTACAGCAGAATGCTGTGTTATCTTGTGCATGACTTCACGCTGGGTCTGTGCTAGAGGTTCCCAATGGAGGTCTGATGCAGATGTGAACATAGTCTAACAGAACCAAGTTTATGCTCGCAGTCGTCAAACAAAATGTACAGATGTAGCACCAAACTTGTGAATTTTTTAGCCTCTTCTACAGACGGCACCTTCTATGTCCAAGGACGGCACATAGACAGATGTGAAAAGACAAGTTTTGCTGTGAATGTTCTGTAGGACCTACTGGGCCCCTACACAGGGAGTAAAAGTAAGTGAACCACTGAATTTAATAACCTGTAGATCACCCTTTGACAACAGTCACCTCCACCAAACGTTTCTTGCTGCAGCAAACTATGATTTACACAACACTGAGAAGGAATTTTGAACACTTCCTCCCTGTAAATGTGTTTCAGTTCATGAATATTTCTGGGATGCCTGGTTTGCACAGTCTTCTTCAGGTCATGCCACAGCATTTCTATAAGGTTAAAAGAGGGGTCTGATAGATGACACTCACAGCAACAGATCTTACAAACACATAAGGCACACTTTTACACACAGAAATACATATGTATACACAACTATATGAACAGTGGAGCACTCAACTTCAGCAGAGAACCGAGGTGGCAAGCCAGAGGAGGAGAAGAAAGGTGACTGCAATGCTGATTTTTGACTGGAGATCCGTTACTATGAGGGCTCCCCGGACTCTAATAACAGTAATTGCGGCCTTTTGCAGCACATACTTAGTGATCACCGGCCACTTTTAACTGACATCCAATCTTTAAAGTTGGTGGGCTGTTTGGGAGGCCATGAACCCCTCGATAGCCTCGGGCACCAGGCTGACACCCAAACTGCACATAATATAATCCACCATTGACTTGGATCATTCATAGTGATCCTTTACTGGTGCAAAGGAATGATTGCATGGAAGAAATATCAAAACAAGCCGTGTAAATGGTCATTAGTCAACTTACCTTTATGCATTATCACATGAGACAAGACACCTCCACCTGGAAAAAAAGGCAAAAATTTGAAACAAAATTACATCAAGCTGTTACCTTCAACTATGAGCAGCCTCCACTAGGGGGAGATTACTACATAAAAATGTACACAGCTCCCACTGAACGATTAATAAATCTATATACAGTAAGTGCCCCTAGGAGTGTCTGTATGCAGCTAGAATTTGACCATTTTGCTCTAAGACTGTGAAAAGAGAATTAGTGGCTTTTGAGTTTTCTATGAGAATAATTGAACCCCAAGTTGTATAAAAAGAAATTTTAATCTTTGCAGAGAATTTTGAAAATGAAATTATTTCCAATATATTAATAGTCCTAACTGCATACATACGGGACCAGAACCAAGCTTACTACATACGGTACCAGAACCAAGCCTACTACACAGACACAGTACAGCAGCAGCGTTTCAGAATAAGAGTTACAGTACGTGGGAGCAGTGTACTTACCTGTGGTTTGGGCAACATGAACTGGGTGACAGGTTCCCCTTTAACACATCAAATGTAAAGGAAAAGTCTACTTACACATTACCATGATGGAGACGAAGTTCAACATGTTGCCTGTAGTCGACACAAACTACTAATGCCATCAAATCTGGCGCTCACTTCTTGTTTTCTGACTAATGTGATGACGTATCTGTAAATGATGTATTTGCACAATCAACGTTTTCAAGTTAAAAAGGAAATCACTGATAGTGGCGACAATAAAATTGGTTATATTCAATGAGAAGAAAGGGGGATGAAACCAAACCTTTTCACCGGGGCGGTAGAGGTGGAACGTCTCTGTGTTCCCTTCACTATTGTATTTCCTATATTATATACACTGGGCTTGTGTGCTCTGTTCCTAAATGTTCCCAAAAAATTTTGGTTTAATCCCCCATCTTAGCAAGTTAAAAGGAAGCAACAAATCTCCACATTGTGTCTCATAATGAAATATTATGCATCCTGTGATTTGTCACATCATTATCTGTGGATGATCATAGCACTGCAATATATCAGTGATGTCATTGTAGTGGCCCGGAGTTAACGGGGCCCCTTCATAATGTGTGTATGCATTTGTCTCGTGCCTATGTGTTGTCAGTGTCTTTTATGCTGCATGAATATAATGTGTATTGCATAACTGCAGCACTGAATGAGTTAATTGTCTGGTATATAAGATGTCTGAGAAATGTATCTTGTTGTTAATCATGTGATTGTGCTTTGTATATATGTTTTGCAAAGTCTCTGCAAGCCAGTCCATTCCAATCTGAAGCAGTGGAGCTTCTGTTCTGAGCTGTAAGGGAGCCACACAGTTCTGTGTGACTAGGAATGGAAGAGGCTGAATGGTATCCCCAGCCTTCCCTGGGCCTGCTTTACCCAGGAGATGCAAGTGGTGCCTAGAACCACTAAAGGAGAGAGAGTGAGAGAGTGGATTCGCCATGCGGTGTGGATTGCCTGCCAAAGGTGACTGCCGACCGGTAGAGAGCTGCCAATTGTAAAGGAGTTTGTACTGGGACCAGAACCCTACAGATAACTAGGGCTGTAACTTCTTTTGCTATCCTATGATTTTACTCCCTGTTGCACCACTTTGTCATTTCTGCACCATTATGTCTTCTTGTGTGAAGTTATACAATTGGTTGGCAAGATGGCGCCAGCCTTCCTTTTCTTCTCCACTTAAACCTAAGCCCGTGAAAATTGCCCGCCTCTCTGTTCCTGCCGAGGCTGTGAGAAAAGTAGGGGAGATCAATCCCAACGCGGAGCAAAGTCTAAATAAATTCAGTTCCATCAAGCTAATGACAGCCCAGGGCAGCAGTCATCCAGCTCGTTAAGTGTACCTCTAGACTTGTCTCAGCAGACTCACCAGGACACAGCAGGAGAGGACATGTCTTCTTACACTGCCCAGTTGCGTGCCAGCCGGATATCCTCCGCCTCAACCTCAATTTTACTGGGGGAATGAACTTGAATTAGAAGGACTTGGTGCCAGCAAGGAAATAGTCGCCTCTCATTTTTATCTCTTTGGAGGAGGAACAGCTGCTGGACCCGCTCGAGAAGGTCCCTTAGAGGGAATGCCACAGGCCGTACCAGCCATGGATTGTTATCCATGAGTACAACCAAGAGGCAAGAGCGGCCATTCCTCCAGAGCTGCGTCCTTTTACCGGGACTTTGGGGATCCGGTTGTGCAGCTCTATTTCTCTGATTGTAGCCGAAGAGAGCCCCCAGAAAGCCTGCGTCGGCCTCTCAGCAGTCCTCCGAAACTACCTATTTGTCCAGGGCCAAAAGCACTGTTCAGGGTTTTCCTGCTACACGGCGGCATTTAAGAAATGTGCAGGAGGGTAAAGAAAGTGTGGAAAGTAAAGTCACTTGCATTTCAAGAATGTCTGTGTTTGAGTGATTGTATGTAAATGTGTTAGGAGGTTTGTCTCCATCTAACCCACTGTACTTGTGAGCCAGTGCCTGTCTGTAATCTTGTCTGTCACAGGGGTTACAGCCTCATTATCATTCTTTTCCTCAACTTGGTTGGGGGTATTGACTTTTAGCTATCACTATTCACGTAGTTTCTTCCGGGAAAGTGATGGTCATTCCACTTGTCCTGTGCTCTTTTTGCATAGCTCCAGTGTTGTATTTTCTCTTTTTGTTTTCTCTAGTCTTTGGGGAGAAGATTTATGTAAGGGCCCCATAGCAATGCTAGTGCACCTTGGATCCTGTCCAATCTAGCAATATACTCCAGTAGTTATCCGCCATGAAGCATGGAGTGCCTGCCAAATGTTAGTGCCGACCAGTAGAGAGCTGGCGAGTGTAAAGGAGTTTGTACTGGGACCAGAACCCTACAGATAACTAGGACTATAACTTCTTTCGCTATCCTATGATTTTCCTCCCTGTCACACCACTTTGTGATTTCTGCACCATTATTTCTGCTGGTGTGAAGTTATGCAATTGGTTGGACTGTAAATAGTTTCTTTCAAGTAAACCAGCACTGCCGACCTTTCCCAGCTTTGCCATTTAAAGTTCCCTGTGTGTGTGTGGACCACTTATTCCATCATCTGGAGTCACCGCAGAAGAAGGAACGGTGGCATCACCCATGACAAAATACTGTTAAAGTAAACCACGTATTGGGTTACCCCTGTTACTCTTGGTCCCATACTCTCGGTAGGGCTCTGGTTTTGACCATCCATTTCCTGTCCTACTTCCTGGGGATTTCTGTTACTAGGTCACAGGGACCGCCGCCCAGTTTTCGCCCTGTTAAGTCCAGACATGGAGACTGTATCCTCTCTGGTGAACCAGGTGCAAGCCCTAACTGGTTTGGTGCAGGATCTGTCAGCTCGACTCCAGCAGCGGTTCCGGAAGCATGGTGTGAGCCTAAGGCCACCATGCCAGACTTCTTTTCAGGTGACCGTAGAGCCGCCTTTTCTTTCCGGGAGGGTTGCAAGTTATACTTTAGTTTGTGACCCCACTCGTCCGATTCTGAACACCGGAGGATGGGCTTAATTATCTCATGGCTTAGTGGTGACCCTAAACATTGGGTGTTTTTGTTGCCTCCCGACTCACCACCCAGTCAGTCCGTCAAACTTTTTTTTTGGGCCTTTGGTCAAATTTATGATGAACTCTATAGGGCAGGGTATGCTGTCAGTAAGCTGTTAAAACTTCGCCAGGATAGGCGCTCAGTGGAAGAATATTGTTCACAGTTCCATCAGTTTTGCGTTGAGTCCCGATGGAATGCCCGTGCTTTAAATGATTTGTTTCTGACTGGGTTGCCTGAAGCGGTAAAGGACCTGTTGTTGTCACATCCTGAACCTGAGACGTTAGATTAAGCCATGACCTTGGCAGTTAGGGCAGACCGACGACCTAGGGCCAGACACAACCCTCAGCACAGAGTACCTCCTGCTCTTCCGGGGAATCAGGCCCCGGCCTCTCCCATCAAAGATGCCGAACCTATGGAACTAGGCTCCATGTCCCCACAGGAGCATAAGGAGTACCGTCTCAAACACCTGTTATGCCTCTACTGTGGAGATCCAGGACACCGGTTCGCCACCAGCCGCAAGAGACAGCCGCTGGAAAACTTCCACTCCTAGGTGATGTCCAGAGGGATCGCCTAGGAACTCAGGTACTTCCAGAATCTTCAAAGTTGTTTCTGCCCTGTGCTTTTAATTACGGTAATTACCATTTTGCAGGCCAAGCATTTATAGATTCCGATGCAGCGGAAAATTTTGTGAATTTGGAGTTTATTAAGCCCATTTCTCAGTAGCTGCAACTCCTGAGACACCCTGTACGGGTCTCCGGAATTGACTCCACTTCCCTGTATGCTGGTTTTATCCGGAGAAGAACTCCGGAGCTTCTGTTTTTGGTAGGGGCGTTACACACCGAGACCTGTTCCTTTTTGGTGATGGAGAATCTTTCTGTAGACATGGTTCTGGAGTTACCATGTTTACGACTCCATAATCCGCAGATTGACTGGGCTCACTCCAAATTGGTCTAGTGGGGCTCAACGTGTAAAGATCATCTGGTTTCAATTCCGGGTTATTCGGTTAGTGGTGAGGAATTCTTGCAACCTAAATATATTGAGGGTTTTGAGTACGTGTTTTCTAGCCAACTGGCTGAAGCTTTATCCCCCCCAATCGGGAGTGGAATTGCAAGATAGGCTTAATTCCCGGGAGTAAGATTCCCAAGGGGGGGAATATATAATATGACTGTGACCGAACGGCAGGCTATGAAGGAATACATCACTGAGAGTCTGGCCAAGGGTCATATTCATCCTTCAGAGTCTCCTGCGGGGGCAGGTTTGTTTTTTTCGTGGAAAAGAAGGATGGTAGTCTCCGGCCATGTGTTGATTATAGAGCGCTGAATAAGATTGCCATCAAGAACCAGTACTCTCTACCCTTGATCCCGGATCTCCTAAATCACATTGTGGGGGCCAAGTGGTTCTCCAAACTCGACCTCAGGGGAGCCTATAATCTTATGCGGGTTAGAGAGGGAAGCGAGTGGAAGACTGCCTTTAATACACCGCTGGGGCATTTCGAATGCTTAGTCATGCCATTCGGGTTATATAATACTCCGACGGTTTTTCAGGGATTTATGAACACCATTTTTCATGATTTGTTGGGCAGGTTCATAGTTATATATCTCGACATTTTGGTCTTCTCTCCTGATTGGGAATCCAATGT
This sequence comes from Eleutherodactylus coqui, assembly GCA_035609135.1. NCBI lineage: Eukaryota > Metazoa > Chordata > Amphibia > Anura > Eleutherodactylidae > Eleutherodactylus > Eleutherodactylus coqui. The sequence goes on along the minus strand of CM069410.1, from coordinate 218,444,812 downwards.
GAAGCATTTGCGTACTGTCCTCTCGCGTCTCTGGGAACATCAATTGTTTGCTAAGCTGGAAAAGTGTCTGTTTGAGGTTCAGGCCATCTCGTTATTAGGTTATGTCATCTTTCCTTCGGCCATACGTATGGATTCGGACAAGGTTAGGGCCATTACCGAGTGGGTGCAGCCACCCAATTTAAAAGCCTTGCAATGCTTTTTGGGCTTTGCCAATTTTTATCGAAGATTTATTAAGAATTTTTCAATTGTGGCCAAACCCTTGACTGACCTTACTAAGAAGGGAGCGGAGGTTGACTCCTGGTCTCCGCGCTGTTAAGGCTTTCATACTTCTCAAGAGGGACTTCTCCACAGCGCCGATTCTACTTCAGCCTGATCTTAACCGCCTGTTCATCATTGAGGGCAATGCCTTGGAACATGGAGTGGGGGTAGTTCTCTCCCAGGAATCCTCAGGCCAGGCCGGTCTCCAACCTTGTGCCTTTTTCTCTAAGAAATTGAATCCAGCAGAGTGCAATTATGATATTGGTAATAGGGAATTGTTAGCTATAAAATGGGCCTTCAAAGAATGGAGACACTTCCTGGAGGGGGCCTGGCACCCTTTTACAGTTTTTACGGTCCATAAGAACTTAACGCACGGCAGGCACGCTGGGCCTTGTTTTTCACACGTTTCAATTTTGTTGTTACTTATGTGCCTGGTTCTAAAAATTTGAAGGCAGATGCCTTGTCGCGCAGTTTTGGAGTCCCTGAGGTGGACGATTCCCAGACGGAGCCTATTTTGCCCCGGGGGTTGTTGTTGCAGCTCTGACGTCTGACTTCCCCACTCAACTCCTGGCAGCCCAACAGGTGATACCCGAAGACCTGCCGGAGGGGAGGTTGTTTGTTTCCAGTGCACTGCGTCTCCTTGTGCTGGAGGAGGTGCATTCGTGTGTCTTGGCCGGTCATCCAGGGGTTCTAGGTACATTGGAACTGTGTGCCCGATTGTATTGGTGGCCACAGATGTCTCGTGATGTCAAGGAGTTTGTTAGGTCGTGCTCTACTTGTGCCCGGGGGAAGAGTGTACGTGTACGGCCGCTTCTCCCTCTTCCTGTTTCAGATAGACCGCGGTCCCATCTGTCGATGGACTTTATTATGGATTTACCCGTGTCTCAAGGCTTTTCAGTTATTCTGGTGGTGGTTGACAGGTTCTCTAAGATGGGCCATTTTATACCGTTGAAGAAGCTTCCCTCAACACCAGAGTTAGCCATCATATTTATCAAAGAGATTGTGCATCTTCATGGTGTCCCGATAGACATTGTTTCCGAGCAAGGAGTGCAGTTTATTGCCCGGTTCTGGCAGGCCTTCTGCAGGTGCTTAGGTATCGGGTTGTCCTACTCCTCTGCCTTTCACCCCAAAACCAATGGGCAGACCGAATGTATGAACCAGGAGCTTGTGCAATATCTCAGAATGTATGTAAGTGACCAGCAGAGTCTTTGGGTTGATTATTTGGTGCTGGCAGAGTTTGCCATAAACAATCACACTAGTTCTGCGCTGGGTGTTTCTCCTTTCTTCTGCAACTATGGGCGCCACCCCTGTTTTTCTATCTTGTTCCCCTTTTCTTTAACAATCCATCGGCAGACACGCTCATGCAGAACTTGCAGGAGGTGTGGAGAAAGGTACGTAGTAACCTGGAGCATTCACGGTTAGTGATGCAGGGTAGGAGTGTGAGCTGACATATGGTTTCAGAACCATTTACCGTGGGTCAGTTTGTGTATCTGTCCTCTAGGAATTTAAAATTAAAGGTATCCTCACTAAAGTTAGCTCCTCGGTTCGTGGGACCATTTTCAGTCACCAGAGTCATCAACTCCATGGCATATGAGTTAGCCCTGCTGGACTCGTGGAAGGTCCATAGGGTTTTCCACAAGTCGCTTCTTAAGAGATATGTCGTCCCTCCTGTGGTGCCCACCTCCAGGCCCCCCCCCCCCCAGTCCAGTGAGAGATGGAACATGAAGTTGACATGATTTTGTATTCCAGTAGAAGGCGGGGTGTTCTTTAATACCTCATCTCCTGGAAGGGCTTCGGGCCTGAGGAGCGCTCTTGGGTTCCGCAAGGGACATGCACGCCACACGGTGAGTTAAATCTTTTCACAGGACTCATCCTCTCAGGCCCGCTCCTGAGTTTGGGGGTCCGTAGGCCCCCCATAAGAGGGGGGTACTGTTAAGTATAGGGTTACCGCTGGGGGCGCTGATGGTCGGCAGTTGAGCTCAGCTCATCCTGAAGCTGTGGATATTAGTGTGGGTGGCTCCAGTCGGGTTTCCCCCTTGTTGGTGGTTGCCCGCTTCTGCCGGCAACGCATGCCCAGGGGGGAAAGTAGGTAGGGATACGGGAGTGGGCTATTGTAGGGAACCACACTTGGCCATTTTTCCCCTACCAGCCATAACAATGTCACTGTAGTATAAGGTGTGCAAATTTCATGTTGGATCACATATCATTATATCAGTGATGTCATCACCAGGGGGCGGGGTTGTGACTACCTCTCAGACATGATATACAGGCTGGTTGTCAGCAGTAATAAATGTTGTTACTGTAGTACAAGGTGTGGGGATCTCATGTCTGATCACATCATTATATCACTGATGTCATTTCTAGGGGGCAGGGCTGTGGCTACCTCTCGGACATGATATGCAGGCTGGTTGTCAGCAGTAATAGATGGTGTCACTGTAGTATAAGGTGTAAAGATCTCATATCTGATCACATGTCATTACATCAGTGATGTCATCAGCAGGGGGTGAGGCTGTGACTACCTCTCAGACATGATATAAAGGTTGGTTGTCAGCAGTAATAGATGGTGTCACTGTAGTATAAGGTGTAAAGATCTTATGTCTGATCACATGTCATTACATCAGTGATGTCATCAGCAGGGGGCGGGGCTGTGACTACCTCTCAGACATGATATACAGGCTGGTTGTCAGCAGTTATAGAAGAATAGATATTATTATGAGGGGTAGACTGTGAAACATTCTAATACAATAGTAAGTAATGTCTTTTAAGAGGCATGATACCTCCTTACTGCTACTGGGTATTATTTAAAGGGCAATCACCACTGAAAAAATCTCACTATTAAATAGAAGTTCAAGATTTACCTTCTTCAACTTGTTCTTTATTCTGTTCAGCTGGGTGAAGACTAATATGAGTGCCGGTCCATCTGCCAATATGGCTGTCTCCTGGTTATGCAGTAGGGGATGATTTTATTATTTGGATGGGAGAATAAATAAATAATAAAAGATTTCCGCAATTGAACCTGTATGAGGTCTGGTGACTGAGACCATGAGCTGGGACTGTCCCGGGGAGACCCTCTATATGCTAATACATTCACCAGAACCGTGAGACAGGAAATAAGAATGTGCTTCACTATATAGTAGTGATATTATTTATTGTGCACGGAAGCATCATGAGAGCACAGATAATCATCCTCATCATCTGTAAGTAGCAGTCAGCAATGACATCTATACAAGCTAGATGATAGACAGATATGAGATAGATATGAGATAGATAGATAGTAGTCTGCGGAGGAAACATCTTGAGATGCTCGGAAAATAATGACTCAAATTGACACTAAACACAAGCCATGAGCAGCCTGCTCCCAGTCTGTGCAATCTCCACTGGTTTCTGGACCAGATGACTATGTCACAGAGGTACAAGGACAAGTTTGACTGTTTGACTTTAGGAGATGAGTATCTTTAAGCAGTGGCTTGGGTGGAGACCATCACGTTCTATCTCCACGCAGTTGGCAGGACTTACACTACACTTGACACTGGGAGGATATTCACTGGAAATTTCATATCGAAACCGCCCATATAATAATTCTTCCATAGAATGTACTTCTCTATTCCGTATAATATTTGACTTGATAGTGCAGTGTCACGTAGAGTCGTTCACGTGGACATATGCAGATTTCAGTCTGTGAGTACGCAATGTATTCCCAGACTGAAGTACTGTGTATTCCATGTGTATTGCGTTTTTAATGCACGCAAAATAAACACACAATAGGCCCCATTGATTTTCAGAGTAAATATACAGTGAATACACATGTATCATGCATATTCACTGCTTATTTATGCCCGTCAATTGACCTTAATGGCCTATTTCAGACCGTAATATGAACCAAAAATGAAATTTGCTGTTTTTTAACGTATGTGAAAACTGTAGGTTTGACTGCCACAATGCAAATGGGGATTCAGCACTGTGTATTACGCACATCAAAAGTACGTGCCTAATATGAAGTGTAAATACACCCGTGTGAAAGAGCCCTAAGCCAAACAAAAGTATCTATGTATAGACAGCAGTTTTGGGATTCTCATCCCTCATCAATGTACAATAGGGTTCAAATTGGCTATGTAAGAGGCATTATTACAACACTAAGGGCTCGTCCACATCAGAATAGAAGGTTGCGTTTGGAGCCTCCATTGCTGATTTGCGCTAAAAACCACTATTCCGCTATTTTGTGCTGTCAATTTTTAGCAAAATGCCAGACTGCTGGCGGAAACCAAATGGATACTATTATAATGAATGGGGTCCGATCAGCATCATTTGATTCAGGCGGTACCATTTTTCTGCTTCCTGAACACAGCAATAAAACGGAATTCCCAACACGGCTGTGAATAAGCCTTTATTTGCATATCTATTTCCCAGAGCACATTGCATAACCTATATGACTTTCTTCGCCCTTGTTATGCTCTCCACAAGGAGAAATATAGGTGGCACTGTGAAAGTTTAGTCCACTGTTAGTTTGCATAGCATTTTACTAGGGAGCATTGTGGGGCCTATAAGACTCTCTACATCTCATGGTGCTCTCCACAAGCAGTACTATTATCTCCTGCACCCATCTTTCCTAGCAAAAGGTTCTTACAATTGGGGCTGCTCTATTACATGCATATGACCTAGTTAGGATGGTCCTTGTTCGGACACCCTTGGCCATTTTTGCTCACCTCACCTTCCACCAGTTAAGGTCTGGAAGTTCATTTAGAATTATATAATTTCAAATTACAGTAGAGTCAGACGTCCCCTCAATGTTTGTGTATATCAATGTACAGAGTTTGGGTTTTAGTCCTACTATGAAATGGATGGACTACAATACCCAGAGAAACTGGAGAAAGTCCAGCGCTGGGTTAAAGGCTTTCAATCTTTATTAAAAGATCCAGACAGACAATCATGGAGGAACAAAGGACATGTGCCGTCTTACATGTTTTAGACAAGCACGTTGCCCATAATCATAGACCTGTTTATCAGTTGTGGTTCCAGCCAGTCCTTGCGTGGGAGTGACTGCAGAGGAGCTAGTTCCCGGTTTACACAATACCCAGAGAGATCACCAAAATTAGGACTATTTAGTTAGAAAAAAGATGGCCGAGGGGCAACCTAATAACTATGAACAATTATATCAGGGGACAATACAAAGATCTCTCCCATCATCAGTTTATAACCAGGACTGTAACAAGGGGGCGCTCTAATAACTATGTATAGATATATCAGGGGTCAGTACAGAGATCTCTCACATCATCTATCAGACCCAGACTGTAACAAGGGGGCGCTCTAATAGCTATGTATAATTATATCAGGGGACAATACAGAGATTCCTTCCATAATCTATTTATACCCAGGACTGTAACAAAGGGGCGCTCTAATTGTAGGGCCCAGCAGGTCCTACAGAACACTCATGATGCACTTGTCCTGTCTTACCTGTCTGTATGCCGTCCATGGATACAGAAAGTGCGTCTGTGGGAGAGACCCTGTGTCTCCCCTTCTATTCTAAGCATAGAGCTCAACCCTGATGTCAGCTGGCTGACAGTCAGGTTTAATTCCACTGGTGCAGAGCCCAAGGGTGAGGAAGCAGCTTTACAAGTCCCTATGGAAGAGGAAAAGACCATAAAGTGCAGGAAGGAAAGAAAGGTTATAAAAGAGAGTGACAGAGAACAGTTAGTCAGACTCACCCAGGTGTGAGTTAGGAGAGCTTACAGTACAGTTTTTGGAGAGGAGGAGTCAGTTTCACCATGCTTGTCACCAGAGGTAGAGTGAGGTGAAAAGCCCACTCCCTTGACATCCTGCAGCAGAGAAAAATAAAAGCTTTTCTGAGGTCCATCTTCCACAAACAGTGAGTTATATAGCTACCCGGTGAAATCAAAGCCAGAATTAGCATACAGCCACTTGTCCCTCTGCTTCATAAATCCTTCAGTCAAATTCAAAACTATTATTCATCTAAATTCACTAGTTGGGAGAATTGTCTAGTTAAACCAATCTACAGTAAAGCAAGGGAGAGAGCTTTGAAGTTAGAGTATCATCGATTCAATACTGCTACGTCTTTTTGTTGTATTCAAATTGCCTGTGTACTTGCTGCAAATACGTTACAGAGAACTGTTATCTAAGTTGTTACTGCAATTTTCAAAGTTAGTAAATCTGCACACTCTCAGATTACTAAACTACCACTGGATTTGTTTCTGTTATTTCTGCAGCACATCATCCTGAGTGTTCAATTACAGTGTTAGCGTCACGTGACAAGGACTATGCCTCCGGCCATGCGGACAGTAACTTCATTGGGGCATTACATAATAAGTAAGTATAATTATATCAGGGGACAATACAGAGATCTCTCCAATCATTTATTTATACGCAAAACTGTAACAAGGAGGCGCTCTAATAACTATGTATAAATATATCAGGGGACAATACAGAGATCTCTCCAATCATTTATTTATACGCAGGACTGTAACAAGGAGGCGCTCTAATAACTATGAATAATATATCAGGGGACAATACAGAGATCTCTCCAATGATTTATTTATACGTAAGACTGTAACAAGGGAGACGCTCTAATAACTATGTATAAATATATCAGGGGAGAATACAGAGATCTCTCTCATCATCTATTAGACCCAGTACTGTAACCAGATGGCGCTCTAATAACTATGTATAAATATAGCAGGGGACAATACAGAGATCTCTTCCATCACCTATTTATACCTAGGACTGTAACAAGGGGGTGCTCTAATAAGTATGTACAGATATATTAGGGTACAATACAGAGATCTCTCCCATCATCTGTTTATACCCAGGACTATGACTGTAAGAAGGCAATGCTCTCGACGTCTAGAAGAAAGAAGGTCTTTACACTGACAAAGAAGGGGGTTCTTTACTGTAAGAGCAGTGAGACTATGGAACTCTCTGCCTGTTGACGTGATAATTGTGAATTCACTAAAAGAGTACAAGATGGTTCCTGGAGTGTAACAATATTACATGTTATATCAGTGATTACTTCAGAATGGTCGGTGATCCGGGCAATATTCCGATTGCCAGATTGGGGTCAGGAAGAATTTTTTTTCCCTTCAATGCGGAAAATTGGCTTCGACCTCATTGGTTTTTTTTGCCTTCTTATGGATCAACATTTAGGGGTAATAGGCTGAACTGGATGGATATATGTCTTTTTTCGGCCTTACATACTATTGCAGCGTCCCATAGGGAGAACCTAGACACCTAACATATGTCAGGAGCTGGGAGGGTGAAGTGTTGCCTTGTCATGGCCGCACTTACCAGGCTCCTTCCTGGAGGGACACACGCAGCCAAGGCCAGAGAAGCACTGCAGGCCACCTAGGACACCCCTAGGATAGGGAATACCCACTAAACAAGATAACAAGGGGATTAGTTGTCACACGTAACGCAACCAGTCCTACACACACTGGTATGACCCTCGGCAAATAAGAAATTCAGCCATAGACAGTTCTTAGTACCACGAATGTCTAGGAATGGTTAGAGCCCAGCATAAACTTTACTTGAAACTTGAAAACAGATAATACAAGGCAGTTCAATTAAGGACTTCACAGTGCAGGCAAATGAATAGACTTAGGAACTTAGTGCCTCAACATGGCTCTTACAGGCTCAAAGACACACATGTGTGAACAGAGATTATTATCTTGTAGTACCTCCACCCAGCTTTGGATACGCGTGGGTATGACAACTTACTAGTTTTATGCGTAATGGAATACCTACAGATGTTGGTGAGGAGCGGGCTCCTGTGTGAAGTCTTCCCTGCAGGTTTTTTAAGAACTTACTAAAGCCTAATTTAGATACAACGATTCTCGCTCAAAAGTCGCTCAAAAGACATCTTTTGAGCAACAATCGTATGCATTTACACGGCAAGATGATTGCTCAAAATTCACTCAAACGTCTGTTTGAGTGACAGATTTGAGTGCTCAATTTGCATAAGCGTGTAAATGAAGGCTCACGCTGAATGCAGAAATAAGCGGGGACGCTATATTGTGCATACAGCTGTTGTCATCTCAGAGCGCTCAGCTGGTAAACAGCTGAGCGCTCTGAGCGGGGTATGCAGGAGACAAGCGGGGCCGCTTGTCTTCTGTATACAGCTGCTGTGCTCACGGAGTGCATAGCTGGTATCCAGCTGAGCTCTCCGAGCAGGGTATGCAGAACACAGCAGGAGCGATGTCTTCTGTATACTGCTGTGTTCTCCGAGTGGGATACCAGCTGAAACAATAGTATCAGCTGTATGCCGCTGAGAACTCAGCGCGCGGCACTGATAAGGCTCATTTTTCTCTTTCAGCTTTCAGCGATTTTTTTAAATGGTTTAAACTGTGTCTGGTTATGTGTATTGGCCCAGACAGGTCACCAAAAGGTCAAAAGGTCTCTCTCTAGCTAACTTGTGAATGACTTTGCAGAATGTAACCTTACCTGCTCTGTGTCTTGTCAATCACACCTAGCTAGCTCTGGGATTGGGTAGAGAGAATTTCCTCTAGCCCAGGATTGGTTAGTGGGAAGGTATAAAAGCTAGCACTTGGGTGTAGTTAGGCAGTCTAGTCCTGGAGCTCAGCCATGGAGGAAATCTAGTCTTAGAGATAGCTGAGAGAAGACAGCCAGAGATAGCGAATGGGGAGTTAAAGGGAGAACATCTACACAAAGTCTTCTAAGAAGTAGTCTAATTATGGAGCCCAGTCATGGAGTTACAAGGAGGACATCTAAGTGTGATTACCCAATAAGATAAGTGGTGTTGGAGTTTTAGCAGGGGAGATAGAGAAGGAGGAAAGACAGAGAAAAGGAGTACAGGTAAGGAACAAGTCACTAATTTGTCTGTAAAACATTAGTCAAAGCCAGGGATAAAGGCTGCAAGTGCAGTGTCCCATAGGGTGACTCCGAACACAGGGCATACATTGAGGAGCTGGGAGGGTAGAGTGGTCAATTGTCACGGTGGCACTTACCAGGCTCCCTCCCAGAGGGACATATGTAGCCTCGGCCAGAGCATCGCTGGCCCTCTTCCAGACACCCCTTGGAGAGTGATGGCCAATAAACATAAGAACAGGCGATAAGGTTGTCACAGGTGACGCCACAGTTCTGCTATCCACCGGAATGACCCTCGGTGGTAAATAAAGGAGCCACAGACTGTGTAACGTACCTCAGCTCCCTGGGAACAGTCAGGGCCTGGCAAAAATGTACTTGTTAAATGTGATACAAGGCTCAAATACAAAAGATGGTCGTGCAGGAAAACCAGCAGATTGGAGGTTAGGGAGAAAACACAGGATGACAATGCTCCTGCAGGCCAAGTTATCTGACAGGAACCACTCCTGGAAGGGGAACTCTCCAAAGGAGGATAGGGGTAGGATCACTCCACAGACACTTTTGTGTATAGTACCTCTACACGGTGATCTCAGCTTTCTCATTTCACGCTCAGTTTCAAACTCTCTCACTTACTTCTCTCACTTTCTTTCTTCCACAGTTCCCGGTATGTGAACTCTCAGGAACAGCTCCTCTTCTTCCATCTCTTCACCACATGAGGGTTAAAGGTACCCCCCCATGTGGCCAGCACTCCACTCCTTTCAACCATTGAAGAAGATGAACGAACTCTCTTGACTGACTTAATCTCTCACACACTACCATACCCAAATCACTCATACTTATCTCTCACATACCACATGACAGGACATAAATTGATACATTTGCAGGCATCTCCCAGTCTCATGCAAACATTAACCTTTCACCTGCAGCTGTGCAATACACATAACAGGAGGCTAGACAATTTGCACAGTGCATCTACACAAAAGACATTACATGCATGACATTTATGGAGGGGCCAGGAATAGACATTCTGCCTCCTACAGAAGTGTTGTACTGCAATATGTTGCCGCAGCTCCCCCTGAGAAAGTGTTTCAATGCAATGTCTGCTAATGCAATGCCAAGTCATTAAATAACTCGTCAATGTGATTCAACAGTTACCTGTTAATATAAATGCAAAGTCAAGTACCCTCTCTGCATGCAAATAAAAGGTTGAACTGTTGTCATCAGCTACAGTCTGTGTCCTGAAGTATCTTTCCTTCATCAATCCACTGCACTGAGGTACTACACTTAACGCTCCAAGGACAAGGACTATTGCCCCCATTATTGTTGAGTTTTCCATTTTTAAAATTTATTATTTCTACCTAGAACGCATCCTTACTCGTAAACAGGCTGGTGTCACGACAGCCTAACATCTTACTCTACCAGACTCCACAGGTAGCAGGTTATAAGAACTGCCTGATTTTACCACTGTGTGCAGCTGAGCCAGGCCACATTTTACCTTCAGAGAGGAGTAGCAGAGCCACCATTGACTACCATCTTTTTCCCCGCTGTCTCCAGCACTAAGGTCTGCACTCGGTCGCCACATATTTATGTACTGAGCTTGGTTCTGGTGCTGTACTTCTTCCATATCCTTGGTTCTGGGGCTGTATTTATGGTATGAGCCTGGTTTTGGGGAAGTAATTATGTTATAAGCTTGGTTCTGGTGCTATATTTATGTTAGAGGCTTGGTTCTAGTGCTGCATCTATGTACTGAGCTTGGTTCTGGTATTGTATTTCTGTACTGAGTTTGGTTCTGGTAGAGTGTTTATTCACTAAGCTGTTCTGGTGTGGATAAGCTGCTATCTTTCTGTCGTCACAAGCAGAATACAGGCACATTACCTAATGATGATTAGGGGGTGGCAAAGAAATTGCACACAGGGTGCCATAAAATTTAAAGTCGGCATTGGTTAAATGTTTATATTGTCTAAAGATTAGACAAAAGTTGTATATTATGTTAACCCCTTCGTAAATGTACGTCCTGGAGTGTCGGGGTATTTATGAAGAGAGGTTGCGGGGCGACCTCTCTTCATACAGCATGGGCATGGGCATCAGCTGTTTACTACAGCTGACACACACAGGCAAAAGCTGCAATCAGCCATTAACCCTTTGAATGCTGCTGTTAATTCTGACAGCGGCATTTAAATCCCCCGAACGGGCCGTAGCCCCCCCCCCCCCCCCCCCCCGGCCGTGTGATTGGGAAAGCCATGCATGTGTCATGGCAGCCAGGGGCCTTCTGAAAGGCCCCAGGGCTGCCTTAGGAGACTGCCTATCAAGCCATCCCCATGGGGTGGCTTGATAGGCTGCCTATCAAATTACAGTATGACATAATGCTATAGCATTACATCATACTGCAGGAGTGATCAAAGCATTGCATATTGTGACTTAAAGGGGTTGTCCCGCGCCGAAACGGGTTTTTTTTTTTTTAAACCCCCCCCCCCCCCGTTCGGCGCGAGACAACCCCGATGCAGGGGTTAAAAAACCACCCGCACAGCGCTTACCTGAATCCCGGCGGTCCGGCGTCTTCATACTCACCTGCTGAAGATGGCCGCCGGGATCCTCTGTCTTCATGGACCGCAGGGCTTCTGTGCGGTCCATTGCCGATTCCAGCCTCCTGATTGGCTGGAATCGGCACGTGACGGGGCGGAGCTACACGGAGCTACACGGAGCCCCATTCAGAAAAGAAGAAGACCCGGACTGCGCAAGCGCGGCTAATTTGGCCATCGGAGGGCGAAAATTAGTCGGCACCATGGAGACGAGGACGCCAGCAACGGAGCAGGTAAGTATAAAACTTTTTATAACTTCTGTATGGCTCATAATTAATGCACAATGTACATTACAAAGTGCATTATTATGGCCATGCAGAAGTGTATAGACCCACTTGCTGCCTCGGGACAACCCCTTTAAAAGTAAAGTAAAAAAAAAATCTATTAAGTTTTTTTAATTGTGAAAAAAACTAATAAAAGTTTAAATCACCCCCCCATTTGTCATATTAGTAATTAAAAAATCCAAATCATTAAATAAAAATACATATTTGGTATCGCCACGTCTGTAAAGGTCCGATCTATCAACATAGCACATTGTTTAACCCACACGGTGAACGTTGTCTGAAAAAAATATTAAAGAACGCCAGAAATGCACTTTTTCAGTCATCCTGTCTCCCAGAAAAAATGCAATAAAAAGCGATCAAAAAGTCGTATGTATTCCAAATTACTACTAGGGAAAACTACAGGACATTCCGCAAAAATGAGCCCTCGCTCAACTACATCGACGGAAAAATAAAAAAGTTATTGCGCGGACAAGATGGCCGCATAAAATAATTGAAAAAAATTAAATGTCTTTGAAAAAAGAAAATAGTAGTACAGTAAAAAAAACTATACAAGTTTGGTATCGTAGCAATCGTACCGACCCATAGAATAAAGTTATCATGTCGCTTTTGTTGCGGTTTGTGCGCCGTAGAAACAAGACGTACTAAAATATGGCGGAATGTCGTTTTTTCCCCATTTTACTTTACTTAGAAAGTACATTAAATGGTACTTAAAATAGCACCATTGAAAACTACCACTCATCCCACAAAAACAAGTCTTCATGCAGCGACGTCGATGGATAAATAAAGGAGTTATGATTTTTTAATGGGGAGGGGAAAAAACGAATATGGAAAAAAAAAGGGACCGCGTCATTAAGGCATTAAATACACTGCCTGTGCTGGTCTATTGCACAGACATGTTATATTGACATAAAGCTCCCTGTTGGATCATGCTATAAACAAAGACTGCAGCGGGTTAATAAATACAGAAATGCCTCTATATTGGTTCTATGCTGTATCTGTATAATGTATATTTTTGGGGCCTTTCTAGGAGCTGAGGTCAAACCCATGGTGACCTTCACACCTAATTGGAGAATTATATTTCAATATGAATCGGTGACAATATCCTGTAATGTGGAATTTATGGCTCAGGAGAACCCAAGATACCACTGGTCCAAAGATGGTAAACTACTGCCTCATCATCATCAACAGATGATCAAGCTAGAATCAGCATCTGAAGAGAATGGAGGGAGTTACCAGTGTTGGGCCAAAGACCTCAAAAGTGATCCGCTCAGACTTGATGTGGTTGGCGGTAAGTGAACCTGGATTCTTTGCAGACTTGTCCAAGTTTCGAGCTCCTTTTCCCTTCTTATTTTGTATTTTTTTCCTTATTTCAGCCCCTTTGATCCTGCAGGCTCCTCCAGTCATCTATTTAGAAGAACCCTTGACTCTGAGATGTTACTCACGTTACCAAAGAACAAACACAACCTTCTTCAAGAATAAAACTGCCATTCACTTCTCAGTCAACGACTGTGAGTTACTATTTCCGAGTGTAGACTGGAGTGTGGCTGGGTCCTACAGCTGTTCTCAACAATTATTCCTTGGCGGCAAGTATAAGACGTTCAGCGCCTCGACCATTGTGTCTGTCCGAGGTACAGTAGAACACTGGGAATGTGCAGACTCTGTTGTAGAATGTTTATGAAATTGTTTTGTATCATTGTGGTAAGATCAGATAGAAAGTCTTCACACCCTAATCCGTAGCACAGAAGATAAAAAATGTAAGGGGTTAATTGCTCTTTATCATCTGTTTTTGTTAATAGGTTAACCTGATAAGCTGATCGCTGGTTGTCCAGCTGCTGGGACCTCAGGGTCAGCTTTGGGAACACAGCAGCAAGTCCTGAATTCCCCTGCAATGCCACCACATTGAGTCCTCCCCAACAAGAGCGGTTCTCTGCTCCTGCTAACTAAAGTGTTGTCTCATAAAGACAACTCCTATTTAAAAACAAAAAAAGTGGGTTGGGCTTCTACTCTATGGTTTGAAGCTATGGGCATATATGCTCCCTCCAGCGGGGCTGTCCATTGACATGCCAGCTCGCCCTATTTTGTATAGTACTGTAGGTCTCTGTTCTGGCATATAGACTGAGGTCCCAGACAAGGTACCCTCTCTGAATTCTATATGCCTGAACGTGGGAGCATTTTATTGTGTGTGTGTGTGTGGGTATTATTAGCCTCGATACCCTAGGTGACCAAAGATATTGAGACTAAACCCTACTTGCCCTAGACCAACGAGGATAATGACATTGAACCCTTCTTTACCTTACACCACCAACGATAATGCTAAATTAACCCATCTCTGCCCTAAACACAGGTGATGATGATACTGTACCCTTTTCTATTTTAGACAACCATGGATGATAACATTAACCCGTCTCTACCCTAGACACCAGGGATGATGACACTTAGCTCTTCTCTTTTTTAGATAACCAGGGATGATAATATTAGCCCCTTCTTTGCCCTAGAACACTAGGGATGATCACATTAACCCATCTCTACCCTCTTATCACAGGGATGATTACACTCGATGCTTCTCTACTCTAGGTGACCAAGGATGTTGAGACTAAACCCTACTTGCCCTAGACCACCGAGGATAATGACATTGAATGCTTCTATACCCTAGACGACCAACGATGCTAAGTGAACCCATCTCTGCCCTAGACACAAGTGATGATGATACTAAACCCTTCTCTATATTAGACAGCCACGGATGATAATATTAACCTCTTCTCTTACCTAGATCACCAATGATGATGACATTAACTCATCTCTGCCCTAGACACCAGGGATAATGGCACTGAACCCTTCTCTGCCCTAGATGACCAAGGATGTTGACATTAAGTCATCTATGCTCTAGACAACAAGGGCGATGAGACTAAACCTTACTTTGCCCTAGACCACCAGGGATAATGACATTGAACCTTTCTCTACCCTAGACCTCCAACAATGATAAATCAACTCATCTCTGCCTTAGACACCAGGAATGATGACACTGAGCCCTTCTCTATTTTAGACAACCAGGCAAGATAATATCAACCCCTTCTCTGCCCTAGAACACCATGGATGTTGACATTAATCCATCTCTACCATAAAACACCAGGGATGATGACACTGAACCCTTCTCTGTCCTAGTAAAACCACAGATCATATTATTAACCCCTTTTCTGCCCTAGAACACCAGGAATGATCACATGCCCTATTTTGCATAGTACTGTAGGTCTCTGTTCTGGCACATAGACTGAGGTCCCAGACAAGGTACCCTCTCTGAATTCTATATGCCTGAACGTGGGAGCATTTTATTGTGTGTGTGTGAGAGTATTATTAGCCTCGATACCCTAGGTGACCAAAGATGTTGAGACTAAACCCTACTTGCCCTAGACCACCAAGGATAATGATATTGAACCCTTCTTTACCTTACACCACCAACGATAATGCTAAATTAACCCATCTCTGCCCTAAACACAGGTGATGATGATACTGTACCCTTTTCTATTTTAGACAACCATTGATGATAACATTAACCCATCTCTACCCTAGACACCAGGGATGATGACACTTAGCTCTTCTCTTTTTTAGATAACCAGGGATGATAATATTAACCCCTTCTTTTACCTAGAACACTAGGGATGATCACATTAACCCATCTCTACCCTCTCATCACAAGGATGATGACACTGGATGCTTCTCTACTCTAGGCGACCAAGGATGTTGAGACTAAACCCTACTTGCCCTAGACCACCGAGGATAATGACATTGAACGCTTCTATACCCTAGACCACCATCGATAGTAAATTAACCCATCTCTGCTCTAGACACAAGTGATGATGATACTGAACCCTTCTCTATTTAAGACAACCACGGATGTTAATATTAACTCCTTCTCTTACCTAGATCACCAATGATGATGACATTAACTCATCTCTGCCCTACACACCAGGGATAATGGCACTGAACCCTTCTCTACCCTAGATAACCAAGGATGTTGACATTAAGTCATCTATGCTCTAGACAGCAAGGGCGATGAGACTAAACATTACTTTGCCCTAGACCACCAGGGATAATGACATTGAACCCTTCTCTACCCTAGACCTCCAACAATGATAAATCAACTCATCTCTGCCTTAGACACCAGGAATGATGACACTGAGCCCTTCTCTATTTTAGACAACCAGGCAAGATAATATTAACGCCTTCTCTGTCCTAGAACTAGAACACCATGGATGATTACATTAATCCGTCTCTACCATAAAACATCAGGGATGATGACACTGAACCCTTCTCTGTCCTAGTAAATCCACAGATCATATTATTAACCCCTTTTCTGCCCTAGAACACCAGAGATGATAACATCTTTATATTCTTTATGCTGAGACCTGGCTGTAATTACACTATAAAACGCCTAGCAGTTTAGGATTAGTACACTGCCACCTACAGGCAGCTGCAGGCAACATGTGGGATGTTTTATATTCTCTCTGCTGCCACCTGCAGGCAGCTCGCTGTAATTACACTATGAGAAGCCTATCAGTTTAGAATCAATACACTGCCACCCACAGACAGCTGCAGGTAATACATGTGGTTTATGCTTTCTCTGCTGCCACCTGCAGACAGCTCGCTGTAATTACACAATATGAAGCTTCGGGTGCCGCTGCGGCTGACAGGTGAGTCGCAGGGGGGAGCAGGGGAGAGCGGGCGGGAGAGAGGGAGAGAAAGATCTCCCCTCCGTTCCTCCCCGCTCTCCCCTGCAGCTCCCCGCTCCGTGCCGGCACCCGAATCTTCAGGGACGAGCACAGCGATACTCGGATAAAGCAAATTACTCGAGCGAGTAGTGCTTTTCCGAGTACGCTCGCTCATCTCTATTAGCCACTAATCACCGTGGCAGAAAAAATCCTATATGTTCACTTGAGAAACTCACAGAAGGATTAAAACTTAACTTTTATTAAATATTCATTAATTACGAAGCTACATGTGTTATGCAGAATTACACCCAATATGGTATAGTAATACTTAGGACTAAAGATGAGCGAACACCAAAATGTTCGGGTTCGCGTTATTCGAAATGAACTTACCGCGATGTTCGGGTGTTCGTTTCGAATAACGAACCCCATTGAAGTCAATGGGCGACCGGAACATTTTTGTATTTCGCCGATGCTCGCTAAGGTTTTCATGTGTGAAAATCTTGGCAATTCAAGAAAATGATGGGAACGACACAGCAAGTTCTCCTCTGCCACAGCTGTAACAGCTGTGGCAGAGAAGAACGATGTTAGCCCATTGAATTCAATGGAGCCGTCAATACAGCCGACTCCACTGAATGCAATGGGCTGCCGGCGATCGCGGGATGAATTGTCGGAAAGGGGTTAACTATATAAGCCCTTTCCTGCAATTCATCCAGAAATGTGTAAAAATAAAAAATATATATATACTCACCTGGTGCCGACAGACGGAGTTCAGCGCGGCAGGCTGCAGTTCTCCTGAACTGCTCTGAACAGCTGTTAGTAGTATTCAGCAGCCGGGGATTTAAAATCCCCGCCTGCTGAATAAGATGCCTCTGAATGGTCACAGCCTGACCAATCAGAGGCCAGCCCTCACTCACACCCATTCATGAATTCATGAATGGGTGAGTGAGGGCTGCCTCTGATTGGCTCAGGGGCAGGAGAGCTGCCCCTGAGCCAATCAGAGGCAGCCCTCACTCACCCATTCATGAATTCATGAATGGGTGTGAGTGAGGGCTGGCCTCTGATTGGTCAGGCTGTGACCATTCAGAGGCATCTTATTCAGCAGGCGGGGATTTTAAATCCCCGGCTGCTGAATACTACTAACAGCTGTTCAGAGCAGTTCAGGAGAACTGCAGCCTGCCGCGCTGAACTCCGTCTGTCGGCACCAGGTGAGTATATATATATTTTTTATTTTTACACATTTCTGGATGAATTGCAGGAAAGGGCTTATATATTTAACCCCTTTCCGACAATTCATCCCGCGATCGCCGGCAGCCCATTGCATTCAGTGGAGTCGTCTGTATTGCCGGTTCCATTGAATTCAATGGGCAAACATCGTTCTTCTCTGTCACAGCTGTTACAGCTGTGGCAGAGAAGAAGGATTTGTCTTCTATATGTTCTCAATGGGGTTGGCGCTGCTGCCGCCGGCCCCATTGAGCGCATATAGACGAACATCCGAACATCGTGTGGTGTTCGTTACGAATAACGAACATCCCGAACACCCTAATATTCGCCCGAGCATCAAGCTCGGACGAGTACGTTCGCTCATCTCTACTTAGGACCAATTTTTCTTATTTATTCCAGTGCAAAATAATGTTGTGCACTTTCCCAGAGTCCTGAAGCAAATCTTATAATTTGGTCTAAGATTTTCAAATATCCAGGCTAATTGTTTGCCATAGGACTTATACAGGGAAAAAAAATAATTAAAAATGTATTCAACCTCAATTGATGCTAGTCATTACATCCTATTAATCACCCTTATGCATTCAATAGGTCAGTCCCCTCATCATCGTTTGGCATACAGTATGGGTTAGGAAACAGTATACTATACAACTAGAAATGACAACGATTCTGTCTTTTTCAATTCCCCACAGCAGTAGCCGGCAATATATCAACTTGGCTACTTCATGTAAATGTATGTCATCATTTCCACTGATCTAGATAGGGACTGTTCATTATATTTAATTACTAATATACTTGGGAACGTTTCATTTCTACATGCCTCATTTATCACATGAGCACATCACGTCCCATTTGTATCTTGTCCCCACTGTAAACTAAAGAACCGCCGGAGCCGGAAGCCCGCAGGGCGATAGGCGGGAGGCGGCATGAAAGGGTGAACGGGGAGGAGTGACGTCATCAGGTGCAGTGGGTTCTGGGAGGGGGCGGGGCCTCAGCCGGGAGGCACTATATAAGGGGGAGCAAGCACGGGAGAGGCTCAGAGCGGCGAAAGAAGAAGTGGAGAACAAGCAAGAGAGTGAAGACTACAAGAAGAGGAACGAGGAGAAGAATAGCGGAGTTAGGAGAGCGGCGAGCGGAGAAAGTAGATCGGGAGCACGGAAGGCGGCGCGGCGAGCGCGGAAGGGGACCGAGGTGCGCTGAAGCAGGAGCGGTCGGGTGGAAAGAGAGCGGCAGGCGCTGAAGAGGACCGGTGTGTGCTGTAGCAGGTGCGGTCGGGTGGAGCGGGAGCGGCAGGCGCTGAAGAGGACCAGGCGCGCTGAAGCAGGAGTGGTCGGGTGGAGCAAGAGCGGCGGGCGCTGAGCACTATCGCGGAGCGCTGAAGAAGGAGACGTGTGGGCAAGAAGAAGAGCGTGGAACCGAGCGGTGAAGAAGGGGAGCGGCTTATCCAAAAGGACCGGAAGTCACGTGGGGGCCCTGCACGGCGGCAAAACAGAAGAACTCCGTGCGGAGCAGGAAGAGGACAGAGCAACCGGCTGCAAAAGAACCAAGGAAGCGCCCGAAGATCGCACTGCTTGAAGGGATGGAAGCGGTCCTTGCAAGAATCCGGGCAGCGGCGGAGGAAAGAGGTCTTGAGTGGCTATTAGAGCTCTCAGACGAAGCACTCAGCACAGCGGCTGGCTCATCATCCAGGGCTGCCGACATAGCGTCGGCAGCAACGCAGGAGGTGGCGGCAAGGAGCTTGGAGGCAGCAGTAGCAATTCCTATGGAGGAGAGCAGTTTGGCGAGGGGTGTGGGGCCGACGGCGGCAGCACCAGCGGGGCACACAAAAGAGCTAAGGCCGCGGAGGGCCCGTGCACCAGAAAGGTTAAGCCCCGAGCATGGTCCCTCGCGGAGGCAAAGGAGGCGGAGTATCTCCCCGGCCCCCCCCCCCCCCACAGAGCAGGCTCCCCCCGGCAACACCAACAGGCAGGGGGAGCAAGGCAGGGAGAACTCCTGCGAAGCGAAGGAGTGCGGCGAGCAGCGCTAGGTCCCGTGCTGAGAGGGGGGCGGGGCCGAACGCTAATCAGCAGGCAAAGAGCAGAGGGAGAGGAGGAAGCGGCTCTGCAGAGCAAGAACAGCCCTGCAGTGGGTCAGGAGTGGAGCGGCCCGGAACATCTATGGGTCAGACGGCAAGCACATCAGGAAGGTGGGGGACGACTACAGAGGTGACCCACGGTCAAGCGGGGCCAAGAAGAGCGGAGGCGGTTGCAGGGCCGGCAGAGCGGTCGCAGCGCGGCAGAGGGCAGGAAGGAGCTCAATCGGGAGGTTCGGCGGCTGGTGGGTCCACAGCCCCTACGCAGCCAGGTGAGTCAGGCTCTATGTACAGTATGTCTAGCAATTTTAATCGTGCAGAACATGTGGGGGATATATACACTATGTCTAGCAATGTTAATCGTGCAGAACATGTGGGGGATATATACACTATGTCTAGCAATGTTGATCGTCGAGAACATGTGGGGGATATGTATGGGATGTCTAACAATGTTAACCGTACGATACATGGCGGGGATAGTATTGCGCAAGGAGCCGGGGGTAGCGCAGCGACAGGAGCCACACCAGGCGTAGGCAGCGAAGCAACTGCGCTGCTGGGCTTCATGATAGATTTCCTGAGACGGCAGGGGGGGGGGGGTTATAATCCGTCGCCTGTCACAGCATGGAGCTCGCCGTGCAGTGCGTCATCCAGCATAGAGGCGGGTCGGTTAGAACCCCTTGCTGGGGGGACTGGGGTAGGACAGGCGGTGGGAACCACGCAAACCCCTCTGTTGGTAGAACGGGTACCCACGGTGACATCACTAGTCACCGGGGAAAGCCTCCAAACGGGGGCTATAGCGAGTGCTACGGAGGTAGGTACAGCAGCAGGCGTCACGGTAGCAGTACAGACGGAAAAGGACGGGGAGGGTATAAGGTTAGACGACAAAGCGAAGGGCGAAGTATACGTCTGCTTTGAGGGACCTCTGGGGGCCCATCTCAAAAAAGAGGTGAGGGAAAAGATTTGGAAGGATGAATATGTCGAGATATTCTCCCTCCTCCCCTTGGAAAAATTCAATTTGGACAAGGGGAAAAGAACGGAGTTTAAAAAAGAGGAGGAGGAGAAGAGGAGATGGCGCTTGATTCCCCAGACTTTCGCTAATTGGCTACAAGCGTTCGCCATTTTAGCGAGTGTGATAGGCGAAAAGGCACCGGACAATTGTTCCGGCCTTTTTTGCTACTTGGACTCAATAGGGGAGGCGTATAGGGTATACGGGGGGCAGACCTGGCTGCGCTACGATGAGCAGTTCAGGCAGCGTAAGGCGGTGCGTCCATCTATCAGATGGGAGCACAAAGATATAGGTCTATGGTTGAGGGTGATGGCCCCCGCGCGATTCGGACAGCCCTTTCAGGGCAGTGCCGGGTCATTCGGCCTGGCCTCTAGTTCAGCAAGGGGGCAAGGGAGCTCAGCGGGGGGTAGCAGGCCCGGGTACTGTTGGCAGTACAATGAGGGGCAGTGCAAGTTCGGTGCAACGTGCAAGTTTCGCCATGCCTGCTCCCATTGCAGTGCAGGGTCCCACGGGGCAGCAAGATGTTTTAAAAAAGGAAAGGGAAAGGGTCCCGGCGGTTTTACAAAAAGGGATGACCCCGGTGATTCTGAAAGAGATGGTACCTCATCTAAGTAGGTACCCGGATAGAGAGAAGGCGGAGTTGCTGTTTAAGGGTTTTAGGGATGGTTTTCACATCCCGCCCCCGTTACATGGGGTCCCCTTTTCGTTGAAAAACTTACGATCGGCGTTAGAATATCCGGAAGTGGTGACGGAGAAGCTAAAAAAGGAAGTGACTTTGGGGCGCATGGCGATGCCGTTTAAAGAACCGCCGGTGCAAGATTTCGTGGTGTCACCTTTGGGGGTGGTCCCAAAGAAGGAGCCGAATAAATTTCGGCTTATACACCACTTATCTTATCCAAAGGGCGCATCGGTGAACGACGGAATAGACCCTGAGCTTTGTTCGGTGGTGTATACGTCGTTCGATGCGGCACTTCAATGGATTAGAAAGTACGGGAAGGGAGCGTTGATGGCGAAGGCTGACGTGGAGTCGGCCTTTCGCCTACTCCCGGTATCACAGGAAAGTGTGAGGTTGTTGGGGTGTTTTTGGGAAGGGGATTATTTTGCGGATCGGTGTTTGCCCATGGGATGTTCCATCTCTTGCGCGTACTTCGAGGCATTCAGTTCTTTTTTAGAATGGGTGGTGAAGGATACGGCTGCGGTGCAGTCGATCATTCATTACTTAGATGATTTTTTGTGTGTGGGGCCCGGGGGATCGCCAATTTGTGCGAGCTTGTCGGGCACCTTACAATGGGTGGCGAAGCGGTTCGGGGTGCCGTTAGCACCTGATAAGACGGAGGGGCCCACTACTTGTTTAAGCTTTCTGGGCATCACCATTGACTCAGTGGCGATGGTGTGTCGTCTACCAAAGGATAAATTGGAGGACTTGCGAGAGGAGGTACGCGCGGCACTAGGAAGTAAAAAAATCACACTAAGAGGGCTGCAGTCACTGTTAGGCAAGCTGAACTTTGCCTGCAGGATCATGCCCATGGGCCGGGTGTTTTGTAGACGGCTGGCGTCAGCAACAGCGGGGATTCGTGCACCCCACCATTTTATCCGTTTGGTGACCAGTCACAAGGCAGACCTGGCAGTATGGTCCACCTTCCTGGAAAAATATAATGGCAGGTCGGTAATCATGGGTGAGGTTAGCAATAATGTGGACTGGGAGTTGTATACTGACGCGGCAGGCAGCGCAGGATTCGGGGCCTATTTCCAAGGGAAATGGTGCGCGGGGGAGTGGCCGGAGAGGTGGAAACAGGAAGGATTGATACGGAATTTGGTGCTATTGGAGTTATTCCCAATAGTGGTGGCCATCATGCTGTGGGGGGACCAGTTCCGGGACAGAAAAGTTAAATTTCACTGCGATAATTTGGGGGTGGTGCAAGTAATTAACAGCCTTTCGGCATCATCCCCCCCCGGTGGTAAACTTGCTGCGTCACTTAGTGCTCGAAGCGCTGTCACTAAACATGTGGGTGGTTGCGGCTCACGTTCCTGGTGTTGAAAATTCAATTGCGGATGCTCTCTCTCGATTTCAGTGGGAGCGGTTCCGGACACTGGCGCCGGGTGCAGAGATGGTGGGGAGCAAATGCCCGGATCAAATCTGGAGCGTGGTAAGCGAGCAGTGGGGGGCCTGATAGAGCGGTCATTGGCTCGGCGAACCAGGGCAGCGTATGGCGCAGCGTGGAACGAGTGGGAAGATTGGGTGAGGCAAGAGGGGGGCGCGCACTCAGAAGACGACAGAGTAGGTCTGCTGCTGAGTTGGTTGGGAAGAAGTGCGGAAGGGGGTAGGTCAGTGGCACAGGTAAACCAATTTATAGCGGAAATAGCATTTGGCTTTAAGTTAAGGGGGGTGGGGGATGTGACAAAGAACTTTTTAGTGAAGCAGGCGCTGAAGGGTTTAAGAAGAGGTAGGGGGAGGGTAGACACTAGGCGACCGGTTTCCTTTGACATTTTGGAGAAATTGGGTAGAGCAGTGGACATTGTGTGCGGAAGCGAATTTGAGAGGCGGTTGTTCAGAGTGGCGTTTTCTCTGGCGTTTTTCGGAGCATTCAGGATAAATGAGTTGGTGTCTCCCAGCAAAACTTCCGGGGGTGGAGGACGTGAAGATAGTCGAAGGGAGGTTGGAATTGCGGATCCGTAGGTCTAAGACGGATCAGCAAGGGCGGGGTAAGTTAATTCGTTTAGGCGAGGTGCCAGGGGCCCTTATGTGCCCTAGGAGGACATGGGAGCAGTATAGGGGAGGGGTAGAATCTCAGACAGGCCCCTTGTTGTGCCATGAGAATGGCCAATTTTTATCCCGTTTTCAATTTATAACGATATTTAAGCGGGCACTGGAGGTTGCGGGGTTTGATAAAGAGCAGTTTGGGTCTCACTCGTTTAGGGTGGGAGCAGCGACGGAGGCGTCAGTAAGAGGCATGGGGGTGGAAGCAATAAAGAGAATAGGTCGTTGGGAGTCGGGACATTTTGGATCCTATGTACGCCCTCACCTGCTTTAAGGCTAGGGGTGAGGGTGGGGGTGGGGAGAGGAAAAATAGGGGCGCCTGTTAATAAATTATACCGTTGTTTTTGTTTTGCAGATGGTCATCCAGCTTTAGTGTGGATCTTGGGCCATTCTTATGTCTTCTGGGGGGCTGAGAGAGCGGGGGTGCGGCCCAACGGCAGACAATTAAGATTCCCTAAAAGTGAAGCACTGATAAGGTGGCTGGGGATTAGAGGCATGTCATGGGGCACGGTTTTGGAGGAGGTGGAAAGGAGGGTGAGATGGGACAGAGCACCGGATGTATTGGTCATACATGCGGGGGGGAATGACTTGGGTAAGAGGAGATTTAGGGACTTATCACGAGACATTCGGTATGACTTCCTTAGGTTACAGGGGTCATACCCGGGGGTAGTGGTGGTTTGGTCAGAACTAGTACCAAGGAAAGTATGGAGGGGAGCGCGCTCAGAAAAGGGTTTGAACAGAGCGAGAGTGAAGCTGAATAAAGAAGTTTCACGATTTGTGGGGGAAAAAGGGGGCATAGCAGTGCGGCACATAGATCTAGAAAAAGGCACTGGTAATTATTGGAGGTCTGATGGCGTTCATTTGAATGACATCGGGATGGACTTATGGATGGAAGGTTTGCAAAAGGGCATTGAGCGGGCGCTGGTGGTGTGGAGGGCGGCGCAGGGTCAAGGTGGTCGACCCTCGCTTGCGGTGGCGGGGGAGGGAGAGGGACCCTTGGAGCCCGTATAGAAGGTAGTGGGGGGAATGGCGGGGGCTACATAGCCCCCCCTGTTCCTCTCCTTTGTTGGAATTTGGGACCTGTCGCCTCCAGGGTTATAGGGCGGAGCCCTAATGGTCGGTGGGAGAGGCTAACCAGGACTGGCTAGCCGGCCTCGGGGTCGGTAAGAGATGGCGGCCGGAGGTTAATGGGGAGTGTCGTTGGGCTCCCGAGTCTGCCGACCTGCGGCGGGAGGAAAAAGTTAAAAAAGTTCTTGGGGATAGCGTCGCCTGAGTCAGCCAAGTTGCGGCGGGTGACCGGGACAGCTATCTCCTTGTAGGGGTGAGGCGGCAGTATGTGGTAAATACAGGGGGTGGGCTCCAAGGTCCTTTTCCAGGTACATTTGGGGGATATTGTTATCATTAAGGTTGGGGTGAAATAAGTTGAAATGTATTCATGTTGTTTGTGTTAATAAATGGCTGCTGTGGCCAAATTTATCCAACAGATGGTGTCGGTGTTTGTTCGGCGAACGGTATGTGGGGAAAAGGGGAGGTAAGGTCTTAGCAGCAACGACTCCGTTATACCCGGGTCAAGAACCGCCGGAGCCGGAAGCCCGCAGGGCGATAGGCGGGAGGCGGCATGAAAGGGTGAACGGGGAGGAGTGACGTCATCAGGTGCAGTGGGTTCTGGGAGGGGGCGGGGCCTCAGCCGGGAGGCACTATATAAGGGGGAGCAAGCACGGGAGAGGCTCAGAGCGGCGAAAGAAGAAGTGGAGAACAAGCAAGAGAGTCCCACCCGCCCGCCCTAGAGGAAAGAAGAAGGGGGAGGTGGGGACAGGAGAGGGAGTTCTTGTCATAGCAGCGGGGGAGGGAGAGGGACCCTTGGAGCCCGTATAGAAGGTAGTGGGGGGAATGGCGGGGGCTACATAGCCCCCCCTGTTCCTCTCCTTTGTTGGAATTTGGGACCTGTCGCCTCCAGGGTTATAGGGCGGAGCCCTAATGGTCGGTGGGAGAGGCTAGCCAGGACTGGCTAGCCGGCCTCGGGGTCGGTAAGAGATGGCGGCCGGAGGTTAATGGGGAGTGTCGTTGGGCTCCCGAGTCTGCCGACCTGCGGCGGGAGGAAAAAGTTAAAAAAGTTCTTGGGGATAGCGTCGCCTGAGTCAGCCAAGTTGCGGCGGGTGACCGGGACAGCTATTTCCTTGTAGGGGTGAGGCGGCAGTATGTGGTAAATACAGGGGGTGGGCTCCAAGGTCCTTTTCCAGGTACATTTGGGGGATATTGTTATCATTAAGGTTGGGGTGAAATAAGTTGAAATGTATTCATGTTGTTTGTGTTAATAAATGGCTGCTGTGGCCAAATTTATCCAACAGATGGTGTCGGTGTTTGTTCGGCGAATGGTATGTGGGGAAAAGGGGAGGTAAGGTCTTAGCAGCAACGACTCCGTTATACCCGGGTCATGTGCTCCTCTGTCTGTTTGCTATAATGACAGGTAACACCAGTATATACTAGAGGGGATGCGTGGAGTGCAAGAGACTGTTGGTTGCAAACCACTCAGAAAATAATCAGTCGTCTAGATGTAACTCCATACTCTAATAGCCAGATACTGTCTAAATATCAGATAAGGACTGGTGAATAGTTTCCAAATTATCATTTTCTGGTAGCATGATCAAAGTTAGTCTTAGTCATTATTCAGATATATTAGTTCTTTGTGCAAAAAGCTGCCTGTCTACGCGTTTTCCCAGCCACACTCTTTCTGTGGCTGGTCCATCAGGAAGGCATAGCTATTTCAAGATGGTTTTTCCTAAGCTACCTATAAGCACAGCCTGTCTGACTAACTACTCATTGTGTGCAGAGATGGTAAGACCGAGGTGTCCCATAGCTTCTTATATCCTTATCTCCGCCTCCTCACCAATCCCTGAGTGGGGGCTCGTCAGTCGTGGTCCAATCCTCATCCATACCTGTAACCAGCGTTCTGATCCAAGGTCTCATCGTGTGGCTGATCTCGCCACTTTCTCCGGCCTGCCAAAGGTCCATAAAGGACTAACACCGCTTAAGGGCAGACCAATTGTATCAGGGATAGGGAGTCTGACAGAGGGGATAAGCATCTATCTTGATACCATCTTAAGACCTTTCGTTGAGGCACTATCCTCAGCGGTAGTGTGGCCGATCTCGCGGTTGCGTGGGTCAGATCTTAATTTAGAGTACGTCATAGCTTCTTACCGCGATAGCCTTCCAGATCCCGCACTTGCGCAGATCAATAGAGACTCAGAACACATGTGACTAAGTATCGTGTTAGCATAACAGATCCTGCGCATGTGCTGATGGTAACTACGGCGGCTTGGTTCTCTTATCATTACACCCCCGTACACGGCCCTGCGCCGTTTAAAAACATAAAACTATTTCCCAGTCGTCACATAAAAAACCCCCAAAACAAAAAGTTGGTATCGCTGCATCGATAAAGATCTGATTCATTAAAATATCACATTATTAATCCTACAGGGTTTACTCCGGCAGAAAAAAAATACACAATGGCAGAACTGTGGTTTTTTGGTCACCCCGCTCAAAGAAAAAAGCAATAAAAAAGTTGTATGTTCCTGAAATTGGTAACAATACAAACTACTGGTTGCCTCGCAAGAGTCCAGACCTCACACAGCCCCATCAGCAGGAAAATAAAAAAGTTCTTAGGGACAAAATACGGCGGCAAAAAAAAATTATTTTTTTTAATCAAAGGTATTTTATGTTTTTTGAGTAATACTATATAAAAAAATTATATAAATTTGTTATCACTGATCCACAGAATACAGAAATGTCTGTTTTACTGCACCGTAAATACCATAATAAAAAAAATGGTGCAACTGTGTTTTTTTGTTTCTTATTTCGCCCCACTGAGAAATTTTTTAAAGCTCTCCAGTCGATTACATGGTATTATTAGAAATACAACTTGTCATACAAACAACAAGCCTTCATGTAGAAAGGTTACCTGAAGAATAAGAAAGTTATGAATTTTTGAAGGTGAGAAAACTGCAGAATGTGAAGCGGACGCAGGCGCATCACGGACCCCTGGCCAAGGAAGGGTTAAGGATGGTTGCAGTTATCAGTCTTCCAGCCATGCACCATGTATCTGAGATGGATCCATCCGTATATCTGTAAGGACGGGGCGGTCAGCTGAGAGAATAGTGTCAGAGAGGAGCACACTCCAGGACACGGAGGTAAGCAGCATCTTGTCAACTGAACCTGGAGTTTTGTTACAACACGAACCTTTAACCCCTAAATGCCCTTTTTTGGTTTGTTTGTTTTTCCTCCCTACTTTCAAAAAATCGTAACTCTCATTTATCCATCAACATGGATTTGTTTTTTGTGGGACGAGTTGTATTTTTTAGTGGTACTATTTAACCCCTTCCCTCCCCGGGACGTACCGGTACGTCCTGGGAGCCTGGTACTTCCCGCAACAGGACGTACCGGTACGTCATCGGGATAGCGCGAGATCATGACTGACTTCGCGCTATCCCGCAGCGGGAGCCGGCTGTCAATCACAGCCGGCGTCCCACTTCAACAGCAGGGGGGGCATTGGAGATGCGCCCCCCGCTGTTAACCCCTATCCTGCTGCGAACTACTTAGATCTGAAAATAGCAGAATTGTGGTAAATTCGCAGCATGCTGCGAATTGCTCCCTGCGACAGGAGAGTCGCAGTGATTCTCCGCTTGCGGATAGGGGGGAAGCTCTCTCCATAGCAACGCTATGGAGAGCTTTCACTGCATTCCTTGCAGTCGGATTATCGCTGCTGGGAACGCAATTCAAACCCGCCCGTGGACAGGCAGCCTTAGTATGCTGTTGTATTGCTGCAAGGAGCAAGATTTAAGTTCAGATTATACTTTAAAGAGAGTAAGACACCACGGAAGGGTTAATAATAAGAATGTATTCAAATTAAGTGATAATCAAGCAGAGTGGTGACTAATTGTCCTACGTTTGTAAACTATTGGATCTGTACACAAAGCATAATATCTATATACCAAGCATAAAGGTTGCAGCTTAATCACATTAGGCCGGTTTCACACGGGCGACAAAAATCGCACAATTTTCTTGTGATGCGACACTGCTATAAATCGCATGTATGTGATATCCATGCTTTCCAATTGGTTCCTTCACATTAGCCATGTTTTCTAGGCTGCTACATTGCAAGAAAAAAATTGCGGCATGCTCAATACATTTTGTAGCCCATGTTTCCCTATGGACCCTTCCTTTGTGTTGCATCACACGAAAACGCAGTATTTCGTGCAGTGCAATGCAACTTTTAAGCCCTAAAATAAAGCCTATCTGTATTAAAAAAAAAAAAAAAAAAATCTATATATCACCTAACAGCCGCTGTCCGGCTCCACCACGCGTCTCCTCTGCAACTCTGGCAGACTTGCTTGTAGTTTTAAGCAAGCACTTCCTGGTTTGGAGGTTCAAAATCCCCATCTCCAGGAAATGATGGCTGTGATTGGTTAATTGAGCGCTGCAGTGATTAGCTGAGCTGTGGTGCTCGAGAACCAATCATAGCCATCACATTGAATGGTTGTGATTTTTCATTGAGTGCTGGCTCTGATTGGTTCTCGAGCACCACGGCTCAGCCAATCACAGCCAGGGCTTCCTGGAGGCGGCAATTTTAAACCCCTAACCAGGAAGCGCTGAAAGAAAACTACAACCAAATGTGCCAGGGACCTGCGAGGAGAAGTGCAGCGGAGTGGACAACGGCTGTTAATTGATTCTTTTTTTTTTCTTTTCCTTTTTATGCAGTCAGGGCTTATTTACAGGGTAAAGTTTATATTTCAAGCTCCCCGAAAATCCCAACAAAAGAGCGCTATCGCACAGAACACAGGAGCGATTTTTCTCGCAGCAATATCACTGTTGCCTGTGAGAAAGAGGCCTAACTACTTATCAAGGTAGCAAGTTACATCTCATCATTAGCAACACATTACTACATATTACCAGATACATCATTGGGAGTATCTTCTCTAGCAGGCTGACAGGCATGACACACCCTCATTCTGTCTCCAAAACTTCCATACTATTTATGCAGCGTCCAAACGAGACGCGCCAAAGTGGGGGAGACCACAGGGATTGCAGGATGGATGTCACAGGTGGCTCTGAAATCTCTTCTAACAGTGGTGGCAAAGGTGTCCTATTCAGTCACCGCACAGTGGCACAAATAATAGATACATTCTTTACAATGAACGGTGGTTTGTCTTGTGACGCCAGCACTTTATCTGGGACTGTAAGGGTCAATGGCGGAAAATAACTTGACACGAGTCCTGGTAGCTTTTGAATAGTAAACTGGAATTGCACAGTTTTACTGAAGCTTGAATACGGTAACAACGTACAATAATGGCAGTCTTGCAGAAATTTAGCAGAGCAAATGATCATGCAGCAGAACAACATGTTGCAATACAGTTGAATCTGAATGAACACAGTTTTCACAGTTCATTCTGCTGACCTCCTCCTACACGACCTCTGTCAATAACTCTCTGTAGACTACTCAATACCTCCCCCTTCACTTCCTGTCTTATACCCCACTTTCTCTCTTCCCCCTCAGCATACTGGCTCACTATACAGTTTCCCGCTCTGAGCTCTCACCATACAGCTTGACCAATAAGAGAGCGCATGACATACAGCCAATACGCAACCAGCTGTTGCTAAGCTTTAAGCTTAGGAAGAAGGGGGAAACAAGGTTTCTTTGACATGCAGCATTTTCTGTCTCCTGGAAGCACATAGCAAAGTGTGACAGGATTATGATTGTGTGGCTATTCTAAAAGACCCTCTGGGCCACTACAGTCCCCCCTACTTAAAAACACAGCCACCCACTGCTATACTGAGCTGCGAAGGGTGGAGAGGTGTACCTACTGGATTTATGTGTCAGCACTTTAGTGCTAGAATTTTAGAGTACTTGCAAGTGATTTTAGAAATTGCATTGGGCTAAGACTAAATCTTAGATCCAAGCTAGATATGGGGCACCTACATAATTCTTCTCCTCAAACGCAGACAGTATTTGCATAAACATTGATGCAGTAAATAGATGACATTTTAAAGACATGCACTGAACAGTTAGCAACTTGGAAGGGAAAGAATTTATTTTGGTAGACAACAGTAACACATCATTATTTTTCAGTCCTGCGCAAAGTCCATATGTATGTGATGACCGGCAAAAAGACAGCAGTTTTCAGCTTGGCAAACCTTTATTGGCGGCTACGTTGCCACAAGGGGAATGCATGAGTCCATGTGAATGAGCAGGATGAACAAAGAGTTCAGCATGCTTTTGTGTGCCGTGCACACAAGTCTAGTGTCTCTGATAAAACAGGGTAAAGATGAGCATTTTAAAACATTATGAACAACAATAATAAACTTGTAGGATCATCAAGTAGTCTCTTGAGGCACTTTACTTAAATGTTGTATAACTTGTAGAACACACTGGGAAGTCTCTCAGGGCATGAATCTTTGTTGCTGAAACTTGAATTAAACATATCTTTAAGAATCCATACAATTTAATAAACTGAGGTAGTAAAGTTAATCCTGCAGTCACAGGGGCAATTGTCCACGGGTACTCCTTGTGGATTTCCTGATGATTTTCTTGTCATTGGTGCAATTGGCACTGGTGATGATGGTTGTGGGGAAGAATTTGGAATTTCTGGTGATGATGAAGGTGGTATTGCTGGTGATGGTGGTGGTGAGGATGCTGGTGAGGACACAAGGGCAGGGATTTGAGGAATACTTGGTGTTGGTGGTACAGGTGCTGGTTGTTGACAAAGGGATTTTTTTACCACATAATTTGATTTTTCCAGTCAAATGTTAAAGGGCACTCTGGATCTGGATTTTTACTTAACTCAGTCTCTGAATCACTTTCAATCTCTTCTGTTCCAGAATCAGTTGATACAGATGAAGAAGATGGAACCAAACAAATTTTTAATCTTGGACCCATTCTTTTTTAGGTAAAGGATTATTGTCATCTGAGACTTGTACTCCAAGTTTAAGATCGGTAATTTTTCTTGGCGACCAAACATTAGGTAATACGGGCTTGTAGCCTGTTGAACAGTGAGGAGTATTGTTGTAAGTATAAATTAACTCAAGAAGCAATGTTGGCCATTTGGATCTTTGTCTATTAGGGATGGTTCTTAGTAACTCCAGGATGGTCTGGTTAGCTTTTTCACATAAACCATTTCCTTGGGGGTAATATGCTGTAGTTATGAATTTCTTGCATTCATATACATTACATAATTCCTGGAAGAGTTGTGATTCTAAGGCAGGGCCTCTGTCGGACAGGATTTTACCAGGACATCTGTAATTCAGGACAAAGTGCTCCAGACAATAGATGCTGTGGGTTTTGCAGTGAGGTCTTCGACAGGGACTGCCACAGTGAATTTGGTGTAGTAATCAATGAGAGTGAGTATATAATTGAACCCGGTCTTACTAGTTTCTATTTGAAGGTGATCAATTGCTAATAATAGTTCAAGTGGCCTGGTGGAAATGATGGGGTGTAAAGTAGCTTTTTGGTCATTTTTTTTTTCTACGAGTCTCACAAACGGTACACTCGACACCATTTTTCAATGTCTTTGCACATGCCGATCCAATAAAACCTTTGACTTACAATAGCTTCAGTTTTATGGACTCCAAAAAGACCAGATTGATTGCAATAAGCTAGTAATACTTGACTAGCATATCTATGTGGATTTAGGATTTGATGGACTCGATTACTAGAGGCGGGATCAATAGAACTTCTGAGTATAAGGTTCTTTTTCAAGAAAAGTCTTTTTCTCTGTCTCCATAACCTTTCTAACTCTGGGTCAGTAAATTTGAAAAGGATTCCCTTAGGTATAGCTCCTGATAGGTGTTCTTGTAATTCTCCAAACGTTCTGCTATCTTGTTGCAGTAGAAACCATCATTGCAAAGTATCTGTAGATTCTGGTGAAGAATTACAATTATTAATCACTGAAGAACAATTTTGCTGAGCTTGAAGGGCTGTTAAATTAGGCATCTATATGTCTTCCTATTAGTTTTCCTCTTGTGAATACTCAACTGCTTCAGGTAACCTAGAGAGAGCATCAGCATTGGTATTTGTTTTTCCTGCTTGAAAAGGAAATGTGCGGGTCTTGAGAGTCATCTCTATTCTAGTGCTCCTGGTTTGGCTGAATTAAGATGAGCTACTGGGTTGTTGTCAGTATATCCAGTGAAGGTAGCAGCAGCTAAGTAGTCTTTGAATTTTTCTGTGCCTAGACTAGCGCAAGCAATTCTAATTTAAATGAACAGTAATTTCAGAACCTTTGAGCGAGCAACTGGCATATGCAACTACTCTTTCTTTGCCCTCTTCGACTTGGCTAAGCACTGAACCTAATCCCTTAAAGCTAGAGTCAGTATACAAGTTCAAAGGAAGAGCATAATCTGGATACGTAATAATAGGAGGGGTAGTTAATTTTTCTTTAAGAGTTTGGAATGCTTGTTCCTGCTCTATTTCCCAATTTAGAGGTAAGGGTCTTTTGTGGATTTCTTTAGAGTGTCCTTGCAGAACTTCTTGAAGAGGGGCTGCTATCTCAGCAAATTTAGGCATGAACCTGCGATAGTAACCTACAAAGCCTGAGAAACATCTGACATCTTTCAGGGTTTTAGGTGTTGGCCAGTTTCGGACGGCATCAGTTTTGTCAGGGTCTGGATACACTCCCTCAGCACTAACAATGTGCCCAAGATAGCATACCTTAGTCTGAAGTAAATGGCACTTGAAGAGTTTAGCATCGCTGGACTGCTCAGCCTGTCGGTACACGTCACGCTTGCGGGGGCAGGACAGCTTATTGTCACCCATTAGGGTCTTCCCATGTTTAGACTCTCTTCCCAAGTTAATGATCGCATTAACCCATCTCTGCTCTAAACCACCAGGAATAATGATACTAATCCCTTCTATATCATAGACAACCAGGGATCTGATATTAATCCATCCATTGTTGATGACCAACAATTCACCTGCTATGAATTACTTCAATGTGTTTCTTTATTTTCATGGACGACATGGTGTCTTGGGTTAGAAATATGGAACAGGAAGGGTTAAGGTATACAATGACTGAATGACAGAAGATATTTTGATTTGGCAAGAGCAAATCACCTACAATATGCAATTTTCCTGTAAAAATACCTGCTTCACATGATTGTTAAAAAGAACTTGCGTAGGTGTCTTTATTCTACATGGAGATGAATAGAAAGAGAGGTAGACAATAGCTCTGTATTCCCTGCTTTAGCTCATACTATCATTGTAGCTACCTGCAGCTACCCCTAGCTGGAGCTCATGGTATACAGATTTATCATTGAGTTCCATACAAGCTGTATACAGTGAGCTCCCCCTAGTGGTGTCTCCAGACACAGTTTTATCATTTAAACTATGCGTGAAATAAAGCAGAATATTTGTAGCTTTATGTTTAAAAATGCAGCTCCAACCTCTGTAAATAAACTATATTATGGGAGCAAACCAAAACTAATAGCGCATTTACTGGAATTTTCCTGTGGGGTGCTGTCTAATCACTACTTTTGCATCTTTTGCACTTTTTTGAGGAAGTAATAGCTAAAAAATACTCTTCCTCCTTCAAATCCTTCACATAACGATAAAGTAATTAAAAAGGAGAAGTGAAACAACGAACATCTAGTTAGAGAGCAGATGCTGCATACAGCACATACTGAGAGTGTACCATGCCCGTCTTTGCCCTCCTCACCATCATCGGTAAGTAGAGAATGATCAATTATCTTTCATAAGTTGTTAATTAACTCACCGTGGCCTGACCCTATAGAGGAAGCCCAGTGAGGTTTGTGGGCGATTGCTGAGTCCTGGGTCATTAGATACTTTTTAGTAATCCAATAAGTGTGACTTCATATGTATAACTATGGAGCATTTGACATTGTGGGTTGTTTATCATGCTTTATACTGGTCAACATGTGGGGAGCCTTTAAATTGTCCCATGTAGGCAACCTCTGTCTGTAGGTTCTTTTAGAGCCTGTGGATATCCTTTCAAGACTCACTACAGTGAGCTAAAAAAAGGGCAACCACAAACTTGGTTTGACTGTGTATTATATGGCATCTCAGTCACTTGAATGGGTGCCATATAATACTACATTAACCTTACAGAAGCTCAGGATATGGAGATAACCCTTTAATTCTACAGTGGGTGCATGACCATGTTTTACTGCAGTAGTTCCTAAAAACTTTATGGGATAAATGTATCAATTCTTGTAAAACTTTTTTTAAAAACATGGACGGAGTTTAATTTTAGGAGCCGCAGTGTGGTGCTCATAAGATTTACTATAATTTTTGCCAGAAATTAGGGTAAATTATAGTTGAAGCGTACATCAGCTCGTCCGTCATGGAGGTGCCACCGGGTGTCAGAAGTAAAAATAGCGGCTTGTTTCTATTAATAGATTTGTTCTGTTTTCTCTGATGCAAACTTCACTTACACAAGTGTATGAAACGTCAGTCTATGTAAATACGCTCCATTGTACCTTTTCTAAATCAGTTCAGTGACTTTCCCTTTCTTTCAGCAGCAGAATATACAATGAATTATATTATATACAGTTTCCTTGAATTTCAATTTTTGAATTCAGTTTTTTAATAATGTTTTAAAATGGCATTTACTTAATATATAGAATTTATTTAGTTTGTTAAATTCTATTTATTACTGTACTTTTGCTACATTTTAATGCAAATTTCTACAAATGTGACTTATTTTTAACTTCAGTCACATTGCAGTGCCGCTTCACCACACTTGTACTACTCTTGTGCTTGTAAAAGTAAAATGGAAAGTAGTGACTGAGAAGTCAAAATGAAACCCAGTATTAAAAAAAAAGATAAAAAACAATATATGCATATGAATTGTTCACAACATTATGTACAATTTGCTCACAGAAGTTTTAGACTCACATAGAAGGTGATGAAATTGGATTTTATTCCTATTTTCTATATGGTGTTGAACTGCCTTTGTTCTCAATGACTGCAGTAACCCTCCACAGTCACTTTCCACCAAATTCCCATAGATGTGTGGAGGGATTTGCCTCCATTCCCCAAGGATAGTTTTAGATAGTGATGCGGGGGATGATGGGTATGCTGAGCATGCACAGATACTGCGTTCTAGTGTGGCGAAAAAGATCATAGAATGGTAGAGTTGGAAGGGACCTCCAGAGTCATTGGTTCCAACCCCCTGCTTAGTGCAGGATTCACTAAATCATCCCAGACAGATACAGTAGTGCCTTGGCATACGAGTGTAATCCGTTCCGTGATGGAGCTCTTAACCGAAAACACTCATATGTCAAATCACTTTTCCCCATTGAAATAAATTGAAACGGCATTAATGCATTTCAATTCATTTCAATGGGGAAACTAACTACACTACATTGAAAAAAAACAAACATCAATACTCACCTACCACCGGCGTTCCGGTCCTCATGATAGTCTGCAGTGCTGCTGCAGGCTGACGCGTCCTCCTCCACGGCAGACAGAGCACTTCTTCCTGGAAGTGGGGCTTGAATACCCCACCTGTATGAGAACCTGGTACTGGTTCCCGAGCAGTATGGGTGCTGGCTGACTCCTGATCGTCCTGCTTCTTTGGGTCAAATGCTTCCATTCCTCTGCTTCTGCAGGTACACTGGACATTTCTTTTCCTTCAACATTTTCAAGACTTTCTTTCGCTCTTTCAAGGAAAGCCTTACCTTCCTTACTGAGCTTCTATGTAGCTTTTATCTCCTGAAGACAATGCACCTTTTCCTTCAGTAGAGACGCAAGCTTGCATTTCTGGCAGGTGAAGTTTGGCTTCTCCTTGGTAGGTCTGTAAACATATAGCATATGTTACAGCTCACCATATGGCTCCTCTCCTTTTCCATGTTGATGTCCACGTCCAAACTTCTAAAAGTCAAGGATTGTAGTGAACATACATAACCTATAGGATACTACTAAGTGTCCTCTGCGCAGCTATAGCCAGCAGTCTTCTCGCTTACATTGATTCTTTGCTGTTCCCAGAATGCACAAGGAATATGCAATGATCTCCCTGCAGCTTCAATCTCTGGTCTGGTGATGTCCTCCAAGCAGCTAGACCCAGCTAATCCTGGCAACCTTCCCACTTACAGTGATTCTGTGCTTTTCCCAGAATGCACAGGGAATATGCAAATGATCTTCCTGCAGCTTCAATCTCTGTTCTGGCAATTGCACACTGGGATTGGGATCCGGACTGTGGACGTGCCAGTGAGGTGTGCAGATATTCTGCTCCTCCACACTGCATGCCGCATGACATGGTACTTGGTCATGTTGGTGGGGAACACGAAGCTGTACGCAAAGTATTGCCACAGGGTAGGTGATGGCGCATTGTCCGAAATGCCTCTGTACCCGTTGGTGTTGAGTGTGGACTTCACTATCACCAATGGCCTTAGTCCTTTACAGTAGAAAACCCCCCACACCATAACAGAACCTCCTCCAAACTTCACTGTTGGTATGATGCCGTCATGTAGAAACTGCTCTCCAGTCAAGTGCTGCCATGTGATCAGAAGATGGTGTCCTGTGTTTCATCTGTCCACAACACTTGCTTCCACCCAGTCAATACAAATTTGCTTCCACCCATTCACAGTCCGCCGCTCCAAGCCCCATCCCAGGCACCGCTGTGCAGTCACTGCTGTGATGTTGTGCACAGCCGCTCGTCCATTGTAACCCTTCACATACAGTTGCCTATGGATGGTGTGGTGCTAGTGAAAGTCCAGTAGCCTGTGAGACCTCCTGAGTGAGGGCAGACAATGTGCCTGATGTTTTCACAGCACATACAAGGCTTCGTTGTCCACGTTCTGTCAGTTCATGAGATCTCCCTGCAAGTTGGTGATGTTTTCCTTCTCCCACTTACAGCTCCAACAATGGGCTTTGAAAGGTCTAAGAGTGCTGTGATGTCCTGCACTTATTGGTTGGTGACATCCCCCCGCCAGACCCCGTTGTCAGCTCTACAATTGGGGGCATCTTATGGTTTCTGTACTGGGATATGATATGTGATCCTCTCCTTTATACCTAATGCTCACACATCACCTGACCGCAAAGGAGGAGTGGTGGTGGGGGGCCAATACTTTTAAATTTATCTGCTGCAAACTTTACTTAGACAAATGTATAAAATGGCAGTTTAAGAAAATACGCCCCATTGTAACTTTTCTAAATGAGTCCAGAAAATGTCCCTTTCTTTCAGCAACAGAATATACAGTAAATTATATTGCATACAGTACAGTTTCCTTGAATTTTCATTTTGGAGTTTAGTTTGTTAATGTTTAGCATTTTGTTGAAAATATATTTCATTAGTTTTTTTATTCTATTTTTTACCGTTCTTTTGCTGAGTTTTTAATGCAAATTTCTATGAATGTAAGTTACTTATTTTTAACCTTTGTCACATTGTGCTTCCTCTTCACCACACTTGTCCTCTTCTTGTGCCTGTACAAGTAAAATGGAAAGTAGTGACCGAGAAGTCAAAATGAAACCCAGTGTTAAAAAAACATGCTAAAAACCATACAAGTGTATTTTCACATGTACACATTTCCTCAAGTGACATAAAACTCCTCGGATACCTGAAGATCTTACTCAAAATAAAAGCCTCAAAGGGATGTTCCCGTCTGGACCAAGCATAGTCATCATGGGAGCACCGCTAGAAACAAGGTGGGTGGGAGGAGGGATACCGTAGAGAGCGGCCGGGCTACGCTGTTTCTGTATCTCCCATAGAAGTCATTAGGAGTTACGTATAGATTATAGCACAATGAGCTACGCTGTTTCCGTAACTCCATTGACCTTAGGAGTTCCAAGAACAGTTCAGCTGAGCCTGCTCAGCTGTTTCCATCCTCCTGACCACTCCTGGTCGGCGTATACAGCCAGGCCGGGGATGGTGTGGGCCTGAACTCAAAATAGCTGCATATTCCAGAGGTGGAATCTACACCATCTACACCTGTGGATATGCCATAAAAGTTCCAGATTGGAATACCCCTTTAATTTCAGCAGATATTATCTCGCTGGTCCCGCCCATAAGGATAAATCCACCAATCCGGCATTGTCATACCTATTTAGGGCTGCAAAAGACGAATTATCCAAATTGTCTCTCTGATTGTATTGTACATTTAATCTAGTTTTGTAGGAATTATAGACAGGATGTTGGTGAAATCTCATATTCATCGTTACTAATTATCTGTATTTTTATCTTTTATTTCAGTGCTTGTTATGGAAATTTCAGGTAAATAATCCACCAATTAGTGATAGAAGAAAATGTAACAATTTTACTTATAATGAACTGAATGATAAAACATTATAGAAGATCTCATGTCATTATAGCAGTGATGTCATCACCAGGGGGCGGGGCTGTCACCTCCTCTCAGACATGATATACAGGCTGGTTGTCAGCAGTAATAGAGGATGTCACTGTAGTATAAAGTGTGTGAATCTCAAGTCTGATCACATTTCATTATATCTATGATGTCATCAGCAGTGGGTGGGGCTTGACTACCTCTCACACTGATATAGGGCAGTGATGGTGAATCTTTTAGAGACAGTGCCCAAATTGCAACCCAAAACCCACTTATTTATTGCAAAGTGCCAACACATTAGGGGGCAGGACTTATCATGACGTATGATTTTACCTCCGCCATTATAAAAAGGACAGGGCCATTTCAAAACAGATAGGGAGGAATGCCCTTTGTTTTTTTCCGAGCTGGAGCACTGGAGTACCATTGGTGCAGATTTTGGTGCAGATATAAATCAGGTGCATACCTGATAAGACCACACTCCTATGAAGATGTATTCCAGTGTACAACAATAAGAAAAAAATGACAGAAAAAATTATTAAAAAGGGTTAAGACTCACCTGGTGCAGGGGGTCCTTCTAATAGATAGAACCCCACACACCAAAAGTCCAGTTCAGCCCTATTCGGATGAGCTACGTTACCGGATCCCTGTCCTCTGACGATAGCGAGAGCATCAGCCAGGCTTGAAAAATAAGGTAGTTACGCCTTACGTAAATGCATTGCAGAGCTATCTTTAACCCCTTCCCGCTCCATGACGTACCGGTATGTCATGGAGCGGCGGATATGTATGAAGAGAGGTTGCGTGGCAACCTCTCTTCATACAGTGCGGGCATCAGCTGTTTATTACAGCTGACACCCGCGGGTAATAGCCGCTATTGGCCGTTTGGCCGATCACGGCTATTAACCA
Organism: Eleutherodactylus coqui; assembly: GCA_035609135.1. Classification (NCBI taxonomy): domain Eukaryota; kingdom Metazoa; phylum Chordata; class Amphibia; order Anura; family Eleutherodactylidae; genus Eleutherodactylus; species Eleutherodactylus coqui. The sequence goes on along the minus strand of CM069410.1, from coordinate 218,404,915 downwards.
TTTAAATGCCGCCGTCAATTCTGACAGCGGCATATAAATCCCCCGAACAATGTTCAGGGGTCTTGCACGCCCCCCCCCCCCCCCCGCGGTGAGATCGGGGGAGCCGTGCAGGTGTTATGGCAGCCGGGGGCCTAATAAAAGGCCCCAGGACTGCCTTACCAAGCTGCCTATCAAGCCATCCCCGTGGGGTGGCTTGATGGACTGCCTGTTAAATAGCAGTATGACGTAATGCTATAGCATTACGTCATACTGCAGGAGCGATCAAAGTATCACATGTTAAAGTCCCCCAGGGGGACTTCAAAGTAAAGTTAAAAAAATGTCAATAAAGTTTTTTTACTTGTAAAAAAAAAAAAAGTTATAAAAGTTTAAATCACTTCCCTTTTGCCATATCTATTATTAAAAAATCTAAATCATAAAATAAAAATATGTATTTGGTATAGCCGCGTCTGTAAAAGTCCGATCTATCAAAGTAGCGCATTATTTTTCCCGCACGGTGAACGTCGTCCAAAAAAAAAAATTAAGAACGCCAGAAATGCACTTTTTTAGTTACCCTGTCTCCCAGAAAAAACACAATAAAAAGCGATCAAAAAGTCATATGTATTCTAAATTGATACCATCGGAAACTACAGAACATTCGACAAAAAATGAGCCCTTGCTTAACTACGTCGACAGAAAAATAAAAAAGGTATTGCGCGCACAAAATGACCGCAGAAAATAATTGAAAAAAATTAAATGTCTTTGAAAAAAAAAAAAGTAGTACAGTAAAAAAAAACCTATACAAGTTTGGTATGGTAGTAATCGTGCCGACCCATAGAATAAAGTTATCATGCCGCTTTTGTTGCTGTTTGTGCGCCGTAGAAACAAGATGCACTAAAAGATGGCGAAATGTCGGTTTTTTTTTTCATTTTACTCCACTTAAAATTTTTTAAAAGTTTTTCAGTACATTATATGGTACTTTAAATAACAACATTGAAAAATACAACTCGTCTCGCAAAAAACAAGCCCTCATACAGTGACGTCGATGAATAAATAAAGGAGTTACGATTTTTTTGAAAGGGGGAGAAAAAAACGAAAATGGAAAAAGAAAAGGGGGCCGTGTCATTAAAGCCTCATGTCCACGGGGAAAATCAGGCCCGCTACGGATTATCCATGGAGAATCTGCAGCGGGTCCCTCCTGCCCCGCAGACATGAGCGCTGAAAATAGGAATTTAAAAGAATTTACCCATCCGAAGCGGTTCGGGAAAGTCTTCTCTTCCTCACGGCCGGATCTTCTTTTTCGGCCGGCGGATGAACTCGGCAAGAAAGATCCGGCCGTGAGGAATAGAAGACCTTCCCGGTCCGCTCCGGATGGGTAAATTCTTTTAAATTCCTATTTTAGGTCTCCCTACGGCTTCCGGACGGCTTCCATAGGCTTCAATAGAAGCCCGCGGGAGCCGACCCCGCGGGAGACCCGCACGAAAATGGAGCATGGTACAGATTTTTTCATGCTCCCGGGTGGTCAATGCATCCCTATGGGGTGCGGATCCGCGGGCAGGAGAAGAGTTAAAATCCGCTGCGGATTTTAATTCTTATTTTGCCCGTGGACATGAGCCCTAAGGGGTTAAGGATCGCTTCTGACCTACTATCTTTTGGACTGAAGAATCTCTAAACCGCCAGCCTGCGTCATAGGCAGCTAATTAAGGGTTATCATAAGTAAACTTGGATATAGAAAGTTCTGCCGTAAATAAGCAGTCTTCCCACAAAAGTAAGTATTCCAGATTTCTTCCTGTACCACTACATTAATCTTCTCACATTTACTTAGAAGCGCAGCTTTTCTTTACACATTGTTATATTTATTTGTCAGCTTGAGGTATGCTGCCACTAGCAGAGTGGCCTCAATAGTAATAGTGACCCTCACAGTGGCCTCAATAGTAATAGTGACCCTCACAGTGGCCTCAATAGTAATAGTAGAAGAATAGAAAAAAATCCCTTCATTGCGCTTCAGGTGGAAGTACCTTGAATGAATCTCCATTAAAGATGAGCGAACGTACTCGTCCGAGCTTGATACTCGTTCGAGTATTAGCGTGTTCGAGATGCTTGTTACTCGTAACGAGCACCACGCGGTGTTCGGGTTACTTTCACTTTCATCTCTGAGACGTTAGCACGCTTTTCTGGCCAATTGAAAGACAGGGAAGGCATTCCAACTTCCCCCTGCGACGTTCAAGCCCTATACCACCCCCCTGCAGTGAGTGGCTGGCGAGATCAGGTGTCACCCGAGTATAAAAATCGCCCCTCCCGCGGCTCGCCTCAGATGCGTTGTGACATAGCTGAGGGACAGTGCTGTTGGTGCCGGAGCTGCTATAGGGAGAGCGTTAGGAGTTAGTGTAGGCTTCAAGAACCCCAACGGTCCTTCTTAGGGCCACATCTAACCGTGTGCAGTACTGTGGAGGCTGCTTTTTGCAGTGTTGCACTTTTTTTTTTTTTTGGTATATCGGCCATGCAGAGCATTGCGCCCTGCAGTAATACTCCAGGGACAGAATTGTGTAGGCAGGGCCAGAAGACATATATTATTGATTGAATATAAATTATTTCCTGGCGTTCCGTAAGCGAAGTCAGCCTCCAACCACAGGCCAATAAGCGGCACATTTAATTACAGCGTTCTGTTTCTGCATTACTGGTAATACAGCATGCAGAGGGGTAGGGGTAGGCCTAGAGGACGTGGGCGCGGCCGAGGACGCGGAGGCCCTAGTCCGGGTGTGGGCACAGGCCGAGCTCCTGATCCAGGTGTATCGCAGCCGACTGCTGCGGGATTAGGAGAGAGGCACGTTTCTGGCGTCCCCACATTCATAGCACATTTAATGGGTCCACGCGGTAGACCTTTATTAGAAAATGAGCAGTGTGAGCAGGTCCTGTCGTGGATGGCAGAAAGTGCTTCCAGCAACCTATCGTCCACCCACAGTTCTGCGCCGTCCACTGCTGCAACTCAGAATCCTCTGGCTGATGCTCCTCCTTCCTCCCTGCCTCCTTACTCCATGAAAATGAGACATTCTGAGGAGCGGGCAGACTCCCAGCAACTGTTCTCGGGCCCCTGCTCAGATTGGGCAGCAGTGGTTCCTCTCCCACCAGAGGAGTTTATCCTGACTGATGCCCAACCATTGGAAAGTTCCCGGGGTCCGGGGGATGAGGCTGGGGACTTCCGGCAACTGTCTCAAGACCTTTCAGTGGGTGAGGAGGCCGATGACGATGAGACACAGTTGTCTATCAGTGAGGTAGTAGTAAGGGCATTAAGTCCGAGGGAGGAGCGCACTGAGGATTCTGAAGAAGAGCAGCAGGACAATGAGGTGACTGACCCCACCTGGTTTGCTACGCCTACTGAGGACAGGTCTTCAGAGGGGGAGGCAAGGGCAGCAGCAGGGCAGGTTGCAAGAGGCAGTGCGGTGGCCAGGGGTAGAGGCAGGGCCAGACCGAATAATCCACCAACTGTTTCCCAAAGCGCCCCCTCGCGCCATGCCACCCTGCAAAGGCCGAGGTGCTCTAAGGTCGGGCAGTTTTTCACTGAGAGTGCAGACGACTGACGAACAGTGGTGTGCAACCTTTGTCGCGCCAAGATCAGCCGGGGAGCCACCACCACCAGCCTCACCACCACCAGCATGCGCAGACATATGATGGCCAAGCACCCCACAAGGTGGGACGAAGGCTGTTCACCGCCTCCGGTTTGCACCGCTGCCTCTCCCCCTGTGCCTCAACCTGCCACTGAGATCCAACCCCGCTCTGAGGACATAGGCACTACCGTCTCCTGGCCTGCACCCACACCCTCACCTCCGCTGTCCTCGGCCCCATCCACCAATGTCTGTCAGCGCACTGTCCAGCCGTCGCTAGCGCAAGTGTTGGAGCGCAAGCGCAAGTACGCCGCCACGCACCCGCATGCTCAAGCGTTAAACGTGCACGTAGCCAAATTTATCAGCCTGGAGATGCTGCCGTATAGGGTTGTGGAATCGGAGTCCTTCAAAAGTATGATGGCGGCGGCGGCCCCGCGCTACTCAGTTCCCATTCGCCACTATTTTTCCCGATGTGCCGTCCCAGCCCTGCACGACCACGTCTCCCGCAACATTGTACGCGCCCTCACCAACGCGGTTACTGGCAAAGTCCACTTAACAACGGACACATGGACAAGCACAGGCGGGCAGGGCCGCTATATCTCCCTGACGGCACATTGGGTGAATTTAGTGGAGGCTGGGACAGAGTCAGAGCCTGGGACCGCTCACGTCCTACCCACCCCCAGAATTGCGGGCCCCAGCTCGGTGGTGGTATCTGCGGCGGTGTATGCTTCCTCCAGTAAACCACCCTCCTCCTCCTCCAACGCAACCTCTGTCTCGCAATCAAGATGTGTCAGCAGCAGCACGACGCCAGCAGTCGGTGTCGCGCGTCGTGGCAGCACAGCGGTGGGCAAGCGTCAGCAGGCCGTGCTGAAACTACTCAGCTTAGGAGATAAGAGGCCCACGGCCCACGAACTGCTGCAGGGTCTGACAGAGCAGACCGACCGCTGGCTTGCGCCGCTGAGCCTCCAACCGGGCATGGTCGTGTGTGACAACGGCCGTAACCTGGTGGCGGCTCTGCAGCTCGGCAGCCTCACGCACGTGCCATGCCTGGCCCACGTCTTTAATTTGGTGGTTCAGCGCTTTCTGAAAAGCTACCCACGCTTGTCAGACCTGCTCGGAAAGGTGCGCCGGCTCTGCGCACATTTCCGCAAGTCCCACACGGACGCTGCCACCCTGCGCACCCTGCAACATCGGTTTAATCTGCCAGTGCACCGACTGCTGTGCGACGTGCCCACACAGTGGAACTCTACGCTCCACATGTTGGCTAGGCTCTATGAGCAGCGTAGAGCTATAGTGGAATACCAACTCCAACATGGGCGGCGCAGTGGGAGTCAGCCTCCTCAATTCTTTTCAGATGAGTGGGCCTGGTTGGCAGACATCTGCCAGGTCCTTGGAAAGTTTGAGGAGTCTACCCAGGTGGTGAGCGGGGATGCTGCAATCATTAGCATCACCATTCCTCTGCTATGCCTGTTGAGAAGTTCCCTGCAAAGCATAAAGGCAGACGCTTTGCGCCCGGAAACAGAGCCGGGGGAAGACAGTATGTCGCTGGATAGTCAGAGCACCCTCCTGTCTATATCTCAGCGCGATGAGGAGGAGGAGGAAGATGAGGAGGAGGGGGAAGAGACAGCTTGGCCCACTGGTGAGGGTACACATGCTGCTGGCCTGTCATCCTTTCAGCGTGTATGGCCTGAGGAGGAGGAGGAGGATCCTGAAAGTGATCTTCCTAGTGAGGACAGTCATGTGTTGCGTACAGGTACCCTGGCACACATGGCTGACTTCATGTTAGGATGCCTTTCTCGTGACCCTCACGTTACACACATTCTGGCCACTACGGATTACTGGATGTACACACTGCTCGACCCATGGTATAAGGAGAACCTTTCCACTCTCATACCCGAAGAGGAAAGGGGTTCGAGAGTGTTGCTATACCACAGGACCCTGGCGGACAAACTGATGGTAAAATTCCCATACGACAGCGCTAGTGGCCGAAGGAGCAGTTCCGAGGGCCAGGTAGCAGGGGAGGCGCGGAGATCAGGCAGCATGTACAGCACAGGCAGGTCAACACTCTTTAAGGCCCTTGACTGCTTTATGGCTCCCCACCAAGACTGTGTCACCGCTCCCCAGTCACGGCTGAGTTGGCGGGAGAACTGTAAAAGGATGGTGAGGGAGTACGTAGCCGATCGCACGACCGTCCTCCGTGACGCCTCTGCCCCCTACAACTACTGGGTGTCAAAGCTGGACACGTGGCCTGAACTCGCGCTGTATGCCCTGGAGGTGCTTGCTTGTCCTGCGGCTAGCGTCTTGTCAGAGAGGGTGTTTAGTGCGGCTGGGGGAATCATCATAGATAAGCGTACCCACCTGTCAACCGACAGTGCCGACAGGCTAACACTCATCAAGATGAACAAAGCCTGGATTTCCCCAGACTTCTCTTCTCCACCAGCGGACAGCAGCGATACCTAAGCAATATGTAGGCTGCACCCGCGGATGGAAGCATCGTTCTGTATCCCCATCAAAAACGGGGACCTTTTCGCTTCATCAATCTGTGTATAATATTCCTCCTCCTCCTCCTCCTGCTCCTCCTCCTGAAACCTCACATAATCATGCCGAAAGGGCAATTTTTCCTAGGCCCACAAGGCTCAGTCATATAATTTTTCTAAACAATTTTTATACGTTTCAATGCTCATTAAAGTGTTGAAACTTTCACCTCAACCAATTTTTATTTTAACTGGGCTGCCTCCTGGCCTAGTTACCAATTAAGCCACATTAACCAAAGCGATTAATGGGTTTCACCTGCCCTCTTGGTTGGGCATGGGCAATTTTTCTGATGTACATTAGTACTGTTGATACAGCAATTTTTGTGGAGCCTCGCCTACAGTGTAATCAAATTAATTTTTAGCCCACCTGCATTACAGCTGACGTTACATCAGCTGTGTTGGGCAATGCAATGGGATATATTTATGTACCGCCGGTGGCTTCCTGGCACCCACCCATGCTGTGGGTCCACAGGGAGTTGTAAATGCATCTGTTTCCACTTCTAAAGAACCCCAGTCTGACTGGGGCATGCAGTGTGGGCCGAAGCCCACCTGCATTAAACATGACATTACTACCTCAGCTGTGATGGGCAATGCAATGGGATATTTTTATGTACCGCCGGTGGGTTCCAGGGAGCCACCCATGCTGTGGGTCCACAGGGAGTTGTAAATGCATCTGTTTCCACTTCTAAAGAACCCCAGTCTGACTGGGGCATGCAGTGTGGGCCGAAGCCCACCTGCATTAAGCACGACATTACATCAGCTGTGATGGGCACTGCAATGGGATATATTTATGTACCGCCGGTGGGTTCCAGGGAGCCACCCATGCTGTGGGTGCACACGGAATTCCCATTGCGGAGTTGTACCTGCCTGTGACTATATATAAAAAAACGCGGTCTGACTGGGGCATGCAGACACCTTGACAGAATGAATAATGTGTGGCACATAGGTTCCCCATTGCTATGCCCACGTGTGCAGCTCCAGATGGAGGTGGCACAGGATTGGATTTCTCATTGCTTCTGTACAGCATTGTGGGCTATCGCCCCGCCCCTTTTAAAGAGGGTCGCTGCCTAGGCGTGCCAACCCTCTGCAGTGTGTGCCTGCTTTTCCTGTGGCAGACGCACTTATAAATAGACATGAGGGTGGCGTGGCATGAGGACAGCTGAAGGCTGGGCAGGGACAGTTTGGTGTGCGCTGTGGACACTGGGTCGTGGGGGGGGGGGGATTTGGCAGCATGTAACCCAGGAGAAGTGGCAGCGGAGTGTCATGCAGGCAGTGATTGTGCTTTGTTGGAGGTAGTGTGGTGCTTAGCTAAGGTATCCATTGCTAATGAGGGCTTTTCAGATGTAAAAGTTGTTGGGGGGGGGGCACTCTTGCTGCTATTGTGGCTTAATAGTGGGACCTGGGAACTTGAGATGCAGCCCAACATGTAGCCCCTCGCCTGCCCTATCCGTTTCTGTGTCGTTCCCATCACTTTCTTGAATTGCCCCGATTTTCACAAATGAAAACCTTAGCGAGCATCGGCGATATACAAAAGTGCTCGAGTCGCCCATTGACTTCAATGGGGTTCGTTACTCGAAACGAACCCTCGAGCATCGCGAAAAATTCGTCTCGAGTAACGAGCACCCGAGCATTTTGGTGCTCGCTCATCTCTAATCTCCATCCATGGATATATTCCATAAAGGTTCAGTTTTATTAAACTAAAAACCACTAATAAAAAGGACCCCTAATGCGGTCTATTAACAAAACAGAGATAAAATAGGAACAAATGCATGCAACTCTTTTTGGCGGAACAGCTTGCCTTTCTCAATAGTAATAGTGACCCCCACAGTGGCCTCAATAGTAATACTCACCCCCTACAGTGGCCTCTGTAGAATTAGTGACCCCCACAGTAGTCCCAGTTGTAATAGTGTCCCCTATATTGGCCCCAGTAGTAATAGCGACTCCCACAGTGGCCTGAGTAGTAATTGTGTCTCCTATATCAACCACAGTAGTAATAGCGACCCCCACATTGGACTCTGAAATAGTGACTCCCACAGTGGCCTCAGTAGTAATAGTGTCCCCCATATTGGACTCAGTAGTAATAGTGACCCCCATAATGGCCTCAGAAGTAATAGTGACACCCATAATCACCTTGGCAGTAATAGTAACCTCCACATTGGCCTCAGTCATTATAGTGTCCTCCACAGTGGCCTCAGTAGTAATAGTCACCCCTGTAAAGGCCTCAGTAGTAATAGTGACCCCCACAGTAGTCTCAGCAGTAATAGTGCCCCTTATATCGGCCCCAGTAGTAATAGTGCCCCCACAGTGGCCTCAGTAGTTAGAGTGTCCCCTATATTAACTCCAGTAGTAATAGTGACCCCCACAGTAGCCCCAGTAGTATTAGCTCTCCTCTGAAACCATATACTTACCTCCTCCTTGTCTTCAAAGCACTGCCACTCCTCCGCTCGCCACTGTTGCAGACGGAAGTGTGTGCACCCAGAGTCCTCCTCCCCTCTCCTCTCCTCCTGCGGAGCCAAGGAGGAGAAGTCAGGGGATTGGGATCCCGGGTGCACACACTGTCATCAGTATGTGCACCTGCAACAGTGCCACTGAGTGATTACCAGCTGGGGAGCCATGGCAACCTGGCTGGTAATCACTTTAATGTTGACTAATCGTCGACGCATGTGCCCACAGAGAGGGCTCTGAATGCCCCCTTTGGCATACGTGTCATAGGTTTACCATCATGGATATAGCAGCTGTTTATCAGCTGTGCATGAATATATAATTATGTTTTGAGGGTGTTTTTATAACTTCTTCAGTTAATACTTTATGAAAACTTTTAGTTTTGGTTCTTTGCAGGACAGTCAGTCCGGTACGTGGTCACCTGTACTCCAAACTGGAACCACATTTACACAGGGGAGTCGGTGACTTTAACATGTGACGTTGGACCAAATGAAAACATCAACGACCACTTCATCTATTGGTATAGAAACAATAAACTGATGAAACAAGATCATGAATTTACAATTAGGAAAGCGAAAAATACTGATGCCGGGGATTATGAATGCAGCAGCGTTTCTGGTGTTCGCAGTCACGTATTCACATTATATGTTGCTGATAAAGGTAAATCTTCCACTACAATTAGAAGTGTTATTGGGGCTCGTCTATTTGGCTGTACTTTCAGCTGTTTGCAAAAAAACAATCAAACCAGAACAAAGTAACTAGCTCAACACAACTAAGATAACAAGCGGTTTCTCCAAATTCACCACGAAATGCCACTTTTACTGCAGTTACAGGATTATCGCCCCCCATGACAATCGTCTTTAATATTAGTAGATGAGAAGACAGGCTGGAGCAACTTCTGCTAGGTTCTTTCCTTTCAGTACAGGGATAAAAAAGGAAGAAAGGTGCTGCCTGCCCGCTGTCCGCCAACGGGTGCCTTTCCCACAGTGCAACGATAGACTCATCTGCATACACCTCCCGCACTCTTAGGGCTCATGTCCACGGGCAAAATAAGAATTAAAATCTGCAGCGGATTTTAACTCGTCTCCCGCGCGCGGATCCGCACCCCATAGGGATGCATTGACCACCCGCGGGTAGATAAATACCCGCGGATGGTCAATAAAAGTGATTTAAAAAAAAATGGAGCATGGAAAAATCTGGACCATGCTCCATTTTCATGCGGGTCTCCCGCGGGGACGGCTCCCGCGGGCTTCTATTGAAGCCTATGGAAGCCGTCCGGATCCGCGGGAGACAAAAATCATATTTTACTCACACGCTCCGGTTCTTCTCTTCGGCACGGCGCCATCTTCTCTCAGTCGCGGCCGGATCATTTTGCTTCGGCCCGGCGCATGCGCGGGGCACGTCACCGACGTCATCATGCACATCCGCCGAGCCGAAGAAAGAAGATCCGGCCGCGACGAGAGAAGATGACGCCGCAGCGAAGAGAAGAAACGGAGCGGATGGGAGGTGAGTTTATTCTTATTTATTGTTATTTTCAGCGCTCATGTCCGCGGGGCAGGAGGGACCCGCTGCAGATTCTCCATGGAGAATCTGCAGCGGATCTGATTTTCCCCGTGGACATGAGGCCTTACAGCCATTTCTGGGTCTGCATCCCCGAAACATATGACTGGCTGCTTTTAAAAATGATTAAAGAAGAATCAGTAATTCCCTTGTTTGATCGTTTATCGACTAGAAGAGTTGTGCCCCCAGCCCACGTGTTTTACTTCTTCTCAAACTAAACTTTGGTATTTGTAGAGACCCTTTTGCTGTTCTTACCTGCTGCAGACATGACCCGGGGAGGCCAGAGTACCCTTATGCTGCGGCCATACCTCTTCCCGAATAACAACAAACAACTTCTTTTTGGATAAAGTGGCCACAGCAGCCAATTTAGTAACATACTAAAAAGCAACATATTTTATAAAAAATACGAGGGGGAGTCCTTGGAGCCACAAAATCTGGTGCTACACATCTCCCATCAGGAAAAACTGCCCCCCCCCCCACGTACCAATAGGCTCAGGGGCACCACAAGCCGCCTTTGGGTGGCTACTACTACTGTGACTTACGGCCGGAGAGGGTTACTGCCCCCTGCCACTTGCCATGTCACACCGTACCAGACACCAGCAAATTACACGAGCAGGAAGTCTTAACAGGTGAGACCGTGCCCACCCACATCCTCCCAAACAAATTTCAACTGACTCCAAGGACCCCCCACCTGCCATAGCCAACACGGTTTACACCTAAGCCTGCGCAGCCCCCACAAATACGAACCCTTTTCTATACCCTCCTGAACTGCCAAGGCCCACATGTCGATGCCAACATCATTCAAGTGCACCCCATCATCTAAACAGAACTCCCCACCCCTTATTCCAACTCAACATGCCGTACACTAATATCCCTGTTCTGAGAAACAAACCTTGAGATGTGCCTATCAATCTTAACCCGTGCTTGATTGATTAGCTGCCGATGCTTACGTAGAACAATTTTCCTCTCCCCCGACTCTCCCCCGTCACCCCCGAATCTTTTCGGATGAGTAGGCAGTTATTTGAAAATGCCGATGCTCACTCGAGTAATTTCCCTAACCGAGCATGCTCGCTCATCTCTAATCACTAATCTAGGAAAAAGGCTACGGAGCCTTAAAAAGTCATATTGAATATCCCTTCTTAATTCTCGTGCCGGTCGGCTTGCCAAATCATTCCCCCCCACATGCAATACCAGGATATCTGGACACCTTTTCACCCCCCCAAAGCGATCAACCTCCCTCAACACCTGACAACACTGCAATACCCCAGAGGGATGACGTCGGACACTTGACTACTGTGCAGAGCTGGGAGGGATAAGTGTTGGTTTGTCATGGCGGCACTTACCAGGCTCTGGTCCCAGAAGGAATTCCAAGGCCAGAGCAGGATTGCACTACACCTTCGACACCCCTAGGATAGGGAATGCCAATAAACAGGATGAGGGTGGTAGAAGTTATGGAAGCTGAAGGTGCTTCCATGTGGCTCTGTATTAGCACTCTCTCTGGTAGCTGGTAAGATGGAACTCCTTTTCGCTCTCAAGCACTCCTATTTATATCTTCTCTCATACCACATGACATGACAAACTGATACATCTACATGCAGGCAATGATTTTATTAATGTTAACCTCTCAAGCGCCACAGCTGTGCAACCCACACTGGATATGACAAGACAAGCTTTGCACAGTGCATCTACATAGGACAAACATGTATGACATTTATGGAGGGGACCAGGATGCTGTTCTGGGCCACTACACCACCTCATACCTCTAATCCCTAGCCAGCAAACCACCGCCACCTTCCCACTAAAAAAAGGCTGCCTCCCCTTTGCCCGCACTTTTTTGCCCTCTCTCCAGCCCAATACACATAGGAGTGGCACAATAGCCACACCAAGGGTGGAGCTTGTCGACCTGTAAGGGGACAGAAAAACCATGCATTATTCACATTCTGCCCCCCCCCCCCTATCCACCAACACAACACGCTTTTTTTTTGTTGTTCTTTTATAATAACCAACAACAAACTCTCTAGGCCCAAACTCCTGCTTACACCCCTCCTTTCTGACCCTAACACTCCGGCCAAACATAGCCGATATGCCTTGACTCCCATCTCCCTATTTTCTTCACTACTTCAGGGGCCAAACCCCAACCAACCGCCTCCGTCGCGGCACCCACCAAAAACTCCTTAGTCAAATCTTGCATCCCCCACAAATTAAAACCAAATGCCAGTCTGGCGACCAACCGATTAACCTTCACCACTGACCATCCCCATCCCTGCATTGCCGCCTTACCTAAAAAAATCCAGCAGCACTACAATCATGTCACCTTCAGCCAGCTCCTTCTCCAGTTCCCCCACCCACAGCTCCCACTGTGCCCATTCAACTTCATATGCAATCCACATGCTCCGTGCCAGCGAATCCTCAATTAACTGTTCCGCCACATGTCAACCACCTTCCAAAGAAGCTTTTCCTCTCCGCTTCCGACACCAAAGCACGAAAATAATCCCACTGGAAACGAGAAAGAGCATCTGCTATACCATCGTCCACCTCTGAAAACATGCACCGCCACCACCCAAGCATTCCAAGACAAGCAAGCCAGTACCAAACACCGCAATAAATTCACCACCGGCGGCGAGCAAGCCGTAACCCCGTTAATGGCTTGCACCCCCCAAATTGTCACAATGGGAACACATTTTTTTCCTAAGCCGCTCCCCCCAAATCGACACCACAATTGGAAACAGTTCCAACAAAACCAAATTCTTCACAGCTCCCAATGCTCAGGCCATGGCCCTGCGCACTATTGCCCCCTAAGGAATGCTTCAAAACCAACTGCCCCTGCCACATCAGTAAACAAGTCACAATGAAAAATTCGACACCGCCTGTTCGATAAACAACTACCGCCCATTATTGCGTTCCAAAAAAGTAGACCACACGTCCAAGGCCGACCTGATGTCAGCCGACATCCAAATGAAGTGATGAGCCGCTCTCACCCCCATCGTCGCGCCTGCCATCCTTCTGCAAAAGACCTGGCCCATTGGCATTATGCGACACGCAAAATTCAACTTTCCCCATAATGACTGCAAGTCACGCAGGGTAACCTTTGATTATCTTGCCTTTCCTAAATCCAGGCCCAACTACTCCAATTTGTCCCGCAGAAGCCGGCAATTCCATCCTCTTCGTAACAAATGTGACACTAGGAAAACTGAGGCATGTCACCGCACCCTCCATCTTGTCAGGCACCAACAGGACCCCAAACCTGCTGAAAACCCATTGCACCATGGACAAAAGCGAAGCACACACACTAGAACCCCCAAAGCCAACACACAGAAAATCGTCCGGGTAATGCAAAATAGACTGCAAACACGAGACATCTTGAACCACCCATTCCAAAAAGGAACTAGATGCCTCAAAATAAGCGTCGGAAACAGAGCAGACCATTGACATACATTGATCCACAAAAAATTCCCCCACCCAAACACACCCGACCAAATGAACACTGTCCAGGTGAACCGTCAGCAACCAAAACGCCGACTCTACATCCAAATTAGCTAACAGTGCCCCCTTCCCGCACTGCTGCACCCATTTCACTGCCGAGTTAAATGACGTATAAACAACCAAACAGAGCTTAGTAGCTATTCCATTATTAACAGACTCCCCTTTTAGGTATGACAGGTGGTGAATTAGCCAAAATTTTCCTGGCTCCTTCTTTTGGACCACCCCCAATGGAGAAACCACCAAGTTAAGAATCGACAGGGCCACAAATGGGCCTGCCATACGTCCCAACAATACCTCCTTCATCAACTTGTCCCTCACCACCACCGGGTACTGCCTAGCCGAACGCAAATTTTTCACGGAGAAGTGGACTTGATGCTTCAGCACTGGGATACGAAAACCCTCAAAAAAAACCCAACAATAACAAAGCCGCCTTCTCCCTATCAGGGTATCTACTGAGAAAGGGGGCCATCTCGGGAACCTCCACCAGCGTCCTCCCTTTTTCCTTCAGCGTTCGCACCCCTCCCCTTTCCTTATCTAAAACATTGTGCCGCCCCATTGGCGGGACCGCTACAGATGGAGCAATTGTCTTCAAAGCGACAACTTGCCCCAAATTTAGACTGGTCTTCATTAAACTGCCAGCAATACCCCACCTTCCGCACCGCCCCGCTGCCTGCCGCAGTACTTCTAGCGCTACTCGCGCCGGGAGATCCGGCTGCCCCTGAAAAAGACTGCCCATATCTAGTCGGCGCCATCACCTTCAACCCAATATCTTTGTGAACCCATCGGATATTGGGATGTACCGCTTTCCTTTGACGAAATTGTTTGTCATACCGCAACCACGCCTGACCACTGTATGTCCTATATGCTTCCCCAATCGAATCCAGATAACAAAATAGTGCCAAACAATTCTCTGATGCCTTCTCACCCACAACCCCCACTAAAATAGCAAATGCCTGCAGCCAATTAGCGAAAATCTGCAGTATCAATCGCCAGCGCTTTTTCTCCTGATTTTCTGATTCCATACGTTTTCCTTTCTCTAAATTAAACTTTTCCAACAGCAACAACGAAAAATTCTCCACATATTCATCCTTCCATACCTTTTTCCGTACCTCTTTTTTCTCTTTTTTAAATGAGCCCCAAGGGGGCCCTGTATTGCTGCAAGGAGCAAGACTTCAGTTCAGATACGCTTTAGGAAGAGTAAAGGTCCTTTTAAACCCAACGATTTTCGCTCAAAAATCGCTCAGAGACGTCTTTTGAGCGAGAAATGTTGGGTCTAACTGCACGGATATTTTTCTAACTGTTTGGCCATGTATTGAATTTATTGAATAGCCGAGCGCTGCCGGTTATTGGCTGAGTGCTGCGACCAATCACAGGCAGCGCTCAGCTGTCATTCATTGAATAGCTGAGTGCTGCCTGTCCTTGGCTGAGCGCTCAGCCAATCAGATACGGCTCTTTCAGCAGGCGGGGATTTGAAATTCCCGCCTGATGAAAGAGCTTCAGAGCAGTGCAGGGAGAAGATGCAGCTACACGCGGAGAGGTGAGTATATATATTTTTTATTTTTTACACATTCTATGGATGATTTTCAGGGAAGGACTTATATTTAAAGCCCTTCCTTGAAAATCACTGCAGGGTTCCCTGTCTTCTGCATACCCTGCTCGGAACGCTCAGCTGTATACCACCTGAGCGCTCTGAGAAGGCAACAGCTGTCACACTTATGCAAAGTGAACGCTCAAAACTGTCACTCAAACTGCCTTTTGAGCGAATTTTGAGCGATCATCTTGCCGTGTAAATGCACACAATGATTATTGCTCTAAAGATGTCTTTTGAACGACTTTTGAGCGATAATCGTTGTGTCTAAATGGGGTATAAAACACCGTGGAAGGTTTAACAATAAGAATTTATTCAAACCAAATGATAATCAAGCATGGTTGTGAATAATTGTCCTACGTTTGTAAACTATTATATCTATATACAAATGATAATGGCTATATACAAAGCATATGTAAAGGTTGCAGACATCACATCACAAGGTATAAAGGTAGCAAGTTATGTTACATCATTATCTACACATTATTAACTGAAAGGTTACAGATCACATATTACCATCACCAAAGGTTCCCTCACTTCTAGGCGTTCGACAGAGGACATCCTCATTGTGTCTCTGAAGCGTCCGTACTACTCCGAGCTTCTCATCCTTCCATCAGAGCTTCCAAAAAGCTTCTCCTTCTAACTTGAGAAAATAGGACCTTTTTATGCCCATACAAATGACCATAGGTCAGCATTCCAAATTCTTCCAAACAGATGCTAGCACATTCCTGTTTGCACATGGTCATAAATATTGACTCCTCTTTGATTGTATACAAACTTAATTACACCTCTTCCTTGACCAAGATCCTATCTTAGTCTGGGTTCACCCGGGACAGATTTGCTGTCGAAATTTCGTACGGAATTCCTGTTCAGCAAATCTGCCCGTGGCTCCTAATCCCATGATCAGCCAGCCATGTGGACGAGATTTTGCAAAAATCTCATCCACACGGAGCAGCCAATCCATCGAGGCAAAGCCGGGCGGAACTGGCGATGGGGCGCGGAATTGACAGCTGCAGCATGTCAATTCATTTTTTTTCCCATTGCGGCCTCACTCCTCTCTATGGGGAGAGAAAACCGCAATGGAATGCTGGCAGCCGAACTGCTCCAAAACCCATGGTGAAATGCTGCGGATTTTGAAGCTGTGGCTCTCCCACAGAATTCTTGCAGCTTTTCGGTGTGGCCAAGCCGCGAGATTTCCATGGCAAATCCGCCCCGTGTGAACCCAGCCTGAAATATCCATCATGTTGACTTCCCCCTTGTGTCCAAGTCTATCGAATTTGCACATGAAGAGAGGGGACATCTCTTCTAATTTGCACATGAAGAGAGGGGACATCTCTTCTAATTTGCACATGAAGAGAGGGGACATCTCTTCTGATTTGCACATGGAACTGGTTTAGCCACCTACTCAGTATATTCTGGTTTAAGGGTCAACATTGTAATTAAAATGGCTAAATGAAATCTAAATAATAATACATTTAATATTTTTCTAACAGACCCTCAAAGCAAACATACATTTCCCCCTTTGCCTTGTCATCCAAACAAACCGACTCCCCCTCTTTTTTGGTCTGCACCACTACCAACACTCT
Source organism: Eleutherodactylus coqui (assembly GCA_035609135.1). Lineage (NCBI taxonomy): Eukaryota > Metazoa > Chordata > Amphibia > Anura > Eleutherodactylidae > Eleutherodactylus > Eleutherodactylus coqui. The sequence continues at coordinate 218,388,144 of CM069410.1, read as the reverse complement.
CCCTGCAAGCTGCGCACTACGTGCCCCCAAACCAGTTCTGGGGCTAATAACAATGCCCCCCCATCACTCCTGACACCCTGCATCTTTAACTCTCCACCTCCCGCACTACGCAAAAACTCCCCATCCCCCACTTCTACTCCTGCACTGCCTAACTGACCTGCAAAAAAAGCATTAGACAAAGAAAACACAGAGCCATGCTCACCAGGCTGCAGGGAAGCTGTGTCACCACCAGCCAGCCCTCTGAAATCCTGATGGTCAGCATCGCTCACCGCCTCATCCGAGTCATCCAAAGTTAATTCTTCTGCCTCCGCCTCCTGTGCTGCATCCCTGAGTGCTTCTGCTAGCTGCTCCCGGTGCGGAACAACCAACATTGACCTCAACGTGGCTGAATGGCTCCCAGCATATCTCTGTCACCGTTCGATGACATCTTCCCTCTGTGTCAGAACGCACCCCGGTCCACCCCCCTGGCTGGCACAGCATCAATAGGGCCCACCGTGCTGAAGCTCCTCCTCCCGCCCTCACAGCTGCCACCAGCCCCAACGGCTGTTCGACCTCCCGATATCCGGCTCACAGATGTTCCCCCAGTCGGTACATCTGGGGGGGAAAAGATGTTCGTATGTTCAGTCCGCTCCCTGAAGACTGGCGCCACAGGCCCGCCCCTTAACTGGAGTGAGACCTCCTGCACGCCGGGCCTGCCAGCTGCTGTGTATGACTCCATTGGAGCCTCGTTTCCCTGAGGCGAAGGCTTCTTTAACACGAGCGCATATTGTGCATGGCTGCTAAACTCCCTCCCTGTGCTCTCCTCCCCCCCCATGCAGGCTCACCTCTCATCTCCTGCCCGCTCGTTTTGTACATTGAAAGGGGGGTGAGATGGGGGCGGAGCTAAGCTCCAGCCCTCTTCCCGCCCCTTGTCCATAGCCATCAATTGGAGGAGGCAGGGTGGCCCGATGCTTAGCTCCGCCCGCCCCCTCCCATTGCAAAGAACAAGTGGGGAGGAGACGAGAGGGGAGCCTGTGGTGGGGAGGCATATAAGCCTTTTACTCTTCAGCTCAATACTATGGAGCAATTCCAGCAACCTGTTTGGTTCTGATTCACAATTCCAGCAACCTGATTGGTTGCTTAGGTAGTCTGATTCAACCTTATTGGTTGTTTGGGTTCGCTGCTGAGCTGCGCGCATATACACCGTGCCCCATGCCGTATGAACGGGCGCACAAACGTTAGATTTGTTTGCCCGTTAACGGGCTTCTATGCCCCAGATGGAAACGTATATTGCCTGGCCGTGAAAACCCTGGCAAATATGCGCTCGTGTAAAAGAAGCCTTAGGAAGAGAGAGGCTGCTCCGAGGGTCCCCATAGGAACTCAAGGGGTGCTTTCCTCTTCTATGAGCAGTGTTGGCACACCACAACTTCCACTCCTGCACAACTGAAGCTCCAGCTGCCCCGTCGCCTCCGCTCAGCACATTGGACACCTGAGCCTGTAACCAAGCTGTCCCATGGACGCTGCCTGCCGCCCAGAGCTCCTGCAGCATTCTCTCCACATCAGCCATGTTTGCTTTCACAAACATAAGTCCTACACTTTCTCCGCTGTTCCTTTCTTCAAGGATGGCCCTTACATCCCTCCCCCCCCCCTTTTTATATTCCCCCACACCTCCTTCTCTTTCAGCCAATCGCCGTTTTCCACTTAGTGTCACCTTTGTCACAAAAAAATACTGGCCATGGTAAAAAAAGGGGGCTTGTCGGGGGCGTGGCTTATCACAGTGGTTTTTTCCTCCTTTATCTCCTGGATCCCGTCCAACGGCTGTGCGCATGTGCGGGATCCAGCCCAGCGTGTTCTCGCGAGTTGATGACGTTTAGTGTGATTCACACATCATCTACTCACGAGTACACGCTGCAGACGCTCGCATCGCATACAATCTACACATATATAATTATATACATGAGATACCCAGGTTACCCCAGCATGGTCCATATCACTATATACAGCAGATATACCTCCCCTATATATAGTTATGCTAATGTGACCTGGATATGTCCTGTATGTAATTATATGTACAGCTGGTATAATGTATACCACCTAAACATACAAGATTACATACAGTGCATGGTGCATACCTCGTACCGAATGTACTGCTCCTCCGCTCTCCTCCGAGGGTCCCAACACTGTCGCTGCAGCATCGGCCAGACATCCATCCTGACCCCCACACATCGCACACACACAACTGCACTACATCCTTCCTGACCCCTAGACATCACACATACAGCTCTGCTACATCCATCCTGATCCCCACACGTCACACACACAGCTCCACTACATCCATTCTGATCGCCACACATCATACACACAGCTCCACTACATCCATCCTGACCCACACACACATCACACACACAGCTCCACTACATGCATCCTGACCCCCACACACTTTACACACACAGCCCTGCTACATCCATCCTGATCCCCAGACATCACACATACAACTCTGTTACATCCATTCTGATCCCCACACATCACACAACAGCTCCGCTAAATCCATCCTGACCCCCAGACATCACACACACAGCTCCGCTTCATCCATTTTGACCCCCACACACAACACACACACATCTCCACTACATCAATCCTGACCCTCACACACATCACACACACAGCTCTATTATATCATTGCTGACCTCCACACACATCACACACACAGCTCCAGTACATCCATCCTGACCCCCACTCACATCACACACACAGCTTCACTACATACATCCTGACCCTCACAGATTTCACACACACAGCTCCACTACATCAATCCTGACCTCCACACATATCACACACACTGCTCCACTACATCAATCCTGGCCTTCACACACATCACACACACAGCTCCACTACATCCATCCTGACACCCACACACATCACACATACAGCTCCACTACATTAATCCTGACCCCCAGACATCACACACAGCTCCACTACATCCATCCTGACTCCTAGACATCACACAAACAGCTCCACTACATCCATCTTGACCCTCACTCACATCACACACACAGCTCCACTACATCCATCTTGACACTCATACACATCACACACACAGCTCCACTACATCAATCCTGACCTCCACACACATCACACACACAGCTCCACTACATCAATCCTGACCCCCACACACATCACACACACAGCTCCACTACATCAATCCAGGCCTCCACACACATCACACACAGCTCTACTACATCAATCCTGGCCCCCACACACAACAGACACACAGCTCCACTAACTCACTCAACCCATCCATCCAGAACCAAACAGCTCCAACAGACACCTACAGACACACAGCTGCAAAGTCCTTCATTTACTTAGCCCCCATGGTCATGTGATGCCTGACTCCTCCCACACAGGGTTTCACATGACATGACATCATCGGAGGCCCTGGAAGCTGTCGGCTCTGCAGGTCTGTGTTTCCCCTACCGGAGGGAAGTTAACCGGTGCTAGGGGGCAGTGCGGGCTCTGAAAATACCGGCCTGTAATAGGGCCGGCAAAAAAAAAATACCGGCATCGGACTGACAGAAAAAAGACTGGCCGGGTGGCAACCCTATTTCCACTCCTTTTTTCTAGCAACTTCCTAACCTTCCAAATCCCTATTAGCCCTTTCACTACCAGCTCCCAGGCTACCTGGCCCCCCGTGTAATGCGGGGCTTCCTCTTAAGGGGTTCCTTTGCTAAAGCCCCATCCTTGATGTGCAGTCAGACAGCATCTGCTGACAGCATTCCTAAGAATCTTAGTCTATTACTCTACTTATACTGGTTTCAGAAACAGTGGACTGAGTAAAGGTGCCCCATAACATTTATGATGACAAGGGAATCAGTGGCCCAAACACATCAGGCGCCGCTTTTCTTATCTATGTTTTTTTATGTTTTTTTAAGGCTATAATAAAGCCAGCGTGATCTTCAGCCCAAACTACAGAAATATATTTGTGGGGGAAGAGATGACTATGTCTTGTGAGACAGGACCTGCATCACGAAACCAGGAATATGTGTGGTACAAAGATGGTAAACAACTCAGGAAGAAGCAAGAGAAAGATCTCAGAATTGATTGGGCACGTCGTGAGGACAGTGGGAAATATGCATGTGGATCATATAATTTGTATTACCCCGTCAGACTCGATGTCTCAGGTTGTGAGTATTTGACCCAACTATGATTGGACATATCTACAAGGAGATGTATATTGTGAAATATCCGCTATTTCTTGTTTTCAGACCCTTACATCATCCTGCAAACTCCCCCCAATATCTTGGAAGGCGACTCTGTGGATTTGAGATGTCACAGCAAACCATATTCTACATACTCCAAAGCTGATGAGAAGACCACAATATTTCATAAGGACGGAGCCATTATCCAGAAATCAAAAGATATTTTACATCTGCCAAGTGCGACTAAATCCATGAGCGGGATTTACCGATGTGAAAAAACAGCTATAGATGGAGAAGTATTAAAGGCAGAAGAAATATTTGTATTTGTCCAAGGTAAGAATGAGGCAATTCCCTCCAAACAGGTTCTAGTTAAAATGACTTGAACTAGTGGGGCAGACAAACCTCTGAGGAGCAAGCCTTCCCGCATACTGCACTCAAGCCTGAATGCAGGCAGCTCATGTGGCTCTTATGGGGCTCGTGGAGAACAAACACCAATCCAAAATTGGTCTCATCTGGATTTAAATGGGTGGTAAGAACCTGTAGTGGGATGCAACTGTAGTGGCCTAGAGTTAGGGGTCCCCATCCAGCACCTCAGAATACCTGTTTTTTGTTTGTCTTGTATGTGTAATGAATCAGAGTTATGTGTATTATAGTTTGCAAGCATGAATGGGTTAATGTCTAGTCATGTCTGGAAAATGTATCGTTGTGTCTGTTTGAGAATTGGTTGCTGATCATGTGATGTGTGTTGAATTATGTTGGTGGAGTATGAGGTCCAGAATTAGAATCTCAGAGTTGGAGAGAGTTAGGTCCTAAGTTCTGAGTTGGGTTCTGACCGGAGTGCAGAGTGTTTGTGAGGGAGACATGGAGAAGGCTGAAAGGTGGTCCGCTGTTCCTGCTTGGGCCTAGCCATTTCAGAGATGCTGCCCATAGCCCCTAACCGTGAGGAGTGTATGAGTCCGGGCAAAGGAAAGCCGCGCAAGAACCACATGCCTACGGAGAGAAAGAAACCGCCTAAGAGCTAGAAAAGCATGAGTGACTGACATTTGAGAGAGTGTTACTCGGAGAGAAAGACCCGACAGATTTCTTGGACTGCGGATGTTCAATACCCTGAGAATCCTCACTGATACAGCACTATTCTAATTGTGTTTTGCACCAAAGCCTGTTTTATTGTTATTGCTTAAAAAGAGTTAAGTAAACGGACAGGACCGAAGGTTCCCGTCTAGAAAAGACACTGTGTGTGTGGACTACTTTATTAGACGGAAATTACATTGGAGAAATCCACCACAGAGGATGGAATGTTAGCATCATGAGTAGCAAACAGGACTACAGGTAACCACAGTTACTATTTGTGATCTCCCCCTGTTGGTAACAAGGCGGGTCCTGAGCTACCCCTAGGGAAGGAGACGGTAGAGCCCTGTGACAAGGTTATCTCTCTACCCCGCTGTCTCCTCAGCTGAGGGCCTGCTGCTCGGATGCTGCATAATCCCCACAGGAAGCCATACTGAAGTCATGAAAGGGGGAAGCCAGTACTAGGACCTCATCCCACAGGTGGTTAGCAGTGTGGTGGTGTCAAGAAGCAGCTGAAAGAGGCCTTATTTTTATGCTTGCTATGTAACCCCCTACCACTGAGAGCAGGATTACAGTTATGTCATACACTTATAGTTCAGCACTGTATGCAGGGGCAGGTTGGGCCAGAGGGGGCAGGGAGGTTTGAGCACCCCAGGCTGGGCCCCCTGTAAATATTTCTGGCTGCCCTTCCTCCACTCCTTAAAGGGGTTGTCCCGTGAAAGCAAGTAGGGTTATACACTTCTGTATGGCCATATTAATGCACTTTGTAATATACATCGTGCATTAAAGGGGTTGTCCCGCGGCAGCAAGTGGGTCTATACACTTCTGTATGGCCATATTAATGCACTTTGTAATGTACATTGTGCATTAATTATGAGCCATACAGAAGTTATAAGAAGTTATTCACTTACCTGTTCCGTTGCTGGCGTCCTCGTCTCCATGGTTGCCGTCTAATTTTCGCCGTCTAATGGCCAAATTAGACGCGCTTGCGCAGTCCGGGTCTTCTGCTGTCTTCAATGGGGCCGCTCGTGCAGAATGCTGGCTCCGTGTAGCTCCGCCCCGTCACGTGCCGATTCCAGCCAATCAGGAGGCTGGAATCGACAATGGACCGCACAGAAGCCCTGCGGTCCACAGAGAGAGAGGATCCCGGCGGCCATCTTCAGCAGGTGAGTATGAAGACGCCGGACCGCCGGGAATCGGGTAAGTACTACCCGGTTTGTTTTTTTAACCCCTGCATCGGGGTTGTCTCGCGCCGAACGGGGGGGGGGGGGGGGGGGGGTTAAAAAAAAAAAAAAAAACCTGTTTCGGCGCGGGACAACCCCTTTAAATATGAGCCATACAGATGTTATACACTTACCCCCTCCGGTGCTGGCGTCCTCGTCTCCATGGCGCCGACTAACGCTGCCTTCTCCTTCCATTAGACGCGCTGGCGCTGTGCGGTCTTCTGTTCTGTTCAATGGAGCCGCTCCGGTGTGCTCGCGCCGGAGAGCTGGTCTGCGCATGCGCAGAAGACCTCGGCGGCGCGAGCACGCCGGAGAAGCTCCATTGAACAGAGCAGAAGACCGCACAGCGCCAGCGCGTCTAATGGAAGGAAAAGGCAGCGTTAGTCGGCGCCATGGAGACGAGGACGCCAGCACCGGAGGGGGTAAGTGTATAACTTCTGTATGGCTCATATTTAATGCACGATGTATATTACAAAGTGCATTAATATGGCCATACAGAAGTGTATAACCCCACTTGCTTTCACGGGACAACCCCTTTAAAGTCTATCTGCTTGTAATTGTTACAATAGCTTGATGACACACACACTCATGAAGGATCAGATGTCGAATGCTACACATGCTAACTCACACAGCATAACCTCATGCCTCCTCCCCCAGCTCCATCACTGAGAGTACAGTGATCACTGGCGTCAGGAAGAGGAGGAGTGCGGTTATACTATGCGAGATACCGTGCACAGTGTCGGAGATCAGTCCTGTGTGAGTGTGTGTTATCAAGCTATTGTATACTCTACAGGTGGCTAGATTTTAGGGTCCACAAAGGTTGTGTGATAGTAATTGAAGAGGCTACCGAAGGGGTGTCTTATTAATAACTAGCTTACCCGTCGTGCGTTGCTGCGAAGACAGACAGACATACATACATTTGTTTTTATATATATAGATAACAACCAATCACAGCGCAGCTTACATGTTACCTCAGCTTTATAATATATAACACCCAATCACAGTGCAGCTTTCATGTTACCTCAGCAGTAGAATATATAACTAGAGATGAGCGAATATACTCGTTTCGAGTAATTACTCGATCGAGCACCGCGATTTTCGAGTACTTCCGTACTTGGGTGAAAAGATTCGGGGGGTGCCTGGGGGCGGGGGGAGGCGTGGCGGAGCGGGGGGTAGCAGCGGGGAACAGGGGGGAGTCCTCTCTCTCTCCCTCTCCCCCACACTCCCCGCTGCAACCCCCCACTCACCCACGGCGCCCCCCGAATCTTTTCGCCCAAGAACGGAAGTACTCGAAAATCGCGGCGTTTGGGCGAAAAAGGGGCGTGGCCGAGTAGGTTCGCTCATCTCTAATAACAACCAATCACAGCGCAGCTTTCATCTTACCTCAGCAGTACAATATATAACAACCAATCACAGCGCAGCTTTCATGTTACCTCAGCAGTACGAAAAACAACAACCAATCACAGCGCAGCTTTTATTCTGCCTCAGCAATATAAAAAATAGCAACCAATCACAGCGCAGCATTCATTTTACCTCAGCGTTATAATATATAGCAACCAATCACAGCACAGCTTTCATGTTACCTCAGCAGTATAAGAAAAAGCAACCAATCACAGCACAGCTTTCATTTTACCTCAGCATTCTCAATATCCAGCAATTGTCTTGCAAAACGTTCGGCGGATGCATCATTTTGTAGTTGAACACTCATCCCGTTGCTCGTAATGTCTTTTGCTTTCGTGCTTGAGATGGAAATCAAAGGATCTTTGTTTGGGGGGCATAACTGTTGACGACGCTCGCACGTGCACCACCTAGCGTAGGATAGATGTACTATGCCAGTAATCTTCCCAGGAGTGTACTCAACAACTTCCCAAAGTTTCATGGCGATCGGATGAAAGTTGTAGTATTGCATAGGAACAGACAGACAGACATTCATTTTTATACATAGATGACATCAGGAAGTGAGAGAATTAGATTCCGTCCGTTAAATTTTGACGCTAATTCTTTTGCGCTTAGAATTGTATAATCGAGTTGGGACCTAATAACTTTTCCTATTTATGACATAATCAATGCTTGTGCCAAATTTCAAGTTTCTATGACATTGGAAAGTGAGAGAATTAGATTCCGTACGTAAAATTTGGACGCTAATTCTTTTGCGCTAGAATTGAATAATCGAGTTGGGACCCATTAGCTTTTCCTATTTATGACATAATCAATGCTCGTGCCAAATTTCATGTTTCTATGACATCGGGAAGTGAGAGAATTAGTGGCAATGATGGAAATCGAACGATCTACGTGGGGGGGGGTGTAACTGTCGACGACGCTCGCACGCGCGACACCTATCGTAGGATAGTTGTACTATACCTATAATCTTCCCAGGAATGTACTCAACAACTTCCCAAAGTTTCATGGCGATCGGATGAATGGTGTAGTAGCGCATAAAGGACAAACAGACAGACACACAGACAGACAGACAAACAGACACACAGACATACATTCATTTTTATATATATAGATGTGGGTCACAGCCAGAGTTCTGCAATGAAATGGGGACACAAACGGGCCATAAAAGTAATTCTAGCCACAAAGGGGGCGATATTACTAATTGGAGCTACAGAGGTCCTACTACTAATTGGGGCCATAGAGGGGGTCACTATTACTAATTGGGGCACTATTAGGCCTCATGCCCACGGCCGTGATGGACTCTGCCAGTGGAATATCACAGCAAAGTCCCACACGGCACCCCCCAGAGACGCCATACTCACCTCTCCAGATCCGCTGCGCGAGTCCCGTCTGGCGAGCCGGTGCGCATGCACAGTGCAGCGCATGACGCGGCTGGCGGTGACGCGTAATCACGCGATACTTCCGCTGTGCTCACAGCGGATATATCGTGTGACGGACGGCTTCCATTGACTACAATGGAAGCCGGCCGTGCGTTTTTCCACAGCAATTAGAACATGCTGTGATTTCTTTCACACTGCAGAATTCCATAGTAGAATTCCGCAGTGTGAACATTGAGCTATTGGGTTCAATGGAACCTAATAGCTGCGGGATAGCGCCGTAGATTACTGCCACATGAAATCTATCCATGGCCATTAGCCTTTACTTAGTAGAGCCACAGCAGGGGCGCTATGACTTAGTGGGGCTACAGTAGGGGCACTATTACTTAGTGGGGCCTCAGTAGGGTGCTGTTGGTGGAGCTACAGCAGGACGGCTATTGCTAAAGGTAGAATGTCAGAAAAAATCCTTGCTCAAAATGGAGAAGAGGTATTGAGAAAAGAATGCGTGGATGCCATACACAATACAATATTGTGACACTTACTTGAAAAGGAGGGGGGTATGATGTACAAAAACCCCTCCTTTGAGTGTCCTCCGCGAAGCATAGACTGTACTTCACAGTGCATGGTAAACAGGATACTTTATTCTGGCGACGTGTTTCGGTGCAACAAATAGCAGCTTTCTCAAGTGCTATTTGCTGCACCGAAACGCGTCATCAGAATAAAGTATCCTGTTTACCATGCACTGTGAAGTACAGTCTATGCTTGTAAGATAAAGCACAGTTTCTCCTAATAACTCAAAGTCTCTCTGACTTCCCCAGACTCCAACTAAGGGTGCCTGCACACGAACGGAATTTCCAGCGCGTTATTTTAGGCACATTATCTGCCCCAGACCGCAGCCAATATACTCCTATGAGGATCCACAGTTGTCCCCAGACGGACGGATTTGTATCGCGTTTTTTCACGCGCGTGAAAAAATCTGCGACCTGTTCTAATTTGGGTCGGATTCTGCGCGTGAAGCCTCCAATACAAGTGAATGGGTGCGTTTTTTCACGCAGTACATCCGCAGTGCAGCTGCAGATCGAGTCACTGGTTGCTATGACTACAGGAAGTAGGCGTGGTAGGAGGCGTCCCAACACACAGCAGAGCTTCACAGGCAAATTTGTAGAGGGAGATAGGTAGTATTTCTTGCCAATGCAGGATCTAAGAATGCAAAATCTGTAGTAATGAATTCCTCTTGTGAATTTTTTTGCAGTGACTGAAATAAAGTCACGCTGGAGAAGCGCCTGAAAAAAGTTACATGGATCAACCATGCCCACAAAGACATCTGCTCACCGGGTGAAAGCATGTTGCCAGAATAATTTAACGGTGCTCGCACAAGCAAGAGGGACAAAACGGAGTCTGGGTGTTGGTTTTTAAGCTGTTTTCCAAGGAATTGGCAGTTCTCTAGGGGTTGGGTTTACAATAAGGGGTGTCTGCTGGTTTTTCTGCGCGTTTTTTTCCGCAACACATCCGCGTATATCCGCGCGTGTTTTTTCATGCATCCGCACCTATCCGCAAGCACATTTAGGTACCATACGCGCCTGAAAATCCGCTAGCGGAATCCGGAACGCTCGTGTGCAGGGGGCCTAACTTGCAGACAGACTTTTGCAAGAAGACCACTGTTGCAATACACCTTTTATAAATATATCACACATGGCCACATGACACACAACAAGATATATTTTCAGACATAACCCATATAGTAACCTATTCAGTGCTGCAGAGGTGCAATACACATCAAATTCATGCAACACATAAGACACTGACAATACAAAGGCACAAGACAAACACATTCACACTTATGGAGTGGCCCCAATAACTCTGGGCAACTACACTGTTTCTGGTGCTGTATTTGTTATGAGCTTGGTTCTGGTGCTATATTCATGTTATGAGCTTGATTCTGGTATTGTATTTATGTTATGAGCTTGGTTCAGCTGCTATATTCAAGTTATGAGCTTGGTTCTGGAGCTGTATTTATATCAGCTTGGTTCTTGTGTTGTATTCATGTTATGAATTTGGTTCTGGTGCTGTATTTATGATATCAGCTTGGCTCTGGTGTTGTACTCATGTTATGAATTTGGTTCTGGTGCTGTATTTAGGTACTGAGGGTAGTTCTGTTGCTGTGTTCATGTTAAATAGATAAACAGGTTAAGGATGGAAGGACATGTTGTGGCTGGCTGAAGACAGACTATGTCCCATAACTGCACAATATTGCCAGTAATTTGTGTGACCAGTTGCACTGTGTGTTTCCACCCTTATGGTGGGCGACTCATTGGCCAGCGCTCTGTGCTTGCCCTACAGGCTAACCTTTGTCAGTCAGCCCCTGACTGTATGACACTACCCTATATGAAGAGTATGGAAGGTTTCGCACAGGGCATCAGCCCCGGTCACAAGCTCCAAGGGGCTGCAGTGATAAGATTACTATTATAATCTGTTCTAGATCTGTTTACGAGTCCAGAAATAAAAGCCCCTTACAATATAAAGGAAGGAGATGCCCTGACCCTGACGTGTGACACAAGACGTAACCCTCTCAGGGAGGACACAGAGCTGCTGTTCACCTTCTACAGAAGCGGGCAGAAAGTGCAGGAAGTCACATCATCTAATACATACCGGATTCAGTCCGCTCAGCTGGAGGATTCTGGGAATTATACCTGTGAGGTGCGGACTGTGTTAGGCACTGTGATGAAGATGAGCGATGTGACACCCATCAGGATAACAGGTTGGTATGAACATTTATTCCTTGTAAGGTGCATGAATTTCCAACTTGGGGAAAATGCTGGAGATTTCTCCCTATATCAATTGTTGCACCCAGTTTAATATATTTGGCGCAACTCATATGTTCCGCATACTTGTTTTTCTTATAGCTGCCGTATATTTGTATCAATAGTTTTTCTAAAAATAGTGCTTGATGTCAATAAATTTCTTGCATTTTCGCTGCTCTCCCCTTCTTCCACACTGTTAAGCTACATATAAACAGCGTCTAAAACACAGAGGGGATTTGGCACGGTCCACGGGCATTTTTTCACCGCATATTACGCATGCATTGCACATAATACATGGAGAATGGAGGTAATGAAAGTCAATGGACTTTCATTGTTCAATGCATACCTGCATGTAGACACTGTGCATCGACATGCAAGGGAAATAAATCCCACCATGATACGCAGGCCTTCTATGGGCTGGTATGATACACTGTCCATATGCAATAAAGCGGGGAATTAAAAAGCGTAATACATCACACTGCGCATGTTCGCGATGTTTGATTCCTGGGCATGTACAGTGCTACACACACCCTGTATGCGGTCTCTGCCGGCAGAGCGTACGGGCTGTGTATGTGTAAAACGCCGCGGGCACGAGCCCTAAGGGTGATGGCACACATGGTGGAGCAGCAAATTATTTCTTCACGTGGAAAAACCCGCACCAAAATTCACAGGTCTAATATGCAGATTATAACATGGATTTCCAAGTGGCTTAATTCTGCCCCAATCTGTATCTAAATCTACATGTTAGATTTGCAGATTTCCATGTGGATTTGCAGAGTGGATAATCCAGATACCTGTTCTACATTGGAATCTAGCAGATATCTGTGTGGACTTCGCTTCTACTGGTGTAACCAAATAATGGCTTTAACCCTTTCCAATCCAATTTGTATCCTGGTTTTCCTAGGGGGTTACTCTTTTTCAGCTGTTATACAATGGCACTATTTGCTGGCTAAGGCCAGTACTGCATGAGGTGACACATTGGATAGGCTCCGACAGCAGAGAGGCTGGCAATATACAGTAAGAGAACCCCGACGGACGTCTTCCAACATCAGAGCTGTACAGCCTTGAATCATAATGTCTTCAGAGGTCAGACAGTGGATTGGAAAGGGTTAAGGGCAAATACACAATTTTTTATAGAAGCATTTCCAAGCACATTGCTGAGCATTAGAGTCGGTTTCTGTCCTTTCTTACTAGATGTTAAAATTTTTAATTGTGTTTTCTAGAGTTGTTCATGAAGCCGAAACTACAAATTCATCAACAAAGAGTTCAAGAAGGGGTTAAAGTAACGCTTAAGTGTCAGTCTCCTTCTTTATTTCCCTATCGATTTACATTCTACAAAGACTCACAAATTGTACAAAGCAGTATCTACAGGGACAAATATGTGATATCACAAGCCTCAGAAGAGCACACGGGGACTTACACATGTTCACTAACTTATAAGGGCATTTCTAAAAACAGCACTGGGCTAATCCTCCTGGTACAAAGTGAGTATCACTCCACACAAGAAGTCCGAAATATAACTGTCTTCTCTGCAGTAACACATCCAGCCTCACAGGAGCGCTAGTTCTGTTATAGAAGAAATAACACCATCTCTTTACCGCCATCTATAGGTGGCTACCCTGTAAGTTAATGTTCAGCCTCTTCTAGAGCTTTGCCATATAACTTGGGTACTAGCCGCCCACTGTTGTCTGTTGCTTGGCTAGTATCTCAGTCATGTATTGAGCCCCCTTAAGAAGTCAACCATAATGGAGTTATCAGACCCACTGAGGTCCATATGTAAACACGGCCAATGATTGAACGATGAACGTAATTTGTGCACTTATTGTTCGTGGTTCATTTTATGTAGGCATAAAAATCACAGTTCAGTCATTTACGAGTCATTACATGTGAAAATCGATCATTCGATTGTTCCCATTCACTGGCACAGTCCCATGAAAGATTAACAGTCAAGTGAATGAGCGAATAATGACAAAATGTAAACATTTGCATGTGAAAACTGACTGCATTTGAAGCAAACGACTCTGTCATCGTTTGCTTGTTCCAGCGTTTTTGTTTTTTTTACTCCATGTATAAGGACTCTAATTCATCAAAGTATACAAACCTCTAAGGTTTTCAGTTATGCTATGGGGCTAATTTAAGGTTGAAGGTTGATTGGATTATGGCCCGATGTAATTCTGGATGTCCTTACCCAAAAACATAAATCCATTACCAATGTCTTAATGGTTAAGAGAAATATTAAAATATATCCCATTGTCAGCTTTATGCCTGGTGACATCCCACCACCAGACCCCGTTTTCAGCTCTATACCTGATGACATCCCACCACCAGACCCTGTCGTCAGCTCTACACCTGGTGACATCCCACCACCAGACCCTGTCGTCAGCTCTATACATGGTGTCATTCAATTGGTTTCTGTACTGGGATCTCCTGTAAAATCCTCTCCTTTATACCTAATGCTCACACATCCCCTGACAGCACCAGAGTGGTGGTGGTGGGGGGTGGGGGGGGGGTGCAATACTTTTGTCAACATAGCGTATATATTTGTATGATGTAAATGATAATCTTATCATATTTGGGTGAAATTTTTGCCAAAATTCAGAAAGCTCAATCCCTACTGTATATGGCAACAACATTTTTTGAAAAACTAATTGCGGTAACGTACATTTTCTTTGTCCACAGCTGCTGTAAGTAAACCTAACCTGATGCTCTTACCAAACGAGGTGGTTCTGGGAGATGACACCATTCTTCGATGTGAGTCCAGTAAAGGTTCCCTCCCCATATACTACCTGTTCTATCACAATGACACATTATTAGGAAATATGACCATTCACAAAAAGGGGGCAGCAGAGCTACGACTGACCGTTAGGTCACTGACCATGGGTGGACTCTACTACTGTGCTTCCTACAATGACTTCCAAACCCAGCATCAACAGAGTGCGGCAGACAATTTGCTAGTTGTGGGTAAGTAGTTGCTTTGTGTGGATTTTATGTTTTACTAAAGTTCTTATAATTTATCCCTTATATTATACCAAAGAACTTTCCCCCAAAACAACCTCAAATGGTAATAAATCCGTATTATAGGCTAAAGCTTTGTTCGTATATACGTCATGGCTTCATAATGCAAGATACGATGTTGTGCCGGATCAGTGATATGATGAACTCTGTGGAGTCTGGTGGTCACCGCTGACTTATAACGATGTCTTTGGGGTTTGTTGTGGTTTTTGTCATTTTCACAGCAAGAATAGAACTTATAGGCTCACTCCCACGGGCGTATGTAGTCCATATATTACGTACATATGTTTCCCGTATGTAATACGCGATTCATACCAATACAGGACATAGAAATTTAATATATGCAGTAAATATGCATGTACCTGAGTATTAGCTGTGTACTGTGTATTTTACGGATGTGACATATACGTGTGTAAGGGCGGACTCACATGTAAATATTTGTGTGCACAATGCGCAGACAATAGAACCCATTGATTTCAGTGGTTCTCTCACATTATGCGTTTTTGCTGAAAAAAAATACAACATGCCTTATCTATGTGCGCATTTCTGAACCAAAGGCCCCATAGGAGTGCGGAAATCGTACACATCTGGTACTAGTTAGGCTGCACAGTCTTTTAAATCATGGCATGGGTGTGTCCTGCGCCAATTTGAATCGTTCATGACAGCACAAAAAGTACAGTAAAATGTGCAGATAAGCGCTCGATAGCACAACGTTCACAGCACAAAAATGTTTGCTATTGCGTTCGTTTCTGCGCATATGCTTGTGTGAGGACACCCTAATACATGGAGCACATACACTGTGTGACTGAGCCCTTAGGCAGTGCTATTCTTAATGTTCTCAAAGCACTGCCATTGGAGCATTCAGCTGTAGCATGAATATAGGTTTATGTAGATGCCATTGATCTATTCACACTTGCGTATATTCAGGCGCTGCACAGTTAAAGGGGTTGTCCCGCGGCAGCAAGTGGGTCTATACACTTCTGTATGGCCATATTAATGCACTTTGTAATGTACATTGTGCATTAATTATGAGCCATACAGAAGTTATAAGAAGTTTTTCACTTACCTGTTCCGTTGCTAGCGTCCTCGTTTCCATGGAGGCCATCTAATTTTCGGCGTCTAATGGCCAAATTAGACGCGCTTGCGCAGTCCGGGTCTTCTTCTTTTCGCAATGGGGCTCCGTGTAGCTCCGCCCCGTCACGTGCCGATTCCAGCCAATCAGGAGGCTGGAATCGGCAATGGACCGCACAGAAGCCCTGCGGTCCACCGAGGAAGAAGATCCCGGCGGCCATCTTCAACCGGTAAGTAAGAAGTCACCGGAGCGCGGGGATTCAGGTAAGCGCTGTCCGGTGTTCTTTTTTAACCCCTGCATCGGGGTTGTCTCGCGCCGAACGGGGGAGGGGGGGTTGAAAAAAAAAAACCCGTTTCGGCGCGGGAGAACCCCTTTAAGTGAATTGCAGGCATATACAATGCCATTGCTCTAACTAATGTGTCCAAACATACAACTCGCCATTCCGTAGCACAGATGGGCTATAACAGCAGACGGCCAGTTCCAGTACCGATGTGTCTAAGAGACACAGAAAGATGAAACTTCAGCGGGAAAAAGAGCCCAAAACTTGTATCACTGAGCAGCGGACAAACATCTCCTGGTCAGATGGATCCACATTTCTGTTGCCCTGTGCTGATGGGAGGACAGAATTTGGCGCAAGCAGCATGAATTGCTGACCCCTTCCTGTCAGGTGTCAACAGTTCAGGCTGGTGGAGTAATAATGTGGGGGATATTTTCTAGGCGAACTTATACTTGTAGATGAACATCACGCTAAATTGTGGTGGGTCTGAAGGCCAATAGAAGCTCGAGGCTCTATTAGATGGGTGTCTAATAAAAAGGCCAATCAGTGTATATTGTCTATAATATCCTCCACAATAATTTGCATTATGGTCCACAAAGGTCTTTTACTTTCCTCAACCCCCTTTTGATATGCTGCATAAAGGAAATAGAAAAGGCTTTGTCAATCAGGAAAGCCAGAAGTGAAGCTCTGAATAACCACAAGAGTCTATGGAAATCGATGGACTACAGTGTCATCTGAAGATTCCAAGGCAATCTAAGCCCAGTTCTATTCTATTAGTGATCCGCTTGTATCACCTTTCTCTTCCAACCAGAGCCGGTAGCGGACATTAGTATCACCGCAGATACAGAAGGTGAGGGTTATGTACTTGGACAATCCTTGACACTTACCTGCTCCGTCCGGCGAGGCACTTCTATCTCTATCTTCTGGTGGCATAATGAGACTTCAGTAGAGGAAGATTCTGAGTTCTATCAACTTCAAGATGATAAAAAAGTCTTGTCCATACATTCCCTTCAGTATCACCATGAAGGAACGTACCGCTGTTGTGCCAAGAATAAACTATCAGTCAACAGAACTTTCTCTGTGCTCAGTGAAATCCGGAGTGTCAACATCTTGAAGTTGAATGCTGCTGGTTTGACCACTAGTAAGTTAATACGTTTCTGTTATCAGCTTGCTTTTTTAGTCTTCTTTTTTGTCACTTACTTCTTTGTCTTCTGCTTTATCTAAAGGCCCTTTTTACACGGGCCGACAGTCATTTCAGCGACTGCACGAGCGCTGACTATTTTTTCTTTCATTCCCTTTACTTGCCCTTCTATCACTTTCCCCTCCATTTTTTCCACATTCTCTCTGTCTTTCACTTTCCTTTTCACAACTTTCTCAGTACTCAGTTTCTCTTCCAGTGATCTCTCCTTCCCTTTTATTCTTTTCATTTCCATTCTTTTTCTTTTCTATCCCTTTTACCTTCTCTTCCATCGCCTCCACTTTCTCTTCCTTTCCCCTCACTTCTCCTCTGTGTCGGTCACTTTCCCTTCTGTTCACTTCGCTTTTTCTTCCTTTCACTTTCCTTGTTATTTCTTTCATTTCTCTACTATCACCTTCCCTTCCCCTCTTCATAGTACCAATCCTTGCTCTGCTTTTGTTTTCTTCTGATATCTTTGACATATACTTTATATATACTTATTTACTTATCTTTCATGACTAATGACTGTGGGCATTGTTAACCCTTTAATTTAATGCAGCACGGTAATTTATCAAGGTCTACAAATAGAGGAATGAATAAATCCCTTTTTTCCAGTACCAACAAGGGAGAATCTTGACGATGGAGATGAAGGTTGCACCTTCTAAATCAGATTGTGGGAGCCAAGTGGTTCTCCTAACTCGACCTCAGGGAAGCCTACAATCTGATTCGCGTTAGAGAGGAAGACAAGTGGAAGACTGCCTTTAATACACCGCTAGGGCATTTCGAATGCTTAGTCATGCCGTTCGAGTCATGTAATGCTACGGCAGTTTTTTCAGGGATTTATGAACACCATTTTTCATGATTTGTTGGGCAGGTTCATAGTCATATATCTCCACGACATTTTGGTCTTTTCTCCTGATTGGGAGTCCCATGTCAAGCATTTGCGTACTGTCCTGTCGCGTCTCCGGGAACATCACTTGTTTGCTAAGCTGGAGAAGTGTCTGTTTGTGGTTCCGGAGATCTCGTTTTTAGGTTATGTTATCTCTTCTTCGCCCATATGCCTGGATTCGGACAAGTTTAGGGCCATTACCGAATAGGTGCACCTCTCACACTCTTCAGCAACAGCCGTGATCAAAACCGTTTTAGTGTCATGACAGCCAGGGTCCTTCTATAGGCCTCAGGGCTGCCATGAATGATTGCCTGCTAAGTTGTGCATGTGGCTCATCTTAGGTCGGGCTCACACAAACATATATGTAAAACGCAGTATGAGTCACGCAACATTTTACTGCTGTGGAGCCGGTGGTGAGCCGGACTATCACTGCACATGGCAGCTTATCTCAGCGTTGTAATGGCGCATGAACAGCATTGATTATACGTCCATAGAGAACAATAGGCTTTATCACACGCAATGAATATTCACAAATGTCAAAGGATCAGTGAAATCAATGTACTTTTATTCACACCATATCACCTGCATGTACATTGCGCATGTAATACACAGTGAAATTACTCTCATGCGAGCCCGGCCTTAACAGGATGCCTTTTAGAATACAGCAGCATTTCAGTAAATTGTTCAAGTTCCTATATGGGATTAAGAAGAAAGTAAAAATAAGTAAAATAAAGATTTACACCCCTGCCCCCAATCTCTGTTTCTCCTTCTGTACCCCCCTCAAATCTATACATAAATATATTATTATTATTATTATTAAAAAATAAAGATTTTTTTCATTCTTTACAAAAAATAAAAAGTATTAAAAAAAACTGTTCCCAGTTATCGCATCAAAAATAAATATAAATATATATAATTTGGTATCACCACGTCCATAAAATTCCACTTGATTAAATATCACATTATTAATCTCGCATGATGAACGCTGTCAGAAAGGAAAAATGCATGGCCAGAATTGTGTTTTTTTTGTTCAATCCATCTCCACCAATAAAATTAAATAAAAAGTGATCAAAATGTTTAATGTATGCCAAAATAGTACCAAAATCAATCACCGCATAAAAAACGAGCTTCCCCACAGCGTCATCAAGGGAAAAATAAAAGACTTATGGTGGTTAAACTATGGTGGCAGAAAGCATTTTTTATAGCAGTATAACATAAAAAAAACTATCAACTTGGTATCGTTGTAATACTCACCTACAAGAATGAAGATAACATGCCATTTTTGCTACATCTTAAACACATTAAAAACAACCTGCCTCCCCCCCAAAAAATGGCACAATTTTTTTTCCATTTTGTCCCACTTACAAATTCATAAAAGTGTTGCAGTGCATCATAAGCTACGTTAAATGTACCACCGAAAAACACAACTTGTCCCACAAGAAAGATTTTTTGAAAGTGGAAAGGAAAAAAATGAAAGGGAAAAAAAGAGCTGCAGCAGGAAGGGGTTAACCCCTTAGTGACCAAGCCTGTTTACGCCTTAATGACTAGGCCAAATTTTGCAAATCTGACACGTGTCACTTTAGCATGGAAAAAGACCAGAAAGGTTTTGCATATCCAAGCGATTCTGACATTGTTTTATCGCCACATGTTGTACTTCATTTAGGTGGAAAAAAAAGACCGATAGAATTTGTGTTTATTTATTAAAAGCGCCAAAATTGGGAAAATTTTGAAAAAATCGTCATTTTTTCACATTTCCAACTGCAATATCTCAAATATGTGCAAACATAATATAGAAATTTTTGCTAAGATTTATATTTCCATCCGTTTACTTTATTTTGGGCGCACATTGGAAAAACTTTCGGGTTTTTTTAACCATTTAGGAGACGTACAAATGTAACATTACTTTTCAGCATTTTGAGGAACACTTTGTTTTCCTACACCAATCCAAGATTGGAAAGGCTCATAGGAGTCAAAATGATAGATACCCCCACAAGTGACCCCATTTTAAAAACTACACCCTTTAACGTATTCACTGAGGGGTGTCATGAGTATTTTAACCCCACAGTTTTTTTTCAGGAGTCAATGCAATTTAGAAGAGAAAAACAAAAATTTCATATTTTTGCAAATATGTCATTTTAAAGACAGGACTTTTTTCTATAGTACACATGAAAATTAGGATTTGCACCCCAGAATGGATACCCCTGTTTGTCCCGTGCTCAGAAACATACCCATTGTGGCCCTAATCTTACGTTTGGATGCACAATGGGGCCCAAAATGAAAGGAGCAATCGGTGGCTTTCGGAACAGAAATTTTGCTTGAAGGAGATTTAGGCCCCATTGCCCACTTGTAGAGCCATTGAGTGACCAAAACTATGGAGAACCCCCACAAGTGACCCCATTTTGAAAAGTAGACCCCTTAACGAATTTATCTAGGGGTATAATGACTTTTTTGACTTCACAGTTTTTGAATGAATCTAAGCCAAGCCGAAGGAAAAAAATTACAATTTTCATTTTTTTTGTAATTCTGTCATTTTAAAAGCAGTTTTTTTGTACAGCACATATATGAATGAAGACTTGCACCCCAAAATGGATACCCCTGTTTTTCCCGTGCTCAGAAACATACCCATTGTGGCCCTAATCATATGTCTGGATGCACAATGGGGCCCAAAATGAAAGGAGCAACCGGTGGCTTTCGGAACAGAAATTTTGCTTGAAGGAGATTTAGTCCCCATTGCCCACTTGTAGAGCCCTTGAGTGACCAAAACGATGGAGAACGCCCACAAGTGACCCCATTTTGAAAAGTAGACCCCTTAACGAATTTATCTAGGGGTAGGATGACTTTTTTGACTTCACAGTTTTTGAATGAATCTAAGCCAAGCCGAAGGAAAAAAAATACGATTTTCATTTTTTGGTAATTCTGTCATTTCAAAAGCAGTTTTTTTTGTACCACACATATATGAATGAAGACTTGCACCCCAAAATGGATACCCCTGTTTGTCCTGTGCTCAGAAACATACCCATTGTGGCCCTAGTATTACGTCTATATGCACAATGGGGCCCAAAATGAAAGGAGCAACCGGTGGCTTTCGGAACAGAAATTTTGCTTGAAGGAGATTTAGGCCCTATTGCCCACTTGTAGAGCCATTGAGTGACCAAAACGATGGAGAACCCCCACAAGTGACCCCATTTTGAAAAGTAGACCCCCTAACGAATTTATCTAGGGGTATAATGACTTTTTTGACTTCACAGTTTTTGAATGAATCTAAGCCAAGCAGAAGGAAAAAATTACGATTTTCATTTTTTTGGCAATTGTGTCAATTTAAAAACTGTTTTTTTTGGAAAGTGTACATAGGAATGAAGACTTTCGCCCCAAAATGGATACCCCCATTTGTCCCGTGTTCAGAAACATACCCATTGTGGCCCTAATCTACTTAAAGGAAACATAGCTAGGCCTATAATAGAAGGAGCACCCGTTGGATTTCAGGGTACAACGGAATAAATTCCAGTCCCCATTGCCCACATGTAGAGCCATTGAGCGTCCAAAACGATAGAGAACCCCCACAAATGACCCATTTTAAAAACTAGACCCCTTAACAAATTCATCTAGGGGTGTACTGCATATTTTGACCCCAAAGTATTTGAATGAATCTAAGCAAAGCAAAAGGAAAAAATTACGATTTTCATTTGTTTGGCAATTTTGTCAATTTAAAAACTGTTTTTTTTGTACAGTGTACATAGGAATGAAGACTTTCACCCCAAAATGGATACCCCTGTTTGTCCCCTGTTCAGAAACATACCCATTGTGGCCCTAATCTACTTACAGGACACATGGCTAGGCCCATAATGGAGGGAATGCCCGCTGGATTTCAGGGCAGAACTGAATAAATTCAAGGCCCCATTGCCCACTTATACGGAAAAAAAATTGACTTCCTAAAAATAATCCCCCCCCCGCCATTCCCATTTTTTGGCATTCCCTAAATATTAGATAAAGGTAATAATATAAATGCGTTTTATGTCCGAAGACAGGGGTAATTACGGAGGCTGGTTGGGCTGGGCACATGGGGCAAGAAAACCGGGTATCCCCCCCCCCCTCCTCTCATGTATTTTGGGGGGTATTTCGTAACCTCAGCAGCGGGGATGGGGTGTAGAAAGTGGCGCTGTGAGGCTTTGTAATCTTGCTGCGGTGCAGCGGTCTCACAGAGAAGGCGCTCAACAAGCTGCTCCTGGAACTGCAGGAAGGCGAGCGTTCCCGGGGCTTCTTGTAAATTACGGATTACAGGTAGCGGTCTGAATAACGCCGGGCTCACGTAGCCGTAGGCGGAATCTGCTTGCGGAGGCCCGCAGCGGATTCCAGCTGTGAGCCCGGCTGTGACCCTGCGTACGGTTGCGTAATGTACTGCACATAACTGCCTACTCACACAGGCGGTTTTTTGTTTGCATTTCCCGCGCCGTCGCTTAGAGATGACTCGGGTACCCGCAGCCCGTACACAATGTGTTTGCATATGGGGTGCGAGTATATCCGCGGTCATAGAGCACAAAGGGCTCTAGGTCGCGGATATTCGTGGTAAAATATAGCATGCTGTGTTCTGTTTCTGCGAGTGGATTACGTAATTCCGACCCGCTAATTGGGGGGAATTGTGTAATCCAATGCATGCGATTGATCCGTGGATTACCGCTGATCAAGCGCATGCAGAACCTGTAATTCCTCTCCGGTCACGCGTGACCGGCCTAATGTTAGTTCGCTACTTTATCATGTGACCGGGGACCGCTCAGCGAGGCCCCCGGTCACTGCTCCAAGCACTCAGCGACCGTTAGTCGCTGGGAGCAAGGAGATTTAACATTTCCTGGGCTTCCCGGCTCCTGCGAATGTGTCCGGCATTTTGCCGGCGGGCGCATGCGCAGCAGCCGGAAGGGTCCATGGAGGATAATCGCATCTGGATTCAAATGCGGAAGCCTCCGAGAAGATGTTTCATCTCCCCCCACCGATCGCATCGGTGAGGGGAAATGAAACTGCCACTTTTTAAAGAACTTTTACGTGATCGCCATTATGCATTGGACAACGGCGATCACGTGACCAGTAACCGCATACCGCGGCTCCCCGTGACATCTCCAGGCTCTTGGCTACCTTTTGTAGCCAGCAGCAGGGAGATTTTATATTTCTTGGGCATGCGCCGAAGCTGGGGTAACATCCGCGGATCAACATCCCATCAGGAAACAAATCCGGGACCTTGGGTACGTAATTTCATCCCCCCTTACGGATACGATCCATAAGGGGAGATGAAACTTTAACTTTTTAAACTTTTTTTTACTTTTAACTTTTTTTTTTTTTTACTTTTTAACTTTATATGATCACCGTTATCTGATGGATAACGGTGATCATATGACTGGAAACCGCATACAGCGGTCCCCAGTCATATCTCCCTGCACTCGGCTATCTGTGACAGCCGGGTGCAGGGAGATTTTGAATTTGCCGGGCTCGCCGGCTTCTGCGCATGCGCGCCGCATCGGCACATCGCAGAAGCCAGCGGGGGGTCCCGACACCGGCCGGAGGACATCGGCGGACCTGAGGTGAGTATTTTCACCTCCCCTCATGGATCCGATCCATGAGGGGAGGTGAAACATTTCTTTTTTTACACTTTTTTTTAACTTTTTGGCGATCGCCGCTATCCATTGGATAACGGCGATCGCGGTACCGGGGACCGCTCACCGCAGTCCCCGCTGACATCTCCTGCCTCCCGGCTACCTACAGGAGCCGGGAGCCAGGAGATTTTAAGTCTCCCGCGCCGCCGGGCCTTCTGCGCATGCGGCTGACGTAATGCCGCCAGGCGCGCATGCGCAGAAGGACGGCTACGGCGCCCGGAGCATCGGGACAGCTGGGAGTCGTGCGACGGACATCGGTGAGTAATTTCAGCTGCTCCGATGGATCCGATCCATCAGAGCAGCTGAATCTTTAACTTTTATTGCACTTTTATTTACTTTTTTGCGATCGGCGCTATCCATTGCATAGCGCCGATCGCAATGCCGGGGGGGGGGGCTCCGAACAGCCCGGGATGACAGCTCCATGCTGTCAGCTACCTGCGGACACCAACAGCATGGAGCTGTCACGTCCACAGCCCGAGGGGCATTATTCTCTGCAGGAAGCATGTTTTTACGTCCTCAGAGAATAAGGCCCACTTCGGGAGGACGTAAAAACACTATGGGCTGGTCGTTAAGGGGTTAAACTTAAATTCCCCAAATTTTACTGATACAGAGAATTTTTGTTTTTGCTTTTTCAGCAGTGGACGGTTACCTACTCCACGGTTAAGTGCGCCAAAGTCACTCCAAGTAGCGAAACAGATGAAAAGACTGCAGAGACATCTGACTCTACGGATCTCTACTGTTCCATCACAGCCGCTGAGCTCAATCATCATCAGTAAGATCTGACAGTCAGGGTTTGTCAGGCGATGTCTGTCCATAATAGATCGGTATTATAATATATGTATAAATCCCGGCTTTACCCCAATCAGGGAATATGTCTACATTGATGTAGATCGCTGATTCTGCAGTGGACTGTTTATCTTGAGCTTGTTACCATTAGTACATGGGTAACTAGGGCCACACAGGGACGAAAATTCACTTATATTCACACGGGAACATTTGCACCATTGATGTACCATCAGGGGTGTAGCAAGCCTTTATGCTGCCTGAGGCAAAGGGTAACTGCTTCCCCCACTTATTTTACAGGCACTGAAAGCGTCAATACACAAGATACCCGACACATATATAAACCACTGAGACTTATCTGAAGTGACAGAGTAATAGTGACTCCAGTAGTGGCCCTAATAGTAAGTGCCCCCCTCAGTCCCTCTAATAGTAGTAGTAATGGCCCCAGTAGTAATAGTGACCTCACTATTCTGCTGTGGAGTCACTGTGTACATACATTACTTATCCTGTACTGATGCTGAGTTACATCCTGTATTATACTCCAGAGCTGCACTCACTATTCTGCTGGTAGAGTCACTGTGTGCATACATTACTTAATCTGTACTGTTCCATAATAAGTCTATTAGAAAAATTCTCGTAGTACATAATTACAGCCCCAGAACCAAACTCATAACATAAATACAGCACCAGAACCAAAGTTAAAAATACAGCCTCAGATCCAAGCTCAGTACATAGATATACTGCTAGAATCAATGTTATAAATAAAGCACCAGTACCAAGCTCAGTACATAAATACAGCACCAAATTAAGCTCATAACATAAATACTGCATAAACCCACCCAAGTACATAGATACAATACCAGAACCAAGCCCACAACATACATACAGTAGCAGAACTAAGCAATTGTGTTGCAGAGGCACTGATGGGATGACAGAGGTGTCTCAGAATATCAGAGGGGAGTCGGCAGAGCCAGGAGGAGGATGATTCATGTAAATCCAAAAGACTGCTGCATGGAAGAAGATCCACTGGCCAGGCGAACCTAAGGGGGCTGAACACCCTCAGCCCCCATCCGCCTAGTGCCCCCTCCCCTACAAGTGGATGAGTGACACCCTATGTGTCCACACAGGTCACATGTAGCTAAGGCCGGCTGTAAATACCCAGATAGTCCTGCCACTTGTTTTGATGGTGGAATTTCACACTCTATTTAGGCTGCACCAGCGTTATTTCCCCATGGTCTCTATAGACTATTATCCTCTAGAGGAATGAGCCAGCTTAAGCTAATGCTTTACCATTTCAACATAGCAGCTATAGTGGTCACACGACTATCTCCATATTACTATCTCTAATATTACACAGTGTTCATACATAACAATGGGTTGTCTGCGTAATGCAGGGCAGGAAGGTCCTCCAGCACTAAAGATGCTCTATGTAAGCCAAGAAATGAAGTTCCTGGGCCAAGGATCCTGCTCTATTAAAGCAGCCCTCCTTTTCCAGTATAAAATATGTCCCAGGACCAGATGTAGGTGTGGTATAATGATATTGGTAAAGTGTCACCCAGCTTTCTGTATCAACTTGCCCTCACTTTGGACTATTGGAAAGCTGAGTTGAACTCCTCAATATACATTCCCGCCTCCCTCACGTCAACAGGCTGCAGGGATCTTAATGGACATCAGGAAGTCCTTGATCCTGATGGCAATATGGTTAGCCAGTGACAAGGGGATGTTAATTACCCCCTGCCCACCACGATTTGACACCTCTGGTATTTCTCGTAGACGTTCTGGCACCGCTAGTGTCCTCATCAAAGGAGAATTTTATTTTGGGGATTAGGAGTCCCCCAAAGCCCCAGCTCAATGTCAAATACATTTTCATAACTGTGAGGACACTACGGACCTGGTGCAGTTACTCTCGTCACTGTGCGACCCCCATAACCCCCAGAATTGTCTATAGGCGTAGCTGATCATGTATTCCCTGTCATGTTTGGTATGCATGGGTAGATAAATTCCCGATATTAAACATGGTGGCCAAATGTTCCCCATTGGCATGCCTCCCAAGGAACTATGCCAAAAAAAATTAATTCAGGATTTCCTACAGATTATTCAAGCATATACTCAACCCACCCTTAATGACTTCAGAAAAAGGTTGACGGGTGCGGTTCTGCAGAGGCCTAAAAAATTAAGTGGCTTTCTTACCCAAGGGGTCACATTCATGGGGTGATATCGAGTGTCGGCTGATCATCTTTCTGCGATACCCCTCGCATATCAGGACTATTGGGAACAATGTAGTCTGATATTTTCTCTTATTTTGTCCCTTTTGTTTTATACTGTTTGTATGTACTTGTATGCTCCTTATCTTACGTAAATCATCTTTTGTATATTTTTATGTAATTACTGCTATCTCTTTTTATAGAATAAAGATTTAAACTTTACTAGTTGTTACGTCATTAACACTCATGAACTGGCAAAACTTCGGCGGAACTCAGACACAGCAGACATAACTCATGGACAAACATAATACACTGACTACACTGACAAATGCCCAAAACACAACCAAGCATTCCAGCATGCATAAACAGATGTAAATAGATATGATGTATTGGTACATATTTTGTCCAAGATATGTAAGCCCGCGAGCCCACTTCAAGGGTCCTCGTTGTGTTGCAGGTCTCTACTCTAACAAGATAACTTCCACATGAAACCTGCCTGCATGCGGGGCGGTCATCCTGACAATGATGGCCCCGCACTGAAACTTAGGGAACTACCTAGATCTAGATGAAAAATGAAACCCAGCAGGACTGAATACAGCTCACACCAACACACCAGGGATTTGCATACAACACCTAACACCATGCACCTTGAACAGGACTGTCCACACCTCATGTCCGGCACCCTGAAAAGACATGCAGGAACATGACACTGATTATACTGAACACACTAAACAAGCAGAGGAAAGCCCAGCAGTCTCAAGTGAAGGTGCTGGTATATATGAACAGCAGATAGGTGGCGATTGGCTGGCTGGCTGGAGAAATCCACACCCAGCCAGCTCAATCAACCCCCAGCTGTGTGGCTGACCTACCTGTCGGAAATGGTCAGTGGTGGCAGCGAGGTGTGTTAGGCTTTGCAGGATGCGATGTCGATTCCATCTCGCATGAGTGCAGGATCTGGGGAGCAGGAACTAAATCGACATTGCAGGTCTGTCCTGGGGTGTTGACTTCTCAGTGTGGTGACTGTCGGACCTATAAACCGCCGTCCTGTAACAATTGGTCATAGCGAAAGTGTGCTCATCATGACAGTAGGGTAGCTACCTTTGTCACAAAATAAATACTGCCAAAAGGAAATGTAGTTTGGGCTCCATTATTATAGTGACCCCAGTAGTGGCCCCAATTACAGTGCCTCCTCCAGGTGTCCCAGTAGTGATAGTAGTCCCCACTAGGTGCTCCAGCAGCAATAGTGGTAGGGAGAACTAGGAAAAGGATGACATCAGGTAATATAACTTACACATTCCGGTCCCCGGACACATTCTTTCCCAGGATTTTTTCATATAGGATGGAATATTCCACCCGTATGCCATTTTCAATTCATTATCAAAATCCACACATTAGACATATGAATTTTTTGTGTGGATTTAAGAAGGTAGTGCTATTTTACTAGTATATTCCTTGCATATTCTTAAAAAAAAACAAAAACATTTTTCTTTATAGAATGTGTATAATTTTATTTATAGGGATATATTCAAATTACAAACTGCATTTTGTAATTTTCCAGTTTTCCAGTTGGTGAAGACTAATAAGCAGTTGGTCTGCACAAAAATGATTTTATATTCTAAGGGCTCCTACCCACTAGTGTTTTTGTAATGCAAATGTCAATGGGACTTTCAAAATGTCAATGGGAATGTCAAAATCGCATCGCACAAAAATTGCAAGTTTGTGCTTTGCGATTTTTGTGCAATGTGATTTTAACATTAGAAAGTCCCATTGACATTTGCATTAAAAAAAGCAGCGATATCGCAGCATTAAAAAAACGCAAGTGGGTAGGAGCCCTCATGTAGATCACTACACATATTATTCCCATGTAGGGTTATGACCACTAAAGTTCAATTCATCATTGTTCCCCTGCGATCACCATTGTCTTCATAGTTGTTGTATTCAACATCGCCATTGGTGTCACAGTTGTCTTTATAGTTCTTGTAACACCCATAAACATTAGTGTCACAGTTGTCTCCATGGTCCTTGTATTCACCATCACCATTGGTGTCACTGTTGTCTTTATAGTTCTTGTATTCAACATCACCATTGGTGTCACTGTTGTCTTCGTAGCTGTAATATTCATAATCACTGTGGTGAGGCTCCCAATCAGTTTCTATTAAAGTAAAAACAAGTCCAAAGCATAGAAAGGACAAAAATGGTGAAAAATATAAAACTATTTGCAGTACCTAAATATGCCTGTTATTCTACAAGGTTTTTGTTAGACTAACATTTTTTAAAGCTGGATATCCCCTTTTAACATTTTAAGAATCATGAATAGAGATGAGCGAACGTACTCGTCCGAGCTTGATACTCGTTCGAGTATTAGCGTGTTCGAGATGCTCGTTACTCGTAACGAGTACCACGCGATGTTCGAGTTACTTTCACTTTCATCTCTGAGACGTTAGCGCGCTTTTCTGGCAAATAGAAAGACAGGGAAGGCATTACAACTTCCCCCTGTGACGTTCAAGCCCTATACCACCCCCCTGCAGTGAGTGGCTGGCGAGATCAGGTGTCACCCGAGTATAAAAATCGGCCCCTCCCGCGGCTCGCCTCAGATGCGTTGTGAGATAGCTGAGGGACAGTGGTATAGTGTTGGAGCTGCTGTAGGGAGAGTGTTAGGAGTTAGTGTAGGCTTCAAGAACCCCAACGGTCCTTCTTAGGGCCACATCTAACAGTGTGCAGTAGTGTGGAGGCTGCTTTTAGCAGTGTTGCACATTTTTTTTTTTTTCGTATATCGGCCGTGCAGAGCATTGCGCCCTGCAGTAATACTACAGGGACAGAAGTGGTGGTTAGGCAGGGAGAGTGTTAGGAGTTAGTGTAGGCTTCAAGAACCCCAACGGTCCTTCTTAGGGCCACATCTAATAGTGTGCAGTAGTGTGGAGGCTGCTTTTAGCAGTGTTGCACTTTTTTTTTTTTTTTTGTATATCGGCCGTGCAGAGCATTGCGCCCTGCAGTAATACTACAGGGATAGAATTGTGTAGGCAGGGCCAGAAGACATATATAGATTGAATATATGCAGTGGTCCTTTAGAAAAAAATATTTGAAAAAAAACTATTTGGCCTGCCTGTCACTCTGCTCAGTGTTCTGGGTCTGTGTCTGCTGGGGGTAGTAGTTCTTCAAATAAATACGCAGCCAGCTAAGTGTTACAGCAGGCTTGTGCCAAATTATTTCCTGGCTCTGAAATCACCGCTCTGTTGCACTTAATAACAGTGCAACACTGCAGTTCCGTCACACACACATCAGGGACAGAATTGTGTAGGCAGGGCCAGAAGACATATATAGATTGAATATACGCAGTGGTCCTTTAGAAAAAAAATATTTGAAAAAAAACTATTTGGCCTGCCTGTCACTCTGCTCAGTGTTCTGGGTCTGTGTCTGCTGGGGGTAGAAGTTCTCCAAATAAATACGCAGCCAGCTAAGTGTTACAGCAGGCTTGCGCCAAATTATTTCCTGGCGTTCCGTAAGCGAACTCAGCCTACAACCACAGGCCAATAAGCGGCACATTAAATTACAGTGTTGTGTTTCTGCATTCCTGGTAATACAGCATGCTGAGGGGTAGGGATAGGCCTAGAGGACGTGGACGCGGCCGAGGACGCGGAGGCCCTAGTCCGGGTGTGGGCACAGGTCGAGCTCCTGATCCAGGTGTATTGCAGCCGACTGCTGCGGGATTAGGAGGGAGGCACGTTTCTGGCGTCCCCACATTCATAGCACATTTAATGGGTCCACGCGGTAGACCCTTATTAGAAAATGAGCAGTGTGAGCAGGTCCTGTCGTGGATGGCAAAAAGTGCTTCCAGCAACCTATCATCCACTGCTGCAACTCAGAATCCTCTGGCTGCTGCTCCTCCTTCCTCCCAGCCTCCTCACTCCATGAAAATGAGACATTCTGAGGAGCGGGCAGACTCCCAGGAACTGCTCTCGGGCCCCTGCTCAGATTGGGCAGCAGTGGTTCCTCTCCCACCAGAGGAGTTTATCGTCACTGATGCCCAACCATTGGAAAGTTCCCGGGGTCCGGGGGATGAGGCTGGGGACTTCCGGCAACTGTCTCAAGACCTTTCAGTGGGTGAGGAGGCCGATGACGATGAGACACAGTTGTCTATCAGTGAGATAGTAGTAAGGGCATTAAGTCCGAGGGAGGAGCGCACCGAGGATTCTGAGGAAGAGCAGCAGGACAATGAGGTGGCTGACCCCACCTGGTTTGCTACGCCTACTGAGGACAGGTCTTCAGAGGGGGAGGCAAGGGCAGCAGCAGGGCAGGTTGCAAGAGGCAGTGCGGTGGCCAGGGGTAGAGGCAGGGCCAGACCGAATAATCCACCAACTGTTTCCCAAAGCGCCCCTTCGTGCCATGCCACCCTGCAGAGGCCGAGGTGCTCAAAGGTCTGGCAGTTTTTCACTGAGAGTGCAGACGACCGACGAACAGTGGTGTGCAACCTTTGTCGCGCCAAGATTAGCCGGGGAGCCACCACCACCAGCCTCACCACCACCAGCATGCGCAGACATATGATGGCCAAGCACCCCACAAGGTGGGACGAAGGCCGTTCACCGCCTCCGGTTTGCACCGCTGCCTCTCCCCCTGTGCCCCAACCTGCCACTGAGATCCAACCCCGCTCTGAGGACACAGGCACTACCGTCTCCTGGCCTGCACCCACACCCTCACCTCCGCTGTCCTCGGCCCCATCCACCAATGTCTCTCAGCGCACCGTCCAGCCGTCGCTAGCGCAAGTGTTGGAGCGCAAGCGCAAGTACGCCGCCACGCACCCGCACGCTCAAGCGT
Organism: Eleutherodactylus coqui; assembly: GCA_035609135.1. Taxonomy (NCBI): domain Eukaryota; kingdom Metazoa; phylum Chordata; class Amphibia; order Anura; family Eleutherodactylidae; genus Eleutherodactylus; species Eleutherodactylus coqui. The sequence continues at coordinate 218,356,235 of CM069410.1, read as the reverse complement.
TAAACGTGCACATAGCAAAATTTATCAGCCTGGAGATGCTGCCGTATAGGCTTGTGGAAACGGAGTCCTTCAAAAGTATGATGGCGGCGGCGGCCCCGCATTACTCAGTTCCCAGTCGCCACTACTTTTCCCGATGTGCCGTCCCAGCCCTGCACGACCACGTCTCCCGCAACATTGTACGCGCCCTCACCAACGCGGTTACTGCCAAGGTCCACTTAACAACGGACACGTGGACAAGCACAGGCGGGCAGGGCCACTATATCTCCCTGACGGCACATTGGGTGAATTTAGTGGAGGCTGGGACAGAGTCAGAGCCTGGGACCGCTCACGTCCTACCCACCCCCAGAATTGCGGGCCACAGCTCGGTGGTGGTATCTGCAGCAGTGTAGGCTTCCTCCACTAAACCACCCTCCTCCTCCTCCTCCGCAACCTCTGTCTCGCAATCAAGATGTGTCAGCAGCAGCAGCACGTCGCCAGCAGTCGGTGTCGCGCGTCGTGGCAGCACAGCAGTGGGCAAGCGTCAGCAGGCCGTGCTGAAACTACTCAGCTTAGGAGATAAGAAGCACACGGCCCACGAACTGCTGCAGGGTCTGACAGAGCAGACCGACCGCTGGCTTGCGCCGCTGAGCCTCCAACCAGGCATGGTCGTGTGTGACAACGGGCGTAACCTGGTGGCGGCTCTGCAGCTCGGCAGCCTCACGCACGTGCCATGCCTGGCCCATGTCTTTAATTTGGTGGTTCAGCGCTTTCTGAAAAGCTACCCTCGCTTGTCAGAACTGCTCGGAAAGGTGCGCCGGCTCTGCGCACATTTCCGCAAGTCCCACACGGACGCTGCCACCCTGCGCACCCTGCAACATCGGTTTAATCTGCCAGTGCACCGACTGCTGTGCGACGTGCCCACACGGTGGAACTCTACGCTCCACATGTTGGCCAGGCTCTATGAGCAGCGTAGAGCTATAGTGGAATACCAACTCCAACATGGGCGGCGCAGTGGGAGTCAGCCTCCTCAATTATTTTCAGAAGAGTGGGCCTGGTTGGCAGACATCTGCCAGGTCCTTCGAAACTTTGAGGAGTCTACCCAGGTGGTGAGTGGCGATGCTGCAATCATTAGCGTTGTCACGTACGCAGGGCGAGGGCGAGGAAGGAAAGGCTCTTAGGTTGTGGAGTGACTGGTACCCAACTTTCCAGACTCCTGAAAAGCGACCATGAGCCACAGCCACAACTCTACAGCAACCCACCTGGCCCTGCACTTATTAACAATTTGTCCCTCGGGACAAGAGGAGAGAGGGTAAGGGACGATACCTATCGATCCCACCTCTGGTCCTCAAACACTCTGCAGTCTTGCAAGCTGGCAGTCGTTAGAATACAGGCTGATTTGTATTTAGCTTCCCCACACTTCGGCACGCATGCGAAGCGGAAGCACAAATCACCCACCTGATCCGTTCTAACGCACTCCAGAGCTCTACAATCTGCATACAAAACGCTGCCACCACCAATTTGGTTACGGTAAATTGGAACCCGATCTATGACTTATGAATACAATCTTCGGAGAATATGGTTTCGTGTTAACACAGACGAGGCTCACTAATTAATTTAACGTTTAATTCTCAAAGAAAAGAGCAGTGCTTATTTACAGAAAAAATACGAAAATGATGTTACAAGATAAATGGCAAGAGACTTACATATGATATCACAGACAGTAAAATAACAGGGATTAAAAGAAGAGTGTTACCATTCTGTGGCGTGGAGTCGCGCCAGAACTGCGGACCAGACCTCACGTATAGTGACCTCCAAGGGGCTGACCCTGAGCACACATTGTGTGCGAGTTTTAAACCCTCACGGTGGTAACTCCCCTTTAGTTCCTTCCAGCCCCCTTAGGGGCTGGCTTATCTTGGGACACATAATTCCCTGAAATACATATTTCCTTCATAACTCCGTGTGGGTGTGACCCACCATGAAAATATGACAACGATGTTTCCTGTTGTGATTTTACGTGTGTTTTGAGCCCACGCATGAGTAGTTTTGGACGCATCTGATCCGAGATACGCAATTCTCGGTTCCTGAGCGTCGTGCAAATGTGGGAATCCCTGCATCTTATTAGCGGGGATACAACGTTCCACAAAATATCCACGTCATCGGGCTGCGACGTACAGATCTTTCATAATTCCTAAATTACATTTTCCTTTGTCTTACGGGCACGTTCTTTTGTTAACTTTGCCTCCAAAAGTTATCAGGTCAGTTACGACCATTTGGACCAGTAAGGGAGGGAAAGAGCTACTAAGGTGTGAAGCCTATTTCCTCTCCTTATTTCCTAACAAACATTTGCTGGCTCTGGCTCCAGAGGGGCTGTAGGACATCAAAGACCCCCTGGGGGAGAAGTGTAACAGCCTTTCCTGAAGTCTACTTCAAAGGTAGCTCAGCACTCAGCTTTCCTATATGCGGAAAGACCATTAACTCTTCTCTCTACAAACTATACAAAATGACTGACAGACTACAATTTTCACATCACAATGCATATCTATCAATCTCTTATCTTTATCTGTCACTCTGGTATCTATCTACCCTTCTAATCTCTATCTAGTAAGGGGGAAGGATGTCAGCTCAGCTTTTCTAGTGTCCTGAACGTCAGCTGATTGATACTGGACAGCTGGGGGGGACACTTTATTCAACTCTTTTTACTACACCTCCCCTTTTTAGAGTGGGTGTAGTAGGTTGATCCCACAGATCGCCTACGAAACCCACCTCTACTCCGCTCTGCTGGGACAGAGCAGCCTTCAGGGATGAAAAGGAACACTCCCAATTGGTGGTCCAGCTGACCAACTGTAGCTGATGCTCTTTTGTCTCAGGTATCTGCCAAAACCTTTGGCGCAGATCCATGATAGTTATGTATTGGGCCTTGGCCAGCCAGTCCAATAGCTCAGCGAGGCGGGGCATCGCATAAGCTTCAGACACAGTGATGACGTTCAACTTGTAGTCCAGACAGAACCGGGTTGTCCGGTCCTCCTTTGGCTCCTGGACTACAGAAGAGGCCCATGCACTCTGGGGCTTCTGGAAGATGTCCAGGTGCAACATCTCCTCATCGTCCCACTTCATATCTGCCTGCACCTCTGGGGAGACTTGGTAGGCAGACTGCCTACCCAGGGGACGGCTCCCAGTGTTCACCTGGTGAACTGTCAACTGGGCCATCCCTGGTTTCCCAGTGAAAGCAGACATGAAGGGGAGTAGGCCTTCCTGCAGCTGGGACCGCTGGCCCCCAGAAAGCTGCAGGCTGTGATCTGTGTCCCTGATGGATCCGTCCACCAGCGGGGTGGCTAGCAGATCCACATGGATATTACCTTCATCGGGCACAGAGAGAGGTTCCCTCGTGAGGTCCCTCAACACCCCCAAGCTGGCATCAGAATGCCCAGCGGCCTGGAACTCCTGGCTGGGAGCAGCCAGGGTCGATGTCAAGTACAGGACCCCACTCGGGTCAGACAGTATGTCAGCTGGATTTTGGGGAAATACCACCTCTTTCAATCCAGCCAGGCATACTTCTGGGTCAGCATTGTTTACTGGTCGGCTTTCACCTGCCGCATCACACCATGCGATGGTACGTGCAGGCTCTGACCGAGCACAATTCACATTGCTGTTATTTCTTGGACCACTGTCCATACTTATTACCAGAGATATGGGGGAATCCTCTGTGACATCACACATAGTTGTGACATCACTGAGGACCACAGTGTCACAGGACACCTCAACATTATTAGGCTGCGTCAGTTCAGTGATCTCAAGAGTGGTGCACATCGCGTCGTCGCTGCCACTGCTACACCATTCAAGAGCATCACCAACCTCCGCAGGAACACACATGACATCAACATTTTTATTCATAGCAACAATGACTTCATACTTGTGCATTTCATCAGATCTTAGCAAAACATTGGCAGGCAGGTCATCAGATACCTCCACCTCCCGCAAATCCCTCCCTGCACCCATATCGGGATCCACCCGGATCATAGGCAGGGTAGGGTGGGTGTCCCCAATTTCCATCACAGTCACAGTCCTTTCAGGAATCATGTCCGTGGGGGACACCAGTTCAGTGAGCATGATGGTCCTCTCTGCATCAGTATCATGCAGCTCCATAGTCACAGTCTTTCCTACAGCGATGGTTTGCCAGTTGCCGGTGACCTTTCTACTACCCCCACCTGCCCGGATAATACCTGTGGCAGGCTCAGGAGGCTTGGAGACGGGGCCTGTCTTCACGTCAGGGCAAGTGGCGCTGACGGGGCCCACTTTATTGCAGGAAAAACATTGGCATGTCTCCCTATGAGACTTGGAGGGTGGAGAGGGAGCAGACCCCCCTGACGATCTAAGCAAAAGGGGTAAGGGTTGGTCAGAGTCACTGTTCTGCTTACCCTCTCTCCAGCTGGTTTCAGATATCTGAAGATTCGGTCTCTGGTCAGCGACGTAGCTGTCTGCAGCTTTGGGGTCACAGACCTGAACACACTGGCGGATGTCCTCCGTACCAGTCTCCAGGAACTGCTCCTTCAGCATGATATCTCCCAGGTCCACAGACTGGGTGATGGGTTGTCCCTTGGTCCACTTCCGGATCAGGGCTGCTTTGATGACCTCGTAGTCACCATTCTGTTCTTGGGGCACTTCCATAAGCACCTCCAGGGCCTTGCCCGTAAGCCCTGGGGTCAAGTACCTGGCCCATTGCTCGGTGGGCAGCTGGTACTGGTGGCAGACCCATCCAAAGTCCCTCAGGAAAATGTCCAGGTCTCCGTCTTCCTCTAGAACAGGGAAGAAATCTCGTTGGGGTTGCACGTTCCTCGTGCCGTTGGACCCACGTGTCCGTGCTCTTAAAATCTGCGCATCGAGTTCTGCCATTCGCAGCCGATGCTTACGCTCAGCTTGGCGTTCTGCGGCTTCTCGCTGTGCCTGGCGTTCTGCGGCTTCTCGCTCTGCCTGGCGTTCTCGCTTGGCGTTTTCTTGCAGCTGGAAAACATATTGCAGGTAACGCTCAGGGTCTCTTGCACTCAGCTGTTGTAGAGCCTCTTGGGTAGGCAAATCAAAGTCCTGCTGAGAGCTGCTATTGCTGGGGTCTCCTCGATTCCGACCCATAGCCTCTTCTCCGATGGGGTCACCCATCTCTGTATCAGGGTTTGCTGTGGCTTGGTGCGAGACATCGTCTTCTCCCAGCACCTCGGTCACCGGCCCCTTTAGCTTAGCGGCCTGGCTTCTAGTTGCCATTTCCGCAGTTGCTTTGCCAAATAAAAGATAGAATAGAAAACAAGAAGAAAGGGAAGGGGACTGTCTGGGGATATCGTAAGTCTCTTACACAAAAAGCACTGAGTGAAACCTCGTAAGAAGGGCACCAATCTTCGCAAAGACTGGGTGCTTCTTTTCGTACAAGGACTAACTGCTTAATCCTGGCACGAACGTGTTAACGTTATCCCACCGCTGCCACCAATTTGTCACGTACGCAGGGCGAGGGCGAGGAAGGAAAGGCTCTTAGGTTGTGGAGTGACTGGTACCCAACTTTCCAGACTCCTGAAAAGCGACCATGAGCCACAGCCACAACTCTACAGCAACCCACCTGGCCCTGCACTTATTAACAATTTGTCCCTCGGGACAAGAGGAGAGAGGGTAAGGGACGATACCTATCGATCCCACCTCTGGTCCTCAAACACTCTGCAGTCTTGCAAGCTGGCAGTCGTTAGAATACAGGCTGATTTGTATTTAGCTTCCCCACACTTCGGCACGCATGCGAAGCGGAAGCACAAATCACCCACCTGATCCGTTCTAACGCACTCCAGAGCTCTACAATCTGCATACAAAACGCTGCCACCACCAATTTGGTTACGGTAAATTGGAACCCGATCTATGACTTATGAATACAATCTTCGGAGAATATGGTTTCGTGTTAACACAGACGAGGCTCACTAATTAATTTAACGTTTAATTCTCAAAGAAAAGAGCAGTGCTTATTTACAGAAAAAATACGAAAATGATGTTACAAGATAAATGGCAAGAGACTTACATATGATATCACAGACAGTAAAATAACAGGGATTAAAAGAAGAGTGTTACCATTCTGTGGCGTGGAGTCGCGCCAGAACTGCGGACCAGACCTCACGTATAGTGACCTCCAAGGGGCTGACCCTGAGCACACATTGTGTGCGAGTTTTAAACCCTCACGGTGGTAACTCCCCTTTAGTTCCTTCCAGCCCCCTTAGGGGCTGGCTTATCTTGGGACACATAATTCCCTGAAATACATATTTCCTTCATAACTCCGTGTGGGTGTGACCCACCATGAAAATATGACAACGATGTTTCCTGTTGTGATTTTACGTGTGTTTTGAGCCCACGCATGAGTAGTTTTGGACGCATCTGATCCGAGATACGCAATTCTCGGTTCCTGAGCGTCGTGCAAATGTGGGAATCCCTGCATCTTATTAGCGGGGATACAACGTTCCACAAAATATCCACGTCATCGGGCTGCGACGTACAGATCTTTCATAATTCCTAAATTACATTTTCCTTTGTCTTACGGGCACGTTCTTTTGTTAACTTTGCCTCCAAAAGTTATCAGGTCAGTTACGACCATTTGGACCAGTAAGGGAGGGAAAGAGCTACTAAGGTGTGAAGCCTATTTCCTCTCCTTATTTCCTAACAAACATTTGCTGGCTCTGGCTCCAGAGGGGCTGTAGGACATCAAAGACCCCCTGGGGGAGAAGTGTAACAGCCTTTCCTGAAGTCTACTTCAAAGGTAGCTCAGCACTCAGCTTTCCTATATGCGGAAAGACCATTAACTCTTCTCTCTACAAACTATACAAAATGACTGACAGACTACAATTTTCACATCACAATGCATATCTATCAATCTCTTATCTTTATCTGTCACTCTGGTATCTATCTACCCTTCTAATCTCTATCTAGTAAGGGGGAAGGATGTCAGCTCAGCTTTTCTAGTGTCCTGAACGTCAGCTGATTGATACTGGACAGCTGGGGGGGACACTTTATTCAACTCTTTTTACTACAAGCGTCACCATTCCTCTGCTATGCATCTTGAGAAGTTCCCTGCAAAGCATAAAGGCAGACGCTTTGCACTCGGAAACAGAGCCGGGGGAAGACAGTATGTCGCTGGATAGTCAGAGCACCCTCCTGTCTATATCTCAGCGCGGTGAGGAGGAGGAGGAGGAGGAAGATGAGGAGGAGGGGGAAGAGACAGCTTGGCCCACTGGTGAGGGTACACATGCTGCTGGCCTGTCATCCTTTCAGCGTGTATGGCCTGAGGAGGAGGAGGAGGATCCTGAAAGTGATCTTCCTAGTGAGGACAGCCATGTGTTGCGTACAGGTACCCTGGCACACATGGCTGACTTCATGTTAGGATGCCTTTCTCGGGACCCTCGCGTTACACGCATTCTGGCCACTACGGATTACTGGGTGTACACACTGCTCGACCCACGGTATTAGGAGAACCTTTCCACTCTCATACCCGAAGAGGAAAGGGGTTCGAGAGTGTTGCTATACCACAGGACCCTGGCGGACAAACTGATGGTAAAATTCCCATACGACAGCGCTAGTGGCCGAAGGCGAAGTTCCGAGGGCCAGGTAGCAGGGGAGGCGCGGAGATCAGGCAGGATGTACAGCACAGGCAGGCCAATACTCTTTAAGGCCCTTGACAGCTTTATGGCTCCCCAGCAAGACTGTGTCACCGCTCCCCAGTCACGGCTGAGTCGGCGGGAGCACTGTAAAAGGATGATGAGGGAGTACGTAGCCGATCGCACGACAGTCCTCCGTGACGCGTCTGCCCCCTACAACTACTGGGTGTCGAAGCTGGACACGTGGCCTGAACTCGCGCTGTATGCCCTGGAGGTGCTTGCTTGTCCTGCGGCTAGCGTCTTGTCAGAGAGGGTGTTTAGTGTGGCTGGGGGAATCATCACAGATAAGCGTACCCGCCTGTCAACCGACAGTGCTCACAGGCTAACACTCATCAAGATGAACAAAGCCTGGATTTCCCCAGACTTCTCTTCTCCACCAGCGGACAGCAGCGATACCTAAGCAATACGTAGGCTGCACCCGCGGATGGAAGCATCGTTCTGTATCACCATCAAAAACGGGGACCTTTTCGCTTCATCAATCTGTGTATAATATTCCTCCTCCTCCTCCTGCTCCTCCTCCTGAAACCTCACATAATCACGCCAAACGGGCAATTTTTCTTAGGCCCACAAGGCTCAGTCATATAATTTTTCTAAACAATTTTTATACGTTTCAATGCTCATTAAAGCGTTGAAACTTTCACCTCCAACAATTTTTAGTTTAACTGGGCTGCCTCCTGGCCTAGTTACCAATTAAGCCACATTAACAAAAGTGATTAATGGGTTTCACCTGCCCTCTTGGTTGGCCATGGCCAATTTTTCTGATGTACATTAGTACTGTTGATACAGCAATTTTTGTGGGCCCTCGCCTACAGTGTAATCAAATGAATTTTTAGCCCACCTGCATTACAGCTGACGTTACATCCGCTGTGTTGGGCAATGCAATGGGATATTTTTATGTACCGCCGGTGGCTTCCTGGCACCCACCCATGCTGTGGGTCCACTGGGAGTTGTAAATGCATCTGATTCCACTTCTAAAGAACCCCAGTCTGACTGGGGCATGCAGTGTGGGCCGAAGCCCACCTGCATTAAACATGACATTACTACCTCAGCTGTGTTGGGCAATGCAATGGGATATATTTATGTACCGCCGGTGGCTTCCTGGCACCCACCCATGCTGTCGGTCTACACGGAGTTGTAAATGCATCTGTTTCCACTTCTAAAGAACCCCAGTCTGACTGGGGCATGCAGTGTGGGCCGAAGCCCACCTGCATTAAACATGACATTACTACCTCAGCTGTGATGGGCACTGCAATGGGATATTTTAATGTACCGCCGGTGGGTTCCAGGGAGCCACCCATGCTGTGGGTCCACTGGGAGTTGTAAATGCATCTGTTTCCACTTCTAAAGAACCCCAGTCTGACTGGGGCATGCAGTGTGGGCCGAAGCCCACCTGCATTAAACATGACATTACTACCTCAGCTGTGATGGGCACTGCAATGGGATATTTTTATGTACCGCCGGTGGGTTCCAGGGAGCCACCCATGCTGTGGGTCCACTGGGAGTTGTAAATGCATCTGTTTCCACTTGTAAAGAACCCCAGTCTGACTGGGGCATGCAGTGTGGGCTGAAGCCCACCTGCATTAAACATGACATTACTATCTCAGCTGTGTTGGGCAATGCAATGGGATATATTTATGTACCGCCGGTGGCTTCCTGGCACCCACCCATGCTGTCGGTCCACACGGAGTTGTAAATGCATCTGTTTCCACTTCTAAAGAACCCCAGTCTGACTGGGGCATGCAGTGTGGGCCGAAGCCCACCTGCATTAAACATGACATTACTACCTCAGCTGTGATGGGCACTGCAATGGGATATTTTTATGTACCGCCGGTGGGTTCCAGGGAGCCACCCATGCTGTGGGTCCACTGGGAGTTGTAAATGCATCTGTTTCCACTTCTAAAGAACCCCAGTCTGACTGGGGCATGCAGTGTGGGCCGAAGCCCACCTGCATTAAGCACGACATTACTACCTCAGCTGTGTTGGGCAATGCAATGGGATATATTTATGTACCGCCGGTGGCTTCCTGGCACCCACCCATGCTGTCGGTCCACACGGAGTTGTAAATGCATCTGTTTCCACTTCTAAAGAACCCCAGTCTGACTGGGGCATGCAGTGTGGGCCGAAGCCCACCTGCATTAAACATGACATTACTACCTCAGCTGTGATGGGCACTGCTATGGGATATTTTTATGTACCGCCGGTGGGTTCCAGGGAGCCACCCATGCTGTGGGTCCACTGGGAGTTGTAAATGCTTCTGTTTCCACTTCTAAAGAACCCCAGTCTGACTGGGGCATGCAGTGTGGGCCGAAGCCCACCTGCATTAAACATGACATTACTACCTCAGCTGTGATGGGCACTGCAATGGGATACATTTATGTACAGCGGGTGGGTTCCAGGGAGCCACCCATGCTGTGGGTGCACACGGAATTCCCATTGCGGAGTTGTACCTGCCTGTGACTATTTATAAAAAACCACGGTCTGACTGGGGCGTGCAGACACCTTGACAGAATGAATAGTGTGTGGCACATAGGTTCCCCATTGCTATGCCCACGTGTGCAGCTCCAGATGGAGGTGGCACAGGATTGGATTTCTCATTGCTTCTGTACAGCATTGTGGGCTATCGCCCCGCCCCTTTTAAAGAGGGTCGCTGCCTAGCCGTGCCAACCCTCTGCAGTGTGTGCCTGCTTTTCCTGTGGCAGACGCACTTTTAAATAGACATGAGGGTGGCGTGGCATGAGGGCAGCTGAAGGCTGGGCAGGGACAGTTTGGTGTGCGCTGTGGACACTGGGTCGTGGGGGGGGGGGGGAATTGGCACCATGTAACCCAGGAGAAGTGGCAGCGGAGTGTCATGCAGGCAGTGATTGTGCTTTGTTGGAGGTAGTGTGGTGCTTAGCTAAGGTATGCATTGCTAATGAGGGCTTTTCAGAAGTAAAAATTGTTGGGAGGGGGGGGGGCCACTCTTGCCGCTATTGTGGCTTCATAGTGGGACCTGGGAACTTGAGATGCAGCCCAACATGTAGCCCCTCGCCTGCCCTATCCGTTTCTGTGTCGTTCCCATCACTTTCTTGAATTGCCCCGATTTTCACAAATGAAAACCTTAGCGAGCATCGGCGATATACAAAAATGCTCGAGTCGCCCATTGACTTCAATGGGGTTCGTTACTCTAAACGAACCCTCGAGCATCGCGAAAAATTCGTCTCGAGTAACGAGCACCCGAGCATTTTGGTGCTCGCTCATCTCTAGTAATAACGGAACAGAAGGTTCTCTTACAGAGCAGGTCTCTGTTCTGGGACATAAAGAGGAGTCCTGAGCAGTAGACCTCAAAGTATGATGTTCATATACCCTAATAGGGCATCTGAATAGGTGATGCCATCTTGGCACTAAAGGGTTGTTCAGCTGTAAGCTATTGATGGCCTACCTTTAGAATAGGTCATCAATACGACATTAGTACGGACTCCTACTACTCTGTGGGCAAGTGTGCTTGTGTTTTGAAATGATTTTTGTAGGAAGCAGACAGCCCCATTCCAATTTCAGTGCCCAGTTCTCATCGAAATGAATTGTAGCTTAGCCTGCAATACCAAGTCTGGCCAGTGCAGTAAAAACTGAGCTATCTGCTTTCTCATAATTCAGCTCACTGACAAGCACATTGGCCCAGAGAACAGATGATCAGCGTCGGTCCTGGGCAATGGACTCCCACTGATCTACTGGTAATGACATATCCTGCAGCTTGGCCATCAGTAGCTTACATCTGAAAACTACTTTAAGATAGATGAGGCACCTTTGTGTGTCTGACCATGATCACTGAGGTTTCCTCGCTACTAATTTAGTGCTTTTATTTTCACTTTATTACAGAATACTAGAAAGGGGAAGTGAGACTTGTACTGTACACACCTGACTTCAGATAACAGTTATCACTACGCTGGCACCATTTGCCGGTAACATGTCAGCTCTGCTCTAGAAGGTCTGTAAGTACCGAGAATATTGTTATTTCACTAACATATCGTGATTCTAAAGGACAGTCCTGCTCAGGGAAAGGCTTATGCTGCTGAAGAAGACTCAAAATCTTTTTATGATCTGTTCTTAGTGGGCGGTTTAATGTAAAATAGTCCTATCGGACCCAAAATAATAGTTGTAGCTCGGCCTTCCCCATCGGTTTGGTTAGCAGTTGTAGCCTTGCATCGGTATTATTGTATCTTGTCACCACCAGAAGCGAGGGTTTGACAGGGCTTGGATGGAGGAATGTTCCTGTCACACCCCTAGCTCCCGATTGGGTGACTTGTGTAAGGTCCTAGCAGCGTCTGTAAAGATTGTTGCCTGGCCTGCACGGTTAGGATGAGTTTTCATGTTAGGCTTACATTATTAGCTTAAAATACTTGCATGTTACAGGGGTAACAGGGAAGCATTTACAGTTCATAATGTAAGCCTAACATGAAAACTCACGCTAACCCTAAATGTGCAGGCCAGGCAACAATCTATACAGAGTTTGCAGCCACAATTTTCCCCGGAGCAGACATTCCTCTTGCATCCTGGGCAACCGGTAGCTAACACTGCCTCTGTGGCCTCACTGCTCTGGCTGTGCTTGTGCCACTGGCAGTGTGTCTCCTGGCGGCGCCGCAGCCGCTCCGAGCCACAGCACTTCGAGGATATTGGACGGCTGTGCCTCTCCTGCCGCCGTTGGCTGTGCATGTTCTGCTGCCGCTGCAGGCAGCACCACCACTGCTCGCAGGCTTGCCGCTGTCCTCCCCTGCCGGCGCAGCCTGTGCATCCTCTGCCACCGCTCCCAGGTTTGCGGCTGTCCTCCCCTGCCAATGCTTCCTCTGCATCGTGAGCATGTGCTGCCGCTGCTCCACCACTTAGCCGCTGTCCTCCCCTTCCAATGCTGCCTCTGAATGCTGTGCATGTCCTGCCTCCGGTAGCGCTCCCAATGCTGCCGCTGTGGGAGAATCTTAGTGCCCTGCCAGGACCTGCACACCAGCCAGCTTTGCAGCCAATCAGCTACAGGGGGCGTCACCTGCCTGTCACTCTTTTCTCCACCAGTACTTCCTGGTGGTGACAAGATACGATAATACCCCTTGCATTTATATATACTGGCTGAGTCATTTGTTGATGCCAATCCCTGGCACACCTCATCACTTGCATTAAACTATACACTGTATATATAGTTGTTTTACACACAAATTATATTTCAAAAGTTATGTATTGAGAACTAGCTGATTACTCGGCGTTGCCCGTGTATTTTCTTTTTAGACACGGAAAGAATTTAAATGTGTGTGTGTGTGTGTATATATATATATATATATATATATATATATATATATATACATACACACACCTTCCTCCTCATATACTAATATATTAAATCACATTATTTAATATATTAAATAATGTGATTTAATATATTAGTATATGAGGAGGAAGAGGTCATCTGTGTAATGTATTAGTATATGAGGAGGTCGCCTGTGTAATATCTTACTGCATGAGGAGGAGGTTATCTGTGTAATATATTGGTATATGAGGAGGAGGTTGTCTGTGTAATATTAGTATTTGAGGAGGAGGAAGTTGTCTGTGTAAGATATTATTATCTGAGGAGCAGTAATCTGTTTTTATTCTCACTTAATTTGAGTGTGATCTCAAATCTGAAATTAGTTTTTCTCTGTAAGGGCTCAGTCAGACAGGCGTTTTTATGTGCGCATGTTGCTTGCATTTGCGATCCGCATCCATTAAGAACCAATGCTTTTCCATGGCATCGGTCATATGCCCGATATTTACAAATATGCGCAGAGGTAGATATAGGGCAGCGGATTTTAAAACGCAAGTAACTGCGGCATCTCTCTGTTTTTGGATCTGAGACGCCTGGATGCTGTCACATTGAAAGTAATGGGCTTTCGGCAAGTTCCGCAGTAATTTTGGGGGAAGGGCTTTAAAAATAAGCCCTTCCCTGAAAAGCATCCCTAGAATGTGTAAAAAATAAAAAAATACTTACCTGTCCGAAGTTGAATTCAATGAATGGCTGAATTGAATGAATGTCTGAGTGCTGCCTCTGATTGGCTGAGCGCAGGGACCAATCACAGCCAGCTCTCAGCTGTAATTCAATAGCTGAGTGCTGCCTCTGATTGGTCACAGTGCTTAGCCAATCAGAGGCAGCCCTTACAGCAGGTGGGGAATTTAAATCCCTTCCTGCTGAAAGCACTTCACAGCAGTTCAGGGAGATTACGCGGCTGGATGCGCCTGAGCCAAGGCAGCTGCAGACAGGTGAGTATATATATTTTTTTATTTTTTACACATTCTAGGAATGCTTTTCAGGGAAGGGCTTATATTTAAAGCCCTCCCCCGAAAATCACTGCAGGGGCTGGCAGCATCTCATTGATTTCAATGGAGCCAGCTATAGCGCCGGCTCCATCGAATTCAATGAGATAGCATTGCAGTCCTCTAGCACAGCTGTGACAGCTGTGGCAAAGGATTTCTTCACCTTCACGGGGAGTCCCATTGTCACTGGACATTGACCAAAGGTGAAACCGTGGATGTGACAGCATTAGAGATGAGCGAACGTACTCGTCCGAGCTTGATATTCGTGCGAATATTAGGGTGTTCGGGATGCTCGTTACTCGTAACGAGCACCACGCGGTGTTCCGGTTACTTTCAGTTTCCTCTCTGAGACGTTTGCGCGCTTTTCTGGCCAATTGAAAGACAGGGAAGGCATTACAACTTCCCCCTGTGACATTCAAGCCCTATACCACCCCCCTGCTGTGAGTGGCTGGGGCGATCAGATGTCACCCGAGTATATAAATCGGCCCCTCCCGCGGCTCGCCACACATGCCTTGTGACTTAGCTGAGGGAAAGTGCTGCTGCTGGTGCTGCTGTAGGGAGAGCGTTAGGAGTCAGTGTAGGCTTCAAGAACCCCAACGGCCCTTCTCAGGGCCACATCTACTAGTGTGCAGTACTGTGTTAGCACAGTAATTTTTTGTCCAAAATTGGATCTGCAGAGCATTGCGCCCAGCAATAGGGACAGAAGTGGGGGTTAGGCAGGGAGAGTGTTAGGAGTTAGTGTAGGCTTCAAGAACCCCAACGGTCCTTTCTAGGGCCACTTCTATCCATGTGCAGTACTGTCCAGGCTGCTGTTAGCAGTGTTGCATATTTTTTTCTTTTTCTCAAAACCGGCTGTGCAGAGCATTGCACCCGGCATTAATACTACAGGGATAGAATTGTGTAGGCAGGGCCAGAAGACATTTATTATTCATTGAATACACGCAGTGGGGTCTTCCCTTTGCTAAAAAGGAAAAAAATTATATTTGGCCAGCCTGTGTCAGTCCTAAGGTCTGCGTGTACGTGTGTGCTGCGTGTACAACGTACAAAAATCAGACGCAACCAGCTACGCTTTACTGCAGCCTAGCGCCATTGTCTTTCCTAACTGGCAAACACCTGCTCTGCTAGAGTTAATAACTCTGCTACACTATAGTTGTGTGACACTTTTTGAGGGCCACACCACAGATATTAAACTTCTTGTTCATTGAATATACGCAGTGGGTGCTTCCCTAAGCTAAAAAGGAAAAGAAATTATATTTGGCCTGCCTGTGTCAGTCCTAAGGTCTGCGTGTACGTGTGTGCTGCGTGTACTACGTACAAAAATCAGACGCAACCAGCTACGCTTTACTGCAGCCTAGCGCCATTGTCTTTCCTGACTGGCAAATACCTGCTCTGCTAGAGTTAATAACTCTGCTACACTATAGTTGTGTGACACTTTTTGAGGGCCACACCACAGATATTAAACTTCTTGTTTTTCATTGAATACACGCAGTGGGGTCTTCCCTTTGCAAAAAAGCGAAAACATTATATTTGGCCTGCAGGCTTGCGCCAATTTATTTCCTGCCTGGGAAATCAAATCACTGGTAATACAGCATGCTGAGGGGTAGGGGTAAGCCTAGAGGACGTGGACGTGGCCGAGGACGCGGAGGGCCAAGTGAGGGTGTGGGCACAGGCCGAGCTCCTGATCCAGGTGTGTCGCAGCCGACTGCTGCGCGATTAGGAGAGAGGCACGTTTCTGGCGTCCCCACATTCATCGCCCAATTAATGGGTCCACGCGGGAGACCTTTATTAGAAAATGAGCAGTGTGAGCAGGTCCTGTCCTGGATGGCAGAAAGTGCTTCGAGCAAGCTATCATCCACCCACAGTTCTGCGCCGTCCAGTGCTGCAAATCCGAATCCTCTGTCTGCTGCTCCTCCTTCCTCCCAGCCTCCTCACTCCACTACAATGACACCGGCTCAGGAGCGGGAAGACTCCCAGGAACTGTTCTCGGGCCCCTGCTTAGATTGGGTAGGAGTGGTTCCTCTCCCACCGGAGGAGTTTATCGTCACTGATGCCCAACCATTCGAAAGTTCCCGGGGTCCGGGGGAAGAGGCTGGGGACTTCCGCCAACTGTCTCAAGAACTTTCTGTGGGTGAGGAGGACGATAACGATGAGACACAGTTGTCTTGCAGTGAGGTAGTAGTAAGGGCAGTAAGTCCAAGGGAGCAGCGCACAGAGGATTCGGAGGAAGAGGAGCAGGACGATGAGGTGACTGACCCCACCTGGTGTGCAACGCCTACTCAGGACAGGTCTTCAGAGGGGGAGGCAAGGGCATCAGCAGGGCAGGTTGTCGCTGTCCTCGGCCCCATCCACCAATGTCTCTCAGCGCACCGTCCAGCCGTCGCTAGCGCAAGTGTTGGAGCGCAAGCGCAAGTACGCCGCCACGCACCCGCACGCTCAAGCGTTAAACGTGCACATAGCAAAATGGAGATGCAGCCTGGAGATGCTGCCGTATAGGCTTGTGGAAACGGAGTCCTTCAAAAGTATGATGGCGGCGGCGGCCCCGCATTACTCAGTTCCCAGTCGCCACTACTTTTCCCGATGTGCCGTCCCAGCCCTGCACGACCACGTCTCCCGCAACATTGTACGCGCCCTCACCAACGCGGTTACTGCCAAGGTCCACTTAACAACGGACACGTGGACAAGCACAGGCGGGCAGGGCCACTATATCTCCCTGACGGCACATTGGGTGAATTTAGTGGAGGCTGGGACAGAGTCAGAGCCTGGGACCGCTCACGTCCTACCCACCCCCAGAATTGCGGGCCACAGCTCGGTGGTGGTATCTGCAGCAGTGTAGGCTTCCTCCACTAAACCACCCTCCTCCTCCTCCTCCGCAACCTCTGTCTCGCAATCAAGATGTGTCAGCAGCAGCAGCACGTCGCCAGCAGTCGGTGTCGCGCGTCGTGGCAGCACAGCAGTGGGCAAGCGTCAGCAGGCCGTGCTGAAACTACTCAGCTTAGGAGATAAGAAGCACACGGCCCACGAACTGCTGCAGGGTCTGACAGAGCAGACCGACCGCTGGCTTGCGCCGCTGAGCCTCCAACCAGGCATGGTCGTGTGTGACAACGGGCGTAACCTGGTGGCGGCTCTGCAGCTCGGCAGCCTCACGCACGTGCCATGCCTGGCCCATGTCTTTAATTTGGTGGTTCAGCGCTTTCTGAAAAGCTACCCTCGCTTGTCAGAACTGCTCGGAAAGGTGCGCCGGCTCTGCGCACATTTCCGCAAGTCCCACACGGACGCTGCCACCCTGCGCACCCTGCAACATCGGTTTAATCTGCCAGTGCACCGACTGCTGTGCGACGTGCCCACACGGTGGAACTCTACGCTCCACATGTTGGCCAGGCTCTATGAGCAGCGTAGAGCTATAGTGGAATACCAACTCCAACATGGGCGGCGCAGTGGGAGTCAGCCTCCTCAATTATTTTCAGAAGAGTGGGCCTGGTTGGCAGACATCTGCCAGGTCCTTCGAAACTTTGAGGAGTCTACCCAGGTGGTGAGTGGCGATGCTGCAATCATTAGCGTCACCATTCCTCTGCTATGCATCTTGAGAAGTTCCCTGCAAAGCATAAAGGCAGACGCTTTGCACTCGGAAACAGAGCCGGGGGAAGACAGTATGTCGCTGGATAGTCAGAGCACCCTCCTGTCTATATCTCAGCGCGGTGAGGAGGAGGAGGAGGAGGAAGATGAGGAGGAGGGGGAAGAGACAGCTTGGCCCACTGGTGAGGGTACACATGCTGCTGGCCTGTCATCCTTTCAGCGTGTATGGCCTGAGGAGGAGGAGGAGGATCCTGAAAGTGATCTTCCTAGTGAGGACAGCCATGTGTTGCGTACAGGTACCCTGGCACACATGGCTGACTTCATGTTAGGATGCCTTTCTCGGGACCCTCGTGTTACACGCATTCTGGCCACTACGGATTACTGGGTGTACACACTGCTCGACCCACGGTATTAGGAGAACCTTTCCACTCTCATACCCGAAGAGGAAAGGGGTTCGAGAGTGTTGCTATACCACAGGACCCTGGCGGACAAACTGATGGTAAAATTCCCATACGACAGCGCTAGTGGCCGAAGGCGAAGTTCCGAGGGCCAGGTAGCAGGGGAGGCGCGGAGATCAGGCAGGATGTACAGCACAGGCAGGCCAATACTCTTTAAGGCCCTTGACAGCTTTATGGCTCCCCAGCAAGACTGTGTCACCGCTCCCCAGTCACGGCTGAGTCGGCGGGAGCACTGTAAAAGGATGATGAGGGAGTACGTAGCCGATCGCACGACAGTCCTCCGTGACGCGTCTGCCCCCTACAACTACTGGGTGTCGAAGCTGGACACGTGGCCTGAACTCGCGCTGTATGCCCTGGAGGTGCTTGCTTGTCCTGCGGCTAGCGTCTTGTCAGAGAGGGTGTTTAGTGTGGCTGGGGGAATCATCACAGATAAGCGTACCCGCCTGTCAACCGACAGTGCTCACAGGCTAACACTCATCAAGATGAACAAAGCCTGGATTTCCCCAGACTTCTCTTCTCCACCAGCGGACAGCAGCGATACCTAAGCAATACGTAGGCTGCACCCGCGGATGGAAGCATCGTTCTGTATCACCATCAAAAACGGGGACCTTTTCGCTTCATCAATCTGTGTATAATATTCCTCCTCCTCCTCCTGCTCCTCCTCCTGAAACCTCACATAATCACGCCAAACGGGCAATTTTTCTTAGGCCCACAAGGCTCAGTCATATAATTTTTCTAAACAATTTTTATACGTTTCAATGCTCATTAAAGCGTTGAAACTTTCACCTCCAACAATTTTTAGTTTAACTGGGCTGCCTCCTGGCCTAGTTACCAATTAAGCCACATTAACAAAAATGATTAATGGGTTTCACCTGCCCTCTTGGTTGGCCATGGCCAATTTTTCTGATGTACATTAGTACTGTTGATACAGCAATTTTTGTGGGCCCTCGCCTACAGTGTAATCAAATGAATTTTTAGCCCACCTGCATTACAGCTGACGTTACATCCGCTGTGTTGGGCAATGCAATGGGATATTTTTATGTACCGCCGGTGGCTTCCTGGCACCCACCCATGCTGTGGGTCCACTGGGAGTTGTAAATGCATCTGATTCCACTTCTAAAGAACCCCAGTCTGACTGGGGCATGCAGTGTGGGCCGAAGCCCACCTGCATTAAACATGACATTACTACCTCAGCTGTGTTGGGCAATGCAATGGGATATATTTATGTACCGCCGGTGGCTTCCTGGCACCCACCCATGCTGTCGGTCTACACGGAGTTGTAAATGCATCTGTTTCCACTTCTAAAGAACCCCAGTCTGACTGGGGCATGCAGTGTTGGCCGAAGCCCACCTGCATTAAACATGACATTACTACCTCAGCTGTGATGGGCACTGCAATGGGATATTTTAATGTACCGCCGGTGGGTTCCAGGGAGCCACCCATGCTGTGGGTCCACTGGGAGTTGTAAATGCATCTGTTTCCACTTCTAAAGAACCCCAGTCTGACTGGGGCATGCAGTGTGGGCCGAAGCCCACCTGCATTAAACATGACATTACTACCTCAGCTGTGATGGGCACTGCAATGGGATATTTTTATGTACCGCCGGTGGGTTCCAGGGAGCCACCCATGCTGTGGGTCCACTGGGAGTTGTAAATGCATCTGTTTCCACTTGTAAAGAACCCCAGTCTGACTGGGGCATGCAGTGTGGGCTGAAGCCCACCTGCATTAAACATGACATTACTATCTCAGCTGTGTTGGGCAATGCAATGGGATATATTTATGTACCGCCAGTGGCTTCCTGGCACCCACCCATGCTGTCGGTCCACACGGAGTTGTAAATGCATCTGTTTCCACTTCTAAAGAACCCCAGTCTGACTGGGGCATGCAGTGTGGGCCGAAGCCCACCTGCATTAAACATGACATTACTACCTCAGCTGTGATGGGCACTGCAATGGGATATTTTTATGTACCGCCGGTGGGTTCCAGGGAGCCACCCATGCTGTGGGTCCACTGGGAGTTGTAAATGCATCTGTTTCCACTTCTAAAGAACCCCAGTCTGACTGGGGCATGCAGTGTGGGCCGAAGCCCACCTGCATTAAGCACGACATTACTACCTCAGCTGTGTTGGGCAATGCAATGGGATATATTTATGTACCGCCGGTGGCTTCCTGGCACCCACCCATGCTGTCGGTCCACACGGAGTTGTAAATGCATCTGTTTCCACTTCTAAAGAACCCCAGTCTGACTGGGGCATGCAGTGTGGGCCGAAGCCCACCTGCATTAAACATGACATTACTACCTCAGCTGTGATGGGCACTGCTATGGGATATTTTTATGTACCGCCGGTGGGTTCCAGGGAGCCACCCATGCTGTGGGTCCACTGGGAGTTGTAAATGCTTCTGTTTCCACTTCTAAAGAACCCCAGTCTGACTGGGGCATGCAGTGTGGGCCGAAGCCCACCTGCATTAAACATGACATTACTACCTCAGCTGTGATGGGCACTGCAATGGGATACATTTATGTACAGCGGGTGGGTTCCAGGGAGCCACCCATGCTGTGGGTGCACACGGAATTCCCATTGCGGAGTTGTACCTGCCTGTGACTATTTATAAAAAACCACGGTCTGACTGGGGCGTGCAGACACCTTGACAGAATGAATAGTGTGTGGCACATAGGTTCCCCATTGCTATGCCCACGTGTGCAGCTCCAGATGGAGGTGGCACAGGATTGGATTTCTCATTGCTTCTGTACAGCATTGTGGGCTATCGCCCCGCCCCTTTTAAAGAGGGTCGCTGCCTAGCCATGCCAACCCTCTGCAGTGTGTGCCTGCTTTTCCTGTGGCAGACGCACTTTTAAATAGACATGAGGGTGGCGTGGCATGAGGGCAGCTGAAGGCTGGGCAGGGACAGTTTGGTGTGCGCTGTGGACACTGGGTCGTGGGGGGGGGGGGAATTGGCACCATGTAACCCAGGAGAAGTGGCAGCGGAGTGTCATGCAGGCAGTGATTGTGCTTTGTTGGAGGTAGTGTGGTGCTTAGCTAAGGTATGCATTGCTAATGAGGGCTTTTCAGAAGTAAAAATTGTTGGGAGGGGGGGGGCCCACTCTTGCCGCTATTGTGGCTTCATAGTGGGACCTGGGAACTTGAGATGCAGCCCAACATGTAGCCCCTCGCCTGCCCTATCCGTTTCTGTGTCGTTCCCATCACTTTCTTGAATTGCCCCGATTTTCACAAATGAAAACCTTAGCGAGCATCGGCGATATACAAAAATGCTCGAGTCGCCCATTGACTTCAATGGGGTTCGTTACTCTAAACGAACCCTCGAGCATCGCGAAAAATTCGTCTCGAGTAACGAGCACCCGAGCATTTTGGTGCTCGCTCATCTCTAGTAATAACGGAACAGAAGGTTCTCTTACAGAGCAGGTCTCTGTTCTGGGACATAAAGAGGAGTCCTGAGCAGTAGACCTCAAAGTATGATGTTCATATACCCTAATAGGGCATCTGAATAGGTGATGCCATCTTGGCACTAAAGGGTTGTTCAGCTGTAAGCTATTGATGGCCTACCTTTAGAATAGGTCATCAATACGACATTGGTACGGACTCCTGCTACTCTGTGGGCAAGTGTGCTTGTGTTTTGAAATGATTTTTGTAGGAAGCAGACAGCCCCATTCCAATTTCAGTGCCCAGTTCTCATCGAAATGAATTGTAGCTTAGCCTGCAATACCAAGTCTGGCCAGTGCAGTAAAAACTGAGCTATCTGCTTTCTCATAATTCAGCTCACTGACAAGCACATTGGCCCAGAGAACAGATGATCAGCGTCGGTCCTGGGCAATGGACTCCCACTGATCTACTGGTAATGACATATCCTGCAGCTTGGCCATCAGTAGCTTACATCTGAAAACTACTTTAAGATAGATGAGGCACCTTTGTGTGTCTGACCATGATCACTGAGGTTTCCTCGCTACTAATTTAGTGCTTTTATTTTCACTTTATTACAGAATACTAGAAAGGGGAAGTGAGACTTGTACTGTACACACCTGACTTCAGATAACAGTTATCACTACGCTGGCACCATTTGCCGGTAACATGTCAGCTCTGCTCTAGAAGGTCTGTAAGTACCGAGAATATTGTTATTTCACTAACATATCGTGATTCTAAAGGACAGTCCTGCTCAGGGAAAGGCTTATGCTGCTGAAGAAGACTCAAAATCTTTTTATGATCTGTTCTTAGTGGGCGGTTTAATGTAAAATAGTCCTATCGGACCCAAAATAATAGTTGTAGCTCAGCCTTCCCCATCGGTTTGGTTAGCAGTTGTAGCCTTGCATCGGTATTATTGTATCTTGTCACCACCAGAAGCGAGGGTTTGACAGGGCTTGGATGGAGGAATGTTCCTGTCACACCCCTAGCTCCCGATTGGGTGACTTGTGTAAGGTCCTAGCAGCGTCTGTAAAGATTGTTGCCTGGCCTGCACGGTTAGGATGAGTTTTCATGTTAGGCTTACATTATTAGCTTAAAATACTTGCATGTTACAGGGGTAACAGGGAAGCATTTACAGTTCATAATGTAAGCCTAACATGAAAACTCACGCTAACCCTAAATGTGCAGGCCAGGCAACAATCTATACAGAGTTTGCAGCCACAATTTTCCCCGGAGCAGACATTCCTCTTGCATCCTGGGCAACCGGTAGCTAACACTGCCTCTGTGGCCTCACTGCTCTGGCTGTGCTTGTGCCACTGGCAGTGTGTCTCCTGGCGGCGCCGCAGCCGCTCCGAGCCACAGCACTTCGAGGATATTGGACGGCTGTGCCTCTCCTGCCGCCGTTGGCTGTGCATGTTCTGCTGCCGCTGCAGGCAGCACCACCACTGCTCGCAGGCTTGCCGCTGTCCTCCCCTGCCGGCGCAGCCTGTGCATCCTCTGCCACCGCTCCCAGGTTTGCGGCTGTCCTCCCCTGCCAATGCTTCCTCTGCATCGTGAGCATGTGCTGCCGCTGCTCCACCACTTAGCCGCTGTCCTCCCCTCTCCCAGGTTAACCGCTGTCCTCCCCTTCCAATGCTGCCTCTGAATGCTGTGCATGTCCTGCCTCCGGTAGCGCTCCCAATGCTGCCACTGTGGGAGAATCTTAGTGCCCTGCCAGGACCTGCACACCAGCCAGCTTTGCAGCCAATCAGCTACAGGGGGCGTCACCTGCCTGTCACTCTTTTCTCCACCAGTACTTCCTGGTGGTGACAAGATACGATAATACCCCTTGCATTTATATATACTGGCTGAGTCATTTGTTGATGCCAATCCCTGGCACACCTCATCACTTGCATTAAACTATACACTGTATATATAGTTGTTTTACACACAAATTATATTTCAAAAGTTATGTATTGAGAACTAGCTGATTACTCGGCGTTGCCCGTGTATTTTCTTTTTAGACACGGAAAGAATTTAAATGTGTGTGTGTGTGTGTATATATATATATATATATATATATATATATACATACACACACCTTCCTCCTCATATACTAATATATTAAATCACATTATTTAATATATTAAATAATGTGATTTAATATATTAGTATATGAGGAGGAAGAGGTCATCTGTGTAATGTATTAGTATATGAGGAGGTCGCCTGTGTAATATCTTACTGCATGAGGAGGAGGTTATCTGTGTAATATATTGGTATATGAGGAGGAGGTTGTCTGTGTAATATTAGTATTTGAGGAGGAGGAAGTTGTCTGTGTAAGATATTATTATCTGAGGAGCAGTAATCTGTTTTTATTCTCACTTAATTTGAGTGTGATCTCAAATCTGAAATTAGTTTTTCTCTGTAAGGGCTCAGTCAGACAGGCGTTTTTATGTGCGCATGTTGCTTGCATTTGCGATCCGCATCCATTAAGAACCAATGCTTTTCCATGGCATCGGTCATATGCCCGATATTTACAAATATGCGCAGAGGTAGATATAGGGCAGCGGATTTTAAAACGCAAGTAACTGCGGCATCTCTCTTTTTTTGGATCTGAGACGCCTGGATGCTGTCACATTGAAAGTAATGGGCTTTCGGCAAGTTCCGCAGTAATTTTGGGGGAAGGGCTTTAAAAATAAGCCCTTCCCTGAAAAGCATCCCTAGAATGTGTAAAAAATAAAAAAATACTTACCTGTCCGAAGTTGAATTCAATGAATGGCTGAATTGAATGAATGTCTGAGTGCTGCCTCTGATTGGCTGAGCGCAGGGACCAATCACAGCCAGCTCTCAGCTGTAATTCAATAGCTGAGTGCTGCCTCTGATTGGTCACAGTGCTTAGCCAATCAGAGGCAGCCCTTACAGCAGGTGGGGAATTTAAATCCCTTCCTGCTGAAAGCACTTCACAGCAGTTCAGGGAGATTACGCGGCTGGATGCGCCTGAGCCAAGGCAGCTGCAGACAGGTGAGTATATATATTTTTTTATTTTTTACACATTCTAGGAATGCTTTTCAGGGAAGGGCTTATATTTAAAGCCCTCCCCGAAAATCACTGCAGGGGCTGGCAGCATCTCATTGATTTCAATGGAGCCAGCTATAGCGCCGGCTCCATCGAATTCAATGAGATAGCATTGCAGTCCTCTAGCACAGCTGTGACAGCTGTGGCAAAGGATTTCTTCACCTTCACGGGGAGTCCCATTGTCACTGGACATTGACCAAAGGTGAAACCGTGGATGTGACAGCATTAGAGATGAGCGAACGTACTCGTCCGAGCTTGATATTCGTGCGAATATTAGGGTGTTCGGGATGCTCGTTACTCGTAACGAGCACCACGCGGTGTTCCGGTTACTTTCAGTTTCCTCTCTGAGACGTTTGCGCGCTTTTCTGGCCAATTGAAAGACAGGGAAGGCATTACAACTTCCCCCTGTGACATTCAAGCCCTATACCACCCCCCTGCTGTGAGTGGCTGGGGCGATCAGATGTCACCCGAGTATATAAATCGGCCCCTCCCGCGGCTCGCCACACATGCCTTGTGACTTAGCTGAGGGAAAGTGCTGCTGCTGGTGCTGCTGTAGGGAGAGCGTTAGGAGTCAGTGTAGGCTTCAAGAACCCCAACGGCCCTTCTCAGGGCCACATCTACTAGTGTGCAGTACTGTGTTAGCACAGTAATTTTTTGTCCAAAATTGGATCTGCAGAGCATTGCGCCCAGCAATAGGGACAGAAGTGGGGGTTAGGCAGGGAGAGTGTTAGGAGTTAGTGTAGGCTTCAAGAACCCCAACGGTCCTTTCTAGGGCCACTTCTATCCGTGTGCAGTACTGTCCAGGCTGCTGTTAGCAGTGTTGCATATTTTTTTCTTTTTCTCAAAACCGGCTGTGCAGAGCATTGCACCCGGCATTAATACTACAGGGATAGAATTGTGTAGGCAGGGCCAGAAGACATTTATTATTCATTGAATACACGCAGTGGGGTCTTCCCTTTGCTAAAAAGGAAAAAAATGATATTTGGCCAGCCTGTGTCAGTCCTAAGGTCTGCGTGTACGTGTGTGCTGCGTGTACAACGTACAAAAATCAGACGCAACCAGCTACGCTTTACTGCAGCCTAGCGCCATTGTCTTTCCTAACTGGCAAACACCTGCTCTGCTAGAGTTAATAACTCTGCTACACTATAGTTGTGTGACACTTTTTGAGGGCCACACCACAGATATTAAACTTCTTGTTCATTGAATATACGCAGTGGGTGCTTCCCTAAGCTAAAAAGGAAAAGAAATTATATTTGGCCTGCCTGTGTCAGTCCTAAGGTCTGCGTGTACGTGTGTGCTGCGTGTACTACGTACAAAAATCAGACGCAACCAGCTACGCTTTACTGCAGCCTAGCGCCATTGTCTTTCCTGACTGGCAAATACCTGCTCTGCTAGAGTTAATAACTCTGCTACACTATAGTTGTGTGACACTTTTTGAGGGCCACACCACAGATATTAAACTTCTTGTTTTTCATTGAATACACGCAGTGGGGTCTTCCCTTTGCAAAAAAGCGAAAACATTATATTTGGCCTGCAGGCTTGCGCCAATTTATTTCCTGCCTGGGAAATCAAATCACTGGTAATACAGCATGCTGAGGGGTAGGGGTAAGCCTAGAGGACGTGGACGTGGCCGAGGACGCGGAGGGCCAAGTGAGGGTGTGGGCACAGGCCGAGCTCCTGATCCAGGTGTGTCGCAGCCGACTGCTGCGCGATTAGGAGAGAGGCACGTTTCTGGCGTCCCCACATTCATCGCCCAATTAATGGGTCCACGCGGGAGACCTTTATTAGAAAATGAGCAGTGTGAGCAGGTCCTGTCCTGGATGGCAGAAAGTGCTTCGAGCAAGCTATCATCCACCCACAGTTCTGCGCCGTCCAGTGCTGCAAATCCGAATCCTCTGTCTGCTGCTCCTCCTTCCTCCCAGCCTCCTCACTCCACTACAATGACACCGGCTCAGGAGCGGGAAGACTCCCAGGAACTGTTCTCGGGCCCCTGCTTAGATTGGGTAGGAGTGGTTCCTCTCCCACCAGAGGAGTTTATCGTCACTGATGCCCAACCATTCGAAAGTTCCCGGGGTCCGGGGGAAGAGGCTGGGGACTTCCGCCAACTGTCTCAAGAACTTTCTGTGGGTGAGGAGGACGATAACGATGAGACACAGTTGTCTTGCAGTGAGGTAGTAGTAAGGGCAGTAAGTCCAAGGGAGCAGCGCACAGAGGATTCGGAGGAAGAGGAGCAGGACGATGAGGTGACTGACCCCACCTGGTGTGCAACGCCTACTCAGGACAGGTCTTCAGAGGGGGAGGCAAGGGCATCAGCAGGGCAGGTTGTCGCTGTCCTCGGCCCCATCCACCAATGTCTCTCAGCGCACCGTCCAGCCGTCGCTAGCGCAAGTGTTGGAGCGCAAGCGCAAGTACGCCGCCACGCACCCGCACGCTCAAGCGTTAAACGTGCACATAGCAAAATGGAGATGCAGCCTGGAGATGCTGCCGTATAGGCTTGTGGAAACGGAGTCCTTCAAAAGTATGGTGGCGGCGGCGGCCCCGCGCTACTCAGTTCCCAGTCGCCACTACTTTTCCCGATGTGCCGTCCCAGCCCTGCACGACCACGTCTCCCGCAACATTGTACGCGCCCTCACCAATGCGGTTAGTGGCAAGGTCCACTTAACTACGGACACGTGGACAAGCACAGGCGGGCAGGGCCACTATATCTCCCTGACGGCACATTGGGTGAATTTAGTGGAGGCTGGGACAGAGTCAGAGCCTGGGACCGCTCACGTCCTACCCACCCCCAGAATTGCGGGCCCCAGCTCGGTGGTGGTATCTGCGGCGGTGTATGCTTCTTCCACTAAAGCACCCTCCTCCTCCTCCTCAACCTCTGTCTTGCAATCTAGATGTGTCAGCAGCAGCAGGACGTCGCCAGCAGTCGGTGTCGCGCGGCGTGGCAGCACAGCGGTGGGCAAGCGTCAGCAGGCCGTGCTGAAACTACTCAGCTTAGTAGATAGGAGGCACACGGCCCACGAACTGCTGCAGGGTCTGACAGAGCAGACGGACCGTTGGCTTGCGCCGTTGAGCCTCCAACCGGGCATGGTCGTGTGTGACAACGGGCGTAACCTGGTGGCGGCTCTGCAGCTCGGCAGCCTCACGCACGTGCCATGCCTGGCCCACGTCTTTAATTTGGTGGTTCAGCGCTTTCTGAAAAGCTACCCACGCTTGTCAGACCTGCTCGTAAAGGTGCGCCGGCTCTGCGCACATTTCCGCAAGTCCCACACGGACGCTGCCACCCTGCGCACCCTGCAGCATCGCTTTAATCTGCCAGTGCACCGACTGCTGTGCGACGTGCCCACACGGTGGAACTCTACGCTCCACATGTTGGCCAGGCTCTATGAGCAGTGTAGAGCTATCGTGGAATACCAACTCCAACATGGGCGGCGCAGTGGGAGTCAGCCTCCTCAATTCTTTTCAGAAGAGTGGGCCTGGTTGGCAGACATCTGCCAGGTCCTTCGAAACTTTGATCAGTCTACCCAGGTGGTGAGCGGCGATGCTGCAATCATTAGCGTCACCATTCCTCTGCTATGCATCTTGAGAAGTTCCCTGCAAACCATAAAGGCAGCCGCTTTGCGCTCGGAAACAGAGCTGGGGGAAGACAGTATGTCGCTGGATAGTCAGAGCACCCTCCTGTCTATATCTCAGCGCGTTCAGGAGGAGGAGGAGGAGGATGAGGAGGATGAGGAGGAGGGGGAAGAGACAGCTTGGTCCACTGCTGACGGTACCCATGCTGGTTGCCTGTCATCATTTCAGCGTGTATGGCCTGAGGAGGAGGAGGAGGAGGATCCTGAAAGTGATCTTCCTAGTGCGGACAGCCATGTGTTGCGTACAGGTACCCTGGCACACATGGCTGACTTCATGTTAGGATGCCTTTCTCGTGACCCTCGCATTCAACGCATTCTGGCCACTACGGATTACTGGGTGTACACACTGCTCGACCCACGCTATAAGTAGAACCTTCCCAGTCTCATTCCCGAAGAGGAAAGGGGTTCGAGAGTGTTGCTATACCACAGGACCCTGGCGGACAAGCTGATGGTAAAATTCCCATCCGACAGCGGTAGTGGCAGAAGGCGCAGTTCCGAGGGCCAGGTAGCAGGGGAGGTGCGTAGATCGAGCAGCATGTACAGCCCAGACAGTGCAACAGTCTTTAAGGGCCTGGCCAGCTTTATGGCTCCCCAGCAAGACTGTGTCACCGCTCCCCAGTCAAGGCTGAGTCGGCGGGAGCACTGTAAAAGGATGGTGAGGGAGTACATAGCCGATCGCACGACCATCCTCGGTGACGCCTCTGCCCCCTACAACTACTGGGTGTCGAAGCTGGACACGTGGCCTGAACTAGCGCTGTATGCCCTGGAGGTGCTTGCTTGTGCTGCGGCTAGCGTCTTGTCGGAGAGGGTGTTTAGTGCGGCTGGGGGAATCATCACAGATAAGCGTACCCGCCTGTCAACCGACAGTGCCGACAGGCTAACACTCATCAAGATGAACAAAGCCTGGATTTCCCCAGACTTCTCTTCTCCACCAGCGGACAGCAGCGATACGTAAGCAATACGTAGGCTGCACCCGCGGATGGAAGCTACGTTCTCTCTCACCATCCAAAACGGGGACATTTCTGCTTCATCAATCTGTGTCTAATATTCCTCCTCCTCCTCCTCCTGCTCCTCCTCCTGAAACCTCACGTTATCACGCTGAACCGGCAATTGTTCTTAGGGCCACAAGGCTCACTCATAATTTTTCTAAACAATTTTTATATGTTTCAATGCTCTGAAAAGCGTTGGAACTTTAACTTGAACCAATTTTTCGTTAAACTGGGCTGCCTCCAGGCCTAGTTACCACTTAAGCCACATTAACCAAAGCGATTAATGGGTTTCACCTGCCCTCTTGGTTGGCCATGGCCAATTTTTTTCAGGTACATTAGTACTGTTGATACAGCAATTTTTGTGGGCCCTCGCCTACAGTGTAATCAAATAAATTTTTAGCCCACCTGCATTAAGCACGACATTACTACCTCAGCTGTGTTGGGCAATGCAATGGGATATTTCTATGTACCGCCGGTGGCTTCCTGGCACCCACCCATGCTGTCGGTGCACACGGAGTTTTTACTACATCTGTACACTTGAAAAGAACCCCAGTCTGACTGGGGCATGCAGTGGGGGCCGAAGCCCACCTGCATTAAGCACAACATTACTACCTCAGCTGTGTTGGGCACTGCAATGGGATATTTTTATGTACCGCCGGTGGGTTCCAGGGAGCCACCCATGCTGTAGGTGCACACGGAGTTTAACCTACATGTGTCCACTTGTAAAGAACCCCAGTCTGACTGGGGCATGCAGTGTGGGCCGAAGCCCACCTGCATTAAGCACAACATTACTACCTCAGCTGTGTTGGGCAATGCAATGGGATATTTCTATGTACCGCCGGTGGCTTCCTGGCACCCACCCATGCTGTGGGTCCACAGGGAATTATAAATGCATCTGTTTCCACTTGTAAAGAACCCCAGTCTGACTGGGGCATGCAGGGTGGGCCGAAGCCCACCTGCATTAAGCACGACATTACTACCTCAGCTGTGTTGGGCACTGCAATGGGATATTTTTATGTACTGCCGGTGGGTTCCAGGAAGCCACCCATGCTGTCGGTCGACAGGGACTTCACAATAGGGAGTTGTACCTGCCTGTGTCTATGAATTAAAAAGCCCGGTCTGACTGGGGCATGCAGAGACACCTTGACAGAATGAATAGTGTGTGACACATAGGTTCCCCATTGCTATGCCCACGTGTGCAGCTCCTGATGGCGGTGGCACAGGATTCTATTTCTCATTGCTTCTGTACAGCATTGTGGGCTATCGCCCCGCCACTTTTAAAGAGGGTCGCTGCCTAGCCGTGCCAACCTCTGCAGTGTGTGCCTGCGGTTCCTCCTCATGGCAGACGCACTTCTAAATAGACATGAGGGTGGTGAGGCATTAGGGCAGCTGAAGGCTGCGCAGGGACACTTTGGTGTGCGCTGTGGGGGGGGGGGGTGCGGTTGGGCAGCATGTAACCCAGGAGAAGTGGCAGTGGAGTGTCATGCAGGCAGTGATTGTGCTTTGTTGTAGCTAGTGTGGTGCTTAGCAAAGGTATGCCATGCTAATGAGGGCTTTTCAGAAGTAAAAGTTTTTGGGAGGGGGGGGGGGGCCCACTCTTGCCGCTATTGTGGCTTAATAGTGGGACCTGTGAACTTGAGATGCAGCCCAACATGTAGCCCCTCGCCTGCCCTATCCGTTGCTGTGTCGTTCCCATCACTTTCTTGAATTGCCCAGATTTTCACACAAGGAAACCTTAGCGAGCATCGGCGAAATACAAAAATGCTCGGGTCGCCCATTGACTTCAATGGGGTTCGTTACTCGAAACGAACCCTCGAGCATCGCGAAAAGTTCGTCCCGAATAACGAGCACCCGAGCATTTTGGTGCTCGCTCATCTCTAGACAGCATCCAGGGGTTTCACATCTAAGAAATCTCCTGCTGCAGTTGTCACAGCTGCAGCAGGAGATAGCGGGCAGCGCACTTTATGTGTGCATTAACGCAGCCAAGAGCATTTTTTTCAGCGTGATGCCCGCTTCGGCCACGCAGATTTTTTTACGCATGCGTTTTTGCGCCCAAAAATTTGCACATAAAAACGCCCATCTGATTGAGCCATAAGCTAGAGTTTTTTTGCGATTCAAGATTTTAGGTTTTCATCTTAACCCCTTCCCGCTCCAGGACGTACATTTACATCCTGGAGCGTCAAGGCATGTATGCAGAGAAGTCACAGGGCGATCGCGGCTATTAACCCTTTAAACCCTTTAAATTAAATCCCCCGATGTAAATATAGCATTACGTCATACTGCAGGAGCGATCAAAGTATTGCATGTTGTAGTCCCCCAGGGGGACTTTAAAGTAAAGTTAAGAAAAATCAATAAAGTCTTATTATTAAAAAAAAAAAAAAAAAGTTATAAAAGTTTAAATCACCCCCTTTTGCCATATCTATTATTAAAAAATCTAAATCATAAAATAGAAATACATATTTGGTATCGCCACGTCCGTAAAAGTCTGATCTATCAAAGTAGTGCATTATTTTGTTCCGCACGGTGAATGTCGTTTTAAAAAAAAATTAAGAATGCCAGAAATGCACTTTTCCTCAGTTACCCTGTCTCCCAAAAAACTAAATAAAAAGCGATCAAAAAGTCGTATGTATTCCGAATTGGTACTATCAGAAACTACAGGACTACGTCAACAGAAAAATAAAGTTATTGCGCGCACAAAATGACGGCAGAAAATAATTGAAAAAAATTAAATGTCTTTGAAAAAAAAAAAAGAGTAGTACAGTGAAAAAAAAACTATACAAGTTTGGTATCGTAGTAATCGTACTGACCCATAGAATAAAGTTATCATGTCATTTTTGTTGCAGTTTGTGCGCCGTAGAAACAAGACGCAACGAAAGATGGCGGAATGTCGTTTCTTTTTTCATTTTACTCCATTTATAATTTTTTCAGTACATTACATGGTACTTTAAAAAACACCATTAAAAACTACAACTCTTCCCGCAAAAAAAGCCTTCATACAGCGACGTTGATGGATAAATAAAAGAGTTATGATTTTTTTTAAAGGGAGGAGGAAAAAACGAAAATAGAAAAAAAAGGGCTGCATCATTAATAAGAGGTAATTAGAGATGAGCGAGCGTACTCGTCCGAGCTTGATGCTCGCTCGAGTATTAGGGTGTTCGAGATGCTCGTTACTCGAGACGAGCACTACGCGGTACTCGAGTCAATTCCATTTCCTTCCCTGCATGTTTAGCGCCATTTTCTTGCCAATAGACATGTGGGGAAGGCATTACAACTTCCTCCTGTGACGTTCCAGCCCTATCCCACCCCCCTGCAGTGAGTGGCTGGTGAGATCAAGTAACCGCCGAGTATTTAAAGCAGTCCCGCCCGCGGCTTGCCTCGGACACACACTGGCAGAGATTAGGGAGAGTGCTGCTGGTGCTATAGTGAGAGTGTTGGCGTCCTCAAGAACCCCAACGGTCCTTCTGAGGGCCACATCTGACCGTGTGAATTACTGTTGTGGCTGCTGGGAGCAGTCTTGCACAATTTTTTTTTTCTCATGTCGGGCTGTGCAGGCTGTAGCGTTCTCAGTCTGCAGTCAATTATGCAGAGTATAGGGGCAGTACTGGTGAGGCAGGGACAGTGGTAGTGTAGAATCCTGTCTACAAGAACCCCAACGGTCCTTATTAGGGCCACATCTGACCGTGTGCATTACTGCTGTGCTGCTGGGAGCAGTTTTGCACCAAAAAATTTTTTTCATTTCGGGCTGTGCAGGCTATTACAGCTATAGCGTTCTCAGTCTGCAGTCAATTATACAGAGTATAGCGGCAGTACTGGTGAGGCAGGGACAGTGGTAGTGTAGAATCCTGTCTACAAGAACCCCAACGGTCCTTCTTAGGGCTACCTGTGACCATGTGCATTTTACTGCCTGGCTGCTGGGAGTTGTAGTGCCTCACTATTACCCAGCTAGGCCTTTCTGCAGCCTTGCGTATAATTTTTTTCAGACTGCAGTTTGCGTTACATAACCGCTATCAGCCTCCAACTGTACGCCAATATTTCCATAATTTTTTACACCGCTCTGTGTGTGCTGTCAACTTCATGCACAGCGTGCGCGACAGCCCCTGATACAGGGAAAGTCATATAACGCTATATAGCCTGTATTCTTTTAAAAAGAAATTTAAATAAAAGCTCCTTCGTTGGGCTACCTGTCACCATGTGCATTTTACTACCTGGCTGCTGGGAGTTGTAGTGAATCACTATTGCACGGCTAGGCCTGCTTGCAGCCTTCCTTATTCTTTGCTTCTGCCTAGAGTTAGCGTTACATAACCGCTGTCAGCGTTAAAGTGTACGCCAATAATTCTATAATTATTCACACCGCTCTGTGTCTGTCGTCAACTTCACGCACAGTGTACGGCGACAGCCACTGATAGACGGAAAGTCATATACATGCTATATAGCCTGTATTCTTCTTCAAAAACATTAAAAAAAAAACTCCTTCTTTGGGCTACCTGCGACCGTGTGCATTTTACTGTCTGACTGCTGGGAGTTGTAGTGAATTACTACTGCACGGCTAGGCTTGTTTGCAGCCTTCCTTATTCTTTGTTTCTGCCTGGAGTTAGCGTTACATAACCGCTGTCAGCGTGAAAGTGTATGCCAATAATTCCATAATTATTCACACCGCTCAGTGTCTGCTCTATTTGTAATACACAATGCTGAGGGGTAGAGGTAGGGCTAGAGGACGTGGACGTGGGCGAGGACGTGGAAGTGAGAGTGTGGGCACAGGCCGAGTTCCTGGTCCAGGTGAATCGCAGCCAGCTGCTGTGGGATTAGGAGAGAGGCAAGTTTCTGGGGTCCTCAGCTTCATATCACATTTTTTGGGTCCACGTGGTAGACCTTTATTACAAACAGAGCAGTGTGAGCAGGTCCTGTCGTGGATGGCAGAAAATGCATCCAGCAATGTATCGACCACCCAGTCTTCTACGCCGTCCACTGCTGCAACTCTGAATCCTCTCGCTGCTGCTCCTCCTTCCTCCCAGCCTCCTCACTCCCTGAAAATGACACATTCTGATGAGCAGATAGACTCCCAGGAACTGTTCTCGGGCCCCTACCTTGATTGGGAAAAAATGGTTCCTCTCTCACCTGAGGAATTTGTCGTGACCGATGCCCAACCTTTGAAAAGTTCCCGGGGTCCGGGTGATGAGGCTGGGGACTTCCGGCAACTGTCTCAAGAGCTTTCAGTGGGTGAGGAGGACGATGATGATGAGACACAGTTGTCTATCTGTGAGGTAGTAGTAAGGGCAGTAAGTCCGAGGGAGGAGCGCATAGAGGATTCGGAGGAAGAGCAGCTGGACGATGAGGTGACTGACCCCACCTGGTTCGCTAAGCCTACTGAGGACAGGCCTTCAGAGGGGGAGGCAAGTGCAGCAGCAGGACAGGTTGGAAGAGGCAGTGGGGTGGCCAGGGGTAGAGGCAGGGCCAGAGCGAAGACTCTCCCAACTGTTTCCAAAAGCACCCCCTCGCGCCAAGCCACACTGTAGAGGCCTAGGTCTTCAAAGGTGTGGATGTTTTTCAGTGAGTGCAGACGACCGACGAACAGTGGTGTGCTACCTGTGTCACACCAAGATCAGCTGGGGAGCCACCAGTACCAGCCTTACCACCACCAACATGCGCAGGCATATGATGGCCAAGCACCCCACAAGGTGGGACGAAGGTCGTTCACCGCCTCCGGGTCGCACCACTGCCTCTCCCCCTGTGCCCCAACCTGCCACTCAGATCCAACCTCCCCTCTCAGGGCAGAGGCACGAGCGCCTCCCTGCCTGCACTCACACCCATACCTCCACTGTCCTCGGCCCCATCTAGCAATGTCTCACAGCGCAGCATCCAGCTATCGCTAGTGCAAGCGTTAGAGTGCAAGCGCAAATACGCCACCACGCACCCGCACGCTCAAGCTTTAAACGTGCACATTGCGAAATTGATCAGCCTGGAGATGCTGCCGTACAGGCTTGTGGAAACGGAGGCTTTCAAAAACATGATGGCAGCGGCATTCCCACGGTACTCAGTCCCCAGTCGCCACTATTTTTCCTGTCCTGGTGTGCCATCCCAGCCCTACACCAGCACGTCTCCCGCAACATCAATTGTGCCCTCACCAACGCGGTTACTGGCAAGGTCCACTTAACCACGGACACGTGGACAAGTACTGGTGGGCAGGGCCACTATATCTCCCTGACGGCATATTGGTTGAATTTGGTGGAGGCTGGGACCGAGTCAGAGCCTGGGACCGCACACGTCCTACCCACACCCAGAATTGCAGGTCCTTCCTCGGTGCTAGTATCTGCGGCGGTCTATGCCACCTCCTCTAAACCCTCCCCCTTCTTCTCCTCCTACGCAACCTCTACCTCTCAATTAGGAAATGTGAGCAGCACGTCGCCAGCAGTCGGTGTGGCACGGCGTGGCAGCACAGCGGTGGGCAAGCGTCAGCAGGCTGCGCTGAAACTACTTAGCTTAGGTGACGAGGTACACGGCCCCCGAGCTGTTGCAGGGTCTGACAGAGCAGACCGACCTCTGGCTTTCGCCGCTGAGCCTCCAACCAGGCATGGTCGTGTGTGACAACAGCCGTAACCTGGTGGTGGCTCTGCAGCTCGGCAGCCTCACACACGTGCCATGCCTGGCCCACGTCTTCAAACTGGTGGTTCGGCGGTTTCTTAAAAACTACCCGCACTTATATAACCTGCTCGGCAAGGTGCACCGCGTCTGCGCACATTTCCGCAAGTCCACCACAGACGCTGCCACCCTGAGGACCCTGCAACATCGGGTTAATCTGCCAGAGCACCAACTGCTGTGCGACGTGCCCACACGGTGGAATTCTACGCTGCACATGTTGGCCAGGCTGTATGAGCAGCGTAGAGCAATAGTGGAATACCAACTCCAACATGGGCGGCGTAGTGGGAGTCAGCATCCTCAATTCTTTACTGAGGAGTGGGCCTCGATGGCAGATATCTGCCAGGTCCTTGGAAACTTTGAGGAGTCTACCCAAATGGTGAGCGGCGATGCTGCAATTATTAGCATCACCATTCCTTTGTTATGCCTGCTGAGAAGTTCACTGCAAAGCATAAAGGCTGACGCTTTGCGGTTGGAACATGAGACGGGGGAAGAAAGTATGTCGTTTGATAGTCAGAGCACCTTCACGTCTATATCTCAGCGTGTTTTGGAGGAGGAGGAGGAGGGGGAAGAGACAGCATGGCCCACTGCTGAGGGTACTCATGCTGCTTGCCTCTCATCTGTTCAGCGTGTATGGCCTGTGGAGGAGGTGGATCCTGAAAGTGATCTTTCTAGTAAGGACAGCGATGTGTTGCGTACTGGTACCCTGGCACACATGGCTGACTACATGTTAGGCTGCCTTTCTCGTGACCCTCGCGTTAGACGCATTCTGGCTACTACGGATTACTGGGTGTACACCCTTCTCGACCCACGGTATAAGGAGAACCTTTCCACTCTCATTCCCGAAGAGGAAAGGGGTTCGAGAGAGATGCAATCCCACAGGACCCTGGTGGACAAACTGAGGGTAAACTTCCCATCTGACAGCGCTAGTGGCAGAAGTTGCAGTTCCGAGGGCCAAGTAGCAGGGGAGGCGCGGAGATCAGGCAGCATGTTCAGCGCTGGCAGGGGAACACTCTCCGAGGCCTTTGCCAGCTTTATGGCTCCCCAGCAAGACTGGTCACCACTTCCCAGTCAAGGCTGAGTCGGATGGAGCACTGTAAAAAGATGGTGAGGGAATACGTAGCCGATCGTACCACTGTCCTCCGTGATGCCTCTGCTCCATACAACTATTGTGTGTCAAAGCTGGACACGTGGCACGAACTTGCGGTGTATGCCCTGGAGGTGCTGGCTTGCCCTGCCGCTAGCGTCTTGTCAGAGAGGGTGTTTAGTGCAGCTGGGGGAATCATCATGGACAACCGTACCTGCCTGTCAACTGCCAGTGCCGACATGCTTACACTCATAAAGATGAACAAAGCCTGGATTTCCCCTGACTTCTCTTCTCCACCGGCGGAGAGCAGCGGAACCTAAAGATTCTTTTCGCTGCAACCGCAGATAAAAGCACTCTTCTCTATCATCGGGAAAATGGGGCATTTATCTTTGTCAATCTGTCTCTGACATTAGTCCTCCTCCTGCTACTCCTCCTCCAGAAACAACATGTCATCGCGCTGTACGTCCAACCCAAAAGGCTCATCTACATCTACCAATGTTTTTACAATTTTTCAAAGTTTCAAAAGTATTGAGACTGTAACATGAACCAATTTTTTAAACAGGGCTGCCTACAGGCTCAAATTAAGCAACAGTGAGCTGTAGCTTTATGTTCAATCATTTTTTATTTTGCATTTTCTGTATGTTACAAACATGTCGTTCAAGCCGACAAATGTACATGTACCTTTAAGTCTTGTAAAACATAATAAAAGTCAAACATTCTCCAACCGACTAGGAGGTATTCTTCATTGAAGCTTCGGCTTGGAACTTTGGGTAAAGAACATTTATGAAGGACATATAACTAGACTAAGACATCACGGGGGGGGGGGTAGAGGGGGGAAGGTGGGGGCAAGGGATGGGGGGGGCACGTGGGCTTTATCGATTTGTGGGGTGCTGGCGAAGGCGGAACCCTTGTTTTTCTACTGTCCTTCTGGACGTCAACCTGTGGTATACGTTTCACAGCTGGCCTGTATCTATTGAGCTGTATCTTTAAAAAAATGTTTATGGGTTTCACCTGCCCTCGCGGTTGATACATTTTTCAGAGGTAGACTTGTAGTCTTGGTACACTTATTTTTGGGGCCCACGCCTACACTCTTATCCAACTAATTTTTCCGGCCTTCGCCTACGCTCATGGTATCCCAATGTTTCAGAGGTTGGCCTATACTATTACTACAGAAATTTTGCAGGGGTCTGCCTGCCTATAATTCTGCTACAAGAAAGTTACAGGGGTCTGCTTATACTACTGCCACTTACATGTTACAGGGGTCTGCCTATACTGCTGCCACTTTAATGTTACAGGGGTCTGCCTATACTTGTGCCACGTAAATGTTACAGGGGTCTGCTTATACTGCTGCCACAAGGATGTTACTGGGGTCTGCCTATACTTCTGCTACAGAAATGTTACTGGGATCAGTCTATACTGTTATTACAGAAATGTTACAGGGGTCTGCGTATACTGCTGCTACAAAAATGGTACTGGGGTCTGCCTATGCTTCTGCTACATAAATGTTACAGGGGTCTGCTTATACTGCGGTGACAGACATGTTACTGGGGTCTGCCTTTACTTCTACAGAAATGGTACTGGGGTCTGCCTATACTGCTGCTACAAAAATGTTAGAGGGGTCTGCCCATGCTTCTGCCACATAAATATTTCAGGGGTCTGCTTATACTGCTGCTACAGAAATGTTACAGGGGTCTGCCTATACTGCTGCTACAGAAATGCAACAGGGGTCTGCCTATACTGTTACTACAGAAATGTTACTGGGGTCTGCCTATACTTCTACTACAGAAATGGCGCTGGGGTCTGCTTATACTGCTGCCACTTAAATGTTACAGGGGTCTGCATATACTGCTGCTACACAAATGTTACAGGGGTCTGCCTATACTGCTGCTACAGAAATGTTACAGGGGTCTGGCAATACTGCTGCTACATAAATGTTACTAGGGGGTCTGGGTATACTTCTGCTACTAAAATGTTACTGGGTCTGCCTAAACTTCTGGCACGTAAATGTAACAGGGGTCTGCCTATACTTCTGCTACAGAAATGTTACAGGGGTCTGCTTATACTTCTGCTAATGAAATGTTACTGGTGTCTGTCTGTACTGTTACTACAGAAATGTTACTGGGGTCTCCCTAGACTTCTGCAACATAACTTTTACTGGGGTATGCTTATACCTTTGCTACAGGAATATTACAGGGGTCTGTGTATACTATGGGTGCACTAAGTCTTCCCATCGCGGTGTTCTACCTATCTGGCCCCCCAAAAAACCCAGACTGACTAGGGCATGGATTGTGGGCCGAGGCCAACATGTATTTTCTCTCACGTTACCACAGCTATTCAGGGCACTGCAATGGGATTTCTTTCTGTACCGTCTGTGTGTTCCTGCTAGCCACCCATGCTGTGGGTGCACACAAACTTGCCATAGCGGAGTTGTACCTGCCTGGCACTTTTAAAAAAACCCAGACTGACTAGGGCATGGAGTGTGGGCCGAAGCCAACATCGATTTTCTCTCATGTAACCTCAGCTATCCGGGGCACTGCAATGGGATTTCTTTATGTACCGTCAGTGGGTTCCTGGGAGCCACCCATGCTGTGGGTGCACACAGACTTCCCATAGCAGTGTTTTACCTGTCTGTCCCCAAAACACTGACAGACTTGGATAGGGTGCAGAGTGCAGATGGTTTACCCCTTGCGTTGTCGATGAGGTATCCGACACCCAAACAGAATGAGTAGTGTGTGGACACATGGATTCCCCATTGCTATGTCACTCGCAGCACCCAGGGCCCGCTCACATACTTCTCACACTGAGTTTTGCTGCATTGTGGAGATGTGTAGAAGTGCTGGGCTGGCAGCTGCATCCCCTTTATGTCCACATTTGCCCACGTTTGCAGAGGTGGCACAGGATTGGAATGAAGATCAAACGTCAATCTATTATCAATTCTCAACAGCATTGTGGGCTATCACCCACACTTTCAAAGAGGGTCGCTGCATGGCCCTGCCAACCCTCTGCAGTGTGTGCCTCTGGTTCCTCCTCATGACAGATGCACTTATAAATAGACATGAGGGTGGTGTGGCTATGAAGTCAGCGTGTGACATGAGGGCAGCTGAAGGCTGCGCAGGGACACTTTTGTGTGCGCTGCAGACGCAGGGTCGTGCGGGGGTTTGGGCAGCATGTAACCCAGGAGAAGAGGCAGCGGTGTGTCCCGCAGGCAGTGATTGTGCTTGGTTGGAGGTAGTGTGGTGCTTTGGTAAGGTGTGCCTTGCTAATGAGGGTTTGTCCGAGGGAGCAATATAAAAAGATGGTGAGGGAGTACATAGCCAATTGCACCACCGTCCTCCGTGATGCCTCTGCTCCATACAACTATTGGGTGTCAAAACTGGACACGTGGCACGAACTTGCACTGTACGCCCTGGAGGTGCTGGCCTGCCCTGCCGCTAGTGTCTTGTCAGAGAGGGTGTTTAGTGCAGCTGGGGGGATCATCACGGATAACCGTACCCGCCTGTCAACTGCCAGCGCCAACATGCTTACACTCATAAAGATGAACAAAGGCTGGATTTCCTCACACTTCTCTTCTCCACTGGTGGAAAGCAGCGGATCCTAAAGATTCTTTTTAGCTGCAACATGGGGAATATGCATCCTCCATCACTCCAAAAAAGGGGAGAAGTAGCTTGTTCTATCCCTCTCGGATACTCCTCCTCCTCAAACAGCATGTTATCACGCTGAACCGCCAATTTTTCTGTGGGCCAAAAGGCTCTTTTTAAACCAATGTTTTCGGAGGCCTTCACAGTTATAGGCAAACTAAAACTACAATACTTTATTAATAATGTCTACCACCCAGGCCGGAGGTGCTATCTCTCACTATATATCTTTTACTCTTTATTATTTTGGTATACTTCGAAAAACAACCTGGGGGGATTATTATCTAGAGCTGCCAGATGCAGCTACCGGTTTATTAGCCGTTTTATTAGGATTATAATGATTATATAGGACTGGGACCTATACGCTTATGGGACAGGTGCAGTTATCGGTCAATCGACTGTGCTATTAGTATCACAAAGATTCTATAGGACTGGGAACTATATGTCTATGGGACTAAATTTAGCTATAGGTTTCCTGGCTATTATCAATAGCAGTGTACTCATCTCAGAATCTGCAGCACTGAGACCTGGACTACTCTGGGACTATGTGCCTGGACTGTGTCAGTCATTATCAATAACAGTGCACTCAATTTAGAGTTTGCAGCACTGAGATTTGGACCACTCTGAGCTCATGTGCCTAGACTGTGTCAGTTGTTATTCAGAGCAGTGTACTGAGACCTGGACCACTCTGGGACTACGTGCCCAGATTATGCCACCTACAGGCTTTTCAGCACTGCTAACATAAAACACATTGGCTCTGGTGGTGTTAGGTATAAGCCTCCAGTTGCCATCTATGCGCCAATCTATCGAATTCTGGCAAGTGCTTCTGTCAGTCCATATTAAATTACTAATAGCCATCTCAGTTCCTACCTACCCATACTGTAGCTGTCAATATCTCGATCCAACACTGACATCATTACTGTCAGGTTCCTGATAAAATGTCAACATCAAACCTAGATTAAGAACCATGAACTTAAATTAAAGGGGTTGTCCCGCGCCGAAACTGTTTTTTTTTT
Organism: Eleutherodactylus coqui; assembly: GCA_035609135.1. Taxonomy (NCBI): domain Eukaryota; kingdom Metazoa; phylum Chordata; class Amphibia; order Anura; family Eleutherodactylidae; genus Eleutherodactylus; species Eleutherodactylus coqui. Next base: position 218,314,797 of record CM069410.1, on the reverse strand, counting down.
TTTTTTTAACCCCCCCCCCCCCCCCCCGTTCGGCGCGAGACAACCCCGATGCAGGGGTTAAATAAACAAACCGGAGAGTGCTTACCTGAATCCCGGCGGTCCGGCGTCTTCATACTCACCTGCTGAAGATGGCCGCCGGGGTCCGCTCCCTCCGTGGACCGCAGCTCTTCTGTGCGGTCCATTGCCGATTCCAGCCTCCTGATTGGCTGGAATCGGCACGTGACGGGGCGGAGCTACACGGAGCCGGCATTCTGCACGAGCGGCCCCATTGAAGACAGCAGAAGACCCGGACTGCGCAAGCGCGGCTAATTTGGCCATCGGAGGCCGAAAATTAGTCGGCACCATGGAGACGAGGACGCCAGCAACGGAGCAGGTAAGTATAAAACTTTTGATAACTTCTGTATGGCTCATAATTAATGCACAATGTACATTACAAAGTGCATTAATATGGCCATACAGAAGTGTATAGACCCACTTGCTGCCGCGGGACAACCCCTTTAAGTAATCATTCATGATGTGTGACCTATCAACTATAACATTGTGAATAGACCCCCTCCATAGTTGTACTGAGTAAACATCTGGTCTTACCACTGAGGGGGAGTATTCACTTAATTTAAATATCCGGAGGAATAGATTTTTATCAAGCTATACCCACTCCGAGTGATTGGGTCAATCATCTATCAACCAACACTCTGTAGTTGGTGATTGAGCAATACTCTCTCCGGCTATTATATCTGGCAGAGCTTTGATCAATCTCTGCACTGATACTGACAGTTCCAATCAGAGTCTCTCATATACTCATGATGGACATAGCTCCTATTTAAGAGCTGTTCATCTCATGCTCTTGGACCAATTATATCTGAAATCGGTCAAAGACTCCTTGAGATATCAATTTAACCATCAGGGTATGAGAGATTTCTTTTCTTTTCTTTGTGCGTGATATATGTGAGTCTGTTTGAGTAGCCCCGTGAGATTTTAACCATTATTAATAAAGTATTGTAGTTTTAGTTTGTCTATTACTGTGAAGGGCTCTAGATTTTGGTTATATAGACACTCTCTGCCTCAGTGAAATGTTTTTGGAGGGCTGCCTCCAGGCTCTGTTACAAATTAAGCAACAACGAGCTGGATCTTTAAAAAATGTTTATGGGTTTCACCTGCCCTGGGGATTAAACAAATTTTCAGGGGTACACTTGTACTCTTGGCACACCAATTTTTCAGGCCCTCGCCTATACTCTTAGCCAACTAATTTTTCTTGCCTTCGCCTATACTCTTGGCAAATCAATTTTTTCAGGTGTTCACCTATACCTCGGTCACAGTTTCTCGGGCTTATTATGCCACCTTCTCCTCCTGCTTGGGGTCTGGGGATCAGCGCTGGTCGACATGTATTTGCTGTCATGTTGCCACAGTTATCTGGGACACTGGTTTGGACCAATCAAAAGAAGTGTAACTGAATTAAGGAGACATTCACAGCATCCAAGTCCGCTTTATGTCCACGATTACTGAGATTGTGGGCAGAGGCCGAAGTCCTGGCGGGGGGGGGGGGGGAGATGCAACTGCGCCAGGTTTGGCCTGTGGACCTTCTTTGTGGTTCATCCAGTCTTTGGAGCGATGAAAGCAACCGTAACTGATTTAATGAGACATTCACAGCTATACTAGCATCCGAGTCTGCTTTATGCCCACGATTACTGAGGGTGTGGGCAGAGGCCGAGGTCCTACCCTGAATGCCTGCATGTAAATAGATGTGCATATCTTTTTCAAGCAACAAAGTAATGCAAACTGTATGAAGGTTACTGAAGGATATTCTTCGTCTATTAAATAAATTGTTTATTGTTTCACCATTCATCCTATAATCATAGAATTGTAGAGTTGGAAGGGACCTTCAGGGTCATCTGGTCCAACCCCCTGCTCAGTGCAGGATTCACTAAATCATCCCAGATATTTGTCCAGCCTTTGTTTAAACACTTCCATTGAAGGAGAACTCACCACCTCCCGTGGTAACCTGTTCCACTCATTGATCACCCTCACTGTCAGAAAGTTTTTTCTAATATCTAATTTGCATCTCCTCCCTTTCAGTTTCATCTCATTGCTTCTAACAAAGTAACATAGTATGTTAGGCTAAATGAAGACAATGTTCATCTAGTTCAGCCTGTTTCACCCCCCCCCCCACCTTGTTGATCCAGAGGAAGGCAAAAAACCCGAATGAGTCAGAAGCCAATTAGCCCATTCGGGGGAAAAAATCCTTCCTGACTCCATAATGGCAGTCAAAATAATCCCTGGATCAACCCTTGATGGTTCCTACCTATCTGTAAGACCCAGATCAACAAGCCGCTGGTCACCTAATGTTTATATCCTGTAATATCATAGTGCTCTAGAAAAGCATCTAGTCCCCTCTTAAACTCCTCTATGGATTTTGCCATCACCACTTCCTCAGGCAGAAAGTTCCACAGTATCACTGCTCTTACAGTAAAGAACCACCTTCTGTGTTGGTGATGAAACTTGCTTTCTTCTATACGTAGAGGATGCCCTCTTGTTACCTTTGCAGTCCTGGGTATAAATAGATCATGGGAGAAATCCTTGTATTGTCCCCTCATGTATTTATACATAGTTATATGCTCACCCCATAGCCGTCTTTTTTCCAGGGTGATTATTGCTAATTTTGTTAGCCTCTCTGGGTATTCTAGTCCTCTCATTCTGGTTATTAATCTAGTTGCCCTTTTTTGAGCCCCCTCAAGCACTCCAACATTTTTCCTAAGCACCGGTGTCCAGAACTGTACACAGTATTCCATGTGAGGCCTGACAAGTGCCTTATATAGTGGGAGGATAATGTTCTCGTCCCTCGCCCCTATACCTCTCTTAATGCACCCCAAGACTTTATTACTATTCGTGACATCTGTTTCTCCTGCCCATGTGCCTAACCTTACATTTATCAACATTGAACTTCATTTGCCATTTTTCTACCCAAGCCCCCAGCTTAACTGGGTTTTTTGTAGCCGTACATTGTCCTCTGTTGTAGTAATTATCTTGTATAATTTTGTGTCATCTCCAAATATTGATATTTTACTGTGCAGTCCCTCTCAGGTCATTGATAAATATGTTGAACAGAATGGGACCTAATACTGAACGCTGTGGCACCCCACTAGCAAAAGTGGCCCAATCAGAGTATGAACCATTATTTACCACGAGAGATGAGCAAGCACCAAAAAGCTCGGGTGCTTGATACTCTAGTCAAACTTTTCGTAATGCTCGAGAGCTCGTTTCGAGTAACGAACCCCATTGAAGTCAATGGGGGACTCGAGCATTTTTGTATGGGACCGATGCTCCGCATACAGGATTATTTGAGAAACACCGGAAAACCTCAGAAAGTCATGGAAACACCACAGAAATGGATAGGGAACAGCAGGAGCAGCATGCATGGCTGCATCTGAGGCTCCCAGATCCCACTATTAAGCCAAAATGGGGACCAGAGCCTGATGGTCACCCCCCTAACAATTTACTTGGGAAAGACCGTAAGCAGCAAGGCATACGTGCTGGCACATCTTAGCTAAGCACCACACTAGCTGCAACCAAGCACAATCACCGCCTGCAGGTGACACCACTGCCTCTTCTCCTGCGTTACATGCTGGCATTGCTGTCCAACCCCCTGCATGACCCTGCGTCCACAGCGCACACAACATTTTCCCTGCGCAGCATTCAGCTGGCTTCATGCCACACACTCGCTTCATAGCCACACCACCCTCATGACGATTTATAAGTGCGTCTGCGATGAGGAGGAACCGGAGACACACACTACAGAGGGTTGGCAGGGCCAGGCAGCGACCCTCTTTGAAAGTATGGGTGTTAGCCCACAATGCTGATGAGAATTGATGATAAATTGACGTACAATCATAATTCCAATCCTGTGCCACCTCCGTCACAAAATTGTCAGGAGCCGCAAATGTGGGCATAAAGGGGACTCAGGTGCCAGCACTTCTACACATCTCCACAATGGAGCAGCGAATACTAACACCAAAGATTGGTTTGAAGCAAAAGTAACCACCACAGGTATACAGTTACCCTGAGAAAGTCTCATAAAATCACTAACGCTTCCTGTGAATGCTCCAATCCAGTATCTCAGATAACTGTGGTAATTTATAGAACGAGAGATAATACATGTCGACCAGCGCAGATCCCCAGACCCCAAGCAGGAGGAGGAGGTGGCATAATAAGCCTAAGAAACCATGACCGAGGTCGGACACGCAATACTCTGTGTGGGAAGCACGCACCCTCAGCAATCGTGGGCATAAAGCGGACTCGGATGCTAGTACAGCTGTAAATGTCTCATTAAATCAGTTATGGTTGCTTTCATCGCTCCAAAGACTGGATGAACCACAAAGAAGTTCAACAGGCCAAACCTGGCGCAGTTGCATCCCCCCCAGGACCTTGGCCTCTGCCCACACCTTCAGAAATCGAGGACATAAAGCGGACTTGGATGCTAGTACAGCTGTGAACGTCTCCTTAATTCAGTTACGCTTCTTTTGATTGGTCCAAACCAGTGTCTAAAATAACTGTGGTAACACGAGAGCAAATACATGTCGACCAGCGCCGATCCCCAGACCCCAAGCAGAAGGAGGAGTTGGCATAGCCAGAGAAAACATGACCGAGGTAGGACCCGCAATACTCTGTGTGGGAAGCACGTGAGCGAGGTCAGGCTTGGTCCCAGCCTCCACCTTGTGTGACTAAAGGTGCCGTGAGTTACATAGCTATGGGAAATCCATGTGTCCCCACACACTTCATTCTGTGTATGTGTCAGATAGCTGAACACCGCGCTGGGAAAGCCGTCTGCATTCTGCACCCTACCCAAGTCATTCAGTGTATTTGTGCCAGACAGGTAAAACACCACAGTGGGAAATCTTTGTGCACTCAAAGCATAGGCGAGCCTATGAAACTGAAAGACAGTATTACACATGAAGAAATCAGAGTGCCCAAACATGGCAGAGTTTCACCCCGCCCAGGACCTTGGCTCACACTTCTGCCCTAGTCAGTCAGTGTATTTGTGCCAGATAGGTAAAACACCGCGATGGGAAATCTGTCTGCACCCTAGTCAAGTCAGTCAGTGTATTTGTTCGAGACAGGTAAAACAACGCAATGGGAAGCCTTTGTGCACCCACAGCATAGGCGGACCCCCTGGAACCTAGGGACAGTATTAAACAGGAAGAAAAGAGAGTTCCCAAACATGGCAGAGTTTCACCCCGCCCAGGACCTCGACCAATACTTCTGCCCTAGTCATTCAGTGTTATTGCGCTAGATAGGTAAAACACCGCAATGGGAAGTCTTTGTGCACCCACAGCATAGGCGGGTCCATGAACTTAAAGACAGTATTACACATGAAGAAATCAGAGTGCCCAAACATGGCACAGTTTCACCCTGCCCAGGACCTCAGCCCACACTTCTGCCCAAGTCATTCAGTTTTTTTGTGCCAGACTCCTGAACACCGCTATGGGAAACCTTTGTGCACCCACAGTATAGACGGACCCCTAAAACATTTCTGTAGGAAGAGTGTAGGCGAACCCCTGAAACTTTTCTGTTGCAAGAGTATTGGCGAACCCCTCGAACCTTTTAGTAGCAAATGTATAGGCGAATCCCTCAAACCTTTCAGTAGCAAGAGTATAGGCGACCCCTCTAACCTTTTAGTAGCAAGTGTATAGGCGAACCCCCCAAACCTCTTAGTACCAAGTGTATAGACAGACCCCAGAAACTTTTCTGTTGCAAGAGTATAGGCTAATCCCTCAAACCTTTTTGTAACAAGTGTATAGGTGGACCCCTCCACCCTTTTAGTAGCAATTGTATAGGCGAACCCCCCAAACCTCTTAGTAGCAAGTATATAGGCAAACAACAGAAACTTTTCTGTTGCAAGAGCATAGGCAAACCCCTCAAACCTTTCAGTAGCAAGTGTATAGGCAAACCCCCTAAACCTCTTAGTAGCAAGTGTATAGGTGGACCCCATAAACTTTTCTGCTGCAAGAGTATAGGCGAGTCCCTCAAACTTTTTAGTAGCAACTGTATAGGCAGACCCCTCTAACCTTTTAGTAGCAAGTGTATAGGCGAACCCCCCCAAACCTCTTAGTAGCAAGTGTATAGGCGGACCCCAGAAACTTTTCCGTTGCAAGAGTATAGGCGAACCCCGAAACATTTCTGTAGCAAGACTATGAGCGAACCTCTAAAACTTTTCTGTTGCAAGAGTATAGGCGGACCCCTCAAACCTTTCAGTAGCAAGAGTATGGGCGGACCCCGGAAACATTTCTGTAGCAGGAGTATAGGCAATCACCTGAAAAAATTGGTTTCCCAAGAGTCTAGGCAAAAGCTGGACAAATTAGTTGCCTAAGAGTAGAGGCGATTGCCTGAAAAATCGGTGTACCAAGAGTATAGGCGAACCCCTGAAACTTTTCTGTTCAAGAGTATAGGCGAACTCCTCAAACCTTTTAGCAGCAAGTGTATAGGCGAACCCCTCAAACCTTTCAGTAGTAAGTGTATAGGCGAACGCCCCAAACTTCTTAGTAGCAAGTGTATAGCGGACCCCAGAAACATTTCTGTTGCAAGAGTATAGGCGAACCCCTCCAACCTTTTAGAAGCAAGTGTATAGGCAAACCCCCGAAACCTCTTAGTAGCAAATGTATAGGCGAACCCCTGAAACTTTTCTGTTGCAAGAGTATAGGCGAACCCCTCAAACCTTTTAGTAGCAAGTGTATAGGTGAACCCCCCAAACCTCTTAGTAGCAAGTGTATAGGCGGACCCCAGAAACTTTTCTGTTGCAAGAGTATAGGTGAAACCCTCAAACCTCTTAGTAGCAAGTGTATAGGTGGACCCCAGAAACTTTTCTGTTGCAAGAGTATAGGCGAACCCCTCAAACCTTTCAGTAGCAAGTGTATAGGCGGACCCCTCTAACCTTTTAGTAGCAAGTGTATAGGCGAACCCCCGCAAATCTCTTAGTAGCAAGTGTATAGGCGGACCCCAGAAACTTTTCTGTTGCAAGAGTATAGGCAAACCCCTCAAACCTTTCAGTAGCAAGTGTATAGGCGGACCCCTCTAACCTTTTAGTAGCAAGTGTATAGGCGAACCCCCACAAATCTCTTAGTAGCAAGTGTATAGGCGGACCCCAGAAACTTTTCCGTTGCAAGAGTATAGGCGAACCCCCGAAACATTTCTATAGCAAGACTATGGGCAAACCCCTAAAACATTTCTGTTGCAAGAGTATAAGCTGACCCCTCAAACCTTTCAGTAGCAAGAGTATGGGCGGACCCCGGAAACATTTCTGTAGCAAGAGTATACGCGAACACCTGAAAAATTTGTTTGCCAAGAGTCTTGGTTGATGGCTGGAAAAATTAGTTACCTAAGAGTATAGGCGATTGCCTGAAAAAATTGGTTTGCCAAGAAGATAGGCGAAGGCAGGAAAAATTTGTTGGCTAAGAGTATAGGCAAAGACCTGAAAAATTGGTGTACCAAGAGTACAAGTGTACCCCTGAAAAATTGTTTAACCCCGAGAGTAGGTGAAAGCCATAAACATTTTGTAAACATACAGCTCATTGTACCTTTATGTGTAACAGAGCCTGGAGGCAGCCCTCCGAAAACATTGGTTTTAACAGAGCCTTTTGGGCTGCAGAAAAATTGGCAATTCAGCGTGATGACATGCTGTTTTAGGAGGAGGAGAAGTAAGATACGAAAGGGATAGAACAAGCTACTTCTCCCCTTTTTGGGGGGTTAGAGAGAGGATGCATATTTCTAAAATAATCTTTAGGATCCGCTGCTTTCCACCGGTGGAGAAGAGACGTCTAGGGGAAATACAGCCTTTGTTCATCTTTATGAGTGTAAGCATGTCGGCGCTGGCAGTTGACAGGCGGTTACACTTATCTGTGATGATCACCCCAGCTGCACTAAACACCCTCTCTGACAAGATGCTAGCGGCAGGGCAGGCAAGCACCTCCAGGGCGTACAGCGCAAGTTCGTGCCACGTGTCCGGTTTTGACACCCAATAGTTGTATGGAGCAGAGACGTCACAGAGGACAGTGGTATGATCGGCTATGTACTCCCTCCCCATCTTTTTATATTGCTCCCTCAGACTCAGCCTTGACAGGGGAGAGGTGACACAGTCTTGCTGGGGAGCCATAAAACTGGCAAAGGCCTTGGAAAGTGTTCCCCTGACTGCGCTGGACATGCTGCCTGATCCCGGGCCTCTCCTGCTACTTGGCCCTCTGAACTGCTACTTCTGATGCTAGCACTGTCAGATGGGAACTTTAGCATCACTTTTTCCACAGGGCCCTGTGGTATTGCATCACTCTCGTACGCCTTTCCTCTTCGGGAATGAAAGTGGAAAGGTTCTCATTATACTGTGGGTCTAGAAGGGTGTACACTCAGTAATCAGTGTTGGCCAGAATGTGTCTAATGCAAGGGTCACGGGAAAGGCACCCTAACATGAAGTGTCAGGGTCCCAGTACACAACACATCACTGTCCTCACTAGGAGGATGACTTTCAGGATCCTCCTCCTCTTTCTTTTCAGCCCATACACGCTGAACAGATGAGAGGCAAGCAGCATGGGTACCCTCTGCAGTGTGGCCAGCAGTCTCTTCCCGCTCCTTCTCCTCCTCCCCTTCCTCCTTCAAAACGCACTGAGATATAGACATGAGGGTGGTCTGGCTATCAACCGACATACTGTCCTCCCTGTCTCCTGTTCTAACCGCAAAGCGTCGGCCTTTATGCCTAGCAGCGAACTTCTCAGCAGGCAAAGCAGCGGGATGGTAACACTAATGATGGCCACATCGCCGCTCACCATTTGGGTAGACTCCTCAAAGTTTCTGAGGACCTGGCAGATGTCTGCCATCCATGCCCACTCCTCTGTAAAGAATTGCGGGGGCGTGGCTTAGCACATGGAGTAAGCGGTCACACGGTTCCATTGCTCCTCAAGAATCCTGAAAATCCCGCTGCTTTTGGCACATAAAAGGCTCCCCAGAGCTCTACACCCCGGTACTATAGCTTCCCCATCGGGGGTAAGTGCAACAGAAGGAGGAATTCTAACACTGAGCTGTGGCGCTGATCTTTTTACCGCGGCCCACTGAGACCCTGGTGTCGCCGGCTGGAAGACGTCACAAACAACTGCTGCCTGTGAGGACCCGGATCCTCCAACACACCGGACTGCGGACATAGCTGCTTCTCCTGCTTTCCTCTCCATGGGGGGGGGGGGTGTCAGTCAGCTGCTGGAAAGATCCTCACCTCTTCCGTGGGACCTGCTGTTCTGCTTACGGCGTGTCTGGGTTCAATATCAGGCCCTGCGATCTCGGGAGCCACCATCTTGTAGTTGCTGGGCTGCATAATAGCAGCGACTGCTATCTTGCTGGTCTGGGGGAGAGGGAGAACCCATCCCTCTTCTTCCTGCAATCAATAGGGGCTGCTAGGGAGTCTAAATTGGAGCACTAGCAGCAGCTCGCTTTAGTCCCACTGCAGACAAGTGTAGACCTGCTGCCACTATCATTGAGGTGGAACTCTCACTTTTATTAAATACAATAAACACACAGAGCAAGCAGAGAGGTCCCTACAATTTGTAAAGCAGTGTATGTGAAGCAGGCAGGGAGGATCCTATAACCTGCCTCTTAAACAGACAGTACAGATTTCTCAGATAAAGTTCTGCAGCAGGCTCTTACAGATCCACAGCATCTTGCTCTGCTACATTAAATAACAGACCTGCCCAGTGGAACTGTATACTGACCCTGTTGTCCTGCTAATAAGCTGCCTGTTTGCTCAGGTGGAGGATAGTGGGGGAGAGAGGAGGAGAGAGGGAGAAAAGGAAAGAGGATAGAAACACTGCAGCCGACTTTGAGTTCCATGAGTGCCCACAGGGCCTCAATGTAACTTCAACTACGTATAGCGCCCTATAGAGGACATCTACTAGAGGAGACCCCTACTTTTGTAATAACTCTATTGCCCTTTTATCCCTTCAAATACCACACCAACAACATGAGTCCTCCCCAATCTAAGTCAGGGAAAAGTAACTTGTCTCATTCAATGACCAAAAGAACATCGAAAATACCATCAACATCAATCTTCTCCGACGAGTCATCCCGTTCGTCGATTGGAGACCTCATCCCATCCCAGGACACCACTTCTACACGTTCTATTGAGTTAAAGGCAACTTCAACTTCCCTATCTGACTCTCTGCTAATCCAAATCCAGATAATGCTGTCAAAGGAACACTCAAAAACGTCAGATGATATGACGAGTAACGACCAAAATCACTAAAGAAATTTGAGACCTTGGCAGCCATACGGCAATGCTAGAGGATCGAATGGACAATGCAACAACAGACCTTGAGTCCATAAGAAGGAAGTGGAGCAGTTGCATGAAGAAATCCTGTTCCTGCACGATAAACTGGAAAATGCTGAAAATAGGGCACGTAGGGACAACCTACGTATACGTGGCCTCCCTGAATCTATCCAGGACCTGCAATCCACCACTACGGTATTATTTCAAGATTTATGCCCCAACATTCCCATAGAGCGGCTGGAGATGGACAGAGTCCACAGAGCGTTACGAGCTCGTCAATCGGGTGGCCCGCCAAGAGACATCATACTGAAAATGCATTTCCATTGCACCAAGGAGCAAATTGTCAGGGCAGCCCGCACTGTCCCAAAGCTTACCTTTCAAGGACATCACTATCAATTGTTTCCTGACCTGGCTCCCTCTACACTCGCCAAGAGAAGAGCCCTCAAGCCCTATTTGGAAATCCTCCAACAAAAGCGCACCCAATATCGATGGGGTTTTCCATTCAGATTAACATTCACCTTTCAGGATAAAACTCACACTATTTTATCCTTGGAGGGAGCCAGATGTTGCTTCAAAGAATTACAGCTCCAACAACCATCCCAGCACTTGGGCTCTCCAAACTCAACACAGCCTCCTAAAACTCCTTGAAACCAAAATTCTAGAGTACAGTAACTACCAGTCCAGTATTTGGGATTACCTGACCACAAGGACTGCCACTACATGGCTCGCCCAAGATAAAATTCTTCTTACCCAACTTCTAGAAGGAGTCTAATACCACTCTTATGATACCAAGTTTCTAGAAGGAGTCTGATACCACTCTTATGATACCAAGTTTCATTAAAGCGCTGCGGAATAAGTTGGCGCTATACAAATAAAGATTATTATTATATTATTGTCCCTACCCCCCTCATAATAGCCAAATCTATTTTACCATACTCCTCCAGCTCCATTTGAAGACAACCTTGAGCGCTGGCAGACAGATCCCTCCTATGCTGATCTCCTTGGCCCTCAGACAAAAATGGAACAGTTACTATGACTACGTTTAGCTAGACGGTTGAGTCTACAAGAAATACGAGTGCCTTTCTGCTACATATACAAACTATTCATCCGATTGAAGATAACTGGTCAAGCTATAGATATAATGGGCAGAATGTTTAAAGGTTGAGCTACAGTTTCCCCCCTTGATCCCCCTCCCTTTTTTTTCTCCTTTTTTTCGTTCTTCCTCTCTCCCTTTTTTCCTCCCTCATTTCTCCTTATTACTTTATATTCACCTATTATGAAAGATCTTCTTGCTCTCATCTTCTGTATCAATTAGTAGTTCCTCTCTGGTGTTATTGCGTTATGTCGTTGCCGCAAGTCGTTGCTGCTGTGACAGCCACAGCAGCATATTCCATGCAAGTTTTTTGGTAATGTCCTACACGTTAATTTTACATGTTGGCCATCTTTCCCATTGCTTCCTACCCCTTCTTCCCTCTGTTCCTCCCCCTTCTTATCTCTCAGGACTGGAGCCTTTGGATAACCATACTGAATATTTGCCTATACATCCACTTATGACGTTAAAAATTATTTCGCACAATGTGCAGGGCTTTAATTCCCCTAATAAGCGAACTAAAGCTTTCCGTTATTACAAAAGCATCCATGCCGACATAGTGTACCTGCAGGAAACCCATTTTTCCACCAACTCCTCCCCACACTACCTTTCCCCACACTTTCCCACTTTTTATTCGGCGACAGCTCCAACTAAAACAAAGGGCGTGACAATATGCATTGGTCGTTCAGTCCCCTTTACCCATACTTAAACCATTTCTGACCCCGAAGGTCGCTACCTACTACTCACAGAAGTAATTCAAGATGTCCCAGTAACTTTTGTTTCGTACTATACCCCGAACTCTGGACAAATTCGTTTCCTTACAAGCTTGCTTGAGATTGAGGAAACCAATAAAATTGGTACAGTTATATTGTGCGGAGACTCAAATTGTATCTTAGACCCAAGACTGGACAGGAACGCAATTTTCCTCCCATCACCTTTGCTGTCTCCACAAAACTCTATATCACATAACTTTAAGGTACTCCTCTCCCAATACCACTTAGTAAACTCCTGGAGAGAAGCTAACTCAACAACCAAGGACTTCACACATTTTTCGGCTCCTCATTCCCTATATAGAAGAATTGACCACATTTTAGTCCCCGACGCTTTTCTGCCACGAATAACTCACTCCAAAATCTTCTCTGTCCCCTGGTCCGATCATAATCCTGTCTCAATGACCTGTGACTCCTTACTATCAAAACCTACTAACACCACATGGACCATTAACGATTCTCTCCTAGCATTCCCTGAAATGTTATCCTTAATAACACCACAACTTGAGGAATATTTCGCTATTAATGGTCCTTTGGTTTCCTCTCTGTGGGAAGCACATAAAACTGTACTTTGAGGCTTCCTCATCCAAATACCAGCTCGACGAAAGAGAGAGCGTCTAACTCGACAACTAAAACTAGAACAAAAAGTACTGCAATTAGAAGACAGCCAAAAAACACCCATCTCGAGAGAATTTGAATGTACTTTTTCCAGGCTAGGACAGAAGTGGACATGTGCATTACGGAACTTGTTGAACAGAAACTACGATGGTCCCGCCAGTGCTTTTATAGCCAATAACGCCTCTAGCCCACAGATTATGAATTAACAACTCTGTGAGCTCATTTTTTAAGCTCCGAACTAAACACTGTACAGTCACAGCTAATCCGCTGACAATAGTTTCAGAATTCCGCCAATTTCTGATTAAACTATACTCCCAAACACAACGCCCATCCCCAGAACAACTATCCTCATACTTTCAAGATATCACACTCCCCACACTCTCCAATACATTTGTAGATCTCTTTGCGGCTAAAATTACCACAGAAGAGGTCAAGGACGCAATAAAAACACTGAAAGTCAATAAACGCCCGGGCCCTGATGGATTTTCTGCCCCATATTACAATAAATTCTCCCCGATATTGCATGCCCATCTTGCAAATTACTTTAATGCTATCAGAGAGGGACAACAAGTAGGACAAACTTCTCTATTGGCAGCCATTTCCATGGTCCCTAAACCTGAACGGGATCTACTAGATAAACAGAGCTACAGGCCTATCTCCCTAATTAATGTAGACATAAAACTCCCTACCAAAATATTAGCCTTGCGATTGAATGAAGCTTTACCATTAATAATTGGAAGAGACCAAGTGGGATTTGTCCCCGGTCGCCAAGCTCCAGACAGCTTCCGTCGGTTATCTCATCTAAAACACATTTGCCAAACTAGGGGCATCCCCGCAATGCTGCTTTCTTTGAACATCTATAAAGCCTTTGACACTATTATTTTGTCATACCTATTCTCAGCGTTGGAACATTGGAAATTTCCCACTGAATTTCTAACATAGTTGCGCATTCTTTATACCTGCCCTAATGCATTTGTTCGCTATAAAGGCTTCTGCTCAGACCACATTCCAATCCAACGGGGCACAAGGCAGTGGTGTCTGCTGTCTCCTCTCCTCTTCATACTAGCCATAGAACCTCTAGCAATAAAAATTCGAAACAACCCTGACATTAGGGGAATTGAAATTGCTTCGATTCACCATAAAATCAGCTTATTTGCTGATGATATGTTGGCAATAATTTCCTCTCCTCATACTTCTATCCCTAACCTTATGGCGGAACTGTCCAAATTTGGGTCACTCTCTGGGTTGACGATTAATGGCGCTAAGTCTAAGGCCTTCAACCTCACACTATCCCCACAAATGGTCTCTCCAATCCAACTTTCCTTTTAAGTGGGTGTCTGGTTCGCTGGGCTATCTGGGTATAAATTTGACAAACTTCTATGCCTCATTGTACACACAAAGTTATATCCCACTCCTCCGTAAATTTAGACTACTTCTAGAAAGTTGTGACCGATACCATATCTCATGGATTGAGAGATGGTAGAGTGAATTCTCTAAAGATAACATTCCTCCCTAAGCTTCTTTACTTTTTAGAGCTCTCCTGGTTCGAGTACCCGTGCACATCCTGAAGACTCTTCAGCAGATGACCCTCCACTTTATATGGAATAACTCCACTCCCAGAGTGTCGTGTTCCACTTTGTATAGACATAGGCTGCAGGGAGGCTTGGGAGTTCCACACCTATTAAGATATTACCAGGCAGCCCAGGTAGCCCAGCTGGCCTTCCTCCATTCCACAACTAATGCTCCTCTGTGGCTTACTCTTGAGACTAGTGAGATACACCCTCTCACAGTGGACTCGATCTTGTGGACCCCCGCGGCCCATAGACCCAATATTTCTAATCACATTATAAAACACTCCCTTAAAATCTGGGACAACATAAAATATCCCAGAAAGCTGATTTCCCCTCATTTACCCCTCTTACAATTTTTGCATAATCCCTTATTTCACCCAGGATATGATTCCCCTCTATCGTTTCAGAATTGGACAAATAAAGGTATTTCCAAAACATACCATTTACTTTCACTAGAAGGCATGGTTGCGTTTCCCATCCTTCAGAAAAACTTAGACTTACCATCCTCTGAAATATTCCGTTACCTGCAGCTTAAAGGGGTTGTCCAGCGAAAGCAAGTGGGGTTAAACACTTCTGTATGGCCATATAAATGCACTTTGTAATATACATCGTGCATAAATATTGGCCATACAGAAGTTATACACTTACCCCCTCCGGTGTTGGCGTCCCCGTCTCCATGGCGCCGACCGAAGCCTTCTTCTGCCTCGATTAGACGCGCTTGCGCAGTCTGCTTCGGTCGGCACTATGGAGACGGGGATGCCAACACCGGGTGGGTAAGTATATAAGTTCTGTATGGCCAATATTTAATGCACGATGTATATTACAAAGTGCATTTATATGGCCATACAGAAGTGTTTAACCCCACTTGCTTTCGCGGGACAACCCCTTTAAGAGTTTTATATCTACTCTTCCTAGGAACACTAGTTCTCCATTATCTATTACTCTCTTCGAAACATTTTGCCTTAAATACTCACAGACAAAAGGCCTTATTTCACAAATATACTCAAGACTAGTACATACCATATGTAACAAGATGGGAACGGGATATAGGTAATACCTTAGATGAAGACGAGTGTTCTCAAATCTGGAGATCTAACAACGGCAGGGCCAGAAATACGCTAATGTTGGAAACATCTTATAAAATACTCCTGCGATGGTATTCGGTCCCGACAAGAATAGCACACGCAGTACCAGGTCACTCTAAAGATTGTTTCCGAGGTTGCTCCTCCCCTGGAGACATTTTCCACATATGGTGGTCATGCCCTCGGGTTAAAAGGCTCTGGATTAGAACATATTCCCTAATATACTCAGTAACCTATCATAATTTACGTAAAAATCCATGGGAAGCCCTGTTAAATAAACGGATTACAAATTTGCCTCCCTCTTCTAGAAGACTGATTTCGTTCTTTTTCCTAGCTACAAAGCAAACTATAGCTCATTCTTGACGAAGAGCGTCATTAGACTTTTCAGAGGTTAAACGTAGAATGAACTGGTACCTGATAAACAAAAAGTTAACCTCCATAACAGAAGACAAATATGACAAATTTCTGAGTATTTGGACCCCATGGATAGATTATGCCCTCCCTGAAGTAGAGGTTTACCCATCAACTTCCCGATAAAAAAAACAACACCAAAAAAACATAGCCCTGTAGCATCTCCTCCCTTCTGGGTCGTGGTCCCGAGACAGAAGAACCCCCTCCCCTCCCCCCCCCCCCCCCCCTAAGACCCTCCCTTCTCCCTTTTTTTCCATTCTAGAACTGTTTTTTGGCCCTGGCCAGGCCACAGTGTTCAGTGAAATATACCTACAAGAAAAGCACTAGCAAAAAGCAAGAAATTCTTACTCATATACTTTGTATAATACCTGAACAGAATTAGTTTTGTGATCACTCAACTAGGATATGCTTGTACAACTTTTTCTGCTGACATATTCCTTGTATATTGAAAATTTCTCAATAAAAATTAATGTTTAAAAAAAAAAGAATTGCGGAGGCTGACTACCACTACGCCGCCCATGTTGCAGCTGGTATTCCACTATTGCTCTACGCAGCTCGTACAGCCTGGCCAGCATGTGCAGCGTAGAATTCCAGAGTGTGGGCACGTCACACAGCAGTCGGTGCTCTGGCAGCTGAAACTGTCGTTGCAGGGTACTCAGGGTGGCAGCGTCCGTGGTGGACTTGCGGAAATGTGCACTTGCCGAGCAGGTTAGACAAGTGGGGGTTAGTTTTCAGAAACCACTGAACCACCAGATTGAAGACGTGGGCCAGGCATGGCACGTGTGTGAGGCTGCCAAGCTGCAGAGTGGCCACCAAGTTACGGCCGTTGTCACACATGACCATCCCCGGTTGGAGGCTTAGCGGCAAAAGCCAGAGGTCGGTCTGCTCTGTCAGACCCTGCAGCAGCTCGGGGGCCATGTGCCTCTTGTCACCTAAGCTGATTAGTTTCAGCATGGCTTGCTGAAGCTTGCCCACCGCTGTGCTGCCGCGCTGCTCGCTACCGACTGCTGGCGACGTGCTCACACTTCTTAATTGAGAGGTGGAGGTGGCGGAGGAGGAGGAGGGGGGAGGACATTGCTGGATAGAGTGGAGGACCGTGGAAGTGAGGTTGTGGGTCCAGGCCAGGAGATGGTCGGGCCTGTGTCCTGAGAGGGGGGTTGAATCTGAGTGGCAGGTTTTGGCCCAGGGGAAAAGGCAGTGGTGTGAACCACAGGTGGTAAATGGCCTTCGCCTTCGTCCCACCTTATGGGTGCTTGGCCATCATATGCCTGTGCCTGCTGGTGGTGATGGCTCCCCGGCTGATCTTGGTGCAACACAGGTTGCACACCACAGTTCGTTGGTCGTCCGGGCTCTCACTAAAAAACATCCACATCTTTGAACACCCAGCCCTCTGCACAGAGGCTTGCCGCGAGGGGGTGCTTTGGGAACAGTTGGGGGATTCTTCGCTCTGGCCCTGCCTCTACCCCTGGCCACCCCACTGCCTCTTCCAACCTGTCCTGCTGCTGCACTTACCTCCCCCTCTGAAGCCCTGTCCTCAGTAGGCTTAGCAAACCAAGTGAGGTCAGTCACCTCATCGTCCAGTTGCTCTTCCTCCGAATCCTCTGTGCGCTCCTCCCTCGGACTTACTGCCCTTACTACCTCACTGACAGACAACTGTGTCTCATCATCCCGTGTCCGCGTCCACGTCCTCGACCCTTACCCCTACTCCTCATCATGGCCCAAATAAATTACCCCACTGTACAGCACTGACAACTGGGCCTTAATTCACCACACACAGAGACTTGTAGATAGCGGAGGCTCTATGCTGTGACTGGAAAAAATTAACCCGCTGTCTTGCGCTGATACCTAGGGGGAATTTACTGCTCTTACAGACTTGTAGATAATAGAGGCTGTATGGAGTGGGAGAAGACTCTAAAGCCAGTGGATAGTGCTGGTAACTGCGGCTATCTCAACCCCATCAAGGAAAGGGTATTGTGAGGCGCTCTGCACAGCAGCAGAGCTGAAATACTTTGCAGTGGCCTAGGAAATAATAGAGTACTGTTTCACGGAAGACCTCTGTCTAATGCACTGCAGACTGAGAACGCTATAACTGAAAGGGTTTGCAGTGGCTTTGGAAATATTAGAGTACTGTTTCATGGTGAGACCTCGGTCTAATGCACTGCAGACATAGAACGGTATAACTAAAATACTTTGCAGTGGCCTAGGAAGTATTAGTGTGCAGTTTCACGGTGAGAGCTCAGTCTAATGTACTGCAAACTGAGAACGCTATAACTGAAAGGCTCTGCACAGGGCTAGATGCTTTTAAACAAAAGGGAGCACTACTGCTCCCAGTCAGCCATAACTATAATGCACACGGTGGGGAGTAGCCCTAAGAAGGACCGTTGGGGTTCTTGTAGAGAAGTTCCCAACTGTAAAACTTTCCCTATCTCAGCAGCTCTGTCCCTAAACTCTGCGTTATGCCCTGCAGACTGAGAACGGTATAACTGAAAGGGTTTGCAGTGGCCTAGGAAAGATTAGAGTACTGTTTCATGGTGAGACCTCAGTCTAATGCACTGCAGACTGAAAACGGTATAACTGAAAGGCTCTGCACAGGGCTAGATGCTTTAAAAAAAAAGGTGCACTACTGCTCCCAGCCAGCCACAACTATAATGCACACGGTGAGGAGTAGCCCTAAGAAGGACCGTGGGGTTCTTGTAGAGAGAATCCCTACTGTAAAACTTTCCCTATCTCAGCAACTCTGTCCCTACACTCTGCCTAATGCACTGCAGACTGAGAAAGCTATAGCTGTAATGCTCTGCAGAGGGATAGTTGCTTTAAAAAAAAAAGGGTGCACTACTGCTCCCAGCCAATGCTATAATGCACACGATGAGGAGTAGCCCTAAGAAGGACCATTGGGGTTCTTGACGAGAGGATCCTATGCTTGCACTTTCCCTGTATAAGCATCAGCACTTTCCCTAGCCCCTCCCAGCATGCGTCTGAGGCGAGCCGTGGGCGAGACCAGTTTAACCCCTTAACGACTGCCCCATCGGGAAACTACGTCCTCAGTAAGTGGGCTTTAATCCTAGAGGACGTAGTTTTATGCATCCTCTTTGGATTAATGCCCACTTGCCTGAGGACGTGACAGCTCCATGCTGTCGGTGCCCGCAGGTAGCCGACAGCATGGAGCTGTCATCCCAGGATGTGGGCAGTCCCCCCCCCCCCCCGGCATTGCGATCGGCGCTATCCAATGAATAGCGCCGATCTCAAAAAAGTAAAGAAAAGTGCGTAAAAAGTTAGATATTCAGCTGCTCTGATGGATCGGATCCATCAGAGCAGCTGAAAATTCTTACCTGGCTTGTCGGCGGTGTCCCCCGGAGAGCGGGTCCTCCCGGACCCGCCGGCGGTCTTCTGCGCATGCGCGCCAGACGATGACGTCAGGCGCATGCGCAGAAGCCTGGGAGCCCCCGGCAAATTTGAAATCTCCTGGCTCCCGGCTCCTGAAGGTAGCTGGGAACCAGGAGGTGTTACCGGGGACCGCTGTGAGCGGTCCCTGGGCCCGCGATCGCTGCTAGCCATTGGATAGCGGCGATCGCGAAAAAGTTTAAAAAAGTTTTTTAAAAAAGTCAGTTTCAACTCCCCTCATGGATCGGATCCATGAAGGGAGGTGAAAATACTCACCTAAGTCCTCCCCGATGTCCCGATGTTCCGGGACCCGAATCCCCGTCTGCGCATGCGCGCCCGATGATTGACATCGGGCGCGTGCACAGACGGGCTCGAGCCCCGGGAAATTTAAAATCCCTCTGCTCTTGACTGCGATGTGTAGCCAAGAGCAGAGGGATGTCACTGGGGACATGATCACTGTCATCCAATGGATGACAGTGATCATGTAAAGTAAAAAAAAAAAGTGTAAAAAGTGAAAAAAAAAGTGTAAAAGTAAAAAAAAAAGTTTAAAAAAAGTTTTAAAAAGTTTAAAAAAGTAAAAAAAGCTTGCGTTTCATCTCCCCCCACGGATCATATCCGTGAGGGAGGATGAAATGACGTACCTAAGGCCCGCGGATTTATCCGCGGACCTTACCCCAGCTTCTGCGCACGCGCCCGTCGCCAGAATGGCGGACGCATGCGCAAAAGCCGTGGATTGCCAGGATAATTTAAAATCTCCCTGCTCCTGGCTACAAAACTTAGCCGTGAGCCTGGAGATTTCACGGGGGGCCGCGGTGAGCGGTTCCTGATCACGTGTTCGCCGTTATCCAATGGATAATGGCGGTCACGTAAAAGTAAAAAAAAGGTGAAGCTTCATCTCCCCTCACCGATGCGATCAGTGAGAGGAGATTAAACTTTTTACCAGAGGCCTCCGTATTTGCACCCCGACGCGATCTTCCTCCGTGAAATTTCCCGGATCCTGCGCATGCGACCGCCGGCAAAACAGCGAACACATGCGCAGGAGTCAGGGAGCACAGGAAATTTAAAATCTCCTTGCTCCCAGTGACCAACGGTCACCGAGAGCCTGGAGCAGTGACAGGTGGCCTCGTTGAGTGGTCCCCGATCATGTGATAAAAAGGTAGCGATCTACCTTAGGTCGGTCTCACATGACCGGATAGGAATTATGGATTCCGCATGCTTCTGATCCGCGGTAATACATGGATCAATCGCATTGGATTACACAATTCCGCTCACATTAGCAGGTCGGAATTGCGTAATCCACTCGCAGAAAAGAGAACGCAGCATGTTCTATTTTACCGCGACTATCCACAGCATAGAGCCTATTGTGCTCCATGGTCGCGGATATACCCGCAGCCCATACGCAACTACATTGTATACGGGCTGCGGGTACCCGCGTCATCGCTAAGCGACTGTGCGGGAAATACAAATTTAAAAAAGTATGACGCAGGGTCACAGCCGGGCTCACTGCTGGGATCCACTGCGGGCCTCCGCAAGCAGATTCCACCTACGGCCGTGTGAGCCCAGCGTTATTCAGACCGCTACCTGTAATACGCAATTTACAAGAAGCCCCGGGAACGTTCGCCTTCCTGCAGTTCCAGGAGCAGCTTGTTGAGCGTCTTCTGTGCGAGACCGCCGCACCTCATCAAGCTTACGGAGACTCACAGAGTGCCACTTTTTACACCCTATACCCACCACTGAGGTCAAGAAATGACCCCCAAAAAGCATGAGAGGAGGGGGGATACACGGTTTTATTGCCCCATGTACCCATCCCAACCAGCCTCCGTAAGCCCCCTGTCTTCGGAAATACCACACAGTTCACATTATTACTTTTATCTAAGATTTGGGGAACGCCGAAAAGGGCGCGGAGGGGGGGGGATATTTTTAGGGAGTCAATTTTTATTCCGTACAAATGAACAATGGGGCCTGGGACTTATTCAGTTGTGCCCTGCAATCCAACGGGTGTTCCCTGCATTACAGGCCTAACCATGTGTCCTATAAGTAGATTAGGGCCACAATGGGTATGTTTTTGAACACGGAACAAACGGGGGGATCCATTTTGGGGTGACCGTCTTCATTCCTATGTACACTGTACAAAAAAAACAGTTTTTAAATTGACAAAATTGCCAAAAAAATGAAAAATGTAATTTTTTCCTTCTGCTTTGCTTAGATTTATTCAAATACTGTGGGGTCAAAATACACAGTACACCCCTAGATGAATTCATTAAGGGGTCTAGTTTTTAAAATAGGGTCATTTGAGGGGGTTCTTTATAGTTTTGGACGCTCAATGGCTCTACAAGTGGGCAATGGGGCCTGGATTTTATCCCGTTGTACCCTGAAATCAAACGGGTGCTCCTTCCATTATAGGCCTAGCCATGTGTTCTTTAAGTAGATTAGGGCCACAAGGGGTATGTTTCTGAACACGGGACAAACAAGGGTATCCATTTTGGGGTGAAAGTCTTCATTCCTATGTGTGCTGTACAAAAAAAACCTGTTTTTAATTGATACAAATGCCAAAAAAATGAAAATTGTAACTTTTTTCCTACTGCTTTGCTTAGATTTATTCAAAAATTGTAGGGTAAAAATACACAGTACACCCCTAGATTAATTTGTTAAGGGATCTAGTTTTCAAAATGGGGTCATTTGTGGGGGTTCTCTGTCGTTTTGGCCGCTCAAGGGCTCTACAAGTGGGCAATGGGGCCTAAATCACCTTCATGCTAAATTTCTGTTCTGAAAGCCACCGACTACTTCTTTCATTTTGGGCCCCGTTGTGCATCCACACATAAGATTAGGGCCACAATGGGTATGTCTCTGAACACGGGACAAACAGGGGTATCCATTTTGGGGTGCAAGGCTTCATTCATGTGTGTGCTGTACCTAAAAAGCAGTTTTTAAAACGACAGAATTGCCAAAAAAAGAAAATCACATTTTTTTCCTTTTGCTTTGCTTGAATTCATTCAAAAACTGTGGGGTCAAAATGGGCAGTACACCCCTAGATAAATTCGTTAAGGGGTCTAGTTTTTAAAATGGGGTCACTTGTGGGGGTTCTCTTTGGTTTTGGCCGCTCAAGAGCTCTACAAAAGTGCTATGGGCCTAAAACGCCTTCAAGCAAAATTTATGTTCTGAAAGACACCGACTACTCCTTTCATTTTGGGTCCCGTTGTGCATCCAGACATAAGATTAGAGCCACAATGGGTATGTTTCTGAACACGGGAGAAACGGGGGTATCCATTTTGGGGTGTAAATCCTCATTTTCATGGGCAATATAGGAAAAAAATACGTCTTTAAAATGACATATTTGCAAAACTATGAAATTTTATTTTTTCTCCTCTAAATTGAATTAATTCCTGAAAAAAACTGGTAGGGTCAAAATACTCATGACACCCCTCAGTGAATACATTAAAGGGGTTGTCCCGCGAAAGCAAGTGGGGGTATACACTTCTGTATGGCCATATTAATGCACTTTGTAATGTACATTGTGCATTAATTATGAGCCATACAGAAGTTATTCACTTACCTGTTCCGTTGCTAGCGTCCTCGTCTCCATGGTGCCGTCTAATTTTCAGCGTCTAATCTCCCGATTAGACGTGCTTGCGCAGTCCGGTCTTCTCTGTGTTGAATGGGGCGCTCGTGCTGGAGAGCTGCTCCTCATAGCTCCGCCCCGTCACGTGTGCCGATTCCAGCCAATCAGGAGGCTGGAATCGGCAATGGAACGCACAGAAGACCTGCGGTCCACCGTGGGTGAAGATCCTAGCGGCCATCTTCGCAAGGTAAGTAAGAAGTCACCGGAGCGCAGAGATTCGGGTAAGTACTACCCGTTTTGTTTTTTTTTATCCCTGCATCGGGTTTGTCTCGCGCCGAACGGGGGGCTATTGAAAAAAAAAAAAACCCGTTTCGGCGCGGGACAACCCCTTTAAGGGGTGTAGTTTTTAAAATGGGGTCATTTGGGGCGGTATCTATTATTCTGACACTCATGAGCCTTTGCAAACTTGGCTTGGTGCAGGAAAACAAAGTGTTCCTCAAAATGCTGAAAAGTAATGTTAAATTTGTGCGTCCTATAAATGGTTAAAAAAAACACAAAAGTTTTTCAACTGTGCATTCAGAATAAAGTAAACAGATGGAAATATATATCTTATCAAAAATTTGTACAGTATGTTTGGACATATTTGAGATATTACAGTTGAAAATTTGAAAAAATGACAATTTTTTCAAAATTTTTCCAATATTGGTACTTTTAATACATATACACAAATTATATCGGTCTCTTTTTGCAACCAAAATGAAGTACAATATGTGGCGAAAAAAGAATGTCAGAATCAGTGGGATATGTAAAGCCTTTACAGAATTATGCTACGTTGAACGACGCATGTCACATTTCCAAAATTTGGCTCCGTCACTAAGGCGCAAACAGGCTTCGTCACTAAGGGGTTAAATACTCGGCGGTCACGTGATCGGCCCAGCCACTCACTGCTGTTGGCGGGCAGATGGCTGGCACGTCACAGCAGGAAGTGGTAATGCCTTCCCCACATGTTTATTGGCTAGAAAATGGCGCTAAACATGCAGGGAAAGGAAAAGCAATTGACTCCAGTACCGCGTGGTGTTCGTCTTGAGTAACGAGCATCTCCAGTACCCTAATACTCGAACGAGCAGCAAGCACTGAAGAGCATGCTCGCTTATCTCTAGAGATCAAAAATGGGTGCTAGTAGAATGAATTAATGACCACTTCCTGTCAACTAGTCAGAATATATCAGCATCTCCATCTAATCTGCGGTAACAAGAAGCTTCCTGTCCGCAGGGGCCGATATTGCTGCAGAATGATTTCATCACCTAGTGGAATCTATGTCATAACAAATTGCTGGTTCACAAGACCAAAGGAAGTCCAACGCATTACTAGATGGGGGTCTCTAATAAAGGGGCTATTCAGTGTTTGTATGATAGTCAAAAGGTGGCGGAAAGAAGAGAAGACTATTAGTGGCGCCATCTTACACAGCACCATTTTTTCTATAATTTTGGTCCTGTTTGTGGCAACATACCAGCCCCTCAACCTTTGCATCCTTGTCCCCCTTTCATTGCTGTTGAAAAAAGTCTGCTCTATAATGTGTTTTACTGTTCATATGTAAATTTCATGCATAATCAAACTTTTTGTAATTTTTGATGTTATGAAATAAATGTTTTTGCTGTTCTTAAATATATTCTATAGCATTGCTGTGGACTGTAGGACCACCAAGGATAATGCATTAACTCTTTATTGCCCTAGACCACCAGGGATGGTGATATTAACCCTTTCTCTGCCCTAGACCACTAAGGTTGATCACATTAACCCATCTCTACCCTAAAGCACCAGGGATAAAGACACTGAACCCGTCTCTGCCCTAGACGACCAAGGATGATGACATTAAGCCATCTCTGCCCTAGACACCAGGGATGATGACACTGAACCCTTCTCTATTTTAGACAACCAGGGATGATATTATAATTTACCCTCTCAGTGCCCTAGAACACCAGGGATGATGATATTAACTTGTTTCTACACTAAACCACCAGGGATGATGACATTGAACCTGTCTCTGCCCTAGGCGACCAATGATGATGACCTTAACCCATCTCTGCCATAGACACCAGGGAAGATGAGACTGAACCCTTTTCTGCCCTGGACCAGTAATGATGATAACATTAAACCATCTGTGCTCTAGACACCATGGATGATGACACTAAGCTGTTTGTTCTTTTAGATAACATTAGATGATAATATTAACCCCTTCAGTGCCCTAGAACACCATGGATGATGACATTTACCCGTCACTATCCTAAACCAGGAATGGTGCAATTGAACCATTCTCTGCCCTAGACCACCAGGGATGATCACATTAACCCATCTCTGCTTTAAACCATCAGGGATAATGATACTAATCCTTTTGATATCATAGACAACCAGGGTTATGACCAGCAATTCACCTGCTATGAATGACTTCACTGTGATTCTTTATTATCATGGAAGACATGTTATCTTGGGTTGGGAATATGGAACAGGAAGGGTTAAGGTATACAATGACTTAATGACAGAAGATATTTTGATTTGGCAAGAGTGGATCACAACATTCACCTATAATATGCAATTTTCCTGTAAAAATACCTGCTCCACATGATTGTTAAAAAAAGATAAAAATAACTTGCGTAGGTGTCTTTATTCTACATGGAGATGAAAAGAAAGAGAGATGGACAATAGCTCTGTATTCCCCGCTTTAGCTCATACTATCATTGTAGCTACCTGCAGCTACCCCTAGCTGGAGCTCACGGTATACAGATTTATGATTGAGTTCCATACAAGATGTATACAGTTAGCTCCCCCTAGTGGTGTCTCCAGACACAGTTTTATCATTTAAACTCTGTGTGAAATAAAGCAGAATATTTGTAGCTTTATGTTTAAAAATGCAGCTCCATGTTACCATGAGGCCGATCAGGGACCACGGGTGGCAGTGGCGCGGTTCGCCACGGCGTTCTGGGATGGTGTTGCGCCCACGTTTGGGGTGGCGCGCACGTGCCTGCTATGAGAGGCGTGCGCACTCTAACTCTGTGAGTTATAGTGGCTGGCTGGGAGCTCCAGTCCCCTGGCTTGATTGGTCTCTGCTCAAGGGGTGGAGACTCCTGGATACAGTCTGGCAGCTGCTGATAGCAGTTGCCAGTTATTGGTTCCGTTCCCTGTGTGTCTGACTTTAGTCCTGCCCCAGTGAAATTTAGGGCCTCAGTCATGGGCCTATTCTTTACTGGCTGATTCCGCTTGTCTGCAGTCGGTAAACTCTTTTTTTAATTGAACTCGGGAATATTTTTGATGAACCCAATCGTGCACGTTATGCAGTCAGTAAGTTGTTGGCCCTATGCCAGGGGCGCCAGTCGGCAGAAGAATATTGCTCTAATTTCAGGCAGTATTCAAGTGAATCTGCATGGAACGACTGTGCGCTCAAAGATTTGTTTTTGGTAGGCCTGTCTGATGAAGTAAAAGATCTATTGCTGTTCTATCCGTCACCCTCTACTTTGAATCAGGCTATGGAATTGGCAGTCAGAGCTGATCGTAGACTAGAGTACCGTCAAAACTGTGGTGCTAAGTTTTTGGTGACTTCTACAGCCTGTACCCCACTGTCAACCGCCGGAGCTGATGGTATGGAAGTGGACCGGTTGAATCCTGAAGAACGGAGGCAGTTCCAGGTTTCTAACCAACTCTGTTTCTACTGTGGCAAGGCTAGTCATCGCACCCCTTCCTGCCAGGAAAGGCAGATACGGAAGCAGCAGGAAAACTTCAGCTCCTAGGTGACTGTCGGGATGGTCATCTAGGAGGTCAGGTACTCCCTAAATTACTGGTGCCTTGTAGTGTTTCTTACAAGGCTTTTCACAGGGTGGGACAGGCATTTATTGATTCTGGGTCGGCCACGAACCTTATCCATTTGCAGTTCGTAAGACCACTGTTATCAAGTTTTACTGCGTTAAGTTTGCCCATCCACTTTACCAGTATCGATGCAACCCCTCTGTCCTCAGGGGTAGTGCGTTGGAGGACACCAGAACTTTGGTTCATGGTGGGCGCATTACATTCGGAGGTTATTTCATTTCTGGTAATGGAGAAGATGTCCGTGGATAACATTCTGGGATTGCCGTGGCTAAGGACGCGCAATCCTCAGTTCGATTGGACTACTCTGGAGCTAGTTCGGTGGGGAGGCCATATTTAATCTGTCGGGTCAGGAGCATGAGGCTCTTAAATCCTATATTTCAGAGGCTTTAGCCAAGGAACATATCAGACCATCAAAGTCACCAGCTGGAGCAGACCTATTTTTTGTTGAAAAGAAAGATGGGTCTTTGCGGCCTTGTGTTGACTATCGGGCTTTTATCACCGCGCCGGTGCTTGTTCAGCCGGATCCTCAGAAGCCCTTTTTCATAGAGGTAGATGCTTCGGAGGTTGGGGTGGGGGCAGTCATCTCCCAGGAATTGGGGGGCCGTTCAGGGTATAGTCCGTGTGTCTTCTTTTCCCATAAATTCAGTAGCACTGAGTGCAACTACGATGTTGGGAACAGGGAACTGTTGGCAATAAAATGGGCATTTGAGGAATGGCATCATCTTCTGAAGGGGGCTCGACACCAGGTGACAGTCTTCACTGATCACAAGAACTTAGTGTATCTAGAGAATGCTAAGTGTTTTAATGCGCAGCAAGCCAGGTGGGCGCTTTTCTTCTCGAGATTCAATTTTACAGTCATGTACCTGCCGGGAGATAAAAATGTGAAAGCTGACGCCCTCTCCCGCAGTTTCGTGACTCCGGAGGTTAAGGACTCTTCTCCGGAAGGCATCCTCCCACCCGGTGTTGTGGTGGCAGCCCTGACACGGAACCTTCCGTCTCAGCTTCAGGAATATCAACAGGAAGCCCGGGAGGGGGTTCCGGCAGGGAAGTTATTTGTACCGATGTCTCTGCGGTTGTTAGTTCTGGAAGAGTCTCATCCATTTTTGCAGGGCATCCGGGGGTCCAGGGGGCTCTTGAGCTATGTTCCCGATTCTACTGGTGGCCTGGCATGGCATGGGAGGTCTGGGAGTTTGTAAATCGGTGTTCAGCTTGTGCACGTGGTAAGAGTCACCATAAGAGCCCTTAGGGACAGTTAATGCCGCTCTCAGTATCTGGTAGTCCATGGTCGCACGTGTCCATAGATTTTGTCACTGACCTGCCTCTGTCACAAGGTTGTTCCACCATTTTGGTAGTTGTTGACAGGTTCTCGAAAATGGCCCATTTTGTTGCTTTGGAAAAATTACCGTCTGCCGCTGAATTAGTGAAGATTTTCATTAGAGAGATTATAAGATTGCACGGAATACCAGTCAATATAGTTTCACATCGGGGAGTGCAATTGATGGCCCAATTTTGGAGGACCTTCTGTAAAAACTTGGGAACATCTCTGTCTTTCTCATCAGCGTTTCATCCGCAGACGAATGGGCAAACAGAACGTAAAAATCAAGACCTAGTACAATACTTTTTGTGGGCCAGAGGGTCAGTCGGTGGGTAGAGTTTTTACCTTTGGCCGAATTTGCCATAAATAATCGTATCAGTTCTGCTACCGGGGTGTCAACTTTCTTCTGCGTGTTCGGTCAGCATCCCCGGTTCCTGACTTCCATTCCAGTACCTACAGCTTGTCCCGCTGTTGATGTTGTTACTAGTGAGTTGCGTGAGGTCTGGAATGGTGTGCACAAGAATCTGGAGGAAGTAAGTGGTCGTATGCAACTACGTAGTTGTAAAAGATCCACTGTGTCGGAGCCATTTGAGGTTGGTCAAAAGGTCTATCTGTCCACGAAGAATTTAAAATTGAATCTCCCCTCAGTAAAGCTTGCGCCGTGTTTTATCGGTCCCTTTGCCATAACGTGAGTCATTAATCCTCTAGCTTATGAGTTGGATTTACCAAGTTCTTAGAGGGTGCATAGGGTGTTTCATAAAACCCCTTTGAAGTTGTTTGCTATGAGAGGCGCGACCGCTCTACCTCTGTGAGTTATAGTGGCTGGCTGGGAGCTCCAGTCAGCCGACTTGATTGGTCCTGAATATAGTCTGGCAGCTGCTGATAGCAGTTGCCAGTTATTGGTTCCGTTTCCTGTGTGTCTGACTTCGGTCCTGCTCCAGTGAAAGTTACCTTGTCTCGATCCAGCTCTGCCTGTGTTCTGTGGTTCTCCTGTCGTGTTGGTCTATTCTATCGGCCTAGCCTGTCGGTACTAGTAAGTTTTCATCTGCATAGGTACGGCGGTTCCTTCCTCTCCTGCCACTAGGCAGCGTAGGGTTAGTGTTGGCGGCCTGGACCTGTCCACCTTTGGGGCTGCCTCCAGGAAGGGACATTGGCATGGGTGAAGGTCAGGGAGTCCCACGCCGTGCGTACCTGTGCACACTACTAGTACTGTAACACTCCAACCTCTGGAAAGATATTATATTATGGGGAACAAACCAAAACTAATAGCGCATTTACTGGAATTTTCCTGTGGGGTGCTGTAATAATCTAATTACTACTTTTGCATCTCTTTTCTGAGAAAGTAATAGCCAAAACCCTTCCTCCTTCAAATCATTCAAATAAAGTACTTAAAAAGGAGAAGTGAAACAGTGAACATCTAGTTAAAAAGCAGATGCTGCATATAGCACATACTGAGAGTGTACCATGCCCGTCTTCACCCTCCTCACTGTCATCGGTAAGTAGAGAACGATTAATTATCTTTCATAGATTGTTAATTAACTCAGCCTGGCCTGACCCTATAGAGGAAGCCCGGTGAGACTTGTGGGTGATTGCAGAGTCCTGGGTCATCAGATGCTTTTAAGTAATCCAACATTCGTAGCTTCATAAGTATAACTATGGAGCATTGGACATTGTGGGTTGCTTGTAATGTTTTATACTAGTCATGTGAGGAGCCTTTGAATTGTCCCATGTGGGCAACCGCTATCCGTAGGTTCATTTAGAGCCTATGGATATCCTTTCGTGACTCCCCACAGTGAACTATAAAGACAACAACAAACTTGGTTTGACTGTGTATTATATGGTCTCTCAGTCATTTGAATGGGTGCCATATAATATGACATTAACCTTACAGAGGCTGTGGGAAAGCACAGGATATGGAGATAACCCTTTAATTCTACAGTATGTACATGACCATGTTTTACTGCAGGGATTCCTGAAAACTCTATGAGATAAATGTATCAATTCTTGTACATCAAATTTCTGGCCTGCAAAAATCACAATTTTGGTACAAGGGCCAATATTGGAATTTTTGAGAATGTACATCCGGTCCTAAAACTTTTTTTAAAAACATGGATGGGGCTTAATTTTAGGTGCCGCAGTGTGGTGCTCATAAGATTTACTATAATATGTCAGAAATTAGGGTAAATTATAGTTGAAACGTACACCAGCTCGTCCGTCATAGAGGTGCCACCGGGTGTCAGAAGTAAAAATAGCGGCTTGCTTCTATTAATAGATTTGTTCTGTTTTCTCTGACGTAAACTTGACTTACACAAGTGTATGAAACGTCAGTCTATGTAAATACGCCCCATTGTACCTTTTCTAAATGAGTGACTTTCCCTTTCTTCCAGCAGCAGAAAATACAGTAAATTATATACAGTACAGTTTCCTTGAATTTCAATTTCAGAATTCAGTATTTTAATGTTTTAAAATTTCATTATTTGCTAAATAGATAGAATTTATTTAGTTTTTTTCATGTTTTTAGTTTTAAAAGATTTTTATTAAAGAAACATATATTGACAATTATATCAGTTTTATAGCAGTAATCCCCACACAGGGGGCTAAATGGTTGAACTTACATTCAATACATTGATCAGAGATTATATTGTAAGCAAGCGGGGTGCACTCGCCTGCGGATCGCCAACTCTCAGACTGGAATGGGCACCGACCACGTAGAAGTACTCTCTGGAGACGCGGATATCCTTTAAACCTGGCTCCTGCCAGTCTTTATTCACAGTACAACCAACGTAAACAGAGTCCATATAACGTTCTTCAACAAAACATAAAAGTCCACATACACACTCCACCTGGGTGTTAAGGTTAGGGTGGTCACCCTTGTCAGACTCTGGCCTTTCCTAGGCCACCGGCCTGCAGCAGCTTAGCTCTGCTGCACAGGTCCTCTCTGGCTCTCTCAGCCAACATCTCCCTGGGTGTAGCAGGAATGTACCCTTATATCCAACTTCCTGACCACACCTATGGGTATTTTCCCTTTTCTCAGGCACCAGAATGCCTGTCTGTTGCTCCCTACAGGCCATTCTCTGTAGTGCACCTCTACAATATATAATTCAGATATACTTTTTATCTTGTAATCTCCTTCATTAGTTTTGTATTTTATTTATTTCGCCAAAAGAATCAGATATATGCCATATTTGAATTTATAACTCACAATAACAATAAAATTTAACTAAACTAACTCAAGGTCACCATTCTTTCAGATTTCTTTGTGCATATTCTTAACTGGCCAACTCTACTCAACAGGTCTGTAGTCTAATTGGTACACCAGGTCCCTCTAGGTCGACAGGACGATATGCTGGAGTCCCGGAATATCTACCAGTTCTATCTAGGGTCCCCACACCTGCCCAAATCTCTCTAACGAGTCTGACCCTATAACATGTAACCTCTCGTACATCACATTCTGTGAAATTTTATTCATCACATCTTGAAAAGAAAGGTGCTGTTGTTTCCATCTAGCTGCGATATAAATTCTGTCCGCCATACAAATAATTTGAATCAATTTATGTGCCCGGTATTTGACCTGTGGCTGTCAATCTCCTAGGAGAAACACCGAAGGAAATTTTTGAAATGGGCCTACAAATAGTCTGTGCAATAGCCTATGTACCTGAGTCCAGAGCCTAGCTGCCTCAGAACAGGTCCACAAAATGTGTAGCTGAGTTCCCACCTCTGTACATCCCCTAAAACATAGGGGTGAAGATGTTGGGTAAATTTTATGCAGTCTGGCAGGCACCAAGTGGGTACGGTGCAATATTTTTAAGGAGGTTTCCATTAAGGTCATATCCGGAAGAACCTGAGGTAGCTGAAGAGAATATAGAAAATGAAAAACTTGATTGATCCTGTAATGTTTGGATGGATGAGAATCAAACTTGGCTTGGAATTGAGCAACTGTCAGCAGGTGGGAACTCTCTTTCAAATGGTGGAGGTTAGTTCATTAATTTTCCACCACTGGAAGTGAGCTGAGTCCAAGCTTAGAGGGAATCGTACATTTGGTATCAGAGGCAAAAACCTAGAAGGATTAGTAGAGAGATTATACTAAAAGCAAATACTCCTCCAAATACGCAATGAATAGTAGGTAAACGGGCTAATATTATACAGATTGGGAACTATAAAACCATTTGACCTTATCAATTCCGAAAATGTCCGTGGGGCTATTTTTGCTGCCTCCAGATCCACCCACATCGGAGATCCGTCTCCCCCCAGAGTCTCTATCCATTGAGCAGTTCTAGCAGCTGTGTAATACTTTCTCAAATTAGGCACAGAAAGACCCCCCTGTCTTTTATGATAGTACATTACATTATTTTTAATTCTAAGGCATTTATTGGCCCAAATAAACTTAAAAATAAGTTTTTGAAAATTATTTAATACCTCTCTGGGGACTGGAATAGGCAGGGTTTGAAAGAGGTATAATATTCGTGGGAGCAGGTTCATTTTGACAGTATGTATCCTTCACACCGAAGATAACATTGGATCATCCCATTTTAGCATCCCTGAAGTGACTTTCAGTATCAGGAGGGGATAATTCCATTTGTACAGAATAGACAATGAGGTGGTTAGATTAACACTAGAGATGAGCGAGCATAGTCGTCCGAGCTTGATGTTCGTTCAAGTATTAGGGTGTTCGAGATGCTCGTTACGCGAGACGAGCACCTCGCGGCACTCGAGTCAATAACATTTACTTCCCTGAAATGTTAGTGCCATTTTCTGGCCAATAGACATGCAGGGAAGGCATTACAACTTCCTCCAGTGAGGTTCCAGCCCTATCCCACCCCCCTGCAGTGAGTGGCTGTCGAGATCAGGTGACCGCCGAGTATTTAAATCTTTCCCGCCCGATGCTTGCCTCAGACACACGCTGGCAGAGATTAGGGAGAGTGCTGCTGCTATAGTTAGAGTGTTGGTGTCTTCAAGAGCCCCAACGGTCCTTCTTAGGGCCACAGCTCACCTAGTGCACTACTGTTGTGGCTGCTGGGAGCAGTTTTGCACAATTTGTTTTTTTATATCGGACATACAGGCTATAGCGTTCTCAGGCTGCAGTCTGTACTACGTAGTATAGGGGCAGTATTGGTCAGGCAGGGACAGTGGGTAGTGTAGAAGAACCCCAACGGTGCTTCTTAGGGCCACATCTTACCATGTGAATTACAGTTGTTACTGCTAAGAGCAGCTTTGCACCAAATTTTTTCTTTCATCTTGGGCTCTGCAGACTATTGCGTTCTCAGTCTGCAGCCAATTATACAGAGTATAGGGGAAGTATTGGTGAGGCAGGGACAGTGATAGCGTGGAATCCTGTCTAGAAGAACCCCAACAGTCCTTCTTAGGGCCACATCTTACCGTGTGAATTACAGTTGTTGCTGCTAGGAGCAGCTTTGCAGCAAATGTTTTCTTTCATCTTGGACTCTGCAGACTATTGCGTTCTCAGTCTGCAGCCAATTATACAGACTATAGGGGAAGTATTGGTGAGGCAGGGACAGTGATAGCGTGGAATCCTGTCTAGAAGAACCCCAACAGTCCTTCTTAGGGCCACATCTTACTGTGTGAATTACAGTTGTTGCTGCTAGGAGCAGCTTTGCACCAAATTTTTTCTTTCATCTTGGGCTCTGCAGACTATTGCGTTCTCAGTCTGCAGCCAATTATGCAGAGTATAGGGGCAGTATTGGTGAGGCAGGGACAGTGCTACTGTAGAATCCTGTTAACAAGTACCCCAAAAAAGCACCTGTTAAGGGCTATCTGTGACCATCTGCATTTAACTCCGTGGCTGCTGGTAGTTGTAGTACCTCATTATTGCACAGCTAGGCGTGCTTGCAGTCTTCCAAATAAGATTTTTCCTGGCTGCAGTTTGCGCTGTCTCACTCCAACTGCACGCCAATAAGAATTCAAAAATTGCTTATACCTCTGTGTGTCTGCTGTAAAATGCACACACGGTGACAGACCCCCATACAGTGAAACTCACATTGGCGCAATATAGCCTGCATTGCATTGCATTGCACAAAAATTACCAAAAAAACCCCAGTAAATTCTTATGGCTAGCTGTGACTCTCTGCATTTCACTGCATGGCTGCTGTGAGCTCAGGAGTATCAGTATTGCATATCGCACAGCTAGGCGTGCTTGCAGTTTTCTGAAATATTTTTTTCCTGGCTACAGTTTGCGTTACATAAGCGCTGTCTCACTCCAACTGCACGCCAATAAGAATTCAAACATATTTTACACCGCTGTGTGTCTGCGGTAAATTCAGCTGTGCAGGGCACTGCAATGGGATTTATTTATGTACCGACGGTGGGTTCCAGGGACCCACCAATGGTGTGGGTGCACACGGAATTCACATAGGGGAGTTGTACCTGCCTGTGTCTATTTATAAAAAAAACGAGTCAGACTGGGGCATGCAGTGTGGGCCGAAGCCCACCTGTATTTAATTTGACATTAGCTCAGCTGTGCAGGGCACTGCAATGGGATGCATTTATGTACCGCCGGTGGCTTCCTGGGACCCACCCATGCTGTGGGTGCACACGGAATTCCCATGGCGGAGTTGTACCTGCCTGTGACTATTTCTAAAAAACCCCAGTCTGACTGGGGCATGCAGTGTGGGCCAAAGCCCACCTGTATTTCATCTGACGTTAGCTCTGCCATCCGGGGCACTGCAATGGGATGTATTTATGTCCCGTCGGTGGGTTCCAGGGAGCCACCCATGCTGTGGGTCCAGTCCACACAGACTTCCCATAGGGGAGTTGTACCTGCCTGTGACTATTTCTAAAAAACCCAGTCTGACTGGGGCATGAGTGTTGGCCGAAGCCCACCTGTACTTTATCTGATGTTACCTCAGCTATCCGGGGGACTGCAATGGGATTTATTAATGTACCGTCTGTGGCTTCCTGGGACCCATCCATGCTGTGGGTCCACTCCACACAGACTTCCCGTAGGGGAGTTGTACCTGCCTGTGACTATTAATTAAAAAAACCCAGTCTGACTCGGGCATGCAGTGTGGGCCGAAGCCCACCTGTATTTTATCTGACGTTAGCTCAGCTATCCGGGGCACTGCAATGGGATTTATTTATGTACCGTCGGTGGGTTCCAGGAAGCCACCCATGCTGTGGGTCCACTTCACACAGACTTCCCATAGGGGAGTTGTACCTGCCTGTGACTATTAATTTAAAAAAATGAGTCTGACTCGGGCATGCAGTGTGGGCCGAAGCCCACCTGTACTTTATGTCACGTTAGCTCAGCTATCCGGGGCACTGCAATGGGATTTATTTATGTTCCGTTGGTGGCTTCCTGGGACCCACCCATGCTGTGGGTCCACACAGACTTCCCAGAGCAGAGTTGTACCTGCCTGTGACTATGAAAAAAGGCCAGACTGACTAGGGCATGGAGTGTGGGCCGAAGCCAACCTGTACTTTATCTCACGTTAGCTCAGCTATCCGGGGCACTGCATTGGGACAAACTAAAGGAGCAATACAGCGCTAATGAGACGTCCACAGCTACGCTAGCATTGGAGTCCACAGTAGGCCCACGATTGCTGAGGGTTTGTGCAGAGGCCTATGTCCTGGGTGCAGTGAAAGT
The DNA here is from genome assembly GCA_035609135.1 of Eleutherodactylus coqui. Lineage (NCBI taxonomy): Eukaryota > Metazoa > Chordata > Amphibia > Anura > Eleutherodactylidae > Eleutherodactylus > Eleutherodactylus coqui. The sequence goes on along the minus strand of CM069410.1, from coordinate 218,279,254 downwards.
CCGCTTCCTGCCTACGATTGCTGAGGCTGTGTGCCATGGCCTATGTCGTCGGCATGGTGCAAGTCTGCCATGTTTGACCGCTCTCATTTATTTATTGTTCATGTCTTGGGTTGCCTAGGACCCACCTATGCTGTTGGTGCACACTTAGTTCCCATCGCGGTGTTTGACCTGTCTGGCACAAAGACACTGACTGACTTGGGTAGGGGGCAGAGTGCAGATTGCTTTCCCCTTGCAGTGTCGATTGAGCTATGCGACACCTAGACAAAATGAATACTGTGTGGGCACATGCATTTCCCATTGCTATGTAACTCATGCCCACGTTTGCAGCTTCTGACGGAGGTGGCACTGGATTGGAATGAAGATCGAACGTCAATTTCTCATCGATTCTCTACAGCATTGTGGGCTATCGCCCTGCCCCTTTTAAAGACCGTCGCTGCCTGGCCCTGCCAACCCTCTGCAGTGTGTGCCTCCGGTTCCTCCTCATGGCAGACGCACTTATAAATAGACATGTAGGTGGTGTGGCTATGCAGCCAGCGTGTGGCATGAGGGCAGCTGAAGGCTGCGCATAGACACTTTTGTGTCCGCTGCGGACGCAGGGTCGTGTGGGGGGGTTGAGGAGAAGAGGCAGCGGTGTGTCCCACAGGCAGTGCTTGTGCTTGGTTGGAGGTAGTGTGGTGCTTAGCTAAGGTGTGCCTTGCTAATGAGGGTTTGTCCGAAGTAAAAATTGTTTAGGGGGGGGGGGGGGTCCACTCTTGCCGCTATTGTGGCTTAATAGTGGGACCTGGGAACCTGAGATACAGCCCTGCATGTTACCCCTTGCCTGCCCTATCCGTTTCTGTGTTGTTTCCATCACTTTCTTGGGTTTTCTAGATTTTCACAAATGAAAACCTTAGTGGAGCATGGCTGATATACAAAAATGCTCGAGTCGCCCATTGACTTCAATGGGGTTCGTTACTCAAAACGAACCCTCGAGCATCGCGGAAAGTTTGACTCGAGCAACGAGCACCCGAGCATTTTGGTGCTCGCTCATCTCTAATTAACACCCAAATACGGAATATAGTGTTTCTGGTGTTGAAAGCCCAAAATTCAAGTCTACTAATTTTGAGTTTCTTCAGTCGTAGGGAGTTTTAGAAGAGTGGATGGAGAGGAGTAAAGGGATCTAAGGGCCTATACGAATATCCCCCAAATCCCATTTGCTGTAGTCCAAAAAATATGTAGTTCCAAGACAGAGAGTCAAATGCCTTCTCAATATCTAAGGCTAAAAGATTTAAGGAAGTGTTATTCTTTTGTGTCTAATCAATAATGTTTAAAACTTTTCTAATATTATCTGGGGCTTGTCTATATGGCATGAACACCACTTGATATTTATGGATCAATTAAGGAAGAAACTGGTTTATGTGAGTCGCCAAGATAGCGATAAATATTTTATAATCTGTATTCAGAAGAGAGATGGGTCGATAAATCTTAGGGGAAAGAGGGTCTTTATTAGCTTTGGGGATCACTGTTAGGTCAAAATTAAAAAATTCTTGTAGTGGGATTTTTCCACTCATCGGGGTCTGGAACATATTCTGCATGGGCTCGATTAATATGTCTTTGTATTTTTTGTAATAAATGGCTCTAAAGCGGTCTGGGCCCGGAGCCTTCCCGAGTTTCAAATTATCGATGGCATCTGCTATTTCCTCTACAGTAATATCTGCATTCAAGGATTCCCTTTGTTCTTGGGAAATAGTGGGTATCGAGGGGGGACTCCCGATGAACTCGTGCCCCAAGCTCTCCCCACCCACTTGTGTTCTTGGTATAGAGATGCGTAAAAATTGGCAAATGTATTATAAATCTTGTTTGGGTTGGTAGTAGTGGTATTATGAGGGGTATATAGCTTAAATACCGAGTTTAACCTTTGTGTGTCCCGAAATCTTGCTGCTAATAACCTATCCGGTTTGTTGGCATACTTGTAATATTTATATTTAGTTCATTGGAGTGCCCGTTCCACCCTTTCTCACAGGAGGGCGTTAAGTTGCAGCTTAGTGTCTCTGATCTCTTTGGTTGTAGCCCTTGAAGGAATGCGTTGATTTTAGTTTTTCAATAGGAATATCCTCCTTTCCAGAGCCTGGAAAGCTTGTGACTTTTCTTTTTTCCTCTGGGAAGACAACCGTATAAGCTATCCTCGGATATATGCCTTGTGGGACAACCAAACCCACTGAGGCTTCGCTTCTGGGCTAGTGTTAAGGCCAAAGAACTCAGAGATCTGATTAGAGATTTAACCCAAGATCCTGGGATCCTGCATAAGGGCCTAGTTCAATCACCATCTAAATATGTTTCCCGGGGCTATGTCATCATTAATCTCAGACAATACAAGGTCATAGTCTGAGTAGACACAAGGACAATGTCTGGTGGTTGTTAGGTGGGGTAGAAGGTATATGGATACCAAGGTATAATGAAGTCTTGAGTATGTCTGACTCGCCAGTGAGTAAAAAGTGTAACCCCCTCTCTTTTCCGTGAATCTCCCTCCAACTATCCGCTAGCCTGAGCTGTGCTAATTTAGTCTCCCATTCCCTTCGTTGTGATACCAAAACTCTATCTGGGTTGTCACTCGATCTACCCAGAGTTGAGCTAAAGGAAAAATTAAAGTCACCCACCCACAACATCTTGTATTGTGGATACAGTAGAAGCTTCCTAGAGACTGATCGTAGAATGGGCCAGGGGCTTTCCAAGGGGTCATACATGTTAATTATGGCCATTGGTTGGTCATGTAGTTTGCCAAAAACAATACAGAATCTCCCTTCTTGATCATTCTCTATCTGCTCCACCTGAAGCGGGAATGACTTATGCAACAATGTAATGACACCGCTATGCATTTTGGGGGGCCGTGGCCATATAGTACACTTTGGTAACCTCGGTACTGAGACCATTGTGAACAAAAGTCCAATCGAAGAGTCAACCATCTTTGAACTATTCAGCAGCTATTAATCCACCACTGGACTAGCACTTAACACATAAACTTGCGTAATCAAATACTTTTAATAGTCATGGTAGTGGGTTTCCTCAGATCAATCTGCAAGACGCACCCCACCCCAACCCCCGAATCATCATGAGAGAAGCTGAAGATTATTTTCTATGATGCACTGGGCTCGCCAGCCCCCGAGACCCGGGTAGAGGGTCCAGATCTGGTTTTTGGAGAGCGTGGAGTGATTCCAGAGATCTAGCTAAATATGACCGCCCATGATATTGAAAGAGGAGTGCAAACGGGAATCCCCACTTGTATCTGATATTGGCTGAGCACAAGGCCTGTGAAATTGGCCTGAAGGCAAGTGTAGAAGGGTCTATATCAGCATACAGTTGTACCACTGGCGTGGATTTATTTTGGGTCCACGGCGTAATCAATAGGAATGTTTGCACCCTTCCAGATTTATGTTCAGAGATTGTGCACACAATGGAAGACATCACACGGAGACAAGACTTTCAGTGTAGAAAGTCTTCCTGGACTCTGTTTATTAGTAGGCGTAAATCATCTTTTATAGCATTATGGGCTAACTGCCCTTTATGGGCATGCAGGAAGCAATACGTGATTGGAAATCAAAGCATGGGATTGGGTAGTCCAATTATGGTCTTTTTCCATCCGGTCCAGCGTGAGCTTTTGTCGTCATGGACGTCCAACATCATGTGGTTTCAGATGAAAAAACGGTGCCATCTTTTGGTGTTCGATGGAGGGGGCAGGAGGTGGAGGGAGCATCGTCTCGTCAAATGACGCCTGAGGGTTATGTGCAGGTAAAAAATGTGCTCTGAGGTTATGAGCGTGTATTTCTATCAAGCTGCATATTCTGATAACGGTTAGCAGAACAGGATGTGGCCGGCACATTCTGTTCTGCTGGCTCAGGAGGTAAAATATCCTCCACTATGACACTCCCGGCAATTGGGTGAGACTCCTGGCCGTCGCCAACAGTTGATCCCTGACCTCACTATAGTGCAACTTGAGAACGACATCTCTAGGGAGGTCCGAATTTGGAAGTTGAGCTAATGCTCTGTGGATCCGGTCAATCCTCAGATAGGCCTGGTCGATTTGCAGCAATGATGCTGAAAACAGATTAATTGCAGTTTCTTTTAATGCCGTTATGGTCTCCGGGAGCCCCCAAATCCTGATATTGGAGCGACAAGACCTATTCTCCAAGTCCTCATATTTGGCCTCTAACAGTTCAATTTTAGTTTCCAGGTCTGCCACATGACTACGGTCTGTCTATAATATCCTCAGTCTTTTTTTCCAACTCGTCTGTCCTCTGACCCAGGTCTCAGATTTGGTTAAAAATTCACGAGAATGACCCCCTCTCTTCAGCTGCAGGGGCTTCTTGGACAGCACTCACACCGGAAGCCCTCAGTCCAGATACAGCCCCCTGTGTCTTCAGCCCCTCTCTCTGCTTGTGGCAGTTTCTGCCCTCCTAGTGCCTGCAGGCAAGTCCTGAGTTCTCTCACCTCCCCTCCGGCTGTGTCTCCACTCCAGGTGGCCTTCACCCACCATCAGTTGTGCCTCCTGTGCTGCTCCCTCCTGGCAGGAGCCCACTACAATCGGCCACGGGATCTGGCCGCTGGTGGGCCGCTACCTCACATCCGGTCGGCTGTGCTCCCAACTTCAGCTCGGAGATGCGCCTGGTAAGGTAGGCCGCGCTCCTGAAACTCCACCTAGAGACCCACAGAAGCTCTTGTTTCACAGCTCTCACTCTGGTGGTGTTAGCGGTGCAGCTCTCGGCTTCAGCCGTGCGCTCAGGACGTCAAGATCGCTTCAGAAAGCCTTCCCCACGCTGAAGCTCCTGAAATGGTATCCATTCCCGCTGCTGGCTAAGTCATGCCCCCTTTGCTAAGTTTTTAATGCAAATTTCCACAAATGTGACTTATTTTTAACTTCTGTCACATTGCAGTGCCTCTTCACCAGACTTGTTCTATATCTTCTGCCTGTAAAAGTAAAATGGAAAGTAGTGACTGAGAAGTCAAAATGAAACGCAAGATTTATATATTTATGCATTGTTCACAACATTTATGAATACTATGCTGACAGACGTATTGGGACACACATAGAAGGTGATGAAATTGGATTTTATTCCTATTTTCCATCCAGTGTTGAGTGGCTTTTGTCCTCATTCACTGCAGTAACCCTTCACAGCCGCTTTCCATCAAATTCCCATGAATGTTTGGGGATTTGCCTCCATTCCTGGAGGAGAGCTTCAGATAGTGATGCGGGGGATGATGGGCATGTTAGGCATGCACGGATACAGCCCTCTAGTTCGCCCTGCTTGTTGGGATTAAGATCCAGACTTTGGATCAGACAGCGAAGTTTGCAGATGTTCTGCTCCTCCACACTGCGTGCCGTATGACATGGTGCTCAGTCATGTTGGTAGAGACACTGAGCTGTTCCAAAGTATTACCACAGGGTAAGTGATGCCACATTGTCTGAATTGCCGTTGAGTGTGGTCTTCACTATAACCAATGGTCCTAGTCCTTCCCAGCAGAAACACCCCCACACCGTAACAGAACCTTCTCCAAATTTGACTGTTGGTACAATGCAGTCATCAGCGATCTGATCGGAATATGTTGTACTCTGATTCAGCTGTCCACAACTCTTGCTTCCACCCATTTACAGTAAAATAATGACACTGGAAGCGCCATCGCAGGTGCCGCTGTGCATTCACTACCGTGATGTTGTGTGCAGCTGCTCGCCCATGTTAACTCTTCACATGCAGTTCCTGTTTCATAATTCAAACTCACGAACTGGCGAAACTCTGGCGGAACTCGGAAACAGCGGAGATTACTCATGGACAGATATAACACACTGACTGACAAATGCCCAAAACACGATCAAGCATACCCACACACATAAACAGATGGAAATAGATTCAATGCAAGGTATTGGTTCGTATTTTGGCCAAGATACTTAAGCCCATGAGCCCACTTCAAGGGTCCTCAATGTTTCGCAGGTTCCTACTCTAACAAGACAACTTCCACAGGAAACCTACCTGCATGTGGGGCAATCGTCCTGATATGGAGGGCCATGCACTGGAACCTAGCGGCCTACCTAGAACTAGCTGACAAATGAAACACAGCAGGACTGAACGTAGCTCACTCCAATACACCAGGGATTTGCATAGAACACAGAACACCATGGACCCTGAACAGGAGTATTCACACCACACATCTGGTACCCTGCACAGACACACAGGAACATGACACTGTTCCACTGAACACACAGAGGGAAGCCCAACAGCCTCTAGCAGAGGAGCTGGTATATATGAGAAGCAGACCAGGGGGATTGGCTGGCTAGAGAAATCCACACCCAGCCAGCTTAATCCACCTCCACCTGTGGGGCTGCGCTGCTGGAAACCTATGTAGAGCAACAGAGCCCAGCAGCACACCCTAACAGTACCTTTCCCTTAAAGAGGGGCCTCTGGAGACACAGGCACCCAACACACAGGGGTCTGAGACTTGGGGGATTGGCTGGCTGGAGAAATCCACACCCAGCCAGCTAAAAAAAAAACACCTGTGGGGCTGCACTGCGCTGGCTGGGTGTGGACATTTCACTAAGGATGATTCTGGTGCTAGTGGAATTCCAGTAGCCTGTAAGACCACCTGAGCAAGGGCATACAATGTGCATGATGCCTTCGCAGCTCGAACAAGGCTTTGTTGTCTACATTCTTTCAGTTTATGAGGTCTTCTTGAATGTGGTTGATCTTTTTCAATTCCTCTTACATCGCCAACAGTGGGCTTTGAAAGGTCCAAAAGTGCTGTTATGTCCCGTACTGATTGGTTGGTGACATTTCACCACCAGGCCCCATTGTCAGCTCTACACCTGGTGACATTCCACCACCAAACCCCGTTGTTAGCTCTACATATAGTGGCATTCTGATGGTTTCTGTACTTGGATCTGCTGTGTGATCCTCTCCTTTAAACCTAATGCTCACACATCCATTGAGAGCACTGAAGAGGGGGGGAATACTTTTCACAATTTATCTGCTGAAAACTTTACTTAGACCAATGTATGAAATGCCAATTTAAGAAAATATGCCTCATTGTACCTTTTCTCAATGAGTCCGGAGAGTTTTCCTTTCTTTTAGCAACAGAATATACAGTAAATTATATTATATATAGTACAGCTTCTTTGAATTATCATTTTGGAGTTTAGTTTTTTAATGTTTAGGATTTTTTTAAATGTTTTATTATTTGTTATAAAAAAATTTATTTAGTTAGTTTGTTAGTTCTATTTTTTACTGTTCTTTTGATGAGTTTTTAATGCAAATTTCTCTGAATGTAAGTCACCTATTTTTAACCTTTGTCACATTGTGCTTCCTTTTCATCAGACTTGTTCTCTTGTTGTGTCTGTAAAAATAAAATGGAAAGTAGTGACAGAGAAGTCAAAATGAAACCCAGTATAAAAAAATGCTAAAAGCAATACAAATGTATTCTTCTGTATTTTCACATGTACACATTTCCTCAAGTATCATAAAACTCCTCGGATACCTGAAGATCTTACTCAAAACAAAAGCCTCAAAGGAGTGTTCCCATTTGAACCAGGCATAGTCCTGATGAAAGCTCCACTAGAAACAAGGTGGCTGGGAGGAGTGAAACAGTAGACTGCGTCCGGGCTACGCTGTTTCTGCATCTCCGATAGAAGTCACTAGGAGTTACGTATAGATGATAGCACAATGAGCTACGCTGCTTCCGTAACTCCATTGACCTTAGGAGTTCCATGAACAGTTCAGCAAAGCCCGTCAGCGGTTTCCATCCTCCTGACCATCTCCTGCTCGATGCATACAGCCAGGCCGGGGATGGTGGGGGCCTGAACTCAAAATAGCTGCAGATTCCAGAGGTGGAATCTACACCATCTACACCTGTGGATATGCCATAAAAGTTCTAGATTGGATTACCCCTTTAATTTCAGCAGATATTATCTCACTGGTCCCGCCGATGAGAATAAATCCACCAGTCTGGCATTGTCATACCTATTTAGAGATGCAAAAGATGAGTTATCCAGATTGTCCCTTTGGTTGTATTGTACATGTAATCTAGTTTTGTAGTAATTGTAGACAGGATGTTGGTGAAATCTCATATTCATCGTTTCTAATTATCTGTATTTTTATCCTTTATTTCAGTGCTGATTATGGAAATTTCAGGTAAATATTCCACCAATCCATGATTGAAGAAAATGCAACAATTGTACTTACACATATTGAACTCAATGATAAAATAGTACAGAAGATCTCATATCTGATCACATTCATTATATCAGTGATGCCACCAGCAGGGGGTAAGGCTGTGACTACCTCTCAGACATGATATACAGACTGGTTGCCAGCAGTAATAGATGATGTCACTGTAGTATAAGGTGTAAAGATCTCATGTCTGATTACGTCATTAAATCAGTGATGTCCACCTGGGGGCGGAGCTGTGACTACCTCTCGGAAATGATATACAGGCTGGTTGTCAGCAGTAATAGATGATGTCACTGTAGTATAAGGTGAGGGGAAATAATGTCTGATCACATGTCATTACATTAGTGATGTCATCAGCAGGGGCGGGGCTGTGACTACCTCTCCAACATGATATACAGGCTGTTTATCAGCTGCTGTATTATTATTTAATAATGTTTTTAGGTAGTGTTTTTGGCTTCTTCGTTTATTACTGTATGGAAACTTTTAGTTTTCGTTCTTTGCAGGACAGTCAGTCCGGTATGTGGTCACCTGTACTCCAAACTGGAACCACATTTACACAGGGCAGTCGGTGACTTTAACATGTGACATTGGACCAAATGAAAACATCAACGACCACTACATCTATTGGTATAAAGACAATGAGATAATACAACGAGAACAACATGAATTTATAATTAGCCAGGCGAAATATCCTGATGCCGGAGATTATGAATGCAGCAGCGCTTCTGGTGTTCGCAGTCACGTATTCACATTATATGTTGCTGATAAAGGTAAATGATCTTTCACTGCAATCAGAAGTATTATTGCGGCTCGTATATTTGGCTTCTTCCAGAACCGTGAAATCAAAAAGTTGCAATTTTGCTGCAAGTGACGTTTTGGAGATATTTACCAGCCAACATTTTTTGAAAATGGATGGGACCCAGTATAAAGGGGTATGGCCTCACAAACCCAATATAATTACTATAATTTATGCCAAAAATTGACATAAATTACCACAAACCTATAAAACTCCCCAGCTGCTGTAGATTTCTAATTTGGCACATGGCGTCCCAGAAGATTAGACAAATGCTGTCACTTTGCACCTCTTCATACATTTGTCACACATACGGTAGCAATCAATATTATCCCCCCCATGACAAGTTCGGTTTACCAAATTTACAAACTTTCAGCTGTTCATAAAAAACAATGAAACAAGAACAATCAGTTCCTGGTTTTTAATTAGAATTGTTAAAAGTTATATTTTACTATTATCCTTTCAGTGATACCTTGTTATTAGTTGGAATACCCATGATGTCTATACTGAGTACGTCATTTTTAAGTGATAGTATAATTTCCTTTTAGGTTGGGAGCTTGTTAGTATGGCGGGTTTTCTGTCACATTGATAAATGGTTAAAAGACACGGAAGAAGTGTTCTCAGAAGCTGAACTTTCTGTATCCACCCACTCTGCCTATATCAATGTAGCATTTAAACATTTGACGAAAACGTATAAGTATTAGATTAAGTCTTTTTGAAGATAAAGAGCCTTGAAAGTTATTTAGTGAATAACTTACAGAAAGAGGAGCCAAAAATGCACCATCATTCGCCATAAACCCTGTTAGTATGCAGAAAGCCAGATTGCAATATGAGGGAGCTAAATGTTCAGTGCAGACTAATGTGCAGTCATTCAACCCAACCCAGATTGGAGGAGGAGTGACTGCTAACAAACATAGTCCGCACATATGAACTGATACCAGGGATGTCAGCCATAGGTAAGTGTGCCACACAATACAGGAATACAACCCCTACTGGCAAAGCACGATTGCCCTGTATCAGCACAGTGCGCCACACTGACAGGTTATCCTGGGCTTCCCCAGCATCCATAGCACACTGAGTGCAAAAAAAGCCACTAATAAATGCAGGTGTTAGTTTTGCATTTTGGCCAAAACACATGAGCTCATGAGCCATGGCAAGGCCACCACGCGTTCGTCAGAACCTACGCTATCTCACTATAGCGCACTTATATATGGTTGGTGCAGCGTCCCATAAGGAGACCCCGGACACCTGACATATGGGGGGAGCTGGGAGGGTAAAGTGATGGCTTATCACGGCGGCACTTACTAGACTTCCCAGAGGGATAACACGCAGCCAAGGCCAGAGTATATCTGCAGGCCACAAAAGACAGGATAGGGAATGCCAATAAACAGGATGATGGGGGTAGTAATTGTCACGGGTGACACCACCGTTCCTACACACCGGTGTGATCATTAGCGGAGAATGAAATTAGACAGACAGTTTTCTTAGTACCTCGGGTCCCTAGTAATGGTTAGGGCCCGGTAAGAACTTTACTTTAGTAAACTTGTAGAGACAACAATTACAAGGCAATTGAGGTACAGTTCTTACAGTGCAGGCAAGACAAGAGGTGTGAGGTCAGGGAGGAAACACAGGATGACACCGGTCCTGCAGTCTACGTTATCTGCCAGGAACCGCTCCTGGAAGGGAAACACTCTGAAGGAGTAAAAGGGGTAAGGTCATTCCACAGACACTCTGTCAGCATTTATTGACTTGAGGAGAGTACTTTTATGTGGTGATCCTGGCTCTGGACGGCCGTGTAGGAAAGCTTGAAGAATTACGTATTACCTCTACACTGGCCTTGTCAGGAAAAGTGATTACTTACAATGGCTCACACTCTTGTTGGAGCTCACTCCACTCACATCCAGAATACATTCATAACGGAATATTTCTCCTCTGCCTCCATCTTCACCATAAGGAAGCTGAAGGTGCTTCCATATGGCTCTGTGTTAGATGGGACTCTCTCTGAACACAGGTTGAAGACGGAACTCTTTCCCACTCTCAAGCACTCCTATTTATACCTTCTCACATACCACATGACATGACAGACTGACATATTTGCATGCATATGGTATTAGTGTATCTTGACGCCACAGGAAGCTAGGGGTTTGGTATGCCCCTGTCACACCCCTAGCTCCCGATTGGGCCAAGCCAGGAAGGTTCTATGTTACCCTCACCCTAACATCCCACTGCTTACAGCTGGAGCCCTCACCGCGTGGTTTCCGTCAGCGGAACTGTCAGCTCCCTGTTGGCCACTGTCGCTGTTAGTGCTTCTGTTCCTCCGGCGGGACTCTGAGCTCCGTGGATGCCGCTTCCCCGCTGACAGCTGGCGCCCTGAGAGCTGCTTCTTCTCTGCCGCCGGCACTGTCAAATCCCTGCCGGCCAGTCCTCCGCTGTAAGCTTGCGCCGTCAGTGGTTCTGCTCCACCGCCGGTGCATAACACAGTCTGTCCCACCGGCCCTGCAGGAGCTGCCACCGCATAACACTGTGTGTCCCCCCGGCCCTGCATCATAGCGGCCGCTATGGTCTACTGAAATCGGATGGGGGTGCTTCCTGTGGTGCACCGCCGATGGTGCACGAAAAGCCGGTTAATTACACTTTCGGCTCATTGCTACAGCTGTGAGGCGGGTTGCAGCGAGTGCCTCGGTGCCGACGTAGCAGCTGTCACTGTGCATCCACTGTATATATTTTCCGTTCACTTTTCCCCAGCTTAATGTATTTTCCCTGCACATTTACTGCCCTTCCAGGACCTATTTGCAAGGATGTTGAGCAGCCAATCGGGTACAGGGGGCGTCACCCCCTGTCAATCGTGACTCCACCAGGACTTCCTGGTGGCGTCAAGATACACTAATACCCATGCAGACTATGATTTTATTAAAGTTAACCTTTCAAGCGCCGCAGCTGTGCAACACACACTGGAAATGACAAGACAGGTTTTGCACAGTGCATCAACATAGGACAAACATGAATGATATTTATGGAGGGGACCAGGATGATGTATCAGTTGGTATCAGTTCAAATGTGCAGACTATGTTTGTTAGCAGTCACTCCTCCCCCAATCTGGGTTGGGTTGAGTGGCTGCTCATTAGTCTGCACAGAACATTTAGCTCCCTCATATTGCAATCTGGCTCTCTGAATGCTACTAGGGTTTTTGGTGATTGAGTCTGCCCTGCAGTTTATCAGATTTGGCTCCTTTTTCTGGGAGTTATGTCTTTGTACGTTTTTTTTCTAATTCTAAGAAGTTTAATAATCAATATAGCCCTGGGTGAAGAAAAAAAGGTATAAGAGAAACTAAGTGCCCAACTGGATGCGCTAATTACTAATGTAAAAAAGTTCTCTGGAGATCCATCATTTCCTAAAAGAGAACAAAACCTGGAAACAAATATAGAAAATAATCACTGTGTTTATTAAAGAGAAAAAATACTCCAATGTATTAGGGATGTAAAAAACTTCAAAGAGAACAGGGTATATGATTATACAGGCAAACACCCTACGAATACAGATATTTCATCATCTGATTATGATACATCAGACAGGGCAAGTTTAAGAGCACCCCCATAGTAGATATAAAGGTAATGGTAGGAGTACAAGATGAAAAAGCAGAAGCTCTCAATCAAATAGAGAGGCTAACACTGAGAGGAAAAGGGTTTTTTTTATCCAATCCTCCCCCAATCACGTCTTATCTCCTATGGGAGAGGAAGGAGTGAACAGAATAAGAGAGAATTAAATGCATATAATAAACCTCTCAAAAAGAATTTTAATGACAGCGGAACTGACCGTACTGAAAAGGGATCTTTCCTATGTCCCTTCGGTGAGATTTGATGCCTTTGCATGGACAAAGGATTTAAATCTCTTTGCGAGGAATTTGAAATGAACAAAATTCTTCTCAATTTATGACAAAGGAGGATGTGAAGAGCTAGGCCTTAATATTGAAGATCTGGAGGACCTTAGAAATCTGAAAGATCTCTTCAAGCAAAGCAACAGATAAGAGGGCGAAGTCCCATTCACCAATTTAGCACTTAGAAGTAAGAAGTTACCACCAGTAGGTGGCTATAAAAATATTGACATGTTTGTGGCAAAATGAGTTCTAAAAATTAGAACGTAACCAAGTGAGATGTCAAAATTTGAAAAGATCTGAGAGGGAAGCATTATCTACATTGGAAAATGACAATACCATTATTATCAACCCTTCTGACAATAGGGGAAAGATTGTTGTCCTCCCTCGTCAGATGAACATAATCATGTGTATGGATATTTTAGAACAGAAAGACTGCTATAGGAAACTTAGGTCTAACCCAATAGTTTATCTCTGGTGATCGGCATGTATAAAAGGAGAAATGCATAGCAATGGTCATGAAGTCGGAGACCGCAGAGTCTCCTGGATCATGGGATTTAGCCTTGTGCTTATTGCAATACTCCAAGTAACTAGCCCTTCTGGGGATCAAACCTGTAACCTTGCAACTGCTTACGCTATGCTCTTACCAACTGAGCTAACTTTGTCTCAGCTTCTGAAGTCTGTGGTTTGCATAGACTTCTGCCATCTGGATAGTGTCTGGCATGAAACTTTTGCTATTGACATTCAGGTGTGCTTCTATGTCTCCATTGGTTCTTCCAGGACCTGAAGGGGAAGAGCATATGGAATAAATAGGTGAACCTGTTCAGCAGTCTCTTGATGACATTTTAAGGTGCAGTCACGCTAGGTGCATCCTTCGCAACTCCACACCTTGGTAGTTCTTTTCAGAACTGACAGACTGTAGTCTAGACTCAGGCTTAGAAATGAGAGGGCATGTAGCCAAATTTCTACTAGGTAGCCAGAGTTTTGGGGATAACCAACTATAGAGGGAGATCCAGGCATTTCTTGGTGTGTTCCCCCCTCCTCCCTTCTTTTCTTTTGTGCTGTTTTTGCGTTTATATCATATTTATGTCATCACTATTAGCTATGATCAGTTCCTGATTTTTTATTAGAATTATTAAAAGTTATAATTTATCATTACCCTTTCAGTGATACCTTAATATAACAAGCGGTTCCGCCAAATTCACCAGAAAATTACACTTTTACTGACTCCCATAGTCTGAGAATTATCCCCCCCCACCACCTGCTGCAGACATGATGTGTAGTCAGACAGAGGCTTCTGGCAGCATTCCTAAGAATCTTAGCCAATTACTTTACTTAAGCTTAGGGCGAGGACATCCAAGGTAGTTTTTTTCGGAAATACTACCTGCACCACAGGCCACACTAGAAAGGCAGCAGGATTTTAGGGAGGTAAATAACTTGCTCTGGGGTTGGTGTAGGAAGGATGGGATTGGGTTTCTGGAGAACTGGGCTGACTTTGCTGTCGTTACAGGCTCTATCATAGGGACGGGCTGCATCTTAATGGGGAGGGTGCAGCTGTGCTGGGTGAGAAGATGGCTAGAAGGCTGGAGGAGTGTTTAAACTAGGGACCGGGGGGGAGGGAAAAAAGAGAAATAGGGGGGTAGATAGTGTAGTCAGTGATCTGTGACCAAGTAATTGGAATGGGGGTCGAGCAGGAGGTGGGGTTATTACAGTTAGAACTGGCAGTATAGAACCAAAGGTAGAACAATGAGAATAAAGAATAACAACCACCATATAAACTGTATGGCAACAAATGCAAGACGTCTGATCAGTAAAGTGGATGAGCTCAAAGCGAAAATGTCTGAAGAAAATTACGATATAATGGGAATAACGGAAACATGGCTTGATGATAAGTGAGATTGGGTGGTGAACTTACAGGGTTACAATCTCTTCAGAAGAGACAGTAGGAACCAGAAAGAAGGAGGAGCATGTCTGTATGTTAAATCTTACTTAATGCTGAGGCTACGAGAAGATATAGGAGTAGGAGATGAACACGTGGAATCTCCGTGGGTAGAAATACAGGGAGCAAAGAATAACAAAATTCAGATTTTCAGAAATTTTTGGTACTGGTGTATCTTGACGCCACCAGGAAGTGCAGGTGAAGACCAGATTGACAGGGGGTTGACTCCCATTGTTCCTGATTGGCAAGCTGGCAGCCTCCTCTGCCAAGTTCTAGCAGTCAGTGAGCAGACAATGAGGACGGGGAATCATCGGCAGTGACAGCTGCAGCAGGTACAGGAGGCAGGGGAGCACTAGCAGACAGCAGGGTTGCTTTCTGCGGCTGTCCTCTACGACCTCCACTCCCCGTCTCCCATTTCCTGGCCTGACTCCCAGTGTCAGTCCTCTCCTAGCTGCTTTGCACCCCATTCTCACTGTGGTCATCTCCCCTGTAGTGTCCCTGGTGCCTCCAGCTCTCTTCTGCCACATCCAGTCCCCGCTCTCACTCACTCAGTCTCACGTGTACTGGCCCCGCTGCCACCGGCTCTCCTATGGCACCAGCAATCCCCTTATCAGCCCTGCTGTTAGCCTACCCGTGTGCTGCATACAGCAGCGTCTGCAGTGATTTTTTCCTGCTCTCCACGCTTAGGGTTCGGGTTACTGTTCTTGGTAGGCTTACATTATTAGTAGAGTTGAGCGAACATGCTCGTCCGA
The DNA here is from genome assembly GCA_035609135.1 of Eleutherodactylus coqui. Taxonomy (NCBI): domain Eukaryota; kingdom Metazoa; phylum Chordata; class Amphibia; order Anura; family Eleutherodactylidae; genus Eleutherodactylus; species Eleutherodactylus coqui. The sequence continues at coordinate 218,263,710 of CM069410.1, read as the reverse complement.
GCTTGAAGCATATTCGATGGTGCTCGTTACTCGAGCGAGTACCACACCATGTTCGACCCCTCCCTGCATTACCACTTCCTGCTGTGACGTGCCAGCGTGCACACATCCACAGCAGTATGTGGCTGGCTGGCTGGCTGGGGGGTGAGGTGATGGGGGAAGAGAGAGAAAAAAAAAAGCTGGGCACCCGGCGAGTCCAATACAAAAATGCTCAAGTCTCCCATTGACTTCAATGGGGTTTGTTACTCAAATAGAGCTCTCGAATATTACGAAAAGCTCGACTCGAATAACAAGCACCTGAGCATTTTGGTACTTGCTCATCTCTAATTATTAGCAGTACCACCCTCCATGGAAGGCTCTACAGCTAATAACTGAAGGCAAACTGAAAAAATTACCCGAACCCTAACCGTGGACAGCAGAGAAAAATCACTACAGATGCTGCTAAAGGACTTGGGAAATAGTGACCACAATATAATTAAATTCCAGCTGTCATTCAATAGGAAGCCTTATCAGGGAGCGACAAAAAAACTAAACTTCAGTAAAGTAAAATTTGATCAGCTCAGAATTAAGGCCCATTTACATTGGACGAGTGTCGGGCAAACGACTCCAAATGAGCTGAATCAGTATCTGGCTCGTTGGGGTTTTTTGCCTTCCTCTGGATCAACAGGGGTGGGGGGTGGGGCGTAGAAAGAGGTTGAACTAGATGGACATTGTCTTCATTCAGCCTAACATACTATGTATGTATACTGGTGTATAAAACGGCGGTAAATGTATAAGTAAATGTGCCCTGTTACATTTATAATAACAAGGGAATCAGTGGCCCAAACACATCTGGCGTCACTTTTCTTAACTATGTTTTTGATTTTTTTTAAGGTTATAATAAATTCAGAGTGACCTTCAGTCCAAACTACAGAAATATATTTGTGGGGGAAGAGATGACTATGTCTTGTGAGACAGGACCTTCTGCATCACGAAACCAGAAATATGTGTGGTACAAAGATGGTAATCAACTAATGACGGAAAAGAAAGATATCAAAACATATTCGGCACGTCGTGAGTACAGTGGGATTTTTGAATGTGGAGTACAGAATTTAAATTTCCCCGTCAGACTCGATGTCTCAGATGGTGAGTATTTGCCCCAACTATGATGGGACATGTCTACAAGGAGATGTACGTTGTGGAATATCCGCTATTTCTTGTTTTCAGACGTTTACATCATTCTGCAATATCCCCCCAATATCTTGGAGGGCGACTCTGTGGATTTGAGATGTCACAGCAATCCATACTCTACATACTCCAAAGCTGATGAGAAGACCACAATATTTTATAAGGACGGAGCAATTATCATTAAATCTAAAGAGATTTTCCATCTGCCAAGTGCCACTAAATCCATGAGCGGGATTTACCGATGTGAAAAAACAGCTATAGATGGAGAAGTATTAAAGGCAGAAGAAATATTTGTATTTGTCCAAGGTAAGAATGAGGCAATGCACGGACCCAAGACCCCCATTCCCTCCAAACAGGTTCTAGTTAAAATGACTTGTACTAATGGGGCAGACAAACTTCTGAGGAGGAAGCCTTCCCGCATACTGCACTCAAGCCTGAATGCAGGCAGCTCATGGGGCTCTTATGGGGCTCGTGGAGAACAAACGCCAATCCAAAGTTGGTCTCATCTGAATTTAAATGGGTGGTGAGAACCTGCACTGGGATGTAATCCCCATAGGAAGCCATACTGGAGTCATGAAAAGGGGAAGCTGGTGCTGGTTGGTTAGCAGTGTGGTGGTGTCAAGAAGTATCTAAGAGGGGCCTTATTTTTATCCTTGCTATGTAACCCCCCACCACTGAGAGAAGGATTACAGTCATGCTATTTGAGCAAAGTATTTTGGGCATCAGACTATAGGGCTCTTATACTTTAGCACTGTATGCAGGGGCAGGTTGGGCCAGAGGGGGCAGGGAGGTTTAAGCACCCCGGGCTGGGCCCCCTGTGAATGTTTCAGGCTGCCCTGCCCCCCACTCCTAAAAGTCTGGCTGTTTGTAATGCTTACATTAGCTTGATGACACACACTCATACAGGACCTTCAAACGCTACGCATGCTAACTCACACAGCATAACCTCATGCCTCCCCCCCCCCCCCCCAGCTCCATCACTCAGAGTACAGTGATCACTGGCGTCAGGAAGAGGAGGAGTGCGGTTATACTATGCGAGATAGCATGCGAAGTGTCAGTGTGTGTTAGCAACCTACTGTACACTCTACAGGTGGCTGGATTTCAGGGTCCACAAAGGTGGTGTTATAGTGATTGAATAGGCTACAGAAGGGGTGTCTTATTAATGATTTGGGCAACAGAGGGGTTCGGTAATGAATTGTGGGCCACAAAAAGGGCTATAATAATAATTCTAGCCACAAAGGTGGTACTGTTACAAATAGAGAGGTCCTATTACTAATTGGAGCCATTGAGGAGGTTCTATAACTAATTGGGGCCACAAAGAAGGTCACTATTATTAATTGAGGCACTTTTACTTAGTGGAGCCACAGTAGGGGCATTATTACTTAGTGGAACTACAGCAGGGGCACTATTACTTAGTGGAGCCACAGCAGGGGCACTATTACTTAGTGGTGCCACAGTAGGAGCACTATTATTTAGTAGAGCCGCAGCAGGGGCACTATTACGTAGTGGGCCCACAGTAGTGGCACTATTACTTAGTGGGGCAACTGCAGGGGCACTATTAGGCCGCCTGCACACGGGTGGAAATCCCACGGCGGGATTTCCCGCTGTATTTCCACCGCTCAAAGCCTGCATAGGATTGTGTTAACAAACGCAATCCTATGCAGACCGCCGAAATCTCGCGCGGCAAACAAACCGCGGCATGTCCTATTTCTGTGCGGGGCTCGCAGAGCCCCGCACAGAAACGTCACTCACCCGGCCGCCGGCTGCCCGGAAGCCGGCACATGAAAGAGCTGGGGCCGCCGGGCGCGGGTGAGTACACGCTCGTCCCTGCAGGCGCTCAGGTCGGGTCCCGCAGCGAGAATCCTCGCCGCCGGATCCGACCCGCTTGTCTGCAGGTGGCCTTACTTAGTGGAGCCACAGCAGCGGCACTATTACTTAGTGGGGCCACATTAGGGGCACTATTACTTAGCGGAGCCACAGCAGGGGCACTATTACTTAGTGGTGCCACAGTAGGGGCACTATTATTTAGTAGAGCCGCTATTAGTAGGACTACCGAAGGGCAATTATTACTAGAGGTGCTTTTATGCGGAATAATTATCATTCAAAAGAGTGTTCAAACGAGCAACAGTGAACAATAACACAGGTCTACAAAAAAAAAAAAATTTCAGCTGCATGAGATATTTTAGGTAAATTTTAATTGTTTTTAAGCTTGCTGAATGCAAAAATGACCTCCATTTACCCCATCACGTACAGTTTTTTTTTTTTTTACAATATATGAAGAGTTTACATTTTAAATGCATATAAGCAATGAAAAAAAAAATCACAATTTTATTACAATGAACTATTTATTTTAAAATATATTAATGATGCATTTATCATTGCATGTTCATTCTTTTTGCCTGTGAAACCTTTTCTTCTTCTTTTTGATGCTCTTTTGATTAGGCTTTCGCTTTCCATTTTTTGTTTCCCGCTTGAGCATCCAACAGTAGACAGCTAGCACCGAGGCATCCCAACTTTCTTGGTAGCGTCTTTCGATATCACGGACATCCTGGTGAAATCCTTCACCCTGCTCTTCACTATAGGCTCCCAAGTTTTCGGGAAAATAGTCGATATGGGGGGTTAAGAAATGAACTTTTAAGTTCATCTTGCATCCTTGAGCTTTAAAGACAGCCTACTTACTTTGTACAATGGTTTTGTAGAGAGGGTCTTCAGTATTCCCCAAAAACTTGCCAATGATGTCCTTGAAAGAGTCCCACGCTTCTTTTTCATCCATTGTTTCTGAAAAAAGGAGACCAGATAAGAGTTCTCATATGTTGGGGCCAGTAAAAAGTCCCTTTTTAACCTTGGCTTCAGACAGTTTTGGGAACTTGGAACACAGATATATGAAACATTCCCCATCTTTTGGCGATGAAGAAAATAAACCTGTTAGGACATGATCAGCTGAGCTTTCTCACACTGCCAACCCCCCTTACCCCCCCCCCCTCCCTTCCTTTCATTCCTCTCATTTTCTCTTGGTATTATTCTTGAGTATCAGTCTTATAAATATGAAATCATTGGATAGGATTTTTAGAATGAAAAATAGGATACCAGATTTCAGGTTAAAGGAAAATGTCACGCTTAACTAAACTAAAAACATCGGTTCTGCAAAAAAACTGGACACGATAGCATTTTTTTTGTGTTATTCCAGGTTTCAGTGAGTAAAAATCTATAAGAAACAGTAGAAAAATCCTATGTAGTTTCTTGGTCGCAGATTTGTGTAATCGTTCAGTTTAAACGCGAGCCAACAACGGAATGAGGATTGTTTACTTTTCGTTCGTCGTTCATTTTATGCAGCCATAAAAATCATTGTTGGCTCATTTGCCTATCATTTGGTTTAAAAAACAGTCGTTCAGTCATTCAGTCACTTATACAGCGAATGTGAAAGACTGAACGAATCCCATTTGAACGAGCCAACAATTTATCTGCCGGAATAAACAGGCTGCACGAGAGCAAATGAGCTAATGGTGACGTCACTCGTTTAAGTGATAGTCGGCTCCTCTAGATGTTTGTGCTGCACACGGTCTGACAATACACCATATGAAGAGTATGGAAGGTTTCACACAGGGCATCAGCCCCGGTCATAAGCTCCAAGGGGCTGCAGTGATAAGACTACTATTATAATCTGTTCTAGATCTGTTTACGAGACCAGAAATAAAAGCCCCTGACAATATAAAGGAAGGAGATGCCCTGACCCTGACGTGTGACACAAGACGTAACCCTCTCAGAGAGGACACAGAGCTGCGGTTCACCTTCTACAGAAACGGGCAGGAAGTCATATCATCTAATTCTAATACATACCAGATTCAGTCCGCTCAGCTGGAGGATTCTGGGAATTATACCTGCGAGGTGCGGACTGTGTTAGGCACTGTGATGAAGATGAGCGATGTGACACCAATCAGGATAATAGGTTGGTATGAACATTTATTCCTTGTAAGATGCATGACTTTCCAACTTGGGGAAAATGCTGGAGAAATATCAATTGTTGCACCCGGTGTAATATATTTGGCGCAACTCATTGGGCATGTTCAGCATACTTGTTTTTCTTACTACCGGCTTATAGCTGCCGTATATTTGTATCAATAGTTTTGCTAAAAATGGTGCTTGATGTGAATGAACTTCTTGCTTTTTTATGACTCATTTTCGCCACTCTCCATTTCTTCCACACTGGGAAGCTACTTATAAACAGCGTCCAAATCGCAGAGGGGATTTGGCAAGGTCAATGGTCTTCTTTGGTACAATTTGCTTACTAAGGCACCACATTAAGGACTCATGTCCACGGGCGTTTTTCACCACATAATACACATGCGTTGCACGTGATACACCATGAATGGAGACAATGAAAGTCTTTCATTGTTCCATGCACACCTGTGTGTGGACACTGCGTATCAATACGCAAGAGAAATAAATCGCAGCATGCTCTCTATGTATGATATGCAGCCCTTCTATGGGCTGGTATGATACACTGTCCATACACAATACATTGCATGTGGGCAGCGTTTCCATATACACCCTAACTCTGAACAGAGGGGGGAATTTTTAAAAAAAGAAAGAAAAAAAAATCACACTGCGCCTGCCGTGATCGTGTCATTCCCGAGCATGCGCAGTGCCACACACACCCTGTATGCGGTCTCTGCCAGCAGAGCATATGGGCTGTGTATGTGTAAAACGCTGCGGGCACGAGCCCTAAGGGTGCTTGCACACATAGTGGAGTATTCTGCAGCAGATTATTCCTTCACGTGGAAAAACCCGCACCAAAATTCACATCAAATATGCAGATTATAACAGGATTTCCAAGTGGCTTAATTCTGCCCCAATCTGCATCTAAATCTACATGTTAGATTTACAGATTTCTGTGTGGATTTGCAGAGTGGATAATCCGGATACCTGTGAACACAGCCTAATGCTCTACATTGGAATCTAGCAGATATCTGTGTGGACTTCGCTTTTACTAGTGAAACCAAATATTGGGTTTAAGGGCAAACATATGCAGTGCCCGTGGAGCGGGCCCAGCCATGGAGACAGCAGGGTAGAGAAAGGCCTTATCATGGGACTCTACCATCTCCTCCCCTGGGGGTAGCTCGGGACCCAACCAAGTTATTGTTGAGGGAGATCAGAGGGATAGTAACCGGGGATCAGGCTAAGTTCAGTTGTCACTCGTGATGCCACCGTCCCATACTCTGCCGCATATCTCTCAGATGTAATAAAGTAGTCCACACACAGGGTATTTTCTGAACGAGAACCGGGAACGGTTGATTCTGTTCGTTTACTTAAACTCTTGAAATTATATCCAAATAAACCAGTCTTTGTACAGAAGCAAATCATCGTGGTGCAGCAGGGAGGATTCTCGGGGCATTTGTATCATCCACAGTCTAAGTTATCTGTGAGATTTCTCTCCCGGCAACCTCTCTCCTGTCATATGTTCACATTCCGTTCGCTTGGTAGGAGTTTTCCATTTCCCCGGATGGATGCGTTTCCATCATGTCCGGGCTTTCATTCTCTCTACAAATGGAGGCCGTAGGTAGTCTCCATGCAGGGCTAGGCCCTGGCGTGAACAGCAGACCGCATCTCTGACACTTTCATGTTTCTTTGCTCTCAGATCTACTCTCTTGAGTCTACATTTTGATTTTCTCTTTTGATTCTCTCTTACATAGATATGTAACCCCTCTTTTATACTGCACACAGGACAAAACAATATATTTCCAGACCTGACCAGACGTTAACCCATTCATGCCTGCAGACATCCAATACACATAAATCAAATGCACACCACAACCAACACACTGACAAGACATTGACACAAGACAGACATAGAACATTATAGAGGGGCCACAATAACTCTGGGCCACTACACATACAATTATTAAAGAAGCATTTCCAAGCACGTTGCTGAGCATTAGAGTTGGTTTCTGCTCTTTCTTACTAGATATTACAATTTTTCATTGTATTTTCAAGAGTTGTTCATAAAGCCAAAACTACATATCCATCAACAAAAAGTTCAAGAAGGGGATAAAGTGATGCTAATGTGTCAGTCTTCTTTATGGCCCTATATTCAATTATTTACATTCTACAGAGACTCGCAAACGGTACAAAGCGGCAGCTACAAGGACCAGTATGTGATATCACAAGCCTCAGAAGGGCACACGGGGACTTACACATGTTCACTAACTTATAAGGGGATTTCTAAAAACAGCACTGGGCTAATCCTCCTGGTACAAAGTGAGTATCACTCCACACAAGAAGTCCGAAATATAATTGTCTTCTCAACAGGAAATGATACTGCAGTAACACATCCAGCCTCACAGGAGCGCTAGTTCTGTTATAGAAGAAATAATGCCATCTCTTTACCGCCATCTATAGGTGGCTACCCTGTAAGTTAATATTCAACCTCTTGTAGAGCTTTGACATTGGACTTGGGTACTAGCCACCCACTGTTGTCTGTTGCTTGGCTAGTATCTCAGTCATGTATCAAGACACTTTAAGAGGTCAGCCATAATGGGGTTGTCGGACCCACTGAGGTCCATATGTAAACACGGCCAATGATTGAACAATGAACGTAATTTGTGCACTTATTGTTCGTGGTTCATCTTATGCAGGCATAAAAATCACAGTTCAGTCATTTACGAGTCATTACATGTAAAAATCAATCATTCGGTTGTTCCCATTCACTGGCACAGTCCCAAGGTTGAAGATTGATTGGATAATGGCCCGATGTAACTCTGGATGTCCTTACCCAAAAACATAAATCCACTAACAATGTCTGCCTTTCTCCTTGCCTGTTTGCAATGCCATTGTCTTGGGTAAATCTGATAATTGAGAGCTTCAGACCAAGACTTGGTTTGAAAACTGCAAAAACATTTTCCATAAGCAGACTAAGGTCATTGGGTTCATGAATAAAGCATACCTGAGCCACTGAAGAAAAGTAGTATGCCTTGTGTGTAGCAGAGGGGAGACCTTATTTACAAGAAGGACATTGTGGCTCATCCAATTTTTGTTAAACACCATCTAAGTGAACCACAAAAACTACCGGAAGAATGAGTTGGTCTGATTATACATATAAGTGGAGAGAATATTCCAACTTAAGAACCGCATCCCAATCTTGAAACACAGACAATTAGCCCCTTTGGGGGAAAAATTCCTTCCCGACTCCCTAATGGCAATCAGACTAATCCCTGGATCAATCCCTAATATTTCCTACCTACCTGTATACCCGGATTAACAATTAACCTAAGATTTATATCCTGTAATATCCTTCCCCGTCAGAAAGACATCAAGGCCCCTTTTTAAACTCCTCTATGGATTTTGCCATCACCACATCCTCAGGCAGAGAGTTCCACAGTTTCACTGCTCTTACAGTAAAGAACCCTTTTCTGTGTTGGCGATGAAACCTGCTTTCTTCTAGATGTAGCGGATGCCTTCTCGTTACCGTCGCAGTCCTGCGTATAAACAGATCATGGAGAGATCCTTGTATCGTCCCCTTATGCATTTATACATATTTATTTGATCGCCTCTTAGCCGTCTTTTTTCCAGGGTAAATAATCCCAATTTGGATAGCCTCTCTGGGTATTCCAGTCCCTTCATTCCATGTATTAGTTTAGTTGCCCTTCTTTGAATCCCCTCCAGCACTGTAACATCTTTCCTGAGCACCGGTGACCAGAACTGTACGCAGTATTCCATGTGGGGCCTGACAAGTGCCTCATATAGTGGGAGGATAATGTTCTCGTCCCTCGCCCCTATACCTCTTTTAATGCACCCCAAGACTTTATTAGCTTTTGCAGCAGCTGACTGTCATTGGTTACTCCAGTTTAATTTACAATCCACTAGTACCCCCAGGCCTTTTTCCATATCACTTTTCCCTGGCAGTACCCCATTTAGTGTATATTGGTGACATCCGTTTCTCCTGCCCATGTGCATAACCTTACATTTTTCAACATTGAACTTCATTTGACATTTTTCTGCCCAAGCCCCTAGCTTATTTTGGTCTGTTTGTAGCCGTACATTGTCCTCCGTTGCATTGATTATATTGTATAATTTTGTGTCATCTGCAAATATTGATATTTTGCTGTGCAGCCACTCTATAAGGTTGTTGATAAATATATTGAACAGAATGGGGCCTAATACTGGACCCTGTGGCCCCCACTAGTAACGGTGGCCCAATCAGAGTACAAACCGTTTATTACCACCCTCTGCTTTCTTTTCCTGAGACAATTCTGTACCCAGATACACACGTTTTCACCCAATCCGAGCTGTCTCATTTTATATATTAGCCTATTATGCGGCACAGTGTCAAATGCTTTAGAGAAGTCCAGATATACGAGATCAATAGACTCTCCCAGGTCCAGCCTAGAGCTTACTTCATCGTAGAAGCTGATCAGATTGGTCTGACATAATTAACCCTTCATGAATCCATGGAGGAGTTATTCCGTTGTTCTTCTTGAGGTATTCTTCGATGGAGTCTCTCAGAAACCGCTCGAATATTTTTCCAGTTACTGAAGTGAGACTTACCGGCCTGTAGTTACCAGGCTTACTTGTGGACCCCTTTTTATAAATTGGAACCACGTTGGCAATACGCCAATCCAGTGGTACAACCCCGGTCTTGATAGTATCCATAAATAGTAGATATTGCAGCCTAGCTATCACATCACTTAGTTCCTTTAGTACCCTTGGGTGTATTCCATCTGGGCCTGGCGATTTATCGATTTTAATCTTCTTTAACCGCTTCCGCACCTCCTCCTGCGTTAGGTATGTAATATTTTGTGACGCGTTCATTTTATTCCCCTGCATCTCGTGTGGCATTTCCTTTTCGTTTGTGAATACGCTTTGAAAGAAACTATTTAATAGGTTTGCCTTCCCTCCATCATCTTCAATGATTTCTCCTGCATTATTTTTTAAAGGGCCAGTACTCTCAGTGCAAATCCTTTTGCTGTTAATATAGTTGAAAAATAGTTTCGGGTTGTTTTTGCTCTCTTTGGCGATCAGTCTTTCTGCTTCCTCCTTAGCAATTTTGATCTTACCTTTGCATATTTTGTTTTTTTCCCTGTACGATTTTAGCGCTTCTTCGCTGCCTTCTTGCTTTAGTAGTTTGAACGCTTTCTTTTTTTCATTTATTGCCCCTCTTACCGTCTTGTCGAGCCACATTGGTTTCCTTTTACTTGAAGTTCTTTTATTTTTAAAGGGAATGAACTGCTCACATGAGGTGATTAGAATCCTTTTAAATGTTTCCCATTTGTCCTCTGTACTGTAATATTTTTGAGGATGTTGTCCCAATTAATGTTACCGATAGTTCTAAGCTCATCAAATTTTGCTTTACTAAAGTTTAGTTTATTTGTCGCTCCCTGATAAGGCTTCTTATTGATTGACAGCTGGAAGTTGATTATATTGTGGTCACTGTTTCCCAAGTGCCCCTCAACCTGCACCCCCGTTATACATTCCGGTTTGTTAGTTAGTACTAAGTTCAGAATGACCCTCCCTCTCGTTGGTTTCCGCACAAGTTGGGTAAGGTAGTTATCTTTAATTGATCTCAAGAACTTATCACCCTTGTGAGATTTGCAGGTTTTGTTTTCCCATATCATATCTGGATAATTAAAGTTCCCCATGATAATTACTTTGTTGCGGTTTAACACTTCTTCTATCTGCCTTAATAGTAATGTTTCAGTTTCTTCTGTTGCTTTTGGTGGTCTATAGAAAACCCTTACCAGGATTTTGTTATTTTTTTTCTTCCTGTATTTCTACCCACAGAGATTCCACTTGTTCATATCCTGCACCTATATATTCCCGTAGCCTGGGCAATAAGTACGATTAAAGTACAGACATACCCCTCCCCCTTTCTGGTTTCCACGGTCTCTTCTGAAGAGTTTGTAACCCTGTAAATTCACCGCCCAATCGCACTTATCATCAAACCATGTTTCCGTTATTCCAACTATATCATAGTTTTCATCGTCCATTCTCACTTCAAGCTCACGCACTTTGTTGACCAGACTTCTTGCATTTGTGGTCATACAATTTGTATCGATTTTTTTGTTCTTTAAATTCGTTTTGCTGCTAATGGTACTATTGGCTGATCTGTCAGTTCTAATTGTACTAACCCCATCCCCTGCTCGACTCTCCTTCTCATTGCTTAGACCCAGGTCGCTAGCTACACTGACTACCCCCCTATTTCTCTTTTTTCCCTCCCCCCCCAGTCCCTAGTTTAAACACTCCTCCAGCCTTCTAGCCATCTTCTCCCCCAGCACAGCTGCACACTCCCCATTGAGATGCAGCCCGTCCCTATGGTAGAGCCTGTACTGACAGCAAAGTCAGCCCAGTTCTCCAGGAACCCAAATCCTTCCTTCTTACACCAACTCCGGAGCCACTTGTTTACCTCCCTAAGATCCTGCTGCCTTTCTAGTGTGGCTTGTGGTGAAGGTAGTATTTCCGAGAAAACTACCCTAGAGGTCCTCGCCCTAAGCTTGGATCCTAAGTCCCTGAAATCATTTTTGAGGGCCCTCCATTGATCTCTAATTTGTTCATTGGTGCCAACGTGCACCATGACCGCTGGATCCTATCCAGACCCTCCCAGTAATCTGTCAATCCGATCCGCGATGTGTCGAAATTGAGCGCCAGGAATACAACACATCGTTCGGCGATCCCGGTCTTTATGGCAGATTGCCCTATCTGTCTCCCCTATAATTGAGTCCCCCACCACTAGGACCTGTCTAACCTGCCCAGTGCTCCCTGTCCCTGTCTCACTGGAGCAGTCATCTCCCTGGCGTTCAGAGGGCATGTCGTGCTGCAGCGGTGCTGGCTCTGTAATGGCATCCCCCTCATCTGCCAACTTTGCAAAGTTGTTGGGGTGTGCCAGTTCAGGACTAGCCTCCCTGGATCTCTTTCCTCTACGCCTCCTTCTATCTGACACCCAGCTGACTGCCTGCTCCCCTGCTTTTCTGTACTACCATCCGCCCCCGCCTCTACCCCAGCGAGTCTCTGCTCAGTGAGCACCAAACTCCTTTCCATGATGTTAATGGCTCTCAGTGTTGCCAGTTGCCCATCTAGATCCAGGATTTGGGCTTCTAAATGTGCGACATGCACGCATCTTGCGCAGCAGTATGCACCCTCGATCGGCTGATCAAGGACCGCATACATTGCACAAGTAGCACACTGAATGACATTACCAGGCATGGAGCTCATCCTAATGGGGATCTACAATTTACTTATGTAAGTAGTGAAGATTGAATAGGTCACACTCCACACAAGTCTTCGACCATTCGCAACCGCTCACATGCGGTAGTGAAGATAGACTTGCTCACACTCCACTCACACGCTGCCGCCTATGCGCAACCGCTTGCACGCTGCCACCTATGCGCAACCGCTCACACGCTGCTGCCTATGCGCAACCGCTTACACACTGCCGCCTATGCGCACCCGCTTACACGCTGCCGCCTATGCGCAACCGCTCACACGCTGCCGCCTATGCACAACCGCTCACACGCTGCCGTCAATGCGCAACTGCTCACACACTTCCGCCTATGCGCAACTGCTTACACATTTTATTTTTGATCTAACGCTCGCACTCTCACTCAATCCCCTAATCCTGCCGCACTTACACCTTGCACACAGACACTTATACACTCACACTCTAATACCCCCTTCCTTAGTCACAGACACACACTTAGACCCACAGGCACACACACACACTAAGACACACAGAGTACACTTATCTGCTCTGTCGGCAGCTCCTCTGCAGCTCCGGTGACGTCACCAGCAGTCTCACCGGCAGGACCTCTCTCCCGGCGGCCGCGCTCCCTGTGCTGCTGGCGCTTCGGGAACCCGCTCCTCCACTTTTGCCCGATAACCGACCGCTCTCTTGGACTCCTGGTGGCACCGGCGCCGGCTCCTGCGCCGCTCCGGTGTCCCCTGCTCCTGCTAGCTCCCCAGCTCCTGCTTATGGCACCCTTTACCTGGCATCTGACATCACTTCTGCTCCTGTATTCTAGACTGTATTCCTGTATGTAAGATCTGTAAAGATGCTCTATAGGATTAAGATCCAGACTTTGGGCTGAACAATGAAGTCTGCAGATGTTCTGCTTCTCAAATAAAGCCTCTACACTTTGTGCTGTATGATATGGTGATCAGTCATGTTGGTCAACTCAATTATAGTCCAACATTACAAGCACCACTGCAGACACCTCTATGCATTCACTGCTGTGCTGTGTGCAGCCGCTTGTCCATGCTAACGCTTCACATGCAGGTCCCTACGGATGGTTCTGGTACTAATGGATGTTCCAATGGCCTGTGAGACCTCATGACGAGGGCAGACAATGTACGGCATGCCTTCACAAGTCATACAAGGCTTCGTTGTCCACGTTCTGTCAGTTTGCGGGGTCTCCCTGAACGTGGCTGCACCGCACACACCGGATGGTTTCTATCCCCCAATAGCATGTCCAAAAGTGGACTTTGGTAGGTCCAAAAGCGCTGCAATGTACCGTACTCATTGGTTGGTGACATCCCACCCCAGACCTCATTGTCAACTCTACACCTGGTGGTATTCTAATGGTTTCTGTACTGGGATCTCCTGTATAATCCTCTGCTTTATACCTAATGCTCACGCATCACCTGACAGCACCGGAGTGGTGGTGGTGGGGGGGAGGGGGGGGCAATACTTTTGTCAACATAGCGTACATATTTGTATGATGTAAATGATAATCTTATCATATTTAGGTGAAATGTTTTCCAAAATTCAGAAAACTCAATCCCTACTGTATATGGCAACAAAGAAATCCTAATATATCATATAAGAATATTTCAAAAATAATTTTTTTAAAAACTAATTGCGGTAACGTACATTTTCTCTGTCCACAGCTGCTGTAAATAAACCTAACCTAAAGCTCTTACCAAACAAGATGGTTCTGGGGGATGACATTATTCTTCGATGTGAGTCCAGTAAAGGTTCCCTCCCTATATACTACCTGTTCTATCACAATGAGACATTATTCGGAAATATGACCATTCACCAAAAGGGGGCAGCAGAGCTACGACTGACCGTTAGGTCACTGACCATGGGTGGACTCTACTACTGTGCTTCCTACAATGACTTCCAAACCCAGCATCAACAGAGTGCGGCAGACAATTTGCTAGTTGTGGGTAAGTAGTTGCTTTGTGTGGATTTTATGTTTTACTAAAGTTCTTATAATTTATCCCTTATATTATACCAAAGAACTTTCCCCCAAAACAACCTCAAATGTTAATAAATCCGTATTATAGGCTAAAGCTTTGTTCGTATATACGTCATGGCTTCATAATGGAAGATACGATATTGTGCTGGAGCAGTGATATGATGAACTCTGTGGAGTCTGGTGGTCACCGCTGACTTATAACAATGTCTTTGGGGTTTGTTGTGGTTTTTGTCATTTTCACAGCAAGAATAGAACTTAAAGGGGTTGTCCCGCGAAAGCAAGTGGGGTATACACTTCTGTATGGCCATATTAATGCACTTTGTAATGTACATTGTGCATTAATTATGAGCCATACAGAAGTTAGAAGAAGTTATTCACTTACCTGTTCCGTTGCTAGCGTCCTCGTCTCCATGGTGCCGTCTAATTTTCGGCGTCTAATCTCCAGATTAGACGCGCTTGCGCAGTCCGGTCTTCTTCTTTTCTCAATGGGGACGCTCGTGCAGGAGAGCGGCTCCGTGTAGCTCCACCCCGTCACGTGCCGATTCCAGCCAATCAGGAGGCTGGAATCGGCAATGGACCGCACAGAAGCCCTGCGGTCCACCGAGGGAGAAGATCCCGGCGGCCATCTTCACCGGGTAAGTAAAAAGTCACCGGAGCGCGGGGATTCAGGTAAGCGCTGTGCGTTTTTTTTTTAAAGTCTCTGCATCGGGTTTGTCTCGCGCCGAACAGGGGGGCTGTTGAAAAAAAAAAAACCCGTTTCGGCGCGTTCCCACGGGCGTATGTAGTCCATATATTACGTACATATGTTTCCCGTGTGTAATACGCAATTCACACCAATATAGGCTATAGAGATTTAACATATGCAGCAAATATGCACGTACCTGAGTATTAGCTGTGTACCGTGTATTTTACGAATGTGACATATACGTGTGTAAGGGCGGACTCACATCGAAATATTTGTGTGTACAATGCGCAGACAATAGAACCCATTGATTTTAGTGGTTCTCTCACGTTATGCGTTTTTGCTGAAAAAAAATACAACATGCCTTATCTATGTGGGCATTCCTGCACCAAAGGCCCCATAGAGTGCGGAAATCGTACACATCTGGTACTAATTAGGCTGCACAGTCTAATAAACTATGGCACGGGTGTGTCCTGGGCCAATTTGAATGGTTCATGACTAGAGATGAGCGAGCACCAAAATGCTCGGGTGCTCGTTACTCGGGACGAAATTATCGCGATTCTCGAGGGTTCGTTTCGAGTAACGAACCCCATTGAAGTCAATGGGCGACCCGAGCATTTTTGTATTTCGCCGATGCTCACTAAGGTTTTCATGTGTGAAAATCTGGGCAATTCAAGAAAGTGATGGGAACGACACAGCAACGGATAGGGCAGGCGAGGGGCTACATGTTGGGCTGCATCTCAAGTTCACAGGTCCCACTATTAAGCCACAATACCGGCAAGAGTGGCCCCCCCTCCCAACAACTTTTACTTCTGAAAAGCCCTCATTAGCAATGCATACCTTAGCTAAGCACCACACTACCTCCAACAAAGCACAATCACTGCCTGCATGACACTCCGCTGCCACTTCTCCTGGGTTACATGCTGCCCAACCCCCCCGCACGACCCAGTGTCCACAGCGCACACCAAATTGTCCCTGCGCAGCCTTCAGCTGCCCTCATGCCACGCCACACTCATGTCTATTTATAAGTGCGTCTGCCATGAGGAGGAACCGCAGGCACACACTGCAGAGGGTTGGCACGGCTAGGCAGCGACCCTCTTTTAAAGGGGCGGGGCGATAGCCCACAATGCTGTACAGAAGCAATGAGAAATAGAATCCTGTGCCACCGCCATCAGGAGCTGCACACGTGGGCATAGCAATGGGGAACCTATGTGCCACACACTATTCATTCTGTCAAGATGTCTGCATGCCCCAGTCAGACCGCGGTTTTTAATTCATAGACACAGGCAGGTACAACTCCCTATTGTGAAGTCCCTGTGGACCGACAGCATGGGTGGCTCCCTGGAACCCACCGGCGGTACATAAAAATATCCCATTGCATTGCCCAACACAGCTGAGGTAGTAATGTTGTGCTTAATGCAGGTGGGCTTCGGCCCACACTGCATGCCCCAGTCTGACTGGGGTTCTTTAGAAGTGGAAACAGATGCATTTATAATTCTCTGTGGACCCACAGCATGGGTGGGTGCCAGGAAGCCACCGGCGGTACATAAAAATATCCCATTGCATTGCCCAACACAGCTGAGGTAGTAATGTTGTGCTTAATGCAGGTGGGCTTCGGCCCACACTGCATGCCCCAGTCTGACTGGGGTTCTTTAGAAGTGGAAACAGATTCATTTACAAGTCCCTGTGGACCGACAGCATGGGTGGCTCCCTGGAACCCACCGGCGGTACATAAAAATATCCCATTGCATTGCCCAACACAGCTGAGGTAGTAATGTTGGGCTTAATGCAGGTGGGCTTCGGCCCACACTGCATGCCCCAGTCTGACTGGGGTTCTTTAGAAGTGGAAACAGATGCATTTATAATTCTCTGTGGACCGACAGCATGGGTGGGTGCCAGGAAGCCACCGGCGGTACATAAAAATATCCCATTGCATTGCCCAACACAGCGGATGTAACGTCAGCTGTAATGCAGGTGGGCTAAAAATTCATTTGATTACACTGTAGGCGAGGGCCCACAAAAATTGCTGTATCAACAGTACTAATGTACATCAGAAAAATTGGCCATGGCCAACCAAGAGGGCAGGTGAAACCCATTAATCGCTTTGGTTAATGTGGCTTAAGTGGTAACTAGGCCTGGAGGCAGCCCAGTTTAACGAAAAATTGGTTCAAGTTAAAGTTTCAACGCTTTTAAGAGCATTGAAACGTATAAAAAATTTTAAGAAAAATTATATGACTGAGCCTTGTGGCCCTAAGAAAAATTGCCCGTTCGGCGTGATTACGTGAGGTTTCAGGAGGAGGAGCAGGAGGAGGAGGAGGAGGAGGAATATTATACACAGATTGATGAAGCAGAAATGTCCCCGTTTTGGATGGTGAGAGAGAACGATGCTTCCATCCGCGGGTGCAGCCTACGTATTGCTTAGGTATCGCTGCTGTCCGCTGGTGGAGAAGAGAAGTCTGGGGAAATCCAGGCTTTGTTCATCTTGATGAGTGTAAGCCTGTTGGCACTGTCGGTTGACAGGCGGGTACGCTTATCTGTGATGATTCCCCCAGCCGCACTAAACACCCTCTCTGACAGGACGCTAGCCGCAGGACAAGCAAGCACCTCCAGGGCATACAGCGCGAGTTCAGGCCACGTGTCCAGCTTCGACACCCAGTAGTTGTAGGTGGCAGAGGCGTCAGGGAGGACAGTCGTGCGATCGGCTACGTACTCCCTCACCATCCTTTTACAGTGCTCCCGCCGACTCAGCCTTGACTGGGGAGCGGTGACACAGTCTTGCTGGGGAGCCATAAAGCTGTCCAGGGCCTTAAAGACTGTTGTATTGCCTGTGCTGTACATGCTGCTCGATCTCCGCACCTCCCCTGCTACCTGGCCCTCGGAAGTGCGCCTTCTGCCACTAGCGCTGTCGGATGGGAATTTTACCATCAGCTGGTCCGCCAGGGTCCTGTGGTATAGCAACACTCTCGAGCCCCTTTCCTCTTCGGGAATGAGAGTGGAAAGGTTCTCCTTATACCGTGGGTCGAGCAGTGTGTACACCCAGTAATCCGTAGTGGCCAGAATGCGTGCAAGCGAGGGTCACGAGAAAGGCATCCTAACATGAAGTCAGCCATGTGTGCCAGGGTACCTGTACGCAACACATGGCTGTCTTCACTAGGAAGATCACTTTCAGGATCCTCCTCCTCCTCCTCCTCCTCCTCCTCAGGCCATACACGCTGAAAGGATGACAGGCAAGCAGCATGGGTACCGTCAGCAGTGGGCCAAGCTGTCTCTTCCCCCTCCTCCTCATCCGCCTCATGCTCCTCCTCCTCCTCCTGAACGCGCTGAGATATAGACAGGAGGGTGCTCTGACTATCCAGCGACATACTGTCTTCCCCCGGCTCTGTTTCCGAGCGCAAAGCGTCTGCCTTTATGCTTTGCAGGGAACTTCTCAAGATGCATAGCAGAGGAATGGTGACGCTAATGATTGCAGCATCGCCGCTCACCACCTGGGTAGACTGCTCAAAGTTTCGAAGGACCTGGCAGATGTCTGCCAACCAGGCCCACTCTTCTGAAAATAATTGAGGAGGCTGACTCCCACTGCGCCGCCCATGTTGGAGTTGGTATTCCACTATAGCTCTACGCTGCTCATAGAGCCTGGCCAACATGTGGAGCGTAGAGTTCCACCGTGTGGGCACATCGCACAGCAGTCGGTGCACTGGCAGATTAAACCGATGTTGCAGGGTCCGCAGGGTGGCAGCGTCCGTGTGGGACTTGCGGAAATGTGCGCAGAGCCGGCGCACCTTTCCGAGCAGGTCTGACAAGCGTGGGTAGCTTTTCAGAAAGCGCTGAACCACCAAATTAAAGACGTGGGCCAGGCATGGCACGTGCGTGAGGCTGCCGAGCTGCAGAGCCGCCACCAGGTTACGGCCGTTGTCACACACGACCATGCCCGGTTGGAGGCTCAGCGGCGCAAGCCAGCGGTCGGTCTGCTCTGTCAGACCCTGCAGCAGTTCATGGGCCGTGTGCCTCTTATCTCCTAAGCTGAGTAGTTTCAGCACGGCCTGCTGACGCTTGCCCACCGCTGTGCTGCCACGACGCGCGACACCGACTGCTGGCGACGCGCTGCTGCTGCTGACACATCTTGATTGCGAGACAGAGGTTGCGTTGGAGGAGGAGGAGGAGGAGGGTGGTTTAGTGGAGGAAGCATACACCCCCGCAGATACCACCACCGAGCTGGGGCCCGCAATTCTGGGGGTGGGTAGGACGTGAGCGGTCCCAGGCTCTGACTCTGTCCCAGCCTCCACTAAATTCACCCAATGTGCCGTCAGGGAGATGTAGTGGCCCTGCCCGCCTGTGCTTGTCCACGTGTCCATTGTTAAGTGGACCTTGGCAGTAACCGCGTTGGTGAGGGCGCGTACAATGTTGCGGGAGACGTGGTCGTGCAGGGCTGGGACGGCACATTGGGAAAAGTAGTGGCGACTGGAAACTGAGTAGCGCGGGGCCGCCGCCGCCATCAGACTTTTGAAGGACTCCGTTTCCACAACCCTATACGGCAGCATCTCAAGGCTGATGAATTTGGCTATGTGGACGGTTAACGCTTGAGCGTGCGGGTGCGTGGCGGCGTACTTGCGCTTGCGCTCAAACACTTGCGCTAGCGACGGCTGGACGGTGCGGTGCGAGACATTGCTGGATTGGGCCGAGGACAGTGGAGGTGAGGGTGTGGGTGCAGGCCAGGAGACGGTAGTGCCTGTGTCCTCAGAGCGGGGTTGGATCTCAGTGGCAGGTTGGGGCACAGGGGGAGAGGCAGCGGTGCAAACCGGAGGCGGTGAACGGCCTTCGTCCCACCTTGTAGGGTGCTTGGCCATCATATGTCTGTGCATGCTGGTGGTGGTGAGGCTGTTGGTGGTGGCTCCCCAGCTGATCTTGGCGCGACAAAGGTTGCACACCACTGTTCGTCGGTCGTCAGGCGTCTCTGTGAAAAACTGCCAGACCTTAGAGCACCTTGGCCTCTGCAGGGTGGCATCGCGCGAGGGGGCGCTTTGGGAAACAGTTGGTGGATTATTCGGTCTGGCCCTGCCTCTACCCCTGGCCACCGCACTGCCTCTTGCAACCTGCCCTGCTGCTGCCCTTGCCTCCCCCTCTGAAGACCTGTCCTGAGTAGGCGTTGCAAACCAGGTGAGGTCAGTCACCTCATCGTCCTGCTGCTCTTCCTCCGAATCCTCTGTACGCTCCTCCCTCGGACTTACTGCCCTTACTACTACCTCACCGATAGACAACTGTGTCTCATCGTCATCGTCCTCCTCACCCACTGAAAGGTCTTGAGACAGTTGCCGGAAGTCCCCAGCCTCATCCCCCGGACCCCGGGAACTTTCCAATGGTTGGGCATCAGTGACGATAAACTCCTCTGGTGGGAGAGGAACCACTGCTGCCCAATCTGAGCAGGGGCCCGAGAACAGTTCCTGGGAGTGTTCCCGCTCCTGAGCATGTGTCATTGTAGTGGAGTGAGGAGGCTGGGAGGAAGGAGGAGCAGCAGACAGAGGATTCGGATTTGCAGCAGTGGACGGCGCAGAACTGTGGGTGGATGATAGGCTGCTCGAAGCACTTTCTGCCATCCACGACAGGACCTGCTCACACTGCTCATTTTCTAATAAAGGTCTCCTGCGTGGACCCATTAATTGTGCGATGAATGTGGGGACGCCAGAAACGTGCCTCTCTCGTAATCGTGCAGCAGTCGGCTGCGATACACCTGGATCAGGAGTTCGGCCTGTGCCCACACCCTCACTTGGCCCTCCGCGTCCTCGGCCGCGTCCACGTCCTCTAGGCCTACCCCTACCCCTCAGCATGCTGTATTACCAGTGATTTGATTTCCGAGGCAGGAAATAAATTGGCGCAAGCCTGCTGTTAAACGTAGCTGGCTGCGTATGATTTCTTTACGTTCTCCACCCACCACACACGTACCCAGAACGCTGAGGACTGTCAGAGGCAGGCCAAATAGAATGTTTCCCTTTTTTTTTTAAAGAAAAGGCCCACTGACTATATTCAATCAATAATATATGTTTTCTGGCCCTGCAAATGTGTCACAGAACTGCAGGGTTGCAGAGTTATTAACTACAGCAGAGCGGTGATTTTTCCCAGGCAGGAAAGAAATTGGCGCAAGCCTGCTGTTAAACGTAGCTGGCTGCGTATGATTTCTTTACGTTCTCCACCCACCACACACGTACCCAGAACGCTGAGGACTGTCAGAGGCAGGCCAAATAGAATGTTTCCCTTTTTTAAAAAAAGAAAAGGCCCACTGCGTATATTCAATCAATAATAAATATGTCTTCTGGCCCTGCAAATGTGTCACAGAACTGCAGGGTTGCAGAGTTATTAACTACAGCAGAGCGGTGATTTTTCCCAGGCAGGAAAGAAATTGGCGCAAGCCTGCTGTTAAACGTAGCTGGCTGCGTATGATTTCTTTACGTTCTGCACCCACCACACACGTACCCAGAACGCTGAGGACTGTCAGAGGCAGGCCAAATAGAATGTTTCCCTTTTTTTTTTTAAAGAAAAGGCCCACTGACTATATTCAATCAATAATATATGTCTTCTGGCCCTGCCTACACAATTCTGTCCCTGTAGTATTACTGCAGGGCGCAATGCTCTGCACAGCCGATTTAAAAAAAAAAAAATGCAACACTGCTAACAGCAGCCTGCACAGTTCTGCACACGGTTAAATGTGGCCCTAAGAAGGACCGTTGGGGTTCTTGAAGCCTACACTCACTCCTAACACTCTCCCTGCCTAACCACCACTTCTGTCCCTGTAGTATTACTGCAGGGCGCAATGCTCTGCACAGCCGATTTTGGAAAAAAAAAAAAAGGGCAACACTGCTAACAGCAGCCTCCACACGGATAGATGTGGCCCTAAGAAGGACCGTTGGGGTTCTTGAAGCCTACACTCACTACTAACACTCTCCCTACAGCAGCTCCAACACTATAGCACTGTCCCTCAGCTAACTCACAAGGCATCTGAGGCGAGCCGCGGGAGGGGCCGACTTTTATACTCGGGTGACATCTGATCTCCCCAGCCACTCACTGCAGGGGGGTGGTATAGGGCTTGAACGTCACAGGGGGAAGTTGTAATGCCTTCCCTGTCTTTCAATTGGCCAGAAAAGCGCGCTAACGTCTCAGAGAGGAAACTGAAAGTAACCCGAACATCGCGTGGTACTCGTTAAGAGTAACGAGCATCCCGAACACCCTAATATTCGCCCGAGCATCAAGCTCGGACGAGTGCGTTTGCTCATCTCTATTCATGACAGCACAAAAAGTACAGTAAAATGTGCAGATAAGCGCATGATAGCACAACGTTCACAGTGCAAAAATGTTTGCTATTGCGTTCGTTTCTGCGCATATGCTTGTGTGGGGACGCCCGATTACATGGAGCACATACACCCATGTGAGTGATCCCTTAGGCAGTGCTATTCTTAATGTTCTCACAGGACTGCCATTGGAGCATTCAGCTGTAGCATGAATATAGATTTATGTAGATGAGTGAAGCCAGACTCATACAAGCGCAATTTAATGTAATTTGCGTATTACGAGTGCAATGTACATGAACATAATACGCAGTGTATGGAGTCTATGAAAGTACATTGACTTTCATTGATCTATTCACACTTGCGTATATTCAAGCGCTGCACAGTTTAGTGAATTGCAGGCATATACAATGCCGTTGCTCTAACTAATGTGTCCAAATGCACAACTCACCGTTCCGTAGCACGGATGGGCTATAACAGCAGATGACCAGTTCCAGCGCCATTGTGTCTAAGAGACACAGAAAGATGAGACTCCAGCGGGAAAAGAGCGCAAAACTTGTATCACTGAGCAGCGGACAAACAACTCCTGGTCAGATGGATCCACATTTCTGTTACCCCGTGCTAATGGGAGGTCAGAATTTGGCGCAAGCAGCATGAATCGCTGACCCCTTCCTGTCAACAGTTGATGCTGGTAGAGTAATAGTGTGGGGTATATTTTCTAGGCAAACTCTGGGTTTCTGATACTTGTAGATGAACACCACGCTAAATTGTGGGGGGTCTGAAGGGCCATAGAAGTTCCAGGCTCTATTAGATGGGCGTCTCTAATAAAAAGGCTAATCAATCTATATTGTCTATAATATTCTCTACAATAATTTGCATCATGGTCCACAAAGGTCTTTTGCTTTCTTCAACCTCCTTTTGATATGCTGCATAAAGGGAATAGAAAAGATTTTGTCAATCAGGAAAGCCAGAAGAGTCTATGGAAATCGATGGCCTGCAGTGTCATCTGAAGATTCCAAGGCAATCTAAGCCCAGTTCTATTCTACTAGTGATCCGCTTGTATCACATTTCTCTTCCAACCAGAGCCGGTAGCGGACATTAGCATCACCGCAGATACAGAAGGTGAGGGTTATGTACTTGGACAATCCTTGACACTTACCTGCTCCGTCCGGCGCGGCACTTCCATCTCTATCTTCTGGTGGCATAATGAGACTTCAGTAGAGGAAGATTCTGAGTTCTATCAACTTCAAGACAATGGAAAAATCTTGTCCATACATTCCCTTCAGTATCACCATGAAGGAACGTACCGCTGTTGTGCCAAGAATAAACTATCAGTCAACAGAACTTTCTCTGTGCTCAGTGAAATCCGGAGTGTCAACATCTTGAAGTTGAATGCTGCCGGTTTGATCACTAGTAAGTTAATATGTTTCTTTTACTAGCTTGCATTTTTAGTTTTTCGTGTTGCTTACTTCTTTGTCTTTCTCTAAAGGCTCTTTTACACGGACCGACAGTCGTTTCAGTAACTGCACGAGCGCTGACATGACTGCTAAGGTCGTTAGCGCTCGTGCAGAGCATCCAAACTGAAAGTCCTGCCTCGTTGTTTTTTTCTTTATCTTCATCTTCATCAACTTCTGTTTTGTTTCCTCCTACATCGGCTTTTACTTTGTTTTCTCCATCTTCCTCATAGTCTTCGTCTTCACTGGCTTCTTCATCAGGTTTTTGTCTCTTATTACATTGTCTTCCCCATTCTCCTCTCATGGTATTCTTCTTTGTTGTCTCCTTCACTTTAATCTTCTTCTTTGTCTTCTTCATAGGACTCCCAATTTGACTATTATCACTGTTGACATCTATCTTATCACCTTATGGCTTCTCTTCTTCTGTTCCACAGACCGCAGCATTCAGTGGATAGTGCCTGGGATTGGGCTGCTGGTCATCATCCTTGCTGTAGGTTTGATGTTAACATACAGAGAAAAAATTGTGTCAGTTGGACGTTGTCACAAGGAACGACCATCTACAGGTTATGACTGCTAATATTCATAACAGCCACGTCAAGCAAAAATGCACTTTGATCTTTGTCCCTATAAGACACAGTCTACTTCTCCCATCTTAAAGTGCACCTGAGTTTTCAAGAAGTTTTCTAAAATACACCAGAATCACATTACCATAATTTGCTGCTGTTTGCACCGTTTCATGTCTGTAAGTTCTGATTTTCAGGTGGTCTTCCCCATTTTTCTGTTGCCCTGATGCAATCCACTTTCATGCAGGGGGCATGGAGGAAGCCAGCATTCTGCCAGTAACTAACTGTCCTTTACTTCTTTGCCCTCACTTCTGAAGCTGCATTGCATTATCTCTGACCTAATCAGCAGGGAGGTAGTATCTGAATGCCCACCCCTTTACTTTTCCAGGATGATCAGGCATTTAGAGACATTCTGGACAAATGATTAGTAAACTCATACACACACAGACATGCTGTAACAGCAGGAAAGGCAGAGATTGTAGAGATTGTTATTACAGTGTCTGCAGATCTGTCAGCCTTCAGCCTGCAAATGCAGGGGTGCCTCCTGTAAATATAGCCCCTCCATCTGTAGCTATGGAAGATTTCCTGTGTCCTTGTTACTAAGGAAGCTCTAAGCCTAACAATAGAGAGGATTGCCGAGAAGCTGAAAGGGAGACCCCTAGTGGCAGCCACTTCTAATGTGATTTACAGTGGTAAGGCAACAACATTTTTAATACAAGTATATTACAGAAATGATGAGACTAATGGAAGTTAGTAGATGAGTAGAAGTTGTCTGAAAAGTTAGTGCTCCTTTAAACATGCAGGTTTGAGGGCCAATCTCTAAGGAAGGTAATATACCTAAAAAGACCATGAAATGTAGAACCCCCACTATTATATGTATAAGATAAAGTAAGTGAATTAGCAGACTTACTATAGGGCCAATTAGGAGCCAATAGACACGCCGTCTAGCCCTGGGTTGTCAAACTCATTTTCACCAAGGGCCACATCAGCATTCTGGTTGCCTTCAAAAGGCCGTTTGTAAGGGCTCATTCAGACTCGGGGTATTTGCAGTCCCCATTATGCACGTTATATGGACAATCGGAGGTTTTATTCGGATGGCGAGCGTAGTTGCACCAGAACGAGGGGAATCCCTTCCCCTTTGCTGACTTTTCAAACTCTTTGCCAGAGGAGGAATTCAAGACATTTCAGTGCGTTTTATATTACAACTGATATGAAAACTGAAGTCGCGTCTAGAGATGAGCGAACGTGCTCGTTTAGAGCAATTACTCGATCGAGCATCTCTTTTTTCGAGTAACTGCCTAATAGGGCGAAAAGATTCGAGGGGCGCCGGAGGTGAGCGGGGGGTTGTGATGGGGAGTGGGGGGGAAAGAGAGAGAGAGCTCCCCCCTGCTCCACCCCGCCGCCCCCCGAATCTTTTCGCCCGAGTAGGCAGTTACTCGAAAAAAGCGATGCTCAATCGAGTAATTGTCCTAATCGAGCACGTTCGCTCATCTCTACTCGCGTCTATAAACTGGATGACAAAAATGTTTCATCTACAGAGGTGAGCAAGGAGCAGAACCATGAAGATGTAAGCAGACCGAATGCTACAAGATGGACTGAAGGAGTCTACGAAAATAGTAAGGAGATATCCCAAATGTGTGCAGTCCTGGATAGATGATGCATCCACCCCAGCACTTCTTTCCATCCGGCTCTTTCCTCTCTTCCATTCTTTACCATTATACTGCCAGTGTTTTTTAACTATTTTTTTGCTATTTTTATTTTTTTACATTTTTATGTCACTATATGTCACTGAAGAGGACTTGAACCAGAAAAGCTATGATATCTATGATGATGCATTGCAGTACTCCTGTACTGCAATGCATTATCACTCACAATAGTGATTGCAAGCCATGGAGGCCCACATAGTGGGGGGCTGATGATATCATACAGGGAGTGTGTTCCCTCTGTGAACCCTTTACATGCTGCGATCTACATTTATCACGGCATGTAAGGGGTATCCAGCAGCGATCGGTGTTCTTACAGATCCGCACTGTTGTAGTGGGGGCCAACTGTCAGTCACGACTGCTTCCCACTTCTGTGCCATCCACAGGATGTAAGTTTATGTCCTGTTCCGTTAAGTACCACCCTGCCAGGAGGTAACTTACGTCCCATGGTATTAAGGGCTTAATATTTACATGCGAAGATTAGCTGTACTGTGGGAATGAACAATCATTAATGCACTTGTTCTTCCCCATAGAGCTGCCACCGGTTGGCTGCACGGCTCCCTGTTTACAGCTGACCAGCAGGCATTTTTATGCTTGTATAAGGCTGAATGGTGACATCTCGCAGCGGAATCAGACCCTGTGCCCCAGCATTGACTCCCGCGTACCTGTCTTGTCTTCTCTCTGCTCTGGCGCGCCGCCGCACTTGCGCAGTGCAGGGAGTCACGCAGGCAATGACGCTGATCTGCCGGGCCTCGCCACGGGACAGATGGCTTCCATTGACTGTAATGGAAGCCATCCATGTGAGCCTGTGCGAGGCGCGCACTAGAATAGGACATGCTGCGATTTTCCCACCACAAGCGGAAAATTGCAGTTGATTTTCGCTCGTGGGCATAGAAAAGCATGTCCTGTGCAAATACACCCGTGTGCAATAGGCCTAATTCAGCCACTAAACCAACGTCGGAGTGTTTGCTGGTTCGTCAGCTGATCTTTTGCACTTTTACATGATGATTGGGCAAAAGAATGTTTGGGTGAACGCTCTTGCCTAATTATTGGGCCGTATAAAAGGCTCTTTAACTTTTTCCTCCGCCCACTTCATTTTTTCTTTCCTTCCCTTCACTTTCCCTTCTATCACTTTCTCTTCCATTTTTTCACATTCTCTCTTTCACTTTCACTTCCATTCCCTTTCACAACTTTCTCAACACTCACTTTCTTTTCCAGTGATCTCACCTTCCATTTATTCTTTTCACTTTCATGACCCGGGTATGCTAGAGTCACATCCGCTGTGACACCTACAAACCCTTATTGAGACCTTCCCAGTAAATGAACCCCATCTTCTAACCCATAACTCCCAATAACCCCCTCCAAATCACGATGCCCGACACTAATTCCCCCGTTCCTTGTTACAAATGCTGATATGTGCCGGTTTATCTTCAGCCTCGCTTTATTGATTTTTTACTGACCTGGCCATCCTCCACGATTTTCTGGGGAGCTTCTCTGACCAAACAATCATCATCCTAGGGAACATTTTTCTCAACCGCAGAAAATCGTGCTGGATGTCCCTGCGTAATTCTCTAGCTGGCCAACTACCCAAGTCATTGTCCTCCACATGTAGCACTAATATGTTAGGAGCCCTAGCGAACTCTGAAAAACAAAAAACCTCAGAGATAAACCCTTCCCCATACCATGCCTCGAAACCCCAACCAACGTATCGTTGCCTCACTTTTTGAAATACCAATCTGATGGCCAGCCGGTCAGATCTTTGTATGCTCCGTCACATAAAAAACAAAAGAATGTCCCAGGATCCACACCAATGCTGGAACATTACCTGGGAAATAAACAAAATTAGAAATAACAATTCCCCCAACGATTCTATTATTCTTAAACCACCTCCCCTCCCTAAAATAATTCTTTTTACTCAATCACAACCCCTGAACAACTCCTCCAGCCTAATATATAACCTAAAACGGCTAGATTCCCATCTTCCAATCTTCTGAATCACAGCTGAGCTTAAACCCCATGCAGCAGCTTCCGTTGCCGCTCGAATTCTAAATGAATGCAAAGAATATCCTGCATTCTCCAATCCCAATAATTCCACAACTTTTCCAAGGACCGCCAAAAATTGGAATTTTGATTAAAAAAAGATGCATCTAAATGTCATAATAAACAGACCATCACTGCTCACAACCCCGGCCCTATATACCTCAAAGCAATTCCCGCGTTCCCACCTAAAAACCCCTCTTTTATAGCCTCTATCTCTCCTAATTACCATATCCCAAATCCTCCAATCCCTAACTTTCCCCCTCAAACCCCCCACCCTCTTTCCTTTCCCAGCAGAAGTTTACTAATTAACCCTTTTACTCCCTGTTCCCTAGCAGCCCTGACATGCAGGGTCTCCACTCTAGTGATCCTCTGGATCACCGTTCTGACCCTATACTTTCTCTTTCTTTTCTATCCCTTTTACCTTCTCTTCTATCGCCTCCACTTTCTCTTTCTTTCCTCTTACTTCTCCTCTGTGTCGGTCACTTTCCATTCTATCCATTTCACTTTTTCACCTTCCCTATCACCTTCCCTTCCCCTCTTCATAGTCCTAATCCTTGCTCTGCTTTTGTTTACTTCTGTTATCTTTGACATATACATTATATATACTTATCTTTCATGATTAAATGACTGTGAGCATTGCTAACCCTTTAATTTAATGCAACATGGTAATTTATCAGGGTCTACAAATAGAGGGATGACTAAATCCCTTTTTTTTCCAGTACAAACAAGGGAGAATCTTGACGATGGAGATGAAGGTTGCACCTATATTAACATCAAAGCAGTGCAAGGTAAGGGATATACTCTGTGTTTGAAGCTACCGACCAAATTCCTGGCTTTATGTGTAGAAGCCTTGGAGAATGTGACAACCACTGATATTTATCTTTCTTCATTATCTTCTTTTAGCTCCTTCCTCCTACCCAGCTGGCGCTACCAGAGATGATGTAAGTATGCCCACAGATAATACCTCCACAGAGAGGGAAAACATGGACAAACTACTCATGTGCTCTGAAATAATAGAGTATATTTGTGGGTAGGCCACACTATGCGGTTGGCTTGGTCTATACTAGAAATGGTTAAACTTACTAAGGGTTCTGTATTTCACAGATCTTGGGTTAGATGATTTATCAAGGGACCGGGGACAGCTACGTGTAATGCACAGAGGACACTGCTGTAAATATTTGTACTTCCTTGACTGATGTGTCTCGGTGCCCCTGTAGCAATGATAGGAGCGATAGTGGTGATTGCACTTGCATGGACAGCTCAAGGTCACAAAACCAGGGGCCACTCTTACTTTCCCCCTTATGAAGTCCATATGCCCATATCATAGGGGGTATCTTTATAGGTCAACCCTTTAAAAACCATTAGGAGAGCAGCCTGGTGCTAGACGTGAAGAGCTACTCTGCTCTGAGATCTACTGGTACATCGATATCTACTAACTGGCCACCACTAGTCTATACCACATAGTCTAGTGGGATGTATATTACAGTTCTCTGAATCTCATTTCACAGGGGTTGTCCATGGAGGCTAAATACTTACACGGACCTGTGTAGTGGCCCAGAGTTAATGGGGTCCCTCTATAAGTATGAATGTGTTTGTCCTGTGGAATTGTATTGTCAGTGTCTTGCATGTGTGTGAATTTGATGTGTATTGCACCTCTGCAGCACTGAATGGGTTAACGTCTGGGTTATGTCTGGGAGATATATCTTGTTGTATATCACATGATCATGTTTTATATATGTGTATGCAAGGTGTAGTGCAAGGGTCTTTTTGCAAACGTAAGTCTGCAAGTCAGTCTATGCAAGTCTGCAAGAGTGCAAGCAGCGAAGCCTGTCTTGTGGTAAAGGAACTTTTGTTGAGTAGGAGAAACCGTGCCTCATCCTACGAGGATCCCCAAGATGGAAGAAGCTGAGCGATGGCCTAATGCCTGCCCTGGTAGCAAATCACCCAGGCCTCCTCAGTGTTAAAATAGAAAGCTGAGAGAGAGTGAGAGGAACTGCCAGGCAGCGTGGAGTGTGACTTCTAAAATGTGAGTGGGTACTGGTAGAGAGCTGGAGTTGCCGGGAGCAGAATCCCAGAGATAACTGAGACTGTGGACTCATCTGGCATCATGTGAATCCTCCCTGTCATACCACTATCCTGTCTACACTGGTGTCCTGCTGGCTGATGTAAAGTTTGTGGACTATTAATAGTTTTATTCAACTAAATGAGCTCTACTGACCGTTCTCGGTTTTGCTCAGAAAGTTATCCCTGTGTGTGGACTATTTATTTTCAACTCCTGGATTCACCGCAGAGGACAGAATGGTGGCATTACGTTGACAACAAGGACTTTAGGGGGAACCACAGATTGGGATTTCCCTGTGAAACTCCCCCAGCAGTAACTTGGTCGAGTCTCATGCTACGCCCAGGAGAGGAGATGGTAGAGCCTCGTGACAAGGCCTTATCTAACCCGCCATCTCCTCGACTGTGGACCTGCTCCTCGGATGCTGCACCTGCTGTGTCTGAGCCCCCATTTGCAGCCTGGTTTTAAAACCGGGTCACGTGGTATAGTCTGTCTCTCTGTGCCCACCTAGTCATCATGTTTGGCTCACCCAGTAAGCCAGCCCTTTGTCTGTATCTGCATCGGCTGTAATAGAAGAGGGGGCTGGCTTAGTTATTTAAGACGGGCTGGAGAGCCACCTTGATGACATGACAGGCTGAGAGGAGGCCATATCACATGACCGAGTACCAGAACCGGGCCACCGTGGAGGTTCTTATTCACCCTGGTTAATCCCTTTAATCCCTTCCTAATGTAGGTGCCATTGTATGGAGAAGCCTTGGGAGGCAGGCCTGCTCCATGAACGGCTGATGTCGTGGGCGACAGCGGTGGGCAAAGCCGTTTTAGTATCATGGCCGACTGGGTCCTTCAGGGCTGCCATGAATGATTGCTTGCTAAGTTGTGCATGTGGCTTGTCTTAGGCTGGGCTCACACAACCATATGTGTAAAACGCTGCGTGAGTCACAGCAGCGTATCTCAGCGTTGTAATGGCGTATGTACAGGGATGATTATGCGCCCACAAAGAACAATTGGCTCTATCACACATAATACACCGCAAAATGGAACATGCTGATTTCTTTTTTTACACGCGTATCACATGCAATGAATATTCACAAATGCTAAAGGATCAATGAAAATCAATGCACTTTCATGGACTCCATATCACCTGCATGTACATTGTGCATGTAATACACGGTGAAATTTCTCTCGTGCGAGCCCGGCCTTAACAGGATGTCAGAATACAGCAGCATTGCAGTAAATTGTTCAAGTCCCCTATATAAGATTAAGAAGAAAGTAAAAATAAGTAAAATAAAGATTTGCACCCCTGCCCCCATTACCCTTTTCTCCTTCTGTATCCCCTTCAAATCTATAAATCAAAATTTTTTACAAAAAAATAAAGATTTTTTTCATTCTTACAAATTTTTTGACCTTTAGAAAGTTAAAAAGTATTAAAAAAAAAAACTTTTCACAGTTATTGCATCAAAAAAATAAATATATATAATTTGGTATCACCACGTCCATAGAATGCCACTTGATTAAATATCACATTATTAATCCTGCATGATGAACGCTGTCAGAAAAGAAAAATGCATGGCCAGAATTGTGTTTTTGGTCACTCCATCTCCACCCATAAAATAGAATAAAAAGTGATCAAAACGCTTTATGTATGCCAAAATAGTACCAAAAGCAATCACTGCATAAAAAACTAGCCCTCCCACAGCGCCATCAGCGGAAAAATAAAAGACTTATGGGGGTTAAACTATGGTGGCAGAAAGCATTTTTTATGGTAGTACTAAATTAAAAAAAACTATAATTTGGTATCGTTGTAATACTCACCTACAAGAATAAAGATAATGTGCCATTTTTGCTATATCTTAAGTGCAATAAAAACAACCTGCCTCCCCCCCCCAAAAAATGGCACAATTTTGTTTTTTTTCCATTTTGCCCCACTTAGAAACTCTTAAAAGTGTTGCAGTGCATCATAAGCTACGTTAAATGTACCACCGAAAAACACAACTTGTCCCACAAGAAAGATTTTT
Source organism: Eleutherodactylus coqui (assembly GCA_035609135.1). Lineage (NCBI taxonomy): Eukaryota > Metazoa > Chordata > Amphibia > Anura > Eleutherodactylidae > Eleutherodactylus > Eleutherodactylus coqui. The sequence goes on along the minus strand of CM069410.1, from coordinate 218,231,569 downwards.
TGAAAGTGAAGAGGAAAAAATGAAAGGGGAAAAAAGAGTTGCAGCAGGAAGGGGTTAAACTTAAATTTCCCAAATTTTACTGATACAGAGAATTTTTGTTTTTGCTTTTTCAGCAGTGGACGGTTACCTACTCCGCGGTTAAGTGCGCCAAAGTCAATCCAAGTAGCGAAACGGCTGAAAAGACTGCAGGGATATCTGACTCTACGGATCTCTACTGTTCCATCACAGCCGCTGAGCTCAATCATCATCAGTAAGATCTGACATTCAGGGTTTGTCAGGCGATGTCTGTCTATAATAGATCGGTATTATAATATATGTATAAATCCCGGCTTTACCCCAATCAGGGAATATGTCTACATTGATGTAGATCGCTGATTCTGCAGTGGACTGTTTATCTTGAGCTCTGTGATGAGCCGCGGGGTTTACGCAGGAGCTTGTTCCCTTTAGTATAAGGCTAATCAGGGCCACACTGGGAGGAAAAGTCACTTAAAATCAGACAGGCCCATTTGCACCATCAGCGTACCATCAGGGGTGTAGCAAGCCTTTATGCTGCCTGAGCTGAAGGGCAACTGCTTAACTACTTATTTTACAGTCACTGAAAGCGTCAATACACAAGATACCCAACACATATATAAATTACTGAGACTTGTCTGAAGTGACAGAGTAATAGTGGCTCCAGTAGTGGCCCCAATAGTAAGTGCCCCCCTCAGTGGCCTTAATAGTAGTAGTAATGGCCCCAGTATTAATAGTGACCTTATACAGAGCTGCACTCACTATTCTGCTGGTGGAGTCAATCTGTACATACATTACTTATCCTGTACTGATCCTGAGTTACATCCTGTGTTATACTCCAGAGATGCACTCACTATTCTGCTGGTGGAGTCACTGTGTACATACATTACTTATCCTGTACTAATCCTGAGTTACATCCAGTATTATCCTCCGGAGCTGCACTCACTATTCTGCTGTTTGTTTTTGGAAACAATAAGCAAACTTGTTGGCAGACACCCCCTAACAGCATAGCTGAGGTCTATAATCTGAGGGATGGGTGTCAGTTATTCTTTCCTGTGTGGTAGACATGATAATTAGTTAGCGTAAAATGTCTATTGATTTGTAATGAACTGGAAGTATTACGCAGCTGTAGTGATTTGACTCTATAGAGGCTAATAGCTGCATAATCTCATTATGGTAATTGCTGGGCAATGGCATGGTGAAAGATGTGTGGTATAATGTTAGCCTAATACAAAGTTCCACAAGCAACCTCTAAGAGTTAAAGTCACAATGTTATGTATACCTGTATTCATTATTGTGTGTTACCCCAGCCCTACCTTCCCCCACACCGAAACTCCCCCCACACAGAAACTTCTCAACAAAGACTGCCACGTACACTGAAATCCCTTCAGCTCGACCGCATGCTGAGGGGACAAAGTCCACACTAAACTGGACTTGAGAAGGTGGGCAGGGAGGCAGGGAATTCTATATGACCCAGCGAATAAGAATATGTATATGTTACTAATGTAATCTGTTGCACGCCCATAAAGGGCAGGTATCATGTGTTTCAATAAAATTTAGGGCTCTGAGGATTATAACTCAGAGAGAGCTGGTTGAGATTCAAAGCTGATGACTTGTGTCCAATTGGTTTCTTTCATTATGTGTGCACACTATACAATTAGGAAGCTACAGAATACCTTGAAACCTGCTGGAGGAAAATATGATCCAGTTCACCTGTATTAGATAACTGTATAGTGCCAAAGTTAAAAAAACAGCCTCAGAACCAAAGTTAGAAATAAAGCGCCAGAACCAAACTCTTTACATAAATAAAGCCCCAGAACCAAGCTCAGTGCAAAGATACACTACTAAAATCAACTTTATAATTAAAGCACCAGAACTAAGCTGTGTAAATAAATACAGCACCAAATTCACCTCATAACATAAATACTGCATAAACCCATCCAAGCACATAGATACAATACCAGAACCAAGCTCATAACATACATACAGTAGCAGAACTAAGCGAATGTGTTGCAGAGGCACTAATGGAATGACAGAGTGTCTCAGAATATTAGAGGGAAGTCGGCAGAGCCAAGAGGAGGATGATTCATGTAAATCCATAAGACTGCTGCATGGAAGATCCTCCGGCCAGGCAAATCTAAGGGGGGTGATCACCCTCAGCCCCATCCGCCTAGTGCCCCCTCCCCTACAAGCGGATGTCTGACACCCTATGTGTCCACACAGGTAGCGTGTAGCTAAGGCCCGCTGTAAATACCCAGATAGTCCTGCCACTTGTATTGATGGTGATATTCGGCACTCTATTTAGGCTGCACCAGCGTTATTTCCCCATGGTCTCTACAGACTATTATCTTCCAGGGGAAAGAGCCAGCTTTAACTAATACTTTACCATTCCAACATGGCACCTTTAGTAGTCACAGTGACTATCTCTCTGGCTCTTGTAACAACACATATAGGTTAGATAAGTTCTTCTCTCGACAATCCTTGATAGAAGAACAATCCTTGATATAAGAGCTCGTTGAAATTAAACCAATAACAAAGAATCCCTGCTCTGGAATCTGTGGGGAAACCTAGTGGTAAATGTTCAATTTCTGTGCAGCACCACCATAGGAAAACTTAAACATTACACAGTGTTCATACATAACAATGGGTTGTCTGCGTAATGCAGGGCAGGAAGGTCCTCCAGCACTAAAGATGCTCTATGTAAGCCAAGAGATGAGGTTCCTGAGCCAAGGATCCTGCTCTACTAAAGCAACCCTCCTGTCCCAGGATAAAATGTGTCCCAGGACCACAGGTAGGTGTGGTATAATGATATTGGTAAAGTGTCACCCAGCTTTCTGTATCAACTTGCCATCGCTCTGGACTAGCGGAAAGCTGAGTTAAACTTGTCAATATACATTCCCGCACCTCTCACATCAGCAGGCTGCAGGGACCTTGATGCACATCAGGAAGTCCTTGATCCTGATGGCAATAAAGTTAGCCAGTGACAAGGGGGTGTTAATTACCCCCTGCCCACCAAGATTTGACACCTCTGGTATTTCTCATAGATGTTCTGGCACCGCGACTTGCTAGCGTCCTCATCAAAGGAGAATTTTATATTGAGGATTATGAGTCCCCCAAAGGCCCCAGCTCAACATCAAGTACATTTTCATAACGGTGCAGTTACTCTGTCACTATGTAATCCCCAGAATTGCCTATAGGCGTAGCTGAACATGTATCTCCTGTCATGTTTGGTATCCATGGGTAGATAAATTCCCGATATTAAACATGATAGCTATATCTTCCCCATTGGAGTGTCTCCCAGGGAAATATGGCCAAAAAATTAAATCAGGGATTTCTACAGATGATCCACGCATATACTCAACCCGCCCTTAATGACATTAGAAAAAGGTTGGCTGGAGTGTGGTTCTGCAGAGGCTTTAAAACTAAGTGGCTTTCTTACCCAAGGGGTCAGATTCATGGGGTGACATTGAGTGTTGGCTGATCATCTTTTTGTGATACCCCTCGCATATCAGGACTATTGGGAACAACATGGACTGATATTTTCTCCTATTTTGTTCCTTTTGTTTTATACTGTTTGTATGTACTTGTATGCTCCTTATCTTAGGTAAATCGTCTTTTGTATATTTTTATCTAATCACTGCTACCTCTTTTTGTAGAATAAAGATTTAAACTTTACTAGTTGTTATGTCATTCACACTCATGAACTGGCGAAACTCCTGCGGAACTCGGAAACATAACTCACGGATAGACATAACACATTGACAGACAAATGCCCCAAACATGTAAATACATACGATGCAAGGTATTGGTTCGTATTTTGGCCAAGATACTTAAGCCCACAAGCCCACTTTAAGGGTCCTTGTTGTCTCCATGCTGAAACCTAGGGACCTACCTAGACCTAGATGACAAACGAAACCCAGCAGGACTGAACGCAGCTCACATCAACACACCAGGGATTTGCATACAACACCGAACACCATGCACACTGAACAGGACTGTCCGCACCTCATGTCTGGTATCCTAAACAGACATGCAGGAACATGACACTGTGTATGCAGAGGAAAGCCCGGCAGCCTCTAGCAGAGGTGCTGGTATATATGAGCAGCAGACCAGTGGTGATTGGCTGGCTGGAGAAATCCACACCCAGCCAGCTCAATCAACCCCCACCTGTGGGGCTGTGTTGCTGGAAACCCATGTAGAACAAAAGATCCCAGCAGCATACTTTAACACTAGTCTTCCTTGAAAGCTTTAAGGGATCCATAACACCAAAGTGTAGTGAGCGTGTGTGGTGGCTGGCCTACCTGTTGGTCAGTTCTGGCAGCGAGGTGTGTTGGAGTGTGTTAGGCCTTGCAGGATGCAAATTCAATTCCATCTTGCATGAGTTCAGGAGCTGGGGAGCTGGAACTAAATCGTCTTTGCAGATCTTCCCCAGGTGTTAATGTCCCAGAATGGTGACTGTCGGACCTATTAACCGCTGTCCCATGACAATTGGTGTAAAGCCTGTCAGCTCATAGTTAATTTTGCCAGCACACCTTGTTCTGTCCAGAGGAGCCAGGGTTACCAACTCCTGTGCCTTCCAGTCAGGTTAATTACCCTGCTATGTGTCTGAGAGGTGTGCTGGTGATTGACAGGTCTATCTACCTATTGGCTCCTTCCGCCTCCCTATAAGATCCAGCTCAGGCTGCCGGGGAGCTGCTGATTATTGTTCAGTGTTCAGTTTGCAGTGTCCTCTGAGTAGTCTAGCGGCTCTGACCTGCTGAGTGTCGGTCTTGTACTTTGTGGTTTTCAGTGTCCGCTTTGTAGTCCAGCTACTTCGACCTGCTGGTAGTCTGGCCCTGGTACCTCGCGCCTTTCCCTCAGTGTGCTAGCCAGTCTGCCTTTGTTTTTATCCTGTTTCTGTTAGCTTGTGCACTAGCCCTTGCTGTTATCAGTCAGGGTTTTCCAGTCTGCCTCGTTTGTATTCTGTGTCTGTGAGCTTGTCCGCTAGACCTTGCTTTTATTTTCAGTGCCTTCCGTTTGTATACTGCTTCTGTCAGCTTGTCCGTTAGACCTTGCTATTGTCTGTTTTACTTTCTGTAATCAGCCAGGCTTTTACATCTGCCTCTCTTCTGTTTGTATTGTTCATGTTTGTTTTTGTCATCTGCCTTTCCTGTCAGTGCTAGTGTGTAGTATTCTCTTGCATAGCTACTGCGGTTCCTGCCTGTCCCTTCTAGGAAGCGTAGGGTTAGAGTTGGCGGCCTGGACGTGTCCACCATCAGGGCTATCTCCAGGAAGGGACAGTGGCGTGGTTGAAGTTCAGGGAGCCCCACACCGTGCGTACCTACGCAACCCAACTAGTACCGTAACAATTGGTCATAGCAAAAGTGTGCTCTTTGTGGCAGTAGAGTTACTGCCAAGGTAAAAGGGAATGTAGTTTGGGCTCTGTTGTTATAGTGACCCCAACTAGTAATTATGCCCCCAGTAGTGGCCCCAATTACAGTGCCTCCTCCAGGTGCCCTAGTAGTAATAGTAGTCCCACTAGGTGCTCCAGCAGCAATAGTGGTGGGGAGAACTATGAAAAGGATGACACCAGGTAATATAACCTACACATTCTGGTCCCTGAACACATTTTTTCCCAGGATGTTCTCATTCAGGATGAAATATTCCACCTGTATGCCATTTTAAATTCCTTATCAAAATCCACACGTTAGACATATGGATTTTGATGCGGAATTAAGAAGGTAGTGCTATTTTACTAGAATATTCCTTGTATATTATAAAAAAAAGCAACATTTTTAATTATAGAATGCTTAGAATTTTATTTATAGGGATATATTCAAATTTTGAAAACTGCATTTTGTAATTTTACAGTTTTCCACTTGGTGAAGCCAAAGAAGCAGTTGGTTTGCGCAAAAGTGGTTTTATATCCTAATGCAGATCACTACACATATTCTTCCCATGTAGGATTATAACCACTAAAATTCAATTCATCATTGTTCCACTGCGATCACCGTTGTCTTCATAGTTCTTGTAATAATCGTAACCATTGGTGTCACTGTTCTCTTCATATTTCTTGTAATCACCATAACCATTGGTGTCACTGTTGTCTTCATAGTTCTTGTAATCACCATAACCATTGGTGTCACTGTTGTCTTCATATTTCTTGTAATCACCATAACCATTGGTGTCACTGTTGTCTTCATAGTTCTTGTAATCACCATAACTATTGGTGTCACAGTTGTCTTCATAGTTCTTGTAATACCCATAACCATTGGTGTCACTGTTGTCTTCATAGTTCTTGTAATAATCATAATCATTGGTGTCACTGTTGCCTTCATAGTTCTTGTAATAATCATAACCATTGGTGTCACCATTGTCTTCATAGTTCTTGTAATAATCATAACCATTGGTGTCACCATTGTCTTCATAGTTCTTGTAATAACCATAACCATTGGTGTCACTGTTCTCTTCATAGTTCTTGTATTCACCATCACCATTGGTGTCACAGTTGTCTTCATATTTCTTGTAATCACTATAACCATTGGTGTCACCATTGTCTTCATAGTTCTTGTATTCACCATAACCATTGGTGTCACCATTGTCTTCATATTTCTTGTAATCACCATAACCATTCGGGTCACTGTTGTCTTCATAGTTCTTGTATTCACAATTAGTGTCACTGCTCTCTTCATAGTTCATGTCATAACCATTGGTGTCACTGTTGTCTTCATAGTTCTTGTAATACCCATAACCATTGGTGTCACTGTTGTCTTCATAGTTCTTGTAATACCCATAACCATTGGTGTCACTGTTGTCTTCATAGTTGTAATATTCATAAACACTGCGGCGTGACTTCCCATCAGTTTCTATTAAAGTAAAAACAAGTCGAATTAAAGCAAAGAAAGGGCAAAAATGGTGAAAAATATAAAACTATTTACAGTTCCTAAATATGCCGGTTGTCATTATTTTACAAGCTTTCTGTTCGACTAACATTTTTTTAAAGCTGGATATCCCCTTTTAACATTTTAAGAATCCCATCAGAATGAAGAACACTAATTCCAACTCCTGTTAGTCTGGAGAGTATGTTTCTCCTTGTGGACAACACCGCAAGGGTGTAGAGAGCCTTACAGGCTATGCAGTGTTCCCTGGGAAAATATCTATGCAAATGAGTGATGGAATAATTCTCTGCAGCACTAGTATTGGCAGCCATCTTCCAATAGGTGGTGCTGTGGAGGATATTGCAATCGAAATCTGTTGGAGTCTCTTCCTCATTGGGAGCCCTCTTGGTAGCCATATTAGCCTACTGGTAGTGACAAGAAAAGTGCTGTGCAAAGAAAATAAGTGGCCTGATGATGAATATGCCCAGAAAAGAAAGAGCTCAATTAGGTACCTCCCACACGTGCAGAATATTTCTGCAAGGCGCACCTAAAAATGCTGAAAATTCCACCACAAAATCGACATGTATAAAGTATATGCGAGTTACAGAGCAGAAATCCAGCCATTAACCTGCATCTTTAGGAGTGCATGGTGGAAGTATTCTGTATGTGTGAAAGGTCCACGTGGGCGTCTATGCATCACAATGTTATCCCTATGGGGCTTGTATTTTGCATCTTTACTTCAAAACCATGAATTAAACCATTAAATTCGGCAGCAGAAAAGCTTTCTGTTGTGGAATTAAGAACGTCTTGCAGAATTGTAGTTGTGGATTTCTAACATACAGGAGATGTAATTCCGCAACACGTAGTCCACAGATAATTATGCAAGTCCCATCCGCAGACTCAGCAGTGCATGGCTTTAGGTTATGGGGCTCACAGGACCTAACAGCTTCCCTTTAAATGGGTGGAGTAGAGAACTAATAATACACAGTACTTTCATACACGCAAAAAGAGGAATTCTGTATTTTTGGTTGTTTTTTTTTATTTTTTCCTTATGCTATTAGTGATGCTTTTTCTTTGTCTACTTATTTATCTTATGAGTGAAATGAATACGGTGCAGATTAGATGAGCTAAAATTCCTCACTTTCTTCCCATTTTTGATAAAAGCATGGAGCATATTACAAAGAATGCATTGAAAGCCTCCAGATAGTAAGTGGCATTGAGTAACATAACAAATCAAGTACCTCCTAATCTCTGACTGTGTGGATGACGCTTGTTCCTAGATGCCATTCTCATGCTGGTCACGAAGGAAATGGTAAACAGGGCATGGACTATGCATGACATGGATCAAGGTCAGATTAAGGCTACTATGGACCCTGATCTGTATGAAGACTTTTGACCCTCCATTAGTTTAATGTTTTAAAATGATCTGACACTTAATACATCGATACCATACCAGAATCAAGCTTACTAAATAGATACAATAGCAGAGACAGGCTTACTACATAGATATGGCCCCAGAAGCAAGCTGTCAGGCACATGGATATGGATCCACTTTGCCACACATCTGTTTGGCTTTGGGCTAACTGAGGTGGCAGCACCTGGGGAACCTGGGTTTTCACGCTTGACCTCTTTAAATGGGATACCGGTTTTGCTGCATAGTGCATGTGGCAACCATCTCCCATATTCTTCATATGCCTGGGCTGTGGGGTGGGGGGGCAATGAACAGTTCCAAATATCAGTCCATTTTGGCACAAAACCTTCCGACCTCAGCTAAAAAGCTAAAGATGAGGAGGAATTTCACCTTTCAGCACAATAACGACCCAAAGCAGACCTCCAAATCACCAAAAGAATGGCTTTGCCAGAAGAAGATTGAAGTTTTGGAATGGCCCAGACAGAGTCCAGACCTGAATCCATTGAAGATCTGTGAAGACCTTCTGGAATGGCCCAGACAGAGTCCAGACCTGAATCCAATGAAGACCTGAAGAGGGCGCTACACACGAAATGCCCTCACAGGTAAGAGAGGGCATGATGCGCCATGCTGATAGACACCTACCCAAAAAGACTGAATGCTGTCATAAAGTCAAAGGGTACATCAAAAAAATATTAGTTCACAACCCCATTATTTTAGTTTTGTAATTTTTAATTTTCCACCCCAAATATAATTTTAGCACGTTTTTCATGCACAGAATAGACTTTAAAATTGTAAAATTAATGTTTATTAGCTAACTAGATTGAAAACATAAACACTAAAGGGCGCGGATGCCCCCCCAGAAGTACAGAAGAATTCCTGGGTTGGGAGTAAAAAAAAAACACACAAGAAATAACGTACATAGACGTGATTACAGACACAAAAGTCAACTATTGATTTGACAGATGGACCCCTTTAACCCCTTAGTGACCAGCCTGTTTGCGCCTTATTGACCAGGCCAAATTTTGCAAATCTGATATGTGTCACTTTTACATGGAAAAACACCAGAAAGGTTTTGCATATCCAAGCGATTCTGACATTGTTTTTTCGCCACATGTTGTACTTCATTTAGGCGGAAAAAAAAGACCGATAGAATTTGTGTTTATTTATTAAAAGCACCAAAATGGGGAAAATTTTGAAAAAATCGTCATTTTTCACATTTCCAACTGCAATATCTCAAATATGTGCAAACATAATATAGAAACTTTTGCTAAGATATATATTTCCACCCGTTTACTTTATTTTGGGCGCATATTGGAAAAACTTTCGTTTTTTTTAACCATTTAGGAGACGTACAAATTTAACATTACTTTTCAGCATTTTGAGGAACACTTTGTTTTTCTACACCAAGCCAAGATTGGAAAGGCTCATAGGAGTCAAAATGATAGATACCCCCACAAGTGACCCCATTTTAAAAACTACACCCCTTAACGTATTTACTGAGGGGTGTCATTAGTATTTTAACCCCACAGTTTTTTTTCAGGAGTCAATGCAATTAAGAATGGAAAAACTAAAATTTCATTTTTTTGCAAATAGGTCATTTTAAAGACAGGACTTTTTTCTATAATACACATGAAAATGAGGATTTGCACCCCAGAATGGATACCCCTGTTTGTCCCGTGCTCAGAAACATACCCATTGTGGCCCTAGTATTACGTCTGTATGCACAATGGGGCCCAAAATAAAAGGAGCAACCATTGGCTTTCGGAACAGAAATTTTGCTTGAAGGAGATTTAGTCCCCATTGCCCACTTGTAGAGCCCTTGAGTGACCAGAACGATGGAGAACCCCCACAAGTGACCCCATTTTGAAAAGTAGACCCCTTAACGAATTTATCTAGGGGTACGATGACTTTTTTGACTTCACAGTTTTTGAATGAATCTAAGCCAAGCAGAAGGAAAAAATTATGATTTTCATTTTTTTGGCAATTGCGTCAATTTAAAAATAGTTTTTTTTTGTACGGTGTACATAGGAATGAAGATATTCACCCCAAAATGGATACCCCCATTTGTCCTGTGTTCAGAAACATACCAATTGTGGCCCTAATCTACTTAAAGGACACATGGCTAGGCCTATAATGGAAGGAGCACCCGTTGGATTTCAGGGTACAACGAATAAATTCCAGGCCCCATTGCCCACTTGTAGAGCCATTGAGCGGCCAAAACGATAGAGAACCCCCACAAATGACCCCATTTTGAAAACTAGCCCCCTTAATGAATTCATCTAGGGGTGTACTGCGTATTTTGACCCCACAGTATTTGAATGAATCTAAGCAAAGCAGAAGGAAAAAATTACGATTTTCATTTTTTTGGCAATTTTGTCAATTTAAAAACTGTTTTTTTTTTGTACAGTGTACATAGGAATGAAGACATCCACCCCAAAATGGATACCCCTGTTTGTCCCGAGTTCAGAAACATACCCATTGTGGCCCTAATCTACTTACAGGACACATGGCTAGGCCCATAATGGAGGGAATGCCCACTGGATTTCAGGGTACAACTGAATAAATTCCAGGCCCCATTGCCCACTTATACGGAAAAAAAATTGACTTCCTAAAAATTCCCCCAACCCCCCCCCCCCCCCCCCCGCCATCCGCATTTTTTGGCATTCCCTAAATATTAGATAAAAGTAATAATATAAACTGCATTTTATGTCTGAAGACGGGTAATTATGGAGGCTGGTTGGGATGGGCACATGGGGCAAGAAAACCGGGTATCCCCCCCTCTCTTGCTTTTTTGGGGGCATTTCGTGACCTCAGCGGCGGGGTGTGGTGTAAAAAGTGGCGCTGTGAGGCTTTTGTAATCCTGCTGCGGTGCAGCGGTCTCACATAGAAGGCGCTCAACAAGGTGCTCCTGGAACTGCATGAAGGCGAGCGTTCCCGGGGCTTCTTGTAAATTACAGATTACAGGTAGCAATCTAAATAATGCCAGGCTCTCACGGCCGTATGCAGAATCCGCTTACGGAGGCCCGCAGCGGATCCCAGCTGTGACCCTGTGTACAGGCACGTAATGTACTGTGCATAACTGCCTACTCACACAGGCGGTCATGCGCAGTACACCGTTTTTTGTTTATATTTCCCGTGACGTCGCTTAGAGATGACCCGGGTACCTGCAGCCCGTACACAATGTATTTGCACATGGGCTTCGAGTATATCCGCGGTCATAGAGCACAATGGGCTCTAGGTCGCGGATATCCGCGGTAAAATATAACATGCCGTGTTCTGTTTTCTGCGAGTGGATTCCGTAATTCTGACCCGCTTATTGGGGGGAATTGTGTAATCCAATGCATGTGATTGATCTATGGATTACCGCTGATCAAGCGCATGCAGAACCCGTAATTCCTCTCCGGTCATGCGTGACCGGCCTAATGGTAAATCGCTACTTTATCACGTGACCGGGGACCGCTCAACGAGGCCTCCGGTCACTGCTCCAAGCACTCAGCGACCGTTGGTCGCTGGGAGCAAGGAGATTTAAAATTTCCTGGGCTCCCCGGCTCCTGCGAATGTGTCCGGCATTTTGCCGGCGGGCGCATGCGCAGCAGCCGGAAGGGTCCATGGAGTATAATTGCATCTGGATTCAAATGCGGAAGCCTCCGAGAAGATGTTTCATCTCCTCTCACCGATCGCATCGGTGAGGGGAGATTAAACTTCCACTTTTTTAAGAACTTTTACGTGATCGCCATTATGCATTGGGTAACGGCGATCACGTGACCAGTAACCACATACCGCGGCCCCCCGTGACATCTCCAGGCTCTTGGCTACCTTTGGTAGCCAGCAGCAGGTAGATTTTAAATTTCTTGGGCAATCTTTCACTTTTGCGCATGCGTCCGCCATCATGCTGACGGGCGCATGTGCAGAAGCTGGGGTAAGGTCCACGGATCAACATTCCACCAGGTAACAAATCCGTGACTTTGGGTACGTAACTTTAACTTTTTAAACTTTTTTTAACTTTTAACTTTTTTTTTTTACTTTTTAACTTTATATGATCACCGTTACCCGATGGATAACGGTGATCATATGACTTGAAACCGCATACAGCGGTCCCCAGTCATATCTCCCTGCACTTGGCTATCTGTGACAGCCGGGTGCAGGGAGATTTTGAATTTGCCGGGCTCGCCCGCCTTCTCCGCATGCGCGCCACATCGGCGCATGTGCAGAAGCCAGCGGATTGTCCCGACACCGGCCAGAGGACACGGAGGAAGGGGGGTTAGTATTTTCACCTGCCCTCATGGATCCGATCCATGAGGGGAGGTGAAGGTTTTTTTGTTTTTTTTTACTTTTTTCTCCACTTTTTCGCGATCGCTGTTATCCATTGGATAACGGCGCTCGCGGTACCGGGGACTGCTCACCGCGGTCCCCGCTGACATCTCCTGCCTCCCGGCTATCTACAGGAGCCGGGAGCCAGGAGATTTGAAATTTCCCGGGCCGCCAGGCCTTCTGCGCATGCGGCTGATGTAATGCCGCCTGGCGCCAGCTTCTGGACCAGGAGAGCGGGGAGCAGTGCGGCGGACCTCGGTGAGTAATTTCAGCTGCCCTGATGGATCGGATCCATCAGGGCAGCTGAGTCTTTAACTTTTTTCAAACTTTTATTTACTTTTTTGCGATTGGTGCTATCCGTTGGATAGCGCCGATCGCAATGCCGGGGGGGACTGGCCGCAGCCCAGGATGACAGCTCCATGCTGTCGGCTATCTGCGGACACCGACAGCATGGAGCTTTCACGTCCATAGCCTGAGGGGCTTTATTCTCTGCAGGACACATGTTTTTATGTCCTCAGAGAATAAAGCCCACTTTGGGAGGATGTAAAAAGACTATGGGCTGGTCGTTAAGGGGTTAAACAGAGTCAAGGGATGACAAAAGTCCAGTGTGGATATGAAAACTGTCTTTTCAAAGCTCATGCATAATTAGCATTTGTTTGCTACAACAAACAACTGAGACAACAAGATGATTAGTCGTTGTCTTGCTAATAGACATGGAAGCAAGCAAATATATCAGTATACTCCTTATGAATACCATATTTCAGCTCCGCTGAAATAATTGCTTTTATGCATAACTCGTAGTATATCTGATAGCACTAATATCTAGGCTATTATCTAAGCTATATATCTAAGCTATCCATCTGGCCAGCTGTTTATCTCTTTTGGAGTTACCTAACCAAGTACACCGGTATTTTACCTATACCGTGAATGGTGACTATTTTTTAACGCTGCTACAAATAGTTGCTATTGTTCATAATTGACAGTACGCTTGCTGGCATAAATAACTGAGGTAATCAAGTGGCCAGTTGTCACAAAAATATACTGAGCCACTTCAATTATTTATTTAGTTTCCCGTCTGATCCGGAAAAATAACGGATCAGTAGTAACAACAGAACAGACAATAGCTGGGCTTCTCAGACCAGCGCTCCTTCATGATTGACACATGGCAAGAAATAAATATGAAAAGCTTTGGGGCATTAATTGCTCAGAACAGATGATGTGTATGCAGAGTTCGTCTTGTTCCTGATGATCTGCCAACACTGGGCAGTGAAACGCGTTGAAGCAAAACTACTCTACTATCTATGAGCTGTAAAGCAAAAAAACATCTGAGTTATAATAACAACACAAATAAAACCGCATTGACCCCAAAAATCTTTATTTAAGTGGAAAACACGACACTTTTGTTTCTAATTGCCCCTTGATTTTGACATCACCTAGAATTCAAAACTTACTGTTGATTTCAACAAGTTTAGGCATCTGTGCTTGGTGATGCAATTACAATATACGGTGTAAGGGCACTCCTTGGACTTGTGGCCCCTAATTAGTTTTGAAAAAACAGTTTTCAGATTGACACTGGACTTTCGTCATACCTTGACTCTGTTAAAGGGGTCCATCTCTAAGTGACAATCAATAGTCGTTTTCTGTGTCTGTAATCACAACTATGTTCGTTATTTCTCGTGTGTTTTGTTACCCCCAACACAGGAATTCTATACTTCTCAAAAAGCCTGAAAAATCATTTTGCATCCTCAAAAATTCTGGAAAATCATGCTATGTCTTATTTTCAGAGTATGTCTTATTTTAAGGGAAACAGGGTAGATGCAGCACCGGAACCAAGCATACTAACTTAATAAGGAAGTATTACCAGAAGTAATCTTACTACACAGATAGGGAAAAAGAAGCAAGCTTACTGGATAAATGGGGTGCCATAACCGAGCTTACTACATAGATACTGTACCAGAACTAAGCTTACTACCTGCATAAGATATTTTACATTCACACCACTGTTTTGCTTTCTGCTATTTTGCTCTATCATAGGAACAAAAAAAATGAAATACAGATGCATCCATTAACTATAATGGGGTCTGTCCAACTACGGCTATGCCTTCCAGGATGTTCCTGTACAGCAGAATGCTGTGTTATCTTGTGCATGACTCCACGCTGGGTCTGTGCTAGAGGTTCCCACTGGAGGTCTGATGCAGATGTGAACATAGTCTAACAGAACCAAGTTTATGCTCGCAGTCGTCAGAAAAAAATGTACAGATGTAGCACCAAACTTGTGAATTTTTTACCCTTTACGCCAGACCCTGTCACTTTTCAGACAGTGGGCGGTGCCAAGCATTAGGGGACATGGCTATGTGCCACCCAGCAGGTTTACTATAATTTATTCCAGAAAGTGGCGTACATTATAGTAGATACCTACTCCAGCTCATAGCAGGCATAAGTTTCCATTTAGGCTTAGTGGAGTGAAAGGGGAGAAACCAGGTCTCTGCTACAGACGGCACCTTCTATGTCCAAGGATGGCACATAGACAGATGTGAAAAGACAAGTTTTGCTGTGAATGTTCTGTAGGACCTACTGGGCCCCTACACAGGGAGTAAAAGTAAGTGAACCACTGAATTTAATAACCTGTAGATCACCCTTTGGCAACAATCACCTCCACCAAACGTTTCTTGCTGCAGCAAAGTATGATTTACACCACACTGAGAAGGAATTTTGAACACTTCCTCCCTATAAATGTGTTTCAGTTCATGAATATTTCTGGGATGCCTTGTTTGCACAGTCTTCTTCAGGCTTAAAGGGGGGTCTGATACATGACACTCAGAGCAACAGATCTTACAAACACACAAGGCACACTTTTACACACAGAAATACATATGTATACACGACTATATGAGCAGTGGAGCACTCAACTTCAGCAGAGAACCGAGGTGGCAAGCCAGAGGAGTAGAAGAGAGGTAACTGCAATGCTGATTCTTGACTGGAGATCCATTACTGTGAGGGCCCCCCGGACTCTAATAACAGTAATTGCGGCCTTTTGCAGCACATACTTAGTGATCACCGGCCACTTTTAACTGACATCCAATCTTTAAAGTTGGTGGGCTGTTTGGGAGGCCATGAACCCTTCGAGAGCCTCGGGCACCAGGCTGACACCCAAACTGCACATAATATAATCCACCATTGACTTGGATCATTCATAGTGATCCTTTACTGGTGCAAAGGAATGATTGCATGGAAGAAATATCAAAACAAGCCGTGTAAATGGTCATTGGTCAACTTACCTTTATGCATTATCACATGAGACAAGACACCTCCACCTGGAAAAAAGGCAAAAACGTGAAACAAAATGACATCAAGCTGTTACCTTCAACTATGAGCAGCCTCCACTAGGGGGAGATCACTACATAAAAATGTACACAGCTCCCACTGAACGATTAATAAATCTATATACAGTAAGTGCCCCTAGGAGTGTCTGTATGGAGCAAGAATTTTACCATTTTGCTCTATGACTGTGAAAAGAGAATTAGTGGCCTTGAGTTTTCTATGAGAATAATTGAGCCACAAGTTGTATAAAAAGAAATTTTAATCTTCGCAGAGAATTTTGAAAATGAAATTATGTTCTGATATATTAATAGTCCTAGCTGTATATAAACGGTATCATAACCAAGCTGACTACATACGGTACCAGAACCAAGCCTACTACACAGACACAGTACAGCAGCAGCGTTTCAGAATAAGACTTACAGTACGTGGGAGCAATGTACTTACCTGTGGTTTGGGCAACATGAACTGGGTGACAGGTTCCCCTTTAACACATCAAATGTAAAGGAAAATTCTACTTACACATTACCATGATGGAGACGAAGTTCAACATGTTGCCTGTAGTCGACACAAACTACTAATGCCATCAAATCTGGCGCTCACTTCTTGTTTTCTGACTAATGTGATGACGTATCTGTAAATGATGTATTTGCACAATCAACGTTTTCAAGTTAAAAAGGAAATCACTGATAGTGGCGACAATCAAATTGGATATATTCAATGAGAAGAAAGGGGGATGAAACCAAACTTATTCACCGGGGCGGTAGAGGTGGAACGTCTCTGTGTTCCCTTCACTGTTGTATTTCCTATATTATATACACTGGGCTTGTGTGCTCGGTTCCTAAATGTTCCCAAAAAATTTTGGTTTAATCCCCCATCTTAGCAAGTTAAAAGGAAGCAACAAATCTCCACATTGTGTCTCATAATGAAATATTGTGCATCCTGTGATTTGTCACATCATTATTTGTGGAAGATCATAGCACTGCAATATATCAGTGATGTCATTGTAGTGGCCCGGAGTTAACGGGGCCCCTCCATAATGTGTGTATGCATTTGTCTCGTGCCTATGTGTTGTCAGTGTCTTTTATGCTGCATGAATATGATGTATATTGCATAACTGCAGCACTGAATGAGTTAATTGTCTGGTATATAAGATGTCTGAGAAATGTATCTTGTTGTTAATCATGTGATTGTGCTTTGTATATATGTTTTGCAAAGTCTCTGCAAGCCAGTCCATCCCAATCTGAAGCAGTGGAGCTTCTGTTCTGAGCTGTAAGGGAGCCACACAGTTCTGTGTGACTAGGAATGGAAGAGGCTGAATGGTATCCCCAGCCTTCCCTGGGCCTGCTTTACCCAGGAGATGCAAGTGGTGCCTAGAACCACTAAAGGAGAGAGAGTGAGAGAGTGGATTCGCCATGCGGTGTGGATTGCCTGCCAAAGGTGACTGCCGACCGGTAGAGAGCTGCCAATTGTAAAGGAGTTTGTACCGGGACCAGAACCCTACAGATAACTAGGGCTGTAACTTCTTTTGCTATCCTATGATTTTACTCCCTGTTGCACCACTTTGTCATTTCTGCACCATTATGTCTTCTTGTGTGAAGTTATACAATTGGTTGGCAAGATGGCGCCAGCCTTCCTTTTCTTCTCCACTTAAACCTAAGCCCGTGAAAATTGCCCGCCTCTCTGTTCCTGCCGAGGCTGTGAGAAAAGTAGGGGAGATCAATCCCAACGCGGAGCAAAGTCTAAATAAATTCAGTTCCATCAAGCTAAGGACAGCCCAGGGCAGCAGTCATCCAGCTCGTTAAGTGTACCTCTAGACTTGTCTCAGCAGACTCACCAGGACACAGCAGGAGAGGACATGTCTTCTTACACTGCCCAGTTGCGTGCCAGCCGGATATCCTCCGCCTCAACCTCAATTTTACTGGGGGAATGAACTTGAATTAGAAGGACTTGGTGCCAGCAAGGAAATAGTCGCCTCTCATTTTTATCTCTTTGGAGGAGGAACAGCTGCTGGACCCGCTCGAGAAGGTCCCTTAGAGGGAATGCCACAGGCCGTACCAGCCATGGATTGTTATCCATGAGTACAACCAAGAGGCAAGAGCGGCCATTCCTCCAGAGCTGCGTCCTTTTACCGGGACTTTGGGGATCCGGTTGTGCAGCTCTATTTCTCTGATTGTAGCCGAAGAGAGCCCCCAGAAAGCCTGCGTCGGCCTCTCAGCAGTCCTCCGAAACTACCTATTTGTCCAGGGCCAAAAGCACTGTTCAGGGTTTTCCTGCTACACGGCGGCATTTAAGAAATGTGCAGGAGGGTAAAGAAAGTGTGGAAAGTAAAGTCACTTGCATTTCAAGAATGTCTGTGTTTGAGTGATTGTATGTAAATGTGTTAGGAGGTTTGTCTCCATCTAACCCACTGTACTTGTGAGCCAGTGCCTGTCTGTAATCTTGTCTGTCACAGGGGTTACAGCCTCATTATCATTCTTTTCCTCAACTTGGTTGGGGGTATTGACTTTTAGCTATCACTATTCACGTAGTTTCTTCCGGGAAAGTGATGGTCATTCCACTTGTCCTGTGCTCTTTTTGCATAGCTCCAGTGTTGCATTTTCTCTTTTTGTTTTCTCTAGTCTTTGGGGAGAAGATTTATGTAAGGGCCCCATAGCAATGCTAGTGCACCTTGGATCCTGTCCAATCTAGCAATATACTCCAGTAGTTATCCGCCATGAAGCATGGAGTGCCTGCCAAATGTTAGTGCCGACCAGTAGAGAGCTGGCGAGTGTAAAGGAGTTTGTACTGGGACCAGAACCCTACAGATAACTAGGACTATAACTTCTTTCGCTATCCTATGATTTTCCTCCCTGTCACACCACTTTGTGATTTCTGCACCATTATTTCTGCTGGTGTGAAGTTATGCAATTGGTTGGACTGTAAATAGTTTCTTTCAAGTAAACCAGCACTGCCGACCTTTCCCAGCTTTGCCATTTAAAGTTCCCTGTGTGTGTGTGGACCACTTATTCCATCATCTGGAGTCACCGCAGAAGAAGGAACGGTGGCATCACCCATGACAAAATACTGTTAAAGTAAACCACGTATTGGGTTACCCCTGTTACTCTTGGTCCCATACTCTCGGTAGGGCTCTGGTTTTGACCATCCATTTCCTGTCCTACTTCCTGGGGATTTCTGTTACTAGGTCACAGGGACCGCCACCCAGTTTTCGCCCTGTTAAGTCCAGACATGGAGACTGTATCCTCTCTGGTGAACCAGGTGCAAGCCCTAACTGGTTTGGTGCAGGATCTGTCAGCTCGACTCCAGCAGCGGTTCCGGAAGCATGGTGTGAGCCTAAGGCCACCATGCCAGACTTCTTTTCAGGTGACCGTAGAGCCGCCTTTTCTTTCCGGGAGGGTTGCAAGTTATACTTTAGTTTGTGACCCCACTCGTCCGATTCTGAACACCGGAGGATGGGCTTAATTATCTCATGGCTTAGTGGTGACCCTAAACATTGGGTGTTTTTGTTGCCTCCCGACTCACCACCCAGTCAGTCCGTCAAACTTTTTTTTTGGGCCTTTGGTCAAATTTATGATGAACTCTATAGGGCAGGGTATGCTGTCAGTAAGCTGTTAAAACTTCGCCAGGATAGGCGCTCAGTGGAAGAATATTGTTCACAGTTCCATCAGTTTTGCGTTGAGTCCCGATGGAATGCCCGTGCTTTAAATGATTTGTTTCTGACTGGGTTGCCTGAAGCGGTAAAGGACCTGTTGTTGTCACATCCTGAACCTGAGACGTTAGATTAAGCCATGACCTTGGCAGTTAGGGCAGACCGACGACCTAGGGCCAGACACAACCCTCAGCACAGAGTACCTCCTGCTCTTCCGGGGAATCAGGCCCCGGCCTCTCCCATCAAAGATGCCGAACCTATGGAACTAGGCTCCATGTCCCCACAGGAGCATAAGGAGTACCGTCTCAAACACCTGTTATGCCTCTACTGTGGAGATCCAGGACACCGGTTCGCCACCAGCCGCAAGAGACAGCCGCTGGAAAACTTCCACTCCTAGGTGATGTCCAGAGGGATCGCCTAGGAACTCAGGTACTTCCAGAATCTTCAAAGTTGTTTCTGCCCTGTGCTTTTAATTACGGTAATTACCATTTTGCAGGCCAAGCATTTATAGATTCTGATGCAGCGGAAAATTTTGTGAATTTGGATTTTATTAAGCCCATTTCTCAGTAGCTGCAACTCCTGAGACACCCTGTACGGGTCTCCGGAATTGACTCCACTTCCCTGTATGCTGGTTTTATCCGGAGAAGAACTCCGGAGCTTCTGTTTTTGGTAGGGGCGTTACACACCGAGACCTGTTCCTTTTTGGTGATGGAGAATCTTTCTGTAGACATGGTTCTGGAGTTACCATGTTTACGACTCCATAATCCGCAGATTGACTGGGCTCACTCCAAATTGGTCTAGTGGGGCTCAACGTGTAAAGATCATCTGGTTTCAATTCCGGGTTATTCGGTTAGTGGTGAGGAATTCTTGCAACCTAAATATATTGAGGGTTTTGAGTACGTGTTTTCTAGCCAACTGGCTGAAGCTTTATCCCCCCCAATCGGGAGTGGAATTGCAAGATAGGCTTAATTCCCGGGAGTAAGATTCCCAAGGGGGGGAATATATAATATGACTGTGACCGAACGGCAGGCTATGAAGGAATACATCACTGAGAGTCTGGCCAAGGGTCATATTCATCCTTCAGAGTCTCCTGCGGGGGCAGGTTTGTTTTTTTCGTGGAAAAGAAGGATGGTAGTCTCCGGCCATGTGTTGATTATAGAGCACTGAATAAGATTGCCATCAAGAACCAGTACTCTCTACCCTTGATC
Organism: Eleutherodactylus coqui; assembly: GCA_035609135.1. NCBI lineage: Eukaryota > Metazoa > Chordata > Amphibia > Anura > Eleutherodactylidae > Eleutherodactylus > Eleutherodactylus coqui. The sequence continues at coordinate 218,210,803 of CM069410.1, read as the reverse complement.
CCGGATCTCCTAAATCCCATTGTGGGGGCCAAGTGGTTCTCCAAACTCGACCTCAGGGGAGCCTATAATCTTATGCGGGTTAGAGAGGGAAGCGAGTGGAAGACTGCCTTTAATACACCGCTGGGGCATTTCGAATGCTTAGTCATGCCATTCGGGTTATATAATACTCCGACGGTTTTTCAGGGATTTATGAACACCATTTTTCATGATTTGTTGGGCAGGTTCATAGTTATATATCTCGACATTTTGGTCTTCTCTCCTGATTGGGAATCCAATGTGAAGCATTTGCGTACTGTCCTCTCGCGTCTCTGGGAACATCAATTGTTTGCTAAGCTGGAAAAGTGTCTGTTTGAGGTTCAGGCCATCTCGTTATTAGGTTATGTCATCTTTCCTTCGGCCATACGTATGGATTCGGACAAGGTTAGGGCCATTACCGAGTGGGTGCAGCCACCCAATTTAAAAGCCTTGCAATGCTTTTTGGGCTTTGCCAATTTTTATCGAAGATTTATTAAGAATTTTTCAATTGTGGCCAAACCCTTGACCGACCTTACTAAGAAGGGAGCGGAGGTTGACTCCTGGTCTCCGCGCTGTTAAGGCTTTCATACTTCTCAAGAGGGACTTCTCCACAGCGCCGATTCTACTTCAGCCTGATCTTAACCGCCTGTTCATCATTGAGGGCAATGCCTTGGAACATGGAGTGGGGGTAGTTCTCTCCCAGGAATCCTCAGGCCAGGCCGGTCTCCAACCTTGTGCCTTTTTCTCTAAGAAATTGAATCCAGCAGAGTGCAATTATGATATTGGTAATAGGGAATTGTTAGCTATAAAATGGGCCTTCAAAGAATGGAGACACTTCCTGGAGGGGGCCTGGCACCCTTTTACAGTTTTTACGGTCCATAAGAACTTAACGCACGGCAGGCACGCTGGGCCTTGTTTTTCACACGTTTCAATTTTGTTGTTACTTATGTGCCTGGTTCTAAAAATTTGAAGGCAGATGCCTTGTCGCGCAGTTTTGGAGTCCCTGAGGTGGACGATTCCCAGACGGAGCCTATTTTGCCCCGGGGGTTGTTGTTGCAGCTCTGACGTCTGACTTCCCCACTCAACTCCTGGCAGCCCAACAGGTGATACCCGAAGACCTGCCGGAGGGGAGGTTGTTTGTTTCCAGTGCACTGCGTCTCCTTGTGCTGGAGGAGGTGCATTCGTGTGTCTTGGCCGGTCATCCAGGGGTTCTAGGTACATTGGAACTGTGTGCCCGATTGTATTGGTGGCCACAGATGTCTCGTGATGTCAAGGAGTTTGTTAGGTCGTGCTCTACTTGTGCCCGGGGGAAGAGTGTACGTGTACGGCCGCTTCTCCCTCTTCCTGTTTCAGATAGACCGCGGTCCCATCTGTCGATGGACTTTATTATGGATTTACCCGTGTCTCAAGGCTTTTCAGTTATTCTGGTGGTGGTTGACAGGTTCTCTAAGATGGGCCATTTTATACCGTTGAAGAAGCTTCCCTCAACACCAGAGTTAGCCATCATATTTATCAAAGAGATTGTGCATCTTCATGGTGTCCCGATAGACATTGTTTCCGAGCAAGGAGTGCAGTTTATTGCCCGGTTCTGGCAGGCCTTCTGCAGGTGCTTAGGTATCGGGTTGTCCTACTCCTCTGCCTTTCACTCCAAAACCAATGGGCAGACCGAATGTATGAACCAGGAGCTTGTGCAATATCTCAGAATGTATGTAAGTGACCAGCAGAGTCTTTGGGTTGATTATTTGGTGCTGGCAGAGTTTGCCATAAACAATCACACTAGTTCTGCGCTGGGTGTTTCTCCTTTCTTCTGCAACTATGGGCGCCACCCCTGTTTTTCTATCTTGTTCCCCTTTTCTTTAACAATCCATCGGCAGACACGCTCATGCAGAACTTGCAGGAGGTGTGGAGAAAGGTACGTAGTAACCTGGAGCATTCACGGTTAGTGATGCAGGGTAGGAGTGTGAGCTGACATATGGTTTCAGAACCATTTACCGTGGGTCAGTTTGTGTATCTGTCCTCTAGGAATTTAAAATTAAAGGTATCCTCACTAAAGTTAGCTCCTCGGTTCGTGGGACCATTTTCAGTCACCAGAGTCATCAACTCCATGGCATATGAGTTAGCCCTGCTGGACTCGTGGAAGGTCCATAGGGTTTTCCACAAGTCGCTTCTTAAGAGATATGTCGTCCCTCCTGTGGTGCCCACCTCCAGGCCCCCCCCCCCCCAGTCCAGGGAGAGATGGAACATGAAGTTGACATGATTTTGTATTCCAGTAGAAGGCGGGGTGTTCTTTAATACCTCATCTCCTGGAAGGGCTTCGGGCCTGAGGAGCGCTCTTGGGTTCCGCAAGGGACATGCACGCCACACGGTGAGTTAAATCTTTTCACAGGACTCATCCTCTCAGGCCCGCTCCTGAGTTTGGGGGTCCGTAGGCCCCCCATAAGAGGGGGGTACTGTTAAGTATAGGGTTACCGCTGGGGGCGCTGATGGTCGGCAGTTGAGCTCAGCTCATCCTGAAGCTGTGGATATTAGTGTGGGTGGCTCCAGTCGGGTTTCCCCCTTGTTGGTGGTTGCCCGCTTCTGCCGGCAACGCATGCCCAGGGGGGAAAGTAGGTAGGGATACGGGAGTGGGCTATTGTAGGGAACCACACTTGGCCATTTTTCCCCTACCAGCCATAACAATGTCACTGTAGTATAAGGTGTGCAAATTTCATGTTGGATCACATATCATTATATCAGTGATGTCATCACCAGGGGGCGGGGTTGTGACTACCTCTCAGACATGATATACAGGCTGGTTGTCAGCAGTAATAAATGTTGTTACTGTAGTACAAGGTGTGGGGATCTCATGTCTGATCACATCATTATATCACTGATGTCATTTCTAGGGGGCAGGGCTGTGGCTACCTCTCGGACATGATATGCAGGCTGGTTGTCAGCAGTAATAGATGGTGTCACTGTAGTATAAGGTGTAAAGATCTCATATCTGATCACATGTCATTACATCAGTGATGTCATCAGCAGGGGGTGAGGCTGTGACTACCTCTCAGACATGATATAAAGGTTGGTTGTCAGCAGTAATAGATGGTGTCACTGTAGTATAAGGTGTAAAGCTCTTATGTCTGATCACATGTCATTACATCAGTGATGTCATCAGCAGGGGGCGGGGCTGTGACTACCTCTCAGACATGATATACAGGCTGGTTGTCAGCAGTTATAGAAGAATAGATATTATTATGAGGGGTAGACTATGAAACATTTTAATACAATAGTAAGTAATGTCTTTTAAGAGGCATGATACCTTCTTACTGCTACTGGGTATTATTTAAAGGGCAATCACCACTGAAAAAATCTCACTATTTAACAGAAGTTCAAGATTTACCTTCTTCAACTTGTTCTTTATTCTGTTAAGCTGGGTGAAGACTAATATGAGTGCCGGTCCATCTGCCATTATAGCTGTCACCTAATTATGCAGTAGGGGATGATTTTATTATTTGGATGGGAGAATAAATAAATAATAAAATATTTCCGCAATTGAACCTGTATGAGGTCTGGTAACTGAGACCATGAGCTGAGACTGTCCCGGGGAGACCCTCTATATGCTAATACATTCACCAGAACCGTGAGACAGGAAATAAGAATGTGCTTCACTATATAGTAGTGATATTATTTATTGTGCACGGAAGCATCATGAGAGCGCAGATAATCATCCTCATCATCTGTAAGTAGCGGTCAGCAATGACATCTATACAAGCTAGATGATAGATAGATATGAGATAGATAGATAGATAAATAGATAGATAGATAGATAGGAGATAGATATGAGATAGATAGATAGATAGATAGATAGATAGATAGATAGATAGATAGATAGATAGATAGATAGATAGATAGGAGATAGATATGAGATAGATAGATAGATAGATAGATAGATAGATAGATAGATAGATAGATAGATAGATAGATAGATAGATAGATAGATAGATAGTAGTCTGCGGAGGAAACATCTAGAGATGCTGGGAAAATAATGACTCAAATTGACACTAAACACAAGCCATGAGCAGCCCGCTCCTAGTCTGTGCAATCTCCACTGGTTTCTGGACCAGATGACTATGTCACAGAGGCACAAGGACAGGTTTGACTGTTTGACTTTAGGAGATGAGTATCTTTAAGCAGTGGCTTGGGTGGAGACCATCATGTTCTATCTCCACGCAGTTGGCAGGACTTACACTACACTTGACACTGGGAGGATATTCACTGGAAATTTCATATCGAAACCGCCCATATAATAATACTCTATAGAATGTACTTCTCTATTCCGTATAATATTTGACTTGATAGTGCAGTGTCATGTAGAGTCGTTCACGTGGACATATGCAGATTTCAGTCTGTGAGTACGCAATGTATTCCCGGACTGAAGTACTCTGTATTCCATGTGTTTTGCGTTTTTAATGCACGCAAAATAAACACACAATAGGCCCCATTGATTTTCAGAGTAAATATACAGTGAATACACATGTATCATGCATATTCACTGCCTATTTATGCCCGTCAATTGACCTTAATGGCCTATTTCAGACCGTAATATGAACCAAAAATGGGATTTGCTGTTTTATAACGTATATGAAAACTGCAGGTTTGACTGCCATAATGCAAATCAATGGGGATTCAGCACTGTGTATTACGCACATAAAAAGTATGTGCCTAATATGAAGTGTAAATACGCCCGTGTGAAAGAGCCCTAAGCCAAACAAAAGTATCTATGTGCAGACAGCAGTTTTGGGATTCTCAATAGGGTTCAAATTGGCTGGGTAAGAGGCATTATTACAACACTAAGGGCTTGTCCACATCAGAATAGAAGGTTCCGTTTGAAGCCTCCATTGCTGATTTGCGCTAAAAACCACTATTCCGCTATTTCGTCCTGTCAATGTTTAGCAAAATGCCGGACTGCTGTCGGAAAATGCATGGACACCATTATAATGAATGGGGTCCGATCAGCATCATTTGGTTCAGGCGGTGCCATTTTTCTGCTTCCTGAACACAGCAATAAAACGGAATTCCCAACACTGCTGTGAAAAAGCCTTTATGTGCCTATCTATTTCCCAGAGCACATTGCATAACCTATAAGACTTTCTTCGCCCTTGTTATGCTCTCCCCAAGGAGAAACATTGGTGGTACTGTGAAAGTTTAGTCCACTGTTAGTTTGCATAGTATTATACTAGGGAGCATTGTGTGGCCTATAAGACTCTCTACATCTCGTGGTGCTCTCCACAAGCAGTACCATTATCTCCTGGACCCATCTTTCCTAGCAAAAGGTTCTTACAATTGGGTCTGCTTTATTACATGCATATGACCTTGTTAGGATGGTCCTTGTGCAGACACCCTTGGTCATTTTTGCTCACCTCAGCTTCCACCAGTTAAGGTCTGGAAGTTCATTTAGAATTATATAATTTCAAATTACAGTAGAGTCAGACGTCCCCTAAATGTTTGTGTATATCAATGTACAGAGTTTGGGTTTTAGTCCTACTATGAAATGGATGGACTACAATACCCAGAGAAACTGGAGAAAGTCGAGCGCTGGGTTAAAGGCTTTCAGTCTTTATTAAAAGATCCAGACAGACAATCATGGAGGAACAAAGGACATGTGCCGTCTTACATGTTTCAGACAAGCACGTTGCCCATAATCATAGACCTGTTTATCAGTTGTGGTTCCAGCCAGTCCTTGCGTGGGAGTGACTGCAGAGGAGCTAGTTCGCGGTTTACACAATACCCAGAGAGATCACCAAAATGAGGACTATTTAGTTAGAAAAAAGATGGATGAGGGGCGGTCTAATAACTATGTATAATTATATCAGGGGACAATACAGAGATTCCTTCCATCATCTATTTATACCCAGGACTGTAACAAAGGGGCGCTCTAATTGTAGGGCCCAGCGGGTCCTACAGAACACTCATGATGCACTTGTCCTGTCTCACCTGTCTGTATGCCGTCCATGGATACAGAAAGTGCCGTCTGTGGGAGAGACCCTGTGTCTCCCCTTCTACTCTAAGCATAGAGTAGAAGGGGACAGCTGTCTGACAGTCAGGTTTAATTCCACTGGTGCAGAGCCCAAGGGCGAGGAAGCAGCTTTACAAGTCCCTATGGAGGAGGAAAAGACCATAAGGTGCGGGAAGGAAAGAAAGGTTATAAAAGAGAGTGACAGAGAACAGTTAGTCAGACTCACCCAGATGTGAGTTAGGAGAGCTTACAGTACAGTTTTTGGAGAGGAGGAGTCAGTTTCACCATGCTTGTCACCCGAGGTAGAGTGAGGTGAAAAGCCCACTCCCTTGACATCCTACAGCAGAGAAAAATAAAAGCTTTTCTGAGGTCCATCTTCCACAAACAGTGAGTTATATAGCTACCCGGTGAAATCAAAGCCAGAATTAGCATACAGCCACTTGTCCCTCTGCTTCATAAATCCTTCAGTCAAATTCAAAACTATTATTCATCTAAATTCACTAGTTGGGAGAATTCTCTAGTTAAACCAATCTACAGTAAAGCAAGGGAGAGAGCTTTGAAGTTAGAGTATCATCGATTCAATACTGCTACGTCTTTTTGTTGTATTCAAATTGCCTGTGTACTTGCTGCAAATACGTTACAGAGAACTGTTATCTAAGTTGTTACTGCAATTTTCAAAGTTAGTAAATCTGCACACTCTCAGATTACTAAACTACCACTGGATTTGTTTCCATTATTTCTGCGGCACATCATCCTGAGTGTTCAATTACAGTGTTGGCGTCACGTGACAAGGACTATGCCTCCGGCCATGCGGACAGTAACTTCATTGGGGCATTACATAATAAGTAAGTATAATTATATCAGGGGACAATACAGAGATCTCTCCAATCATTTATTTATACGCAGGACTATAACAAGGAGGCGCTCTAATAACTATGTATAATGTATCAGGGGACAATACAGAGATCTCTCCAATCAATCTATTAGACCCAGTACTGTAACAAGGGAACGCTCTAATAACTATGTATAAATATAGCAGGGGACAATACAGAGATCTATTCCATAACCTATTTATACCTAGGACTGTAACAAGGGCGTGCTCTAATACGTATGTACAGATATATCAGGGTACAATACAGAGATCTCTCCCATCATCTGTTTATACCCAGGACTGTGACTGTAACAAGGCGGTGCTCTCGACGTCTAGAAGAAAGAAGGTCTGTACACTGACAAAGAAGGGGGTTCTTTACTGTAAGAGCAGTGAGACTATGGAACTCTCTGCCTGTGGACGTGATGATTGTGAATTCACTAAAAGAGTACAAGATGGTTCCTGGAGTGTAACAATATTACATGTTATATCACTGATTACTTCAGAAGGGTCGATGATCCGGGCAATATTCCGATTGCTAGATTGGAGTCAGGAAGGATTTTTTTCCCTTAAATGCGGAAAATTGGCTTCAACCTCATTGTTCTTTTTTTGCCTTCTTATGGATCAACATTTAGGGGTAATAGGCTGAACTCGATGGATATATGTCTTTTTTTGGCCTTACATACTATTGCAGCATCCCATAGGGAGAACCTTGACACCTAACATATGTCAGGAGCTGGGAGGGTGAAGTGTTGGCTTGTCATGGCCGCACTTACCAGGCTCCTTCCTGGAGGGACACATGCAGCCAAGGCCAGAGTAGCACTGCAGGCCACCTAGGACACCCCTAGGATAGGTGTATGTAAATGAAGGCTCACGCTGAATGCAGAAATAAGCGGGGCCGCTATATTGTGCATACAGCTGTTGTCTTCTCAGAGCACTCAGCTGGTAAACAGCTGAGCGCTCTGAGCGGGGTATGCAGGAGACAAGCGGGGCCGCTTGTCTTCTGTATACAGCTGCTGTGTTCACGGAATGCATAGCTGGTATCCAGCTGAGCTCTCCGAGCAGGGAATGCAGAACACAGCTGGAGCGATGTCTTCTACATACTGCTGTGTTCTCCGAGTGGGATACCAGCTGAATCAATAGTATCAGCGGTATGCCGCTGAGAACTCAGCGCGCGGCAATGATAAGGCTCATTTTTTTTTTTTTTTTCAAATAGTTTTTATTAACATTTTCAAAACGAACAATACAACAATTTCTCACATATTTTGTCCAGAAGTGGTTACATAAGATCCACCAATCTCTCCCTTTACCTGTTATCCAATAATAGCATTGATATTTACCACCACTAGTCAAAGACAGTTCAAAATGTACACTGTATATCCTCACTTGAGCATATGACTGGATATAATTTTGCTATGTTAGATAAATTTGACCTTAGCAAGGAGTATTCAATTGAACAAGAAATAACAACAATACCATATCCTTCCGAGAAACTTGAAGAGTTAGTTTGCATACTATTCTGGATCTTAGTGTTTCTCCGGATATTTAAAACAACTTTAAAACATAAGGCTCATTTTTCACGTTCAGCGATTTTTTTAATGGGTTAAACTGTGTCTGGTTATGTGTATTGGCCTAGACAGGTCACCAAAAGGTCAAAAGGTCTCTTTCTAGCTAACTTGTGAATGACTTTGCAGAATGTATCCTTACCTGCTCTGTGTCTTGTCAATCACCCCTAGCTAGCCCTGGGATTGGGTAGAGAGAATTTCCTCTAGCCCAGGATTGGTTAGTGGGAAGGTATAAAAGCTAGCACTTGGGTGTGGTTAGGTAGTCTAGTCCTGGAGCTCGGCCATGGAGGAAATCTAGTCTTAGAGATAGCTGAGAGAAGACAGCCAGAGATAGCGAACGGGGAGTTAAAGGGAGAACATCTACACAAAGTTTTCTAAGTAGTCTAATTATGGAGCCCAGTCATGGAGTTACAAGGAGGACATCTAAGTGTGAATACCTAATAAGATAAGTGGTGTTGGAGTTTTAGCAGGGGAAATAGTGAAGGAGGAAAGACAGAGAAAAGGAGTACAGGAAAGGAACAAGTCAGTAATTTGTCTGTAAAACATTAGTCAAAGCCAGGGATGAAGGCTGGAAGTGCAGCGTCCCGTAGGGTGATTCCGAATACAGGGCATACATTGAGGAGCCGGAAGGGTAGAGTTGTCAATTGTCACGGTGGCACTTACCAGGCTCTCTCCAGGAGGGACATATGTAGCCTCGGCCAGAGCATCGCTGACCCTCATCCAGACACCCCTAGGAGAGTGATGGCCAATAAACATAAGAACAGGAGATAAGGTTGTCACAGGTGACACCACAGTTCTGTTACCCACCGGAATGACCCTCGGTGGTAAATAAAGGAGCCGCAGACTGTGTAACGTACCTCAGGTATGTTTAACAATTTACTTGTTAAACGTGATACAAGGCACAAATACAAAAGAAGGTCATGCAGGAAAACCAGCAGATTAGAGGTAAGGAAGAAAACACAGGATGACAATGGTCCTGCAGGCCAAGTTATCTGACAGGAACCACTCCTGGAAGGGGAACTCTCCAGAGGAGGATAGGGGTAGGGTCACTCCACAGACACTTTTGGGTATAGTACCTCTGCACGGTGATCTCAGCTTTCTCATTTCACGCTCACTTTCAAACTCTCTCTCTTACTTCTCTCACTTTTTTTCTTCCACAGTTCCCGGTATATGGACTCTCAGGAACAGCTCCTCTTCTTCCATCTCTTCACCACATTAGGGTTAAAGGTACCCCTATGTGGCCCGCACTCCACTCCTTTCAGCCATTGAAGAAGATGAACGGACTCTCTTGACTGACTTAATCTCTCACTCACTACCACACCCAAATCACTCATACTTATCATCTCTCACATTCCACATGACAGGACATAAATTGATACATTTGCAGGCATCTCACAGTCTCATGCAAACATTAACCTCTCACCTGCAGCTGTGCAATACACATAACAGGAGGCTAGACAATTTGCACAGTGCATCTACACAAAAGACATTACATGTATGACATTTATGGAGGGGCCAGGAATAGACATTCTGGCCACTACAGAAGTGTTGTACTGCAATATGTTGCCACAGCCCCCCTGAGAAAGTTTTTCAATGCAATGCCAAGTCATTACATATCTCGTCGATGTGATTCAACAGTTACTGCAAGTGAATATAAATGCAAAGTCAAGTACCCTCTCTGCATGCAAATAAAACGTTGAACTGTTGTCATCAGCTACAGTCTGTGTCCTGAAGTGTCTTTTCTTCATCAATCCACTGCACTGAGGTACTACACTTAACGCTCCAGGGTCAAGGACTACTGTCCCCATTATTGCTGAGTTTTCCATTTTTTTAATTTATTATTTCTACCTGGAATGCAGCCTTACCCGTAATCAGGCAGGCGTCACGACAGACTAGCATCTTACTCTACCAGACTCCACAGGTAGCAGGTTATAAGAACTGCCTGATTTTACCACTGTGTGCAGCTGAGCCAGGCCACATTTTACCTTCAGAGAGGAGTAGCAGAGCCACCATTGACTACCATCTTTTCCCCCGCTGTCTCCACCAAGGTCTGCACGTGGTCGCCACATATTTATGTAGTGTGCTTGGTTCTGGTGCTGTACTTATGCCATGTCCTTGGTTCTGGGGCTGTATTTATGGTATTAGCTTGGTTTTGGGGCAGTACTTATGTTATAAGCTTGGTTCTGGTGCTATATTTATGTTAGAGGCTTGGTTCTAGTGCTGCATCTATGTACTGAGCTTGGTTCTGGTATTGTATTTCTGTACTGAGTTTGGTTCTGGTAGAGTGTTTATTCACTAAGCTGTTCTGGAGTGGGTAAGCTGCTATCCTTCTGTCTTCTGCACAAGCAGAATACAGGCACATTACCTATATGTAGGTTTTTTTCTTATGATTAGGGGGGTGGCAAAAAAATTTCACACAGGGTGCCATAAAATTTAAAGTCGGCACTGGTTAAATGTTTATATTGTCTAAAGATTAGACAAAAGTTGTATATTATATTAACCCCTTTGTAAATGTACGTCCTGGAGTATCGGGGTATGTATGAAGAGAGGTTGCGGGGCGCCCTCTCTTCATACAGCCCGGGCATCAGCTGTTTACTACAGCTGACACGCGCAGGCAATAGCTGCAATCGGCTATTAACCCTTTAAATGCCACTGTCAATTCTGACAGCGGCATTTAAATCCCCCGAACGGGCCGTACCCCCCCCCCCCCCCCGGCGCGGTGTGATTGGGAGAGTCATGCATGTGTCATGGCAGCCAGGGGCCTTCTGAAAGGCCCCAGGGCTGCCTTAGGAGACTGCCTATCAAGCCATCCCCGTGGGGTGGCTTCATAGGCTGCCTGTCAAATTGCAGTATGACGTAATGCTGTAGCATTACGTCATACTGCGGGAGTGATCAAAGCATTGCATATTGTGACTTAAAAGTAAAGTAAAAAAAATCAATTAAGGTTTTTTAATTGCAAAAAAAAAGTAATAAAAGTTTAAATCACCCCCCTATTTGCCATATTTGTAATTAAAAAATTCAAATCCTAAAATAAAAATACATATTTGGTATCGCCGCGTCTGTAAAAGTCCGATCTATCAACATAGCACATTGTTTAACCCACAAGTTGAACGTTGTCTGAAAAAAGTAATAAAGAATGCCAGAAATGCACTTTTTCAATCATCCTGTCTCCCAGAAAAAACGCAATCAAAAAGTCGTATGTATTCCAAATTATTACTAGTGGAAACTACAGGACATCCCGCAAAAAATTAATCCTCGCTCAACTACATCGACGGAAAAATAAAAAAGTTATTGCGCGCAGAAGATGGCCGCAGAAAATAATTGAAAAAAATTAAATGGTCTGTATTAGTAGTACAGTAAAAAAAACTATACAAGTTTGGTGTCGTAGTAATCGCACTGACCCATAGAATAAAGTTATCATGTCGTTTTTGTTGCGGTTTGTGCGCCGTAGAAACAAGACGTACTAAAAGATGGCAGAATGTCGTTTTTTTTCCATTTTACTCCACTTAGAAAGTTTTTCAGTACATTATATGGTACTTCAAATAGCACCATTGAAAACTTCCACTCGTCTCACAAGAAACAAGTCTTCATTCAGTGACGTCGATGGATAAATAAAGGAGTTATGATTTTTTAATGGGGGGAGGAAAAAACGAAAATGGAAAAAAAGTGACCGCGTCATTAAGGCGTTAAATACACTGCCCCTGCTGGTCTATTGCACAGACATGTTATATTGACATAAAGCTCCCTGCTGGATCATGCTATAAACAAAGACTGCAGCAGGTTAGTAAATACAGAAATGCCTCTATATTGATTTTATGTTGTCTCTGTATAATATATGTTTTTGGGGCCTTTCTAGGAGCTGAAGTCAAACCCATGGTGACCTTCACACTCGATTGGAGAATTATATTTCAATATGAATCGGTGACAATATCCTGTAATGTGGAATTTATGGCTCAGGGGAACCCAAGATACTACTGGTCCAAAGATGGTAAACTACTGCCTCATCATCATCAACGGATGATCAAGCTAGAACCAGCATCTGAAGAGAATGGAGGGAGTTACCAGTGTTGGGTCAAAACCTCGAGCTCCTTTTCCCTTCTTATTTTGTATTTTTTTTTATTTCAGTCCCTTTGAACCTGCAGGCTCCTCCAGTCATCTATTTAGAAGAACCCTTGACTCTGAGATGTTACTCACGTTACCAAAGAACAAACACAACCTTCTTCAAGAATAAAACTGCCATTCACTTCTCAGTCAACGACTGTGAGTTACTATTTCCGAGTGTAGACTGGAGTGTGGCTGGATCCTACAGCTGTTCTCAACAATTATTCCTTGGCGGCAAGTATAAGACGTTCAGCGCCTCGACCATTGTGTCTGTCCGAGGTACAGTAGAACACTGGGAATGTGCAGACTCTGTTGTAGAATGTTTATGAAATTGTTTTGTATCATTGTGGTAAGATGAGATAGAAAGTCTTCACACCCTAATCCGTAGCACAGAAGATAAAAAATGTAAGGGGTTAATTGCTCTTTATCATCTGTTTTTATTAATAGGTTAACCTGATAAGCTGATTGCTGGTTGTCCAGCTGCTGGGACCTCAGGGTCAGCTTTGGGAACACAGCAGCAAGTCCTGAATTCCCCTGCAATGCCACCACATTGAGTCCTCCCCAACAAGAGATGCACTTTGTAGCGGTTCTCTGCTCCTGCTAACTAAAGGGTTGTCTCATGAAGAAAACCCCTTTCAAAAAACAAAAAAAGTGGGTTGGGCTTCTACATAATGGTTGGAAGCTATGGGCATATATGCTCCCTGCAGCAGGACTGTCCATTGACATGCCAGATCACCCTATTTTGTATAGTACTGTAGGTCTCTGTTCTGGCACATAGACTGAGGTCCCAGCCAAGGTACCCTCTCTGAATTCTATATGCCTGAACGTGGGAGCATTTTATTGTGTGTGAGAGTATTATTAGCCTCGATACCCTAGGTGACCAAAGATGTTGAGACTAACCCTACTTGCCCTAGACCACCGAGGGAGGATAATGACATTGAACCCTTCTTTACCTTACACCACCAACGATAATGCTAAAATAACCCATCTCTGCCCTAAACACAGGTGATGATGATACTGTACCCTTCTCTATTTTAGACAACCACAGATGATATTAACCCCTTCTCTACCCTATAACTCCATGGATGATGACATTAACCCCTCTCTACCCTAGACACCAGGGATGATGACACTTAGCTCTTCTCTTTTTTAGATAATCAGGGATGATAATATTAACCCCTTCTTTGACCTAGAACACTAGGGATGATCACATTAACCCATCTCTACCCTCTCATCACAGGGATGATGACACTGGATGCTTCTCTACTCTAGGCGACCAAGGATGTTGAGACTAAACCCTACTTGCCCTAGACCACAGAGGATAATGACATTGAACGCTTCTATACCCTAGACCACCATCGATGCTAAATTAACCCATCTCTGCTCTAGACACAAGTGATGATGATACTGAACCCTTCTCTATTTTAGACAACCACGGATGTTAATATTAACTCCTTCTCTTACCTAGATCACCAATGATGATGACATTAACTCATCTCTGCCCTAGACACCAGGGATAATGGCACTGAACCCTTCTCTACCCTAGATAACCAAGGATGTTGACATTAAGTCATCTATGCTCTAGACAGCAAGGGCGATGAGACTAAACCTTACTTTGCCCTAGACCACCAGGGATAATGACATTGAACCTTTCTCTACCCTAGACCTACAACAATGATAAATCAAGCCATCTCTGCCTTAGACACCAGGAATGATGGCACTGAACCCTTCACTTAGACAACCAGGCAAGATAATATTAACCCCTTCTCTGCCCTAGAACACCATGGATGATGACATTATTCCGTCTCTACCATAAAACACCAGGGATGATGACACTGAACCCTTCTCTGTCCTAGTAAAACCACAGCTCATATTATTAACCCCTTTTCTGCCCTAGAAAAACAGGGATGATCACATCTTTATATTCTTTATGCTGAGACCTGGTTGTAATTACACTGTAAAACGCCTAGCAGTTTAGGATTAGTACACTGCCACCTACAGGCAGCTGCAGGCAACACGTGTGATGCTTTATATTCTCTCTGCTGTCACCTGCAGGCAGCTCGCTGTAATTACACCATGGGAAGCCTATCAGTTTAGAATCAATACACTGCCACCCACAGACAGCTGCAGGTAATACATGTGGTTTATGTTCTCTCTGCTGCCACCTGCAGACAGCTCGCTGTAATTACACAATATAAAGCTTAGCACTAATCACCGTGGCAGAAAAAATCCACTTGAGAAACTCACAGAAGGATTAAAACTTACCTTTTAGTAAATATTCATTAATCACGAAGCTACATGTGTTATGCAGAATTACACCCAATATGGTATAGTAATTCATGTCCAGTATTCCCCTTAGGACCAATTTTTCTTATTTATTCCAGAGCAAAATAATGTTGTGCACTTTCCCAGAGTCCTGAAGCAAATCTTATAATTTGGTCCAAGATTTTCAAATATCCAGGCTAATTGTTTGCCATAGGACTTATACAGGGGAAAAAATAATTAAAAATATATTCAACCTCAATTGATGCTAGTCATTACATCATATTAATCACCCTTATCCATTCAATAGGTCAGTCCCCTTATCATCGTTTGGCATACAGTATGGGTTAGGAAACAGTATACTGTACAACTAGAAATGACAACGATTCTGTCTTTTGCAATTCTCCACAGCAGTAGCCGGCAATATATCAACTTGGCTACTTCATGTAAATGTATGTCATCATTTCCACTGATCTAGATAGGGACTGTTCATTATATTTAATTACTAATATACTTGGGAACGTTTGATTTCTACATGCCTCATTTATCACATGAGCACATTACGTCCCATTTGTATCTTGTCCCCAATGTAAACTAATGTGTTCCTCTGTCTGTTTGTTATAATGACAGGTAACACCAGTATTTACTAGAGGGGATGCATGGAGTGCAAGAGACTGTTGGTTGCAAACCACTCAGAAAACAATCAGTCGTCTAGATGTAACTCCATACTCTAATGGCCAGATGCTATCTAAATATCAGATAAGGACTGGTGAACAGTTTCCAAATTGTCATTTTCTGGTAGCATGATCAAAGTTAGTCTTAGTCATTATTCAAATATATTAGTTCTTCGTGCAAAAAGCTGCCTGTCGACGCGTTTCGCCTGCCACACTCTTTTTGTGGCTGGTTCATCAGTAAGGCATAGCTATTTCAAGATGGTTTTTCCTAAGCTACCTATAAGCACAGCCTGTCTGGCTAACTACTCATTGTGTGCAGAGATGGTAAGACCGAGGTGTCCCATAGCTTCTTATATCCTTATCTCCGCCTCCTCACCAATCCCCGAGTGGGGACTCGGCAGTCGTGGTCCAATCCTCATCCATACCTGTAACCAGCCTTCCGATCCAAGGTCTCGCGGTAGTGTGGCCGATCTCGCCACTTTCTACGGCCTGCCCAAGGTCCATAAAAGACTAACACCGTTTAAGGGCAGACCAATTGTATCAGGGATAGGGAGTCTGACAGAGGGGATAAGCATCTATCTTGATACCATCTTAAGACCTTTCGTTGAGGCACTATCCTCAGCGGTAGTGTGGCCTATCTCGCAGTTGCGTAGGTCAGATCTTAGTTTAGAGTCCGTCATAGCTTCTTACCGAGATATCCTTCCAGATCCCATGCTTGCGCAGATCAATAGAGACTCAGAACACATGTGACTAAGTATCGCGTTAACATAACAGATCCTGCGCATGTGCTGATGGTAACTACGGCGGCTTGGTTCTCTTATCATTACACCCCCGTACACGGCCCTGCGCATGCGCTGATCTATACCCGCAGTGTTTCTGTTTCCTAGCAACGCCATGTTTACATCGTGACTCTTAGTCAATTCACCACTTTAAGGTAAACTGGTACTGTGCTCTCATGATGAGACAATAATATATACAGTATATCGATATGCACCATCCCCATATATCATAAAGGCTAAGGTATGATAAAGTTTATTTTAGGAATGCATGATATTTTGATAATAATGAAAGCAATTTCTATAAAGGTATATATCCTATACATATAGAGGTAAGTACCACAATTCATTATTGTTTAATCCTAAACATTATTTTGCACTGGAAAAAATAAGAAAAATTGGTCCTAAGTGGAATACTGGACTTGAATTACTATACCATATTGGGTGTAATTCTGCATAACACATATAGCTTCGTGAGTAATGAATATTTAATAAAAGTTACGTTTTAATCCTTCTGTGAGTTTCTCATATGAAGCTTAGCAGCTTAGGATCCGTACACTGCCACCTACAGGCAGCTGTGAGTAATAAATGCGGTTTATATTTTCTAGAATATAAACCGCATATATGGCGCAGAGTGTTAGGGCAACAGAAATGCAGTCCAAAGCTCTCACTCACGACCTGAAGGTTGCTGGTTTAATCGCCGCTTGGTTCAGGTAGCCGGTTCAAGGTTGAATCAGCCATCCATCCTTCCGAGGTCAGTAAAATGAGTACCCAGCTTGCAGGGGGTAAAAGATGACTGGGGAAGGCAATGGCAAACCACCCCACCAAATCAGTCTGCAAAGAAAACTTCATGATATGATGTCACCCACAGGCAGCTGCAGACAATACATGCGGTTTATAATCTCTATGTTGCTACCTGCAGGCAGATCGCTATACTTACGCTATACACCCCGGACACCTACCACATGGTCTATGACCTCCACGAGGGGAACAAGGTTACAGTTCTGGACTACCACCTAGTGGTCTTCACCCCTCATGACATCCAGAGTACACTCACGCAAGTGCAACCCAAGCACTTATCTCTGGCCTGTCAGATCCGGCTACAATTTGCCCTTCTCATACCTCCTAACATCCCTTTCGAACAGTGCACTACCTTGAACCCAGCCACTCTTCTTCCAATCGAGTATCCTGGTTCAAATGGGGGAGAGGACATGGGCACTGCAGATCAGTTATTTTTAAATTCTTTGCAACAAGATTCTGATCTATTCGAAGAAGAACATCACCATGATTGCCTAGCATTGATGCAACAAGAAACTGCAGGTTTTGAAACATTTACAGAAACTCCTTTTGGCAATGCACATTTTGAGATTTTTGTAGATGATTCCAGGTTTCAGGGTGAGGATGAATGATTCCATACCGGATATGCAGTGGTCACACAGCATGATGTCCTAAAAGCAGAAGCTCTGCCTCCACATGTCTCAGCACAAGAAGCGGAACTGAAAGCCCTCACTGAGGCATGTAGAATGGTAGAAGGTAAGACGGCAAACATTTACACTGATCCCGGTATGTATTTGGCATAGCTCATGATTACGGCCCAATATGGAAGGCCAGACAGTTTCTTACCTCAGCCGGAGAGCCAATTAAGAATGGTGCAGCGGTGCAGAGTCTCATGGAGGCCCTACTGTTACCAGACAAAGTAGTGGTCCTCAAGGTGAAAGCTCACACCAAAACCAACACTGGAGAAGTAAGAGGCAATGCCCTAGCAGACTTTACAGCAAAGGCAGTCGCCCTCAAGCTGTGGAAGAAAGAAGAAATGAAGATACTGACAGCACAAGTCAGAGACAAAAAATTTGGACATTGATATGTTAAGGACTGTACAGTTACAATCCAGAAAGGACGAAAAGGATAAATGGACTAAAATGGGAGCATCAGAACAGGATGGCATATGGCAAACAGTCAACAGAACTTGCTTACCATGGTCCCTGTATCCCATGATGGCCCAGCTGATTCATGGAAAGACTCACCTATCAAACGCAGCAATGATGTCGATGCTTGAACGAGGATGGGTGTCTCCTTGATTTTCTGTAGCTGTTGCATCATTTATCCAATCTTGCATGATCCGTGCAATAAATAACCCTGAACAGAAGGCAAAGGTGCCATAAAAACACTTGCCTAGGCCACTCTACGCATTTCAGAGATTACAAATTGACTACATTCTGCTCCCTCCTATTGGAAAGTATTAATATGTGCTTGTTGCTGTTTATGTCTTTTCAGGTTGGAGGCCTACCCTGTTACCAAGGTAACTGCAAGGAAGCTCATGAATGAGGTAATCTGCAGATACAGGGTACCGGAAGTGATTGAGTCAGACAGAGGTACACACTTCACAGGTGAAATAATGCAACACATCATGTCTACTCTGGGTGTATCCCAAGCCTTTCACACACCCTACCACCCACAGAGCAGTTGGAAAGTTGAAAGGATGAACAGTACTAAGAAATTAAAAATACAAAAAGAATGAAAGGAGTTGAATGCAATGGGCAGAAAGGCATGCCAATATGTAGGAATATCTGGCCCGGGATGTATTAAATATTACTAATATGTGTATGGCAAATCTTAAGAGCAGTGAGGACATACTGCATACCTGCCTGTTAACAGTACCTACCTCAATTTCAGTATTAAAAAGTGTATTCTCAATGATTCATAATGACACAGTGATAGAGGACAGTGATAGCCAGAATTTTGTAAATATCTATGACTACTGTCCAGGGTGCCCACAAGTAGAACATACCCAGTGGGCAAATATGACCAAGTTTCAAGTCAGATAGATGACGGAAGCAGGTCTGTTATAACTTCACCTGAAACAAGTCTGAGATAGGTAAATGTGCACGAGTATCACTCAACCAGGTGTCAGCAACATTTGATTCAATGATATTGTGTAACTGAACAAAGTGCCAAAACATGACCAACAATATGAAATGTAACGCTGAGCCAATCAGGGGGCAGGTCTGACTCACAGCCCCTTCACACCCACTGCAGGCCGGCCGCGCGGAACTCCGGCTGGCGGGAGCAGGTGAGTATATATATATTTTTTATTTTAACACTTTTCTGGATGAATTGCAGGGAAGGGCTTATATATTTAAGCCCTTCCCGACAATTCATCCCACACTCGCCCGCAGCGCATTGCTTTCAATGGAGCCGGCTGTATTGCCGGCTCCATTGAATGCAATGCGCTAGACAGCTCCGGCCCGTTTCTAATGAAACGCGGCTAGGAGCAGATTTTCGGGCACCGGTCACGCGATTTGCGGATGCGCATCCGTCATGCGATCCGCAAATCACGCGAAAAAACGCCTGTCTGACTAAGGCCTAAGGAGTTTGAGGGAATATGCTGTTTTAATTTGACAATGCAGAATCTATACATAAAAAGATAAAGGGGATACAAAGCATAGAACAATCAATAAAACAAGATAAGGATCAGGGATGGTTCGATTGGTTGTTTCAATCCTGGTTCAGCCTATTGTGGCTCTGACAGTTGTTCAGGATAATATGCGTAGTGGTGATTGTTTGTATATTGTTGTGTTGCTGCATACAATGTATACCTTCTTTAATGTCTCTATGTATGGGATGTTTTGGGCACACCAGAAACAGTCTTGATAAAATCCTTAGCCTAACCACAGAAGTAATAATCATGCAGTCTGTTTTTTTACCCTGTGGTAATTTTGTTTTGTTTTTCTTTGTCATTTTATGTTTTTTTTTTAAACTTTGTCTTTATTGAACAAGTTATGACAAACACTTGGCATTACAGTGAATTTGTTGGATATCTTCTTTTTGCATGAATGTGTTGTCACAGCCTGTCTTTTTTATCTTATTTATGTCAAGCATCACGAACAAAACATTAAAACAGGTAATTTACCTACATTAATTCAAACTCTCGACCCATTATGACTACAGATATATTTTTGGTCTACTGACCTGTATCTTGAAGATCTTCAAAATCGTGGAGTCCCCACATGGCTACGGCACGACCTGGATGTGTCACCCTAGATGGGTGTGTCCCCCATTATCATCTGTTCCTGGAACCAGCAAGTGTAATAAAAGCAGTCTCTCAGTTTGTCTTTTACCCTTTGTGGTAGTAGTTGGATAAAGCTCCCCCAAGTTTCAAAAAAGGCTTGTGCCATCTTTTCCTTGAAAAGTGATGTCTCCGCCCAGTCCATCTGGAACAGGAACGCTAGTTTGTCCAGGAACAGCCCGAATGGGGGCCCTGTTTGTTGGATCCATGTTTGTAAAATGGCTTTTTGACCTGCCGCTGCTATGAAATGTAGTAGTTTCCTAACGCCTCTTGAGCACCGATATGTTTCAGGATCTAAGTACCCAAATATTGCCCATGTTGGCTCTTGTGGGCAGAAATTCGTCAGGTGTGTTTTTGTATATTCGCTTATTCGTGTCCAGAAAGCCTGTATTACGGGGCATGTCCACAAGCTGTGATACAGGTTTGCATGAGGTGCCTGACATTTGAGGCATTTTGGAGTGTCATAAATTCCTATATGGAATCCCCTGCTTGGGGTTATGTATGACCTGTGGGCAATTTGTAGCCTCATCTCCAGAAACCTTGCCGACGGTAGGTATCTGTGTGCCGAGGTCAGTGATTGCATTATCAGTGTTGGGGTGAAGTCTGGGTTGTCCAGGGCCCATTTTCCAATCCCCAGGTCTATGTCATCTTGCTCTCTCATGTTTCTTATCGCCCTGTACAGCTTGGAGATCATGCCCCGTGGCCCTGTTTTTTTTGTTATCCATGTGTGTCCTGTCTGTGTCCAATCGAATTCTCTGAGTTTTGGTATAAGTTCCGTGGTGTAATGCCTAACTTGTAGGTATGAGAACAGCGGAATTTGGAGTTCAGGGTATTTTTGTTTCAGTTCATCGTATGTCATTATACGTCGTTCCCCTATGTGTAGTAGTTTTTCTATTGAATCTATTCCCTGAGCCTCCCATTCGGCAAAGATGTTGTGAGGGTTGCCCTCCTGAAAGTTGGGGTTATTTATTAGTGAGAGGTGTAATGATACTTGTGGTGAGGCTTGACTGTCCTTACGTAACTTGTTCCATGATTTCCAGGCCGTTAATATCAGGGGGTTCTTTTTGATTTTTCCTGAGAGTTCTGTATATGGGCTATGGAGTATATTCTGGAGTCTTATTGGGCCGGCCATTTCCTGCTCGAGAGATTTGTTTGTAAAGTATGACTTGGAGTGGATCCAATCATGTATGATTCGCGCCTGTGCTGCTAGGTTGTAGTCTCGGATATTGGGTAGGTTGATTCCTCCGTTTTCTCTATGTTTATTCAATGTTTTGAATGCTATACGCGGTCTCTTTCCCCCCCAGATGAATTTCCTGTATAGATAATTTATTTTTTTTACATCTTTTGACTTTAGCAGTATGGGTAGTGAGTGTAATATATATAATAGGCGTGGGAATTCTATCATCTTTATGAGGCTCGCCCTCCCCAGAAAAGAGATCGTGAAGTTTTTCCACGTGTTCAGGGTTGTCTCTAGCTTTTTAATGTGGGGTTCTATGTTCTTGTTATATAGTTTGGAAGGGTTTCTTGTGATTTGTATTCCCAGGTATTTTATGGCGTGTTTTTCCCATTTAAATGGATATTTAGTCGCCCATGAGGGTTTGGCTGGTCCTCTGAGGAGTAGGGCTTCTGTTTTGTCTAGGTTTATAGTGTATCCCGAGAGTTTGCCAATTCTCTCGATACTTTGTATTAAAGGTGTTAGTGTTTCCCTGGGGTTGTTTACCACCAAGAGCAGATCGTCCGCAAATGCTTCTGTCTTTATTTTTATGTCTCCGCAGTTTGCTCCTGTGAAGAGCGGTGTCTGTGCTAAGTGTCTGAGTAATGGGTCTATCGATAGATTAAATAATAGCGGAGAGAGCGGGCAGCCCTGTCTAGCCCCTCTAAATAGGTCTATTCTGGGGGTGTTGAGTCCGTTAATTGTGAGGGTCGTGGTAGCGTTTGTGTGTGTTGTGTCTATGTAGGTCATAAATGTCTGTCCGAAGCCCCGTCTTTCTAGCAATGTATTTAAGAATGGCCAGGCCATTTTATCAAAAGCTTTTTCTGCGTCCAGACTCAGCAGCATCGTAGTTTGGCTTTCAGGGTTTTGTGCTGCGACCGTCGCCGCTATGGCAGCTCTGATGTTTTTTATAGCACTTCGCCCTTGTGTAAAGCCTTTTTGTGCCGGGTCTAGTATGGACGGAAGAATTTGTTTAAGTCTGTCTGCTAATATCTTGGATAGGAATTTGTAGTCACAGTTTAGTAACGCTATTGGCCTGTAGGACTTTGGGTCTGTTGTGTCTTTGTTTGGTTTGGGGAGCAGGATCGTTCTAGAGTTTCCAAAGTCTTCTGTTTGTGTGTCGTTTGTGTATATTGTGTTGTAGAGTTGAGTCAGTATTGGCACGATATCTGTTGTTAACATTTTGTAGTATTCTGTCGTGAATCCGTCGGGGCCCGGTGTTTTTCCCCCTGGTGCCTTCGCTATTGCCTCCCGTACTTCTTCTTCCTGTATGTCAGCGTCTAGTAAGGATTTTTGTTCTTCAGTTAGTTTTGGTAAGTTTACGGAGTCCAGGAAGTTGTTTATGTCTTGCATGTCCGTTGGCTCTGCTCTATATAAGTCTTCGAAATATTCTTGTAATATTTGGGCTATCTCGTCCTGTCGCGTTGTGAGGTTGTCTCCATTGTTGTGTCTTAAAGTCAATATCGGTTTGTGTAGTTGTCTTTCTTTTGTCAGGTTAGCTAGCAGACGTCCTGTCTTGTTTCCCCATCTATAAAATTTGTTTTTTGTTAATTGGGTTTGCCAGTGCGCGTGGGTATGTACGAACGTGTTTAGTAAGTGTTTTGCTGTGGTGAAAGTTTGATACGAGTTATCGTCTCGTGAGTTCATATGTTCTTTTTGTGCTGTCAGGAGGGAGTGGTGTAGTGTATCGAATTCGGTTTGGAACTTTTTCCTTCTGTGAGATAAGTAACTTATGATGTGTCCCCTCATTACTGCCTTCGAGGCTTGCCAAAATAGGTTTATGTTGTCTATGTGTGCCCTATTGTCATCTGCATAGTTGTTCCAGTTAATTTTTGTGTATGTTCTAAAATCTTCTGACTCCCACAGATATGAGGGGAAGCGCCATATTTTTGTTAGTCTTCGCGGTGCGATCAGTTGCAGTCTCATTGCTATTGGCGCATGATCACTGAGGGATATTGGATGTATTACCGATTGGTGGTGATTTTGAAAGATGTTGTTTGAGATTAAAAAGAAATCTATACGTGAGAATGAGTGGTAGGTGTTAGAGCAACATGTGTATTCCTTGTTGGTAGGGTTCATGAGACGCCATGGATCGCATACGCTGAGTTGTTCTTTTAGTGTTAATAATGCATGTGTGGTTGATAGTGTTTGGGTGGATGGCCCTGTTCTGTCCAGTGTTTCATCCTGTGTACTATTGAAATCTCCTCCCATGATTATTCTATCGTTAAGGTATGGTTGTAACTGTTCTATTAATGTGGTGTAGAATGTTGATTGATTTGTATTGGGGGCGTAAATGTTCACCAGGGCGTAAATTTGTTGTCATTTTATGTTTGATAAACATTTTGGTTCTGCTGAGTACTGAGACAAATAAGGAGACTTCAGAACGCCTACCTGTAAATAAAACAGCCACTGAAGAGTCGCTGACAGTGGGAATCTGGCAGAGACACAGTTGAATGTGCCTTTAATGCAACTTCACCAAGAATCTTTAGATGAACTGTTTTAAATAGGGGAAATGTTAAGACTAGAGATGAGCGAGCATACTCGTCCGAGCTTGATGCTCGTTCGAGTATTAGGGTGCTCGAGATGCTCATTACTCGAGACGAGCACCACGCGGTACTCGTCTCGATTAAACGAGCACTGACCATTTAATTCAATGGAGCCGGCAATACAGCCGGCTCCATTGGAAGCAATGGCCTGCCGGCGAGCGCGGGATGAATTGTCGGGAAGGGCTTAAATATATAAGCCCTTCCCTGCAATTCATCCAGAAATGTGTAAAAAAATATATATATATACTCACCTTGTCCGGGCAGAGACGATGTTAGCCCATTGAATTCAATGGAGCCGGCAATACAGCCGGCTCCATTAAAAGCAATGGGCTGCCGGCGATCGCGGGATGAATTGTCGGGAAGGGGTTAAATATATAAGCCCTTCCCTGCAATTACTCCAGAAATGTGTAAAAAAAATAATATATATATACTCACCTGGTCCCGGCAGACGGAGTTCAGCGCGGCCAGGGGCCGTCCTACTGAACTGCTCTGAACAGGTTGGCTCAGCAGGACCAATCAGATGAGAGGCAGCAGTCACTCACCCATTCATAAATTCATAAATGGGTGTGTGAGTGGAATCTGCCTCTGATTGGTCAGGCTGTGACCAATTAGAGGCAGCTCATTCAGCAGGCGAGGATTTTAAATCCCCGGCTGCTGAATACTACTCACAGCTGTTCAGAGCAGTTCAGGAGGACTGCAGCTGGCCGCGCTGAACTCCGTCTGCCGGGACCAGGTGAGTATATATATATATTTTTTATTTTTACACATTTCTGGATGAATTGCAGGGAAGGGCTTATATATTTAACCCCTTCCCGACAATTCATCCCACGATCGCCGGCAGCCCATTGCTTTCAATGGAGCCAGCTGTATTGCCGGCTCCATTGAATTCAATGGGCTAACATCGTTCTGCCGGGACAAGGTGAGTATATTTTTTTTTAAGTTTTACACATGTCTGGATGAATTGCAGGGAAGGGCTTATATATTTAAGCCCTTCCCGACAATTTATCCCACGATCGCCGGCAGCCCATTGCTTTCAATGGAGCCAGCTGTATTGCCGGCTCCATTGAATTCAATGGGCTAACATCGTTCTTCTTTGCCACAGCTGTTACAGCTGTGGCAGAGGAGAACGATCTTTATGCTGACAGTGCGGGGGTCTCACTCTTGCCACTATTGTGGCTTAATAGTCGGACCTGCAAACTTGAGATGCAGCCCAACATGTAACCCCTCGCCTGCCCTATCCGTTTCTGTGTCATTCCCATCACTTTCTTGAATTTCCCAGGTTTTCACAAATGAAAACCTTAGCGAGCATCGGCGATATACAAAAATGCTCGAGTCGCCCATTGACTTCAATGGGGTCCGTTACTCGAAACGAACTCTCAAGCATCACTGAACGTTCGACTCGAGTAACGAGCACCCGAGCATTTTGGTGCTCGCTCATCTCTAGTTAAGACTAAAGTTCTGTTCTACTCCATTTTGTCTTGTCTCATACAACACTAACTATGAACTTTAGGTCAGTTCTGTTTTCAACCTGAGATGACGATTCATCTGGGCGTATAGCCATTTCTTTGTTTTTTCAGAATCTCTCATGAAATATAGTTTGTTCAGTTGTATCAGCAGTAGTAGAAATGTTACAAGCTTTTGTAGATATGTACTTGTGTGTTAGTTTCACATGAGAATGAAAACTTGCTTGCGTGAGTTAACAGTTTCACACGAAACCTTATGTGAAGCTTTGGGATAAAGCCATATACACTACTTTCTATTCTTGATAAAAACTCTTTTTATAGTAATAAAACTTAGAATTCTTTGAGATACAGCAACCTGTGTGTGTCCCTGAATTTTCCAGGCCTGCTATACATATACTAAATCAGAACTCAGCAACATCTCATTTGGGGTCCCTGGCATATCCCTAACAAGGACGAAGGTCCTAAAAGATCAGGGTTGACTCCTGATAACAGTTATTAAAATGAGACAGGGACCCTGATTGTTGTAATCCAGGGAGGGAGGGGGGGATGAGGAGCTGTGCAGAAGTAGACCCCTAATATGGTGGTTGTTGTAAAGAGGGTATGTTAAATGGGGTATCTGTCCCACAGCGTAGTCCAGACCCTGCTAACGACAGATATACCCAGTAGGTGTAAGGCGCCACTAAATTATCTGAGCAGGGGATCACAGTCAGGGCTCCAGGACCGCTAGGATGATGGGCAATGCACACTCTCTAGAGGGTCTCTGTAGTAGGTAATAAGTGAGAGGTAGCAGGCAAATATGCTCCTGGCAGTCAGGGCAGATCACAGCAGTGCAGTAGGTTGGGGCCCCCAGTGACAGGCCTACTGTTCAGGGTGTTGCAGGCTACAAAGGACTTTGTCTACTGCTTCTGCGGTATGTCTAAATGGCTACCGCAGTGAGATAGCCCTCCCCCAGAGTTTGTAGGCCCCTCCAGAATTTTCTATGTCTGTCTCATGTCAATGTCTTGTCATTGCCTTGTTTGTAGAGTGCGTCAACTTATGTGTATTGGATGTTTGCAGGCATGAAGGGGTTAATGTCTGGAAATGCATTGTCTTGTCCTGCGTGCAGTATAAAAGAAGGATCACGTGTCTATGTGGAGAGAATCAAAAAGAGAAGAGAGAGAAGGAGAGTCAGTAAATGTAAGAGAGATAGAAGATGTTCTTCTATTCCTGCTAGGGCCTAGCCCTGTAAAGAGACTACCTATGGCCTCCATTTGTAGTGAGAGTGAAAGCCCGGACATGATGGAAACCCGTGGGTGTGCAGCACCGGTACCACATGCATCCAGGGGAATGGAAAACCGCTACTAAGCAAGAGGAATGTGAGTGTATGACAGGAGAGAGAGAGTTTGCCGGGTGAGAAATCTCACAGATAACTTAGACTGTGGATGATACAAATGCCCCGAGAATCCTCTCTGCTGCACTATGATGATTTGTTTCTGTACAAAGACTGTTTATTTGGATAGGATTTTCAAGAGTTTAAGTAAACGAACAGAATCGACCGTTTCCAGGTCTCATTCAGAAAATACAATGTGTGTGGACTACGTTATTATATCCGAGAGATTTGCAGCAAAGGATGGAATAGTGGCGTCACGAGTGACAATTGGACTACAGGAAACCTCCGGTTACCACCCCTGTGATCTTCCCCACCAATAACAAGGTCAGGTCCTGAGCTACCCCCAGGGGAGGAGAAGATAGAGCCCCGTGACAAGGCCTTTCCCTACCCTGCGGTCTCTTCAGCTGTGGGCCCGCTCCTTGGACGCTGTAGGCCCTCCCCCAGAGCCACTGAGGAAATCCACCAAGATCCACGCACTTGGGCATGAACTCCAGGCATTGATGCAGCCATCCACTAAAGCTGGATAGAGTGGGCAGCACTCGATTAGGAGGGGGAGGGGGGGAGTCAGCAGATCCCAGGTGGAGATCACACCAGGTTAGCTGAGCAGTAAAGGTCACAGCTCCGGCACCAATCCAGGACCTACAAGCAGCACAAGTAACCCTGAAAAGTGTTCAGCTTCACACTGGAGGGACAGCCAAGGTGTTAGGGAGTAGTGTAGACCTCAGTTCTTAGCAGGATGAGGGTAGATAATCAGGCACCACCCAGAGCTTCTGAGTTAGATGTTTGCTTGCTTTGTTGCCTAACCATGGTCACCCTTCTCCCCCCTCCGTTACTCACAATCCATAAACGCAATAATGATATAGAAAAAAAAAGGAGTACAATCTTGTGGCTTCGGCCCCTTGGGACCCAGCTGAGTGGTTCCATCTTAAGTCAGGTAACCCCTGCAGCTTCATCCAGCTCTTAGTATCAGCGCTCACATCCGTGGCACCATGATGCCAGGCGTTTCGGATGGTGATCCTGCACAGATTGTCCGCCAAGGTTATCTGACTTCTAATAGACATCCATGCCGGGAGCTGCTCAGCTATGTTCCAAGAACACAACCCCTTTAACCCCTTAATGAGCAGCGATTTTTCATCTTTTCGTTCTCTTTTTTCATCCCCACCTTTCAAGAGTCATAACTTTTTTATTTTTTTGTTGACATACCCGTATGAGGTCTTGTTTTTTATGGGAAGCGTTGTATTTTGTAAATTTTACCATTTAACCCCTTAAGGACTGTCCCCCCCCCCTTCCTTTTTTTTTCATTTTTGGTTTTTCCTCTCCATTTAAAAAAAAAAAAATTCTTTTATTTATCCATCAATGGCTCTGTCTGCGGGTTGTTTTTCTGTGGGACGGGTTTATATTATGCTGCAATGTGACAGGCATTCTAGTAAGCCACGCCACAGGCATGTCTTGATAGGCAATCAGCCATGGTAGTGCTGAGGGCCTCACAATCACATCATTGGAGGGCCTTTCATGACCTCCAAACTTTAGAACTGACAGCAGAATTTAAAGTGTTAACAGCTGCAATGAGCGTTCACTCTGATCACGGCTGTTGCTTGCGGGTGTCAACCTTTTAATATGTAGCATAATGCAATACCATAGTATTGAATTATACTGTATAAGTGATCAAAGAATCTCAATTTCAAGTACCCTGTGGGGATTTTAAAAAAAGGACAGAAAAATTGTAAAATAAAGATTTTTTAAATTATCACGTTAACATTTAAAAACATAAAACAATTTCCCACTCGTCACATAAAACCCCCCAAAAAAGTTGGTATCGCTGCATCCATAAAGGTCTAATTCATTAAAATATCACATTATTAATCCTACAAGGTTAACTCCGGCAAAAAAAAAATACCCCCCAGCTCAAAGAAAAAAGCAATAAAAAATTTGTATGTTCCCGAAATTGGTAACAATACAAACTACTGGATGCCTCGCAAGAGTCCAGGCCTCACACAGCCCCATAAGCAGGAAAATAAAAAAGTTCTTAGGGACAAAATATGGCAGCAGAAAAAAATTATTTTTTTTAATCAAAGGAATTTTATGTTTTTTAAGTAATACTATATAAAAAAATTATATAAATTTGTTATCGCTGATCCACAGAATATAGATATGTCTGTTTTACTGCACCCTAAATACCATAATAAAACAAAAATGGTGCAACTGTGTTTTTTTGTTTCTCATTTCGCCCCAGTAAGAAATTTTTTAAAACTCTCCAGTTGATTACATGGTAATATTAGAAATACAACTTGTCCTACAAACAACAAGCCTTCATGTAGAAAGGTTACCTGAAGAATAAGAAAGTTATGAATTTTTGAAGGTGAGAAAATTGCAGAATGTGATGTCGACACAGGCGCATCACGGACCCATGGCCATGGAAGGGTTAAGGATTAGAGATGAGCGAACACGTTCGGCTCCGCCCCTTTTTCGCCCGAACACCGAACTTTGCGAACACTTCAGTGTTCGGGCGAAAAAGTTCGGGGGCCGCCGTGGCAGCGCGGGGGGGTGCGGCTGGGAGTGGGGGGGAGAGGGAGAGAGAGAGGGCTCCCCCCTGTTCCCCGCTACTGCCGCCCGCGCCGCCGCGCATCTCCCCGCCCCCCGGCGGCACCCGGACACTTACGCGCGAACACTGCAGTGTTCGGCAAAGCCGGTGTCCGGGTGCGGATGTGTCCGTAACGGACACGTTCGCTCATCCCTATTAAGGATGGTTGCAGTTACAAGTCTTCTAGCCGTGTACCATGTATCTGAGATGGATCCATCCGTATATCTGTGAGGCCGGGGCGGTCAGCTGAGAGAATAGTCTCAGAGAGGAGGACACTCCAGGACACAAAGGTAGCAGCTTCTTGTCAACTAAACCTGAAATTTTGTTACAACGCGAACCTTTTTTTGGTTTGTTTGTTTTTTCTCCCTACTTTCAAAAAATTATAGCTATCATTTATTCATCAACATGGATTTGATTTTTGCAGAACGAGTTGTATTTTTCAGTGGTATTACTTAATGTCCCATGTAATGTACTGAAAAAGTAAAAAAAATGTAATTCTGCCACCTTTGTGGGAGGGGATTATCGCCACGGGGAACGGAATTCAAAGCCGCCCGTGGACAGGCAGCCTTAGTATGTTGTTGTATTGCTGCAAGAATTAAGACTTAAGTTCAGATTACAATTTAAAGAGAGTAAGACACCACGGAAGGGTTAATAATAAGAATGTATTCAAATTAAGTGATAATCAAGCAGAGTGGTGACTAATTGCCCTAAGTTTGTAAACTATTAGATCTGTACATAAAGCATAATATCTATATACAAAGCATAAAGGTTGCAGCTTAATCACATTAGGCCGGTTTCACATTGGCGACAAAAATCGCACAATTTTCTTGTGATGCGACAGTGCTATAAATCGCATGTCTGTGATATCCATGCTTTCCAATTGGTTCCTTCACATTAGCCATGTTTTCTAGGCTGCTACATTGCGAGAAAAAAAAAATCGTGGCATGCTCAATACATTTTGTAGCCCATGTTTCCCTTCCTTTGTGTTGCATCGCATGAAAACGCGGTATTTCGTGCGGTGCAATGCAACTTTTACAGTAGGAAGTCCTACTGTAAAAGCCCTAAAATAAAGCCTATCTGTATTAAAAAAAAATTGAATACATCACCTAACAGTTGCTGCACGGCTCCACCGCGCATCCCCTCGGCAGCTCTGCCAGACTTGCTTGTAGTTTTAAGCAAGCACTTCCTGGTTTGAAGGTTCAAAATCCCCGTCTCCAGGAGGCGCTGGCTGTGATTGGTTAATTGAGCGCTGCAGTGATTGGCTGAGCTGTGGCGCTCGAGAACCAATCATAGCCATCGCATTGAATGGCTGTGATTTTTCATTGAGTGCTGGCTCTGATTGGCTGAGCCGTGGTGCTCGAGAACCAATCACAGCCAGCGCTTCCTGGAGGTGGGAATTTTAAACCCCTAACCAGGAAGCGCTGAGAGAAAACTACAACCAAATGTGCCAGGGACCTGCGAGGAGAAGTGCGGCGGAGTGGACAACGGCTGTTAGTTGATATATTCTTTTTTTTCTTTTCCTTTTTATGCAGCCAGGGCTTATTTACAGGGTAAAGTTTATATTTCAAGCCCCCTGAAAATCCCAACAAAAAAGCGCTATCGCACAGAACACAGATGTGATATCGCTGCGATTTTTCTCGCAGCAATATCACTGTTGCCTGTGTTAAAGAGGCCTAACTACTTATCAAGGTAGCAAGTTACATCTCATCATAAGCTACACATTACTACATATTACCAGACACATCATTAGGAGTATCTTCTCCAGCAGGCTGACAGGCATGACACACCCTCATTCTGTCTCCAAAACTTCCATACTACTTATGCAGTGTCCAAACGAGATGCGTCCAAACGAGATGCGCCAAAGTGGGGGAGACCACAGGGATTGCAGGATGGATGTCACAGGTGGCTCTGCAATCTCTCCCAAGAGGTGTGGCAAAGGTGTCCTATTCAGTCACCGCACAGTGGCACAAATAATTGATACATTCTTTACAATGAACGGTCGTTTGTCTTGTGACGCCAGCACTTTATCTGGGACGGTAAGGGTCAATGGCGGAAAATAACTTGACACGAGTCCTGGTAGCTTTTGAATAGTAAACTGGAATTGCACAGTTTTACTGAAGCTTGAATACGGTAACAACGTACACCAATGGCAGTCTTGCAGAAATTTAGCAGAGAAAATGGTCATGCAGCAGAACAACATGTTGCAATACAGTTGAATCTGAATGAACACAGTTTTCTCTTCAACTCACTCTCTCTCTCTCTGTATGTATATATACATATATATATCTAGAGGGGAGACAATAGAAGTTCCCACAAGTCTAGTTATCTGTTGGGCTTACTGGAAGTTGGTAATGCAGTAACTTGAGTAGAGATTAAGATGGACCTCCTGACTATCTCTGGCTTTGACTTCACCGGGTTTTGTGTAACTCACTGTTTTAGTGGACCGGGTCCCAGCTTCTCTCCTCCCCACTGCTGGCAGACAAGGGAGTTGATGAATTCTAGCTTCCCTGCTGAAAAATAGTAGTTTTTGTCGTAGTTTTTCGCTCTGCTTACCTTCTCCTACACAACCTCCGATGACAACTCTCTGTAGACTACTCAATACCTCCTCCTTCACTTCCTGTCTTGTACCCCACTTTCTCTCTGCCCCCTCAGCATACTGGCTCACTATACAGTTTCCCGCTCTGAGCTCTCACCATAACCCTTGACCAATAAGAGTGGGCATGACATACAGCCAATAAGCAATCAGCTGTTGCCAAGCTTTAAGCTTAGGAAGAAGGGGGGAACAGGGTTCCTCTGACATGTGGCATTTTCTGTCTCCTGGAAGCACATAGCAAAGTGTGACAGGATTATGAATGTGTGGCTATTCTGGAGGACCCTCTGGGCCACTACAGTTCCCCCCACTTAAAAACACAGCCGCCCTCTGCTGTACTGAGCTGCAAGGGGCGGAGAGGTGTACCTACTGGATATATGTGTCAGCACACTAGTGCTAGAATTTTAGAGTACTTGCAAGTGTTTTTAGAAATTGCGTTGGGCTAAGACAAAATCTTAGATCCCAGCTAGATATGGGGTACCTACATGATTCTTCTCCCCAAAGGCAGACAGTATTTGCATAAGCATTGATGCAGTAAATAAATAACATTTCGAAGACAGGTACTGAACAGTTAGCAACCTGGAAGGGAAGGAATTTATTTTGGTAGACAACAGTAACACATCATTATTTTTCAGTCCTGTGCAAAGTCTATATGCATGTGATGACCTGCAAAAAGACAGCAGTTTTCAGCTTGGCAAACCTTTATTGGCAGCTACCTTGCCACAAGGGGAATGCATGAGTCCATGTGAATGAGCAGGATGAACAAAAAGTCCAGAATGCTTTTGTGTGCGGTGCACACAAGTCTAGTGTCTCTGCGAAAACAGGGTAAAGGTGAGCATTTTAAAACATTATGAACAACAATAATAAACTTGTAGGATCATCAAGTAGTCTCTTGAGGCACTTTACTTAAATGTTGCATAACTTGTAGAACACACTGGGAAGTCTCTCAGGGCATGAATCTTGGCTGCTGAAACTTGAATTAAACATAAGTTAAGAATCCATACGATTTAATAAACTGAGGTAGTAAATAGAGATGAGCGAACACCAAAATGTTCGGGTGTTCGTTATTCGGAACGAACTTCCCGTGATGCTCGAGGGTTCGTTTCGAACAACGAACCCCATTGAAGTCAATGGGCGACCAGAACATTTTTGTATTTCGCCGATGCTCGCTAAGGTTTTCATGTGTGAAAATCTGGGCAATTCAGGAAAGTGATGGGAATGACACAGTGACGGATAGGGCAGGCGAGGGGCTACGTGTTGGGCTGCATCTCAAGTTCACAGGTCCAACTATTAAGCCACAATACCGGCAAGAGTGGGCCCCCCCCCCCCTCCCAACAACTTTTACTTCTGAAAAGCCCTCATTAGCATGGCATACCTTTGCTAAGCACCACACTACCTCCAACAAAGCACAATCACTGCCTGCATGACACTCCACTGACACTTCTCCTGGGTTACATGCTGCCCAACCGCCCCCCCTCCCCCCCCACAGCGCACACCAAAGTGTCCCTGGGCAGCCTTCAGCTGCCCTCATGCCACACCACGCTCATGTCTATTTAGAATTGCGTCTGCCATGACGAGGGACCGCAGGCACACACTGCAGAGGTTGGCACGGCTAGGCAGCGACCCTCTTTAAAAGTGGCGGAGCGATAGCCCACAATGCTGTACAGAAGCAATGAGAAATAGAATCCTGTGCCACCGCCATCAGGAGCTGCACACGTGGGCATAGCAATGGGGAACCTATGTGCCACACACTATTCATTCTGTCAAGGTGTCTGCATGCCCCAGTCAGACCGGGCTTTTTAATTCATAGACACAGGCAGGTACAACTCCCTATTGTGAAGTCCCTGTCGACCCACAGCATGGGTGGCTCCCTGGAACCCACCGGCGGTACACAGAAATATCCCAT
The DNA here is from genome assembly GCA_035609135.1 of Eleutherodactylus coqui. Taxonomy (NCBI): domain Eukaryota; kingdom Metazoa; phylum Chordata; class Amphibia; order Anura; family Eleutherodactylidae; genus Eleutherodactylus; species Eleutherodactylus coqui. The sequence continues at coordinate 218,176,813 of CM069410.1, read as the reverse complement.
TGCATTGCCCAACACAGCTGAGGTAGTAATGTCGTGCTTAATGCAGGTGGGCTTCGGCCCACACTGCATGCCCCAGTCTGACTGGGGTTCTTTATAAGTGTACAGATGTAGTAAAAACTCCGTGTGCACCTACAGCATGGGTGGGTGCCAGGAAGCCACCGGCGGTACATAGAAATATCCCATTGCATTGCCCAACACAGCTGAGGTAGTAATGTTGTGCTTAACCCTTTCCAATCCAATTTGTATATGGTTTTCCTAGGGGGCTTACTCTTTTTCTGCTGTTATACAACGGCGCTATATGCTGGCTAAAGCCAGTACTGCATGAGCTGACACGTAGGATAGGCTCCGACAGCAGAGAGGCTGGCAATATACAGTAAGAGAACCCCGACGGACGTCTACCAACAACGGAGCTGTACAGCCTTAAACCCTAATGTCTTCACAGGTCACACAGTGGACTGGAAAGGGTTAATGCAGGTGGGTTTCGGCCCACACTGCATGCCCCAGTCAGACTGGGGTTCTTTACAAGTGGACACATGTAGGTTAAACTCCCTGTGGACCCACTGCCTGGGTGGGTGCCAGGAAGCCACCGGCGGTACATAGAAATATCCCATTGCATTGCCCAACACAGCTGAGGTAGTAATGTCGTGCGTAATACAGGTGGGCTTCGGCCCACACTGCATGCCCCAGTCAGACGGGTTCTTTAGAAGTGTACAGATGTATTAAAAACTCAGTGTGCACCAACAGCATGGGTGGCTCCCTGGAACCCACCGGCGGTACACAAAAATATCCCATTGCATTGCCCAACACAGCTGAGGTAGTAATGTCGTGCTTAATGCAGGTGGGCTTCGGCCCACACTGCATGCCCCAGTCAGACTGGGGTTCTTTACAAGTGGACACATGTAGGTTAAACTCCCTGTGGACCCACTGCCTGGGTGGGTGCCAGGAAGCCACCGGCGGTACATAGAAATATCCCATTGCATTGCCCAACACAGCTGAGGTAGTAATGTCGTGCGTAATACAGGTGGGCTTCGGCCCACACTGCATGCCCCAGTCAGACGGGTTCTTTAGAAGTGTACAGATGTATTAAAAACTCAGTGTGCACCTACAGCATGGGTGGCTCCCTGGAACCCACCGGCGGTACACAAAAATATCCCATTGCATTGCCCAACACAGCTGAGGTAGTAATGTCGTGCTTAATGCAGGTGGGCTTCGGCCCACACTGCATGCCCCAGTCAGACTGGGGTTCTTTACAAGTGGACACATGTAGGTTAAACTCCCTGCGGACCCACTGCCTGGGTGGGTGCCAGGAAGCCACCGGCGGTACATAAAAATATCCCATTGCATTGCCCAACACAGCTGAGGTAACGTCAGCTGTAATGCAGGTGGGCTAAAAATTAATTTGATTACACTGTAGGCGAGGGCCCACAAAAATTGCTGTATCAACAGTACTAATGTACATCCCAAAAATTGGCCATGGCCAGCCAAGAGGGCAGGTGAAACCCATTAATCGCTTTGGTTAATGTGGCTTAAGTGGTAACTAGGCCTGGAGGCAGCCCAGTGTAACGAAAAATTGGTTCAAGTTAAAGTTCCAATGCTTTTAAGCGCATTGAAACTTATAAAAATTGTTCTGAAAAATTATTTGAGTGAGCCTTGTGGCCCTAAGAAAAATTGCCCGTTCAGCGTGATTACGTGAGGTTTCAGGAGGAGGAGGAGCAGGAGGAGGAGGAGGAATATTAGACACAGATTGATGAAGCAGAAATGTCCCCGTTTTGGATGGTGAGAGAGAACGTAGCTTCCATCCGCGGGTGCAGCCTACGTATTGCTTACGTATCGCTGCTGTCCGCTGGTGGAGAACAGAAGTCTGGGGAAATCCAGCCTTTGTTCCTCTTGATGAGTGTTAGCCTGTCGGCACTGTCGGTTGACAGGCGGCTACGCTTATCTGTGATGATTCCCCCAGCCGCACTAAACACCCTCTCCGACAACACGCTAGCCGCAGGACAAGCAAGCACCTCCAGGGCATACAGCGCTAGTTCAGGCCACATGTCCAGCTTCGACACCCAGTAGTTGTAGGGGGCAGAGGCGTCACCAAGGATGGTCGTGCGATCCGCTACGTACTCCCTCACCATCCTTTTACAGTGCTCCCGCCGACTCAGCCGTGACTGGGGAGCGGTGACACAGTCTTGGTGGGGAGCCATAAAGCTGGCCAGGCCCTTAAAGACTGTTGCACTGCCTGGGATGTACATGCTGCTCGATCTACGCACATCCCCTGCTGCCTTGCCCTCGGTACTGCGCCTTCTGCCACTAGCGCTGTCGGCTGGGAATTTTACCATCAGCTTGTCCGCAAGGGTCCTGTGGTATAGCAACACTCTCGAACCCCTTTCCTCTTCGGGAATCAGAGTGGGCAGGTTCTCCTTATACCGTGGATCGAGCAGTGTGTACACCCAGTAATCCGTAGTGGCCAGAATGCGTGCAACGCGAGGGTCACGAGAAAGGCATCCTAACATGAAGTCAGCCATGTGTGCCAGGGTACCTGTACGCAACACATGGCTGTCTTCACTAGGAAGATCACTTTCAGGATCCTCCTTTTCCTCCTCCTCCTCCTCTTCCTCAGGCCATACACGCTGAAAGGATGACAGGCAATCAGCCGGTGTACCGTCAGCAGCGGCCCAAGCTGTCTCTTCCCCCTCCTCCTCATCCTCCTCATGCTCCTCCTCCTCCTCCTGTACGCGCTGAGAAATAGACAGGAGGGTGCCCTGACTATCCAGCGGCATACTGTCTTCCCCCGCCCCCGTTTCCGAGCGCAAAGCAGCTGCCTTTATGGTTTGCAGGGAATTTCTCAAGATGCATAGCAGAGGAATGGTGACGCTAATGATTGTAGCATCGCCGCTCACCACCTGGGTAGACTCCTCAAAATTACCAAGGACATGGCAGATGTCTGCCAACCAGGCCCACTCTTCTGAAAGGAATTGAGGAGGCTGACTCCCACTGCGCCGCCCATGTTGGAGTTGGTATTCGACTATAGCTCTACGTTGTTCATAGAGCCTGGCCAACATGTGGAGCGTAGAGTTCCACCGTGTGGGCACGTCGCACAGCAGTCGGTGCACTGGCAGCTTAAAGTGATGTTGCAGGGTGCGCAGGGTGGCAGCGTCCGTGTGGGACTTGCGGAAATGTGCGCAGAGCCGGCGCGCCTTTACGAGCAGGTCTGACAAGCGTGGGTAGCTTTTCAGAAAGCGCTGAACCACCAAATTAAAGACGTGGGCCAGGCATGGCACGTGCGTGAGGCTGCCAAGCTGCAGAGCCGCCACCAGGTTACGCCCGTTGTCACACACGACCATGCCCGGTTGGAGGCTCAGCGGCGCAAGCCAGCGGTCGGTCTGCTCTGTCAGACCCTGCAGCAGTTCGTGGGCCGTGTGCCTCTTATCGCCTAAGCTGAGTAGTTTCAGCACGGCCTGCTGACGCTTGCCCACCGCTGTGCTGCCACACCGCGCGACACCGACTGCTGGCGACATGCTGCTGCTAACACATCTTGATTGCGAGACAGAGGAGGAGGAGGAGGGTGCTTTAGTGGAGGAAGCATACACCTCCGCAGATACCAGCACCGAGCTGGGGCCCGCAATTCTGGGGGTGGGTAGGACGTGAGCGGTCCCAGGCTCTGACTCTGTCCCAGCCTCCACTAAATTCACCCAATGTGCCGTCAGGGAGATGTAGTGGCCCTGCCCGCCTGTGCTTGTCCACGTGTCCGTAGTTAAGTGGACCGTGGCAGTAACCGCGTTGGTGAGGGCGCGCACAATGTTGCGGGAGACGTGGTCGTGCAGGGCTGGGACGGCACATCGGGAAAAGTAGTGGCGACTGGGAACTGAGTAGCGCGGGGCCGCCGCCTCCATGATACTTTTGAAGGACTCAGTTTCCACAACCCTATACGGCAGCATCTCAAGGCTGATGAATTTTGCTATGCGGACGGTTAACGTTTGAGCGTGCGGGTGCGTGGCGGCGTACTTGCGCTTGCGCTCGAACACTTGCGCAAGCGACGGCTGAACGGTGCGCTGAACTACACTGCTGGATGGGGCCGAGGACAGCGGAGATGAGGGTGTGGGTGCAGGCCATGAGGCGGTAGTGCCTGTGTCCTGAGAGGGGGGTTGCATCTCAGTGGCAGGTTGGGGCACAGGGGGAGAGGCAGGGGTGCAAACCGGAGGCGGTGAACGGCCTTCGTCCCACCTTGTGGGGTGCTTGGCCATCATATGTCTGCGCATGGTGGTGGTGGTGAGGCTGTTGGTGTTGGCTCCCCGGCTGAGCTTTGCGCAACAAAGGTTGCACACCACTGTTCGTCGGTCGTCAGGCGTCTCTGTGAAAAACTGCCAGACCTTAGAGCACCTCGGCCTCTGCAGGGTGGCATGGCGCGAGGGGGCGCTTTGGGAAACACTTGGTGGATTATTCGGTCTGGCCCTGCCTCTACCCCTGGCCCTGGCCACCGCACTGCCTCTTGCAACCTGCCCTGCTGATGCCCTTGACTCCCCCTCTGAAGACCTGTCCTCCTGAGTAAGCGTTGCACACCAGGTGGGGTCAGTCACCTCATCGTCCTGCTGCTCTTCCTCCGAATCCTCTGTGCGCTGCTCCCTTGGACTTACTGCCCTTACTACTACCTCACTGCAAGACAACTGTGTCTGATCGTCATCGTCCTCCTCACCCACAGAAAGTTGTTGAGACAGTTGGCGGAAGTCCCCAGCCTCTTCCCTCGGACCCCGGGAACTTTCGAATGGTTGGGCATCAGTGACGATAAACTCCTCTGGTGGGAGAGGAACCGCTGCTGCCCAATCTAAGCAGGGGCCCGAGAACAGTTCCTGGGAGTGTTCCCGCTCCTGAGCAGGTGTCATTGTAGTGGAGTGAGGAGGCTGGGAGGAAGGAGGAGCAGCAGACAGAGGATTCGGATTTGCAGCAGTGGACGGCGCAGAACTGCGTGTTGACGATAGGTTGCTCGAAGCACTTTCTGCCATCCAGGACAGGACCTGCTCACACTGCTCATTTTCTAATAACCGTCTCCCGCGTGGACCCATTAATTGGGCGATGAATGTGGGGACGCCAGAAACGTGCCTCTCTCCTAATCGCGCAGCAGTCGGCTGCGACACACCGGGATCAGGAGCTCGGCCTGTGCCCACACCCTGACTTGGCCCTCCGCGTCCTCGGCCGCGTCCACGTCCTCTAGGCCTACCCCTACCCCTCAGCATGCTGTATTACCAGTGATTTGATTTCACAGGCAGGAAATAAATTGGCGCAAGACTGCAGGCCAAATATAATTTTTTCCCTTTTTGGAAAACGAAAGGCCCCACTGCCTCTAGTGAATGAATAATCTAAGTTTAATAACTGTGCTGTGTCCCTGCTAATGTGTCACAGAACGTGAGGGTAGCAGAGTTATTATAACTCTGGCAGAGCAGGTATTTTTTTTCCCAATTAAGGAAAGCAAATGGCGAAGCCAGCAGTAAAGCGTAGCTGGGTGCGTATGATTTAGCAATGTTTTTCACGCAGCTCACACGTGTCCACCGCCCGTAAGGACGGACAGAGGCTGGACAAATAGATTTGTTTCCACTTGTTTTTCCACCAAAAGGCAGCACTGCGTATATTCAATGAACATGAGAAGTTTAATAACTGTGCTGTGTCCCTGCTAATGTGTCACAGAACGTGAGGGTAGCAGAGTTATTATAACTCTGGCAGAGCAGGTATTTTTTTTCCCAATTAAGGAAAGCAAATGGCGAAGCCAGCAGTAAAGCGTAGCTGGGTGCGTATGATTTAGCAATGTTTTTCACGCAGCTCACACATGTCCACCGCCCGTAAGGACGGACAGAGGCTGGACAAATAGATTTGTTTTCACTTGTTTTTCCACCAAAAGGCAGCACTGCGTATATTCAATGAACATGAGAAGTTTAATAACTGTGCTGTGTCCCTGCTAATGTGTCACAGAACGTGAGGGTAGCAGAGTTATTATAACTCTGGCAGAGCAGGTATTTTTTTTCCCAATTAAGGAAAGCAAATGGCGAAGCCAGCAGTAAAGCGTAGCTGGGTGCGTATGATTTAGCAATGTTTTTCACGCAGCTCACACATGTCCACCGCCCGTAAGGACGGACAGAGGCTGGACAAATAGATTTGTTTTCACTTGTTTTTCCACCAAAAGGCAGCACTGCGTATATTCTATGAATAATAACTGTGTTGTGGCCCTGCCTATACAATTCTTTCCCTGCAGTATCAATGGAGGGTGGAATGCTCTGCAGAGGCGATTTTGAGAAGCCCAAAAAAAATGCAGCACAGCTAACAGCAGCCTGGACAGTACTGCACACGGATAAATATGGCCCTAGAAAGGACCGTTGAGGTTCTTGAAGGCTACACTCACTCCTAACACTCTCCCTGCCTATGCAGCACTTCTGTCCCTAATGCCAGGTGCAACGCTCTGCAGAGCCGATTTTGAGAAAAAAAAAATGCCACTGCTAACAGCAGCCAACACACAGCTATCAGTGGCCCTAATAAGGACCTTTGGGGGGTCTTGAAGCCTACACTAACTACCAATTCTTTCCCTACAGCAGCTCCGGTATAAACAGCACTGTCCCTCATCTAACTCACCAGGCATCTGAGGCGAGCCGCGGGAGGGGCCGACTTTTATATTAGGCGAACACCTGATCTCGCCAGCCACTCACAGCAGGGGGGTGGTATAGGGCTTAAACGTTGCAGGGGGAAGTTGTAATGCCTTCCCTGTCTTTCAATTGGCCAGAAAAGCGCGCTAACGTCTCAGGGAAGGAAGTGAAAGTAACCAGAACACCGCATGGTGTTCGTTACGAATAACGAACATCCCGAACACCCTAATATTCGCACGAATATCAAGCTCGGACGAACGCGTTCGCTCATCTCTAGTAGTAAAGTTAATCATGCAGTCACAGGGGCAATTGTCCACGGGTACTTCTTGTGGATTTCCTGATTGCATTGGTGCAATTGGCACTGGTGATGATGGTTGTGGGGAAGAACTTGGAATTTCTGGTGATGATGGAGAGGATGCTGGTGAGGACACAAGGGCAGAGATTTGAGGAATACTTGGTGTTGGTGGTACAGGTGCTGGTTGTTGACATAGTAATCTGGCAAAGGGATTTTGGAACCACATAATTAGATTTTTCCAGTCAAATGTTAAAGGGCACTCTGTATCCGGATCTTTACTTAACTCAGTCTCTGAATCACTTTCAATCTCTTCTGTTCCAGAATCAGTTGATACAGATGAAGAAGATGGAGCCAAACACATTTTTAATCTTGGACCCATTCTGTTTTAGGTAAAGGATTATTGTCATCTGAGACTTGTACTCCAATTTTAAGATCTGCTGGTAATTTTTCTTGGCGACCAAACATTAGGTAATACGGGCTTGTAGCCTGTTGAACAGTGAGGAGTATTGTTGTAAGTATAAATTAACTCAAGAAGCAATGTTGGCCATTTGGATCTTTGTCTATTAGGGATGGTTCTTAGTAACTCCAGGATGGTCTGGTTAGCGTTTTCACATAAACCATTTCCTTGGGGGTAATATGCTGTAGTTATCAATTTCTTGCATTCATATACATTACATAATTCCTGGAAGAGTTGTGATTCTAAGGCAGGGCCTCTGTCGGACAGGATTTTACCAGGACATCTGTAATTCAGGACAAAGTGCTCCAGACAATAGCTGCTGTTGGTTTTGCAGTGAGGTCTTCAACAGGGACTGCCACAGTGAATTTGGTGTAGTAATCAATGAGAGTGAGTACATAATTGAACCCGGTCTTACTAGTTTCTATTTTAAGGTGATCAATTGCTAATAATAGTTCAAGTGGCCTGGTGGAAATGATGGGGTGTAAAGTAGCTTTTTGGTCATTTTTTTTTTCTACGAGTCTCACAAACGGTACACTCGACACCATTTTTCAATGTCTTTGCACATGCCGATCCAATAAAACCTTTGACTTACAATAGCTTCAGTTTTATGGACTCCAAAAAGACCAGATTGATTGCGATAAGCTAGTAATACTTGACTGGCATATCTATGTGGATTTAGGATTTGATGGACTCAATTACCAGAGGCGGAATCAATAGACTAGAGCTTCTGAGTATAAGGTTCTTTTTCAAGAAAAGTCTTTTTCTCTGTCTCCATAACCTTTCTAACTCTGGGTCAGTAAATTTTAAAGGATTCCCTTAGGTATAGCTCCTGATAGGTAGGTGTTCTTGTAATTCTCCAAACGTTCTGCTATCCTGTTGCAGTAGAAACTGTCTTTGCAAAGTATCTGTAGATTCTGGCGAGGAATTAGAATTATTAATCACTGAAGAACAATTTTGCTGAGCTTGAAGGGCTGTTAAATTAGGCATCTCTATGTCTTCCCATTGGTCTTTCTAGAGAGAGCATCAGCGTTGGTATTTGTTTTTCCTGCTTGAAAAGGAAGTTTGCGGGTCTTGAGAGTCATCTCTATTCTAGTGCTCCTGGTTTGGCTGAATTAAGATGAGCTACTGGGTTGTTGTCAGTATATTCAGTGAAGGTAGCAGCAGCTAAGTAGTATTTGAATTTCTCTTTGCCTAGACTAGGGCAAGCAATTCTAATTTAAATGAACTGTAATTTCAGAACCTTTGAGCAAGCATATGCAACTACTCTTTCTTTGCCCTCTTGGACTTGGCTAAGCACTGGGCCTAACCCCTTAAGGCTACAGTCAGTATACAAGTTTAAGGTCTCATGTCCATGGGGAAAATCAGGCCCGCTACGGATTCTCCATGGAGAATCCATAGCGGGTCCCTCCTGCCCCACGGACATGAGCGCTGAAAAGAAGAATAAATAAGAATAAACTTACCCGCAGCGGACCGGCGGATGTATGGCCGGTCTTTCTTTGGCCGGCGGATGTACTCGGCACGCCGGCAGCGCGCCGACCGCATGCGCCGGGCACATCCGCTGGTCCGAAGCAAGAAGATCCGGCCGTGAAGAAGAGAAGACCTGCCCGGTCCGCTGCGGGTAAGTTATTCTTATTTTAGGTCTCCCGCGGATCTGGACAGCTTCCATAAGCTTCAATAGAAGCCTGCGGGAGCCGTCCCCGTGGGAGACCCGCACAAAAATGGAGCATGTCACAATTTTTTTATGCTCCATTTTTTAAAAATTCACTTTTATTAACCATCCGCAGGTATTTATCTACCCGCGGGTGGTCAATGCATCCCTATGGGATGCGGATCCGCATGCGGGTGATCCGCTGCGGATTTAAAATCCTATTTTGCCCGTGGACATGAGGCCTAAAGGAAGAGCATAATCTGGATACGTAATAATAGGAGGGGTAGTTAATTTTTCTTTAAGTTTGAAATGCTTATTCATTCTCTATTTCCCAATTTAGAGGTAAGGGTCTTTGTGGATTTCTTTAGAGTGTCCTTGCAGAACTTCTTGAAGAGAGGCTGCTATCTGAGCAAATTTAGGCATGAACCTGCGATAGTAACCTACAAAGCCTAAGAAACATCTGACATCTTTGAGGGTTTTAGGTGTTGGCCAGTTTCGGACGGCATCCGTTTTGTCAGGGTCTGGATGCACTCCCTCAGCACTAACAATGTGCCCAAGATAGCATACCTTAGTCTGAAGTAAATGGCACCTGAAGGGTTTAGCATCGCTGGACTGCTAAGCCTGTCGGTACACGTCACGCTTGCGGGGGCAGGACAGCTTATTGTCACCCAATAGGGTCTTCCCATGTTTAGACTCTCTTCCCAAGTTAATGATCGCATTAACCCATCTCTGCTCTAAACCACCAGGAATAATGCTACTTACTAATTCCTTCTATATCATAGACAACCAGGGATCTGATATTACTCCATCCATTGTTGATGACCAACAATTCACCTGCTATGAATTACTTCAATGTGCTTCTTTATTTTCATGGACAACATGGTATCATGGGTTGGGAATATGGAACAGGAAGGGTTAAGGTATACAATGACTGAATGACAGAAGATATTTTGATTTGGCAAGAGCAAATCACCTACAATATGCAATTTTCCTGTAAAAATACCTGCTTCACATGATTGTTAAAAAGGACTTGTGTAGGTGTCTTTATTCTACATGGAGATGAATAGAAAGAGAGGTAGACAATAGCTCTGTATTCCCTGCTTTAGCTCATACTATCATAGTAGCTACCTGCAGCTATCCCTAGCTGGAGCTCATGGTATACAGATTTATCATTGAGTTCCATACAAGCTGTATACAATGAGCTCCCCCTAGTGGTGTCTCCAGACACAGTTTTATCATTTAAACTATGCATGAAATAAAGCAGAATATTTGTAGCTTTATGTTTAAAAATGCAGCTCCAACCTCTGTAAAGAAACTATATTATGGGGAACGAGCCAAAACTAATAGCGCATTTACTGGAATTTTCATGTGGGGGTGCTGTTATAAGCCTAATCACTACTTTTGCATCTTTTGCACTTTTTTGAGGAAGTAATAGCTAAAAAATACTCTTCCTCCTTCAAATCCTTCACATAATGATAAAATAATTAAAAAGGAGAAGTGAAACAGTGAACATCTAGTTAGAGAGCAGATGCTGCATACAGCACATACTGAGAGTGTACCATGCCTGTCTTTGCCCTCCTCACCATCATCGGTATGTAGAGAATGATCGATTATCTTTCATAAGTTGTTAATTAACTTACCCTGACCTGACCCTATAGAGGAAGCCCAGTGAGGTTTGTGGGCAATTGCTGAGTTCTGGGTCATTAGATACTTTTTAGTAATCCAATATTTGTGACTTCATATGTATAACTATGGAGCATTTGACATTGTGGGTTGTTTGTCATGTTTTATACTGGTCAACATGTGGGGAGCCTTTGAATTGTCCCATGTGGGCAACCTCTGTCTGTAGGTTCTTTTAGAGCCTGTGGATATCCTTTCAAGACTCACTACAGTGAGCTAAAAAAGAACAACCACAAACTTGGTTTGACTGTGTATTATATGGCATCTCAGTCACTTGAATGGGTGCCATATAATACTACATTAACCTTACAGAAGCCGCAGGGAAGCTCAGGATATGGAGATAACCCTTTAACAAGTGCCAAAATTGTGAATTTTTGAGAATGTACATCCGGTCCTAAAACTTTAAAAAAAAACATGGATGGGGCTTAATTTTAGGGGCCGCAGTGTGGTGCTCATAAGATTTACTATAATTTATGCCAGAAATTAGGGTAAATTATAGTTGAAACGTACACCAGCTCGTCCGTCATGGAGGTGCCACCGGGTCTCAGAAGTAAAAATAGCGGCTTGCTTCTATTAATAGATTTGTTCTGTTTTCTTTGACACAAACTTCACTTACACAAGTGTATGAAACGTCAGTCTCGGTAAATACGCTCCATTGTACCTTTTCTGAGTCCAGTGACTTTCCCTTTCTTTCAGCAGCAGAATATACAATGAATTATATTATATACTGTTTCCTTGAATTTCAATTTTTGAATTCAGTTTTTTAATAATGTTTTAAAATGGCATTATTTACTTAATATATAGAATTTATTTAGTTTGTTAAATTCTATTTATTACTGTACTTTTGCTAAGTTTTTAATGCAAATTTCTACAAATGTGACTTCTTTTTAACTTCAGTCACATTGCAGTGCCGCTTCACCACACTTGTACTACTTTTTGCTTGTAAAAGTAAAGTGGAAAGTAGTGACTGAGAAGTCAAAATGAAACCCAGTATTAAAAAAAAAAAAGATAAAAAACAATATATGCATTGTTCACAACATTTATGTACAATTTTCTCACAGAAGTATTGGACACACATAGAAGGTGATGTAATTGGATTTTATTCCTATTTTCTATATGGTGTTGAACTGCCTTTGTCCTCAATGACTGCAGTAACCCTCCACAGTCACTTTCCACCAAATTCCCATAGATGTGCGGAGGGATTTACCTTCATTCCCCAAGTATAGTTTTAGATAATGATGCGGGGGATGATGGGCATGGTAAGCATGCACAGATACTGCGTTCTAGTTTGGCGAAAAAGATCATAGAATGGTAGAGTTGGAAGGGACCTCCAGAGTCATCGGTTCCAACCCCCTGCTCAGTGCAGATCACTAAATCATCCCAGATACAGTAGTGCCTTGGCATATGAGTGTAATCCGCTATGTGATGGAGCTCTTAACCCAAAACACTCATATGTTAAATCACTTTTCCCCATTGAAATGAATTGAAACTGCATTAATGCGTTTCAATTCATTTCAATGGGGAAACTAACTGCACTACATTGAAAAAAAACAAACATCAATACTCACCTACCGCCGGTGTTCTAGTCCTCACGATAGCCTGCGGTGCTGCTGCAGCTGACGCGTCCTCCTCCACGGCAGACAGAGCACTTCTTCCTGGAAGCGGAGCTTGAATACACCGCCTGTGTGAGAACCTGGTACTGGTTCCCGAGCAGTATGGGTGCTGGCTGACTCCTGAGCCTCCTGCTTCTTTGGGTCACATGCTTCCATTCCTCTGCTTCTGCAGGTACACTGGACAGTTCTTTTCCTTAAACATTTTGAAGACTTTCTTTTGCTCTTTCAAGGAAATCCTCACCTTTCTTAATGAGCTTCAATGTATCTATTCTCTCCTAAAGACAATGCACATTTTCCTCCAGTAGAAACACAAGCTTGCATTTCTGGCAGGTGAAGTTTGGCTTTTCCTTGGTAGTCTGCAAACATAAAGCATGTGCTGCAGCTCACCATATGGCTCCTCTCCTTTTCCATGTTGTCAGTTGATGTCCACTTCCAAACTTCTAAAAGTCAAGAATTGTCGTGAAGATACATAACCTATAGGATACTACTAAGTTTCCTCCGTGCAGCAAGACCCAGCAGTCTACTTGCTTACATTGATTCTTTGCTGTTCCCAGAATGCAAAAGGAATATGCAAATGAACTCCCTGCAGCTTTAATCTCTGGTCTGGTGATGTCCTCCAAACAGCTAGACCCAGCTAACTCTGGCAATCTTCCTGCTTACAGTGATTCTTTGCTCTTCCCAGAATGCACAGGAAATATGCAAATGATCTTCCTGAAGCTTCAATCTCTGGTCTGGCAAATTGCTCACTGGGATTGGGATCCGGACTGTGGGCTTGCCAGTGAGGTTTGCAGATACTCTGCTCCTCCACACTGCATGCCGCATGACATGGTACTCAGTCATGTTGGTGGGGAACACGAAGCTGTACGCAAAGTATTGCCACAGGGTAGGTGATGGCACATTGTCCGAAATGCCTCTGTACCCGTTGGTATTGAGTGTGGACTTCACTATCACCAATGGCCTTAGTCCTTTACAGTAGAAACACCCCCACACCATAACAGAACCTCCTCCAAACTTCACTGTTGGTACGATGCAGTCATGTAGAAACTGCTCTCCAGTCAAGTGCTGTCATGCGATCAGAAGATGGTGTCCTGTGTTTCATCTGTCCACAACACTTGCTTCCACCCATTTACAGTCCACCGCTCCAAGCCCCATCACATGCAGTTGCCTATGGATGGTGTGGTGCTAGTGGAAGTCTAGTAGCCTGTGAGACCTCCTGAGCGAGGGCAGACGATGTGCCTGATGTTTTCACAGCACATACAAGGCTTCGTTGTCCACGTTCTGTCAGTTTACGAGATCTCCCTGCACGTTGGTGATCTTTTCTATCTCCTACTTACAGCTCCAACAATGGGCTTTGAAAGGTCTAAGAGTGCTGTGATGTCCTGCACTTATTAGTTGGTGACATTCCCCTGCCAGAACCCATTGTCAGCTCTACAATTGGGGGCATCTTATGGTTTCTGTACTGGGATATGATATGTGATCCTCTCCTTTATACCTAATGCTCACACATCACCTGACCGCAAAGGAGTGGTGGTGGGGGGCCAATACTTTTAAATTTATCTGCTGCAAACTTTACTTAGACAAATGTATAAAATGGCAGTTTAAGAAAATACGCCCCATTGTAACTTTTCTAAATGAGTCCAGAAAATGTCCCTTTCTTTCAGCAACAGAATATACAGTAAATTAAATTACATACCGTACAGTTTCCTTGAATTTTCATTTTGGAGTTTAGTTTGTTAATGTTTAGCATTTTATTGAAAATATATTTCATTAGTTTTTTTATTCTATTTTTTACCGTTCTTTTGCTGAGTTTTTAATGCAAATTTCTATGAATGTAAGTTACTTATTTTTAACCTTTGTCACATTGTGCTTCCTCTTCACCACACTTGTCCTCTTCTTGTGCCTGTACAAGTAAAATGGAAAGTAGTGACAGAGAAGTCAAAATGAAACCCAGTGTTAAAAAAAAATGCTAAAAACCATACAAGTGTATTTTCACATGTACACATTTCCTCAATTAACATAAAACTCCTCGGATACCTGAAGATCTTACTCAAAATAAAAGCCTCAAAGGGATGTTCCCGTCTGGACCAAGCATAGTCATGAAGGGAGCACCGCTAGAAACAAGGTGGCTAGGAGGAGGGATACCATAGAGAGTGGCGGGGCTACACTGTTTCTGTATCTCCCATAGAAGTCATTAGGAGTTACGTATAGATTATAGCACAATGAGCTACGCTGTTTCCGTAACTCCATTGACCTTAGGAGTTCCAAGAACAGCTCAGCTGTTTCCATCCTCCTGACCACTCCTGGTCGGCGTATACACCCAGGCCGAGGAAGGTGTGGGCCTGAACTCAAAATAGCTGCATATTCCAGAGGTGGAATCTACACCATCTACACCTGTGGATATGCCATAAAAGTTCCAGATTGGAATACCCCTTTAATTTCAGCAGATATTATCTCGCTGGTCCCGCCCATAAGGATAAATCCACCAATCCGGCATTGTCATACCTATTTAGGGCTGCAAAATACAAGTTATCCAAATTGTCCCTCTGGTTGTATTGTACATGTAATCTAGTTTTGTAGGAATTATAGACAGGATGTTGGTGAAATCTCATGTTCATCGTTACTAATTATCTGTATTTTTATCTTTTATTTCAGTGCTTATCATGGAAATTTCAGGTAAATAATCCACCAATTAGTGATAGAAGAAAATGTAACAATTTTACTTACATATAATGAACTCAATGATAAAACATTACAGAAGATCTCATGTCATTATAGCAGTGATGTCATCACCAGGGGGCGGGGCTGTCACCACCTCTCAGACATGATATACAGGCTGGTTGTCAGCAGTAATAGAGGATGTCACTGTAGTATAAGGTGTGTAAATCTCAAGTCTGATCTCATTTCATTATATCTGTGATGTCATCAGCAGTGGGCGGGGCTTGACTACCTCTCATACTGATATAGGGCAGTGATGGTGAATCTTTTAGAGACAGTGCCCAAACTGCAACCCAAAACCCACTTATTTATTGCAAAGTGACAACACATTAGGGGGCAGGACTTATCATGACGTATCATTTCACCTCCGTCAGTATAAAAAGGACAGGGCCATTTCAAAACAGATAGGGAGGAACGCCCTTTGTTTTCTCCTAGCTGGAGCACTGGAGGACCATTGGTGCAGATTTTGAATGTAAATCAGCTGCATACCTGATAAGACCGCACTCCTATGAAGATGTATTCCAGTGTACAACAATCAGAAAAAAATAACAGAAAAAATTATTAAAAAAGGTTAGGACTCACCTGGTGCAGGGGGTCCTTCTAATAGATAGAACCCCACACACCAAAAGTCCAGTTCAGCCTTAGGGTGCCTATCCACTACAGTGGTTTTTTTTTCCAGGTGTGTATAGGACTTGTTAATGTTAAAATCGCAACGCGGCAAAATCGCAATTTACCGCAAAATCGCGATTTTGCCGCGTTGTGATTTTAACATTAACAAGCCCCATAGACACCTGGAGAAAAAAAACGCTGCAAATTTCGCAGTGAAAAAGAACTGTAGTGGGTAGGCACCCTTATTCGGATGAGCTACGTTACCGGATCCCTGTCCTCTGACGATAGGGAGAGCATCAGCCAGGCTTGAAAAATAAGGTAGTTACGCCTCCAAAATGCATTGCAGAGCTATCTTTAAGGATCACTTCTGACCTACTATCTTTTGGACTGAAGAACCTCTAAACCGCCAACCTGTGTCATAGGCAGCTCATTAAGGGTTATCACAAGTAAACTTGGATATAGAAAGTTCTGCCAGTCTTCCCACAAAAGTAAGTATTCCAGATTTCTTTCTGTACCACTACATTAATATTTTCACATTTACTTGGAAGCGCAGCTTTTTTTTATACATTGTTATATTTATTTGTCAGCTTGTGGTATGCTGCCACTAGCAGAGTGGCCTCAATAGTAACAGTGACCCCCACAGTGGCCTTAATAGTAATACTCACCCCCTACAGTGGCCTCAGTAGAAATAGTGACCCCCACAGTGATCTCAGTAGTAATAGTGACCTCCATAATGGCCTCAGTAGTAATAGTGTCCCCCACAGTAGCCTCAGTAGTAATAGTCACCCCTATAAAGGACTCAGTAGTAATAGTGACTCCCACAGTATTGTCAGTAGTAATAATGTCCCCTATATATTGCCCCAGTAGTAATAATGTCCCCTATATATTGCCCCAGTAGTAAAAGCGACCCCCACATTTGACTCAGTAATAGTGACTCCCACAGTGGTCTCAGTAGTAATAGTGTCCCATATTGGCCTCAGTAGTAATAGTGACCCACACAGTGGCCTCAGTAGTAATACTTACCCCCTACAGTGGCCTCAGCAGTAATAGTGACCCCCACAGTGACCTCCATAATGGCCTCAGTAGTAATAGTGACCCACATAATGGCCTCAGTAGTATTGGTGAGCTCCACAGTGACCTCAGTAGTAATAGTGTCCCCCACAATAGCCTCAGTAGTAATAGTCACCCCTATAAAGGACTCAGTAGTAATAGTGACCCCCAAAGTAGTCTCAGTTGTAATACTGTCCCCTATATCGGCCCCAGTAGTAATAGTTACTCCCACAGTGGCCTGAGTAGTAATAGTGTCTCCTATATCAGCCTCAGTAGTAATAGCGACCCCCTACATTGGACTCAGTAGTAATAGGGACCCCCATAATGGCCTCAGTAGTAATAGTGATGCCCATAATCACCTTGGTAGTAATAGTAACCTCCACAATGGCCTCAGTAGTAATAGTGTCCCCCACAGTGGCCTCAATAGTAATAGTCACCCCTATAAAGGACTCAGTAGTAATAGTGACCCCCACAGTAGTCTCAGTAGTAATAGTGTCCCCTATATCGGCCCCAGTAGTAATAGTGCCCCTACAGTGGCCTCAGTTGTAAGAGTGTCCCCTATATTAACTCCAGTAGTAATAGTGACCCCCACAGTAGACCCAGTGGTAATAGCTCCCCTCTGAAACCCATATACTTACCTCCTCCTTGTCTTCAAAGCACTGCCGCTCCTCCGCTCGCCACTGATGCAGACGGAAGTGTGTGCACCCAGAGTCCTCCTCCCCTCTCCTCTCCTCCTGTGGAATCAAGGAGGAGAAGTCAGGGGATTAGGATCCCGGGTGCTCACACTGTCATCGGTATGTGCACCTGCAACAGTGCCACTGAGTGATTACCAGCTGGGGAGCCATGGCAACCTGGCTGGTAATCACTTTAATATTGACCAGTCGTCGGCGCATGTGCCCACAGAGAGGGCTCTGAATGCCCCCTTTGGCACACGTGTCATAGATTTGCCATCATGGATATAGCAGCTGTTTATCAGCTGTGCATTAATATATAATTATGTTTTGAGGGTGTTTTTATGGCTTCTTCAGTTATTACTTTATGAAAACTTTTAGTTTCGGTTCTTTGCAGGACAGTCAGTCCGGTATGTGGTCACCTGTACTCCAAACTGGAACCACATTTACACAGGGGAGTCGGTGACTTTAACATGTGACATTGGACCAAATGAAAACATCAACAACCACAACATCTATTGGTATAAAGACAATAAGCTGATAAGTCAAAGACAACAAAAATATGAGTTTACAATTAGCCAGGTGAAAAATACTGATGCCGGGGATTATGAATGCAGGAGCGCTTCTGGTGTTCGCAGTCACGTATTTACATTATATGTTGCTGATAAAGGTAAATCTTCCACTACAATTAGAAGTGTTATTGGGGCTCGTGTATTTGGCTGTACTTTAAGCTGTTTGCAAAAAAACAATCAAACCAGAACAAAGTAACTAGCTCAACACAACTAATATAACAAGCTGTTTCTCCAAATTCACCATGAAATGCCACTTTTACTGACTCCTGCAGTTACAGGATTATCCCCCCCCCCCCCCCCCCCATGACAATCGTCTTTAGTATTAGTAGATGAGAAGACAGGCTGGAGCAACTTCTGCTAGGCTCTTTCCATTCAGTACAGGGATAAAAAAGGAAGAAAGGTGCTGCCTGCCCGCTGTCCGCCAACGGGTGCCTTTCCCACAGTGCAATGATAGACTCATCTGCATACACCTCCCGCACTCTTACAGCCATTTCTGGGTCTGCATCCCCAAAACATATGACTGGCTGCTTTTAAAAATGATTGAGGAAGAATCAGTAATTCCTTTGTTTGATCGTTTATTGACTAGAAGAGTTGTGCCCCCAGCCCACGTGTTTTACTACTTCTCAAACTAAACTTTGGTATTTGTAGAGACCCTTTTGCTGTTCTGACCTCCTGCAGACATGACCCGGGGAGGCCAGAGTACCCTTATGCTGCGGCCATACCTCTTCCCGAATAACAATAAACAACTTCTTTTTGGATAAAGTGGCCACAGCAACCAATTTATTAACATACTAAAAGGCAACATATTTTATAACATATACGAGGGGGTGTCCTTGGAGCCACAAAATCTGGTGCTACACATCTCCCATCCGGGACCCCCCCCCTCCCCCGCTTACCAACAGGCTCAGGGGCACCACAAGCAGCCCTTGGGTGGCTACTACTACTGTGACTTACGGCTGGAGAGGGTTACTGCCCCCTGCCACTAGCCATGTCACAAAGTACCAGACACCAGCAAATTACACGAGCAGGAAGTCTTAACAGGTGAGACCGTGCCCACCCAACTCCCCCCAAACAAATTTCAACTGACTCCAAGGACCCCCCACCTGCCATAGCCAACACGGCTTACACCTAAGCCTGCGCAGCCCCCACAAATACGAACCCTTTTCTATACTCTCCTGAACTGCCAAGGCCCACATGTCGATGCCAACATCATTCAAGTGCATCCCATCATTTAACCCCTTGAGTGGCAGGTTTACTGTTACCATGTCGTGCCTCAGAGGGCAGGTTTTTTAAATAAGTCAACAATGCAATTTTCTCACGCAAGTATTTATTTAGGAACAGAACAATCGCTTTGCAATATTTTTTTGCAAAGAAAGAATAGATTATAACAATTTTGGAAAATAAAATAAAATACAGACTTACCGCTCTGTGCTGCCGGGGCTCAGGCGCGTGTCTCTGCTTGGGTCCAGGCACTGTAATTATGTTCTTTCCGAAGGCAGTCTCCTATTGACTTCAATGCAGCCGCTCTGTGCTGCCGGGGCTCAGGCGCGTGTCTCTGCTTGGGTCCAGGCACTGTAATTATGTTCTTTCCGCAGGCAGTCTCCTATTGACTTCAATGCAGCCGCTCTGTGCTGCCGGGGCTCAGGCGCGTGTCTCCGCTCAGATGCCGGTACTGTCATCATGATCTTTCAGCTGGCGGAGATTTAAAATCCCCGCCTGCTGAAAGAACATAATCAAACTGCCGGGATGGGACCGCGTAGCGCTCAGCCAATCACACGCAGCGCTCGGTCTATTCATAGAATTCAAGAAGGAGCATGATGACAGTACAGGGACGTGAGCGGAGACACGCGCCTGAGTCCCGGCAGCACAGAGCGGCTGCATTGAAGTCAATAGGAGTGCTATGCGGTCCCCTCCCGGCAGTTTGATTATGTTCTCCAGCTGAAAGATCATGATGACAGTACCGGGATCTGAGCGGAGACATGCACCTGAGCCCCGGCAGCACAGAGCGGTAAGTATATATTTTATTTTATTCTTTACACTTGATAGAAATGATTTTATGGGAAGGGCTTATATTTTAAGTCCTTCCCAGAAAATCACTGTGGGTCAGCCAGCTTCCTATTGCCTTCAACGGGGCTGCCGGCAGCGGCGGCTCCATTGAAATCAATAGGAGTGCTATGCGGTCCCATCCCACAGCTGTCACAACTGTGACAGCTGTGCGAGGGGATTATTTACTTCCTGCAGGGAGTCCCTTTTACTCCCCATGCAGTAAAAACCCCAGAAATTCAGCGGACATCTCAGTGCTCAGTACATTTCAGCACTGGAGCTGTCCACGGAAGCCTTCCGGGGTTTAACTGCATGGTCCGTGCAGCAAGCCACGGAGATTTTCCGGGCGTGCCACTCAAGGGGTTAAACAGAACTTCCCACCCCCTTTTCCAACTCAGCATGCCGTACACTAATCCCCCTGTTCTGAGAAACAAACCTTGAGATGTGCCTATCAAGCTTAACCCGTGCTTGATTAATTCCCTCTAATGATCTGATTAGGCACAGATGCTTACGTAGAACAATTTTCCTCTCCCCCGGCTCTCCCTCACTGCCCCCCGAATCTTTTCGGACGAGTAGACAGTTATTTGAAAATGCCGATGCTCACTTGAGTAATTTCTCTAACCAAGCATGCTCGCTCATCTCTAATCACTAACCTAGGAAAAAGGCTACAGAGCCTTAAAAAGTCATATTGAATATCCCTTCTTAAAGGGGTTGTCTTGCGAAAGCAAGTGGGGTTATACACTTCTGTATGGCCATATTAATGCACTTTGTAATGTACATCGTGCATTAAATATGAGCCATACAGAAGTTATTCACTTACCTGCTCCGTTGCTAGCGTCCCCGTCGCCATGGATCCGTCTAATTCTGATGTCTTCTTGCTTTTTTAGATGCGCTTGCGCTGTGCGGTCTTCTGCCTGGTGAATGGGGCCGCTCGTGCCGGAGAGCTGGTCACCGCGTCGTCATCGTAGCTCCGCCCCGTCACGTGTGCCGATTCCAGCCAATCAGGAGGTTGGAATCGGCAATGGAACGCACAGAGCCCAAGGTGCACCATGGGAGAAGACCCGCGGTGCACCATGGGAGAAGACCGCAGTGCATCCCTGGGAAAGGACCGGCGGCCAGCTTTGGGAGAAGATTTTTTAAAGTCCTTATTTCATCGGATCTGTGAGTAGCAAGCGGTTTAAAAACCGCTTTAATTTGCTATTTTATGCCAGGGGGGTGATAGGGAGAATTGGGTAAGGTAAAATTTTGAGGTTTGCCGCGAGACAACCCCTTTAATTCTCGTGCCGGTCGGCTTCCCAAATCATTCCCCCGCCACATGCAATACCAGGATACCTGGACACCTTTTCATCCCCCCAAAGCGATCAACCTCCTTTAACACCTGACACCACTGCAATACTCCAGAGGAATGACTCCGGACACTTGACTACTGTGCAGAGCTGGGAGGGATAAGTGTTGGCTTGTGATGGCGGCACTTACCAGGCTCTGGTCCCGGAGGGAATCCAAGGCCAGAGCAGGATTGCAGAACACCTTCGACACCCCTAGGATAGGGAATGCCAATAAATAGGATGAGTGGGGTAGAAGTTATCACTCGTGACGCCACATTTTCACACACCGGTATGCTATGCGGCGGAGAAATAACAAACTTGTATATAGTACCATGGATTCCCAGGAACAGTTAGGGCTTGGTATAACTTTACTTAATGAATAAACTTTTACAAACAGGTTTTCGAGACAATGCAGGTACAATTCTCTTTAAGTGCCAGCAGGCTAGAGCTCGGAGGTCAGGGAGGAAACACAGGATAAAGACGGTCCTACAGTCCTTATTATCTGTACGGTACCGCTCCTGGACTGGGAGCACTCCAGAGGGGGAAGGGGGGTAGCGTTCACTCTGCAGACTCTCTGGCAGACAATTATTTGAAGTGAAAGACTTAACAATAACACTCCGCACAGTAGGCACGTGGGTGTGTTTTCGTAGAGTACCTCTGTGCGGTGATCAGGACTTTGGACGGCCATACAGGAAAAACCTGTAGTGTGAATTAGTACCCGTGCAATGAGTTCCTCTATGCAGAACTATTGTAGATTTGCTCTCTCTCTTAGGTCTTGGGACTCACTCCATTCCCATCCAAACTTTACTCACTACGGGATATCTCTCCTCCTCTTGCATCTTCACCTACATGGAAGCTGAAGGTGCTTCCATGTGGCTCTGTATTAGCACTCTCTCTAGTAGCTGGTAAGATGGAACTCCTTTCCCGCTCTCAAGCACTTCTATTTATACCTTCTATTTATACCTTCTCTCATATCACATGACATGACAAACTGATACATCTACATGCAGGCAAGGATTTTATTAATGTTAACCTCTCAAGCGCCACACCTGTGCAACACACACACACTGGATATGACAAGATAAGCCTTGCACAGTGCATCTACATAGTACAAAACATGTATGACATTTATGGAGGGGACCAGGATGGTGTTCTGGGCCACTGCACCACCTCATACCTCTAATCCCTAGCTAGCAAACCACCGCCACCTCCCTACTAAAACCAAGCTGCCTCCCCTTTGCCCACACTTTTTTGCCCTATCTCCAGCCCAATACACATAGGAGTGGCACAAGAGCCACACCAAGGCTGGAACTTCTCGACCTGTAAGGGGACAGAAAAACCATGCATTATTCCCATTCTGCCCCCCTATCCACCAACACAACACGATTTTTTTTAATAACCAACAACCAACTCTCTAGGCCCAAACTCCTGCTTACACCCCTCCTTTCTGACCCTAACACTCCGGCCAAACATAGTCGATATGCCTCGACTCCCATCTCCCTATTTTCTTCACTACTTCAGGGGCCAAACCCCAACCAACCACCTCCATCGCGGCACCCACCAAAAATTCCTTAGTCAAATCTTGCATCCTCCTCAAATTAAAACCAAATGCCAGTCCGGCGACCAACCGATTAACCTTCGCCACTGACCATCCCTGCACTGCCGCCTCGCCTAAAAAATCCAGCAACACCACAACCATGTCACCTTCAGCCAGCTCCTTCTCCAACTCCCTCACCTACAATTCCCACTGTGCCCATTCAACCTCATATGCAATCCACATGCCCCATGCCAGCAAAAACTCAATTAACTGTTCCGCCACATGTCGACCACGTTCCAAAGAAGCTTTTCCTCTCCGTTTCCGGCACCGAAGCACGAAAACAATCCCACTGGAAACGAGAAAGAGCATCTGCTATACCATTGTCCACTCCCGAAAACATGCACCACAACCACCCAAGCATTCCAAGACAAGCAGGCCAGTACTAAACACTGCAATAAATTCACTACCGGCAGCGAGCAAGCCGTAACCCCGTTAATGGCTTGCAGCCCCCAAATTGTCACAATGGAAACACACTTTTTTCCTAAGCCGCTCCGCCCAAATCGACACCACCACCACAATTGGAAACAGTTCCAACAAAGCCAAATTCTTCACAGCCCCCAAATGCTCAGGCCATGGCCCTGCACACCATTGCCCCCTAAAGAATGCTTCAAAACCAACTGCCCCTGCCTCATCAGTAAACAAGTCACAATAAAAAATACTCCACTGCCTGTTCGATAAACAACTACCGCCCATTATTGCATTCCAAAAAACTAGACCACACTTCCAAGGCCGGCCAGATGTCAGACGACACCCAAATGAAGTGATGAGCCGCTCTCACTCCCACCGTTGCCCCTGCCATCCTTCTGCAAAAGACCTGGCCCATTGGCATTATGCGACACGCAAAATTCAATTTACCCCATACTGACTGCAAGTTACGCAGGGTAACCTTCTTTGATTATCGCATCTTTTGAAAATCCAGGCTCAACTCCTCCAATTTGTCCTCCAGAAGCTGGCAATTCCATCCTCTTCGTAACAAACGTGATACTGCGAAAACTGAAGCATGTCACCGCACCCCCTCCATCTTGTCAGGCACCAACGGGACCCCAAACCTGCTGGAAACCCATTGCACCATGGACAAAAGTGAACCACACACACTAGAACTCCCAAGGCCAAGAGACAAAAAAAGTGTCCAGGTAATGCAAAATAGACTGCTAACCCGAGACATCCTGAACCACCCATTCCAAAAAGGAACTAGAGGCCTCAAAATAAGCGTCGGAAACAGAGCAGCCCATTGACATACATTGATCTACAAAAAAATCCCTCTCCCAAATACACCCCACCAAATGAACACGGTCCAGGTGAACCGGCAGCAACCAAAATGCCGACTCTACATCCGTTTTAGCTAACAGTGCCCCCTTCCCGTACTGCTGCACGCATTTCACTGTTAAATGACGTATAAACAACAAAGCAAAGCTTGGTAGCTATTCCATCATTAACGGACTCCCCTTTCAGGTATGACAGGTGGTGAATTAGCCAAAATTAGTCCTTCTTTAGGACCACCCACAATGGAGACACCACCAAGTTAAGAATCAGCAGGGCCACAAACGGGCCTGCCATACGTCCCAACAATACCTCCTTCATCAACTTGTCCCTCACCACCACCAGGTATTGCCTAGCCGAACGCAAATTTTTCACGGAGAAGTGGACCTGATGCCCCAGCACTGGAATACAAAAACCCTCAGAAAAACCCAACAATAACAAAGCTGCCTTCTCCCTATCAGGGTATCTACTGAAAAAGTGGGGCATCTCGGAAACCTCCACTGGCACCCTCCCTTTTCCTTCAGCATTCGCACCCCTCCCCTTTCCTTATCTAAAACATTGTGCCGCCCTATTGGTGGGACCGCTTCAGATGGAGCAATTGTCTTCAAAGTGACAACTTGCCCAAATTTAGACCTGATTTGGCCTTCATTAAACTGCCAGCAATACCCCACCTTCCGTACCACTCCGCTGCCTGCCGCAGTACTTCCTCCGCTACTTGTTTCGAGAGACCCGGCTGCCCCTGAAAAAGACTGCCCATGCCTAGTCGGCGCCATCACCTTCAACATCTTTGTGAACCCATCGGATATTGGGATGCACCGCTTTGCGTTGACGAAATTGTTTGTCATACCATAACCACGCCTGAGCACTGTATGTCCTATATGCTTCCCCAATCGAATCCAGATAACAAAATAGCGCCGAACAATTCTCTGATGCCTTCTCACCCACAACCCCCACTAAAATAGCAAATGCCTGCAGCCAATTAGCAAAAATCTGCAGTATCAATCGCCAACGCTTTTTCTCCTAATTTTTTGATTACATACGTTTTCCTTTCTCTAAATTAAACTTCTCCAATAGCAACCATGAAAAATTTGCCACGTATTCACCCTTCCATATCTTTTCTTTAGACTTTTTTTTTTTTTAAATGCGCCCCAAGGGGGCCCTGTATTGCTGCAAGGAACAAGAATTCAGTTCAGATATGCTTTAAGGAGAGTAAAGGCCCATTTAGACCCAACGATTTTCACTCCAAAATTACTCAAAGCCGTCTTTTGAGCGAGAATCATTGGGTCCAACTGCTCGGATATTTTTTTACCTGCTCGGGCATTTATTGAATTCATTGAATAGCCGAGCGCTGCTTGTTATTGGCTGAGTGCTGTGACCAATCGCAGGCAGCACTCAGCTGTCATTCATTGAATAGCTGAGTGCTGCCTGTCTTTGGCTGAGCACTCAGCCAATCAGATACAGCTCTTTAAGCAGGCGGGGATTTGAAATCCCCACCTGATGAAAGAACTTCAGAGCAGTGCAGGGAGAAGACGCAGGTACACGCGGAAAGTGAGTATATATTTTTTTACTTTTTTTTTTACACATTCTATGGATGATTTTCAGGGAAGGGCTTATATTTAAAGCCCTTCCCTGAAAATCACTGCGGGGTTCCCTGTCTTCTGCGTACCCTGCTCGGAGTGCTCAGCTGTATACCACTTGAACGCTCCGAGAAGACAACAGCTGAATGCAGAAGACAGCGGTCCTCCTTGTCTTCTGCGTACAGCATGAGCTTCATTTACACACTTATGCAATGTGAACGCTCAAAACTGTCACTCAAACTACTGTTTGAGCGAATTTTTAGTTACATCATTATCTACACATTATTAACTGATAGGTTACAGCTCACATATTAGCATCACCAAAGGTTCCCCTCACTTCTAGGGGTTCAACAGATGACATCCTCATTCTGTCTCTGAAGCGTCTGTACTACTCAGAGCTTCTCATCCTTCCCTCAGAGCTTCCAAAAAGCTTCTCCTTCTAACTTGAGAAAATAGTACCTTTTGATGCCCATACAAATGACCATAGGTCAGCATTCCAAATTCTTCCTAACAGGTGCTAGCTAGAGATGAGCGAGCACCAAAATGCTCGGGTGCTCGTTGCTCGAGTCGAGCTTTCTGCGATACTCGAGAGTTCGTTTCGAGTAACGAACCCCATTTAAGTCAGTGGGCGACTCGAGCATTTTTGTATATCACCGATGCTCGCTAAGGTTTTCATTTGTGCAAATCTGCAAAACCTATGAAAGTGATGGAAACGACACAGAAACGGATAGGGCAGGCGAGGGGCAACATGCAGGGCTGCATCTCAGGTTCCCAGGTCTCACTATTAAGCCACAAGCCACAATAGCGGCAGGAGTGCCCCCCCCCCCCCCCCCAACAATTTTTACTTCGGGCAAACCCTCATTAGTATGGCACACCTTAGCTAAGCACCACAGTACCTCCAACCAAGCACAATCACTGCCTGCGGGTCACACCGTTGCCTCTTCTCCTGGGTTACATGCTGCCAACCCCCCCCCCCCCCCCGCACAACACTGCGTCCGCAGCGCACACAAAAGTGTCCCTGCGCAGCCTTCAGCTGCCCTCATGCCACACGCTCGTTTCATAGCTACACCACCCTCATGTCTATTTCCATAGCTGAGGTTACGTGATAGGTTGCAGCCCACAGTCCATGCCCTAGACATTCTTGTTTTTTTTAAAACTGCCAGGCAGGCACAACTCCGCTATGGCAAGTCTGTGTGCACATGCAGCTTGGGTGGCTAGCAGGAACACACAGACGGTACAGAAAGAAATCCCATTGCAGTGCCCCGGATAACTGAGGTTACGTGAGAGAAAATACATGTTGGCTGCAGCCCACAGGCCATGCCCTAGACATTTGTGGTTTTTTTTTAAAGTGCCAGGCAGGTACAACTCCGCTATGGCAAGTCTGTGTGCACCCACAGCATGGGTGGCTAGCAGGAACACACAGACGGTACATAAAGAAATCCCATTGCAGTGCCCCGGATAGCTAAGGTTACGTGAGAGGAAATACATGTTGGCCTCAGCCCACAATCCATGCCCTAGTCAGTCGGGTTTTTTTGGGGGGGGGTCAGATAGGTAGAACACCGCGATGGGAAGACTTAGTGCACCCATAGTATACACAGACCCCTGTAATATTCCTGTAGCAAAGGTATAAGCTGAACCCAGTAACAGTTATGTGGAAGAAGTCTAGGGAGACCCCAGTAACATTTCTGTAGTAACAGTATAGACAGACCCCAATAACATTTCATTAGCAGAAGTATAGGCAGACCCCTGTAACATTTATGTAGCAGCAGTATTGGCAGACCCCTGTAACATTTGTGTAGCAGCAGTATAGGCAAACCCTGTAACATTTCAGTAGCAGCAGTACAGGCAGAGTTTAGTATTTGTAACATTTCAGTAGTAACAGTATAGACAGACCCCAGTAACATTTCTGTTGTAACAGTATAGACAGAGCCGAGCACCATTTCTATAGTAACAGTATAGGCAGACCCCAGGAGCATTTATGTAGCTGCAGTATAGGCAGACCCCTGTAACATTTCTGTTGCAGCAGTATAAGCAGACCCCTGTAACATTTTTGTTGCAGAAGCATAGGCAGACCCCTGTAACATGTCTGTAGTAGAAATATAGGCAGACCCAGAAACATTTCTGTAGCAGCAGTATAAGCAGACCCCTGAAACATTTATGTAGCAGAAGCATAGGCAGACCCTAGTACCATCTTTGTTGCAGAAGTATACGCAGACCCCTGTTACATTTACGTGGCAGAAGTATAGGCAGACCCCAGTAACATTCTTGTAGCAGAAGTATAGGCAGACTCCTGTAACATTTAAGTGGCAGCAGTATAGGCAGACCCCTGTAACATTTATGTGGCAGAAGTATAGGCAGACCCCAGTATCAGTTCTGTAGCAGCAGTATTAGCAGACCCCAGCACCATTTCTGTAGTAGAAGTATAGGCAGACCCCTGTAAAATTTACGTGGCAGCAGTATAGCCAGACCCCAGTACCATTTTTGTAGCAGAAGTATACGCAGACCCTTGTAACATTTCTGTAGTAACACTATAGACAGAACGCAGTAACATTTCTGTAGCAGAAGTATAGGCAGAGCTTAGTATTTGTAACATTTCAGTAGTAATAGTATAGACAGACCCCAGTAACATTTCTGTTGTAACAGTATAGACAGAGCCTAATAACATTTCTATAGTAACAGTTTAGGCAGACCCCAGTAACATTTATGTAGCAGCAGTATAGGAAGACCCCTGTAACATTTCTGTTGCAGCAGTATAAGCAGACCCCTGTAACATTTTTGTTGCAGAAGCATAGGCAGAACCCTGTAACATGTCTGTAGTAGAAGTATAGGCAGACCCCAAAAACATTTCTGTAGTAGCAATATAAGCAGACCCCTGAAACATTTATGTAGCAGAAGCATAGGCAGACCCCAGTACCATCTTTGTTGCAGAAGTATACGCAGACCCCTGTTACATTTACGTGGCAGAAGTATAGGCAGACTCCAGTAACATTCTTGTAGCAGAAGTATAGGCAGACCCCTGTAACATTTATGTGGCAGAAGTATAGGCAGACCCCAGTATCAGTTCTGTAGCAGCAGCATAGGCAGACCCCAGCACCATTTCTGTAGTAGAAGTATAGGCAGACCGCTGTAAAATTTACGTGGCAGCAGTATAGCCAGACCCCAGTAACATTTTTGTAACAGAAGTATACGCAGACCCCTGTAACATTTCTGTAGTAACACTATAGACAGAACGCAGTAACATTTCTGTAGCAGAAGTATAGGCTGACCCCTGTAATATTTTTGTAGCAGCAGTATAGGCAGACCCCAGTACCATTTCTGAAGAAGTAAAGGCAGACCCAAGTAACATGTCTGTCGCCGCAGAATAAGCAGACCCCTGTAACATTTATGTAGCAGAAGCATAGGCAGACCCCAGTACCATTTTTGTAGCAGAAGTATACGCAGACCTCAGTAACATTAATGTGGTGGAAGTATAGACAGACCCCACTAACATTTCTGTGTTAACGGTATACACAGAGCCGAGTAACATTTCTGTAGTAACAGTATAGGCAGATCCCAGTAACATTTATGTAGCAGAAGTATAGGCAGACCCCTGTAACATTAACGTGGCAGCAGTATTGGCAGACCCCAGTAACATCCTTGTGGCAGCAGTATAAGCAAACCCCTGTTAAATTAACGTGGCAGCAGTATAGGCAGACCCCAGTAACATCCTTGTGGCAGCAGTATAGGAAGACCCCTGTAACTTTCTTGTAGCAGAAGTATAGGCAGGCAGACCCCAGTAAAATTTCTGTAGTAATAGTATAGGCCAACCTCTGAAACATTGGGATACCATGAGCGTAGGCGAAGGCCGGAAAAATTAGTTGGATAAGAGTGTAGGCGTGGGCCCCAAAAATTAGTGTACCAAGAGTACAAGTGTACCTCTGAAAAATTTATCAACCGAGAGGGCAGGTGAAACCCATAAACATTTTTTTTAAAGATACAGCTCACTATTGCTTAATTTGTAACAGAGCCTGGTGGCAGCCCTGTTGAAAAAATTGGTTCATGTTACAGTCGCAATACTTTTGAAACTTGGAAAAATTGTTAAAAAAATTGGTAGATGTAGATGAGCGTTTTGGGCCGCAGAAAAATTGGCCATTCAGCGCGATGACATGTTGTTTCTGGAGGAGGAGTAGCAGGAGGAGGACTAATGTCAGAGACAGATTGGCAAAGCTAAATGCCCCGTTTTACCGGTGACAGAGAAGAGTGCTTTTATCTGCAGTTGCAGCGAAAAGAATCTTTGGGTTCCGCTGCTCTCCACCAGTGGAGAAGAGAAGTCTGGGGAAATCCAGGCTTTGTTTATCTTTATGAATGTAAGCATGTCGGCACTGTCAGTTGACAGGCGGGTACGCTTGTCCGTTATGATTCCCCCAGCTGCGCTAAACACCCTTTCTGACAAGACGCTAGCGGCAGGGCAAGCCAGCACCTCCAAGGCATAGGCTGGGTTCACACAGGGCGGATTTGCCGCGGCCGCTAATCTAGGGATTAGCCAGCCATGTGGACGAGATTTCTCAGAAATCTCGTCCACACAGGACGGTCAATCCGCTGCGGTAAGTCCGGCTGAAACCGGTGCAGAAGGTGCAGCATGTCTATTCACCTTTCCTTTTTAGTTTATTTTCGTTGCGGCCGCGCTCTCCTCTATGGGAGTGCCGGCCGCAACGGAAAAGCAAGTGGCCGGGCCGCTTGAAAGCTGCCGCGGCTTAAACCGCGGCGGTTCTCCCGGCGGAAATCTCGCGGTTTTTGCTGCGGCCAAACCGCGAGATTTCCGACGGGAATCCGCCCTGTGTGAACCCAGCCATACAGCGCAAGTTCTTGCCACGTGTCCAGCTTTGACACCCAATAGTTGTATGGAGCAGAGGCATCACAGAGGACTGTGGTACGATCGGCTGCGTACTCCCTCACCATCTTTTTACAGTGCTCCCTCCGACTCAGCCTTGACTGGGGAGTGGTGACGGAGTCTTGCTGGGGAACCATAAAGCTTACAAAGGCCTTGGACAGTGTTCCCCTGCCTGCGCTGGACATGCTGCCTGATCTCCGCGCCTCCCCTGCTACCTGGCCCTTGGAACTGGGCTCTCTGCCGCTAGCTCTGTCAGATGGGAAGTTTACCATCAGTTTGTCCACCAGGGCCCTGTGGTATTGCATCACTCTCGAACCTCTTTCTTCTTTGGGAATGAGAGTGGAAAGGTTCTCCTTATACCGGGGGACGAGAAGGGTGTACACCCAGTAATCTGTAGTGGCCAGAATGTGTCTAACGCGAGGGTCACGAGAAATCAGCCTAACATGAAGTCAGCCATGTGTGCCAGGGTACCAGTATGCAACACATCGCTGTCCTCACTAGGAAGATCACTTTCCGGATCCTCCTCGTCCACAGGCCATACATGCTGAACAGATGGGAGGCAAGCAGCATGGGTACCCTCTGCAGTGGGCCCAGCTGTCTCTTCCCCCTCCTCCTCTTGCTTCTCCCCCTCCTCCTCCAAAACGCATTGAGATATAGACATGAGGGTGCTCTGACTATCAAGTAACATACTCTCTTCCCCCGTCTCCTGTTCTGACCGCAAAGCGTCAGCCTTTATGCTTTGCAGCGAACTTCTAAGCAGGCATAGCAGAGGAATGGTGACGCTAATGATTGCAGCATCGCCGCTCACCATCTGGGTAGACTCCTCAAAGTTTCCGAGGACCTGGCAGATGTCTGCCATCCAGACCCACTCCTCGGTAAAGAATTGGGGAGGCTGACTCCCACTACGCCGCCCATGTTGGAGTTGGTATTCCACTATTGCTCTACGCTGCTCATACAGCCTGACCAACATGTGGAGCGTAGAATTCCACAGTGTGGGCATGTTGCACAGCAGCTGGTGCTCTGGCAGATTAAACCGATGTTTCAGGGTCCTCAGGATGGCAGCATCCGTGGTGGACTTGTGGAAATGTGCGCAGAAGCGGCGCACCTGGCGAGCAGGTCTGACAAGTGCGGGTAGTTTTTCCGAAACCGCTGAACCACCAGATTGAAGACGTGGGCCAGGCATGGCACATGTGTGAGGCTGCTGAGCTGCAGAGCCACCACCAGGTTACGGCCGTTGTCACACACGACCATGCCCAGTTGCAGGCTCAGCGGCAAAAGCCAGAGGTCGGTCTGCTCAGTCAGACCCTGCAACAGCTCGAGGGCCATGTGCCTAGGCTGAGTAGTTTCAGCACGGCCTGCTGACGCTAGCCCACTGCTGTGCTGCCGCGCCACATCGACTGCTGGCGATGTGCTGCTCATATTTCTTAATTGAGAGGTAGAGGTTGCGTAGGAGGAGGAGGAGGGTTTAGAGGAGGTGGCATAGACCGCCGCAGATACCAGAACCGAGGAAGGACCCGCAATTCTGGTTGTGGGTAGGACGTGTGCGGTCCCAGGCTCTGACTCGGTCCCAGCCTCCACCAAATTCACCCAATGTGCCGTAAGGGAGATATAGTGGCCCTGCTCACCAGTACTTGTCCATGTGTCCATGGTTAAGTGCACCTTCCCAGTAACCGATGTTGCGGGAGACGTGCTGGTGTAGGGCTGGGACGGCACACTGGGAAAAATAGTGGTGACTGGGGACCGAGTAGCGTGGGACCGCCGCCGCCATCATGTTTTTGAAAGCCTCCATTTCCACAAGCCTGTACCGCAGCATCTCCAGTCTGATCAATTTGGCAATGTGCCCGTTTAAAACTTGAGCGTGCGGGTGCGTGGCGGCGTATTTGCGCTTGCGCTCCAACTCTTGCACTAGCGACAGCTGGACGCTGCGCTGAGAGACATTGCTGGATGGGGCCGAGGACAGCGGAGGTGAGGGTGTGGGTGCAGGCTGGGAGGCGCTCGTGCCTGTGTCCTGAGAGGGGGGTTGGATCTGAGTGGCAAGTTGGGGCACAGGGGGAGAGGCAGTGGTGCGACCCGGAGGCGGGCCCATCATATGCCTGCGCATGCTGGTGGTGGTGAGGCTGGTACTGGTGGCTCCCCGGCTGATCTTGGCGCGACACAGGTTGCACACCACTGTTCGTCGGTCGTCCACGCTCTCACTGAAAAACATCCACACCTTTGAACACCTAGACCTCTGCAAGGTGGCTTGGCGCAAGGGGGTGCTTTGGGAAACAGTTGGGGGAGTCTTCAATCTGGCCCTGCCTCTACCCCTGCCCACCCCACTGCCTCTTCCAACCTGTCCTGCTGCTGCACTTGCCTCCCACTCTGAAGACCTGTCCTCAGTTGTCTTAGCGAACCAGGTGGGGTCAGTCACCTCATCGTCCAGTGGTTCCTCCTCCGAATCTTCTGTGCGCTCCTCCCTTGGACTTACTGCCCTTACTACTACCTTACAGATAGACAACTGTGTCTCATCATCATTGACCTCCTCACCCACTGAAAGCTCTTGAGACAGTTGCCTGAAGTCCCCAGCCTCATCACCCGGACCCCTGGAGCTTTCCAAAGGTTGGGCATCGGTCACGACAAACTCCTCACGTAGGAGAGGAACCATTTTTTCCCAATCAAGGCAGGGGCCCGAGAACAGTTCCTGGGAGTCTGCCTGCTCATCAGAATGTGTTATTTTCATGGAGTGAGGAGGCTGGGAGGAAGGAGGAGCAGCACCCAGAGGATTCAGAGTTGCAGCAGTGGACGGCGTAGAAGACTGGGTGGTCGATACATTGCTGGATGCATTTTCTGCCATTCACGACAGGACCTGCTCACACTGCTCATTTTGTAATAAAGGTCTACCACGTGGACCCAAAAATTGTGATATGAAGCTGGGGACCCCAGAAACTTGCTACCCTCCTAATCCCGCAGCAGCCGGCTGCGATTTACCTGGACCAGGAACTAGGCCTGTGCCCACACCCTCACTTGGACCTCCGCGTCCTCGCCCGTGTCCTCGGCCACATCCTCTAGGCCTACCCCTACCCCTCAGCATGGTGTATTTCGAATACAGCAGACACAGAGCGGTGTAAAAAATTAGACAATTATTGGCCTGCACTTGAAGGCTGACAGCGATAATGTAACGCACACTGTAGGCCGAAAAAATAATATGCTGGGCTGCAGAAAGACCTAGCTGGCTAATAGTGAGCCACTAAAACTCCCAGCAGCCACGCAGTAAACTCCTCACAGGTAGCCCTAAGGAGGATTTTTTTTCAGTTTTTTTTTTTTTTTAAAACAGCAGCCTAGATAGCGTGTATATGTCTTTCCCTCTTTCAGCGGCTGAGGCCGTACGCTGTACGTGAAGTTGACGGGACGCACAGAGCGGTGTAAAAAATTAGGCAATTATTGGCCTGCACTTGGAGGGTCACAGCGGTTATGTAACGCACACTGTAGGCACGAAAAATTATACGCTGGCCTGCAGAAAGGCCTAGCTGACTAACAGTGAGCCACTACAACTCCCTGCAGCCACAACTGTAATGCACACGGTCACAGGTAGCCCTAAGCAGGAGCTTTTTGGGGGTACTTGTTGACAGGATTCTACACTACCACTGTCCCTGCCTCACCAGTACTGCCCCTATACTCTGTATAATTGGCTGCAGACTGAGAAAGCAATAGTCTGCAGAGCCCAAGATGAAAAAAATTGGTGCAAAACTGCTCCCAGCAGCCACAACAGTAATGCACACGGTCAGATGTGGCCCTAAGAAGGACCGTTGGGGTTCTTGAAGACGCCAACACTCTAACTATAGCACCAGCAGCACCCTCCCTAATCTCTGTGTCTGAGGCGAGCAGCGGGCGGGACTGCTTTAAATACTCGGCAATCACTTGATAGGGATAGGGCTGGAACGCCACAGGAGGAAGTTGTAATGCCTTCCCTGCATGTCTATTGGCCAGAAAATGGCACAAAGCATGCAGGGAAGGAAATGGAATTGACTCTAGTACCGTGTGGTGCTCGTCTTGAGTAACGAGCATCTCGAGTACCCTAATACTCGAGCGAGCATCAAGCTTGGACGAGTACGTTCGCTCATCTCTAGTGCTAGCACATTCCTGTTTGCACATGGTCATAAATATTAATTTATTACTTAATTACACCTCTTCCTTGACCAAGATCTAATCTTAGCCTGGGTTCACACGAGATAGATTTGCCCCTGAAATTCTGTATGGAATTTCTGCTCAGCAAATCCGCCCGTGGCTCCTAATCCCGTGATTAGCCAACCACGTGGACAAGATTTTGCAAAAATCTCATTCACATGGAGCAGCCAATCCATTGCGGCAAAGTTGGGCAGAAGCGGCGATGCGGAATTGACAGCCACAGAATGTCAATTCATTTTTTTTCCATTGCGGCCTCCATCCTATGGAGCTATGGGGAGAGAAAGACTCAATGGAATGCTGGTGGCCGAACCACTCCAAAACTGTGGCGAAATGCAGCGGATTTTGAAGCTACGGCTCTCCCACGTAAATCTCGCAGCTTTTCGGTGTGGTCAAGTCGCGACATTTCCGTGGTAAATCCGTCCCGTGTGAATCCAGCCTGGATATCCATCATGTTGTGACTTCCCCCTTGTTTCCAAGTCTATCAAATTTGCACATGAAAAGAGGGGACATCTCTTCTGATTTACTCATGGAACTGGTTTAGCTACCTACTCAGTATACTCTGGTTTAACCCCTTCCCGGCCCATGACGTATGGGTAGGTCATGGGAGTGGGGTACTTCCCGCAAAATGACGTACCCTTACGTCATGGGGATAGCGCGAGATCATAGCAGATCTCGCGCTATCCCGCAGTGGTAGCCGGCTGTTACTAGTAGCCGGCGTCCCGCTGCAACAGCGGGGGACATCAGAGATGCGCCTCCTGCTGTTAACCCCTTCCCCGCCGTGATCTAAGTAGATCACGGCAGGGAAAGGGTTCACAGAGGGAGCGCGCTCCCTCTGTGACTCCAGCTGGGCTCTCGGGATAACATCGCGAAAGCCCGGCTTTTTGCTATGGCAACAGGATGCCAGATACCGGCGTCCTGTATTGCCATAGCCTGTGATTGCTATAGTAAGCGATAAGGCATGGCAGGAGAGAAGTCCTGCCATGCCTTATCGCAGCGATCTGCAGTCCTGCAGTAAAATTCCCTCAGAGGGACACAAGTGGTGTAAAAAAAAAAGAGAAAAATAAAGTACAAAAAATAAAAATGTAAAAAAAATGATAAAAAACCCTTTTTTATGCTTTTTCTCATATTAGCATTAAACATTTTAAAAAAAAACTAAAAATCCCACATATTTGGTATCGACGCATCCGTAACGACGTGTACAATACATTGAACACGCTTTTTCTCCTGCACGGCAAAAATCTTTTAAAAAATGCTAAAAAACTGAGGCAAAATGCTAATTTTTAGCATTTTGCCTCCCAAAAAACGCAATAAAAGTGATAAAAAAAACCTGTGTAACCCAAAATAGTACCAATAAAAACTACAGCTCGTCTTGCAAAAAATAAGCCCTCAGAGAGCTTCGTCCATGGAAAAACAAAAAAGTTATAGCACTTTGAATGCAGCAAGTTTAGAATAAAAATTATAATTTACAAAAAAAGGGTTTTTATTGTGGAAAAGTGGAAAAACCTAAAAAAAAAATATAAGAATTTTGCTATCGTTGTAACCGTACCGACCCGCAGTAAAAAATGTATTGTGTCATTTATGCTGCATAATTAACACTTTAAAAAAATCCAAAAAAATCTGTGGCAGAATTGATGCGTTTTCTCTCCCTGCGATCATAAAAAAAATAAAAGTTTTACCATATAGTCTATGAACCCAAAAATAGTACCAATAAAAACTACAGTTCACAACACAAAAAAAACAAGCTCTGATACGGCTGCATCGACAAAAAAGTAAAAAAACGCTATGGCTTTTGAAAAATGGAGATGGAAAAATACTAGAGATGAGCGAACATACTCGGTAAGGCCGATTGCGCAATCGAGCACCGCGATTTTCGAGTACTTCAGTACTCGGGTGAAAAGATTCGGAGGTCGCCGGGGGTGGGGGAAGCCGTGGTGGAGTGGGGGTAGCAGCGCGGAACAGGTGGGATCTCTCTCTCTCTCCCTCTCCCCCCCCCCCCCTCCCGTCTGCAACCCCCCGCTCACCCACAGCGCCCCCGAGTACTTTTCACCCGAGTAGTGAAGTACTCGAAAATCGC
Source organism: Eleutherodactylus coqui (assembly GCA_035609135.1). NCBI lineage: Eukaryota > Metazoa > Chordata > Amphibia > Anura > Eleutherodactylidae > Eleutherodactylus > Eleutherodactylus coqui. The sequence continues at coordinate 218,139,976 of CM069410.1, read as the reverse complement.
GGTGCTCGATTGCGAAATCGGCCTTACCGAGTAGGTTCGCTCATCTCTAAAAAATACCAAAAATCATTTGGTCCTCAATGCCAAAATAGGCCATGTCATTAAGGGGTTAAGGGTCAAAATTGTAATGGCTAAATGAAATCTAAATAATCATACATTTAGTATTTTCCTAACAGACCCTCAAAGCAAACATACACTTACCCATTTGCCTTTTCATCCAAACAAACCGACACCCCCTCTTTTTTGGTCTGCACCACTACCAACACTCTCCCTGCAAGCTGCGCACTACGTGCCCCCAAACCAGTTCTGGGGCTAGTAATATAGATGAGCGAGTATACTTACTAAAGGCAATTGCTCGAGCGAGCATTGCCTTTAGCGAGTATCTCCCTCGCTCAAGACAGAAGGTTCGGGTGCCGGCAGCTGCGAGCTGCGGGGGAGAGCGGGGCGGAACGGAGGGGAGATCTCTCTCTCCCTCTCTCCCCCCCACTCCCTCCTGCTGACAGCCGCTACTCACCGCTCCCCCGCGCCGGCACCCGAACCTTCTGTCTCGAGCGGGGGAGATACTCGCTAAAGGCAATGCTCGCTCGGGCAATTGCCTTTAGCGAGTATACTCGCTCATCTCTAGCTAGTAACAATGCCCCCCCATCACTCCCGACACCCTGCGTAACCCACGCTGCCATCGGAGATGGTGTGGCCATTCCCAACCCCATCCCCTGCTTACAGCGCTGTAACAAATCCCTTACATTCCTTAACGCTCCACCTAGCGCAAAAACTCCCCATCCCCCACTTCTACACCCGGCTCCCAGATGTTCCCCCAGCTGGTACATCTGGCAGGGGGAAGATGTCCGTACATTCAGTCAGCTCCCTGAAGACTGGAGCCACAGGCCCCGCCCCTCGACCAGAGTGAGACCTCCTGCATGCCGGGCCCACTATCTGCTGTGAATGACTCCATCGGAGTCTCGCCTCCCTGCCCTAAGGGCGAAGGCTTCTTTAACACGAGCGCATATTGGCCGTCCGTTTTCACGACCGGCCAATATGCGCTGTGATCTGATGCAGTGGATTCCAATGCATCAGATGACATGTATGTATTCGTGAGACGTAAAAGCGCCAGGCCGGCCAATATAGTGCGGGGCGTTTTTACGTCTGGCCCAAAGATAGCACTGGAACTATCTTTTGTGCCAAAATATGTCTGCCACTGCATGGGCTTCTATGCGAGTCCATGGCAGCGGTCATGGCTGCTAAACTCCCTCCCTCTGCTCCCACCCCCCCGAGCAGGCTCACCTCTTGTCTCCTCCCCGCTCGTTCTGTACAATGGAAGAGGTTGAGATGGGGGCGGAGCTAAGCGCCGTCCCATCCCGCCTTTCCCATTGATGGCTATGGACAAGGGGCGGGATGTGAGTGGAGCTAAGCTCCAGCCCTCTCTCCGCCCCTTGTCCATAGCCATCAATGGGAGGAAGTGGGGTGGCCCAGCACTTAGCTCAGCCCCCGCCCCTCCCATTGCAAAGAACAAGTGGGGAGGAGATGAGAGGTGAGCCTGTGATGGGGAGGCATGTTAGCCTTTTACTCTTCAGCTTAGTACTATGGAGCAATTCCAGCAACCTGATTGGTTGTGATTCACAATTCCAGCAACCTGATTGGTTGTTAGTACTGAGCTGAAGAGTAAAAGGCTAATATGCGATAGGGAGGGAGGGGAAATGGGCGATGGCATGGTGAGCTCGGCACATATGCATCGGGCCACATGCCGTGTGAACAGGCACACAAACGTTAGATTTGTGCACCTGTTCATGAGCTTCTACACCCAGATAGAAGCGTATATTGCCCGGCCGTGGAAATGTCGGCCAATATGCACGTGTGTGAAAGAAGCCTTAAGGACAGAGACGCTGCCCCAAGGGTCCCCAGAGTAACTCAGTGGTCGCCGGCGAGCAAAAGGGGTGCTTTCCTCTTCCGTGAGCCGCGTCGGCACACCGCAACCTCCGCTCCTGCACAGCTGAAGCTCCAGCTGCCCCAGTGCCTCCGCTCAGCACAGTGGACAACTGAGCCTGTAACCAAGCTGTCCCATGGACGCTGCCTGCCGCCCGGAGCTCCTGCATAGAGATGAGCGAGCACCAAAATGCTCGGGTGCTCGTTACTCGAGTCGAACTTTCAGTGATGCTCGAGAGTTCGTTTCGAGTAACGAACCCCATTGAAGTCAATGGGTGACTCGAGCATTTTTGTATATCGCCGATGCTCGCTAAGGTTTTCATTTGTGAAAATCTGCAAAACACAAGAAAGTGATGGAAACGACACAAAAACGAATAGGGCAGGCGAGGAGCTACATTTTGGGCTGCATCTCAAGTTCCCAGGTCCCACTATTAAGCCACAATAGCGGCAAGCGTGAGACCCCCCCCCCCCCCCACTGTCAGCGTAAAGATCGTTCTCCTCTGCCACAGCTGTAACAGCTGTGGCAGAGAAGAACGATGTTAGCCCATTGAATTCAATGGAGCCGGCAATACAGCCGACTCCATTGAAAGCAATGGGCTGCCGGCGATCGCGGGATGAATTGTCGGGAAGGGGTTAAATATATAAGCCCTTCCCTGCAATTCATCCAGAAATGTGTAAAAATAAAAAATATATATATACTTACCTGCTCCAGGCAGACGGAGTTCAGCGCGGCAGGCTGCAGTTCTCCTGAACTGCTCTGAACAGCTGTGAGTAGTATTCAGCAGCCGGGGATTTAAAATCCCCGCCTGCTGAATGAGATGCCTCTGATTGGTCACAGCCTGCCCAATCAGAGGCATCCCTCACTCACACCCATTCATGAATTCATGAATGGGTGAGTGAGGGCTGCCTCTGATTGGCTCAGCGCAGGGACAGCTGAGAGCTGCCCCTGAGCCAATCAGAGGCAGCCCTCACTCACCCATTCATGAATTCATGAATGGGTGTGAGTGAGGGATGCCTCTGATTGGGCAGGCTGTGACCAATCAGAGGCATCTCATTCAGCAGGCGGGGATTTTAAATCCCCGGCTGCTGAATACTACTCACAGCTGTTCAGAGCAGTTCAGGAGAACTGCAGCCTGCCGCGCTGAACTCCGTCTGCCGGGACCAGGTAAGTATATATATATTTTTTATTTTTACACATTTCTGGATGAATTGCAGGGAAGGGCTTATATATTTAACCCCTTCCCGACAATTCATCCCGCGATCGCCGGCAGCCCATTGCTTTCAATGGAGTCGGCTGTATTGCCGGCTCCATTGAATTCAATGGTCAGTGCTCGTTTAATCGAGACGAGTACCGCGTGGTGCTCGTCTCGAGTAACGAGCATCTCGAGCACCCTAATACTCGAATGAGCATCAAGCTCGGACGAGTATGCTCGCTCATCTCTACTCCTGCAGCATCCTCTCCACCTCAGCCATGTTTCCTTTCACAAACATAAGTCCTGCACTTTCTCCGTTGTTCCTTTTTTCAAAGATCGCCATCACTCTCCTTCCCCCCTTTCTATACCCCCCCCCCCCACACACACACCTCCTTCTCTCTCAGCCAAACCCTGTTTTCCACTCCTTTCTACTAGCAACTTCCTAACCTTCCAAATCCCCATTAACCCTTTCACTACTAGCTTCCAGGCTACCTGGCCCCCTTGTCATGTGGGTCTTCCTCTTAAAGGGGCCCTGCGCCCCTTCGCTATAACCCCATCCTTGATGTGCAGTCAGACAGCAGCTGCTGACAGCGTTCCTAAGAATCTTAGTCCATTACTCTACTTATACTGGTGTGAGAAATGGCGGGCTGAGTAAATGTGCCCCATAACATTTATGATGACAAGGGAATCAGTGGCCCAAACACATCTGGCGCCGCTTTTCGTATCTATGTTTTTTTATGCTTTTTTTTAAGGTTCTAATAAAGCCAGCGTGATCTTCACCCCAAACTACAGAAATATATTAGTGGGGGAAGAGATGACTATGTCTTGTGAGACAGGACCTTCTACATCACAAAACCAGGAATATGTGTGGTACAAAGATGGTAAACGACTCAAGGATGAGCAAGAGAAAGATCTCATAATTTATTCAGCACGTTATAAAGACAGTGGGAATTATCGATGTGGAATATGGAATTTGTATTACCCCGTCAGACTCGATGTCTCAGATGGTGAGTATTTTCCCCAACTATGATGGGACATATCTACAAGGAGATGTACGTTGTGGAATATCTGCTATTTCTTGTTTTCAGACCCTTACATCATCCTGCAAACTCCCCCCAATATCTTGGAGGGCGACTCCGTGGATTTGAGATGTCACTGCAATCCATACAAAGCTGATGAGAAGACCACAATATTTTATAAGGACGGAGCCATTATCCAGAAATCAAAAGAGATTTTACATCTGCCAAGTGCGACTAAATCCATGAGCGGGATTTACCGATGTGAAAAAACAGCTCAAGATGGAAAAGTAATAAAGGCAGAAGAAATATTTGTATTTGTCCAAGGTAAGAATGAGGCAATGCACGGACCCAAGACCCCCATTCCCTCCAAACAGGTTCTAGTTAAAATCACTTATACTAGTGGGGCAGACAAACTTCTGAGGAGGAAGCCTTCCCGCATACTGCACTCAAGCCTGAATGCAGGCAGCTAACGTGGCTCTTATGGGGCTCGTGAAGAACAAACGGCAATACAAAATTGGTCTCATCTGGATTTAAATGGGTGATGAGAACCTGCACTGGGGTGCAACTGTAGTGGCCAAGAGTTAGGGATGCCCTCCAGCACCTCAGAATACATGTTTTTTGTTTGTCTTGTATGTGGAATGAATCAGAGTTATGTGTATTATAGTTTGCAGGCATGAATGGGTTAATGTCTAGTCATGCCTGGAAAATGTATCGTCGTGTCTGTTTGTGGACTGGTTGTTGATCAGGTGATGTGTGTTGAATAAGGCCCCCTGCACACGGGCGGAAATTCCGCGGATTTCCCGCAGGATTTCCGCCCTTAGAAGCTGCCATAGGATTGCGTTAGAAAACCTAGGCAGACGCAGACGGCCGCAATTTGTCCGCGTGACATCACACACAGTAAACAAATCTATTTATGTGCGGGTCTCGCAGAGCTATTACTTAGTGGAGCCACTGCAGGGGCACTATTACTTAGTGGGGCTACAGTAGGGGTGCTGTTGGTGAAACTACAGCAGGATGACTATTGCTAAAGGTGCTTTTAGACAGAATGATTATAATTAGAGATGAGCGAACACGTTCGGCCCCGCCCCTTTTTCGCCCGAACACCGAACTTTGCGAACACCTCGGTGTTCGGGCGAAAAAGTTCGGGGGCCGCCGTGGCAGCGCGGGGGGGTGCGGCGGGGAGTGGGGGGAAGAGGGAGAGAGAGAGGGCTCCCCCCTGTTCCCCGCTACTGCCGCCCGCGCCGCCGCGCATCTCCCCGCCCCCCGGCGGCACCCGGACACTTACGCGCGAACACTGCAGTGTTCGCTAAAGCCGGTGTCCGGGTGCGGATGTGTCCGTAACGGACACGTTCGCTCATCTCTAATTATAATCATTCAAAAAAGCGCTCAAACAAGCAAAAATGAATGATAATTAAAATTGTTTGTTCTAAGCACGAGCCAATGAGCAAACGATAAACGAGAATTGTTCACTTATCACTCGTTATTCATTTGATACAGGTATATAAATCATTGTTGGCTCATTTGCTTTTCATTCAGTTTAAACAGCAATTGTTCAGTCGCTCTGTTACACTTATACAGCGAATGTGAAAGACTGAACGATTCTCGTCAGAAGGAGCCAACAATGTATCTGCCTGTATAAACAGGCTGCACGGGGGCTCTACTATCTCCTCCCCTGGGGGTGGCATGGGACCCATCCAAGTTACTGCTGGGGAAGTTTCACAGGGTAATCCAAATAGCAGTTTACCTTAATGTCCTTTTGTCACTCCTGATGCCACCTTTCTATTCTCTGCGGTGAATTTAGACATTGTGAATAAAGAGTCCACACACAGGGATAATGTTTCAGAGCAGAACCGGGAATGGTCGGTTAAGCTTGTTTACTTGTGCCAAAGATTAACAGTCCAAACAATTTACACATGCCATCAGGACACTGGTGCAAACCAGTCAGTGGTGTGACAGGGAGGAATCACAGGATAACAGACGAGTCCACAGTCCAAGTTATCTGTGGGGTTCTGTTCCCGGTCACTCTCCTCCTCTCTCTCCAGCTTTCTACCGGTCAACACTCGCATTCAGGGAAGGGCACTCAGCGCTGCATGGCAGTTCCTCTCACTCTCTCAGTCCTTCTGGTCAATAGCAGGAAGGACTGAGTGAATTGGGCCCAGGGCACACACAAGGCAATCACTCAGCCTCTTCCATCCTGGGGCCCCTTGTAAGACAAAGCACAGTTTCTCCTAATAACTCAAAGTCCCTCAGACTTCCCCAGACTCCAACCAACTTGCAGACTGACTTTTACATATATATATACACACACAGGGGCATACCTAAAGGTTCAGGGGCCCGGGTGCAAAAGTTCAGCTCGGGCCCCCCCCCCCCAGGCCCTTTTCCCCCTCGCCCCGTATCTATGTCTGAGGGCCAATGTCCACATGCGGATTTTATTTATAAAATCCGCATGTGGACCCGCACAGGAGATCCGTGCATATTACTGCCCATAGGGATGCATTGGCATCGCTAGGGCAGTTAAAAGCATGCAGATGGGATTCCTTCCCAGAGTGCGGGTCACAACCACAGAAGAAATTGCAGCATGCTCTATTTTCCTGCGGATCTGCCACACGGACGGCTCCCACGGCTTCCATTGAAGCCTATGGAAGCCGTTTCTATCCGCGGCACAGCTGCAGCTGTGTTTGTACTGTGTTGCGGATACGCGGGAGAACAGGAGATTTTTTAAAATATTGGTGCACAGGCACGCGTCACGCCGCCGGTGTGCCGAGCACGTCCACCAACCAGAAGAAAGAAAATCCGGCCAGCACAGAGGGGAGCCCCGCAGCGTCCGGAGAGGTAAGTATGATGTATTTTCCCTCTCCATGTCCGTGAGCATGTACGGATTTCACTGCGGGATTCAGCAGATGACTCCGTGTGTGCAAGTGGGCATGCGGCCTAGGCGTGAGAGAGAGATAGATATGAGATCGATAGATAGGTAGATAGATAGATATGAGATCGATAGATAGATAGATAGATAGATAGATAGATATGAGATCGATAGATATGAGATCGATAGATATGAGATCGATAGATAGATATGAGATCGATAGATATATAGATCGATAGATATGAGATAGATAGATAGATAGATATGAGATAGATAGATAGATAGATAGATAGATATGAGATCGATAGATATATAGATAGATAGATATGAGATAGATAGATAGATAGATATGAGATAGATAGATAGATATGAGATCGATAGATAGATAGATAGATAGATATGAGATCGATAGATAGATAGATAGATAGATAAGAGATCGATAGATAGATAGATAGATAGATAGATAGATAGATAGATAGATAGATAGATATGAGATAGATAAATAGATAGATAGGAGATAGATAGATAGATAGGAGATAGATAGATAGATAGATATGAGATCGATAGATAGATAGATAGATAGATAGATAGGAGATAGATAGATAGATATGAGATCGATAGATAGATAGATATGAGATAGATAGATAGATAGATATGAGATAGATAGATAGATATGAGATAGATAGATAGATAGATAGATAGGAGATAGATAGATATGAGATAGATAGATATGAGATAGATAGATAGATATGAGATCGATAGATAGATAGATAGATATGAGATAGTTAGATAGATAGATATGAGATCGATAGATAGATATGAGATCGATAGATAGATATGAGATAGATAGATAGATAGATAGATAGATAGATAGATAGATAGATAGATAGATAGATAGATAGGAGATAGATAGATAGATAGGAGATAGAAGATAGATAGATAGGAGATAGAAGATAGATAGATAGGAGATAGAAGATAGATAGATAAATAGATAGGAGATAGAAGATAGATAGATAAATAGATATGAGGTAGATAGATAGATAGATAGAAGAGAGATAGATAGATAGATAGATATGAGATCGATAGATAGATAGATATGAGATAGATGGATAGATATGAGATAGATAGATAGATAGATATGAGATAGATAGATAGATAGATGATAGATAGATAGATAGATAGGAGATAGATAGATAGATATGAGATAGATAGATAGATATGAGATCGATAGATAGATAGATAGATAGATAGATAGATATGAGATAGTTAGATAGATAGATATGAGATCGATAGATAGATATGAGATCGATAGATAGATATGAGATAGATAGATAGATAGGAGATAGATAGATAGATAGATAGATAGATAGATAGATAGATAGATAGATAGATAGATAGATAGATAGATAGATAGATAGGAGATAGAAGATAGATAGATAAATAGATATGAGGTAGATAGATAGATAGAAGAGAGATAGATAGATAGATAGATAGATAGATAGATAGATAGATATGAGAGAGATAGATAGATAGATGTGAGATAGATAGATATGTGATAGATAGATAGCTAGATAGATATGTGATAGATAGATAGATAGATAGATATGAGATAGATAGATAGATAGATAGATAGATAGATGTGAGATAGATAGATAGATATGTGATAGATAGATAGATAGATAGATAGATAGATAGATAGATAGATAGATAGGATAGATAGGAGATAGATAGATAGATAGATAGATATGAGGAGAGCAGCTGTACACATTGTCCGCAGGACTGAAGCAGCAGGGAGATGACCTCATCCCTGCTCCACTCGATGCCTTGCTGTGCTGTGCCCTGTGCGGTGGGTCTGCCTTTGGGTCCTCTCTGCTCTTTCCCCTACCCCCTCCTCTTCCCCTGTCTTCTCTTCAAGTCCTGCCCCCTCCCTTCTCCTACTCTACTCCTGGCTCGTGCTGTCGGCCGGCCGGACCGCACTAACTTAGCAAGCGGCGGCTGACAGCGCGAAGTGAAAGTAAAGCAGTATATGCTGGAGGGGGGCCCCTGGGCCCCCTCAAGCGCAAGGGCCAGGTCGCCTTTGCGACCCCGGCACCCCCTGCCGGTACGCCTATGTGTATATATATATATATATATATATATATATATATATATCTATCACATGGTCACATAACACACAACAAGATACAGTTTAAGACATAAGCCATACAGTAACCTATTCAGTGCTGCAGAGGTGCAATACACATCAAACTCATGCAACACGGAAGACACTGACAATACAAAGGCACAAGACAAACACATTCACACTTATGGAGGGTCCCCAATAACTCTTGGCTACTACACTGCTTCTGGTGCTGTATTTATTATGAACTTGGTTCTGGTGCTATATTCAAGTTATGAGTTTAGTTCTGGTCCTGTATTTATGATATCAGCTTGGTTCTGGTGTTGTACTCATGTTATGAATTTGGTTCTGGTGCTGTATTTATGATATCAGCTTGGTTCTGGTACTGTATTTATGTTATGAGCTTGGTTTTACTGCTATATTCAAGTTATGAGTTTAGTTCTGGTCCTGCATTTATGATATCAGCTTGGTTCTGGTGTTGTATTCATGTTATGAATTTGGTTCTGGTGCTGTATTTGGGTACTGAGGGTAATTCTGTTGCTGTGTTTATGTTAAATAGATAAACAGGTTAAGGACGGAAGGACATGTTGTGGCTGGCTGAAGACAGTGTCCCATAGCTGCACAATATTGCCAGTAATTTGTGTGGCCAGCTGCACTGTGTGTTTTCACCCTTATGGTGGGCGATTCATAGGCCAGCACTGTGTGCTTGCCCTACAGGCTAAGCTTTGTCAGCCAGCCCCTGACTGTATGATACGGGTGTTTGTGCTGCACACAGTATGACAGTACACCATCTGAAGATCATGGAAGGTTTCACACAGGGCATCAGCCCCGGTCATAAGCTCCAAGGGGCTGCAGTGATAAGACTACTATTATAATCTGTTCTAGATCTGTTTAAGAGTCCAGAAATAAAAGCCCCTGACAATATAAAGGAAGGAGATGCCCTGACCCTGACGTGTGATACAAGACGTAACCCTCTCAGAGAGGACACAGAGCTGCGGTTCACCTTCTACAGAAACGGGCAGAAAGTGCAGGAAGTCAAATCATCCAATATATACTGGATTCAGTCCGCTCAGCTTGGGGATTCTGGGAATTATACCTGCGAGGTGCGGACTGTGTTAGGCACTGTGATGAAGATGAGCGATGTGACACCCATCAGGATAACAGGTTGGTATGAACATTTATTCCTTGTAAGGTGCATGAGTTTCCAACTTGGGGAAAATGCTGGAGAGTTCTCCCTATATCAATTGTTGCACCCGGTGTAATATATTTGGCGCAACTCATTGGGCATGTTCCGCATACTTGTTTTTCTTACTACCGCCTTATAGCTGCCGTATATTTGTATCAATAGTTTTTCTAAAAATGGTGCTTGATGTGAACAAACTTCTTGCGTTTTTGCCGCTCTCCATTTCTTCCACACTGTTAAGCTACATATAAACAGCGTCTAAACCACAGAAGAGATTTGGCACGGTCCACGGGCATTTTTTCACCGCATATTACGCATGCATTGCACATGATACATGGTGAATGGAGGCAATGAAAGTCAATGGACTTTCATTGTTCCATGCACACCTGCATGTAGACACTGTGCATCGACACGCAAGAGAAATAAATCCCACCATGATACGCAGGCCTTCTATGGGCTGATATGATACACTGTCCATATGCAATACATTGCATGTGGGCAGCTTTTCCATATGCATCCTAATTCTGAACAAAGCGGGGAATTAAAAAATATAACAAGTCACACTGCGCATGTTCGCGATGTCTGATTCCCGGGCATGTACAGTGCTACACGCACCCTGTATGCGGTCTCTGCCGGCAGAGCGTACGGACTGTGTATGTGTAAAACGCCGCGGGCACGAGCCCTAAGGGTGCTTGCACACATGGTGGAGCAGCAAATTATTCCTTCACGTGGAAAAACCCGCACCAAAATTCACATATCTAATATGCAGATTATAACATGGATTTCCAAGTGGCTTAATTCTGCCCCAATCTGTATCTAAATCTACATGTTACACTTGCAGATTTCCGTGTGGATTTGCAGAGTGGATAATCCAGATACCTGCTCTACATTGGAATCTAGCAGATATCTGTGTGGACTTCGCTTTTACTGGTGTAACCAAATAATGGCTTTAAGGGCAAATACACAATTTTTTAAAGAAGCATTTCCAAGCACATTGCTGAGCATTAGAGTCGGTTTCTGCTCTTTCTTACTAGATATTACAATTTTTCATTGTATTTTCTAGAGTTGTTCATGAAGCCGAAACTACAAATCCATCAACAAAAAGTTCAAGAAGGGGATAAAGTAACGCTAAAGTGTCAGTCTTCTTGGCTCAATAATAAATTATTTACATTCTACAGAGACTCACAAACTGTACAAAGCCGCAGCTACAAGGACCAGTATGTGATATCACAAGCCTCAGAAGAGCACACGGGGACTTACACATGTTCACTAACTTATAAGGGGATTTCTAAAAACAGCACTGGGCTAATCCTCCTGGTACAAAGTGAGTATCACCCCACTCAAGAAGTCCGAAATATAATTGACTTCTCAACAGGAAATGATACTGCAGTAACACATCCAGCCTCACAGGAGCGCTAGTTCTGTTATAGAAGAAATAACGCTATCTCTTTACCGCCATCTATAGTTGGCAACCCTGTAAGTTAATGTTCAGCCTCTTCTAGAGCTTTGCCATATAGCTTGGGTACTTGCCGCCCACTGTTATCTGTTGCTTGGCTAGTATCTCAGTCATGTATTGAGCTCCCTTAAGAAGTCAACCATAATGGGGTTGTCGGACCCACTGAGGTCCATATGTAAACACGGCCAATAATTGAACGATGAACGTAATTTGTGCACTTATTGTTCGTGGTTCATTTTATGCAGGCATAAAAATCACAGTTCAGTCATTTACGAGTCATTACATGTGAAAATCGATCATTCGGTTGTTCCCATTCACTGGCACAGTCCCATGAAAGATTAACGGTCAAGTGAATGAGCGAATAATGACAAAATGTAAACATTTGCATGTAAAAACTGACTGCATATAAGGCAAACGACTCCGTCATAGTTTGCTTGTTCCAGCGTTTTTTTTTTCTTTTTTTACTCCATGTATAAGGACTCTAACTCATCAAGGTATACAAAACTATAAGATTTTCAGTTATGCTATGGGGCTAATTTAAAGGGGTTGTCTCGCGGCAGCAAGTGGGGTTATACACTTCTGTATGGCCATATTAATGCACTTTGTAATATACATCGTGCATTAATTATGAGCCATACAGAAGTTATTCACTTACCTGCTCCGTTGCTAGCGTCCCCGTTGCCATGGTTCCGTCTAACTTCGGTGTCTTCTTGCTTTTTTTAGACGCGCTTGCGCAGATGCATCTTCTCCCTTCGGCTGGTCTTGGAAGCATCGGCGTTTTGGCTCCGCCCCCTTTTTGCGTCATCGCGTAGCTCCGCCCCCGTCATGTGCCGATTCCAGCCAATCAGGAGGCTGGAACCGGCACACGTCATGGGGCGGAGCTACGCGATGATGCGTACAAGGGGGCGGAGCCAAAACGCCGATGCTTCCAAGACCAGCCGAAGGGAGAAGATGCATCTGCGCAAGCGCGTCTAAAAAAGCAAGAAGACACCGAAGTTAGACGGAACCATGGCAACGGGGACGCTAGCAACGGAGCAGGTAAGTGAATAACTTCTGTATGGCTCATATTTAATGCACGATGTATATTACAAAGTGCATTAATATGGCCATACAGAAGTGTATACCCCCACTTGCTTTCGCGAGACAACCCCTTTAAGGTCAAAAGTTCATTGGATAATGGCCCGATGTAATTCTGGATGTCCTTACCCAAAAACATAAATCCACTACCAATGTCTGCCTTTCTCCTTGCCTGTTTGCAATGCCATTGTCTTGGGTAAATCTGATACAGGGTTGTTGGCTTGAAAACATTGCAAAAACATTTTATCCATCGCCTGACAGGTTATTGAGTTCATGAATAAAGCATACCTGAGCCAGTGAAGAAAAGTAGTATGCTTTGTGGGTAGCGGAAAGGAGACTTTATTTACAAGAAGGACATTGGGGCTCATCTAATTATTGTAAAATAGAAAAAAGGGGGTTTAGTACAGTGTTAGCCAGTAGAGCAAAGTGTGGTTGTTCTCAGTAAGAGAAACCTAGTAATCCTGTAGATATGATAGCTTTTAATGGCTAACAAAAATACAAGATGTTATAATCATATCAATAGAAGACCCAAAAGCTTGCAATAACATCATGTATTTTCGTTAGCCATTAAAAGGTATCATATCTATAAGATTACTTGTATTCTCTTACTGAGAACTATCACACTTTAATCTAATTTTTGTTAAACAAGTGAGCCACAAAAACTACCTGATGAATGAGTTGGTCTGGTTATACATATTTGTGGAGAGAATATTCCAACCTAAGAACCGCATCCCAATCTTGAAACACAATGGGGGTGAGGGTCTTGGAGCTGGGATTTGGGCAGTCCTCTTTGGCTGAACTTTGAAGATGCCTACCTATGAACTAAAGATGAACAGAAGATGGATCTTCCATGAAGATGTCAACCCAAAACTCACAAATCAGTCTAACGAAGAATGTTTGAATCAAGAGAAATTTCACTTTCGGAAAGGTCGTGAGTCGTGACAGAGTTCAGATGTCAATCAATCAGGAGCATTGTTGTAAGACCTGGATTGGGATCTTCATGTGAGAAAACGTACACCATATATGGGTTAAGAGAAATATTAAAATATATTCTGTGTACACTATGTTGACAAAAATATTTGATACACATAGAATGGGATGAAATTCAATGTTCTTCACATTTTTCAGTCCAGTGTTGGGCCGCCTTTGGCCTCAATGACTGCAGTAACCCTACTAGGCTTTGCTTTCCACCAAATTCCCATAGATGTGGGGAGGGATTTGCCTCCATTCCTTGCGGAGAGCTTTAGATAGTGATGTGGGGGATGATGGCCATGTTGGGTGTGCACAGATGCAGCATTCTAATTCATCCTAAAGATGCTCTATGGGATTGAGATCCAGACTTTGGGCTGAACAATGAAGTCTGCAGATGTTCTGCTCCTCAAACAAAGCCTCTACACTTTGTGCTGTATGACATGGTGATCAGTCATGTTGGTCAACTCAATTACAGTCCAACATTACAAGCAACACTGCAGACACCTCTATGGATTCACTGCTGTGCTGTGTGCAGCCGCTTGTCCATGCTAACCCTTCACATGCAGGTCCCTACAGATGGTTCTGGTACTAATGGATGTTCCAATAGCCTGTGACACCTCCTGACGAGGGCAGACAATGTACGGCATGCCTTTACAGCTTATGCAAGGCTTCGGTGTCCGTATTTTGTCAGTTTACAAGGTCTACCTAAACATGGATGCATCGCACACACCGGATGGTTTCTATCTCCCAATAACATGGCTAACAGTGGACTTTTGTAGGTCCAAAACCACTGCGATGTACCGTACTGATTGGTTGGTGACATTTCACCCTTACCAGACCCTGTTGTCAGCTTTACACCTGGTGATATCCCCCCACCAGACACTATTGTCAGCTCTACACCTGGTAACATCCCACCCCAGACCCCATTGTCAGCTCTATACCTGGTGGCATTCTAATGGTTTCTGTACTAGGATCTCCTGTAAAATCCTCTCCTTTATACCTAATGCTCACACATCACCTGATAGCACTGGAGTGGTGGTGGTGGTGGGGGGGGCAATACTTTTGTCAACATAGCGTACATATTTGTATGATGTAAATGATAATCTTATCATCTTTAGGTGAAATTTGTGCCAAAATTCAGAAAACTCAATCCCTACTGTATATGGCAACAACATTTTTTGAAAAACTAATTGCGGTAATGTACATTTTCTTTGTCCACAGCTGCTGTAAATAAACCTAACCTGATGCTCTTACCAAACGAGGTGCTTCTGGGTGATGACACTATTCTTCAATGTGAGTCCAGTAAAGGTTCCCTTCCCATATATTACCTGTTCTATCACAATGAGACATTATTAGGAAATATGACCATTCACCAAAAGGAGGCAGCAGAGCTACGACTGACCGTTAGGTCACTGACCATGGGTGGACTCTACTACTGTGCTTCATACAATGACTTCCAAACCCAACATCAACAGAGTGCGGTAGACAATTTGCTAGTTGTTGGTAAGTAGTTGCTTTGTGTGGATTTTATGTTTTACTAAAGTTCTTATAATTTATGTCTTATATTATACCAAAGAACTTTCCCCCAAAACAACCTCAAATGGTAATAAATCCGTATTATCGGCTAAAGCTTTTTTTTCGTATATATGTCATGGCTTCATATTGGAAGATACGATGTTGTGCCGGATAAGTGATATGAGGAACTCTGTGGGGTCTGGTGGTCACCGCTGACTTTTAACAGTGTCTTTGGTGTTTGTTGTGGTTTTTGTCTCACGGGCATATGTAGTCCATATATTACGTACATATGTTTCCCATGTGTAATACGAGATTCACACCAATATAGGCTATAGAGATTTAACATATGCAGCAAATATGCACGTACTTGAGTATTAGCTGTGTACCGTGTATTTTACGAATGTGACATATACGTGTGTAAGGGCGGACTCACACGGAAATATTTGTGTGCACAATGCGCAGACAATAGAACCCATTGATTTCAGTGGTTCTGTCACGTTATGCGTTTTTTCTGCTGAAAAAAAATACAACATGCCTTATCTATGTGCGCATTTCTGCACCAAAGGCCCTATAGGAGTGCGGAAATCCTACACATCTGGTACTAATTAGGCTGCACAGTCTAATAAACTATGGCAGGGGTGTGTCCTGCGCCAATTTGAATGGTTCATGACAGCACAAAAAGTACAGTAAGATGTGCAGATAAGCGCACGATAGCACAACGTTCACAGCGCAAAAATGTTGCGCCACTGCGTTCGTTTCTGTGCATATTCTTGCGTGAGGAGGCTTTAATATATGGCGCACATACACCCGTGTGAGTGAGCCCTTAGGATCACTACCCACTACAGTTTTTTCTTTCCCTGCAGGGGTCTATAGGACTTGTAATGTTAAAATCACGATCGCGCAAAATCACTATTTACCGTGAAATCGCGATCTTGCGCGATTGCAATTTTAACATTACCAGTCCCATAGACCCCTGCAGAAAGAAAAACGCTGCGAATTTCACAGAGAAAAAAAGCTGTAGTGGGTAGTCACTCTTAGACAGTGCTATTCTTGATGTCAATTCTTAAAGCACTGCCATTGGAGCATTCCGCTGTAGCATGATTATAGTTTTATCTAGATGATTGAAGCCAGACTCACACAAGCGCAATTTTATTGCATATAACAAATGCAATGTACGTGAACATAATAAGTACATTGACTTTCATTGATCTATTCACACTTGCGTATATTCAGGCGCTGCACAGTTAAGGCATTGCAGGCATATACAATGCCGTTGCTCTAACTAACCTGTCCAAATGCACAACTCACCGTTCCGTAGCACGGATGGGCTATAACAGCAGACAACCAGTTCCAGCGCCATTGTGTCTAAAACACACCGAAACATGACACTCCAGCGGGCAAAAGAGCGCACAACTTGTATCACTGAGCAGCGGGAAAACATCTCCTGGTCAGATGGATCCACATTTCTGTTGCTCCGTGCTGATGGGAGTCAGAATTTGCCGCAAGCAGCATGAATCGCTGACCCCTTCCTGTCAACAGTTGACGCTGGTGGAGTAATAGTGTGGGGTATATTTTCTAGGCAAACTTTGGGTCTCTGATGCTTGTAGATGAACACCACGCTAAATTGTGGTGGGTCTGAAGGCCAATAGAAGTTTGAGGCTCTATTAGATGGGCGTCTCTAATAAAAATGCCAACCAGTGAATATCTATCTCTATATATAAAGACGAAAATCCTCACTGACTGACTGACTGACTGACTGACTGACTCACCACTAATTCTCCAACTTCCCGATGTCGTAGAAACATGAAATTTGGCACAAGCATAGATTATGTCCAAAATAGGATCCCAACTCGATTATTCAATTCTAGCGCTAAAGAACTAGCGTCCAAATTTTACGTATGTAATCTAATTCTCTCACTTCCCGATGTCATAAAAACTTAAAGTTTGGCACGAGCACTGATTGTTTCATAAATAGGAAAAGTTAATGGGTCCCAACTCGATTATTCAATTCTAAGCACAAAATAATTAGCGTCCAAATTTTACGTACAGAATCTAATTCTCTCACTTTCCGATGTAATAGAAACTTGAAATTTGGCACGAGCAGTGATTATGTCATAAATAGGAAAAGCTAATGGGTCCCAACTCGATTATTAAATTCTAAGTGCAAAAGAATTAGCGTCCAACTTTTACGTACGTAATCTAATTCTCTCACTTCCCGATGTCATAGAAGCATGAAATTTGGCACGAGCACTGATTGTGTCATAAATAGGAAAAGTTAATGGGTCCCAACTCGATTATTCAATTCTAAGCGCAAAATAATTAGCGTCCAAATTTTAGGTACAGAATCTAATTCTCTCACTTCCTGATGTAATAGAAACTTGAAATTTGGCACGAGCATTGATTTTGTCATAAATAGGAAAAGCTAATGGATGCCAACTTGATTATTCAATTCTAAGCACAAAAGAATAAGCGTCCAAATTTTACGTACGTAATCTATTTCTTTCACTTCCCGATGCAACAAATAATTACACAAATTTTTACCGAAAAAATGTGAAATTTGCTATGACCATTCTTTGCGTACTAAATATTGGAAATTTAAAGGGTTGCAACTTGATTATTCAATCCTATGCATAAACGTAAGTGACCCCCTGTGTAATGTAATTAATAAGACACATCTGTACTGCACACACTTGAAATTTGGCATGACCATTCCTAGGTTATGTAACTTATAACATATCTGTACCCCGCAATATATGAGACAGTTATCTTCTCAGTAAAACCAAAACGCATTTAGAAATATGAGTATATACTGACAGGAATAAAACTGACTGTCGTATGTATTGAAAGGCTGTAAAGTACAAAAGAAGTGGACATGAACTGCTAGGATGGAGTATGCCTTTAAGTATAACAAGGGGCTGCAACCTTCAGTCTGGGTAGGGGATTTTAATAAAAACGGGCGTTACCATTTAGGGTAAAAATGAGGAGAGTGTGAGAGATGGTATTTTCTGTTGGGTTACATTTTCACATACAGTCTGAGATAAATCTCTCTCCTATCTGCCTATACACCGAGAGGAATCTATCTGATCTGTGTGTTATGAGCAGTGTGTGAGAGTTGGACAATCTGCGGGGTGACATTTTTTTACATACAGTCTGAGATAAATTTCTCTCCTATCTTCCTATAAACTGAGATTAATCTATCTGATCTGTGTGTTATGAGCAGCGTGTGAGAGGTGGACCTTCTGTGGCGTGACATTTTCACATACAGTCTGAGATAAATCTCTCTCCTATCTGCCTATACACTGAAAGGAATCTATCTGATCTGTGTGTTATGAGCTGCGTGTGAGAGATGGACATTCTGTGTAGTGGCATTTTCCCATACAGTCTGTGATAAATCTCTCTCCTATCTGCCTATACACTGAGAGGAATCTATCTGATTTGTGTGTTATGAACGGCGTGTGTGAGGTGGACATTCTGTGGGGTGACATTTTCACATACAGTTCGAGATAAATCTCTGTCTTATCTGCCTATACACTGAGAGGAATCTATCTGATCTGTGTGTTATGAGCAGCGTGTGAGAGGTGGACATTCTGTGGGATGACATTTTCACATACAGTCTAAGATAAATCTCTCTCCTATCTGCCAAATTTAATGTTTGTATGACATCGGGAAGTTAGAGAATTAGTGGTGAGTCAGTAAGTCAGTGAGTCAGTCAGTGAGTCTCAGTGAGGGCTTTCACACACACACACACACACACACACACACACACACACACACACACACACACACATATATATATATATATATATATATATATATTTATATATGACTAGCTGATATACCCGGCCTCGCCCAAGTTATTTTTATACAGGTGTTTACGCGTTGTTTGCACAGAAAACTTTAGAGTAATCGAGGAATAAAATATGGCGCCCCTGTGAAATGTACCAAATCTAATTCTCTAACTTCCCCATGTCGTACAAACAGGAAATTTGGCATGAGCATTCTTTAGGTCCTAAATAGGAAAAGTAAAGGGTTCACAACTTGATTATTTAATGCAAATTGCAAAAGTATTGGCACCCATGTGTAATGTAACTTCCCGGTGTCATACAAACATGAAATTTGGCACCACCATTCTTTAGGTTCTAAATAGGAAAAGTTAAGGGGTCAGAACTCGATTATTTAATGCTAAGTGCAAAAGTATTTGTACTAGAGATGAGCGAACTTACTCATTTAGGGCGTTTTTATACTTCAGCACCGCTTTTTCCGAGTAACTGACTACTCTGACGAAAAGATTCGGGGGGCGGCGTGGTGGAGCAGGGGGTAGCAGTAGGGAACAGGGGGAGCTCTCTCTCCCCCCCCCCCCATTCCCCTCTGCAACCCCCCGCTCACCCCCGGCGCCCCCAAACCTTTTCGCCTGAGTAGTCGGTTACTCGGAAAAAGCCGTGCTCGAGTGCAAAAACGCCCTAAACGAGTAAGTTCACTCATCTCTAATTGGTACCCCTATATAATGTACCTAATCTAATTCTCTAACTTCCCTGTGTCGTACAAACAT
This sequence comes from Eleutherodactylus coqui, assembly GCA_035609135.1. Taxonomy (NCBI): domain Eukaryota; kingdom Metazoa; phylum Chordata; class Amphibia; order Anura; family Eleutherodactylidae; genus Eleutherodactylus; species Eleutherodactylus coqui. The sequence continues at coordinate 218,120,113 of CM069410.1, read as the reverse complement.
GAAGTTGGACATGAGCATTCTTTAGCTCCTAAATAGGAAAAGTAAAGGTGTCACAACTCGATTATTCAATGCAAAGTGCAAAACTATTGCCACCCCTATGTAATGTACCTAATCTAATTTTCCAACTTCCCAGTATTGTACAAACATGAAATTTAGCAGGACCATTCTTTAGGTCCTAATTGGGAAATGTAAAGGGGTCACAAGTGAATTATTCAATGCTAATTGCAAAAGAAAGTGCACGCCTATGTAATGAAGCTTCCCGGTGTCGTACAAGCATGACATTTGGCATAAGCATTCTTAAGGTCTTAAATAGGAAAAGGTAGGACCTAAATAGGAAAAGTAAGGGGTCACAACTCGATTACTCAATGCTAATTGCAAAAGTAAGTGCACCCCTACGTAATATAACTTCCCAGTGTCATAGAAGCATAAAATTTAGCGCGAGCATTGTTTAGGTGCTAAATGAGGTGAGTGGGAGGAGTGACACATTCTACAGAGGGACATCAGTACATGCAGCCTGAGGAGAATCTAAAGCTCCTTATTGTGTATACATATCTTATTCCTCAGTCCCTCTAATGTAACCTTGACTTCATTAAATTTTCCGTGCGAACAACCTGTAAACCTGTATTAAATTAACTCAGGCGAAGTCGAGTATATCAGCTAGTTTATATATATATATATATATATATATATTTATATTTAATAGGATGCATGTATGTGTGTATGTGCCTCCATAACTCATGAATGCCTGGAGCAATTTCAACCACACTTGGTACATATTCATCCCATGGGGATAAATTTGGCAGGAATAAAACAGCCCCACTACCGCTGGGGGGACGGGGGTATTCCGGAATTGCACTTGAGCAGTTAGTTTTCATTCCACAGTCTTACATTACATATACAACCTCCTCCTCATCAAATACTACTATATTACACAGACCTCCTGCTCCTCAGATAATAATATCTTACACAGACAACCTCCTCTTCTGCTCCAAGTACCACACAGCTTACCACCAGCACTGAGCCTCTATGTACCACACAGAAAATCTGTGTTGCCCATAGAAACCAATCATAGCACAGTTTTCATTTTACCTCAGCAGTATAACACACACACACACATTTAAATTCTTTTCATGTCTAAAATTAAAATACACGGGCAACCCCAGGTAATCAGCTAGTTGTCTATAATATCTTCTACAATAATTTGCATCATGGTCCACAAAGGTCTTTTGCTTTCCTCAACCCCCTTTTAATATGCTGCGTAAAGGGAATAGAACAGGCGTTGTCAATCAGGAAAGCCATAAGTGAAGCTCTAAACAACCAGAAGTTCTATGGAAATCGGTGGACTACAGTGTCATCTGAAGATTCCAAGGCAATCTAAGCCCAGTTCTATTCTATTAGTGATCCGCTTGTATCACCTTTCTCTTCCAACCAGAGCCGGTAGCGGACATTAGCATCACCGCGGATACAGAAGGTGAGGGTTATGTACTTGGACAATCCTTGACACTTACCTGCTCCGTCCGGCGCGGTACTTCCATCTCTATCTTCTGGCGGCATAATGAGACTTCAGTAGAGGAAGATTCTGAGTTCTATCAACTTCAAGATGATGGAAAAGTCTTGTCCATACATTCCCTTCAGTACCACCATGAAGGAACCTACCGCTGTTGTGCCAAGAATAAACTATCAGTCAACAGAACTTTCTCTGTGCTCAGTGAAATCTGGAGTGTCAACATCTTGAAGTTGAATGTTGCTGGTTTGATCACTAGTAAGTTAATACGTTTCTGTTATCAGCTTGCTTTTTTAGTCTTCTTTTTTGTCACTTACTTCTTTGTCTTCTGCTTTATCTAAAGGCCCTTTTACATGGGCCGACAGTAATTTCAGCGACTGCACGAGCGCTGACATCACCGCTAAGGCCGTTAGCGCTCGTGTAGAGCATTCAAACTGAAAGTCCTGCCAGCGGCTCGCTGGCTTCTCGCTCCCAGACAGCAAGAGAAGAAAAAATAGAGAAATGTGACAACATCGATGGTGCAAAACAAATCCTCTTTATTCCTCCCAGACGAGCAGACAGCAACGTTTCGACTCAAGGAGTTGTTATCAAGCAAGTGAAGCCAGTGAGTGCTAATGAGGTTGTTTAAGCTGATAGAAAAGTAAGCTTGACAGCCGCTAACGACAAGTGAGCGATATTTTCACTTTCACACTGAACGATTATCGCTCACTTTCGCTCGTTTGAGTGAAATTTGAGCGATAATCGTTGTGTGTAAAAGGGCCTTTATTTGCGTTTGACTTCTACTTCATCTTCACCTCATTGTCTTCTTTATCTTCCTCTTCTGTTTTGTTTCCTACTACATTGGCTTCCACTTTGTTTTCTCTATCTCCCTCCTAGTCTTCGTCTTCACTGGCTTCTTCTTTAGCTTCTTCATCAGCTTCTTGTCTCCTACTACATTGTCTTCTCTATTGTCCTCTTCATGGCATTCTTCTTTGTTGTCTTCTTCACTTTAATTTTCTTCTTTGTCTTATTCATAAGTCTTCCAATTTAGAGAAAATATATGTGAGAATTGCGCCTTGCAAGTTCAAAAATAAAAAGGCATTAGAGCCGTGAGATTATTACTCATCCGGCGCTTGGTGGGTTAACCCTGGCAAGGGATATCCCACCGACACCCTTCATCCCGGATGGCGTGTAAAGGTGTCTTTGTCGCCAATCCAGTGCAACTGGAGAGACGTCTGGAGTCAATGAGCAATCTGGTACCAGGTGGTCACTAGATATAATACTAATAGCAAAAGATGGCACCGCGCTGCTAGGGTCCAAAGTAGCACTGGTACATGATAGTGCAACACATAAAGTTTTATTTCCAATGCTACGTGTTCGGCACTATACAAACGGGCCTTTGTCAAGCATATATATTAAAATAGTACACTTACATACATATAAAAAGAAAAAAAACTGACATGGAGGCGTCCATCATGCACCCAAATCAGGGCTTTCTGACGTATTCGACCCAGGGGAGAATCTACTCCCTTAGATGAAACAATCATGTGACGTGCCTGTGGAGCGCAACGTGCGTTCCAATGTATCAATCATCTTTATTAGCCCGTTCTTCTAAGGCAAGAATATTTATACATGCACATGTGCTGCGGAGCAAAAGATATTTGACTCCTAATGATAATGATTATCGGTTTATGACCAATAGGTTAATAGAATCTGAGAATACATTGATAAAATCTAGTATCCAAACAACTAAAACAATTAATCATATGCAACATAATAAATATGATTAATAAATGTAATCAAGAAATATGTGAGTATAAAACGTAGCCAAAAAATCGGCTACGTCAGAATACCCTGATTCTGGTGCATGACGTTTTTTCTATTTATATGCATGTAAGTGTCCTATCTATATATATATAAAGACGAAAGCCCTCACTGACTCACTGACTGACTCACTAAAAATTCTCCAACTTCCCGATGTCGTAGAAACATGAAATTTGGCGCGAGCATAGATTATGTCCAAAATAGGAAAAGTAAATGGGGCTCAACTCGATTATTCAATTTTAGCGCAAAAGAACTAGCGTCCAAATTTTACGTACGGAATCTAATTCTCTCATTTCTTGGTGTAATAGAAACTTGAAATTTGGCACGAGCATAGATTATGTCATAAATAGGAAAAGTTAATAGGTCCCAACTCGATTATTCAATTCTAGCGCAAAAAGGCTAGCATCCAAATTTTACGTATGGAATCTAATTCTCTCACTTCTTGGTGTAATAGAAACTTGAAATTTGGCGCGAGCATAGATTATGTCCAAAATAGGAAAAGTAAATGGGTCCCAACTCGATTATTCAATTCTAGTGCAAAAGAACTAGCGCCCAAATTTTACGTACGGAATCTAATTCTCTCACTTTCCGATGTCGTGGAAACATGAAATTTGGCACGAGCATTGATTATGTCAAAAATAGGAAAAGTTAATGGGTCCCAACTCGATTATTTAATTCTAGCGCAAAAGAATTAGCGTCGAAATTACACGTACATAATCTAAATCTCTCACTTCCCAATGTCATAGAAACGTAAAATTTGGCACGAGCATTAAAAATGTCATAAATAGGAAACGCTAATGGGTCCCAATTCGATTATTCAATTCTAAGCGCAAAACAATTAGCGTCCAAATTTTACGTACGGAATGTAATTCTCTCACTTTCCGGTGTAATAGAAACGTGAAATTTAGAACAGGCATTGATTATGTCATACATGGGAAAAGCGAATGGGTCCCAACTCGATTATTCAATTCTATGCGCAAAAGAATTAGCGTCCAAATTTTACGTACGTAATCTAATTCTCTCACTTGAAATTTAGCACGGGCATTGATTATTATGTCATACATAGGAAAATTTAATTAGTCCCAACTCGATTATCCAATTCTGTGCGCAAAAGAATTAACGTCCAAATTTTACGTACGTAATCTAATTCTCTAACTTCCCGATGTCATAAAAACTTGAAATTTGGCACGAGCATTGATTATGTCATAAATAGGAAAAGTTAATGGGTCCCAACTCGATTGTTCAATTCTAAGCACAAAAGAATTAGCGTAATACAAACTTGAAATTTTGCACGGGCATTGATTGTGTCATAAATATAAAAAGTTTATCTGTCCCAACTCGATTATTCAATTCTAAGTGCAAAAGAATTAGCGTCCAAATTTTACGTACGAAATCTAATTTTCTCACTTCCTGATGTCGTAGAAACATGAAATTTGGCACGAGCATTGATTATGTCATAAATAGGAAACTTCCCGATGTCATAAAAACTTGAAATTTGGCACGAGCATTGATTATGTCATAAATAGGAAAAGTTAATGGGTCCCAACTTGATTGTTCAATTCTAAGCGCAAAAGAATTAGCGTAATAGAAACTTGAAATTTTGCACGGGCATTGATTGTGTCATAAATATAAAAAGTTTATCTGTCCCAACTCGATTATTCAATTCTAAGTGCAAAAGAATTAGCATCCAAATTTTACGTACGGAATCTAATTCTCACACTTCCCGATGTCATAGAAAAATGAAATTTGGCACGTGCATTGATTATGTCATAAAAAGGAAAAGTTAATAGGTCCCAACTCCATTATTCAATTCTAGCACAAAAGAATTAGCGTCGAAATTTTGCGTGCATAATCTAAATCTCTCACTTCCCAATGTCATAGAAACATGAAATTTGGCACGAGCATTGAATATGTCATAAATAGGAAAAGTTAATAGGTCCCAACTCGATTATTCAATTCTAGCGCAAAAAAACTAGCATCCAAATTTTACGTACGCAATCTAATTCTCTCATTTGTTGGTGTAATAGAAACTTGAAATTTGGCACGAGCATTGATTATGTCATAAATAGGAAAAGTTAATGGGTCCCAACTCGAATATTCAATTCTAAGCACAAAAGAATTAGCGTCTGAATTTTACGTAGAGAATCTAATTCTCTCACTTCCCAAGTCATAGAAATGTGAAATTTGGCACGGGCATTGATTATGTCATAAATAGGAAAAGTTGATGGGTCCCAACTCAATTATTTAATTCAAGCGCAAAAGAACTAGTGTCCAAATTTTACGTATGGAATCTAATTCTCTCACTTCCCGGTGTTATAGAAACTCGAAATTTGGCAAAGGCATTGATTATGTCATAAATAGGAAAAGCTAATGGGTCCCAACTCGATTATTCAATTCTAAGTGCAAAAGAAATAGCGTCCAAATTTTACGTATGGAATGTAATTCTCTCACTTTTCAGTGTCATAGAAAGGGGAAATTTAGAACAGGCATTGATTATGTCATAAATAGGAAAAGTTAATTATTCAATTCTAAGCGCAAAAGAATTAGCGTCCAAATTTTTACATATGGAATCTAATTCTCTCACTTCCCGATGTCGTAGAAACATGAAATTTGGCACGAGCATTGATTATGTCATAAATAGGAAAAGTTAATGGGTCCCAACTTGATTGTTCAATTCTAAGCGCAAAAGAATTAGCATAATAGAAACTTGAAATTTTGCCGGGCATTGATTGTGTCATAAATATAAAAAGTTTATCTGTCCCAACTCGATTATTCAATTCTAAGTGCAAAAGAATTAGCGTCCAAATTTTACGTACGGAATCTAATTCTCACACTTCCCGATGTTGTAGAATCATGAAATTTGGCACGTGCATTGATTATGTCATAAAAAGGAAAAGTTAATAGGTCCCAACTCGATTATTTAATTCTAGCGCAAAAGAATTAGCATCGAAATTTTGCGTGCATAATCTAAATCTCTCACTTCCCAATGTCATAAAAACATGAAATTTGGCACGAGCATTGAATATGTCATAAATAGGAAAAGTTAATAGGTCCCAACTTGATTATTCAATTCTAGCGCAAAAAAACTAGCATCCACATTTTACGTACGAAATCTAATTCTCTCACTTCCCGATGTCATAGAAATTTGAAATTTGGCATGGTCAATGATTGTGTCATAAATATGAAAATCTAATGGGTCCCAACTCGATTATTCAATTCTAAGCGCAAAAGAATTAGCGTCCAAATTTTATGTAAGGAATGTAATTCTCTCACTTCCCAATGTCATTTTATATAAAGGAAACGTCACATGGTTACCTCCACATGGTGTTTCCTGGGTAACACAGAGAACTATGCAAAATGGTGAACATATTTTTTTCCCGGTATCTCTAAAGTAACCACGACTTCATACGATTTTCCGTCTGAACACCACATAAACACCAGTACCAAATTAACTCGGGCGAAGCCGGGTATATTAGCTAGTTTTAATATATATGCTCGACAAAGGCATGTTTGTATAGTGCAGAAACGCGTAGCATTGGAAATAAAACTTTGTGTTGCACTATCATGTACTACTGCTACTTTGGACCCTAAGAGCACAGTGCCATTTTTTGCTATTAGTATTAAGTCTTCAAATTTGACTATTATCACTGTTGGCATCATTCTTATCACCTTGTGGTTTCTCTTCTTCGGTTCCACAGACCGCAGTATCCAGTGGAGAGTGCCTGGGATTGGGCTGCTGGTCATCATCCATGCTGTAGGTTTGATGTTAACATACAGAGAAAAAATTATGTCAGTTGGACGTTGTCACAGGAAACGACCATCTACAGGTTATGACTGCTAATATCCATAACAGCCATGTCATGCAAAAACACACTTTGATCTTTGTCCCTATAAGGCACAGTCTACTTCTCATACCAAAAGGTGCACCTGAGTTTTCAAGACATTTTCTAAAATACACCAGAATCTCATTACCATAATTTGCTGCTGTTTGCACCCTGCTTGATGCCTGTAAGTTCTAATTTTCAGGTGGTCTTCTCCATTTTTCTGTTGCCCTGATGCAATCCACTTTCATGCAGGAAGCATGTAGCAAGCCAGCATTCTGCCAGTAGTTAACTGTCCTGTACTTCCTTTGCCCTCACTTCCGAAGCTGCATTGCACTATCTCTGACCTAATCAGCAGGGGGGTAGTATCTGGATACCCACCGCTATACTTTTTCAGGATGATCAGGTATTTAGAGTCATTCTGGGCAAGTGATTAGTAAACTCATACACACACACACACACATAGACAGACATGCTGTAACAGCAGGAGAGCCAGAGACTGTGGAGATAGCCCCTCCCTCTGTTGCTATGGAAGCGTTTTTGTGTCCTTGTTACATAGGAAGCTCTATGCCTAACAATAGAAAGAAGATTGCAGACAAGCTGGAAGGGAGACCCCTAGTGGCAGCCACTTCAAACGTGATTTGCAGTGGTAAGGCAACAACATTTTTAATACAATTATATTACAGAAATGATGAGACTAATGGAAGTTAGTAGATGAGCAGAAGTTGTCTGAAAAGTTAGTGCCTCTTTAAACATGCAAGTTTCTGGGCCAATCTCTTAGGAAGGCAATATACCTAAAGAGACCATGAAATGTAGAACTCCCGCTATTAGGGCATCTATAAGATATGTTGTATATTACAACTGATGTGAAAACTGAAATTGCTCCTATAAACTGGATGACGAAATTGTTTCATCTACAGAGGTGAGCAAGGAGCAGAGCAACGAAGATGTAAGCAGACCGAATGCTACAACATGGACTGAAGGAGTCTATGAAAATAGTAAGGAGATATCCTAAATGTGTGCAGTCCTGGATAAATGATCCATCCGGCTTGGCATTTCTTTCCTTCTGGGTCTTTCCTTCCTTCCATTCTTTAACATTATACTGGCAGTGTTTTTTAACTATTTTTTTGCTATTTTTATTTTTTTACATTTTTATGTCACGGTAGGGAACTTGAACCTAGAAAAGCTATGATATGCATGATGATGTATTGCAGTACTTCTGTACTGTAGTGCATTATCGCTCTCAATAGTGATTGCAGGCCATGGAGGCCCACATAGTGGGGGGCTGATGATATCATACAGGGAGCGCCTTCCCTCTGAGAACCATTTACATGCCGCAATCTACATTTATCACAGCATGTAAGGGGTATCCAGCAGCGATCGGTGTTCTTACAGATCTGCACTGTTGTAGTGGGGGCCGACGGTCAGTTACAACCGCTTCCCATTTCTGTGCCACCCCCAGGATGTAAGTTTATGTCTTGTTGCGTTAAGTACCACCCTGCCAGGAGGTAACATACGTCCTGTGGTATCAAGGGGTTAATATTTACACGGGAAGATTATCTGTACTGTGGCAACGAATGATCATTAATGTGCTTGTGTTTCCCCATAGAGCTGCCACCGGTTGGCTGCACGGCTCCCTGTTTACAGCTGACCAGCAGGCATTTTTATGCTTGTATAAGGCTGAATGCCCACGGCGAGATGTCGCAGTGGAATCAGACCCTGTGCCCCGGCATTGACTCCTGCCTACCTGTCTTGTCTTCTCTCTGCTCTGGCGTGCCGCCGCACATGTGCGTTGCAGAGAGTCATGCAGGCAATGACGCGGATCTGCCGTGACCTGCCACGGGATGGACGGCTTCCATTGACTGTAATGGAAGCCATCCGTGTGAGCCTGTGAGAGGCGCGCACTAGAATAGGACATGCTGCGACTTTTCCCCTACAAGCATAAAATCACAGTTGATTTCTGCTCGTGGACATAGAAAAGGGTTTTGTTTAGCATGTCCTAAGGGCAGTATTTGCTCCGGGATCTGGAGGTAAACGCTCTATCCCTTTTACCTTCTCTTCTATCGCCTCCACTTTCTCTTCCTTTCCTCTCCCCTCTCCCCTGTGTCGAAGTGCAAGGTGAGGGACATACTCTGTGTTTGAAGCTACCGACCAAATTACTGACTTTCTCTGTAGAAGCCTTGGAGAATGTGACAACCACTGATATTTATCTTTCTTCATTATCTTCTTTTAGCTCCTTCCTCCTACCCAGCTGGCGCTACCAGAGATGATGTAAGTATGCCCACCGATAATACCTCCACAGAGAGGGAAAACATGGACAAACTACTCATGTGCGCTGAAATAATAGAGTATATTTGTGGGTAGGCCACACTGTGCGGTTGGCTTGGTCTATACTAGAAGTGGCCAAACTTAGTAAGGGTTTCGTATTTCACGGAGCTTTAGTTAGATGATCTATCAAGGGACCGGGGACAGCTACATGTAATGCACAGAGGACACTGCTGTAAATATTTGTACTTCCTTGACTGATGTGTCTCGGTGCCCCTGTAGCAATGATAGGAGCCATAGTAGGTTATTGCACTTGCATGGACAGCTCAAACTCACAAAACCAGGGGCCACTCTTACTTTTCCCCTTATGAAGTCCATATGCCCATATCACAGGGGGTATCTTTATAGGTCAACCCTTTTAAAGCCATTAGAAGAGCAGCCTGGTGCCAGACATGAAGAACTACTGGTTCCCGCTCTGAGATCTCCTGGTAGATTGATATCTACTAACTGGCCAACCCTAGACTATTCCACAGAGTCTAGTGGGACTTGTATTACATTTCTCTGAATCTCATTTTAAAGGGGTTGTCCATGGAGGCTAAATACTTACATGGACCTGCTGTGTCTGAGCCTCCATTTCAAACATGCTTTTAAAACCGGGTCACGTGGTATAGCCCATCTTTTTGTGCCCACCTAGTCATCATGTTTGGCTCACCCTAATAACTAAGCCAGCCCCTTGTCTGTATCTGCATCGGCTGTAATAGAAGAGGGAGGGGTCTGATGTAGTTATTAAGAAGAGCTGGGGAGCCACCTTGATGACATGACAGGCAGAGAGGAGGCCATACCACATGACCCAGAATCATAACCAGGCCGGACGTGGAGGTTCTTACACCGAGGTCTATATAGGTTCTTACTCCATGGACAGTCCCTTTAATACCTTCCTGATGTAAGTGTTATTGTATGGAGAAGAAGTAAAAAGAGGTGTGGAGCAAAACCCCTTACAGTTGTGTTTGTTGTGAACAATGATACTATAAAAGTCGTGACGAGAGTGAAGTGGTAACTTCAATAATGAAGGTGCTGCCTGACCAGGTGATGCACCACCTGGGTGGGCGTGATAGAGTAAGAGAATAGAACCAGGAGCAGGAGAAGTTCAACGGAAAAATAAAAGACTTATGGGGCTTAAAATATGGTAGCAGAAAGCATTTTTTATGGAAGTATAACATAAAAAAAACTATAATTTGGTATCGTTGTAATACTCACCTACAAGAATAAAGATAACGTGCCATTTTTGCTATATCTTAAGTGCAATAAAAACAGCCCGCCTCCCCCCCAAAAATGGCACAGTTTTTTTTTTCCATTTTGCCCCACTTAGAAATTCTAAAAGTATTGCAGTGCATCATAAGCTACGTTAAATGTACCACCGAAAAACACAACTTGTCCCACAAGAAAGATTTTTTGAAAGTGAAGAGGAAAAAATGAAAGGGAAAAAAAGAGCTGCAGCAGGAAGGGGTTAAACTTAAATTTCCATAATTTTACTCATACAGCAAATTTTTGTTTTTGCTTTTTTTTGCAGTTGACGGTTACCTACTCCGCGGTTTAGTGCACAAAAGTCACTCCGAATAGCGAAACGGATGAAAAGACTGCAGGGATATCTGACTCTACGGATCTCTACTGTTCCATCACAGCCGCTGAGCTCAATCATCATCAGTAAGATCTGACAGTCAGGGTTTGTCAGGCGATGTCTGTCTATAATAGATCGGTATTATAATATATGTATAAATCCCGGCTTTAACCCAATCAGGGAATATGTCTACATTGATGTAGATCGCTGATTCTGCAGTGGACTGTTTATCTTGAGCTCTGTGATGAGCCGCGGGGTTTACGCAGGAGCTTGTTCCCTTTAGCAACGCACTGGGACGAAAATTCACTTAAAATCACACGGGCCCATTTGCACCATCAACGTACCATGTATGCACTGATCATGTATCCTCTGTCATCTTTGGTATCCATGGGTAGATAAATTCCTGATATTAAACATGATAGTCCTATCTTCCCCATTGGCGCGCTTCCCAGGGAAATATGGCCAAAAAATTAATTCAGGGTTTCCTACAGATGACCCATGCATATACTCAACCCTTTCCAATCCAATTTGTATCCTGGTTTTCCTAGGAAACTTACTCTTTGTCTGCCGTTATACAATGGCGCTATATGCTGACTGAAGCCCGTACTGCATGAGGTGACACGTTGGATAGGCTTTGACAGCAGAGAGGCTGGCAATATACAGTAAGAGAACCCCGAAGGATGTCTTCCAACATCGGAGCTGTACAGCCCTAAATCATAATGGCTTAAGACGTCAGACAGTAGATTGGAAAGGGTTAATGATGTCAGAAAAAAGGTTGACAAGGGTGTGGTTCTGCGTAGGCTTTAAAACTAAGTGGCTTTCTTACTCAAGGGGTCACATTCATGGGGTGACATCGAGTGTCGGCTGATCATCTTTCTGCAATACCGCTCACATATCACGACTATTGGGAACAATGTAGTCTGATATTTTCTCTTATTTTGTCCCTTTTGTTTTATACTGTTTGTATGTACTTATATGCTCCTTATCTTACGTAAATCGTAATTTGTACATTTTTATCTAAGCACTGCTATTTCTTTTTGTAGAATAAAGATTTAAACTTTACTAGTTGTTACGTCATTAACACTCATGAACTGGTGAAACTTTGGGGGAACTCAGAAACAGCAGACATAACTCATGGACAGACATAACACACTGACTGACAAATGCCCAAAACACAACCAAGCATACCAGCATGCATAAACAGATGTAAATAGATATGATGCGAGGTATTGGTTCATTGTCTTGTGGGTCCCTACTCTAACGAGATAACTTCTACATGAAACCCGCCTGCATGCGTGGTGGTTGTCCTGACAATGACGGCCCCACTCTGAAACTTAGGGAACTACCTAGACCTAGATGAAAAATGAAACCCAGCAGGACTGAACACAGCTCACACCAACACACCAGGGATTTGCATACAACACCAAACACCATGCACCCTGACCAGGACTGTCCACCCCTCATGTCCGGCACCCTGAACAGACATGCAAGAACATGACACTGATTATACTGAACACAGTGAACAAGCAGAGGAAAGCCCAGCAGCCTCTAGCAGAGGTGCTGGTATATATGAACAGCAGACCTGGGGGATTGGCTGGCTGCAGAAATCCACACCCAGCCAGCTCAATCAACCCTCACCTGTGGGGCTGCTCTGCTGGAAACCCATGTAGAACAAAAGATCCCAGCAGCATACTCTAACACTAGTCTTCCTTGAATGCTTTAAGGGATCCATAACACTGAAGTGTGGTGATTGTGCGTGTGTGGTGGCTGACCTACCTGTCGGAAATGGTCAGTGGTGGCAGCGAGGTGTGTTGGAGTGTGTTAGGCTTTGCAGGAAGCAATTTCGATTTCAGCTTGCATGAGTGCAGGATCTGGGGAGCTGGAACTAAATCGACTGTGCAGGTCTGCCCCAGGGTCTTGATTTCCCAGAGTGGTGACTGTTGGATCTATAAACCGCCATCCCGTGACAATTCGTCATAGTGAAAGTGTGCTCATCGTGACAGTAGGGTTGCTACCTTGGTCACAAAATAAATACTGCCAAGGTAAAAGGGAATGTAGTTTGGGCTCCATTATTATAGTGACCCCAGTAGTGGCCCCAATTACAGTGCCTCCTCCAGGTGCCCCAGTAGTAATAGTAGTCCCCACTAGGTGCTCCAGCAACAATAGTGGTGGGGAGACCTATGAAAAGGATGACACCAGGTAATATAACTTACACATTCCGGTCCCCGGACACATTCTTTCCCTGGATTTTTTCGAATAGGATGGAATATTCCACCTGTATGCCATTTCAATTCATTATCAAAATCCACACATTAGACATATGGATTTTTGTGTGGATTTAAGAAGGTAGTGCTATGTTACTAGTATATTCTAAAAAAAAAAAGTTGCAACATTTTTCTTTAGAGAATGTGTAGAATTTTATTTATAGGCATATATTCAAATTTTGAAAACTGCATTTTGTAATTTTACAGTTTTCCAGTTGCTGAAGACAAAGAAGCAGTTGGTTTACACAAAAAATGATTTTATATCCTTAGGGATCCTACCTACTAGCGTTTTTTTAAGGCTGCAATATCGCTGCATTTTTTTAATACAAATGTCAATGGGACTTTCTAATGTTAAAATCGTATCGCACAAAAATTGCAAGTTTGTGCTTTGCGATTTTTGTGCAATGTGATTAGAAAGTCCCATTGACATTTGCATTAAAAAAAACGGAGTGATATCGCTGTATTAAAAAAACACTAGTGGGTAGGAGCCCTCATGCAGATCACTACACATATTATTCCCATGTAGGGTTAAAACCACTAAAGTTCAATTCATCATTGTTCCCCTGCGATCACCATTGTCTTCATAGTTGTTGTATTCAACATTACTTTTGGTAGTCATTAGAAATGAGTGAGCACGCTCGGATACAGCAGTTACTCCAGCGAGCATCGCTCTTCTCAAGCAACTGCTTACTGGCCCAAGCGAGCTCGGCGGGGGGGGGCGCGCGCGGCGGGCACTGGGGGGGGGGGGGGGAGGGAAAGTGAGAGAGATTTCTCTCTCCCCCCCCGCTACCCCACGCTGCCCACCGCTCACCCCCGCCACCCCCCCAAGCACGCTCGGACCAGTAAGCGATTACTCAAGAAGAGCGATGCTCGCTCGAGTAACTGCCGTATCCGAGCGTGCTCGCTCATCTCTAGTAGTCATTGTTGTCTTCATTACTTTTGTCTTCATAGTTCTTGTATTCACCATCACCATTGGTGTCACTATTGTCTTGATAGTTCTTATAATCACCATCACCATTGGTGTCACTGTTGACTGCATCATTTTTGTAATAACCATCACCATTGGCGTCACTGTTGTCATGGCATATAAAGTGTTAAGTTTCAGAATGCAATAAGTGTATGTTTCTTACCTTGTATTGGACTATTGACCCTTAAATAGAAGACTAAAACCTATGCTTTGCAGTGTCAGGAACTAGGATTTTAAGATAAGAAGTCAACAGACAAATTAAATAAGGCTAAGCTATGTTAACAGAGAAGACACACAACTATTGCAGAACTATTGCCTAATGCAACAGTAATATCCTGAGTTAGGTAATTTCTATATTTGAGATGGGCCTTAAGAGCTTTGAGACTATTTGGTAGATGTCAATAAGTCTTGTGCTCAATAAGTATTTTCACCTTTGTAACAGTAACCTACGTAACACTAATCTTTGCACCAAGCAACATTTGGATACGCCCTCGTCTTTCTGTATAAGAGTTGGCAATGTTCACAATAAAGTAGAATTTCCTTGAGATTCTCACTGGAGAAGTGTCTTGACATAACATGGAGTGATTTCATGCTATTGATAGATAATTGCTAGCAAATCTTCTCATCACGGGCTTCCATATCTACCAATTTGGCACCTGGCAACGAGGTCATCAGATCGGTACCGGTGTGGTCCGATAACACTGTTGTCTTCATAGTTCTTGTAATCACCATAACCATTGGTAGCCATTGTTGTCTCCACAGTTCTTGTAGTCAACATCACCATTGGTGTCACTGTTGTCTTCATAGTTCTTGTAATCACCATAACCATTGGTGTCACTGTTGTCTTCATAGTTGTAATATTCATAAACACTGTGGCAAGACTTCCCATCAGTTTCTATTAGAGTAAAAACAAGTCGAATTAAAGCAAAGAAAGGGCAAAAATGGTGAAAAATATAGAACTATTTACAGTTCCTATATATGCCTGTTGTAATTATTTTACAAGCTTTTTGTTAGACTAACATTTTTTTTTAAGCTGGACATCCCCTTTTAACATTTTAATAATCCCATCAGCATGAAGAACACGAATTCCAACTCCTGTTAGTCTGGAGAGTATGTTTCTCCTTGTGGACAACACCACAAGGGTGTAGACAGCCTTATTGGCTATGCAATGTTCCCTGGGAAAATATCTATGCAAATGAGTGATCTAATAGTTCTCTGCAGCACTAGTATTGGCAGCCATCTTCCATTAGGTGGTGCTGTGCAAGATATTGCAATTGGAATCTGTTGGAGTCTCTTTCCTCATTGGGAGCCCTCTTGGTAGCCATATTAGCCTACTGGTAGTGACAAGAAAAGTGCTGTGCAAACAAAATAAGTGGCCTTATGATGAATATGCCCAGAAAAGAAAGGGCTCAATTAGGTACCTCCCACACGTGCAGAATATTTCTGCAAGGCGCACCTAAAAATGCAGAAAATTCCACCACAAAATCGACATGTATAAAGTATATGCGAGTTACAGAGCAGAAATCCCGCCATTAACCTGCATCTTTAGGTGTGCATTGTGGAAATATTCTGTATGTGTAAAAGGTCCGCATGGGCGTCTATGCATCCCAATGTTATTCCTATGGGGCTTGCATTTTGCATCTTTACTTCAAAACCACGAATTAAACCATTAAATTCAGCAGCAGAAAAGCTTTCTGTTGTGGAATTAAGAACGTCTTGCAGAATTGTAGTTGTGGATTTCTAACATACAGGAGATGTAATTCCGCAACACGTAGTCCACAGATAATTATGCAAGTCCCATCCGCAGACTCAGCAGTGCATGACCTTAGGTTATGGGGCTTCTAAGACCTAACAGCTTCTCTTTAACTGGGTGGAGTAGAGGACTAATAATTAGAGATGAGCGAGCGCACTCGTTCGAGCTTGATGCTCGTTCGAGTATTAGGGTACTCAAGATGCTCGTTACTTGAGACGAGCACCACGCGGCACTCGACTCCATTACATTTCCTTCCCTGAGAAGTTTGCGCCCTTTTCTGGCCAATAGAAACACAGGGAAGCCATTACAACTTCCTCCTGTGATGTTCCAGCCCTATCCCACCCCCCTGCAGTGAGTGGCTGGCGAGATCCAGTGACCCCCGAGTATTTAAATCTGCCCCGCCCGCTGCTCGCCACAGACACACGCTAAGAGAGATCAGGGAAAGTGCTGCTGATGCTGCAGCTTCTATAGGGACAGTGTTAGCGTCTTCAAGAACCACATCGGCCCTTCTTAGGGCCACAGCTCACCTAGTGCATTACTGTTGTGGCTGCTGTGAGCAGTTTTGCACAATTTTTTTTTTAATGTATATCGGGCATGCAGGCTGTAGCGTTCTCAGGCTGCAGTCTGTACTTGAGTATAGGGGCAGTATTGGTCAGGCAGGGAAAGTGATAGTGTAGAATCCTGTCTACAAGTACCCCAACAGTTCTTCTTAGGGCAACCTGCGACCATGTGCATTTAACTCCGTGGTTGCTGGGAGTTGTGGTACCTGTAGTGGCTGCTGTGAGCACTTTTGCACAAAATTTTTTTTTTATGTATATCGGGCGTGCAGGCTGTAGCGTTCTCAGGCTGCAGTCTGTACTTCAGTATAGGGGCACTATTGGTCAGGCAGGGACAGTGGTAGTGTAAAATCCTGTCTACAAGAACCCCAACGGTTCTTCTTAGGGCAACCTGCGACCGTGTGCATTTAACTCCGTGGTTGCTGGGTATTGCACAGCCTAGCCTGCATGCAGCCTTCATTTAAACATTTTTCTGTCCGCACTTTGCGTCGCCTCAGTTCACTCTGCCTCTAAGTGTACGCCAAGAAACCACACATTTTCTACAACGCTCTTTTATACGTGTGCTGTCTCAGACGTTCACGGTCTGCCTGACGCCCATAGATTGAAAGTGCAATACACACTGCCTAGCCTCAGCCTGCATTGCAGAGTAAAATAAGGAGATTTAAAAAAAAAAAAATCCTTTTTACGGCTAACTGTTACCCAGTGCATGTGCCTGCGTGGCCTGTGGGACTTCACGTCCATCCAAACTGCATAGTTCACAGCCTAGCCTGCGTGCAGCCTTCATTTAAACATATTTCTGTCCGCACTTCGCGTAGCCTCACTGCAGTCTGCCTCTAAGTGTACGCCAAGAAACCACACATTTTCTACAACGCTCTGTTATACGTGTGCTGTCTCAGAAGTTCACGGTCTGCTTGACGCCCATAGATTGAAAGTGCAATACACACTGCCTAGCCTCAGCCTGCATTGCAGAGTAAAATAAGGAGATTTTTTTTTTAATTCCTTTTTACGGCTAACGCCTACCCAGTGCATTTGCCTGCGTGGCCTGTGGGACTTCACGCCCATCCAAACTGCATAGTTCACAGCTAAGCCTGCGTGCAGCCTTCCTTATAATTTATCTCTGGCTTCATTTAGCGTTATATTACCGCTGGCAGCCAGCAACTGCGCTGCAATAATTCACAAACATTTTTACACCGCTCTGTCTCTGCTCGATTCTTAATCCAGCATGCTGAGGGGTAGGGGTAGGGGCAGAGGACGTGGACGCGGTCGCGGTCGAGGACGCGGAGTCCCAAGTGAGGGTGTGGGCATAGGACGAGTTCCTGGTCCAGGTGAATCGCAGCCGGCTGCTGCGGGAGTAGGAGAGAGGACAATTTCTGGGGTCCCCAGCTTCATATCGCAATTTTTGGGTCCACGTCGTAGACCTTTATTAAAAAATGAGCAGTGTGAACAGGTCCTGTCGTGGATGGCAGAAAGTGCATCCAGCAATCTATCGACCACCCAGTCTTCTACGCCGTCCACTGCTGCAACTCTGAATCCTCTGGCTGCTGCTCCTCCTTCCTCCCAGCCTCCTCACTCCATGAGGAGCAGGCAGACTCCCAGGAACTGTTCTCGGGCCCCTGCCCAGATTGGGCAGCAATGGTTTCTCTCCCACCGGAGGAGTTTATCGTGACTGATGCTCAACCTTTGGAAAGTTCCCGGGGTCCGGGGGATGAGGCTGGGGACTTCCGGCAACTGTCTCAAGAGCTTTCAGTGGGTGAGGAGGACGATGACGATAAGACACAGTTGTCTATCAGTGAGGTAGTAGTGAGGGCAGTAAGTCCGAGGGAGGAGCGCACAGAGGATTCGGAGGATGGGCCGCTGGACGATGAGGTGACTGACCCCACCTGGTGTGATAAGCCAACTGAGGACAGGTCTTCAGAGGGGGAGGCAATTGCAGCTGCAGGACCGGTTGGAAGAGGCAGTTGGGTGGCCAGGGGTAGAGGCAGGGCAAGAGCAAATAATCCACCAGCTGTTTCCCAAAGCACCCCCTCGCGCCAAGCCACCGTGCAGAGGCCAAGGTGCTCTAAGGTGTGGCAGTTTTTCCCTGAGACAGCGGACGACTGACGAACAGTGGTGTGCAACCTTTGTCGTGCCAAGATCAGCCGGGGAGCCACCACCACCAGCCTCACCACCAACAGCATGCGCAGGCATATGATGGCCAAACACCCCACAAAGTGGGACGAAGGCCGTTCACCGCCTCCAGCTTGCGCCACTGCCTCTCCCCTTGGGCCCCAACCTGCCACTGAGATCCAACCCCCCTCTCAGGACACAGGCACGACTGTCTCCTGGCCTGGACCCACAACCTCACCTCCGCTGTTCTCGGCCCCATCCAGCAATGTCTCTCAACGCAGCGTCCAGCTGTCGCTAAGAGAATCGTTGGGGCGAAAGCGCAAATGCGCCGCCACGACCCGCACGCTCAAGCTTTAAATGTCCACATAGCCTAATTGATCAGCCTGGAGATGCTCCCCTACAGGCTGGTGGAAACTGAGGCGCTCAAAAACATGATGGCGGCGGCAGCCCCGCGCTACTCTGTCCCCAGTCGCCACTATTTTTCACGGTGTGCCATCCCAGCCCTGCACGACCACGTCTCACGCAACATCGTACGCGCCCTCACTAACTCGGTTACTGCCAAGGTCCACTTAACAACGGACACGGGGACAAGCACAGGCGGGCAGGGCCACTATATCTCCCTGACGGCACATTGGGTGAATTTAGTGGAGGCTGGGACCGAGTCAGAGCCTGGGACCGCTCATGTACTACCCACCCCCAGAATTGCGGGCCCCAGATCGGTGCTGGTATCTGCGGCGGTGTATGCCACCTCCACTAAACCTTCCTCCTCCTCCTCCAACGCAACCTCTACCTCGCAATCAAGACTTGTCACCAGCAGCACGTCGCCAGCAGTCGGTGTCGCGCGGCAGCACAGTGGTGGGCAAGCATCAGCAGGCCGTGCTGAAACTATTCAGTTTAGGAGAGAAGAGGCACACGGCCCACGAACTGTTGCACGGTCTGACAGAGCAGATCGACCGCTGGCTTTCGTCACTGAGCCTCCAACTGGTCATGGTCGTGTGTGACAACGGCCGTAACCTGGTGGCGGCTCGACAGCCTCACGCACGTGCCATGCCTGGCCCACATCTTTAATTTGGTGGTTCAGTGGTTTCTGAAAGGCTACCCATACTTGTCAGACCTCCTCGGCAAGGTGTGCCGGGTCAGCGCACATTTCCGCAAGTCCAACACGGACGCTGCCACCCTGCGCACCCTGCAACATCTGTTTAATCTGCCAGTGCACCGACTGCTTTGTGACTTGCCCACACGGTGGAACTCTACGCTTCACATGTTGTCCCGGCTGTATGAGCAGCGTAGAGCTATAGTGGAATACCAACTCCAACATGGGTGGCGAAGTGGGAGTCAGCCTCCTCAATTCTTAACAGAGGAGTGGGCCTGGATGGCAGATATCTGCCAGGTCCTTGGAAAATTTGAGGAGTCCACCCTGATGGTGAGCGGGGATGCTGCAATCATTAGCGTCACCATTCCCCTGCTATGCCTGTTGAGAAGTTCCCTGCAAAGCAAAAAGTCTGATGCTTTGCGGGCGGAAACGGAGGCGGGGGAAGACAGTATGTTGCTGGATAGTCAGAGCACCCTCATGTCTATATCTCAGCGCGTGGAGGAGGAGAAGGGGGAGGAGCCTGAGGAGGAAGAGACAGCTGGGCCGACTGCAGAGGGTACCCATGCTGCTTGCCTCTCATCCATTCAGCGTGTATGGCCTGAGGAGGAGGAGGATACTCAAAGTGATCTTCCTGGTGAGGACAGCCATATGTTGCGTACAGGTACCCTGGCACACATGGCTGACTTTATGTTAGCATGCCTTTCTCATGACCCTCGCGTTAGACGTATTCTGGCCACTACGGATTACTGGGTGTACACACTGCTTGACCCACGGTATAAGGAGAACCTTTCCAATCTCATTCCCGAAGAGGAAAGGGGTTTGAGAGTGATGCAATACCACAGGGCCCTGGTGGACAAACTGATGGTAAACTTCCCATCTGACAGCGCTAGTGGCAGAAGGCGCAGTTCCGAGGGTCAAGTAGAAGGGCAGGCGCGGAGATCAGGCAGCATGTTCAGCGCAGGCAGAGGAACACTCTCCAAGGCCTTTGCCAGCTTTATGGCTCCCCAGCAAGACTGTCTCACACCTCCACAGTCCAGGCTGAGTTGGAGGGAGCACTGTAAGAAGATGGTGAAGGAGTACGTAGCCGATCGTACCACCATCCTCCGTGACGCCTCTGCTCCGTACACCTACTGGGTGTCAAAGCTGGACACGTGGCCCGAACTCGCGCTGTATGCCTGGAGGTGTTGGCTTGCCCTGCGGCTAGCGTCTTGTCAGAGAGGGTGTTTAGTGCAGCTGGGGGAATCATTACTGACAAGCGTACCCGCCTGTCAACTGACAGTGCCGACAGGCTTACACTCATAAAGATGAACAAAGCCTGGATTTCCCTAGACTTCTCTTCTCCACTAGCGGACAGCAGCGCTACCTAAAGACCTTTGTCAATCTGTGTATGTTATTCGTCCTCCTCCTCTGGCTCCTCCTCCTGAAACCTCACGTAATCACCGTGAACGGGCAATTTATCTGTGGGCCAAAAGGCTCATATAACTTTTCTAAATAATATTTATCTGTTTCAATTCTCATTAAAGCATTGAAACTTCCACCTGAACCCATTTTTATTTTGACTGGGCTGCCTCCAGGCCTAGTTAAAAATTAAGCCACAGTATGCTAAGCGATTAATGGGTTTCACCTGCCCTCTGGGTTGGGCATGGGCAATTTTTTGTGGGGTACATGTGTACTGTCGGTACACCAATTTTTCAGGCCCTCGCCTACAATGTAATCCAAGTAATTTTAATGGGCTTCACCTGCACTCATGCTACACCACTGTGTCTGGGGTTGGCCTACACTTTTGCTACAGAAATGTAACTCTGTTCTGCCTACCTATACTTCTGCCACAGTAATGCTACAGGGGTCTGACTATACTTCAGCCCACCTGTATTTAATCTAACGTTACCTCAGCTGTGCAGGGCAATGCAATGGGATTTATTTATGTACCGCCAGTGGCTTCCTGGGACCCACCCATGCTGTCGGTCCACACGGAGTTGTACCTGCCTGTGTCTACTTATAAAGAACCCCAGTCTGACTGGGGCATGCAGTGTGGCCCGAAGCCCACCTGTATTTAATCTGACGTTACCTCAGCTGTGCAGGGCACTGCAATGGGATATATTTATGTACCGCCGGTGGCTTCCTGGGACCCACCCATGCTGTGGGTCCACAGGGACTTCATATAGGGGAGTTGTACCTGCCTGAGTGTATTTATAAAAACCCCAGTCTGACTGGGGCATGCAGTGTGGGCCGAAGCCCACCTGTATTTAATCTGATGTTAGCTCTGCTGTCCAGGGCACTGCAATGGGATATATTTATGTACCGCCGGTGGGTTCCAGGGAGCCACCCATGCTGTGGGTCCACACGGACTTCACATAAGGGAGTTGTACCTGCCTGTGTATACTTATAAAAAAACCCAGTCTGACTGGGGCATGCAGTGTGGCCCGAAGCCCACCTGTATTTAATCTGATGTTACCTCAGCTGTGCTGGGCAATGCAATGGAAATTATTTATCTACCGCCGGTGGCTTCCTGGGACCCACCCATGCTGTTGGTCTACACGGACTTCACATTAGGGAGTGGTACCTGCCTGTGTCGACTTATAAAAAACCCCAGTCTGACTGGGGCATGCAGTGTGGGCCGAAGCCCACCTGCATTTTATCTGACGTTACCTCAGCTGTGCAGGGCAATGCAATGGGATTTATTTATGTACCGCCGGTGGCTTCCTGGGACCCACCCATGCTGTCGGTCCACACGGAGTTGTACCTGCCTGTGTCTACTTATAAAGAACCCCAATCTGCCTGGGCATGCAGTGTGGGCCGAAGCCCATCTGTATTTAATCTGACGTTAGCTCTGCTGTCCAGGGCACTGCAATGGGATGTATTTATGTACTGCCGGTGGGTTCCAGGGAGCCACCCATGCTGTGGGTGCACACGGAATTCCCACTGCGGAGTTGTACCTGCCTGTGACTATTTATAAAAAACCCCAGTCTGACTGGGGCATGCAGTGTGGGCCGAAGCCCACCTGTATTTAATCTGATGTTAGCTCTACTATCTGTGGCACTGCATTGGGACAAACTACAGGAGCAATACAGCGCAAATGAGACGTGTAGGCCCGCGATTGCTGAGGGTTTGTGCAGAGGCCTATGTCCTGGGTGCAGTGAAAGTCCGCTTCCTGCCTAGGATTGCTGAAGCTGTGGGCCGAGCCCTATGTCGTGGGCGCGGTGCAAGTCTGCCATGTTTGGCCGCTCAGATCAATTTTTTGTTCATGTCTTGGGTTTCCTAGGACCCACCTATGCTGTTGGTGCAAACTTAGTTCCCATCGCGGTGTTTGACCTGTCTGGCACAAAGACACTGACTGACTTGGGTAGGGGGCAGAGCGCAGACGGCTTTCCCCTTGCAGTGTCGATTGAGCTATGCGACACCTTGACAGAATGAATACTGTGTGGCACATGGATTCCCCATTGCTATGCCCACGTTTGCAGCTCCTGACGGAGGTGGCACAGGATTGGATTTCTCATTGTTTCTGTACAGCATTGTGGACTATCGCCCCGCCCCTTTTAAAGAGGGTCGCTACCTGGCCCTGCCTATACTGCTGCTACTGCAATGTTACAGGGTAGTGGAAACGGAGGCTTCCCAAAGACATGATGGTGACGGTAAGAGTATGCACAAACCCCTGTAACATTTCATTGGCAGCAGTGAGGACAGACCCCACTAACATTTCATTTGCAGCAGTATACACAGACCCCAGTAACATTTCAGTAGTATCAGTATAGACAGACCCCAGTAACAGTAACGTAGAAGCAGTAGGGTCAAAGCAGCAGATTCACATTTCCCTGGCAGCAGTGTAGGGAGAGCATAGTATTGGTAAGATTTCAGTAGTAGGAGTATAGTCAGGCCCCAGCAACAGTAACGTAGAAGCAGTATGGACAAAGCAGCAGGTTCACATTTCCCTGGCAGCAGTGTAGGGAGAGCGTAGTATTGGTAAGATTTCAGTAGTAGGAGTATAGTCAGGCCCCAGCAACAGTAACGTAGAAGCAGTAGAGACAAAGCAGCAGATTCACATTTCCCTGGCAGCAGTGTAGGGAGAGCATAGTATTGGTAAGATTTCAGTAGTAGGAGTATAGACAGGCCCCAGCAACAGTAACGTAGAAGCAGTATGGGCAAAGCCCACTATTAGTTACATTTCTGTTATAGCAGTATAGACCTGCTCCAGTAACATTTCCGTTGAAGCATTATGGGCAGAGCCCAGTATTAGTAAAATTACAGTAGTAACAGTATATACCAACCAAGGTAACATTTCAGGAGCAGAAGTATCGGCAGACCGAAGTAACATTTCTGTTGCTGAAGTATAGTCAGACCCCTGTAACATTACTGTGGCAGAAGTATAGGTAGGCAGAACAGAATTACATTTCTGTAGCAAATGTGTAGGCCAACCCCAGACATAGTGGTGTACCATGAGTGCAGGCGAAGCCCATAAAAATTACTTGGATTACATTGTAGGCGAGGTCCCGAAAAATTGGTGTACCGACAGTACACATGTACCCCACAAAAAATTGCCCATGCCCAACCCAGAGGGCAGGTGAAACCCATTAATCGCTTAGCGTACTGTGGCTTAATTTTTAACTAGGCCTGGAGGCAGCCCAGTCTAAAAAACAATAGGTTCAGGTGGAAGTTTCAATGCTTTAATGAGAATTGAAACAGATAAATATTATTTAGAAAAGTTATATGAGCCTTTTGGCCCACAGAAAAATTGCCCATTCGCGGTGATTACGAGAGGTTTCAGGAGGAGGAGCCGGAGGAGGAGGACGAATACCATACACAGATTGACAAAGTTCTTTAGGTAGCGCTGCTGTCCGCTGGTGGAGAAGAGAAGTCTGGTGAAATCCAGGCTTTGTTCATCTTTATGAGTGTAAGCCTGTCGGCGCTGTCAGTTGACAGCCAGGTATGCTTGTCCGTGATGATTCCCCCAGCTGCACTAAACACCCTCTCTGACAAGACGCTAGCCGCAGGGCACGCCAATACCTACAGGGCATACAGCATGAGTTCGGGCCACGTGTCCAGCTTTGACACCCAGTAGTTGTACAGAGCAGAGGCGTCACGGAGGATGGTGGTACAATCGGCTGCGTACTCCCTCACCATCTTCTTACAGTGCTCCCGCCAACTCAGCCTGGACTGGGGAGGTGTGAGACAGTCTTGCTGGGGAGCCATAAAGCTGGCAAAGGCCTTGGAGAGTGTTCCCCT
The DNA here is from genome assembly GCA_035609135.1 of Eleutherodactylus coqui. Classification (NCBI taxonomy): domain Eukaryota; kingdom Metazoa; phylum Chordata; class Amphibia; order Anura; family Eleutherodactylidae; genus Eleutherodactylus; species Eleutherodactylus coqui. The sequence goes on along the minus strand of CM069410.1, from coordinate 218,095,142 downwards.
GCCTGCGCTGAACATGCTGCCTGATCTCCGTGCCTCCCCTTCTACGTGGCCCTCGGAACTGCGCCTTCTGCCACTAGCGCTGTCAGATAAGAAGTTTACCATCAGTTTGTCCACCAGGGCCCTGTGGTATTGCATCACTCTCAAACCCCTTTCCTCTTCGGGAATGAGATTGGAAAGGTTCTCCTTATACCGTGGGTCAAGCAGTGTGTACACCCAGTAATCCGTAGTGGCCAGAATGCGTGTAACGCGAGGGTCACGAGAAAGGCATGCTAACATATAGTCAGCTATGTGTGTCAGGGTACCTGGATGCAACATATGGCTGTCCTCACTAGGACGATCACTTTGAGTATCCTCCTCCTCCTCTTCCTCCTCTTCCTCAGGCCATACACGCTGAATGGATGAGAGGCAAGCTGCATGGGCACCCTCTGCAGTGGGCCCAGCTGTCTCTTCCTCCTCAGGCTCCTCCCCCTCCCCCTCCTCCTCCTCCACGCGCTGAGAAATAGACATGAGGGTGCTCTGACTATCCAGCGACATACTGTCTTCCCCCGCCTCCGTTTCTGCCCGCAAAGCATTAGCCTTTATGCTTTGCAGGGAACTTCTCAACAGGCATAGCAGGGGAATGGTGACGCTAATGATTGCAGCATCGCCGCTCACCATCAGGGTGGACTCCTCAAAGTTTCCAAGGACCTGGCAGATATCTGCCATCCAGACCCACTCCTCTGTAAAGAATTGAGGAGGCTGACTCCCACTTCGCCACCCATGTTGGAGTTGGTATTCCACTATAGCTCTACGCTGCTCATACATCCGGGACAACATGTGAAGCGTAGAGTTCCACCGTGTGGGCACGTCACAAAGCAGTCTGTGCACTGGCAGATTAAACCGATGTTGCAGGGTGCGCAGGGTGGCAGCGTCCGTGTTGGACTTGCGGAAATGTGCGCTGACCCGGCGCACCTTGCCAAGGAGGTCTGACAAGTATGGGTAGCCTTTCAGAAACCGCTGAACCACCAAATTAAAGATGTGGGCCAGGCATGGCACGTGCGTGAGGCTGCCGAGCTGCAGAGCCGCTACCAGGTTACGGCCGTTGTCACACACGATCATGCCCGGTTGGAGGCTCAGTGGCGAAAGCCGTCAGTAGTGTCAGACCGTGCAACAGTTCGTGGGCCGTGTGCCTCTTCTCTCCTAAGCTGAGTAGCTTCAGCATGGCCTGCTGACGCTTGCCCACCGCTGTGCTGCCACGCCGGGCGACACCGACTGCTGGCGACGTGCTGCTGCTGACAAGTCTTGATTGCGAGCTAGAGGTTGCGTTGGAGGAGGAGGAGGAAGGTTTAGTGGAGGTGGCATACACCACCGCAGATACCAGCACCGATCTGGGGCCCGCAATTCTGGGGGTGGGTAGTACATGAGCGGTCCCAGGCTCTGACTCGGTCCCAGCCTCCACAAAATTCACCCAATGTGCCATCAGGGAGATATAGTGGCCTTGCCCGCCTGTGCTTGTCCACGTGTCCGTTGTTAAGTGGACCTTGGCAGTAACCGAGTTGGTGAGGGCGCGTACGATGTTGCGTGAGACGTGGTCATGCAGGGCTGGGACGGCACACTGTGAAAAATAGTGGCAACTGGGGACAGAGTAGCGTGGGGCTGCCGCCGCCATCATGTTTTTGAACGCCTCAGTTTCCACCAGCCTGTAGGGGAGCATCTCCAAGCTGATCCATTTGGCTATGTGGACATTTAAAGCTTGAGCATGCGGGTGCGTGGCGGCGTATTTGCGCTTTCGCTCCAACGATTCTCTTAGCGACAGCTGGAAGCTGTGTTGAGAGACATTGCTGGATGGGGCCGAGGACAGCGGAGATGAGGGTGTGGGTCCAGGCCTGGAGACGGTCGTGCCTGTGTCCTGAGAGGGCGGTTGGATCGCAATGGCAGGTTGGGTCCCAGGGGGAGAGGCCATGGCGCAAGCTGGAGGCGGTGAACGGCCTTCGTCCCACCTTGTGGGGTGTTTGGCCATCATATGCCTGCGCATGCTGGTGGTGGTGAGGCTGGTGGTGGTGGCTCCCCAGCTGATCTTGACGCGACAAAGGTTGCACACCACTGTTCGTCGGTCGTCCGCCGTCTCAGTGAAAAACTGCCACACCTTAGAGCATCTTGGCCTCTGCACGGTGGCTTGGCGCGAGGGGGTGCTTTGGGAAACAGCTGGTGGATTATTCGCTCGTGCCCTGCCTCTACCCCTGGCCACCCCACTGCCTCTTCCAACCTGTCCTGAGGCTGCAATTGCCTCCCCCTCTGAAGACCTGTCCTCAGTTGGCTTATCACACCAGGTGGGGTCAGTCACCTCATCGTCCAGCGGCTCTTCCTCCGAATCCTCTGTGCGCTCCTCCCTCTGACTTACTGCCTTTACTACTACCTCACTGATAGACAACTGTGTCTCATCGTCATCGTCCTCCTCACCCACTGAAAGCTCTTGAGACAGTTGCCGGAAGTCCCCAGCCTCATCCCCCGGACCCCGGGAACTTTCCAAAGGTTGAGCATCGGTCACGATAAACTCCTCCGGTGGGAGAGAAACCATTGCTGCTCAATCTGGGCAGGGGCCCGAGAACAGTTCCTGGGAGGCTGCCTGCTCCTCATGGAGTGAGGAGGCTGGGAGGAAGGAGGAGCAGCAGCCAGAGGATTCAGAGTTGCAGCAGTGGACGGCGTAGAAGACTGGGTGGTCGATAGATTGCTGGATGCACTTTCTGCCATCCACGACAGGACCAGGAACTCGACCTATGCCCACACCCTCACTTGGGACTCCGCGTCCTCGACCGTGTCCACGTCCTCTGCCCCTACCCCTCAGCATGCTGGATTAAGAATCGAGCAGAGACAGAGCGGTGTAAAAATGTTTGTGAATTATTGCCGCGCAGTTGGTGGCTGCCAGCAGTAATATAACACTAAATGAAGCCAGAGATAAATTATAAGGAAGGATGCAAGCAGGACTAGCAGTGCACTATGCAGATGACATTCACCTCCAGTCCCACAGGCCACGCAGTTATGCGCACTGGGTTACTAGCAGACGTACAAAAGGATCCCTTTTTTAAAATTTGTATTTTCCAATGCAATGCAGGCAAAGGAACGTGTATTGGACTCTCCCTCTATGGCTGTCTGGCACCGTACACTGAGCCAGCAGCTGTCTGGTAATATGAGTGCTTTTTAAACGTGCACTTGGATGCAGAGAGCGCTTACGTTACACTAACTGCCCCCAGCAAAAAATGACACGGAAGGCTGAACTGAGACCTGAGGTACTACAAATCCCAGCAACCACTGAGTTAAAAGCACAGGTAGACAGGATTCCACACTACCACTGTCCCTGCCTCACCATTACTTCCCCTATACTACTTAGTACAGACTGCAGCCTGAGAACGCTATAGCTGTAATGGGGCTGCACGCCCGATATAGCAAAAAAAAAAAATGGCTAAACTGCTCCCAGCACCCACAACAGTAGTGCACTAGGTGAGCTGTGGCCCTAAGAAGGACCATTGGGGTTCTTGTAGACGCTAACACTCTCCCTAAACCAGCAGCAGCACTGTCCCTCATCTATCTTTGCGTGTGTCTGTGGCAAGCCGCGGGCAGGGCAGATTAAAATACTCGGGTGTCACCTGATCTCGCCAGCCACTCACTGCAGGGGGGTGGGATAGGGCTGGAACGTCACAGGAGGAAGTTGTAATGCCTTCCCTGTCTTTCTATTGGCCAGAAAAGCGAGCAAATTTCTCAGGGAAGGAAATGTAATTGACTCGAGTACCGCGTGGTGCTCGCCTCGAGTAACGAGCATCTCGAACACCCTAATGCTCGAACGAGCATCAAGCTCGGACGAGTACGCTCGCTCATCTCTAGTAACAACAGAACAGACAATAGCTGTGCCTCTCAGAACAGCACTCCTTCATGATTGACACATGGCAAGAAATAAATATGAAAAGCTTTGGGGCATTAATTGCTCAGAACAGATGATGTGTATGCAGAGTTCGTCTTGTTCCTGATGATCTGCCAACACTGGGCAGTGAAACGCGTTGAAGCAAATCTACTCTACTATCTATGAGCTGTAAAGCAAAAAACATCTGAGTTATAATAACACAAATAAAACCACATTGACCCCAAAAATCTTTATTCAAGTGGAAAACACGACACTTTTGTTTCTTATTGCCCCTTGATTTTGACATCACTTATAATAAAAAAACTTACTGTTGATTTCAACAAGTTTAGGCATCTGTGCTTGGTGATGCAATTACAATATACGGTGTAAGGGCCCTCCTTGGACTTGTGGCCCCTAATTAGTTTTGAAAAGACAGTTTTCATATTGACACTGGACGTTCGTCATCCCTTGACTCTGTTTAAGGGGGTCCATCTCTAAGTGACAATCAATAGTTGCTTTCTGTGTCTGTAATCACATCTATGTACGTTATTTCTCGTGTGTTTTGTTAGCCCCACCCAAGAATTCTTTTGTACTTCTGAGGGAATGGGGGGGGGGGGGGGGGCATCCGTGCCCTTAAGTGTTTATGTTTTTAATAAAGTTATCTAATAAACATTAAAGGAGATGTCCCGAGGCAGCAAGTGGGTCTATACACTTCTGTATGGCCATAATAATGCACTTTGTAATGTACATTGTGCATTAATTATGAGCCATACAGAAGTTATAAAAAGTTTTATACTTACCTGCTCTGTTGCTAGCGTCCTCGTCTCCATGGTGCCGACTAATTTTCGCCCTCCGATGGCCAAATTAGCCGCGCTTGCGCAGTCCGGGTCTTCTCCTCTTCTCTATGGGGCTCCGTGTAGCTCCGTGTAGCTCCGCCCCGTCACGTGCCGATTCCAGCCAATCAGGAGGCTGGAATCGGCAATGGACCGCACAGAAGCCCTGCGGTCCATGAAGACAGAGGATCCCGGCGGCCATCTTCAGCAGGTGAGTATGAAGACGCCGGACCGCCGGGATTCAGGTAAGCGCTGTGCGGGTGGTTTTTTTAACCCCTGCATCGGGGTTGTCTCGCGCCGAACGGGGGGGGGGGTTTAAAAAAAAAAAAACCCGTTTCGGCGCGGGACATCTCCTTTAACTTTACAAAATCTAGTCAGTGAAGGGCAAATTTTCTATCTAGACTTTCTGTCCCTCTGTGACTAGTATGTTTTTCAATACAATTCTACAAGTAACGGGTCAAATTGAAGGTGGAAATAAATCTGAAGTGATTTATCTTTGTTGGATTTTTAACATGACAAAAACATAGATACGGTATGGTAGAAAAAACAAGCTTACTACATAGATGCAGCACCGGAACCAAGCATACTAACTTAATAAGGTACCAGAAGCAATCTTACTACACAGATAGGGAAAGAGAAGCAAGCTTACTGCATAGATAGGGTGCCATAACCGAGCTTACTACATAGATACTGTACCAGAACTAAGCTTACTACCTGCATAAGATTAGGTTATATTCATATCACTGTTTTGTTTCTGCTATTTTGCTCTTTCGTAGGAACAAAAAAAAAAACTGAAATTCAGATGCATCTCATTGACTATAATGGGGTCTGTCCACCTACGGCTATGCCTTCCAGGATGTTCCTGTACAGCAGAATGCTGTGTTGTTTTGTGCATGACTTCACGCTGGGTCTGTGCTAGAGGTTCCCAATGGAGGTCTGATGCAGATGTGAACATAGTCTAACAGAACCAAGTTTATGCTCACAGTCGTCAGAAAAAAATGTACAGATGTAGCACCAAACTTGTGAATTTTTTACCCTTTACACCAGACCCTGTCACTTTTCAGACAGTGGGCGGTGCCTAGCATTAGGGGACATGGCTATGTGCCACCCAGCAGGTTTACTATAATTTATTCCAGCAGCATACACTATAGCAGAAACCCACTCCAGCTCGTAGCAGGCATAAGTTTCCATTTAGGCTTAGTGGAGAGAAAGGGGAGAAACCGGGTCTCTGCTACAGACGGCACCTTCTATGTCCAAGGACGGCACATAGACAGATGTGAAAGGATAAGTATTGCTGTGGATGTTCTGTAGAACCTACTGGGCCACTACACAGGGAGTAAAAGTAAGTGAACCACTGAATTTAATAACCTGTAGATCACCCTTTGGCAACAATCACTTCCACCAAACGTTTCTTGCTGCAGCATAATATGATTTACACAACATTGAGAAGGAATTTTGAACACTTCCTGCCTGTAAATGTGTTTCAGTTCATGAATATTTCTGGGATGCCTTGTTTACCCAGTCTTCTTCAGGTCATGCCACAGCATTTCTATAAGGCTTAAAGGGGGTCTGATACATGACACTCACAGCAACAGATCTTACAAACACACAAGGCACACTTTTACACACAGAAATACATATGTATACACAACTATATGAACAGTGGAGCACTCAACTTCAGCAGATAACCGAGGAGGCAAGCCAGAGGAGGAGAAGAGAGGTGACTGCAATTCTGATTCTTGACTGGAGATCCATTACTGTGAGGGCCCCTGGACTCTAATAACAGTAATTGCGGCCTTTTGCAGCACATACTTAGTGATCGACGGCCACTTTTAACTGACATTCAATCTTTAAAGTCGGTGGACTGCTTGGGAGGCCATGAACCCCTTGAGAGCCTCGGGCACCAGGCCGCTGCCCAAACTGCACATAATATAATCCACCATTGACTTGGATCATTCATAGTGATCCTTTACTGGTGCAAAGGTATGATTGCATGGAAGAAATATCAAAACAAGACGTGTAAATGGTCATTGGTCAACTTACCTTTAGGCATCATCACATGAGACAAGACACCTCCACCTGGAAAAAAGGCAAAAACGTGAAACAAAATGACATCAAGCTGTTACCTCCACCTTGAGCAGCCTCCACTAGGGGGAGATCACTACATAAAAATGTACACAGCTCCCACTGAACGATTAATAAATCTATATACAGTAAGTGCCCCTAGGAGTGTCTGTACGCAGCTAGAATTTTACCATTTTGCTCTATGACTGTGAAAAGAGAATTAGTGGCTTTTGAGTTTTCTATGAGAATAATTGAACCCCAAGTTGTCTAAAGAGAAATTTTAATCTTAGCAGAGAATTTTGAAAAATAAATTATGTTCCGATATATTAATAGTCCTAACTGCATAAATACGGTATTAGAACCGAGCTTACTACATACGGTACCAGAGCCCAGCCTACTACACAATCATAGTACAGCAGCAGCGTTTCAGAATAAGACTTACAGTACATGGGAGCAATGTACTTACCTGTGGTTTAGGCAACATGAACTGGGTGACAGGTTCCCCTTTAACACATCAAATGTAAGGAAAATTCTACTTACACATTACCATGATGGAGATGGAGTTCAATATGTTGCCTGTAGTCGACACAAACTACTAATGGCATCAAATCTGGCGCTCACTTCTTGTTTTCTGACTAATGTGATGACGTATCTGTAAATGATGTATTTGCACAATCAACGTTTTCAAGTAAAAAGGAAATCACTGATAGTGGCGACAATCAAATTGGTTATATTCAATGAGAACAAAGGGGGATAAAACCAAAAATCATAGAGGTGAAATGTCTCTGTGTTCCCTTCACTATTGTATTTCCTATATTATATACACTGGGCTTGTGTGCTCTGTTCTTAAATGTTCCCAACAAATTTTGGTTTAATCCCCCATCTTAGCAAGTTAAAAAGGAAGTAACAAATCTCCACATTGTGTCTCTATAATGAAATATTGTGCATCCTGTGATTTGTCACATCATTATTTGTGCAAGATCATAGCACTGCAATATATCAGTTATGTCAGTATAGTGGCCCACAGTTAACGGGGCCCCTCCATAATCTGGCGAGGGTAAAGGAGTTTGTACCAGGACCAGAACCCTACAGATAACTAGGACTGTAGCTTCTTCTGCTATCCTGAGATTTTCCTCCCTGTCGCACCACTTTATGATTTCTGCACCATTATTCCTGCTGGTGTGAGGTTATGCAATTAGTTGGACTATAAAAAGTTTCTTCCAAGTAAACAAGCACTGCCATTCCCAGCTTTGCCATTTAAAGTTCCCTGTGTGTGTGGACCATTTATTCCATCATCCAGAGTCACCGCCGAGGACGGAACGGTGGCGTCACCCGTGACAAAAGACTGTTAAGGTAAACCACATATTGGGTTACCCCTGTGCAAGTTCCCTGCAGCGACAACTGGGATAGGTCCCGTGCTACCCTCATGGTGGGAGATGGTAGAGCCCCGTGACAAGGCCCAAACTCTACCCCGCTGTCTCTTAGGCTGTGGGCCGGCTCCTTGGACGCTGAAGGGTGGGGCTTTATGGCGTCACGAACTGGATGATTCCTGCGTGCCCGTTCAAGAAAATGGAGAAGAAACAGCCTCCGCTATTTTTCGCTTACGGAAGAAATTCATTGTCCATGTCTGAGCTAAAAAGTGTCATTTCTGGTTCTAAACCCTCTGAGATCTCTAAAGTTAAGGACAATATTCTCTGATCCTCTGAGTTGCTTTAAATAATCCAGGACAAGATCACTCCAACCCTCTGAGCTTGCAGCAAGTAGCGACACATGGTTGTGGTTCCTCTGAGCCTCCAGGAATTAAAGTAAACACGATCACGGGTCCTCTGAGCCTAAGGACTCTAACCAGAGTGGTGAGAAAGCTGAGTCATCTGCCAAAAATGCAGAGAGGAAAAGAAAGTTTATAATTCCAGTCTCAGTTATACATAGCAAAGATACACTACAAGTTGAAAAGGACTGTGTTGTATTGTTAGACTGAGTGGAATTGCCTGCATTTCATACTGAACAACCAAGTGTGAATATGGACTTAGACTGTGTGCTGGTGCAAGATGGCGCCCAGCTTTCCTATTCCTCACCACTTAAACCTAAGCCCATAAAAATTGCCCGCCTCTCTGTTCCTGCTATGAAAAAAGTATGGGAGATCAACCCCACCGCGGAGCAAAGTCTAAATCCAATCCAGTTCCATCAAGCTAAGGACAGCCCAGGGGAGCAGTCATCCAGCTCGGTGAGTGTACCTCTAGACTTATCTCAGCTGACTCACCAGGACACAGCAGGAGAGGACATGTCTTCTTACACTGCCCTGTGTTGTGTGCCAGACGGATATCCTCTGCCGCAACCTCGATTTTACTGGGGGGATGAACCCGAATTACAAGGGCTTGCCGCAGGTACCTCCGAAATGTGAGCACCGCCAGGGAAAATAAGCCTGGGGCCGCAGCCCAAAGACTTGGTGCCGGCAAGGAAATGGTCGCCTCTCATTTCTATCTCTTCGGAGGAGGAACAGCTGCCAGACCCGCTCGAGGAGGTCCCTTAGGGGGGATGCCACAGGCTGTACCAGCCATGGATCGTTATCCATGAGTACAACCAAGAGGCGAGAGTGGCCATTCCTCCAGAGCTGTGTCCTTTTACTGGGACTTTGGGGATCCGGTTGTGTGGCTCTATTTCTCTAATCGTAGCCGGAGAGAGCTTCCAGAAACCCTGCGTCGGCCTCTCAGCAGTCCCCCGAAGCTACATATTTGTCCGAAGCCAAAGAGCAGTGTTCAGGATTTTCCTGCTACACGGTGGCAGCCGGACTTGAGTTCCTCTGAGCCATTTCATCAGACTCTGGACGTTGACACAGAGGACTTTGAGGTAAGGGTGAAAGATCCCGATAGCCCGTCACACTTTGCCTCCTTAGGAGTTAGCTCTTGGAGCAGCATGCCGACTCCTTCGGGTTATAGTACAGACTCAGAAATTGAGGAGCCGATGGGGACACCCATATTGAAAAAGTCACTTGGGGCTGAGAGAAAAAAGATTCTTAGTTGTTTGGACTCTTTTTAAGAGACTCATGCTTTTTTTTTCCTGTTAACCCCAAAAAGGACTGAAAAGTTAATCCTCCTTTTTCCATAGAAACAAAGAGGTGTTTTGCACATTATTTTTATTGCATTATTTTCTGCAAAAGTGTTACAATTAACGTTTACACGTTTAAGAAATGTGCAGGAGGGTAAAGAAAGTGTGGAAAGTAAAGTCACTTGCATTTTAAGAATGTCTGTGCTCGAGTGATTGTATGCAAACATGTTAGGAGGTTTTATCTGCATGTCTCCATCTAACCCACTGTATGTGTGAGCCAGTGCCTGTGTGTAATCTTGTTTGTCACAGGGGATACAGCCTCATTATCATTCTTTTCCCCAACTTGGTTGGGGGTATTGACTTTTAGCTATCACTATTCACGTAGTTTTCCTGGGAAAGTGATGGTCATTCCACTTGTCCTGTGCTCTTTAAACCTGTCAGTCACCCTCTTCTATTTTTTGCATAGATCCAGTGATGTAGTTTCTCTTTATCTTTTTCTCTAGACTTTGGGGAGAAGATTTATGTAAGGGCCCCTTAGCAACGCTAGTGCACCTGGGATCCTGTCCAACCTAGCCATATACTCCAGTGGTTATCCGCCATGCAGCATGGAGTGCCTGCCAAATGTGAATGCTGACCAGTAGAGAGCTGGCGAGTGTAAAGGAGTTTGTACTGGGACCAGAACCCTACAGATAACTAGGACTGTAACTTTTTCTGCTAGCCTATGATTTTCCACCCTGTCGCACCACTTTGTGATTTCTGCACCATTATTTCTGCTGGTGTGAAGTTATGCAATTGGTTATACTGTAAATAGTTTCTTTCGAGTAAACAAGCACTGCCGATCATTCCCGACTTTGCCATTTAAAGTTCACTGTGTGTGTGTACCATTTATTCTATCATCCGGAGTCACCGCAGAGGAAGGAACGGTGGCGTCTCCCTTGACAAAAGACTGTTAAAGTAAACAACGTATTCGGTTACCCCTGTACAAGTCCCCTCCAGCGGGAACTGGGATGGGTCCTGTGCTACCCTCAGGGTGGGAGATGGTAGAGCCCTGAGACAAGGACCTAACTCTACCCCGCTGTCTCCTAGGTTGTGGGCCCGCTCCTCAGATGCTGCATCAGCACCAGGGGGTGGGGCTGTGACTACTTTTCAGACATGATATTCAGACTGGCTGTCAGCAGTAATAGATGATGTCTGTTAGGTATAGGGTTACCGCTGGGGGCACTGGCGGCCAGCGGTTACACTTGGCTCCTCCTGACACCGTGAATGTCAGTGCGGGCGGCTCCGGTCGGGGTTTCCCCATGTTGGTGGTTGCCCGCTCCTGTCGGCGACACATGCCTCGCCGCACTCAGGTCGGCCGCGCGGCTCTCTGTATAATACACGGCCTTGATAGGGTGGGGTATGCCGTCAGTAAGCTGTTAAAACTTTGCCAGGTTAGATGCTCGGCGGAAGAATGTTGTTCACAGTTCCGTCAGTTTTGCGTTGAGTCCCGATGGAATGACCATGCTTTAAAGGATTTGTTTCTGACTGGGTTGTCTGAAGCAGTAAAGGACCTGTTGTTGTCACATCCTGAACCTGAGATGTTAGATCAAGCCATGACCATGGCAGTTAGGGTGGACCAATGAATTAGGGCCAGACACAACCCTCAGCACAGAGTACCTCCTGCTCTTCCAGGGAAACCAGGCCCAGGCCTCTCCCATCAAAGACACCGAACCTATTGAACTAGGCTCCATCTCCCCACAGGAGCTCAAGCAACAGTGATGCCTCTACTGTGGAGATCCAGGACACCAGGTCGCCACCTGCCACAAGAGACAGCCGCAGGAAAGCTTCCGCTCCTAGGTGATGACCGGAGGGATCGCCTAGGAGCTCAGGTACTTCCGGAGGCTTCAAAGTTGTTTCTGCCTTGTGCTATTATTTACAGTAATTACCATTTTGTTGACAGAGCGTGATTCAGCTCTGATAGATTCTGGTGCGGCTGAATATTTTGTGAATTTTGAGCTTATTAAGCCCATTTCTCAGTGGCTGCAACTCCTGAGACACCCTGTACGGGTCTCCATAAATGACTCCACTCCCCTGTATGCTGTTTTTTTCCAAAGAACTCTGGAGCTTCTGTTCTCGGTAGGGGCGTTACACACCGAGACCTGTTCCTTTTTGGTGATGGAGAATCTTTCTGTAGACGTGGTTCTGGGGTTACCGTGGTTACGACTCCATAATCCGCAGATTGACTGGGCTCACTCCGAATTGGCTCAACGTGTAAAGATCATCTGGTTTTAATTCCGGTTCATTCGGTTAGTGTGAGGAATTCTTGTGACCTAAATATATTGAGGATGTGTTTTCTAGACAACTGGCTGAAGCTTTACACCCCTCCAATCGGGAGTGGGATTGCAAGATAGACCTAATTCCCAGGAGTAAGACTCCCAAGTGGGGAATATATACTGTGACTGTGCCCGAATGGGAGGCTATGAAGGAATACATCACTGAGAGTCTCGCCAAGGGTCATATTCGTCCTTCAGAGTCTCCTGTGGGGGCAGGTTTGTTTTTCGTGGAAAAGAAGGATGGTAGTCTCCAGCCATGTGTTGATTATAGAGCCCTGAATAAGATTACCATCAAAAATCAGTACTCTCTACCTTTGATCCTGGATCTCCTAAATCAGATTGTGGGGGCCAAGTGGTTCTCCAAATTCAATCTCAGGGGAGCCTACAATCTGATTCGTGTTAGAGAGGGAGACGAGTGGAAGACTGCCTTCAATACACTGCTAGGGCATTTCGAATGCTTAGTTATGCTGTTCGGGTTATGTAATGCTCCGACGGTTCTCAGGGATTTATGAACACCATTTTTCATGATTTGTTGGGCAGGTTCATAGTTATATATCTCAACGACGTTTTAGTCTTCTCTCCTGATTGGGAATCCCATGTCGACCATTTGTGTACTGTCCTGTCACATCTCCGGGAACATCACTTGTTTGCTAAGCTGGAGAAGTGTCTGTTTGGGGTTCTGGAGATCTTGTTTTTAGGTTATGTCATCTCTTCTTCGGCCATACGTGTGGGTTCGGACAAGGTTAGGGCCATTACCAAGTGGGCGCAGCCACCCAATTTAAAAGCCTGGGAACACTTTTTGGGCTTTGCCAATTTTTAGCGAAGATTTATTAAGAATTTTTCGATTGTGGCCAAACCCTTGACCAACCTTACTAAGAAGGGACCGGAGGTTGACTCCTGGTCTCTGGAGGCTGTTAAGGCTTTCGTACTTCTCAAGAGGGCCTTCTCCACAGCACAGATTCTGCTTCAGCCTGATCTTAACTGCCCGTTCATCATTGAGGTCGATGCCTCGAAACATGGAGTGGGGGCGGTTCTCTCCTAGGAATCCTCAGGCCGGGCCGGTCTCCAACCTTGTGCTTTTTTCTCTAAGAAATTTAATCCGGCAGAGCACAATTACGATATTGGTAATAGGGAATTGTTAGCTATAAAATGGGCCTTTGAAGAATGGAGACACTTCCTGGAGAGGGCCCGACCCCCTATTACAGTCTTTATGGACCATACGAACTTGGTTTATTGTGAGTCCGCTAAGTACCTCAACACCCGGCAGGCATGCTGGATCTTGTTTTTCACACGTTTCAATTTTGTGGTTACTTATGTGCCTGGATCTAAGAATGTGAAGGCAGATGCTTTGTCGCGCAGTTTTGGGGTCCCTGAGGTGGACGATTCCCAGCTGGAGAGTATTTTGCCCCCTGGAGTTGTTGTTGCAGCTCTGACGTCTGACTTCCCCACTCAACTCCTGGCGGCCCAACAGGCGATACCCGAGGACCTCCCGGAGGGGTGGTTGTTTGTTCCCAGTGCACTGTGTTTCCTTGTGCTGGAGGAGGCCCATCCGTCTGTCTTGGCCGGTCATCCAGGAGTTCGAGGTGCATTGGATCTGTCTGCCTGGGTGTATTGGTGGCTGCAGATGTCTCGTTAGGTCATGCTCTACTTGTGCCCGGGGGAAGAGTGTACGTGGATGGCCTGAACGGCTGCTTCTCCCTCTTCCTGTTCCAGATAGACCGCGGTCCCATCTATCGATGGACTTTATTACGAATTTACCCGTGTCTCAGGGCTGTTCAGTTATTCTGGTGGTGGTTGACAGGTTCTCTAACATGGACCATTTTATACCATTGAAGAAGCTTCCCTCAGCACCAGAGTTAGCCGTCATATTTATCAAAGAGATTGTGCGTCTTCATGGTGTCCCGATAGACATTGTTTCTGACCGAGGAGTGCAGTTTGTTGCCTGGTTCTGGCAGGCCTGCTTAGATATTGGGTTGTCCTACTCCTCTGCCTTTCACCCTGAAACCAATGGGCAGACCGAACGTATGAACCAGGAGCTTGTGGAATATCTCAGAATGTATGTAAGTGACCAGCAGAGTCTTTGGGTTGCCTATTTGGCGCTGGCAGACTTTGCCATAAACAATCACACTAGCTCTGCGTCAGGTGTTTCTTCTTTTTTCTGCAACTATGGGCGCCACCCCTGTTTTTCTGTCTCGTTCCTCTCCTCTTCTAACAATCCGCCGGCAGACACGCTCGTGCAGAACTTGCAGGAGATGTGGAGAAAGGTACATAGTAACCTGAAGCATTCACGGTTAGTGATGCAGGGTAGGAGTGTGAGCCGACGTACGGTTTCAAAACCATTTACCGTGTCAGTTTGTGTATCTGTCCTCTAGGAATTTGAAATTAAAGGTACCCTCACTAAAGTTAGATCCTCGGTTCGTGAGACCGTTTTCAGTCACCAGAGTCATCAACCCGATGGCATATGAGTTAGCCTTCCGGACTCGTGGAAGGTCCATAAGGTTTTCCACAAGTCGCTTCTTAAGAGATACGTCCCTCTTGTGGTGCCCACCTCCAGACCCCCGCCCCCCCCCCCTTCCTAGTCCAGGGAGAGATTGAACATGAAGTTGATACAAATTTGGATTCCAGGAGGAGTTCTTCAATACCTCATCTCCTGGAAGGGGTTCGGGCCTAAGGAGCATTCTTGGGTTCCCGCAAGGGACGTGCACGCCACTCAGTTAGTTAAATCTTTTCACAGGACCCATCCTCTCGGGCCCGATCCGGAGTTTGGGGATCCGGAGGCTCCCATAAGAGGGGGGGTACTCTTAGGTATAAGGTTACCGCTGGGTGTGCTAACGGCTGGCAGTTGCGCTCGGCTCCTCCTGACGCCGTAGATGTTGTGCGGGCGGCTCCGGTTGGGGTTCCCCCATGTTGGTGGTTGGTATAGTACAGTGCCTTGGGGAGAGTCAGTCTTATCATCTCCCCTATCGGCGTGTCACCTTTTTATGTTTGGGTGGGGACTTTCAAATATCAGGCTGCTGATTTCCAGCAGAGGTTGCCAGTGTTTGGTTAGACTTAGCTCTGCTAGCACCCGCATATACTGTTCCCGACTGTTTTGTTCTTTGACCTATTCTTGCCTTTTGACTCCTCTCCTGTCCTAGTCCTTTGCACTGCGCACGGGCCTCCCCGGTTTGACTTGGTTCATCCTGACTACTCTCTATTTTACCCTCGGTCCCTTGCTCTCAGTAGGGTTCTACTTGGCTGGTTTTGACCATCCATCTCCTGTCCTACTTCCTGGGGATCCCTGTCACTAGGTCAGAGCAGGGACTGCCGCCCAGTTGTCACCCTGGGGATTAGCCCAGGGGGGGCAAGTAGGTAGGAATACGGGACTGGGCTGTTGTAGGGAACCCCCTTGGCCATCTGTCCTCTACCAGCCCTAACAATGTTACTGTAGTATAAGGTGTGCATATTTCATGTTGGATCACTTTATCATTATATCAGTGATGTCATTACCAGGGGGCAGGGTTGTGACTACCTCTCAGACATGATATACAGGCTGGTTGTCAGCAGTAACAGATGATGTTACTGTAGTATAAGGTGTGCGGATCTCATGTCTGATCACATATCATTACATCAGTGATGCTATCACCAGAGGACGAGGCTGTGACTATCTCTCAGACATGATAAACAGGTTGGTTGTCAGCAGTAATAGATGTTGTTACTGTAGTATAATGTGTTCGGATCTAATGTCTGATTACGTCATTACATCAGTTATGCCATTAGCAGGGGGAAAGGCTGTGACTACCTCTCAGACATGATATACAGGCTGGTTATCAGCAGTACTAGATGATGTCATTGTAGTACAAAGTGTGGGGATCTCATGTCTGATCACGTCATTATATCACTGATGTCATTTCTAGGGGGCAGGGCTGTGACTACCTCTCAGACATGATATGCAGGCTGGTTGTCAGCAGTTATAGAAGAATAGATATTATGAGGGGTAGACTGTGAAACCTTTTAATACAATAGTAAGTAATGTCTTTTAAGATGCATGATACCTTCTCACTGCTACTGGGTATTATTTAAAGGGCAATCACCACTGAAAAAATTTCACTATTTAATAGAAGTTCAAGATTTACCTTCTTCAACTTGTTCTTTATTCTGTTCAGCTGGGTGAAGACTAATATGAGTGCCGGTCCATCTGCCATTATAGCTGTCACCTAATTATGCAGTAGGGGATGATTTTATTATTTGGATGGGAGAATAAATAAATAATAAAATATTTCCGCAATTGAACCTGTATGAGGTCTGGTGACTGAGACCATGAGCTGGGACTGTCCCGGGGAGACCCTCTATATGCTAATACATTCACCAGAACCGTGAGACAGGAAATAAGAATGTGCTTCACTATATAGTAGTGATATTATTTATTGAGCACGGGAGCATCATGAGAGCGCAGATAATCATCCTCATCATCTGTAAGTAGCAGTCACCAATGACATCTATACAGGCTAGATGATAGATAAATAGAGAGATAGATAGAGAGATAGAGATAAATAGAGATAGATAGATAGATAAATAGATAGATATAGATATATAGGTAAGTAGGTAGGTAGGTAGATAGATATGGGATAGAAAGATAGACAATAGATAGATATGAGATAAGCCGGCTGCACATAACGGGGTCAGATTCTGCATGTGGGAATCCGACCCTGTGCCCAGCCGGCATCCGCGCGTACCTGTTTTTCTTCTTCTTTTTCTGTACTGTGTACGGTACGCACGGCGAGCCGTTGCACATGCACAGTACTGTTTTGGTTTTTTTTAAATCCTGGCTTTTCCCGCATCGTCACTTGACGATGACGTGGAATGCGCAACCTTCCGCAATGTCATTGTTGAAGGGCCATGGGCCCATGCCGTCCATGCGGAATCCGCACTGAAATAGAGCATGATGTGATTTTATCTCCGTGAGCGGAATAATATAGTAATTCATTTGGGCAGTATTTGCTGCAGAATCCGGAGGCATAACTATGAGATAGATATGAGATAGATATGAGATATATATCTTTATGATCTGGGAAGGGCCGAGTGAACAACTACTGCTATTTGTGGAAGAGCTCAATGGGATACTCCCGAAGCTCAAGTTTACAATGTCTATGTCAGAAAAACAACTACAATTTCTTGACGTACTTGTACGGAAAAAGGATAATATTATAGAGACAGATATATTTGTAAAAACAACTGATAGAAACAATCTTCTAACATATGATAGCTTCCATCCTAGAAGAACTATCGAATCACTTCCTTGGAGTCAACTTCTACGGGTGAGGCGAATAGTGAGTGACGAATTTTTGGATAAAAGGCTTGATGAAATGTGTTTAAAATTCATTGCTAGAGGGTACCCCCGAGATTTGATTGGCCCTATTGCACAGAAAGCTCGTCTAATTACACGTCAACAAGCGTCAGCGCAAAAGATTAATCGAACGCCCCCTCCCCGTATCCCATTCTTTCTACCTACAGCCCTGTAAGCGACCAGGTATCCAGAGTGATTAGGAAACACTGGGCTCTGTTCTCTAAGAGCCATTTGAATATCCCTGAATTTCATGTTCAACCTTCAGCCTAGGGTCACACTGGGCGGATTGCCGTCGGAAATCTCGCGGTTTGGCCGCAGCAAAAACCGCGAGATCTCCGCCGGCAGAACCGCCGCGGTTTAAGCCTCGGCGGCTTTGAAGCGGTCCGGCCGCTCGTTCTTCCTCTGTGGCCGGCGCTCCCATAGAGGAGAGCGCGGCCGCAGCGGAGTGAAAAAAAGAATGGACATGCTGCTTCTTTTGAAACCGCGGCTGCGGCGGTCGCAGCCGCGGTTTCAGCCGGACATTCCGCAGCGGATTAGCCGTCGCGTGTGGACGAGACTTCTGAGAAATCTCGTCCACATGGCTGGCTAATCCCGAGTTTAGCGGCCGCGGGCGGATTTGCCGCGGGCGGATCTGCTGCGGCAAAACCGCGGCAAATCCGCCTAGTGTGACCCTAGCCTTAATGTCCTACCGACGTTGTCGTAATTTAAAGGACCAGCTGGTACACTCATATCTTACGGATTTAACCCCCTCTAAACAACGATTGTTGGCCCCTGCTAAAAAGGGTAATTTCCCTTGTCTCAATTGTCTGTGTTGCAGCAATATGAGCAAGGGTGATACCTTTAGTCATCCCCGAACGGGTAGACTTTTTTATATCAAGGACAGATATACATGTAAATCTACATACGTTGTTTATTTAATATACTGCCCCTGCGGTTTGTATTATGTAGGGGAGACTATACAGGAAATCAGATCCAGAATTACAAAACACAAGAGTACCATCAGAAATAAAAATGTACAGTTGCCTATTCCCAAACACTTTATCTCGGCCGGTCACCATATTAGTCAGCTCAAATTTAAGGTTATTGACCATGTGCCTGAAAACATCCGTGGTGGGGACCGCATTAAATTACTAAAACGCAAAGAAGCCAGTTGGATATTTAATTTGGATACGTTATCCCCTATGGGAATGAACTTAGAATATAACACGGTTTCATTACAATGAATTAAGTCACTGCACTCATCCTCTTACCTCCTTTTATGAATTTTAATCTTTGGTATGTTTTATATTTCAGGTATACACTGGATGGAATTTGGCATACCTTGAACTTCTATTTTTCTGTATTGAACAGAGTTGAAGACACCATGGCATACAGATACATATATATTATAAAAAATGTGTTTGGCCGGATTAGCTGTCTGATCTGTTTGTAAGTGTAATCTAAGTCTTTTTTTGTGAGTCTTTTTTGTAGAAAAATTTTTTTTGGTAATAATAAACTTTTTTTGATAATAAATATATTGTGTTGCTGTATGTTCTGCCTTGGTTGGGCATGTGTTGAAAGTCTCCTATAAAACAAACTCCTATAGAAATAATATGGCACTTTTTAAGGTTTATAGCTTCCATTTAAAAGATTCACTGGGACTATCATAATAAGTTAGAGATATGGTTTAACAATATAGAATACCCCATGGTTGATTATCTATCTAATTATGCGTTGGACGTGAGAGGGTTAAATATAGCCCAAAAGAATAAATCAGCATAACTATGAGATGATGCCAGTGAAATATATCCCAATGATCTAAAACTGATAGTGGGAGCCTATGGTGCATATCTGTGAGACACTGTAACACTCTGAGCGATGATGTGATCCCCCTGATAGATGCCAGATAGAACGCTGCTGACTCTGAGCTGAAGAGGGCTCGGTATGGGAGTTTGAGCACCTCCCCTGTGATGACAGATGCAGTGATGCAAGGGGTGGGGGCGGAGCGTTAGTTCCGGCATCACATGTGCTCTCAGGTACTTCCGGATTCAACACATGTCCAACAAGGGCGTCTGCATAGGAAATACTCATGGAGAAGTGCCTATGGGATCTGCTTATGTGTCAAGGTATGCCTCATCTGTTGTATACTCTTTTAATTAATATATGTTGTTGATTGGTTAGTAGGTGTATATATAGATTACTGGTTTGGTAGAACACATTAGCTTGACAAAGACCATCTATGTAACGGTCGAAACGTCGCTGTATTTCATGATGATGTGATGTTCTGATGGAAATATAAGTCTTTATTGCACCTGAAGATCTGGACTCTGCTGCCTATTTTCCTTTTCTACTCTATTATTATAGAGTGGCTGTGGACTGTAGGATCACCAAGGATAATGACATTAACCCTTCACTGCCCTTGATCACCGGGGATAGTGATATTAACCCCTTCTCTGCCCTAGACCACTCTGTCCTAAGACCACCGAGGATAATGACATTGAACCCTTATATACCCTACACCACCAACGATAATGCTAAATTAACCCATCTCTGCCCTAAACACAGGTGATGATGATACTGTACCAAAAATCTTTGTATTTGTATAGCACCAACTTATTCTGCAGCGCTTTCAGGTAATTATTACTTATTACCCCCCACCAAGCTGGGTTCTCATTTTACCGACCTCGGAAGGATGGAAGGCTGAGTCAACATTGAGCCGGCTACCTGAATCAGGCGGGGATCGAACTTGCAACCTTTAGGTAGTAGGTGGGAGCTTACACTCTTACACAATGCAACCGCTTCTTTGCTCTACAACACTAGGGATGATCACATTAACCCATCTCTACCCTCTCACATGGATGATGACACTGGATGCTTCTCTACCCTAGGTGACCAAGGATGTTGAGACTAAACCCTACTTGCCCTAGACCACTGAGGATAATAACATTGAACCCTTCTATACCCTAGACCACCAACGATGCTAAATTAACCCTTCTATGCCCTAGACACAATTGATAATGATACTTAACCCTTCTCTATTTTAGACAGCCATGGATGATAATATTAACCCCTTCTCTTACCTAGATCACCAATGATGATGATATTAACTCATCTCTGCCATAAAACACCAGTGATGATGACACTAAACCCTTCTCTGTTCTAGTAAAACCCCAGATCCTATTATTAACCCCTTTTCTGCCCTAGAACACCAGGGATGATCACATCTTTATATTCTTTATGCTGAGACCTGGCTGTACTTACACTATGGGAAGCCTATCGGTTTAGAAGCAATACACTGCCACCCACAGACAGCTGCAGGTAATACATGTGGTTTGTGTTCTCTCTGCTGCCACCTGCAGACAGCTCGCTGTAATTACACTATATGAAGCTTAGTAGCTTAGGATCCGTACACTGCCACCTACAGGCATCTGTGAGTAATACATGTGGTTTATATTCTCTAGAATATAAACCGCATGTCTGGCGCAGAGTGTAAGGGCAGCAGAAATGCAGTCCAAAGCTCTCACTCACTACCTGAAGGTTGCTGGTTTAATCCCTGCTTAGTTCAGGTAGCCGGTTCAAGGTTGAATCAGCCATCCATCCTTCCGTGGTCAGTAAAGCTTGCTGGGGGGGGGTAAAAGATGACTGGGGAAGGCGATGGGGAAGGCGATGGCAAACCACCCCACCAAATCAGTCTGCCAAGAAAACGTTATGATATGATGTCACCCACAGGCAGCTGTGGACAATACATGCGGTTTATAATCTCTATGCTGCTACCTGCAGGCAGATCGCTATACTTACGCTATACACGCCGGACACCTACCACATGGTCCATGACCTCCAAGAGGGGAACAAGGTTACTGTTCTGGACTACCCCCTAGTGGTCTTGACCCCTCATGACATCCACAGTATACTCACGCAAGTGCAACCCAGACACTTATCCCTGGCCTGTCAGATCCGGCTACAATGTGCCCTTCTCATGTCTCCTAACATCCCTTTCCAACGGTGCACTACCTTGAACCCGGCCACTCTTCTTCCAATCAAATATCCTGGTTCAAATGAGGGAGAGGACATGGGCACTGCAGATCAGTTATTTTTAAATTCTTTGCAACAAGAT